>CM046876.1:27230773-28593711 GCA_025667525.1 Glebionis coronaria
CTCTTTTTTGGACTTTTCTTCAACATTTGACCGTGAAGTCCCGTATTTTTTCTTCTTTTGATCATTTGTACCTATTTAAATACAAGAACACAAAACCACGCGTAATTCTGACATATATGATCTAAAACACATGATTAGGTCTTGTTTTTCCTTGATTTTAGTGGCAAAAGGATAAGTGTTTACACACTTATTAAATCCCCTACACTTGACCATTGCAATGACCCCATGCAATGCATAGTTTTAAAGCATTGCATTTTTCTCATAATCAATCCATCTCGGCCTTTATTACTATCACTTACTACTACTATGACGAAAAGATAAAACTTAAGAAAGAGACAAAAGTTATAATCTTGGAAATTATTTGATGGAAGAAACTTGTAAAGAAGTCTAAGACTTTAATTAGGGTTTTGGTGTCATGAATATTAATCACCCTCAAGTTTCACGTTCCCCATACCAAGCTTAAAAACGAGATCATTGTTACTATAAGTTAGCACAACTAACACTTACTCATGTGGTTTAGTTAATCACTTAGACCCCCTTATTCCTATGGTGTATCTCTTGAATTTTATTTTTGTCTTGAATGATCACGAGGATGCATTTTTGACTTATTTCGATAATTTATTAAGGCCGAAAATAAAGTGGGACGATTTAATCAATAGTTAGCTAAAGGACAAAATCTTTTAAAACTGCTTCTCGAAACCTCAAAAAGTTCATATCTTGGCATAACTCGTTTCACGATTTGAGACCTTTCTCGGACCGATATTTGGCTTGTACTTCAAACTTCAAATCTTGAGAGACGATCTTGAAATTATGGTCTTCTCTTCATTTTGTTATACATCTTCATTAGGAGTGAAAGATGCTTCAAACGTTGACCACGACTTCTTCATTTATCCTCTTCTTTATTTAGGATTTTGATATACAACGATCCGCCTCCTTTTCGGACTTGGATCTATTTATCCTCATACCTTGTTAGGGTCTTTTTGGATAGACTTCTCCATGATCTTTAGGGGAGTAATTGCTTCTCGTCGTGTGTCTTGATCCATCATATTGATTTGGATTAATGATCTTCACATCATCTTAGGATCTTTAGCAAAAAGTGAATCCTCATGCCTTGTGAGGGCCTTTTTGGACTCGGGTATCCTCATGCCTTGTTAGGGCCTTTTTGGATAAGCCAATCTTCGCATCCCGTTTCAATAAGTTATGCCTTGGCTATGAACTCTAATTAATACCGAGCAACTTTTAAACGATCTTGTGCTAGAAGCTAAGTAACCTTTGAAATCGTACAACCTTATTTATTGCAAATATATTTATTAACAAGCGATGGGAGAAAAAGCTCATAACTAACTCACATAAGTTAATGAAAGAATACCGAACTAATAATTAACTCTATCATCTCTCGTTCTCCACAATTTAAAATCTCAAGGAATGAGACTCGTGGATGCTTAGCCTAATAAACCAATTAAGGTCCATATGGTTAAGGATACTAGCTAGAGTAAACTTAGATAAGTAAACTCGGGTTGAGTCAAAATATTCACGACGGGCCTAATATATCAAAGATATCTAAACTTATTAAAACCATTTTATTTATTTATTTATTTTTTTTACTTTATTCTTGAAATGGAAATTATTACGATGCGATAATAATAGGAAAGAAAATAAAAAAACTACGAGGCCAAAATAGATCAAAAATTTGAAAAACGTTGAAATTTTTTTAAATTTTCCGGTTAAATAGGGTCAAATTCATGGAAAAGCCCACTAAAATTCGATAGAAGTCCCCCTACACTTAATATAAACATTGTCCTCAATGTTTAAGCATGTGGGAGAATAAACTCCCCTACACTTAGGACATTGAGTACGTTGTTTACAATCGAGCTAAGGAAGGGACAACTAAAGTGATTACATTTATTCGTTTTATTTGTATACAAGTATGAATCACAATAGTTTTGATAGAACCGGGTACACGGGAACACGGGATCACGGGTCGCGTCAAAAGTACCAAAAGTGGATCATCAAAGCACATGTCCCTGCACACAATCACAACACACAAACAACCTACTTGGCTCCCCCTACACTTATTGGTGGAAAATGGATGAAGGTGAAAAAAGGGTGGAAAGGATGGTAAAGGTAAAAATCTAACATAGTTAAACGATGCTTGATTTATTTATCACGAGTATCTAGCTCGACTCGATTTCTCGAATTAATTCAAGGGAAATGTGGAGAGGGATGGAATCATCTCGTGAGAGATGTCCTCTCCATAGTACAACTTAACCCGTTGGCCATTCACCTTAAAGTTAGGCCCATTTGGTTGGGATAACTCAATGGTGCCATAAGGGAAGACTTGGGCCACGGTGAATGGACCGGACCAAGGGCTCTTAAGTTTACCCGAAAAGATTTTCAACCAAGAGTTAAAGAGTAAAACTTGATCACCAATATGGAACTCTCGGTTTTTAATCTTAGAATCATGAATGAGCTTAGTCTTCTCTTTGTAGATTAATGAATTTTCATAAGCCTCATTCCTAAGTTCATTGAGTTGGATTTTCCTATGATCACCGGCTTTGTTAAGATCAAAATTAGCGCATTTCAAGGCCCAATAAGCCTTATGCTCCAACTCAATAGGGAGGTGGCACGCCTTTCCGTACACAAGGCGATAAGGGGTACAACCTATAGGTGTCTTATAAGCGGTACGGAAAGCCCACAAAGCATCATCTAATTTATCGGCCCATGAGGCACGATGCTCTCCCACGGTTCGCTCTAAGATTCTCTTAAGAACACGGTTAGAAACCTCGGCTTGTCCATTAGTTTGAGGATGATACACGGTGGAAAGTCGGTGATTGACACCATACTTAGCCATGACTCGTGCAAATTGATCATTGCAAAAATGAGTCCCGCGATCACTAATAATAGCACGAGGCACACCGAATCGAGCAAACAATTGTTTCAAGAAGTTAACAACCACCCTCGCATCGTTAGTAGGTAAAGCCTTTGCTTCAACCCATTTTGATACGTAGTCAACGGCTACGAGGATGTACTTGTTTCCTTTCGATGATGGAAACGGCCCCATAAAGTCGATGCCCCATACGTCAAAGATTTCACATTCTTGGATGAAATTTTGAGGCATCTCATCTTTATGCGTGATCTTGCCTTGCCTTTGGCAAGCATCACAATGTTTAACCATTTCATGTGCATCATGATAAATGGAGGGCCAATAGAATCCGGAATCGAAGACTTTTTTAGCGGTGTAATTAGGACCAAAGTGACCACCGGTAGGTCCCTTATGGCAAGCTTCAAGGATTTGTAAAGCCGTCGGCCCATCAACACATCTACGAATGATTAAATCCGCACATTGCTTGAAAAGATAAGGGTCGTCCCAATAGTACGTTTTAACGTCCTAGAAGAATTTTTTCTTTTGTTGGGACGATAACCCTTCGATAAGAACACCACCCGCCAAATAGTTTGCAATGTCCGCAAACCATGGGGTATCATCAAGATTGGAATTAATAGACAGGTCTCAAGGGGAAAGGATTCATTAATCTCTTGATTTGGAGATTCCCCTTGATACGGATCCTTAAGTCTACTAAGATGATCCGCGGCTAGGTTTTCCGCTCCTTTTTTATCACGAATTTCGATTTTAAATTCTTGTAGGAGCAAAACCCATCGAAGGAGTCTCGGTTTAGCATCTTGCTTGGTCAACAAGTATTTCAAGGCGGAATGATCGGTGTAAACGATGGTGGTGGAAAGCACAAGATAGGGGCGGAATTTCTCAAAAGCATACACTACAGCTAAAAGCTCTTTTTCGGTAGTGGTATAATGCAATTGAGCCCCCGTCATTGTCTTACTAGCATAATGAATGGGTTGGAAATGTTTGTTAACTCGTTGACCTGAAACCGCTCCTACCGCGAAATCACTAGCATCGCACATGAGCTCAAAAGGTAACTCCCAATTTGGAGAGACTAAGACCGATGCCTTAGTTATTTTACCTTTAAGAAGTTCAAAAGAGTCGAGACATGCTTGAGAGAAGATGAAAGGAGCATCCTTTTCTAAGAGATGAGTCATTGGACGAGCTATTTTGGAGAAATCTTGGATGAAACGTCGATAAAATCCCGCATGGCCTAAAAAACTTCTAACTCCTTTGACGGTGGTAGGCGGAGGTAATTTAGCAATGACGTCAACTTTAGCACGGTAGACTTCGATACCGGCTTTGGAAATTTTATGACCGAGGACGATGCCTTCTTTTACCATGAAATGGCATTTTTCCCAATTAAGAACGAGACGAGTGTCTTCACACCGTTGAAGCATACGTTCTAAATTAGCAAGGCAAGAAGAGAAAGAATCACCATAGACCGAGAAATCGTCCATAAAGACTTCCATAGTTTCTTCAACCATGTCATGAAATATCGCCATCATACACCTTTGGAAAGTCCCGGGAGCATTGCATAAGCCGAAAGGCATTCTTTTGTAAGCAAATGTTCCATAGGGACAAGTGAATGTGGTTTTCTCTTGGTCTTTTGGATCGACAGGGATTTGAAAATATCCGGAAAAGCCATCTAAGAAACAATAGAAATCATTACCCGCTAAACGCTCGAGCATTTGATCCATGAAAGGAAGAGGGAAATGATCCTTACGAGTGGCATCATTGAGCTTACGATAATCAATGCAAACTCGCCAACCCGAGTCGAGTAGGAATCAACTCGTTGTTTTCGTTGGGAACAACGGTGATTCCGCCTTTCTTAGGCACACAATGGACGAGACTAACCCATGGCGAATCCGAGATAGGGTAAATCATTACGGCATCGAGAAGTTTGATAACTTCTTTCTTAATGACTTCATGAATTTTTGGATTAACCCTTCTTTGATTTTGTATTGCGGGTTTAAAGTCATCTTCCATGAGAATTTTATGATTACAAAAATTAGGATCAATTCCGCGAATGTCAGAGATTTTCCAAGCAATTGCTTTCTTATGATTCTTAAGCACATCAATAAGTCGGGATTTTTCATCTTCTTTTAAGTCCTTAGCAATAATGACGGGCAACTTATTATCCTATTCTAAGAAAACGTACTCTAAATGAGACGGTAAATCCTTAAGCTCTAGATCTGGCGGATTTTCAATGGAAGGCTTAGTCAAAGTAGGATCATCATTTGTAACTTCTTTAGGAGTAGGTGGAGAGATATTGTCCTCATTGAGAAGTCTCTCAATGGTACGAATGTCTTCATCCCAATTGGTGGGAGAATTATCATAGTTAATCTCGAGAGGACCCAAGCTAGCTTCAAAATCATCTAAGTCACTTTCTCCAAATAGAGTCAATGAAGGAGCAATAGAAGCTACGGTCTCAACATGAGGTAAAGGAGAAATCCCGCTCTTACAAGCCTCGTGAAAATGTTCTTCGCATGCTTCGTCGAGCACATCGATGAAATTCACGGATTCGGGCTCATCGGGAAGTTTGGAAAGTTTACCCATGTTAAAGATGATTTTATCATCCCCGACCCTCATGATAAGTTCACCCGCGGCTACATCGATTAATGTACGCCCGGTTCTCAAGAAAGGTCGTCCCACAATTAAGGGAACACGGGGATCCATTTCATAGTCGACTACGATGAAATCAGCGGGAAAAGTGAATTTGTCGACTCCTACAAAAACATCCTCGGCTATCCCCACCGGATAAGCAACCGTACGGTTAGCTTCCAATGTCATACGAGTGGGGACTAGCTCGGGTAAAGATAATTGTTTCCACACGGACAATCGCATAAGATTGATACTCGCTCCGAGATCCGCCAAGGCCATACAATTCTCAACACCCGGAAAATTACAAGGAATAAGGAATCGACCGGGATCTCCTAACTTAACCGGTAATTTTCTCAAAAGAACCGCGGAACAATTCTCATTCAATTGGGTATTGGCAATATCAAGCAACTTTTCCTTATCACTTAAAAGATCCTTAAACATCTTAGCGTACTTAGGCATGTGAGCGAGCGCCTCGGCAAAGGTGATATTAAAATTCAATTGTTTGAACATTTTTAGGAAGTTCGAAACTTGAATATCATCCTTATTCTTCAATTTCTCTTTCCGCAACCTTGAGGGATAAGGTATATTGGGTTGAGATGAAGGCTTTGGAATGGATTTCTCACTCACATCCTTTGGTGGAGGAGGAGGAATAGAAATAGAAGGTGAAGGAACCGGTTTTGGAACCGAAGGTGTGGTAGAAAATTTGGGTATTGGTGGAACATAAGGTGTAGACGAATGCATAACGGGAGGTATGTCACAAGTGGAAGAAGACGTAGGTTGTGTCGAAGAAGAAGGTATCTCGGGTCCTTGGTTAGGTGGGGAAGGTTCAACGGTGGTCTTACCGCTCCTAGTAGTAATAGCATTAACATTAGCCCTAGGATTGGTCACGGTGTTCGAGGGAAGGGTACCTTGGGGATGAAAGGTTTGAATCATAGTCAAAAATTTCTTATCAGTCGATTCTTGCATCTCTCTCATCATTCGTTCATGGTCGGATAATTTTTGTAAAACCAAGTCCATTTGAGGATTGTGCATGTTCATTTGATTATAACCTTGATTAGAAAAACATTGGTTTTGATATTGATTAGAACCTTGAATAAATCCTTGATTTTGAAAACTTTGGTTATTAAATCCTTGATTATTTAACCCTTGGTTTTGCCCTTGAAAATTCCCTTGATTTTGATTAAAACCCCGTTGATTAGTATTTCCTTGAAAATTACCCCGTTGAGGACCTTGGTTCCTATTTTGGGCGGGTGGGGGTGGTCTTTGTGGTGCTACAAAACCCGGGGGAGCCAAATAGTTATTAGACTTGTAAGACAAATGGTTAACATCAACATTTGGTTTGAATTGAATCCGATCAATTTCATTGTTATTATAAGCATAAACTTCTTGTTAATCATTGTAAACCTTGTCACAATTAAAGTATGAATGTGGTCCACCACAAGTCTCACACGTTTCACTTTTTCTTTCACGGCATGCACATGTGTAGTGAGGGCGTCGGTTTTTAGAGCGAGTTTTTCAACAAGTGAAGTAAGTTTATTAGTTTGATCATTCACCTCATTATTACTCGTACTAGAACTTGCCATATTAGCCCTAACACTTTTGGTTTGCACTTTTGCCTTGTTCTCAATAATGGCCCAAGCCTCGTTCATTGTTTTCACAAGAATATTGCCCCCCGCGGCACTATTAAGTGAGTCTTGGTCGTTTAGAATTAAACCATTATAAAACGTGTTGATTTGATGAACTTTAGTAAAACCGTGTTGTGGACATTTTCTCAAAAGATCTTTAAAACGATCCCAAGACTCACTAAACGTTTCCCCATATTGTTGCTCAAAGTTGATTATTTCATTCCTTAAGGACGTGGTCCGTGATGGTGGGAAAAAGTAGTTAATGAACTTGGTCTCTAAGTCGATCCATGTGGTAATACTTTGGGGTGGTTCCTTGTCAAGCCAAATCCGGGCTTGTCCCTCGAGGGAAAAAGGAAAAAGTTGGAGGCGAACGGCCTCTTGGGGCACCCCATTGTATTTGACGGTATTAGCTAATTGGATGAAACGTTTGATATGAGTGTGTGGGTCATCATTAGTACGGCCTAAAAATGGTGTAGCGGAAACCATTTGAATAAAACCCGATTTAAGTTCGAAATGATTAGCTCCAATATTTGGCACCACAATCGCGTCATCGTTTCCTTCAACATGAGAATGAAGAATCTCAATCATTGGTGGATTATCCGTTGCCATCGTATTGTCGAAAGCTCGATTCTCGGGATCGACTTTAATGACGGTCTTTTTGTTTTTCTTCTTCTTCTTTTTAGAAGAATTAGAAGTATTTGGTACACCAATCGGTATGTATGTATGCGCGCGAGTGCGCATACAATTAAAACTTTGGAATGAGGTAGGTGACCTCGGTCGACTTTGAGAGGAAAAGGATTTTCCCTCTCGAGGAGCAATATGAAAAAGCTACAAAAATATATACGTAAATACTACTTGAGTTGGCAAACCAATAATCGGTCGTCCCTCTCAATATACGCACAAGCAAGCGGGGAAACGAGGTGGCACAAAGCACTTAAAAACCTTTTTCCTTAGACGGCCTTTTATAGCGCGTCGCCTTATACCCACCTTATAGTTTGTATATGTCGAGTTCAAACGTCTTACTAGTATTTATCTATATTGCCCTTTTTTTTCTCGTTATGGATTCGAATACAATAGTTAGGTGATGAAATCCCAACTAAGGCCTTATTTGATAAGTAGGTAATTTATTGTGGTACGTAATATAATATAATAAAATAAAAAATCTTTTTGTATTTTTTTAGAAAAATATATATTCAGAAGAAAAATCGAAAGAAATCGAAATAAAAATTAACACTAATACGTAATATTTTTGGTGTAATACTTTTAGGAAAAAGTATTACTTTTGTATTTTTTTAATTTTTTTTGTTGCAATTCTTAGGAAAGAAATTGCTTTTGTGATTTTTTTAATTTTTTTTGTATTTTAAATTTTAGATTTTTTTTTTGGATTTTTGATTTTGTTGCAAGAAACGTAACGTTCAAAGGATGAACGGATCCCAAAATCCAAACGTCTTCACGAAAAATCGTCAATCGTACGAGCGAAGCGGCAGCGGCGCCAATTTGAAACTAGGATTTTATATGTATCAATTAATGTTCGCTTTTCCTCGATTCGACACGAATTTGATTTCCGGTTTAACGTATCGACTTAACTTTGTTTTTGGTAAAATCTATTTTTGGTGGTATTTTAAACTAACTTAAATCTACTAATTAAAAGAAAACTATTTTAATTAACTATTTAAACTAATAATTTGAAAATAAAATTTAACTAATTAATAAAACTTAAAAACTTTTAATTAAAATCTATTTTTAAACAAAACTTAATAAATTGAAAACTTATTTTAAATCTAAAATTTAAATGAGAATTGAAAACTACTTTTAATTCTATAAAAAAACTATTTAAAATTATAAAAGAAATATAAAACTAATGTAAATTTATAAAAGTAAATAAAATTAAAATATTTTTTAACCTTTTTATATTTTATAAAAAAACTAAATTTAAATAAAACTTTTTAATTAATTTAAATAAAACTAAACTTGAACTAAACTAATTAAAATAAACTGCCAACAATATACTATCCTATATTAATTAAAAGATGGACAATTAAACTCAAAAGGGGTTCTAGCACAATGGTTGGGACGTATGGTTGATAGACGAGGGGTCCTGGTTCGATTCCCAGCAGACCTAATATTTTGCTTAATATTTAATACTTTTTTTGGAACTTTTATTTTGGACAGATAAAAACTCAACAGAACAATTGGTTCTGTTTGTTATTCAGCAGTAAAATAGAATAAGCATACAATCCTAAAATAAGCTGAATAAAGAAAAGCAGGAACAAAATAAGCCAGAAGCAGTTGACAAGCAATTAAACCAATTAAGCAGAAACTAGTTAAGCAGAAACAAATAAGCTAATTAAAACTGAATAGGCTAAATATTAAATAAGCAAACGAGAAATAAGCTAAAACAAATGAATCCTTTGCGAATAGACAGACCTAAACAACTTAAGCAGATTCGAACGACTTACCAAACTAAGCTTATTAAACGAAACCTAAGCAGATCAAAAACGCATCAAATAACCAATCAAAATAATCAAATACCGGACATATCATATTCAACCATAAGCAGAAATAATAGTTACTATAACTAACTAACCCTAGTACAACGCAGACTAAACAAAACAAATCCAATCAACTAAAAACTTAAGCAGATATCACAAGCAGATGTAACCAATCAGTAAATCAAACTTGCAGACTTAATAATCTAAAAACATATAAATAATAAAACAATAACATTAACATAGACAAACAATAATCAAAACTTAAGCAGATACAAAAATTAAACTAAAACTTATAAAAATTAAAAGAGATTAAAAGGAACCTTTTGTCGATACCGTTGGGAAGAAGACAAGGCGCTGAGCCGTCTTATCCACGAACCAAACACCACCGTATCAACTTAAAGAAACCTCGATCCAAAATCTTCAAACCAAATGAATTGAACCGTAACCTTTAATCTTCCCAGTAGGGGAAGATTTATACCACTTTCCTTTACTTTTTTTTTATATATATATTTTTTTTAATATTAATAATATGATGCGAATAGTAATAGTAATAAAAAGATGATAATTAAACTGACAGAAATTTAAATTGCAACGAGAATAATTAGAATACTGAAAATTAAACTTTTCATTAATTTTAACTCAAATTACAAATACTGGAAAAGAAGAAATTACAAGATTTAAACAAAAACTATTTTAATGAAAATTAAAAAATAAAGAAAAGGCACAAATTACATGGGAGAAATGGGGGTTTTTATAGGAGAAACCCCAAGAAACCCTAATCTTTGCTTCAATGTTAAGCATCCAATCTCCACCGTTTATTCCATCTTTCTTCTTCTCTCTCTTCTTTCTTCTAATCTTGCGGCTGAGATCATCCAAGCATCACACTGATCGCCACCTTGGCGTGTTTGTGTTTGTTGAAAGCTGAGGTGGAATGATATAAGTGGTTGATGGGTGTATGGACGTGTAATAGCCAATCAAAATGGGAGAGAATAGGCCACGTCAGAAGGATTTGAGGACCACTCCTTGAGTGTTTGCCTCCGATTCTTTGGGGATTTAATTCTTATGGGTGTGAATTACCTAATAAGGGTAAAAGCCCCATTTTTTTGTGTGTAATTTTTGGTATAGTAAAATTAGGGTTTGAGGGAAAGGTGGAGAGTATTTGGGGGAGAAGGAGGTGAGCAGTAAAAAGGGTGAGAGAAACTTCGTTTGTAACAAAGTGTAATGAGGGGTGTCGGTAAAAATAATTCGTTTTATTCAATATGTGAGGGTGAGTGGGGTACACGTGGGTGGTAAATAAAAGGGTGGAGTGTTCGTGTGCTGTGTTTTGACCAATCAACATTCCTTTGTAAACAAAACTCATCCCATTCGTTTAATTGTTAGATTGGGCTAATGACCCAACAAGCAATTCCAATTGGACTTGTGATAATCATGGGCCAAGAGTTTCGGTTATTAGGTTTAATGGTAAATCTAATTTGTCCTATGTAATCCTTAATGGGCTTTTGATCCACAAATGAATATTTATTAAATCCACTAATGGGCTTTTGGGCCCAATACCCAAATGTGGGACCCACAATACTCGAATATTTTCAAAAAAGATTTAATCCGATAGAATCGAGCTCGATTTCGGCTTTCTTGATCATTTCTTCAAAATTAAGTTGACTTTGTTGGTTTTCGTGATCTTCGGCACACTTTTGGTCTTTTGACTTTGTCTTTGTCTCTTTTTTGGACTTTTCTTCAACATTTGACCGTGAAGTCCCGTATTTTCTCTTCTTTTGATCATTTGTACCTATTTAAACACAAGAACACAAAACCACGCGTAATTCTGACATATATGATATAAAACACATGATTAGCTCTTTTTTTTCCTTGATTTTAGTGGCAAAAGGATAAGTGTTTACACACTTATTAGTGATCTTGATGAGGACATTTATATGACTCTTCTTTTGGGCTTCAATAGCAAAGATAAAGCTAAGGTTTTCAAGCTTAATAAAGCTTTGTATGGTCTCAAGCAAGCCCCAAGGCAGTGGAATGCAAAACTTAACACTGTCTTGGTTGAGCATGGCTTTATCCAAAGTAAGTCTGATTACTCCCTTTACACTAAACAAAATCGTAACATGTTTATTGCTCTTCTTGTTTATGTTGATGATTTTATCATCACTCGTAACTGCATTAAGGAAATTGAATCATTTAAAAGCTTTCTAAAAACCAAATTCATGATTAAAGACCTTGGCATTATGAGGTATTTTCTAGGTATTGAGATTCTTGAAAACTCCAATAGGATCTGCATGACCCAAAGGAAGTACTGTCTTGAACTTATTCATGAATTTGGTTTACTTGCTGCTAAACCAACAGCAACCCCTTTGCCTAAGAATTGTGTTTTGGCTGTTGATGAAAGCAAAGATGATAAATTTCTCTTAAATATTTTTTAGTATCAAAGATTACTTGGGAGACTCATTTATCTGACTCATACCAGACCTGATATTTCTTATGTTGTTCATTGTCTTAGACAACACATGCATGTACCCCTTAAGTCTCATCTTAAAATTGCCTTGAGAGTTATTAGGTATCTTAAAAACTCACCTGGGACTGGTATATAGTTCTACAAGGATAGTTCTTTAAGACTATCTTGTTTCACTGATGCTGATTGGGCCAAATGCCTTAAGACCAGAAAATCTGTGTCTGGATACTGTGTTTTTCTTGGAAGGTCTCTTGTCTCTTGGAAGAGCAAGAAGCAACCCACAATATCTAGAGCTTCAGCTGAGGCTGAGTATAGATGTATGGCTAGTGCTACTTTTGAGGTAATTTGGATCACTAATTTGCTTAGTGATCTAAGGATTACGACCTTGTTTCCTGTCAACCTTTATTGTGATAGCAGCTCTGCTATACAGATTGCTGCCAACCCTGTTTTTCATGAAAGAACAAAACATTTTGAAATTGATGTTCATTTTGTTAGGGAAAAGGTTCAAGATGGTATGATCAACACCATCAAGGTTGCTTCAGTTAATCAAACTACTGACATCTTTATTAAGGCTCATTGTTTAAACCAACAGCTGAAACTATGTAAACAGCTGAGGCTTGTGAACATGTTTGGTAAATGATTTTTTCTACTCTCTCATTTGTCAGATTGAGGAAGGGTGTTATTTTGTCAATCCTTCCAAATGTTGCATGTTACTTTGTATTGTGTTATGTTTCTTATTTTCAGGTTTATGGTTTTGGGCCTTTATGATTGGTGGGCTTAATACTGTTGGTGGGCTTTGGAACCGTTGAGCCCATTTTTGCCTTTGGTATATTACCCTAGCTTTAGCTAGGGTTTCTAATTATCATTCACCATACACACACATATCTGTGTGTGCACAGCTTTCTCATCTCTCTCTCTCTCTCATTAAACTATGAAGGTTGGCATGGGAGTTTGATTATTTTCATCTTGTATAGCTGTGTGTTTGAGTGATCTTTGTATGTGAGGGAGAACGGATCAACCTAGTTGGGACGTTCTCATCTTTTCTATTGTAATCGTCCGATTAGCATCCGTTTGGGGACTAATCTTTATCTGTTTTGTTTTTGTACTTTGATTTATAATAAAATACACCAAGGGGTGGTTGGTTGGGTGTAAGATCTCTCTTGTTCTATGATATTATGTTTATTAACACTTACCATGTGTTATCTAAAGAAGATGGATAACTTCCACATTGCAGCACTGATTTCGAGGGGTGCTGCTATTTGATGCATTCTTCAATGGTTAACAAACACTACACACTTAGATCAAGATGTAACTTGACGATACTTGGTTCTTACTGTCACAAGATGAGGTCACTAGTAAAGACCTAGCTAAGGAAATGGATGAAGCTTCTAGAGTGATTGATGAAGCTACTCAATCTAATATACATGCAAAATTTAGTACATTTTATAGAGACGAATCTGAATCAAAGGTATTTAGTGTCAAACAACGTTTGTTGATCCCAAACTTAGATCAATTTAGCTTTATGTATACGAGATTAGATCAAGTTATACACGTAGAGAAACCTTTGTATATGTATATAGTAATCTAATTTTTATGCGGAATTAACACTTAAACAAGAATACACAAAGATGTAAACAAACTTTCACTTGATTAATGATAACAAACTTGCTTACAATGAAAGTGTTTAACGTATGAAAACTTATATTAAACAATAACCTAAAGGTCTTCTTTTATAGACATAAGAAGCCTTGTAGAAGAGTCTACGTATCAACTATTCTAGGTAAAGATAATTATAGAAAATACAATGTTGAACTTATCTTTACTAGAAACAAACTAGGAACAATATACGCGTAGACTAAATCTTCCCATCAGTGCTTGTCTTCAATGTATCAACGCTTGACTTCTTCTTGTCAACGCTTGATCTGTCAGCGTTTGTTTTCTTCCTATCAACGCTTGTTTTACTCTTGTCAGCGCTCAAGTGAACTGGCTATATTTTATTCCCAACAATCCTCCCCTAAACTTGATATCTACTCTAGTAATCAAGTTTCTGAATAAACATTAAGAACTGGGAGGAATCTTACAACACTTATCTTATTGGTAATAAATATGTCTGATTAAATCTTTAGCCACGTCACTTGAATAATCAATCTCCAGCTGTGTAGTCTTCATCTTCTCCAAGACTTCCTTGGACATGGAATACTGAGCATCTACAAGAAGATACTCAACAAATTTTGTAGAACTCAAGTAATATACACCAGTAGCTGAATACAAACGCCATTGAAGACAACTGAGGTCATCTTCAAGATCCTTCCAAACAGCAGGATCTTCATCTCTTGGTCCACACATTCTCTTGAATGTTGACCACAGTTTTATTCCATTGACTGAAGTAGGAGCTTCAGTCACATACTTGACTTCTAACAACCTCCAAAGGTCTACCAAGTATTCTCTATCAAAACTTGCAAACAAAGATATAAGATTGGTAAAAGTGTGAACCTCTTTCCCATACCTGCCAATCTTCCAAAACCCACATTCATCTTCTTCATAGCTTATAATAGGGGTTCTGGAATCAAGAGGTAACACTTGTACCATATCTGAAGCTTCCAATGGTGAGAGCTTGAGGCTCCTTCTTATAACAACTTCACTTGGATTTAATCTATCCATATCTTTGGGAAACTCAAGAGGGACTCCCTTTTTCAAAGGTCTGGGAACAATCATTGCCTTCTTAAGCTCCATCTCTTCTGCAAGTTCTTCTTTCCTTTCACCAGAAAGAAGTCTTAGAGTGTTTTCTTCGTGCACTCTTACCCAAATGGGATAAGCTTTGAACTCCAACTCTTCAAATGTCAATCCAATCAATTTCTTATAAGTACATCCATTTCCATGACATCTGAGTAGCATGTAGTACAACTCCCTTCTATCCCTTTTCAACATTGAGAGAATATTGCTAGCTTTGTGTTTCAGAATGACCTTGCAGTCCTTTTGTACTCTTAGAAGAATCTCCAAACCCCATATCTGATCTAAAATAGTCAAATGTGGATTCTCCATACATCTATGTTCCCAAGCATGGTATATCTGAATAAATTTTGGCATGTCAAAATCTACTTACAATTTCAACTCATTCAACTTCTCTCTAGCCAACTCATCACCATACTCCAGTCTTTCTGATTTTTCTATTATCATTACACTTGAGTCTGAAGTAGCTTCATCACTTCCTTCTTGTTCTTCTGAAGTGACAACAAAAGGTGATTCACCAACCTTCTTTCTTTCTTGTTCCACAATTTGTGCAGCCAACCTTCTATCAAATTCAATCTATGCTGCATTCTTTGGAACATCTACTTCTACCATAATACCCTTACCCTTATCTAATGGATCAATGATGGGTAAGGAAGATGGTAATACCTGTGAAGAAACTTCTTTGATAGGAAGAAAAAAAACGCTGACAAATCAAGCGTAAATTTGTCTTGTCAGATCAAGGTTGATGTATAGCCAGTTCACTTGAGCGCTGACAAGAGTAAAACAAGCGTTGATAGGAAGAAAACAAACGCTGACAGATCAAGCGTTGACAAGAAGAAGTCAAGCGTTGATACATTGAAGACAAGCACCGATGGGAAGATTTAGTCTACGAGTATATTGTTTCTAGTAAAGATAAGTTCAACATTGTATTTTCTATAATTATCTTTACCTAGAATAGTTGATACGTAGACTCTTGTACAAGGCTTCTTATGTCTATAAAAGAATACCTTTAGGTTATTGTTTAATATAAGTTTTCATACGTTAAACACTTTCATTGTAAGCAAGTTTGTTATCATTAATCAAGTGAAAGTTTGTTTACATCTTTGTGTATTCTTGTTTAAGTGTTAATTCCGCATAACACTTAGATTACTATATACATATACAAAGGTTTCTCTACGTGTATAACTTGATCTAATCTCGTATACGTAAAGCTAAATCGATCTAAGTTTGGGATCAACAAGTGGTATCAGAGCTTGTTGAGAAACTTTTGATCTTAAAGAACACAAGGACCCTAAAATCACCAAACCCCTAATTTTCACAAAACCCTAATAACATCATGTCAAATCCAGAAGTAACCTCCTCCTCCTCACCTTTACCAAACATCAAGATTCCCATGCTTGATGCAACCAACTTCGAGTTGTGGAAATTCAACTTTGAGCAATATCTGGGATCTATGACTATACTCTCTGGGAGATAATTGAATATGGAAACACATTCAATAAAGCTGAAAAGGTTGCTGCTGCCATTGCTACATGAACTGCTGTTGCTGGATGTCCAGAAGCAGATAAGAAAGAAAAACCTAGTGATGGTAGAGCTGTGTCTGCTGAAGACATAGCAAAGAGAAGGGTTGATATGAAAACCCTAAACATTCTGAAACTCTCTTTGGGACAAGAGAACCAGCATAAATACAGAGGTTATGATTCTTCAAAAGACCTTTGGGCAGCTCTTGAAGTTGCATATGGTGGCAATAATGATACTAGGGACGAGAAGAAGAAGCAACTCATGCATGAGTATGTTGGTTTCAAGGCTCAACCTAATGAGAAGCTTAGCAGTGTGAGAAGTAGACTGCTTGACATTACAAGCAAGCTGTCCTTCATGGGGACACAACTTGGTGATGTTGACATTAATGCCACTTTTCTTAAAAGTCTTGGTGATGCGTGGAAGATTGAGGCAAGATCTATAGTTGCCAATAACACTCACAAAAGTTCTACTTTTGATGATATCTACAACAAACTAAGGCTGTTGGAAAATGAAACTCTTTTGGAGCATGGAAGTAAGTCTACCAATAGCAACATGGCCTTCTTCTCACGTAGTGAAGGTCAATTTGATCAGAAGGACTCTTACATGCACCCAGTTACTGGATCAACATGTGTCAACGCTGGATCATGTCCTGTCAACGCCTCATATTCAGACGCTGACACATACAAAAGTGATTCTCCAAGAGTTAAGCCTGCTGGTTTGGATCTGGATATTGTTTGTGCATACATTGCTTCTTTGCCCAATGGTTCAGTGATTACATATGAGGACCTTGAGCAAATAAGTGATGAGCACTTGGAGGAGATGGGTATTAAGTGGAACATGGCTCTTGCTAGTATAAGAGCAAACAGGTGGAATAGAAGGTTTAAGAAGAAGATGACCTTTAATGCAAAGGACACTGCTGGATTTGACAAATCCAAGGTTTAATGCTACAATTGTCATCGTATGGGGCACTTCATGAGGGAATGCAGATCTCCTAGAAGATCTGATGCTGGCAAACCCTCAAGCCAAATTGTTAAGGCTCGGGATCCTAAGGCCATGGTTGTAGTGCAATAAATTGATGGTATGGGATGGGATTGGAGCTATTTGGTTAAGGATGGGGAAGAGGATAAAGCTTTGGTTGTTGAGATAGAAGAAGAAGAGCATGTTCAATATGCTCTCATGGCACACTCCTCCTCTTCATCAGATAATGAGGTATACTATGATGCTTTTTGTAGTAAGGGTTGTAGGTTAAATACTGAGAAACTTAACAAAGAGGTGTTAAGATTGTTAGATGATGTGAGTACTGAGAGATGCAAACTGTCTAACTATCAAATTGCTCTCACTCAAACTGAGAAGATAGTTTCTGAGTACAAGAAAATGGAATTTGACTTAAAAGATAAAATAAATATCTTAAAACATGAGTTAGATGCTAGTAATGATGTTAGGAACATCATGGAAAGGGTTAATGGTGAGTTACAGGCTAAGTTAGATGAAGCCATTAAGAATAAGGATAATGTTGGCCTTAAAATTCAGAGATTTGATAAGGCCACACAAACCCTAGGAGAATGTGTTAATAAACAAAAGGGATCCTAAGGACATGACTGGGATTGGGATGAAAGACTATACTGTGGTTCCACCACCAGCTGGGGACTTCTATGGTGTCCAAAGAAAGGACCTATCTTGGACTGGTCTACCAGAACTCCAAGAGGATGAATTTATTCCTCCACCAAGAGTCATTACCCCAGTTGAAGAGTATCAACAGAAGTTGACTGACTTGAATGAATGGAAGAAAGCCAACCCTACTTTATTTGTTAAGGGTGGCTTGTTATGTGAATGTCCAAATGAGTCAACTCCTATTAAGGTAACAAACCCAATCACTGGTAAGACTGTTGACCTTGGCTCAAACACTGTTAGAAAACCTAGCATCAAGTATGCAGAAATGTATAGGAATACTAGGTCACCTAAAAGCCAAGTTAGTAATGATGGAACAACCTTCTTCTCTTCTAGACCTAGGGTTGTGTCTAGAAAAGCCTGTTACACTTGTGGTAGCTTTTCACATTTAGCATATAAGTGTGTCAACGCTTCTAAGGTCAACGTTGTTAAAAGGTCAAATGTTGTCAGACCCAAAACTTTTGTGGAGCAAAGTCCACAAGTTGTTAGACCAACCCCTTTCTTCACTAGAGGGTCTAACACTCATGGACAAAGACCATTTCAAAAGACTAATACTTGGTCCAATAGGCAATGGGTTTCTGTAGCAAACCCTAGGTTCAACGCTGACAAGGGTAATTTCAGCGTTGACAAGAGCAAATCCAACACTGACAGAAACGTGACCAGACCTAAATATTTGCAACCACAGGGTAATGGATCTAAAGCTTCTTCAAGCTTGACATGGAGACCTAAGCAAGATCAAAACCCTAATGATAATGGGATTTCTATGACATGCAACAGATTTAATTACATTTCCAAGGTCATTATAAAACCTATTGGGGTTAACTGGTTATTTCATCCAAAAAGGGATGAACAAGGGGTTGTTATGAGAACTAAGTCTGTTCTCGTTGAACAACAAGATGAATCCAAGTCTGCTAAGGCTTGGGTTCCCAAAGAAAACTAACTTGTTTTCTTTATGTGCCGGGCATTCAAAAACAGGTCAATGATTATGGATATTGGGACAGTAGATGCTCTAGGCACATGACAGGGAAGGAAGATTATTTAACTAACTTCACTCCCATTAAGGATGGTGATAAGGTTTACTTTGGAGGAGGATATTGAACTATCATAGGCAAAGGAACTCTTCTCACCAAGAACTTGCGTTTTGAAAACGTGTTTCTGGTAAAGGAACTTGATTACAATCTTTTTAGTGTATCACAAGTTTGTGATAAAAAATAAAGTTCTGTTTACTGATACTGAATGCTTGGTGTTAAGCAAGGATTATAAAATCCCAGATGAGAAATATATTGACTATAGAACACCTAGACATAAAGACATCTATAATGTGAATCTTAATGGAATTAGGATGAATAATAATATGTCATGTTTTTATGCTAAAGCTTCAGTAGATGAGAGTAATCTATGGCACAGGAGACTAGGGCACATAAACTTTATAAATATAAACAGGCTTGTGAGACTTGGCTTGGTTGATGGTTTTCCTGAAAAGGCTTTTCATAATGACCACTCTTGTGTTGCATGTCTTAAAGGCAAGCAGCACAAGGTCTCATTCAAGTCTAAACAGGTGCACTCTAGTACTAGACCACTTCACTTGCTGCATATGGACCTATTTGGTCCAACTAATATAGAGAGTTTGAATGGTAAATCATACTGCTTTGTCATCACAGATGACTTTTCTAGGTTTACTTGGACTTTCTTTTTAGCTATGAAAAGTGACACTGCTGACACTTTAATTGACTTTATTACTCAGATAGAGAAGAAAACTGGTAATGAAGTTAAAATGCTTAGAAGTGACAATGGTGGTGAGTTTAGAAATAAGCTTTTAGATGATTTTTGTGCCAAGAAAGGGATTACTAGGCAGTTTAGTGTTGCCAGAACCCCACAGCAAAATGGGGTTGCTAAGAGGAAGAATAGAACCTTAATTGAAGCAGCCAGAACTATGTTGGCTGATGCTCACTTTCCTATAGATTTTTGGGCTGAGGCTGTCAATACAGCATGCTATGTTCAGAATAGAGCATTAGTCAACAAGATTCAGAACAAAACCCCTTATGAGTTACTTTGGGGAAGAAAACCTAATATTGGTTTTCTTAAACCTTTTGGTTGTCATGAAGTTGTACTTGATACTAGTGATGCCTTAGGTAAATTTAGTGCTAAAGGTAAAGAGGGCTATTTCATGGGTTATTCAGTGCAAAGCAAGGGATATAGGGTTTACCTTAAGAAGGAAAAACGTATACTTGAAAGAGTACATGTTAGGTTTTTAGAGAGTAAACCTAGTGATCCTGAAAGTGGTCCAAATTGGTTGTTTGATTTGGATCCTCTATCTAGGACTTTAAATTATATGCCTGTTACTAATCCAGACATTGTGAAGGTAGCTTCAAATGTTGTGGAAGAACAAGTTTTTGATGTTTCAGGTACACAGGTTAATGAAGAGGTTGGATCACAAGCAGACAAGTCATCTCCCATACAAGAGTATGTTACAATTCCCATATGGACAGATGCTTTTGCTGCTACTGCTGATGCTGGAAAGAATAATGGTGGTCCCCAAGTACCACCGGTTAACAACATGCATGGTCCTACAGGCGTTGACAAAGGAAAATCTAGCGCTGACAGGACAAATTCAGGCGTTGATGGCTCAAACGTTGACAACACCATTTCAGGCGTTGATAACCCAAACGCTGACAACCAAGGTTCAGACGTTGACAACACTTTTGAGCATCTTTTCTCTTCTAATTTTAATCAAGGTGAACCTTCTAATCTCCATGAAGAGGTTCATCCTATTATTGATGAAAGAGAGTCTGAAGAAGATATTGGCAACTTGTATAATGAGATTGAAGACAACAGACTTTTTGAAGGAGGAGTTCTCACTTCTACTATGAATAATCATCCCCCTTCTCAGATTATTGGGGATGTTATGACTCCTGTTCAGACTAGAAGATCTCATCAGAATCTTGGTGGATTCATTGCCAATATACACAAGAAGGTTGATACCCCTCTTGTTCAATCATGCTTGTTTGCCTGTTTTCTGTCACAACAGGAACCCAAGAAGATATTTAATGCTCTCAAAGAACCAAGTTGGGTGGAAGCAATGCAGGATGACCTTCACCAATTTGCAATTCAGGATGTTTGGGAGCTGGTTGATTGTCCCAGATATGTCAGACCTATTGGGACAAGATGGGTTCTAAGAAACAAGAGAGATGAAAGAGGTATTGTGGTCAGAAACAAGGCACGTTTAGTGGCTCAGGGATATACACAAGAGGAAGGGATAGACTATGAGGAGGTCTTTGCACCAGTTGCAAGGATTGAAGCTATAAGAATATTTCTAGCCTATGCTTCCTGCATGGGCTTCACTGTCTATCAAATGGATGTGAAGAGTGCCTTCCTCTATGGAACAATTGTTGAGGAGGTGTATGTGATGCAGCCTCCTGGTTTTGAAGATCCATAGAATCCAGACAAGGTGTATAGAGTCAAGAAGGCTATGTATGGACTTCATCAAGCCCCAAGAGCATGGTATGGTACACTGTCCACTTATTTGGTGGAAAATGGATTCAAAAGGGGCACAATAGACTAGACATTATTTACAAAGAAGGATGGTAAGGATGTCTTACTTGTTCAGGTCTATGTTGATGATATCATCTTTGGATCCACCAATCCAAAGATGAGTGCAGATTTATCCAAGCTTATGACTGATAAATTCAAAATGAGTGCAATGGGGGAGATGAATTTCTTTCTAGGTTTACAAGTTCAGCAGAAAGAAGATGGTATCTTCATCTCCCAGGATAAGTATGTAGCAGAGATCTTGAAGAAGTTTGGCTTTTCTCCACATGAAAAGAGGGCTACTACTCCTATGGATAGAGAACACCCTTGGGGAAAGATTGGAGATGGAAAAGATGTGGATGTCAGGCACTATAGATCAATGATTGGTTCATTGATGTATCTCACAACCTCCAGACCTGACATCATGTTTGCTGTGTGTGCTTGTGCACACCATCAAGTGACTCCCAAAGAATGTCACCTTTATGCTGTCAAGAGAATCTTTAGGTACCTAAGATGTTATCCCAATCTTGGCTTGTGGTACCCAAAGGATTCACCATTGGAGCTTATTTCATATTCAGACAGTGACTATGGAGGTGATAAGTTTGATAGAAAATCCACAACTGGTGGATGTCAGTTTCTTGGGAGCAGGTTGATATCTTGGCAATGCAAGAAACAAACAGTGGTGGCTAATTCTACAACTGAAGCAGAATATGTTGCAGCAGCTGCTTGTTGTGGACAAGTCTTATGGATTCAGAACCAGCTGTTGGATTATGGGTATAATTTCATGCATATCAAGATATTTGTTGACAATAACAGCACTTTATGCATTATTAAGAATCCTGTATATCATTGTAAAACAAAACACATAGAAATTAGACACCATTTTTTAAGGGATTGTTTTGAAAAGGGTTTAATACAACTAGATAGGGTTGACACAGAAGAAAATGTGTCTGCTTTATTAACTAAACCTTTTGATGCTGGAAGGTTTCAATACTTGGTAACAAGTATTGGAATGATCAATCTTACATAATATGTGTTTTGGAGTCTTTTTGTAAAAATATGTACAGGATAATGCATTGTTATTGGTCTTGTTGAGGATTTAGATTTTCCATTATATTTTTCTAACATTGACAAAGGTTACCTTAACGCTGATAAGTGTTATTGTGACGTTGTCAGCAATATATTTGTCTGACGCTAACAAAGGTTCCCTTAACGCTGACAAGTGTTATCGGGACGTTCTCAGCAACAATGTTAGTTTTGTGGTTTTAATCTAAATGTGTAGGTGGTGTTAGCATTATACCATTGGATACAGAGTTGCTTATGGATCCTTGGAGACTCATTTGAGCATGTTTTTATTTATGGATGATGGTTGGAATTTTCTATTCCTATCTTGACATAAATTTTTTATGTTCATGCATATTTTTGGCAACATATGTATCACAGTTTAAGGGGAGGTTTTAGGAACCTTTAGGACTTTTGGGTATCCTTATGATACTCTCATCACAATTATAGATTGTGTCCACAGGTGAGTATGAGTTAGGTTTACTAAATCATGAGGCACTGTAGCATGCAAAGTTGATATACTATGCATGCTGCCAAGACATTTTTGGCCTAGAATTGGTTGTGGTCTGTTGGGAGACTTGGGAATGATTTTATGATGGGTTTTACCTGGGAGTAACAAGGAATTTTATAAGGTAACTTAGTTGTTAAGAGTTTTGGTTAGCAAGGGACACTAGAGGACTGTTATGTCTATCTTGCATAAGCAAGTGTGCATAACTGGACAGTGCTTGCCACCCTATAATAATTATCAACTTATAGGTTATCTTCACTAGGATAAATTACTTTGTTAAGGTCATTTTTCATTTTTAATATTTTTATTTTTGGACGCTGACAAAAATATTTTTCCAAGCGTTGTTGTGACCAATTTAGACGCTGACTTGGCTTTAGCAAACGTTGACAAGAATATAGCCATTGGGCGTTGATGGGTTATTTTTTACCGTTGACACTCAATGGGACCTACCCTGTTGTTACTTTTTGACGAATTTTTGGGCCGTAATTTTGGGAGCAGATAACTTTCAATTAATGCATGAGATAAACTTATTTATTTTCAATATTTTCATGATTGCATTTTGAAAATAGTTGCCTCATTTTTGACCAATCACATGCATATTTCTCTCCTATATATTTGGCTCCTATTTTTAAACAGGGTACCTATCATTCGTGTCTAACAAAATTTTCTCCTATACTTCATCTTTATCAATTATTCAAACAGCTTTCACCAATGGCACCAAAATTTAAACCAAGTGATTTTGAATTGGGATTCAAGAGTCAACACAACATGGTAGCATATTTGGACACTGATGATACTCTATTTCCCCAATACACACAGATGGTGGCGTATTTGAATGCATCCCCAATTAGGTATGCTCTTTCTCATGCTCCTATCATCGCTGTCACACATATTAAATAGTTTTGGAACACTGTTAGTTCCTCAACAGTTAATAATGTGACTACATTATCATCTATTGTTCATGGGCGCACATGGGTGGTTACTGAAGCTTTGGTTCGCCAGGCTTTGCATCTTGATGATGCAGATGGTATAACCACCCTCCCCATTCATGAAATAGAACAAGGACTAAGGGCTTTGAGTTATCCTTTCCCTGATGAGGGAACTTTAAACAAATATCATAAACAGGAGTTTCCCCCAGCCTGGAAGTACCTAATACATGTCCTCTTACAATGTTTGAGTCTCAAGTGTACTGTACACAATGAGATCAATAGATCTATTGCTAGTGCTATTGTGTGCATTGCTACTGGGAAAAAGTTTAATTATTCCAAAATGATTTTTGAGGGCATGTGTAAAAACAAAGGGAATAAAATGACTTTAGCTTATCCCAGATTTTTACAAATTGTTTTTGATGTCCAAAATTACTGCACAAGGGATCATGATGATTTTTATGAGATCCCTGTGCAAAAGAAAGATATTTTCACAAAGATGAACTCACCCCCACATCGTGATTGACCCCTCACCCCAGCTATGATTGCTGTCAGTGAAGCAGCACAACCCTAACCAGACCCACAACCCCAACTTGACCCAATACCTACACCTTTACCTTCACCACAACACATGCAACTTGACCAAGAACCCTTTGACGTTGAAACATTAAATGTTGACGTTGATACACCTAATCCAAACGTTGACACCAATCCTTCAAAGACCCAAACACCCCTTACCCAACCCACATCCACCCATTCCACATCATCTTCTTCCCCACAACAATATAGGTTGCAAAAAAGCCAAAGGACTACCGGAGTGTTCTCCTCTAGTGGTCCTAGCCATGTAGTAGAGAGAACCACCACCACAAGTGTGGTTGGTGCTATGGATGAGGCTGGGACTATTGGTTATGGCTTAGATGCTGACCAAGACAGTCCTAACATCTTTAAGACCTCATCCATGCCCCATGAATCTAACTTGGGAGGTCAAATACCCATTTTAGAGGAGGGCAGACTGGAACCAATGACCTTAATGGAATTGACGACTGTCTGCATTAGCTTGGAAAAGCAAAATACAGACTTGGTACACATTGTCAGTACACAAGGTCTTGAACTCAAGCAATTGAGGGAGAGGATTGTTATTTTGGAGAATGCTAGCACCAGGTGTGGGATGGAGGAATCTTCCAAAGGGGAGGATGAGCAGATAAATCTGAGTGATAAGGGCTCACATGATGGTGAATTTTTGGGTATTACTGAGGCCCTAACTAGTTTGAAGAATCAACCAGGTTTTGTTAGATCTCTGGTAACTCTTACAAATTTAGACTTGTCTTTTACAGCTATGTTGGAGCAAATTACAAGAGGTGCTGAGACAGGTAATTTGGGCGTTGACATGAGTAACTTGGGCGCTGACAAGACAAATTTGAGCGCTGACAAGACAAATTTGAGCGTTGACAGACCTGTAGATGAGGTTGATGTATTCCAGTCATCATCCATCATCTGTCATTCGGAAATCCACAACGAAGAAAAACGACCAATTGTGCCCCTTCAAATCTGGCCATCAGGTCTTAACATAAGGTGTTGCATCTATATTATCTAAGAAATTATGTTAAAACTTTTCCAACAAGTTTTCCTTAATTGTTATCTTTAAAAAGATATCATAAGTTGAACGCCTATTGATGTGGGTCTGTGTCTCTGTCTCAATTTTGGGTATGTCACAGGTGTACAACTTTCGGTATTACTTTTGTAGATTGGTTCAAGGGTCCAGTGTGCAGTGTTTCTAGTAATGTGGGATTACAACGATGTTTTTGTATTTAACGTCTGGCAGAAATTCTTCTTCCTATTAGCCTGCAGCCCGTGGCTTTTTATTGTTGAAAGCTTGCTGCCATCGGTTTGTTTTTTTAGAGTATTTGAATTTTTGGTTCTTATTTTATTTTATTCCATGGTCACTCTTCACGTGTCTCTGCTATATACTCCCTCCGTCCGATAATAATAGTCCACCGACCAAAAACACGCAGTTTAATAAAAACATCACTTTTTCAGCTTTCTCTCTCTTACTTTTTACACGAAGACAATCTTACCCTTAACTAATTAATTTACAACTTCTTTATTATTTGTAATAATACCCTCAAGTGATGGTGATATAATAAACTTAATCTACATTTCTTATCTATTTTTTGACTAGATTATTAATTTGGGACGTCCAAAAATAGTATACTGGACTGTCAATATGGGACAGAGGGAGTATGCATTATTGTGTACCTTGGAGTTGTAGAATCTTGTCTTTGATTTAATATAGTTGTTGTCTTTCAAAATGAAAATTCTTAATGTTCTTATGCAAGTTCAAAAACCAAAAGAAACACAAAAAAATATTCTATTAACTTTCACATTGTACAAATAATACCTCGAAAACTTTCTCATAACACATTTTCTTTGCTGTCGATATTGAAAGAAGTTGACATATAAGTTCCAATTGTACCTACATATTATGTACATGGTTCTTGGTCATCCCTTAGCTAGTATAACTTAGAGTTGATTTTTATGTTCATTTGTTTATAATGTCATCAACTCGTTTAACCTACTTCATCGGTTTGCTGCTGATATTATTAGCTTTTTCCTTTTTGATTTGGAACGAAAGATATGAACCACTCGTGTCGACCGTATTATAAACAAATGAACATAATAGTATGTCTGTGAAGAAAGATATATGCTACTAGACCATATACTTTACGGGTAAAAGCTTATGTGACTGGGTTTTTAAATTCTTGGACCGTCCGCTTAAATGATGATATTAAAGGGCCATGTATCCGTTTTCGATCATAACATTTTTTCTCGAACAACAAACACAACAAAACACGATATATTACACTAAAAATGATCCTTATAAAAATTCACCTTCATTCCTAACGGCTATTATTCCGGTTTATATGATCGTAAAGCTGATTCAATGCTACTTATTTAGGGTTGAAGCGAGATTTCTCAAAGGATTTCTTATTTTATCCTTAACGGACTACTTACGACTTTATAAGATAACTTGCTCGAGCATACACGGTTATGAATAATGCTTGAAGTATATAGTTTCTAGTATCAAGGGGTCGATGGTCGATGACATGGATAACTATCATTTTTGGGAGCTTCGTTTCAGTTCTCAATGTCACACACACTTACAGTTGGGGATATCTTCAAGTCGAGTAGTACCATCGTTATACCACCTGTTTAGGAATAGGGTACTTTAGAGATATTGTATTATTATACCGCCTTTTGGTATAACGTACGTTAGACTTCCCTACATCGGTCTTCATTCTACTAAAGGGCAAGATTAAGTTCAATTTTGAGGAATTCTACTTTGGTTGCAAGATTGGATTATTGGGTTATCATCATCAGTCACTATCAATAGCCAACAGAATTGATAAGGAGATTCAGTTCGGGCAGATCAAGAGAGAATTTACTAGAGAGAGATATTGTCAACATCTTCACATTTATTTAATTGGTTCTCATAAATTATTTAATTAGCTATTATTCCTGTTTATATACTCACATTAAGGATGATCCCTTTTATATGTATCATCTTGGCATGAAAAATGTGTACATGCGGGGTAATTTGACTTTGGTGTTATCGTGTCTACATAAAGTAATAAATTGTCTAATTCGGGCCTTAATTGACCTTGGTGTGGAAATTTTGTATCATCAATATTCTCATGGGAGAAATGTGCATTTATGGGACTTAATTTACTTTGGTGCATCTTTGAAGGAAGAAAAAGGCCTTTTAGGGACTTAATTGACTTTGGTGCTACAGTTTGACTTTATGATTGGGATAGAGTGTGTACTTCAGGTAATCGCTCGAAGAATTAAGATTGTAATTTCTTCCAAAGTAAGAAAATGTTGATGACGTTATCCCCTTCATCGGATTTTCCTCAAGTGTTTCTGTTTGTGATGTAGGATCATTATTTTATGTTTGTTGAAATTATATTTATGTCTACCTTCTATTTAGTTTTCTTAAATGATGAAGGAGTATTATTTTATTAGTGCTAGAGATTAGTTTTTATGTTAGTCTTTTATTTAGTTTCTTATTTTATTTATTTAGAATAATTTGTACTTTTTCTCCATATATCTGAAATTAAAAAAATGAAATTACCGCACGTTAGTTGGGTACGCTTAGATGGCGTCCAAAAGTTTTATGAATCACTTTCATTGTTAAACGTAATTTTTTCGCTAACTACGTTGAAGTATTTTATCTAGAAAAGCTGTCAGCCAAATTTCATAGGCTTTTTTTCTCAGGGGAATAATAATTGTCGTTTTGTGATGGTTTATTATCGGAGTAGGGCATTCATGCATGGGAAATGGTCCACATACATAAACGTGGCTTACTCTTACAGATTGTGCTAAATATGAATGAATAAAAATGTGACTCACCGTCTTTTCTATTTTCCTTCCACAACATGGTATCCATTGGGGAGTGTTTGGGGCTAGCGGGGATGATGGTAGAACTGGAACCGTCATATCTTCCAAGGGGTGGGAAATTCTGAATGGCAGGTCATCCCCGTTTCTTCCCTCTGTCGTATCGATTCGGCAGAGCACTTGACCAACTGCGTAGCTGTATCATCAAACATAACGATTAGACTTTCCGCAGTTATGTCTAATACTTGTATTTCTAAGCGGTACATGCAATACAGTAGGCGGGTAAATCAGATAACATATGCATAGTATGGTACTAAATTTCATCAAGGCCATTCAAAATTTGGGGAAAAACCTCAACCCTGGGTACGAAACTGATTTCTCGCATGATTCGTACCACCATCCCACATGCCTCCTGTCTAGCCCTTTCCGGCGTTTCTCTTCACCACATGTGGGGAAACTCCAAACTTTCGTTCTCCTTATTTTGTATACTTGGACCGTATAGTGAAAGGTTACATACTGGGAATACCAAGTGAGGTGTTAGCGGAAAAGCATAATCCAAAACTATAATGAACGAGAATTGGGAAGGTTAACCGAACATCGTGACGATGGTTACGGGCCCACATCCGTACATTCTCAAGTGTTTCAACCTTAGGAATTGGGTATGGCGATACAATTACCTAATTAATTCTAGAGAGGATCCAGTGGTACTTATTTGCACTATGTCAAGTGGAGGAACAAACTCTATTTTGATTGCAAGTGTCTGTGGATGCTGCTTCATAACACATCCAACTATTGCCTTTATAACTAACTCTTACGAACTAGCGTTTAACATATAATCAAGAAGTGATATTCACACATGCACAACTTGTTTACATCTTAAGTTTAAGGATGAATTATTTACCATATTCGAAAAACGGCTCATGGCAGGGATCCAAAAGTAATATTCGAAAGTTCGGGGTGTCCAATACGCATCCCTTATGAATGACATATGAGCTTGGTTAGAACCGTCCACCATATATTCAAAGAATATAACCAACACTCATATTTGTCTTAATATAGACAATATTCCCATATTGCTAACCTAAAGGTGCGTTGGTTGTTGACATATTTAGAATAATCAAATATTCAAGGATTTAAATATACATATATAGGACAAAAATATTTATATGAATGATAACAAACATCAAATATATTTATTCCTCCAAAAATAATAATTGTCTTACAATCCCAAATTATCCAAATACTAAAATAACACAGATTACATGAGACTATTACCTGGAAGCAAACCAATATCATGTGAAAGCATTGAATGCTTTTTAATGTCCAAGGCCTTCGTAAAGGGGTCAGCTAAATTGGCGTTTGCGTGAACTTTGTCCAGTGGAATATCACCCAGTTCAATCACTTCTCTGAGGTAGTGAACTTTAGTACGATAATGTTTCGTATCTTTAGTGATTCCTGGTTCATTAGCTATAGTAATGGCTCCGGTATTGTCACAATACATCTTCATAGGTTCATTATTTTGGGAACAACACCAAGCCCAGAAATAAACTTCTGAATCCAAACTGCTTCCTTAGCAGCCTCTGAAGCGGCTATATACTCAGCCTCTGTAGATGAGATAGCATGAATGGTATGCTTAGAGCTTTTCCAGCTTACAACACCTCCATTTAGTATGAAAACATATCCAGTCTGAGACTTGGTGTCATCAACGTCTGTCAGATATCCAACGTCAATGTAGCAAGTAACCCTAAACTTTCGTTTCATATCTCCTCCATAAACCAGAAACATGTCCTCCGTATGCCTAAGATACCTCATAATGTTCTTAACATCAGTCCAGTGAGTTTCACTAGGATTCTGCTGAAAACGGCTAGTCATGTTTTGAGAGAACGCAACGTCTGGTCTAGTGCGTCTAACAGCATACACGACTGATCTAACTGTCGAAGCATAAAGAACTCTCTGCATGCATTTTACTTCAGCAGGGTAAGATGCTCCTTTAGGTTTAAATAATTTTGAATCAGATTGCATTGGAATAAAGCCACACTTGGAGTTATCCATGTTATACTTCTTCAAAATCTTATCTATGTAAGCACTTTGACATAAACTAATTAACCACCTTGATCTATCTTGGTAGATCTTGATTCCAACAATATATACAACCTCCCCTAAATCTTTCATAGCAAAACACCTTCCAAGGTATGATTTTACACTTTGCAGCGTTGGAATGTCTTTTCCCATTAGTAATTTGTCATCAACATACAAGATTAGGAACACTACATTACTCCCACTAGCTTTGATATATACACATGGCTCATCAAGATTTTGAGCGAAACCAAAGTTCTTGATTTCATCATCAAATCTCTTATTCCATTACCTTGATGCTTGCTTAAGTCCATAAATCGATCTTTGTAGCTTGCATACACGGTTTGGATACTTTGGATTGACAAAACCTTTTGGTTGCTTCATATAGACTTCTTCGTAAAGTATTCCATTGAGGAAAGCGAGTTTAACATCCATTTGCCAAATCTCATAGTCATAGAATGCGGCTATGGCTAAGAGAATCATTAATTTGATATCTGAAATTGGAGAGAAGGTTTCTTCATAATCAACCACGTAGGTTTGAGTGAAGCCCCTCGCTATATATAAGATTTGAAGGTGTGTACATTTCCATCCATGTCGGTCTTCTTCTTGTATAACCAGTTGTCGCTAACGGTTTTAACGTTAGGAGGAAGGATAACTAAGATCCATACATCATTGTCTTTCATGGATTGCATCTCCACATTCATAATATCCAGCCATTTTTCAGATTCAGGATCTGCTAATGCATCTTTGTAGTTAGTAGGTTCACCATGATCCCCTAACTTATGTTCCTCAGCGTCAATGTATAAGCACATACGGTTAGGAGCAAGCTTAGTGCTTCTAGACTTTCGAATGGGAGCAATATCACTTATAGGTTCATCAATTTCTTGATCATCCTCTTCATGATCGCTGGTATTTTTAGAAGGATGTATATCTTCATCTTGAATTATTTCAAGATCTTCTAAACTCCCACTTGCTTCTTGATTCATAATATTAATCTTTAAGAATTCAGTGTCACGAGCAACAATTACCTTGTTCTTGGGTAGGTAGTAGAAGGATTAACCCATTGTTTCCTTTGGGTATCCTACAAAGATACACTTAACGGATTGAGTGTAACACTCTCATTTTTCGTATCGGTACAGCGGAAGGGTCTTTCAGAGTGTTACGGGATAGCACAATAACTCCAATCATAGACAACACATAAAAATGGTTGTACAAGGTTTAACAAACATTCATTCGATAAAAAGTTTTAAAAGCGTACAACAGGTCCCAAATTATACAGGTCATTAAGTTTACAAAACACAGATCGAATGAACATTTTTAATATTAAGTGTGGGCCATCAGAGTCGATCTCTATCCGGATTACCTTCAAGCACCTGAGATAAAAACATGCAAAAATCATATCAGCGAATGCCGAGTGAATTCATAGAGTTTAATGAAAACCGTTATATAAAACAATCATTTACAATCATTTAAAATCAGAACACAAGTATAATATCGGAAGAAAGTCCACATATTGCTAGTCAGGCAATATATAAATCAAGCATACATCTTAAACCGTCCATGAGACCGCAGTCTCTATATTACCAAGTATAAAATTCTTTAATGAATCGCCTATAATAGCCAGCTAATCCTAAGATCATGAGTAGTATAATTCTCCTCATAGCTTCAACCTTTGCAGGATCAACATGAATTCCATCTCTGTTAATCACATGACCAAGAAATTGCACAAAATCTAACCAGAAATCACATTTCGAAAACTTAGCATACAACCTTTCATCCTTCAACAACTTCAAAACAATCCTCAAATGTTCTCTATGCTCATCTTCATTCTTAGAATAGATTAGAATATCATCAATAAACACAATCACAAATTTATCCAAGTAGGGCTTGCACACTCGATTCATTAAATCCATGAAAACCGCAGGTGCGTTAGTTAACCCAAATGGCATTACTTGAAATTCATAGTGTCCATAACGAGTTCTAAATGCAGTTATAGGAATATCTTCTTCACGGACGCGAAGTTGGTGATATCCTGACCGCAAATCTATCTTAGAATACACACTAGATCCTTGCAGTTGATCAAACAAATCATCAATCCTAGGTAAAGGATATCGATTTTTAATTGTCAACTTATTCAGTTCCCTATAATCAATGCACATACGAAAAGATCCATCCTTCTTCTTAACGAACAAGACTGGAGCTCCCCAAGGCGACGAGCTCGGTCGAATAGAACCTTTATTAGACAACTCTTTAAGTTGCTCAGATAACTCCTTTAATTCAGAAGGGGCTAATCGGTAAGGCGCACGTGCCACCGGTGCAGCACCAGGAATTAAATCGATTCGAAACTCTACTTGCCTTATCGGTGGAAGTCCGGGTAAATCTTTAGGAAATACCTCAGGAAATTCACAAATAATAGGTACATCTTCCAGTCGTTTCTCCCTAGACTCATTCCCGGTCACTTGAGCTAAGAATAACTCACAACCGTTCCAGATGTACTTTTGGACTTTAATACATGAAACGATTTTCAAACGAGATTCACCTCGACTACCATCAATTACTAACGTCCTATTCCTAAGAGGAATCTTAACCTTCTTCTCTCCACATAAAATAGTAGCATTGTTCAACGACAACCAATCCATACCAATGATAATATCAAAACTACCTAATTCTATCAACATCAAATCAATCGGAAAGGAATGGTTCAAGAGATTTAGAGAGCATCCTTCTAATAGCTTATTAGTTTTCACTAATTTACCATCAGCCAATTCCACCTCGTAACTGGTACTTATCTCAACAGGTTCAATATCAATAAGGGCACTAAATTTAGTGGATACAACGCTCCTATCGGCACCCGAATCGAATAAAGCAACATCATAATGATTGTTGAGTAAAAACGTACCGGTAACGACATTCGGATCCTCTTTCTTCACCTCAATTGTTCCAAGTTGGTAGATACCACCCTGGGGGTTTCTTCTAGGTACAATCGCTTTCAACTTGGGGCATTCCGATTTCCTATGACCTTCTTCATTACAGTTGAAGCAAATGGTTCCCTTCTTACACCTTTCAACCTTGTGTCTAAGCTTTCCGCAATTTTAGCACTTCCAGCAGTCGCCAGCATGCCTCTTGTTGCCACACTTAGGACATCTATCATCGTTGCGCGGTGCATTGTTGGTAAGAGCATTTGCATTCCCCTTTCTCTTGTTCTGACGGCGATTGAAATTCTTCCTATTATCACCTCTATCTACACGCTCACCGTCTCCCTTCCTTTTCTCACCAACACGGGCTTCATCTTCCTTATCCTGAATTATCTGTCCAATGAGTTGGTAAGCCATTCGAACAGCATCATCAATGGTCAGTGGTTTCGATGATGTCACGTCCCCCCGGATATTCCTGGTCAACCCTTTCACATATTGCTCAATTCGGATCTCTTCGGGTTCAACCAATCGAGGACATAGCAAGGCCAACTCATGGAATCGGTTCGTGTAACTATCAATGTCCACACCTTTCATTCGCAAATGAATCAACTCCTGTTCTAACCTAATAATCACACTACGAGGACAAAACTCCAAAGTCATCCACTTCTTAATTTCAGCCCAAGGAGTAGCATTAGCAGCATCAAGACCCATGAAAGCAATTCTCCCGTTCCACCAAGTCAACGCATGACCTTTAAGAGTAGCCTTAGCAAAAGTCACCTTATCTTCCTCCTTACACTTACTAATCCTAAACACCAATTCAATCTTCTCAATCCACTGGCTTAATCCTACAGCACCTTCAGTTCCATTAAAAGGTAGAGGTTCACACTTCATGAATGTCACATAAGTACAGCCACCAACTTCAGGTGCATTAGTTCCAAGTCCTCCTACATTTCCTCCAGCATTAGCATTCACATTATTAGCATTCACATTTACATTAGTACCGCCAGCTCCACTACCGCCAGCTTCACTACCGCCAGCTCCACTACCGCCAGCTCCACTACCGCCAGCTCCACTACCGCCAGCTCCACTACCGCCAGCTTCATTTCTAGCATTTGCCATAAATTCAGTCATAGATGCGGTAACTTGCTCCGTAATAATCCTACGTACATCATCCTCAGTCACAGCCTTCTTGGGCGGCATAGTTCTATAATTTCACAATTTCAAAGCATTAAGCATTCATCCAACAAAGGATTCATATAATATGGATCGAATTCATAATCAAGATACAAATAAGGCACAATATGGAATTCAAGACAAGATACATATTTCATTCGATCTGAAACAAAAGTATTGTCTTAGTACATCCATATCAAAGTTCTAACACTATATACACTCAAAATTCGTGCCAAATCTATTACTAACAAGTCGGTTCAGTCAAAGCTACAAAAGCACAAAAGATATAAAGGTCACTACTAAATACAGCCTGGTCTACTGAGAACCGCCAGATGGTCCATCATCCATCGTCTTCTGGATCTTCGTCGGACGATCACTAGACACATCTTCAGCTGGGCGCTTACGGATTACTCCTCTTTCAACCATGTCGGCATAAAATCTACTGTTCCATCCCACGGATATATTCAACTCCTTTTCGGCTTTCTCACGCATCACACGAGCCACACTCAACTGAATCTCCATAGAATTCACCTTTCTCTTCATAGCAGCATACTCACCACTTTCCAATACCGATAACCTCCTAAAAGCCTCATTCAAACCACGTTCTACATCACTCAAATCCAAACTAAGCAATTCTCGCTCTTTCTCGCCAACCTTAGTCTTCGACTCCAAATAAGCAACCTGAGTCTGAACAACACCTAATCCAACCTCTGTCACACAACTCTTAACACGGGAAGCATCTAGATCACGTCTCAAGGCCCATGGTGCAAGACCATCAATATGAGTAGCCTCTCGAGTACTAGACGACTCTCCTATCTCACGTCTACGAGTAGCAATACCATCAGTACCGTCAGGTGCATCGTCATCCTCATCCTCCTCTGATTCAGAATCACATTCAGACGATTCAGACATTTCATCCCTAGGTAACTCATCCTCAGAATCAGACAAACAAACTGGTGGGGGCAAAGGCTCGCCCTCTGGAACATCATACGGATAAATAAGCTCAGCTTCCTCATCGTCATCAACCTCAACATCTATACCTACATCCTCCTCGACATCCTCGTCGTCAATCTCGTCATCTAAATTATCTAACCCAATATCATCCTCATTCTCAATCTCCACATTCTCATTACCCACATTCTCAATATCCACATTCTCATTACCCACATTCTCAATCTCATTCTCTACTAAGTCAACCTGAGGGGCAATCTGATCTCCTAGTCCTAACTCGGGCTCGGGATCCTCAAATGGTTCCTCATCATCATCAATATCAAAATCTACTAAGTCTAAATAAGGATCATCTTCTATATTAGGTTCGGGAATAGCATGGTTTTCTACAGGAATATTAGGGTCAGCCATGACAATCTGCATTTATATATATATCTCGTATTAGGATAACATACTAGTTAAACAATTACATAATGAAATCACGATATATACATATATATAAATTAAATTATATATATCAAAATATATATCTTCTCAATAGGGCTTGTTGGTAACGTCGGAGATCTCTGGCACCGTTATAGTCAAAAGATTTTTCAAATATGTTCTCAAATGTTCATTGTCAAAAGATTTTGAAAAGTTTTGTTCAAAAGCTTGGTTTTTAAAATCTTTTGTTCTCTATAACGAGAGCTCTGGTACCAAACTGTAACACTCTCATTTTTCGTATCGGTACAGCGGAAGGGTCTTTCAGAGTGTTACGGGATAGCACAATAACTCCAATCATAGACAACACATAAAAATGGTTGTACAAGGTTTAACAAACATTCATTCGATAAAAAGTTTTAAAAGCATACAACAGGTCCCAAATTATACAGGTCATTAAGTTTACAAAACACAGATCGAATGAACATTTTTAATATTAAGTGTGGGCCATCAGAGTTGATCTCCATCCGGATTACCTTCAAGCACCTGAGATAAAAACATGCAAAAATCATATCAGCGAATTCCGAGTGAATTCATAGAGTTTAATGAAAACCGTTATATAAAACAATCATTTACAATCATTTAAAATCAGAACACAAGTATAATATCGGAAGAAAGTCCACATATTGCTAGTCAGGCAATATATAAATCAAGCATACATCTTAAACCGTCCATGAGACCGCAGTCTCTATATTACCATGATAGGTAATATATTCATCGTTAATAGCGTCGTTATCGTTTATTATTTATGTCTTATATTGTATTAGGATACATGGTATCTGAATTAGGTAGGATTATTATTAGCCGCATGACATTGTTACCTTACTGTGAAAACAGCGGGCCGCGAACCCGACAAACAATTTGCCCATCTAAGTTAGCGTGTCGTCACAAAAATCACGCTATGGAATCTTCTCATACATAAATTCGCTTACCAATCAATGTGGTACGACGGGGATCAACCATCAAGGCGCGAACTGGGGTGATCGTCCCCAAATAGTACTATCAAATGCATAAGCGTCTACCAAATCCCGGTAGTTCACAATTCATGCTAATGGGACTTTAAGTGACATAACCTAACTACTAATAATCCTTTTAGTCTCGAATATAGGGTCATAGCATCATTCGGGTCCATATCATTTAGCATACAATCGGGACTACTTGTGTTCTATTTTATAAAAATCTAGCATGTTATCTCCCTCGCGGGTTTACAAATCATTTTATAAAACATTTAAAAGAGTGCGAGGCTATGAACTCACGTTGTTAACGAAAGGCAGATTATCGGCTACGGGCGTGCTTCGGTCACGGAAACCTATATAAATAATAATCGGTCTTAGAATCGGTCCAATGACTTTTATCAAAATAACAATATACATATGATGATTTTGTACATATGATGATGATCAAGTGGGTTTATACATCCTTGTTTACTCATTTTAGCGTTTATGTTTTGGTAACGTCTTACTAGTTTGCTAGTTTTACCTATGTTCACGTTTTAAGTTCATTAAGCCTTTTATAAGTTCTTTTACTTGTTTTTACCCATTATATACCTATATGATCAGTATATATACTTTTCATGTCTGGCCCAAATGGGTTAAGCCCAATAAGCTCTTTTTACAAATATTTATCTTATTAAGTCTAATTATTAGTCCAATAGGTTTAGTTAGCTCGTAAATGTCCGTAATTCTTATAGTTCGGGTTTTATCGGTTTTTACTTGTCTTAGTTATCTATACATCAGTATATGACTTTTATAAAATTTACATTAGATGGGTTTGGTCGTCTAAGTTTTATTTGGCGGAAAAACGTTAATTTTACGACGATAGCCGAAAAAGTCGTAAAAATCAAGTTTATAGTTTTTATTACTTATAAATATTATTTTTACCACCATTTATATAATTTACCCATTTAATTAACCTTTTATACATTTATATAAATAAGTTTTATAAGTTAGTGGGTTTATATTTTTACATTTTATAAATTATAATGTGAGTGCTTATATAATAATAATAAACATTATTTCCAAAATCTGATTTTTAACTTCATGTTTACCATTTTTACCATATCTAAAGTTCTATAATGACTTAGAAGCTCAATTTTGGATGACATGTTCTTCATAATATGTGCTACATATAACTTAGTTATAGCTACTGCCCATTTTGATTTTAAGTTGCCTTAACAGTCCCTAGAAAACTGCTTATTCAGATTACACCACCTAACTTGTTTTGATCATATCTCACTCATTATTTTGATTCCATTGCATGGCCAACTATCACATGTGTATAACATCATCTACTTACTGTAAATGGATCAAACCATGCAATTTTATCAGTTCATCTTTTAGTTATCTACTGTTTTTATACAGCCAACTAAATAGTCAAGATTTTAGCTTCATTTCTTATGGTTATCATCATTTTTAAGCATATTTATCAACACTTGATCCCCACAAAACATTTTTATCATCATATATACATCATATACATATACAAAATGAAAGAAAATACATTTGTTCTTTACAAAATAATAAGAGAAAAATGTAGGGGATGATCTTCTTTACCAATCCAATTGGATTTCTTGTTTTAGGAAGGCAAGAACTTGATGAACACAACAAGTATCTCCAAGACCATCAAATATCAAGAACATAGGTTGGAAAATTAGCCCTAGAACACAAGCAAATCACCTCCAAAGATGTTAATATGGCCACCAAATGATCAAGGCTTCAAGAGAACACCTTAATAGGACTAGTAAACATGTGGTTTATGGCTAGAAAAGATCAAGGATGGTGTTTGTTGGCTTATTTGGGACGGCACAAGGGAGGGTTTGAGAGAGTTTTTGGTGTTGAGTTGCATGTAAGAATGATAGAAATGGAAACAAGTAGCTAGTTTAGCTAGTAAGTGGTAAAGGTTAGCTTAATGTGTAAGCATTTGCTTACACTTGTATAAGTTAGCTAATACTTGATGCCACATATGTGTTGTGGTGTCAAGTTGCCGTCCCATATAAGCTAGTGGGGTGGGACAAAGTGTTTTGTCCCATCTCACTAGTTTACGGGTATTTCTCGATTCTAGTTTTCTCGATTTGCGTGCCCTCGGGTCGTTTTATGAAAAACGTTTTTATAAATTATGAATCACCGTCACAAAACGAATCCAATAAAAATTGTCTCATCAAAAACGGAGTTCAAAAACGTAAATACGTAATCCTAAGGTTTCCGGTTTAGTCGTAAAAGACGCCAAATTATGCACGTAAGCCCAAATTTAAATCCGTAAATTGTGAGTTCGTCAACCAACACAAAAATAAGTTTCAAAATATTATACGAGAAAATATTTCACTACCTGAAAATGTTAGATTTGTCACAGCTTTTCCTCCTAAAAGGGATCAACGTCCTCGTGATCCATTTCATTTGGATGTCCGTTTCTTATTGAAATCGAAGAGGTGCGGATATTTCTTCCACATTTCATCCTCTCGTTCCCAAGTATACTCCGGTCCATGCTTTGAATTCCATCGGATTTTGACAATAGGTATCCGACTTTGTTTCAGTTGCTTTACCTCACGGTCCATAACTTCTACGGGCTCTTCGATAAAATGCAACTTCCCATCTATTCGAACCTTACCTAACGGAAATTTCTCATCACTCACTGCTAGACATTTCTTCAGATTAGATACATGGAATGTGTTGTGAACACCATGAAGTTCTGGGGGTAACTCTAGTTTGTAAGCCACCGGACCTACTCTAGATAAAATCTTAAAGGGTCCAATATAACGGGGATTCAATTTTCCTCGTTTTCCAAATCTTATAACGCCTTTCCATGGCGATACTTTCAACATTACTCGGTCACCCACTTCAAACTCCATTGGCTTCCGCCGCACATCCGCGTAACTTTTCTGTCTACTACGGGCAGTCAACAACCTCTTCTTAATCTGAACTATCATCTCCGTAGTCTCCCGGATCAATTCCGGTCCCGTGAGCTGGGTATCCCCAACTTCACTCCAACATACAGGAGATCTACACTTCCTACCATACAAAGCTTCAAACGGTGCAACCTTAATACTAGAATGGTAACTATTGTTATACGAAAACTCTGCTAACGACAAATGTTTATCCCAATTCTTACCAAAGTCTAACACACAAGCTCTCAACATATCTTCCAGTGTTTTTATCGTCCTTTCACTCTGCCCATCAGTCTGGGGGTGATAAGCAGTGCTCATGTCGAGATTTGTTCCCAAAGATCTTTGGAGAGATTTCCAAAAATTCGATGCGAATCTAGGATCTCGATCTGAAATGATCGATACAGGCACTCCATGCTTGCATACAACATTATCAAGGTATATTCGAGTCAGCTTCTCCAGTGAGAACTGCTCCTTAACCGGAATGAAGTGTGCTGATTTGGTTAGTCTATCGACAATAACCCAAATCGAATTGTTTCCAGATGATGTTCTAGGAAGCTTGGTGATAAAGTCCATTGTAATTCGCTCCCACTTCCATTCAGGAATCTTTGGTTGTTGAAGTAGTCCTGATGGCTTTTGATGTTCCGCTTTGACTCTAGCACAAGTCAAGCATTGAAGAACATACATAGCTATGTCAGCTTTCATATTCGGCCACCAGTACAACTTCTTCAAATCATGGTACATCTTATCAGATCCCGGATGAATGGAATACTTAGATTTATGGGATTCTAACATAACCAAATCTCTTAAGCCTCCAAACTTAGGTATCCACATACGACCTCTTAAACATTTCACTCCATCAGCTCTAACCTCTAAAGGATCTCCTTCTCCTCGGAACCCTTCATTAACAAAATTATCCTTCTTACAAGCTTCTATTTGCGCATTTCTAATTTGCTCAGTCAAATTATTGTGCACGGTCAAGACTAGAGAACGCACCCTGATAGGCTCTCTATCTTTCCTACTCAACGCATCAGCAACAACGTTGGCTTTTCCTGGGTGATATTTTATATCACAGTCATAGTCACTTAACAACTCTATCCATCTTCGTTGCCTCATGTTCAATTCCTTCTGGTCGAGAATATACTGTAGGCTTTTGTGATCGGTGAATACCGTACACTTGGTGCCATACAGATAATGTCTCCACAACCTAAGAGCAAAGACTACAGCTCCTAACTCAAGATCATGAGTAGTATAATTCTCCTCATTCTTCCTTAATTGCCTAGAAGCATAAGCTATCACTTTCTCCTTCTTCATCAAAACAGCTCCATAACCTCTAAGAGATGCATCACAATACACTACAAAATCTTCACTCCCTTCGGGTAATGATAAGATTGGCGCACTACATAATTTTTTCTTCAATGTCTGAAATGCTCCATCTTCATCACTTCCCCAAACGAAAGGTTTATTCTTCTGAGTAAGCTTAGTCAAGGGTTTAGATATCAAAGAAAATTCTTTAATGAATCGCCTATAATAGCCAGCTAATCCTAAGAACTGTCGCACTTCCGTTGGCGTTGTCGGTGCAGACCAATTCTTAATAGCTTCAACCTTTGCAGGATCAACATGAATTCCATCTCTGTTAATCACATGACCAAGAAATTGCACAGAATATAACCAGAAATCACATTTCGAAAACTTAGCATACAACCTTTCATCCTTCAACAACTTCAAAACAATCCTCAAATGTTCTCTATGCTCATCTTCATTCTTAGAATAGATTAGAATATCGTCAATAAACACAATCACAAATTTATCCAAGTAGGGCTTGCACACTCGATTCATTAAATCCATGAAAACCGCATGTGCGTTAGTTAACCCAAATGACATTACTTGAAATTCATAGTGTCCATAACGAGTTCTAAATGCAGTTATAGGAATATCTTCTTCACGGACGCGAAGTTGGTGATATCCTGACCGCAAATCTATCTTAGAATACACACTAGATCCTTGCAGTTGATCAAACAAATCATCAATCCTAGGTAAAGGATATCGATTTTTAATTGTCAATTTATTCAGTTCCCTATAATCAATGCACATACGAAAAGATCCATCCTTCTTCTTAACGAACAAGACTGGAGCTCCCCAAGGCGACGAGCTCGGTCGAATAAAACATTTATCAGACAACTCTTTAAGTTGCTCAGATAACTCCTTTAATTCAGAAGGGGCTAATCGGTAAGGCGCACGTGCCACCGGTGCAGCACCAGGAATTAAATCGATTCGAAACTCTACTTGCCTTATCGGTGGAAGTCCGGGTAAATCTTTAGGAAATACCTCAGGAAATTCACAAATAATAGGTACATCTTCCAATCGTTTCTCCCTAGACTCATTCTCGGTCACTTGAGCTAAGAATAACCCACAACCGTTCCTGATGTACTTTTGGACTTTAATACATGAAACGATTTTCAAACGAGATTCACCTCGACTACCATCAATTACTAACGTCCTATTCCTAAGAGGAATCTTAACCTTCTTCTCTCCACATAAAATAGTAGCATTGTTCAACGACAACCAATCCATACCAATGATAATATCAAAACTACCTAATTCTATCAACATCAAATCAATCGGAAAGGAATGGTTCAAGAGATTTAGAGAGCATCCTTCTAATAGCTTATTAGTTTTCACTAATTTACCATCAGCCAATTCCACCTCGTAACTGGTACTTATGTCAACAGGTTCAATATCAATAAGGGCACTAAATTTAGTGGATACAAAGCTCCTATCGGCACACGAATCGAATAAAGCAACAGCATAATGATTGTTGAGTAAAAACGTACCGGTAACGACATTCGGATCCTCTTTCTTCACCTCAATTGTTCCAAGTTGGTAGATACCACCCTGGGGGTTTCTTCCTGGTACAATCGCTTTCAACTTGGGGCATTCCGATTTCCTATGACCTTCTTCATTACAGTTGAAGCAAATGGTTCCCTTCTTACACCTTTCAACCTTGTGTCCAAGCTTTTCGCAATTTTGGCACTTCCAGCAGTTGCCAGCATGCCTCTTGTTGCCACACTTAGGACATCTATCATCGTTGCGCGGTGCATTGTTGGTAAGAGCATTTGCATTCCCCTTTCTCTTGTTCTGACGGCGATTGAAATTCTTCCTATTATCACCTCTATCTACACGCTCACCGTCTCCCTTCCTTTTTCTCACCAACACGGGCTTCATCTTCCTTATCCTGAATTATCTGTCCAACTAGTTGGTAAGCCATTCGAACAACATCATCAATGGTCAGTGGTTTCGATGATGTCACGTCCCCCCGGATATTCCTGGTCAACCCTTTCACATATTGCTCAATTCGGATCTCTTCGGGTTCAACCAATCGAGGACATAGCAAGGCCAACTCATGGAATAGGTTCGTGTAACTATCAATGTCCACACCTTTCATTCGCAAATGGATCAACTCCTGTTCTAACCTAATAATCACACTACGAGGACAAAACTCCAAAGTCATCCACTTCTTAATTTCAGCCCAAGGAGTAGCATTAGCAGCATCAAGACCCATGAAAGCAATTCTCCCGTTCCACCAAGTCAACGCACGACCTTTAAGAGTAGCCATAGCAAAAGTCACCTTATCCTCCTCCTTACACTTACTAATCCTAAACACCGATTCAATCTTCTCAATCCACTGGCTTAATCCTACAGCACCTTCAGTTCCATTAAAAGGTAGAGGTTCACACTTCATGAATGTCACATAAGTACAGCCACCAACTTCAGGTGCATTAGTTCCAAGTCCTTCTACATTTCCTCCAGCATTAGCATTCACATTATTAGCATTCACATTTACATTAGTACCGCCAATTCCACTACCGCCAGCTCCACTACCGCCAGCTCCACTACCGCCAGCTCCACTACCGCCAGCTCCACTACCGCCAGCTCCACTACCGCCAGCTCCACTACCGCCAGCTCCACTACCGCCAACTTCATTTCTAGCATTTGCCATAAATTCAGTCATAGATGCGGTAACTTGCTCCGTAATAATCCTACGTACATCATCCTCAGTCACAGCCTTCTTGGGCGGCATAGTTCTATAATTTCACAATTTCAAAGCATTAAGCATTCATCCAACAAAGGATTCATATAATATGGATCGAATTCATAATCAAGATACAAATAAGGCACAATATGGAATTCAATACAAGATACATATTTCATTCGATCTGAAACAAAAGTATTGTCTTAGTACATCCATATCAAAGTTCTAACACTATATACACTCAAAATTCGTGCCAAATCTATTACTAACAAGTCGGTTCAGTCAAAGCTACAAAAGCACAAAAGATATAAAGGTCAATACTAAATACAGACTGGTCTACTGAGAACCGCCAGATGGTCCATCATCCATCGTCTTCTGGATCTTCGCCGGACGATCACTAGACACATCTTCAGCTGGGCGCTTACGGATTACTCCTCTTTCAACCATGTCGGCATAAAATCTACTGTTCCATCCCACGGATATATTCAACTCCTTTTCGGATTTCTCACGCATCGCACGAGCCACACTCAACTGAATCTCCATAGAATTCACCTTTCTCTTCATAGCATCATACTCACCACTTTCAAATACCGATAACCTCCTAAAAGCCTCATTCAAACCACGTTCTACATCACTCAAATCCAAACTAAGCAATTCTCGCTCTTTCTCGCCAACCTTAGTCTTCGACTCCAAATAAGCAACCTGAGTCTGAACAACACCTAATCCAACCTCTGTCACACAACTCTTAACACGGGAAGCATCTAGATCACGTCTCAAGGCCCATGGTGCAAGACCATCAATATGAGTAGCCTCTCGAGTACTAGACGACTCTCCTATCTCACGTCTACGAGTAGCAATACCATCAGTACCGTCAGGTGCATCGTCATCCTCATCCTCCTCTGATTCAGAATCAGATTCAGACGATTCAGACATTTCATCCCTAGGTAACTCTTCCTCAGAATCAGACAAACAAACTGGTGGGGGCAAAGGCTCGCCCTCTGGAACATCATACGGATAAATAAGCTCAGCTTCCTCATCGTCATCAACCTCAACATCTATACCTACATCCTCCTCGACATCCTCGTCGTCAATCTCGTCATCTAAATTATCTAACCCAATATCATCCTCATTCTCAATATCAGCATTCTCAATCTCCACATTCTCATTACCCACATTCTCAATATCTACATTCTCATTACCCACATTCTCAATCTCATTCTCTACTAAGTCAACCTGAGGGGCAATCTGATCTCCTAGTCCTAACTCGGGCTCGGGATCCTCAAATGGTTCCTCCTCATCATCAATATCAAAATCTACTAAGTCTAAATAAGGATCATCTTCTATATTAGGTTCGGGAATAGCATGGTTTTCTACAGGAATATTAGGGTCAGCCATGACAATCTGCATTTATATATATATATCTCGTATTAGGATAACATACTAGTTAAACAATTACATAATGAAATCACGATATATACATATATATAAATTAAATTATATATATCAAAATATATATCTTCTCAATAGGGCTTGTTGGTAACGTCGGAGATCTCTGGCACCGTTATAGTCAAAAGATTTTTCAAATATGTTCTCAAATGTTCATTGTCAAAAGATTTTGAAAAGTTTTGTTCAAAACCTTGGTTTTTAAAATCTTTTGTTCTCTATAACGAGAGCTCTGGTACTAAACTGTAACACTCTCATTTTTCGTATCGGTACAGCGGAAGGGTCTTTCAGAGTGTTACGGGATAGCACAATAACTCCAATCATAGACAACACATAAAAATGGTTGTACAAGGTTTAACAAACATTCATTCGATAAAAAGTTTTAAAAGCGTACAACAGGTCCCAAATTATACAGGTCATTAAGTTTACAAAACACAGATCGAATGAACCTTTTTAATATTAAGTGTGGGCCATCAGAGTCGATCTCCATCCAGATTACCTTCAAGCACCTGAGATAAAAACATGCAAAAATCATATCAGCGAATGCCGAGTGAATTCATAGAGTTTAATGAAAACCGTTATATAAAACAATCATTTAAAATCATTTAAAATCAGAACACAAGTATAATATCGGAAGAAAGTCCACATATTGCTAGTCAGGCAATATATAAATCAAGCATACATCTTAAACCGTCCATGAGACCGCAGTCTCTATATTACCATGATAGGTAATATATTCATCGTTAATAGCGTCGTTATCGTTTATTATTTATGTCTTATATTGTATTAGGATACATGGTATCTGAATTAGGTAGGATTATTATTAGCCGCATGACATTGTTACCTTACTGTGAAAACAGCGGGCCGCGAACCCGACAAACAATTTGCCCATCTAAGTTAGCGTGTCGTCACAAAAATCACGCTATGGAATCTTCTCATACATAAATTCGCTTACCAATCAATGTGGTACGACGGGGATCAACCGTCAAGGCGCGAACTGGGGTGATCGTCCCCAAATAGTACTATCAAATGCATAAGCGTCTACCAAATCCCGGTAGTTCACAATTCATGCTAATGGGACTTTAAGTGACATAACCTAACTACTAATAATCCTTTTAGTCTCGAATATAGGGTCATAGCATCATTCGGATCCATATCATTTAGCATACAATCGGGACTACTTGTGTTCTATTTTATAAAAATCTAGCATGTTATCTCCCTCGCGGGTTTACAAATCATTTTATAAAACATTTAAAAGAGTGTGAGGCTATGAACTCACGTTGTTAACGAAAGGCGGATTATCGGCTACGGGCGTGCTTCGGTCACGGAAACCTATATAAATAATAATCGGTCTTAGAATCGGTCCAATGACTTTTATCAAAATAACAATATACATATGATGATTTTGTACATATGATGATGATCAAGTGGGTTTATAGATCCTTGTTTACTCATTTTAGCGTTTATGTTTTGGTAACGTCTTACTAGTTTGCTAGTTTTACCTATTTTCACGTTTTAAGTCCATTAAGCCTTTTATAAGTTCTTTTACTTGTTTTTACCCATTTTATACCTATATGATCAGTATATATACTTTTCATGTCTGGCCCAAATGGGTTAAGCCCAATAAGCTCTTTTTACAAATATTTATCTTATTAAGTCTAATTATTAGTCCAATAGGTTTAGTTAGCTCGTAAATGTCCGTAATTCTTATAGTTCGGGTTTTATCGGTTTTTACTTGTCTTAGTTATCTATACATCAGTATATGACTTTTATAAAATTTACATTAGACGGGTTTGGTCGTCTAAGTTTTATTTGGCGGAAAAACGTTAATTTTACGACGATAGCCGAAAACGTCGTAAAAATCAAGTTTATAGTTTTTATTACTTATAAATATTATTTTTACCACCATTTATATAATTTACCCATTTAATTAACCTTTTATACATTTATATAAATAAGTTTTATAAGTTAGTGGGTTTTTATTTTTACATTTTATAAATTATAATGTGAGTGCTTATATAATAATAATAAACATTATTTACAAAATCTGATTTTTAACTTCATGTTCACCATTTTTACCATATCTAGAGTTCTATAATGACTTAGAAGCTCATTTTTGGATGACATGTTCTTCATAATATGTGCTACATATAACTTAGTTATAGCTACTGCCCATTTTGAGTTTAAGTTGCCTTAACAGTCCCTACAAAACTGCTTATTCAGATTACACCACCTAACTTGTTTTGATCATATCTCACTCATTATTTTTATTCCATTGCATGGCCAACTCTCACATGTGTATAACATCATCTACTTACTGTAAATGGATCAAACAATGCAATTTTATCAGTTCATCTTTTAGTTATCTACTGTTTTTATACAGCCAACTAAATAGTCAAGATTTTAGCTTCATTTCTTATGGTTATCATTATTTTTAAGCATATTTATCAACACTTGATCCCCACACAACATTTTTATCATCATATATACATCATATACATATACAAAATGAAAGAAAATACATTTGTTCTTTACAAAATAATAAGAGAAAAATGTAGGGGATGATCTTCTTTACCAATCCAAGTGGATTTCTTGTTTTAGGAAGGCAAGAACTTGATGAACACAACAAGTATCTCCAAGACCATCAAATATCAAGAACATAGGTTGGAAAATTTGCCCTAGGACACAAGCAAATCACCTCCAAAGATGTTAATATGGCCACCAAATGATCAAGGCTTCAAGAGAACACCTTAATAGGACTAGTAAACATGTGGTTTATGGATATAAAAGATCAAGGATGGTGTTTGTTAGCTTATTTGGGACGACACAAGGGAGGGTTTGAGAGAGTTTTTGGTGTTGAGTTGCATGTAAGAATGATAGAAATGGAAACAAGTAGCTAGTTTAGCTAGTAAGTGGTAAAGGTTAGCTTAATGTGTAAGCATTTGCTTACACTTGTATAAGTTAGCTAATACTTGATGCCACATATGTGTTGTGGTGTCAAGTTGCCGTCCCATATAAGCTAGTGGGGTGGGACAAAGTGTTTTGTCCCATCTCACTAGTTTACGGGTATTTCTCGATTCTAGTTTTCTCGATTTGCGTGCCCTCGGGTCGTTTTACGAAAAATGTTTTTATAAATTATGAATCACCGTCACAAAACGAATCCAATAAAAATTGTCTCATCAAAAACGGAGTTCAAAAACGTAAATACGTAATCCTAAGGTTTCCGGTTTAGTCGTAAAAGACGCCAAATTATGCACGTGAGCCCAAATTTAAATCCGTAAATTGTGAGTTCGTCAACCAACACAAAAATAAGTTTCAAAATATTATACGAGAAAATATTTCACTACCTGAAAATGTTAGATTTGTCACAGCTTTTCCTCCTAAAAGGGATCAACGTCCTCGTGATCCATTTCATTTGGATGTCCATTTCTTATTGAAATCGAAGAGGTGCGGATATTTCTTCCACATTTCATCCTCTCGTTCCCAACTATACTCCGGTACATGCTTTGAATTCCATCGGATTTTGACAATAGGTATCCGACTTTGTTTCAGTTGCTTTACCTCACGGTCCATAACTTCTACGGGCTCTTCGATAAAATGCAACTTCCCATCTATTCGAACCATACCTAACGGAATTTTATCATCACTCACTGCTAGACATTTCTTCAGATTAGATACATGGAATGTGTTGTGAACACCATGAAGTTCTGGGGGTAACTCTAGTTTGTAAGCCACCGGACCTACTCTAGATAAACTCTTAAAGGGTCCAATATAACGGGGATTCAATTTTCCTCGTTTTCCAAATCTTATAACGCCTTTCAATGGCGATACTTTCAACATTACTCGGTCACCCACTTCAAACTCCATTGGCTTCCGCCGCACATCCGCGTAACTTTTCTGTCTACTACGGGCAGTCAACAACCTCTTCTTAATCTGAACTATCATCTCCGTAGTCTCCCGGATCAATTCCGGTCCCGTGAGCTGGGTATCCCCAACTTCACTCCAACATACAGGAGATCTACACTTCCTACCATACAAAGCTTCAAACGGTGCAGCCTTAATACTAGAATGGTAACTATTGTTATACGAAAACTCTGCTAACGACAAATGTTTATCCCAATTCTTACCAAAGTCTAACACACAAGCTCTCAACATATCTTCCAGTGTTTGTATCGTCCTTTCACTCTGCCCATCAGTCTAGGGGTGATAAGCAGTGCTCATGTCGAGATTTGTTCCCAAAGATCTTTGGAGAGATTTCCAAAAATTCGATGCGAATCTAGGATCTCGATCTGAAATGATCGATACAGGCACTCCATGCTTGCATACAACATTATCAAGGTATATTCGATTCAGCTTCTCCAGTGAGAACTGCTCCTTAACCGGAATGAAGTGTGCTGATTTGATTAGTCTATCGACAATAACCCAAATCGAATTGTTTCCAGATGATGTTCTAGGAAGCTTGGTGATAAAGTCCATTGTAATTCGCTCCCACTTCCATTCAGGAATCTTTGGTTGTTGAAGTAGTCCTGATGGCTTTTGATGTTCCGCTTTGACTCTAGCACAAGTCAAGCATTGAAGAACATACATAGCTATGTCAGCTTTCATATTCGGCCACCAGTACAACTTCTTCAAATCATGGTACATCTTATCAGATCCCGGATGAATGGAATACTTAGATTTATGGGATTCTAACATAACCAAATCTCTTAAGCCTCCAAACTTAGGTATCCACATACGACCTCTTAAACATTTCACTCCATCAGCTCTAACCTCTAAAGGATCTCCTTCTCCTCAGAACCCTTCATTAACAAAATTCTCCTTCTTACAAGCTTCTATTTGCGCATTTCTAATTTGCTCAGGCAAATTATTGTGCACGGTCAAGACTAGAGAACGCACCCTGATAGGCTCTCTATCTTTCCTACTCAACGCATCAGCAAAAACGTTGGCTTTTCCTGGGTGATATTTTATATCACAGTCATAGTCACTTAACAACTCTATCCATCTTCGTTGCCTCATGTTCAATTCCTTCTAGTCGACAATATATTGTAGGCTTTTGTGATCGGTGAATACCGTACACTTGGTGCCATACAGATAATGTCTCCACAACCTAAGAGCAAAGACTACAGCTCCTAACTTAAGATCATGAGTAGTATAATTCTCCTCATTCTTCCTTAATTGCCTAGAAGCATAAGCTATCACTTTCTCCCTCTGCATCAAAACAGCTCCATAACCTCTAAGAGATGCATCACAATACACTACAAAATCTTCACTCCCTTCGGGTAATGATAAGATTGGCGCACTACATAATTTTTGCTTCAATGTCTGAAATGCTCCATCTTCATCACTTCCCCAAACGAAAGGTTTATTCTTCTGAGTAAGCTTAGTCAAGGGTTTAGCTATCAAAGAAAATTCTTTAATGAATCGCCTATAATAGCCAGCTAATCCTAAGAACTGTCGCACTTCCGTTGGCGTTGTCGGTGCAGACCAATTCTTAATAGCTTCAACCTTTGCATGATCAACATGAATTCCATCTCTGTTAATCACATGACCAAGAAATTGCACAGAATCTAACCAGAAATCACATTTCGAAAACTTAGCATACGACCTTTCATCCTTCAACAACTTCAAAACAATCCTCAAATGTTCTCTATGCTCATCTTAATTCTAAGAATAGATTAGAATATCGTCAATAAACACAATCACAAATTTATCCAAGTAGGGCTTGCACACTCGATTCATTAAATCCATGAAAACCGCAGGTGCGTTAGTTAACCCAAATGGCATTACTTGAAATTTATAGTGTCCATAACGAGTTCTAAATGCAGTTATAGGAATATCTTCTTCATGGACGCGAAGTTGGTGATATCCTGACCGCAAATCTATCTTAGAATACACACTAGATCCTTGCAGTTGATCAAACAAATCATCAATCCTAGGTAAAGGATATCGATTTTTAATTGTCAACTTATTCAGTTCCCTATAATCAATGCACATACGAAAAGATCCATCCTTCTTCTTAACGAACAAGACTGGAGCTCCCCAAGGCGACGAGCTCGGTCGAATAAAACCTTTATCAGACAACTCTTTAAGTTGCTCAGATAACTCCTTTAATTCAGAAGGGGCTAATCGGTAAGGCACACGTGCCACCGGTGCAGCACCAGGAATTAAATCGATTCGAAACTCTACTTGCCATATCGGTGGAAGTCCGGGTAAATCTTTAGGAAATACCTCAGGAAATTCACAAATAATAGGTACATCTTCCAATCGTTTCTCCCTAGACTCATTCCCGGTCACTTGAGCTAAGAATAACTCACAACCGTTCCTGATGTACTTTTGGACTTTAATACATGAAACGATTTTCAAACGAGATTCACATCGACTACCATCAATTACTAACGTCCTATTCCTAAGAGGAATCTTAACCTTCTTCTCTCCACATAAAATAGTATCATTGTTCAACGACAACCAATCCATACCAATGATAATATCAAAACTACCTAATTCTATCAACATCAAATCAATCGGAAAGGAATGGTTCAAGAGATTTAGAGAGCATCCTTCTAATAGCTTATTAGTTTTCACTAATTTACCATCAGCCAATTCCACCTCGTAACTGGTACTTATCTCAACAGGTTCAATATCAATAAGGGCACTAAATTTAGTGGATACAAAGCTCCTATCGGCACCCGAATCGAATAAAGCAACAGCATAATGATTGTTGAGTAAAAACGTACCGGTAACGACATTCGGATCCTCTTTCTTCACCTCAATTGTTCCAAGTTGGTAGATACCACCCTGGGGGTTTCTTCCAGGTACAATCGCTTTCAACTTGGGGCATTCCGATTTCCTATGACCTTCTTCATTACAGTTGAAGCAAATGGTTCCCTTCTTACACCTTTCAACCTTGTGTCCAAGCTTTCCGCAATTTCGGCACTTCCTGCAGTCACCAGCATGCCTCTTGTTGCCACACTTAGGACATCTATCATCGTTGCGCGGTGCATTGTTGGTAAGAGCATTTGCATTCCCTTTTCTCTTGTTCTGACGGCGATTGAAATTCTTCCTATTATCACCTCTATCTACACGCTCACCGTCTCCCTTCCTTTTCTCACCAACACGGGCTTCATCTTCCTTATCCTGAATTATCTGTCCAATGAGTTGGTAAGCCATTCGAATAGCATCATCAATGGTCAGTGGTTTCGATGATGTCACGTCCCCCCGGATATTCCTGGTCAACCCTTTCACATATTGCTCAATTCGGATCTCTTCGGGTTCAACCAATCGAGGACATAGCAAGGCCAACTCATGGAATCGGTTCGTGTAACTATCAATGTCCACACCTTTCATTCGCAAATGAATCAACTCCTGTTCTAACCTAATAATCACACTACGAGGACAAAACTCCAAAGTCATCCACTTCTTAATTTCAGCCCAAGGAGTAGCATTAGCAGCATCAAGACCCATGAAAGCAATTCTCCCTTTCCACCAAGTCAACGCACGACCTTTAAGAGTAGCCATAGCAAAAGTCACCTTATCTTCCTCCTTACACTTACTAATCCTAAACACCGATTCAATCTTCTCAATCCACTGGCTTAATCCTACAGCACCTTCAGTTCCATTAAAAGGTAGAGGTTCACACTTCATGAATGTCACATAAGTACAGCCACCAACTTCAGGTGCAGTAGTTCCAAGTCCTCCTACATTTCCTCCAGCATTAGCATTCACATTATTAGCATTCACATTTACATTAGTACCGCCAATTCCACTACCGCCAGCTCCACTACCGCCAGCTCCACTACCGCCAGCTTCATTTCTAGCATTTGCCATAAATTCAGTCATAGATGCGGTAACTTGCTCCGTAATAATCCTACGTACATCATCCTCAGTCACAGCCTTCTTGGGCGGCATAGTTCTATAATTTCACAATTTCAAAGCATTAAGCATTCATCCAACAAAGGATTCATATAATATGGATCGAATTCATAATCAAGATACAAATAAGGCACAATATGGAATTCAAGACAAGATACATATTTCATTCGATCTGAAACAAAAGTATTGTCTTAGTACATCCATATCAAAGTTCTAACACTATATACACTCAAAATTCGTGCCAAATCTATTACTAACAAGTCGGTTCAGTCAAAGCTACAAAAGCACAAAAGATATAAAGGTCACTACTAAATACAGACTGGTCTACTGAGAACCTTCAGATGGTCCATCATCCATCGTCTTCTGGATCTTCGCCGGACGATCACTAGACACATATTCAGCTGGGCGCTTACGGATTACTCCTCTTTCAACCATGTCGGCATAAAATCTACTGTTCCATCCCACGGATATATTCAACTCCTTTTCGGCTTTCTCACGCATCGCACGAGCCACACTCAACTGAATCTCCATAGAATTCACCTTTCTCTTCATAGCAGCATACTCACCACTCTCCAATACCGATAACCTCCTAAAAGCCTCATTCAAACCACGTTCTACATCACTCAAATCCAAACTAAGCAATTCTCGCTCTTTCTCGCCAACCTTAGTCTTCGACTCCAAATAAGTAACCTGAGTCTGAACAACACCTAATCCAACCTCTGTCACACAACTCTTAACACGGGAAGCATCTAGATCACGTCTCAAGGCCCATGGTGCAAGACCATCAATATGAGTAGCCTCTCGAGTACTAGACGACTCTCATATCTCACGTCTACGAGTAGCAATACCATCAGTACCGTCAGGTGCATCGTCATCCTCATCCTCCTCTGATTCAGAATCAGATTCAGACGATTTAGACATTTCATCCCTAGGTAACTCATCCTCAGAATCAGACAAACAAACTGGTGGGGGCAAAGGCTCGCCCTCTGGAACATCATACGGATAAATAAGCTCAGCTTCCTTATCGTCATCAACCTCAACATCTATACCTACATCCTCCTCGACATCCTCGTCGTCAATCTCGTCATCTAAATTATCTAACCCAATATCATCCTCATTCTCAATATCAGCATTCTCAATCTCCACATTCTCATTACCCACATTCTCAATATCCACATTCTCATTACCCACATTCTCAATCTCATTCTCTACTAAGTCAACCTGAGGGGCAATCTGATCTCCTAGTCCTAACTCGGGCTCAGGATCCTCAAATGGTTCCTCCTCATCATCAATATCAAAATCTACTAAGTCTAAATAAGGATCATCTTCTATATTAGGTTCGGGAATAGCATGGTTTTCTACAGGAATATTAGGGTCAGCCATGACAATCTGCATTTATATATATATCTCGTATTAGGATAACATACTAGTTAAACAATTACATAATGAAATCACGATATATACATATATATAAATTAAATTATATATATCAAAATATATATCTTCTCAATAGGGCTTGTTGGTAACGTCGGAGATCTCTGGCACCGTTATAGTCAAAAGATTTTTCAAATATGTTCTCAAATGTTCATTGTCAAAAGATTTTGAAAAGTTTTGTTCAAAACCTTGGTTTTTAAAATCTTTTGTTCTCTATAACGAGAGCTCTGGTACTAAACTGTAACACTCTCATTTTTCGTATCGGTACAGCGGAAGGGTCTTTCAGAGTGTTACGGGATAGCACAATAACTCCAATCATAGACAACACATAAAAATGGTTGTACAAGGTTTAACAAACATTCATTCGATAAAAAGTTTTAAAAGCGTACAACAGGTCCCAAATTATACAGGTCATTAAGTTTACAAAACACAGATCGAATGAACCTTTTTAATATTAAGTGTGGGCCATCAGAGTCGATCTCCATCCAGATTACCTTCAAGCACCTGAGATAAAAACATGCAAAAATCATATCAGCGAATGCCGAGTGAATTCATAGAGTTTAATGAAAACCGTTATATAAAACAATCATTTACAATCATTTAAAATCAGAACACAAGTATAATATCGGAAGAAAGTCCACATATTGCTAGTCAGGCAATATATAAATCAAGCATACATCTTAAACCGTCCATGAGACCGCAGTCTCTATATTACCATGATAGGTAATATATTCATCGTTAATAGCGTCGTTATCGTTTATTATTTATGTCTTATATTGTATTAGGATACATGGTATCTGAATTAGGTAGGATTATTATTAGCCGCATGACATTGTTACCTTACTGTGAACACAGCGGGCCGCGAACCCGACAAACAATTTGCCCATCTAAGTTAGCGTGTCGTCACAAAAATCACGCTATGGAATCTTCTCATACATAAATTCGCTTACCAATCAATGTGGTACGACGGGGATCAACCGTCAAGGCGCGAACTGGGGTGATCGTCCCCAAATAGTACTATCAAATGCATAAGCGTCTACCAAATCCCAGTAGTTCATAATTCATGCTAATGGGACTTTAAGTGACATAACCTAACTACTAATAATCCTTTTAGTCTCGAATATAGGGTCATAGCATCATTCGGGTCCATATCATTTAGCATACAATCGGGACTACTTGTGTTCTATTTTATAAAAATCTAGCATGTTATCTCCCTCGCGGGTTTACAAATCATTTTATAAAACATTTAAAAGAGTGCGAGGCTATGAACTCACGTTGTTAATGAAAGGCGGATTATCGGCTACGGGCGTGCTTCGGTCACGGAAACCTATATAAATAATAATCGGTCTTAGACTCGGTCCAATGACTTTTATCAAAATAACATTATACATATGATGATTTTGTACATATGATGATGATCAAGTGGATTTATACATCCTTGTTTACTCATTTTAGCGTTTATGTTTTGGTAACGTCTTACTAGTTTGCTAGTTTTACCTATTTTCATGTTTTAAGTCCATTAAGCCTTTTATAAGTTCTTTTACTTGTTTTTACCCATTTTATACCTATATGATCAGTATATATACTTTTCATGTTGGGCCCAAATGGGTTAAGCCCAATAAGCTCTTTTTACAAATATTTATCTTATTAAGTCTAATTATTAGTCCAATAGGTTTAGTTAGCTCGTAAATGTCCGTAATTCTTATAGTTCGGGTTTTATCGGTTTTTACTTGTCTTAGTTATCTATACATCAGTATATGACTTTTATAAACTTTACATTAGACGGGTTTGGTCGTCTAAGTTTTATTTGGCGGAAAAACGTTAATTTTACGGCGATAGCCGAAAAAGTCGTAAAAATCAAGTTTATAGTTTTTATTACTTATAAATATTATTTTTACCACCATTTATATAATTTACCCATTTAATTAACCTTTTATACATTTATATAAATAAGTTTTATAAGTTAGTGGGTTTATATTTTTACATTTTATAAATTATAATGTGAGTGCTTATATAATAATAATAAACATTATTTCCAAAATCTGATTTTTAACTTCATGTTTACCATTTTTACCATATCTAGAGTTATATAATGACTTAGAAGCTCATTTTTGGATGACATGTTCTTCATAATATGTGCTACATATAACTTAGTTATAGCTACTGCCCATTGTGAGTTTAAGTTGCCTTAACAGTCCCTACAAAACTGCTTATTCAGATTACACCACCTAACTTGTTTTGATCATATCTCACTCATTATTTTGATTCCATTGCATGGCCAACTCTCACATGTGTATAACATCATCTACTTACTGTAAATGGATCAAACCATGCAATTTTATCAGTTCATCTTTTAGTTATCTACTGTTTTTATACAGCCAACTAAATAGTCAAGATTTTAGCTTCATTTCTTATGGTTATCATCAATTTTAAGCATATTTATCAACACTTGATCCCCACAGAACATTTTTATCATCATATATACATCATATATATATACAAAATGAAAGAAAATACATTTGTTCTTTACAAAATAATAAGAGAAAAATGTAGGGGATGATCTTCTTTACCAATCCAAGTGGATTTCTTGTTTTAAGAAGGCAAGAACTTGATGAACACAACAAGTATCTCCAAGACCATCAAATATCAAGAACATAGGTTGGAAAATCAGCCCTAGGACACAAGCAAATCACCTCCAAAGATGTTAATATGGCCACCAAATGATCAAGGCTTCAAGAGAACACCTTAATAGGACTAGTAAACATGTGGTTTATGGCTAGAAAAGATCAAGGATGGTGTTTGTTGGCTTATTTGGGATGGCACAAGGGAGGGTTTGAGAGAGTTTTTGGTGTTGAGTTGCATGTAAGAATGATAGAAATGGAAACAAGTAGCTAGTTTAGCTAGTAAGTGGTAAAGGTTAGCTTAATGTGTAAGCATTTGCTTACACTTGTATAAGTTAGCTAATACTTGATGCCACATATGTGTTGTGGTGTCAAGTTGCCGTCCCATATAAGCTAGTGGGGTGGGACAAAGTGTTTTGTCCCATCTCACTAGTTTACGGGTATTTCTCGATTCTAGTTTTCTCGATTTGTGTGCCCTCGGGTCGTTTTACAAAAAACGTTTTTATAAATTATGAATCACCGTCACAAAACGAATCCAATAAAAATTGTCTCATCAAAAACGGAGTTCAAAAACGTAAATACGTAATCCTAAGGTTTCCGGTTTAGTCGTAAAAGACGCCAAATTATGCACGTAAGCCCAAATTTAAATCCTTAAATTGTGAGTTCGTCAACCAACACAAAAATAAGTTTCAAAATATTATACGAGAAAATATTTCACTGCCTGAAAATGTTAGATTTGTCACATTGAGGTACAAGTTTGTGAGGTTTATTAAGCGTATCATGCTTAACAAGAGCCTCACATCCCCAAACCGTTAAGTAAGACAACTTAGGGGCTTGCCCATGCCATACTTTGTATGGAATCTTTTCAACCTTCTTACTTGGAACCATATTGAGTATGCGTGCAAAAGACTCAAGAGCATAATGCTAAAAGGACTTTGGAAGAGTTGTTTTGGCCATCATGGAGCGAACAATGTCTAGTAGGGTTCTATTCCTCCTCTCAAACACACATTGTGTTGTGGCGTATATGGAGGAGTTATATGGGGAATAATCCCATGCTCCCTAAGATGATCCAAAAATTCATAACTCATAAAGTCACCTCCACGATCAGAACGTAGTGCCTTTATGGTTTTACCGAGTTGATTTTCTACTTCTTTTGGGAACACCTTGAAAGTTTCAAACACTTCGTGTTTATGCTTTAGCAAGTAAACATAACCATAACGACTAAAGTTGTCAGTGAAAGTGATGAAGTAACTTCCACCTTGTCTTGACAAGGTTCTAAATGGAACACATACATCGGGGTGGATAAGTCCAAGTAGATCTTTAGCCCTTTCTACTTGACGTGAATAAGGTTTTCGTGCCATCTTACGAGATAAACATGAAACACACTTGTAAAAGGAATCTTCATCATTTGACTTAAGTAATCCATTCGATTTTAATTGCTTAATGCGCTTTTTGCTTATGTGGCCAAGGCGACAATGCCATAACAATGTAGAGTCTAAATATGATTTGGCCCTTTTGTTACTTACAACATAAATAGAACTATTGTTTGCATTAGAATCACACATATCAATTTCAAATATACCATCACGAGGAATATCACTAAAACAAAACATATTATCTTTAGAAACTAAAATACTTGCATTATTGTCAAAATGGTTAACAAAACAATCTTCATACAAACAAAAAACTGACACAATCCCTCTAGAAATAGAAAGTGCATAATGAAAATTATTAAAAATCACAACTAGTCCGCTAGGGTGAAATAATTGAAAAACTCCAATGGCTTCGACAGTTGCAAGATGACCATTGCCCACGTACATATTCAAAGCTCCTGGCTTCAGCTTCCTACTTATCCTTAGTCCCTTAGTAGTATTACAGATGTGAGTACCACAACCAGTGTAATAAACTAAAGATTTATTAGGAAAGGTAAAGAGTTCTATAGTGAAGATACCTGAAGTGCTATCTCCTTGAGAGGACTTCTTTTTCTTCCACAACTTAGCAAGATACTCTGGACAGTTTCTCTTCCAATGACCAAAGTCACCACATTGGTGACAAGTGGCATCCTTAGCAGGATTGTCTCTTCTTGGTGGAAGGGGAATCTTAGCACTGGGAGTAAAGTTTGCTACTTTCTTCCATTTTCCTTGATTCTTACCCTTCGCAACATAAGATGGTTTAGCTTTATTAGGCTTTTGGATCCTTTTTTCCCTAATAGCATTGATGGTATTAGTGTTAGAAGGTGCAATCTTCTTTGGTAACGTCTTCTCATGTAGCTTGAGCATGGCATGCAACTCAGGTATTGTCTTCCCTAGGCCATGCATATTGTAATCTTGCACGAACCTATCATAACTCTTGTTCAGTGAGACTAAAATTAGGCTGACTGCAAGTTTGAGTGATACAGGGTGACCGAGACGTTCCAAATTTTCTATGTAGCCCTTCATCTTCAAGACATAGGAGCTCACAGATTTTCCATCCTTATGTTTACTATAAAACCCGTAAAAATAGGGTCATAATTCTTTTCTCGTGTTTTAATTAAATCTTATTTTTATTATTTTCATATACTTAATGAAAATGATTTATTCAGATTTATAGAAATTTTTAATTATTCTTCCGAATTTATTTAAGTCATGAAAATTGATTTATATGCTCTCTTGCATAAAATTTATAAAAACGTGACGGATCGATGGAACAGGAACCAAAGGCGATATATTCCAACTTTATTAAGTCAAAAATACTATTTTTATAAATTTTGTATTCACGTAAATAAATTTGCACCAAATTAGAATTTTAGCGATTTTTAGGAAACGAGTCGGGCTAAGAAATAGATGCATTTTATTTTTGGGCTTAAGATTAATATTAATAAGGATTATTAGTGGGTCTAAGCCCACTCTTTTTCCCCTTTTTCTCTTTAGCCGTCTAAACCAAACACACATAGATATAACAATTCTTTTTTATATAGAAAAACTACTACTCTCCCTCCCTGTTCTCTCAAAACCAACGAACATCACAACAAAAACAGCCCCCTCCATTGATTTTCTTCATCAATCATTCAATTAAATCATACTACAATCATCATTGGTAAACCCTTATCACAAACCCATATTTTATTTACACATGCATTGATTTTTGGAAAATTATAAATTTCAAGAATTGTTGTTTCTTGCTTGTTTGATCATGGGATTAGACATGCAATATGTTTATTTGTGTTTAGATTAATATAATTACTAGTAATTTTGTCCAAGAACACCATTGGTGGCTTGATTGAGCCGCGGCCAAACACGATCCCATAGGGATCATGTTGTGGTTTTTAGGTGATTGGTCTAGTTGATTAGCTTTGTTGTTATGGTTATTGTTCTTAGATGGGTTTTGATTTTGATCATGTTAAAACTATTAGTTTTTTTATGGAATTAGGTTGATGTAAGGAGTATTTTGATTGTTTGGAATGGAATAGAGATTGTTTAGCTAAGTTGTTTTGATACTCAAAATTCGGACAACATGTACGTGAGCCCAAAACTCACATATTTTCTACTGTGACCTTCACTTTTTACAGCTTAAATGGGTTCCTTAGTCCTTTTATATGTTAGTGGTGAGTTGGATAGGCACTCAACTCCTCCGGATGAGGAAGTTATGACCTATTTAAGGTCGAAGGGCTATTCCGGGACAGCAGGTTTGCATAGCGTGTGGCTACAGGTTATTGACCCCCATTTGTGCATTTAAGGTTTGATACAGTAGTAGGAATTATATGTGAAGTACTCCCACTGACCTCATGTTAATAGCTATCACCAAATGGTTTTTATGACTAAAACGGTAAACCCGAGTTTGAAAACCAAATTCTGATTTTGTAACCTTTCAAAGAATGTAACTTTCCCGCTAATTGGTGGTAGCTATTTACTCGTGGTTGATATGGGCCTAAAGTAGAATCATGAGGCTTTCCAATGGTGTGAATATAGTTCCTTAAACTTTATAGGTTAACAGGTTATTTTGTCCCAAGTTTGACTAGTGCAGTTTGACTATTAAGTGCTTATGGTAGGGCTGTTAGAGTTTTGAACTTTTAGAAAGTTATGTAAACTCTTAGATCGAATGGTTGGACATTTTGGAAACTATATTTCAAGTGTGTTTCAGGGGTTTACATCCCATATCCATTGGATTTATGGTTTGGGAGAGACACTCTTCCCAAGACAGCCTTACTGAAACTTTTTGACTTTTACGTCGTTTGTTATGTAAACTTGAGGCATTTTGTGTGAAAACCGTATTGGATACTTGGTTTAACACTTAGAGCATGTAGAATACATAATTCATACAGGTTGTAAACCTTTTTTAGCCTTGGTTCACTTTGACATAGGTATTGGTGCAAATTTTCACCCGTAATACATTTTTATCGAATTATTTTCGTATAATTGTTTTATAAGCATATTAAACGCGTACTTAAGGCTCGTGATCATCTTTGTAGGTCACGAATAGCCTTGAAGTGCTACTATCTACTCTTCTACAGCCCGGTTCCATTGTTCATCCGTTATCCGTTCCGTTAATTTAAAGGTAAGTCAATAGCCTCGCTTTTATATACTTGTTATAAATGATTTTAACCCACGAGGGGGAATATATGTTGTTTTATAAAGTGAACACAAGTTGTTTTGGTATATTGGACCCTAATATGATGATAAATTCCTAAGTACCATTGTTTTATGAAGTCCATGAAATTCATGAAATGTTAATTACCTTGCGAGGTAAACGCTAATACATATGATAGATCTATTTGGTTTGACAAACCTTATCCTAGGGTATGTATCCATAAGTGATCACCTGAAAGGGATATTATGTATAAGAGGTCGTTGGTATATGACAATATTACCTGTTATAGAGGCACCGTAAGTGATTCGATTGATGTGTTGGTTAACGTTCAGTTGCATGAGCTTAAGGCATTTATAAAAATATATATTACTTGTCTGTGTGACAAGCTTGAGATGATTATAATTCTTGTGTTCAAATGATGATTTGTAAAACCTATAGACTTGCTCAACCATTGTGTTGATGATTTTAAGCATGTATTTCAGGTAATCAAGATGGATAGCAGCGGAGCATGCGAGGAGGGAGTTGGTGCTTACTTGTCTAATGCTTCATATTATTTTTCCATCCATTGAAATGAATAAATGACTTTTAAGTCTTTGATAAATGTATTGTGATTGATAATGGTTTTTGGGACTAGACGCTACTCTGATTTAATATATTTGGGATCGAAAACATTTAGACAATGTTGTATATTATTTTAACGTCTCTTTTTGAGGTCGTTGTCTATGATTGTGTGTGATGTGCTATGAGTAGCGGCCCAAAGTGGCATTCCGCTGTGTGGTAATTTGGGGGTGTTACAAAATGGTAATCAAAGCCACAAGTTATAGAGAACTAGGTCGATTTTGAAAAACCTAAACTATAACTTTGGTGTGTTCTAAAAAGTTCTAACCACACAACTACTCCGCATGGCTCCGGCAAGGCTATTCTTGCATTACCTTATGATTGATTGAGATTATGTGAATCTATGTGTATATAGGAATAGTAGTATGTATATGTAGGAATATACTATGATATTTAAAGGCATTGTACGTAAAGCAATGGTCCTTGAATGATTGTCGTACATTTTATAATACGGTTTTATATTGGATTTGGCCTCACTAACTATCACCGATCTTGATATTTGTGTATTACCTGAATACGAGTGTGAAACATCGTTTGATACTTTGAGTATGTATATTGTTTTGTAATCTATCACATATCGACTTGTTTAAGTTTGATTGTTATGATCGTATTGTATCGTATCGGGATGTGCCATTTTAGGACATATCCTTTCGAAACGTAGTTGATTGATGTGATATTCGTGTTCAAAATACTTCTTATGATTTTGAATAATCAATTATCCGATGTGACATCTTCTATGTAATGCGACGTTTGATTTGATTTTGTATGACTACGTTTTATTGGCGAAAAGGAGGATGCCAATGTTGGACTTAAGATATATATATCCTAATCAAATATACATAGTTTAGGTACAACAAAGATATGCTCGTAGTAGTCATTCGGTTGAGTGACTTAATACCTTGTATCTAAATGTAATGGGACATTTAGATATAGAGATTTTTAACTCGCCCAACTATGAGTTGTTTATGGTTCTCTTATTTAAATAGATTAGGACATTTGAATAAGAAAGTTTTAAACTACTGGACCATAGTTTGTCGTTTTTTTTCTTATTCAGATGGAATGGGACGTTTGAATTCGGAAATCATGATGTAAATTTATTGACACCTTGTATTTACTATGGTATCTTGATATGATATCGTGTTGAGAGGTAGTAATGCTTGAGTAGGATGACTTATAATCTTCTCATTGAAATGGATTGGGACGCCTTTTCATTTGAACAAGAAATTTATAAGTTCCCGAACCGTAAATTTATAAAATCTTGTATACATGAAAGGGGACGCCTTTTGATGTAGACAAGGAGTTATGAATGAGTGGGCCCAAGTGTATCTAGCTCGATTTGTGAATGTTTGGTTTGCGTACGTCATTCTTCGAATCATGTTTCGTTGATATGAATCGTTCAATGTCGTCGTCATTATAATGATCGTCGATTATCATCTATGTACGAGTAAACCGTATGACTCCTTAATAAGTGTGTAAACACTTATCCTTTTGCCACTAAAATCAAGCAAAAAACAAGACCTAATCATGTGTTTTATATCATAAATGTCGGAATTACGCGTGGTTTTGTGTTTTGTGTGTTAAATAGGTACAAATGATCAAAAGAAGAGAAAACACGGGATTTCACGGTCAAATGTCGAAGAAAAGTCAAGAAAGAGTCAAAGACAAGATCAAAAGTCCAAAAGTGTGCGAAGATCACAGAAACCGGCTAAACCGACACGAGATTTTGGAAATAATTTCAAGAAAGCTGAAATCGAGCTCGTTTTAGTGGATTAAATATTTTTGAAGATTTCGAGCTTTGTTGGTCCTATATTTGGGAAATGGGCCTAAAGGCCCATGAAGATATTTTTAAATAAGCCAAACAGCCCATTTATTAACCTAATTCATTAAACGGGTATTGGATTGAAAGTCCATTTAGCTAATTGAAACGAAAGGTGGAAGGGTGAATTGGGCTTTAAGCCCATGAAACAAACGAATAAATTTTTGGCAATGCTTATCAAGCTCGGTCAATTTCCTCCCCAGTCAACATTTACAAACGTAACTTATTTACTCCTTCCCACGTGTCCACCTTTTACTTTCCCCAACCAACCCCAATTTAATAAACCGTTTAATTTACCCTCACCCCTCATTATGTTCGATACAAACAAAGTTCCTCCATCCCACTTCATCTCCCTCCCCCAAAACTCGCAAACCCTAATCCATATTCAGTAAAAATTAACAAGTGAAAATTGGGGGTTTTACCCAATTCGTGTGATTCACACGAATTGGGAATAAATCCCCATAAAAATCGCATCATACACCCACCATGTGGTCCTCAACCCATCAATCCAACGTGGCATCATTTGAGTGGCCAAAACACCTCACCAAAACCCTCTTCACCAATCAAATCATGCCACTTCACCAAGGAAGAAACACAACTAGCACAACTCAGTGCCATGATGGCAATCCGAGTCACAAGGGACGATTTCAACCGTACGATCAAGAAATTTGAAGAAAGAGAAGATGAATGATTAAATCTACGGTTCAAAATGGATGCTTACAAGAGAAGCCAAGATTAGGGTTTCTTGGGGTTCCTCTATAAAAACCCCTTTCATATCATGTAATGGGTGCCTTTTCTTTATTTTTTAATTTTCAGTAAATTAGGTTTTAGAGTTTTAATCTTGTAATTTTAATTTTCAGTATTGTACTCTTTAATTTAATTAATGAAAAGAAGTTTATTTAAATTAATTTTCGTCTCATTTTAATTCTTGCAAGTTTGGTATAATTGATCTATAATCTGCTTCTGCTTTTATGTTACTGTTCGGTACTATTATTATAAATTAAAAAAAAAGAAAAAAAAAAGAAAAGTGATATCAATATTTCCCCTACTGGGAAATATTAAAATTATTGTTTGAATCTGTTCATCCGATTGGGGTTCGAGGTGATTATGATGAAGAAGGTTTTTGTTTTCGGTTAATAAGACGGCTCAGCGCCCTTGTCTTCTTCTCAAAGGATTACTCCATCAGGTTTGCTTTTCTTTTAAATTTTATGTTAAATTTTATGTTTATTTAGTTTTAGGATTATCTGCTTGTGTTGGTTATCTGCATATTTTTAAGTCTGATATTGTCTTTGTTTTAGTTAAGTTAAAGTTACTATTCTTTCTGCTTAAATTTAGACTAAGCTATTGATAACTCGGCTTTCTACAAGTTAAAAATATTCGTTGATGTGTGTCTAATTGAATTGATCAACTTGTGTTTAATGTGTGACTCTATTGTTCTTTGGTGAAACAAATATTTTTGGTTTGTTTTTAAATTTAAATGTGCAAAACTTAAAAGTAAATGTCGTTAAAGTAAAGGGCAAGTATTAAAAGAGCGTGAAATTAAATCTAAGTCTAATTTAAATTTAAATGGTGCAATATTTAAAAACGTGACTGAAAGTAAATTAATTAAACAACTAAAAATTAAAGCGTGACGAGAATTAAAATTAGACAAGAATTAAAATGAGAATGTAAAAATAAAACAAGGGAAAGTATAAGAAAACAACTCCAATCGGAATATATTTTGATCAGTCCACAAACATCTTAGATCGGAATGATGGCTGGAACCCAATCGGAATGCTGTCACTTACCCCAATCGGAATAACCACTACCCTCTGATCGGAATGTTGAACTTACCTTGATCGGAATATGGGTGGACCTGGTCGGAATGCTGATCGGAACCCACTAATCGGAATAGCTGTCACCTTACCCACGATCGGAATACCCAAACACGCACCTCGATCGGAATGTATAGAATCAAACTAGATCGGAATAAGGACTTAAATACCAATCGGAATATTGTCACCTTATCCGATCGGAATGCAGAACTTACCTTTGATCGGAATGATCAAAACCTTGTTGATCGGAATACCAAAATGTCCACCAATCGGAATGTAGATAAATCCTCCCCAATCGGAATACAGATAGGAATGTCAAAACCCTTTTCTGATAATGACAATCAGAAAGATAAACCCTTTTTCGATTTACCCCAATCGGAATACGGCAAAAGGAAATGGAAATAAGCTAGAAAAATAAGCTATGATTCTAATAAGCACAAGACTAAAAACCTAGGATAAACCGTGTAAAAATAAGCTACTAAACTGAAATTTAACAACTTTTAAAATAAGAAATGAATAAGCTTTAAGAAAAACAAGTTTTTATATAAAAATAACTTTTGTAAAAACTATATAAACTTGAAAATAAATCAAATAAGCTATGAAAATAAGAGATTTAAAACAATCAAAAGCGTAAAAATGAAATCTTTAAACAACTTAACAAGATAAAACGCTTATAAATCAAAGTTTAAAGAAAGGAAGAAAGAGATTAACAAGATAAAGTAAAGGTGCGAGTAATTAAAGAAACATTTACTTGAAATTAAAGGTAATTAAAGGTGCAAAACATGTATTTAAATGTGCAAGTAATTAAAGGTGCAAGTAAATAAAAGTGGAAGAGATAGTTTGTCAAGCTATCCAACAAGAGTAAATGAATGAATAAGAGGGGTATTTATAGGTGATTAGGGGAGTGGTTAGAGGAAGCTTCCTCCCCTTCTTCCTTTTATTCTTAATTGCCCATTAAGTCCTTCCTTCTTAATATTTTTGTTAATCTTGGAATGTGATGAATTTTGGCTCGGGATTTCTTTGGACTCGTCTTTTAATTCTTCGATAAATAAGACTTGAGTCCCTCGTCTTTAAGTAAACCTCCGTCTTTCGACTTTTTCTTCGATAAATCTTCAGAATTGGTCTTGGACTTCCGTTCTTTCTGCACTCTTGACTTCTTGACTTCGTCTTTCATCTTTTTCTTCAATAAAAGTCCGTAAATGCTCGTGAATTCCCGTGTTTTCTCCACTTTTCACCTTTTCGTCCTAAATCACAACAAAAACACAAACCACGCATAATTCTAACATAAAAGACATAAAATACACGTTTTGGTCCGGTTATTATTGTAATTAAGTGGTAGAAAAGATGTGTGTTTTCACACATATCAAATCCCCTACACTTGACCATTGCAATGTCCTCATGCAATGCATTAGTTACAAAGCACGTTTACATTTTTCATCATAATTAATCCATGTTGGCCTTTATTAAAGAGATAGAAAATTACAAAAATTCAAAGCAAAGAAATTAAAAAGCATACCTTGGGTTTTGGAAATGTCATGAATAATCATCATCCTCAACTTTTCACTTTCTCCAAACCAAGCTTAAAAACGAGATCATTGTTATTATAAGTTAGTAAACTAACACGAACTCATGTGGGCCAATTATTCACTTAGACTCCCTTATTCCTAGGGGTGTCTCTTATATTTTATTGTTGTCTTGAATGATCACGAGGATGCATTGTTTGACTTATTTCGATAGTTATTTAGTCTGAAAATAAAGTGAACGATTTAATCAATAGTTAGCTAAAGGACCAAATCTTTTAAAACTGCTTCTCGGGACCTCATAAAGTTCATATCTTGGCATAACTCGCTTCGCGATTTGAGACCTTTCTCGGACCGATATTTGGCAGCGACTTCATACTTCAAATCTTGAGAGACGTTCATGAAATTATGGTCTTCTCTTCATAATGGAATTTCTTCACTTGAAGTTTTTGAGAGATTCCTACTTGGACCACGACTTCTTCATTTTTCTCCAATCTTTATTTTGGACTTTGATATACAACGATCCGCCTCCTTTTATGACTTGGATCTATTTATCCTCATACCTTGTTAGGGTCTTTTCGGATACACTTCTCCATGACTTTTGGGGAGTCTTTGCTTTTCGTCGTGTGTCTCGATCCTTCATATTGATTTTCGATAAATGATTCTTCACATCACTTTTGGATCTTTTAGCAACAAAATATAGCCCTCATGCCTTGTTAGGGCCTTTTCGTACTCGCCAATCTTTGCGTCCCGCTTCAATAAGTCATGCCTTGGCTATGAACTCTAATCAATACCGAGTAACTTTTAACGATCTGGGGCTAGAAGTTAAGTAACTTTTCAAATCGTACAACTTTATATATTAGCAGATAAATTATTTAGCAAGCGATGGGAGAATAGGCTCATAATTAACTCACATAAATTCATGAAAGAATACCGGACTTATAATTGACTCTATCATCTCTCGTTCTCCACAGTTTAAAATCTCAAGTAATGAGACTCGTGGATACTTAGCCTATTAAATCAAAGTTTTGGGTTTTCGAGTCGCCTATAGGATCTTGCAAATCTTAGACTTTTTCAAGTTTAGAATTCGTGTTTTAAAGTTCCCTAGATAAACGACTCTCTAGGATCAATTATAGGAACTTGCGAAAAGTTCTTTTTCTTAACCCGTGAGAGTTAAGACTTTCACGTTTTATAGATCCATATATAAAAGCCTAGCAAAACTCGACTTAAACACGTTAAGGATACTAGCTAGAGCAAACTTAGATAAGTAAACTCGGGTTGAGTCAAAAGATTCACAACGTTTGAAAATAAAAACCACTTATTAAAAATTTATCCTAGCAAAGAAAGAAAATAACTATACAAAGGGATAAACTAATAGGCCAAAATAGATCAAAAATTTTGAAAAATGTCGAAAAATTGATTTTCCGGTTAAAATGAGGACAAATACAAGGAAAAGACCACTTAACTTCGATAGAAGTCCCCTTACACTGAATATAAACATTGTCCTCAATGTTTAAGCATGTGGGAGTAAACTCCCCTACACTTAGGACATTGTGCACGTTGTTTAAATCTCGCTAAGGGAAAGACCACTAAAGAGATTCCTATTTTAATATTGAGAAAATATAAAATAGTGAATCGAAAAGAGTTTAGGATAGAACCGGGAAGAAGTAGAACACGGAATCACGGGTCGTCAAAAATCATCAAGAGTGGATCATTGAAGCTCGAATCCCTGATTAAGAAGTGAGGAGAGAGCAAACACCAACGGGTCTCCCCTACACTTATGATAAAGAAAACGAAATGATAGATGCATGGGTTGCTTCCCAAAAAGCGCTTGATTTTTGTTAACCGAGTCATTAGCCTGACTCGACCTTGATCATCAACGGAAGAAGCATGAAATATATCCACCAGGATCAAAGACATAGTTTTCGTCCATCAAATAGCAGATGCTTAAGGCGAACAAGGCAAGCCAAAGAAGAGTAGGCAAGGTTCCCTTAAGCAGCGATGGAGCATGGTGGAAGCAGAGATGAAGTGGTGCAAGCATGTCTTCAATAATTCCAAAGATTTTTCCTTTTATTTCATCAGGTGGATACTGAGATGGCTGAAAGATTTCAATACTGGGGTCGAACACCTTTTCCTTTAGGGGAAAATAGCACTCAGGCTCAGCCGAGTGTGAAGAAGATCCGCAAAGAAGCACAACCTCGTCCTCAGAAGAGGGACAAAGAGGTGTCAAATCATATGTGCAACGGATATTGGTGTCGATCGGTTTCTTCTCCTTTGACAGAATGTTCTTCAAATCCAAAGTAGGATCAAGACGATAATCTTCAAAGTCATAAGGAGGAGCATCACTCTCATGAGAAAAGTAAGTGTTGAGAAATTCAGAGAAATCTTCCTCAAATGAGTAATCGTCCAAAGTAGGATCGAGTGATGGCGGAGGATCTTCATCATGTGAAGAATCGCTCGAAAGAGTATCAGCCTCATCGAAATCATCATACGTGGGCAGCTCGGGATACTCAGAAGTAAGGTCATCATAATCATCCGAATCTGAGCTAGAATCATCATCATCATAAGCATCAAAGACCGGTGGAGAATCATAAATGGGAGAAGCGTCCAAAGTAGGGCGAGAATCATCCACATCATCTTGAAAAAGTGGATTATCGATGCAAGAGTCGAATAGAGGATTATCATAGACGGTAAAGTCATCGAGCACATTAATCATATTCACTGATTCTCGGCCTGCAAAGGTTGTACTTGTAAGCTTCCCCATTTTGAAAACTTGTGCATCATCCCCGACTCTTAAGATTAACTCACCTTCGGCCACATCCACTAAAGCACGTCCGGTTCTCAAGAATGGCCGACCAAGTATTAAAGGAATACGAGGGTCCATTTCATAATCAACTACGACAAAATCGACCGGGAAAGTAAATGTGCCAACTTTGATAAACACGTCTTCGGCTATACCAACGGGGTAAGCGAGAGTGCGATTTGCAAGTTCGAGAGTCATCTTTGTTGGAATGAGGTCGGGTAATGATAGTGTTTTCCAAACACTCAGTGGCATCAAGTTTATACTAGCCCCGAGATCAGCAAGGGCAGTAAATTCTTCAGTTTTGTTGAACACGCAAGGCAACACAAAACGACCGGGATCTCCTAGCTTTTCCGGAAGTTCTTTAAGAATAACTGCAGAGCAGTTTTCATTTAAGCGTGTGTTGGCGAGTTCAATCAGCTTCTCCTTCTTGTTAAGCAATTCCTTAAATGCTTTAACAAATTTGGGCATGTGGACAAGTGCTTCAAGAAAGCTAATGTTGAAGTTCATCTGAGAGATCATCTTCACATAGCGTGTCACGTCGGAGTCCTCTTTGGTTAGCATTTTGTTCTTGCCCAAGCGAGAAGGATAAGGGATATTGGGTTTGGGTGGTGAAGGTGCAGGTGTAGGTAAAGGTTGAGATGTTGAAGGGTCATTCGTGGGAACTTCATCACGTCGAGGCGGAGACGGTAATGGTGCACTAATACTAGGTGTAGGAGGAGTAGGGATACATGGTGGTGGAGGAGGTGTGGATGATGGGGGTGGGATTGTTGGTCCTACGATGGTAACTCCACTACGAGTAGTAATAGCACTCACATTAGCTCGCGGATTGGTGACGGTGTTTGAGGGTAGAGTACTCGAAGAAGAAGGTTGAGCAGGTTGCAAGAAACTAGCAAGCATATTCTTCAAATCATTGGTTTGATTGCCGAAGGAGGATTGAATATCATTTCGAAGCTCGGATCTTATCTCATTTCCTTGCTTTGTGATATCTCCTTTAAGATTGATAATTTGGCTTTGCAGATTCTTGATTTGCTCACCTTGGGTTCTCATGATGGCCTCAACGTCCGGATTACTGGGTGGGGTTTGTTGAGCGGGTGGGTGATAAGGATTAGAAGCTCTTGGTGGGATTTGGTTGCTTCTATTGTAGTTGTTGGCGGGGTTTTGGTTTTGAGGAGAAAAACCGGGTGAAAGGTAATTGTTGGATCGGTAACTCAGCAGATTTCTATCCCCTTGTTGTCTAGCTTGGTAATTTTCCGGTGAATAATTACCATAAGCTGCATACACATTTTCCGGATTTCATTGTGTAGAAGGACAATCGGTGTATGGGTGAGGACCGCCGCATGTTTCACAAAGGGTAGCAACAGCTTTAACTTGTTGTTGTTGTTGGTTTGAAGCTAAGAGTTGCATACTTCTGCTCATTTCAGTCAGCACACGGGTGAGTTCGGTCATATCAGGGTTTGCTGAGGTGGAGGAAACATTGACTCTCGGGTTATTCCTTGAAGAAGCAGAGGAATCCCAGTTTTTGTGGTGAGTAGTCATGTTCTCAATAAGCTCTCTACACTCCTCGGGTCTCCTTTTCATGAATGTGCCAACGGCGGCTGCATTAATCGTATCACGATCTCGAAAAGTCAAACCGTTGTAGAAAGTATCAATTAAGGTCACAGGGAGCATGTTATGGTTTGGACATCTATCGATCAAGACATTATATCTCTCCCAAGCATCAAAAAGAGATTCATCGGGATCTTGCATGAAACCGCTGATCTGATTGCGAAGGCTCGTGACCATGGATGGTGGAAAGTAGCGCGACAAAAAGCGTTGAGTCATGTCATCCCAAGTGTGAATAGAATTCTTCGGGAGACGATCAAACCATTTCTCGGCATGATGTAATAAAGTGTGTGGAAAGAGTTGTAGGCGAAGTTCATCCATTGTGGCACCAGCCAACTTCATGCTTTGGGTGATTGTAATGAACTTGTCGAGGTATTTGTTGGCATCATCATCAGGCAATCCATGGAATGGGTTAGTCTCCACTTGCTGAATCATGTGGTGCTTCAACGAAAACTCAGGAGCGTTGATTTGCATCGGCGCAATCGGTCCTCCTCGTCCAAACATTGTTGGTTGACAAAGCTCCTCCATGGTCCGAAGATCGGGCTGTGGAAGAACATTGTTGTTATTATTATTAGGGTGCGGTGGATTATTGTTGTTTACACCTGACATAGCTAAATCTTTTTTAGTCTCGGGCTCCTGATAAGTAGAAGATCTAGTACGCATACACCTAAAAATACAAAAGAAAACAAAACCAAACAAGAAGACAATATATATACACAATAAAGACAAAATCTTTTTGTATTTTTGAAATTTTTAATTTTTATGGATTTTTATCAATTTTTAATTTTTATGATTTTTTTGAATTTTTAGGCAAGAAAAATAACGCTCACAAGTGAACAGATCCCAAAAAGCAACGCGTCTCTCCCAGAAAACCGTTAATCTTTACGAAAAGAGCCGGCAGCGGCGCCATTTGATAACTCGGCTTTCTACAAGTTAAAAAGATTCGTTGATGTGTGTCTAATCGAATTGATCAACTTGTGTTTAATGTGTGACTCTATTGTTCTTTGGTGAAACAAATATTTTTGGTTTGTTTTTAAATTTAAATGTGCAAAACTTAAAAGTAAATGTCGTTAAAGTAAAGGGCAAGTATTAAAAGAGCGTGAAATTAAATCTAAGTCTAATTTAAATTTAAATGGTGCAATATTTAAAAACGTGACTGAAAGTAAATTAATTAAACAACTAAAAATTAAAGCGTGACGAGAATTAAAATTAGACAAGAATTAAAATGAGAATGTAAAAATAAAACAAGGCAAAGTATAAGAAAACAACTCCAATCGGAATATATTCCGGTCAGTCCACAAACATCTTAGATCGGAATGATGGCTGGAACCCAATCGGAATGTTGTCACTTACCCCAATCGGAATAACCACTACCCTCTGATCGGAATGTTGAACTTACCTTGATCGGAATATGGGTGGACCTGGTCGGAATGCTGATCGGAACCCACTAATCGAAATAGCTGTCACCTTACCCACGATCGGAATACCCAAACACGCACCTCGATCGGAATGTATAGAATCAAACTAGATCGGAATAAGGACTTAAATACCAATCGGAATATTGTCACCTTATCCGATCGGAATGTAGAACTTACCTTTGATCGGAATGATCAAAACCTTGCTGATCGGAATACCAAAATGTCCACCAATCGGAATGTAGATAAATCCTCCCCAATCGGAATACAGATAGGAATGTCAAAACCCTTTTCTGATCATGCCAATCGGAAAGATAAACCCTTTTCCGATTTACCCCAATCGGAATACGGCAAAAGGAAATGGAAATAAGCTAGAAAAATAAGCTATGATTCTAATAAGCACAAGACTAAAAACCTAGGATAAACCGTGTAAAAATAAGCTACTAAACTGAAATTTAACAACTTTTAAAATAAGAAATGAATAAGCTTTAAGAAAAACAAGTTTTTATATAAAAATAACTTTTGTAAAAACTATATAAACTTGAAAATAAATCAAATAAGCTATGAAAATAAGAGATTTAAAACAATCAAAAGCATAAAAATGAAATCTTTAAACAACTTAACAAGATAAAAAGCTTATAAATCAAAGTTTAAAGAAAGGAAGAATGAGATTAACAAGATAAAGTAAAGGTGCGAGTAATTAAAGAAACACTTACTTGAAATTAAAGGTAATTAAAGGTGCAAAACATGTATTTAAATGTGCAAGTAATTAAAGGTGCAAGTAAATAAAAGTGGAAGAGATAGTTTGTCAAGCTATCCAACAAGAGTAAATGAATGAATAAGAGGGGTATTTATAGGTGATTAGGGGAGTGGTTAGAGGAAGCTTCCTCCCCTTCTTCCTTTTCTTCTTAATTGCCCATTAAGTCCTTCCTTCTTAATCTTTTTATTAATCTTGGAATGTGATGACTTTTGGCTCGGGATTTCTTTGGACTCGTCTTTTAATTCTTCGATAAATAAGACTTGAGTCCCTCGTCTTTAAGTAAACCTCCGTATTTCGACTTTTTCTTCGATAAATCTTCAGAATTGGTCTTGGACTTCCGTTCTTTCTGCACTCTTGACTTCTTGACTTCGTCTTTCGTGTTTTTCTTCAATAAAAGTCCGTAAATGCCCGTGAATTCCCGTGTTTTCTGCACTTTTCACCTTTTCGTCCTAAATCACAACAAAAACACAAACCACGCATAATTCTGACATAAAAGACATAAAATACACGTTTTGGTCCGGTTATTATTGTAATTAAGTGGTAGAAAAGATGTGTGTTTTCACACATATCAAATCCCCTACACTTGACCATTGCAATGTCCTCATGCAATGCATTAGTTACAAAGCACGTTTACATTTTTCATCATAATTAATCCATGTTGGCCTTTATTAAAGAGATAGAAAATTACAAAAATTCAAAGCAAAGAAATTAAAAAGCATACCTTGGGTTTTGGAAATGTCATGAATAATCATCATCCTCAACTTTTACCTTTCTCCAAACCAAGCTTTAAAACGAGATCATTGTTATTATAAGTTAGTAAACTAACACGAACTCATGTGGGCCAATTATTCACTTAGACTCCCTTATTCCTAGGGGTATCTCTTATATTTTATTGTTGTCTTGAATGATCACGAGGATGCATTGTTTGACTTATTTCGATAGTTATTTAGTCTGAAAATAAAGTGAACGATTTAATCAATAGTTAGCTAAAGGACCAAATCTTTTAAAACTGCTTCTCCGGACCTCATAAAGTTCATATCTTGGCATAACTCGCTTCGCGATTTGAGACCTTTCTCGGACCGATATTTGGCAGCGACTTCATACTTCAAATCTTGAGAGACGTTCATGAAATTATGGTCTTCTCTTCATAATGGAATTTCTTCACTTGAAGTTTTTGAGAGATTCCTACTTGGACCACGACTTCTTCATTTTTCTCCAATCTTTATTTTAGACTTTGATATACAACGACCCGCCTCCTTTTATGACTTGGATCTATTTATCCTCATACCTTGTTAGGGTCTTTTCGGATACACTTCTCCATGACTTTTGGGGAGTCTTTGCTTTTCGTCGTGTGTCTCGATCCTTCATATTTATTTTCGATAAATGATTCTTCACATCACTTTTGGATCTTTTAGCAACAAAATATAGCCCTCATGCCTTGTTAGGGCCTTTTCGGACTCGCCAATCTTCGCGTCCCGCTTCAATAAGTTATGCCTTGGCTATGAACTCTAATCCATACCGAGCAACTTTTAAACGATCTGGGGCTAGAAGCTAAGTAACTTTTCAAATCGTACAACTTTATTTATTAGCAGATAAATTATTTAGCAAGCGATGGGAGAATAGGCTCATAATTAACTCACATAAATTCATGAAAGAATACCGGACTTATAATTGACTCTATCATCTCTTGTTCTCCATAGTTTAAAATCTCAAGTAATGAGACTCGTGGATACTTAGCCTATTAAATCAAAGTTTTGGGTTTTCGAGTCGCCTATAGGATCTTGCAAATCTTAGACTTTTTCATGTTTAGAATTCGCGTTTTAAAGTTCCCTTGATAAACGACTCTCTAGGATCAATTATAGGAACTTGGAAAAGTTCTTGTTCTTAACCCGTGAGAGTTAAGACTTTCGCGTTTTATAGCTCCCTATATAAAAGCCTAGCAAAACTCGACTTAAACACGTTAAGGATACTAGCTAGAGAAAACTTAGATAAGTAAACTCGGGTTGAGTCAAAAGATTCACAACGTTTGAAAATAAAAACCACTTATTAAAAATTTATCCTAGCAAAGAAAGAAAATAACTATACAAAGGGATAAACTAATAGGCCAAAATAGATCAAAAATTTTGAAAAATGTCGAAAAATTGATTTTCCGGTTAAAATGAGGACAAATACAAGGAAAAGACCACTTAACTTCGATAGAAGTCCCCCTACACTGAATATAAACATTGTCCTCAATGTTTAAGCATGTGGGAGTAAACTCCCCTACACTTAGGACATTGTGTACGTTGTTTAAATCTCGCTAAGGGAAAGACCACTAAAGATATTCCTATTTTAATATTGAGAAAATATAAAATAGTGAATCGAAAAGAGTTTAGGATAGAACCGGGAAGAAGTAGAACACGGAATCACGGGTCGTCAAAAATCATCAAGAGTGGATCATTGAAGCTCGAATCCCTGATTAAGAAGTGAGGAGAGAGAAAACACCAACGGGTCTCCCCTACACTTATGATAAAGAAAGCGAAATGATAGATGCATGGGTTGCCTCCCAAGAAGCGCTTGATTTTTGTTAACCGAGTCATTAGCCTTACTCGACCTTGATCATCAACGGAAGAAGCATGAAACATATCCACCAGGATCAAAGACATAGTTTTCGTCCATCAAATAGCAGAGGCTTAAGGCAAACAAGGCAAGCCAAAGAAGAGTAGGCAAGGTTCCCTTAAGCAGCGATGGAGAATGGTGGAAGCAGAGATGAAGTGGTGCAAGCATGTCTTCAATAATTCCAAAGATTTTTCCTTTTATTTCATCAGGTGGATACTGAGATGGCTGAAAGATTTCAATACCGGGGTCGAACACCTTTTCCTTTAGGGGAAAATAGCACTCAGGCTCAGCCGAGTGTGAAGAAGATCCGCAAAGAAGCACAACCTCGTCCTCAGAAGAGGGACAAAGAGGTGTCAAATCATATGTGCAACGGATATTGGTGTCGATCGGTTTCTTCTCCTTTGACAGAATGTTCTTCAAATCCAAAGTAGGATCAAGACGATAATCTTCAAAGTCATAAGGAGGAGCATCACTCTCATGAGGGAAGTAAGTGTTGAGAAATTCAGAGAAATCTTCCTCAAATGAGTAATCGTCCAAAGTAGGATCGAGTGATGGCGGAGGATCTTCATCATGTGAAGAATCGCTCGAAAGAGTATCAGCCTCATCGAAATCATCATACGTGGGCAGCTCGGGATACTCAGAAGTAAGGTCATCATAATCATCCGAATCTGAGCTAGAATCATCATCATCATAAGCATCAAAGACCGGTGGAGAATCGTAAATGGGAGAAGCATCCAAAGTAGGGCGAGAATCATCCACATCATCGTGAAAAAGTGGATTATCGATGCAAGAGTCGAATAGAGGATTATCGTAGACGGTAAAGTCATCGAGCACATTAATCATATTCACTGATTCTCGGCCTACAAAGGTTGTACTTGTAAGCTTCCCCATTTTGAAAACTTGTACATCATCCCCGACTCTTAAGATTAACTCAGCTTCGGCCACATCCACTAAAGCACGTCCGGTTCTCAAGAATGGCCGACCAAGTATTAAAGGAATACGAGGGTCCATTTCATAATCAACTACGACAAAATCGACCGGGAAAGTAAATGTGCCAACTTTGATAAACACGTCTTCGGCTATACCAACGGGGTAAGTGAGAGTGCGATTTGCAAGTTCGAGAGTCATCTTTGTTGGAATGAGGTCGGGTAATGATAGTGTTTTCCAAACACTCAGTGGCATCAAATTTATACTAGCCCCGAGATCAGCAAGGGCAGTAAATTCTTCAGTTTTGTTGAACACGCAAGGCAACACAAAACGACCGGGATCTCCTAGCTTTTCCGGAAGTTCTTTAAGAATAACTGCAGAGCAGTTTTCATTTAAGCGTGTGTTGGCGAGTTCAATCAGCTTCTCCTTCTTGTTAAGCAATTCCTTAAATGCTTTAACAAATTTGGGCATGTGGACAAGTGCTTTAAGAAAGCTAATGTTGAAGTTCATCTGAGATATCATCTTCACATAGCGTGTCACGTCGGAGTCCTCTTTGGTTAGCATTTTGTTCTTGCCCAAGCGAGAAGGATAAGGGATTTTGGGTTTGGGTGGTGAAGGTGCAGGTGTAGGTAAAGGTTGAGATGTTGAAGGGTCATTCGTGGGAACTTCATCACGTCGAGGCGGAGACGGTAATGGTGCACTAATACTAGGTGTAGGAGGAGTAGGGATACATGGTGGTGGAGGAGGTGTGGATGATGGGGGTGGGATTGTTGGTCCTACGATGGTAACTCCACTACGAGTAGTAATAGCACTCACATTAGCTCGCGGATTGGTGACGGTGATTGAAGGTAGAGAACTCCAAAGGTTGAGCAGGAGGCAAGAAACTAGCAAGCATATTCTTCAAATTATTGGTTTGATTGCTGAAGGAGGATTGAATATCATTTCGAAGCTCGGATCTTATCTCATTTCCTTGCTTTGTGATATCTCCTTTAAGATTGATAATTTGGCTCTGCAGATTCTTGATTTGCTCACCTTGGGTTCTCATGATGGCCTCAACATCCGGATTACTGGGTGGGGTTTGTTGAGCGGGTGGGTGATAAGGATTAGAAGCTCTTGGTGGGATTTGGTTGCTTCTATTGTAGTTGTTGGCGGGGTTTTGGTTTTGAGAAGAAAAACCGGGTGAAAGGTAATTGTTGGATCGGTAACTCAGCAGATTTCTATCCCCTTGTTGTCTAGCTTGGTAATTTTCCGGTGAATAATTACCATAAGCTGCATACACATTTTCCGGATTTCCTTGTGTAGAAGGACAATCGGTGTATGGGTGAGGACCGCCGCATGTTTCACAAAGGGTAGCAACAACTTTAACTTGTTGTTGTTGTTGGTTTGAAGCTAAGGAGTTGCATACTTCTGCTCATTTCAGTCAGCACACGGGTGAGTTCGGTCATATCAGGGTTTGCTGAGGTGGAGGAAACATTGACTCTCGGGTTATTCCTTGAAGAAGCAGAGGAATCCCAGTTTTTGTGGTGAGTAGTCATGTTCTCAATAAGCTCTCTACACTCCTCGGGTCTCCTTTTCATGAATGTGCCACCGGCGTCTGCATTAATTGTATCACGATCTCGAAAAGTCAAACCGTTGTAGAAAGTATCAATTAAGGTCACAGGGAGCATGTTATGGTTTGGACATCTATCGATCAAGACATTATATCTCTCCCAAGCATCAAAAAGAGATTCATCGGGATCTTGCATGAAACCGCTGATCTGATTGTGAAGGCTCGTGACCATGGATGGTGGAAAGTAGCGCGACAAAAAGCGTTGAGTCATGTCATCCCAAGTGTGAATAGAATTCTTCGGGAGACGATCAAACCATTTCTCGGCATGATGTAATAAAGTGTGTGGAAAGAGTTGTAGGCGAAGTTCATCCATTGTGGCACCAACCAACTTCATGCTTTGGGTGATTGTAATGAACTTGTCGAGGTGTTTGTTGGCATCATCATCAGGCAATCCACGGAATGGGTTAGTCTGCACTTGCTGAATCATGTGGTGCTTCAACGAAAACTCAGGAGCGTTGATTTGCATCGGCGCAATCGGTCCTCCTCGTCCAAACATTGTTGGTTGACAAAGCTCCTCCAAGGTTCGAAGATCGGGATGTGGAAGAACATTGTTGTTATTATTATTAAGGTGCGGTGGATTATTGTTGTTTACACCTGACATAGCTAAATCTTTTTGAGTCTCGGGCTCCTGATAAGTAGAAGATCTAGTACGCATACACCTGAAAATACAAAAGAAAACAAAACCAAACACGAAGACAATATATATACACAATAAAGACAAAATCTTTTTGTATTTTTGAAATTTTTAATTTTTATGGATTTTTATCAATTTTTAATTTTTATGATTTTTTTGAATTTTTAGGCAAGAAAAATAACGCTCACAAGTGAACGGATCCCAAAAAGCAACGCGTCTCTCACAGAAAACCGTTAATCTTTACGAAAAGAGCCGGCAGCAGCGCCATTTGATAACTCGGCTTTCTACAAGTTAAAAAGATTCGTTGATGTCTGTCTAATCGAATTGATCAACTTGTGTTTAATGTGTGACTCTATTGTTCTTTGGTGAAACAAATATTTTTGGTTTGTTTTTAAATTTAAATGTGCAAAACTTAAAAGTAAATGTCGTTAAAGTAAAGGGCATGTATTAAAAGAGCGTGAAATTAAATCTAAGTCTAATTTAAATTTAAATGGTGCAATATTTAAAAACGTGACTGAAAGTAAACTAATTAAACAACTAAAAATTAAAGCGTGACGAGAATTAAAATTAGACAAGAATTAAAATGAGAATGTAAAAATAAAACAAGGCAAAGTATAAGAAAACAACTCCAATCGGAATATATTCCGATCAGTCCACAAACATCTAGATCGGAATGATGGCTGGAACCCAATCGGAATGCTGTCACTTACCCCAATCGGAATAACCACTACCCTCTGATCGGAATGTTGAACTTACCTTGATCGGAATATGGGTGGACCTGGTCGGAATGCTGATCGGAACCCACTAATCGGAATAGCTGTCACCTTACCCACGATCGGAATACCCAAACACGCACCTCGATCGGAATGTATAGAATCAAACTAGATCGGAATAAGGACTTAAATACCAATCGGAATATTGTCACCTTATCCGATCGGAATGTAGAACTTACCTTTGATCGGAATGATCAAAACCTTGCTGATCGGAATACCAAAATGTCCACCAATCGGAATGTAGATAAATCCTCCCCAATCGGAATACAGATAGGAATGTCAAAACCCTTTTCTGATCATGCCAATCGGAAAGATAAAACCTTTTCCGATTTACCCCAATCGGAATACGGCAAAAGGAAATGGAAATAAGCTAGAAAAATAAGCTATGATTTGTTGATCCCAAACTTAGATCGATTAAGCTTTGTGTATACGAGATTAAATCAAGTAATACACGTAGAGAAACCTTTGCTTATGAATAAAGTAACTAAGTGTTATGCGGAATTAACACTTAATCTAAAACACAAAGATGTTAAACAAACTTTCACTTGTATTAGAATGAACGAACTTGATTACAATGAAAGAGGTTTAACTTGTGAAAACTTATGAAAACTGATAATTAACATTAACCTAAAAGATCTTCTTTTATAGATTAAGAAGTCTTGTACAATAAGCTACGAATCAACTATTCTAGGTAAAGATAATAACAGAAAATACAATGTCGAGCTTATCTTTTCCATACACAAATAAAGAAACAAATAAACAAAAAGATTCGTATGAAGATATATTCCATCAGTGCTAATCTTCAAGGCTGTCAGCGTTGACTTCTTCAATGTCAACGCTTGGCTGTCAGCGTCCAATATTATCCTATCAGCGTTTGGATTCTTCTTATCAATGTCTAGTGAACTGACCCATAATTTATTCCCAACAATCCTCCCCTAAACTTGATATCTATTCCAACGATCAAGTTTCTGAATAAAAACTTAAGGCTTAGGAGGAATCTTGCAAAAACTTCTTATGTTGGTGATAAACATATCTAATCAAGTCCTTGGCCACGTCACTAGTATAATCAATCTCCAAAGGTGTCTCCATCATCTTCTCCAACACTTCTTTGGACAAGAAATAGTTAGCATCCACAAGTAGATACTCTGAAAACTTTGTAGAGCTCAAATGAAATACACCACAAGTAGAATAAAGCCTCCAATGAAGATTACTGAGATCATCTTCAAGATCCTTCCATATGGCAGGATCTGCTTCCTTTGGACCACACAAAGTCAAAAATGTGTTCCATAGTCTTATTCCATTTGCTGAAGTAGGTGCTTCAGCTGTATACTTGGCCTCTATTAATCTCCATAGATGCACCAAGTCTTCTCTGTCTATGCTTGCAAAGATAGAAATAACTGAAGTGAAAGTATGTACCTCCTTTCCAAATCTGCCAATCTTCCAAAATCCACACTCATCTTCATCAAAACTGATGATTGGATTTCTGTCATCTAGAGGTACTACATTAACCAAATCTGAAGCTTCCAATGGAGAAAGCTTGAGATGCTTCCTTATGACACATTCAGTTGGATAATATACATCCATATCTTTGGGAAATTGGAGAGGATCTCCTTTCTTCACTGGTCTTTGAGCAATCCTCATCTCCTTTTGAATTTGCATTTCCTCAGCAAGCTCTTGTTTCCTTTCTTCTGAAAGAAACTGGTAGACATTATTTTCTTGCACATTCCTCCAAATAGGATGTGCCCTATACTCTAACTCCTCAAAAGATAAAGCCAGCAGCTTCTTGTATGTCCATCTAGGTTGATGGCATCTAAGCAACTTGTAGTACAACTGCCTTCTATCTCTTTTGAGCCAAGTCTTGACCTCTTGTGCATTAAACCTCAAAATCACCTTTATATCATCTTGTACCCTGAGAAGAACTTCCAACCCCCAAATTTGATCTGACAAACTCATCCCTGGGTTGTCCATAACCTTGTCTTCCCAAGCATGGTACATTCTGGTGATTTCTGGAAGGTCCCAATCAATCTGATTCTTCAAATCACTCAATCTTTCCTTTGCTAGCTCATCCCCATATTCAAGTCTTTCTGGATCTTCAATAATTTGAATACTTGAATCTGAGCTATCTTCTTCTTTTTCACCACCACTCTCTTCCTCACTCTCAGAAGTGGCAACAAATGGTGATCTACCACTCCTCATCAAATCTCTTTCCAAAAGCTGTGCAGCCAACTGTTCATTAAACCTCAAAATCACCTTTATATCATCTTGTACCCTGAGAAGAACTTCCAACCCCCAAATTTGATCTGACAAACTCATCCCTGGGTTGTCCATAACCTTGTCTTACCAAGCATGGTACATTCTGGTGATTTCTAGAAGGTCCCAATCAATCTGATTCTTCAAATCACTCAATCTTTCCTTTGCTAGCTCATCCCCATATTCAAGTCTTTCTGGATCTTCAATAATTTGAATACTTGAATCTGAGCTATCTTCTTCTTTTTCACCACCACTCTCTTCCTCACTCTCAGAAGTGGCAACAAATGGTGATCTACCACTCCTCTTCAAATCTCTTTCCAAAAGCTGTGCAGCCAACTGTTCATCAAATGCAATTTGTGCTGCATCTTTCTTTGGAACATCTTCTTCAACCAGAATCCCTTTACCTTTGTCTTTTGGATCAATAATAGGTAAAGTAGAAGAAGAAACCTGTGTGGACACATCTTTGATGATTATTGATGACTGGAATACATCAACACCACCTGCAACTTTGTCAGCGTTCAAGTTACCTTTATCAGCGCCCCGATTACCTTTGTCAGCGCTGGATGTGTCAGCGTTCAAACCTGTATCAGCGCCCATTGTTTCTGTGAAAAATCCTTCCAATTTTAATGGTGTCACCTTGGATGTATCAATAACTGGGTGCTTCTTCAAGTTGGTGAGTGCTTCAGCAACATGTAAAGATTCACTAAATTGTGAACTCTTCTCTGAACTCTTCTCACTTGCTGTATGAATCAGCTCATCCTCTTCATCCTCCCCTTTGGAAGATTCCTCCATTAGACTCCTGCTACTTGGATTCTCCAAAACAGTTACCCGCTCCCTTAATACTTGGAGTTCACGGCCCTGTTTGTTGACAATTTGTACAAGGCTGACATTTTGCTTTTGCAAGCTAATGACAGCAGCCGTCAATTCAGTCAATGTCATAGGTTCCAATCTGCCCTCAGCTAGAATGGGGATTTGACCTCCCAAAATAGAATCATAGGGCGTGGATGAGGTCTTAATGATGTTGGGACTGTCTTGACCAGCATCTAAGCTTGTGTCAATAGCCCCAGCCTCATCCATGGCACCAGCCACACTTGTGGAGGTGGTTCTCTCTGCAACAAGGCTAGGACCACTAGAGGAGAACACTCCAGTAGTCCGTTGGCGTTTATTCAACCTAGATTGTAATAGGGTGGAAGATGATGTAGATTGTGTGGGTGTGGGTTGGTTAAGGGGTGTTTGGGATTGTTCAGGGATGGTATCAGCGTTGGGATTGGCTGTGTCAGCGCCAACATTTTGAGTGTCAGCGTTGACATTGGGTTGGTCAACATCCATGTGGTCTGGTGAAGGTAATGGTTCATGGATAGGCTCAAGTTGGGGTGCAGGGTCTGGTTGTGGTTGAGCAGCCTGAATTACTTCAAGCATAGCTTGGGGGAGAGGGACAGGTCTGTTTGTGGAGCTCATTTTGCTAAAAATGGTTTTCTGTTGTTTAGGAATCTCATAAAAAGTGTCATGATCCCTAGAACAATATTCTTGTAAATCAAAGACCATTTGCAAAAATCTTGGGTAAGCCAAAGTCATTTTACTTCCCTTATTTTTACACATCCCTTCAAAAATCATTTTTGAAAAATTATACTTAAGCCCACGTGTTATACAAACCAAAGCACTTGCAATTGACCTGTTTATTTCATTAAAAGAAGTACATTTTGGACTTAAGCATTGGAGAAGGACATGTATCAAATATTTCCAGTCAGAGGGAAATTCCTGCTTATGATATTTATTTAAAGTGACATCAGCAGGAATAGGATAACCCAATTCCCTAAGACCTTGTTCTATTGTTGCAATGGCAAGGGTAGTCACACCATCAGCGTCATCAAGACGCAAAGCTTGGCGAACCAAGGCTTCAGTGACCACCCATGTTCTTCCATGAACAGTAGATGTTAATGTGGTCACTCCATTAGCTGTTGTGGAACTAACATTATTCCAAAACTGTCTAATGTGTGCGACAGGGACTAATGGTGTATGAGAAAGTGCATACCTTAATGAGGATGCATTTAAAAATGCCACCATTTGTGAATACTGAGGGAACAAATCATTATCAGCAGTCAAGTAAGCTACCATATTATGTTGACTCTTGAACTCCAATGTTAATTTCTTTGAGTTGAACTTTGGTGCCATGTTGAAAGCTGTTTAGGTTATGTGATATGGGAAAAATCTAGGAGAAAAATGTTAGACAAGAAAATATGAATACCCAGAACAAAAAGTTTAGCCAAATTTATAGGAGAGATGCATGATTTGGATTGGTCAAAAATGAGGCAGTTATATTCAAAAAGCAATGATGAAAATATTGAATCAAATATAACTTATCTCATGCATTAATTAAAAGTAACAACTCCCCAAAATTACGGCCAAAGATTAGTCAAAAATAACAACTGGGTAGGGCCCACTAGGTGTCAACGGTCAAAAATAGCCCATCAGCGCCCAACGGCTATATTTTCTTGTCAGCGTTTGCCTAAAGCCTTGTCAGCGTCACGATTGGACGTAACAGCGTTTGGAGAAAAACTTGTCAGCGTCTAAAAATAAAAATAAAAATATTTAAAAAGAAAAAGACCTTAACTAAGTAATTTATCCTAAGGGAAATATCTTACAAGTTGATAATAATTACTGGGCGGCAAGCACTGTCCATTTATGCACACTTGCTTAAGCAAGATAGACACAAATGACCTCTAGTGTCCCTTCCTAACCAAAATACTTACCAACAAAGTTATTTCATAAAATTCTTTGTAACTCCCAGGTAAACCCATAACCAAATTATTCCCAAGTCTCCCATCAGACCACAACCAATTCTAGGCCAAAAATGTCTTGGCAGCATGCATAGTTTATCAACTTTGCATGCTACAGTGCCTCATGGTTTAGTAAAACTAACCCATACTCACCTGTGGACACAATCTAGAATTGTGATGAGAGTATTATAAGAATACCCAAGAGTCCTAAAGGTTCCTTAAACCTCCCCTCAAACTATGATACATGAGTTTCTGAAAATATATATGAACATTAAAAATTTATGTCAAGATAGGAATATAAATATTCCAACCATCATCCATAAACAAAAACATGTCCAAATAGCTCTTCAAAGATCCATAAGCAACTCTGTATCCAATGGTATAAAGCTACCACCACCTACACATTTAGATGAAAACCACAAAACTAACATTTGTTGCTGACAGCGCCCCGACAACACTTATCAGCGTTGAAGGAACTCTTGTCAGCGTTAGACAATAATATCTCTAACAACGGCAAAATAACACTTATCAGCGTTACATTTACCTTTGTCAGTGTTAGAAAAATAAAGTGGAAAGATCTAAATCATCACAAAGACCAATAACAATGCATTATCCTGTACATACTTTTACAAAAATGTTCCAAAACACATATTAAGTGAGATTAACCATTCCAATATTTGTTACCAAATATTGAAATCTTCCAGCATCAAAAGGTTTAGTTAATAAATCAGCCACATTATCTTCTGTGGCTACCCTATCTGGTTGTATTAAACCTTTCTCAAAGCAATCTCTTATAAAATGATGTCTAATTTCTATGTGTTTGGTTTTAGAATGATGTACAGGATTTTTAATAATGCATAAAGTACTGTTATTGTCTACAAAAATCTTGGTATGCATGAAATTATACCCATAATCCAACAGCTGGTTCTGAATCCATAAGACTTGTCCACAACAAGCAGCTGCAGCTACATATTCTGCTTAAGTTGTAGAGTTTGCCACCACTGTTTGTTTCTTGCATTGCCAAGATATCAATCTACTCCCAAGAAATTGACATCCACCAGTTGTGGATTTCCTATCAAACTTGTCACCACCATAGTCACTGTCTGAATATGCAATAAGCTCCAATGGAGAATCTTTTGGGTACCACAAGCCAAGATCTGGATAGCATCTTAGGTACCTAAAAATTCTTTTCACAGCAAAAAGGTGACATTCTTTGGGAGTCACTTGATGGCGTGCACAAGCACACACAGCAAACATGATGTCAGGTCTTGAGGCTGTAAGATACATCAATGAACCAATCATTGATCTATAGTGCCTAACATCCACATCCTTTCCAGCTCCAATTTTTCCCCAAGGGTGTTCCCTATCCATAGGAGTGGAAGCATCCTTTTCATGTGGAGAAAAACCATATTTCTTCAAGATTTCAGCTACATATTTGTCTTGGGAGATGAAGATACCATCTTCTTTCTGCTGAACTTGTAACCCTAGAAAGAAGTTCATCTCACCCATTGCACTCATCTTGAACTTATCTGTCATAAGCTTGGAAAAGTCTTCACTCATCTTTGGATTAGTTGATCCAAAGATGATATCATCAACATAGACCTGGACAAGTAAGACATCCTTACCTTTCTTCTTGGTGAACAATGTCTGATCTATGGTGCCCCTTTTAAAACCATTTTCCACCAAGTAGGTGGACAATGTACCATACCATGCTCTTGGGGCCTGATGAAGTCCATACATAGCTTTCTTCACTCTATAAACCTTGTCTGGATTCTCAGGATCTTCAAAACCAGGAGGTTGCATAACATACACCTCCTCAACAATTGTTCCATAGAGGAAAGCACTCTTCACATCCATTTGATAAACAGTGAAGTTCATGCAAGAGGCATAAGCTAGGAAAATTCTGATAGCTTCAATTCTTGCAACTGAAGCAAAAAATTCTTCATAATCTATACCTTCCTCTTGTGTATATCCCTGAGCTACCAAACGTGCCTTGTTTCTGACCACAATACCTCTTTCATTTTTCTTGTTCCTTAGAACCCATCTTGTCCCAATTGGTCTCACATATCTAGGACAATCAACCAGCTCCCAAACATCCTGTATAGCAAATTGGTGAAGCTCATCCTGCATTGCTTCCACCCAACTAGGTTCTTTGAGAGCATCAAAAATCTTCTTGGGTTCTTCTTGTGACAGAAAACATGCAAACAAACATGCTTGTACAAGAGGGGTATCAACCTTCTTGTGTATATTGGCAATAAATCCACCAAAATTTTGATGGGATCTTCTTGTCTGAACTGGAGCCATAACATCACCAATGATCTGAGATGAGGGGTGATCCTTTGCTGTGGAAGTGAGAACTCCTCCTTCAAAAAGTCTGGTGTCCTCAATTTCACGCTCCATGTTGCCAATATCTTCTTCATCAGACTCTCTTTGATCAACAGAAATATCTTCATGGACATTGGAAGGTCCACCTTGTTCAAAATGGGAAGAGAAAAGATGTGCAAAGGTGTTGTCAAAGTCTGATCCTTGTTTGTCAGCGCTTGGGCTAACAACGCTTGAACTGTTGGTGTCAGCGTCTGATCCATCAGCGTCTGAATTGCTCTTGTCAGCGCTTGATTTCCCTTTGTCAGCGCCTGAAGAACCATGCATGTTTGTATTTGGTGGTATTTGGACACCACCATTATCTTTTCTAGCAGCAGCAGCAGCAGCATAATACTCATCTGTCCATATAGGAAGTGTAACATATTCTTGTGTGGGAGATGACTCAAATGCTGGTGATCCATCCTTCTTAGCAACCTGTATACCTGAAACATTACCAATTCTCTTTTCCAAAACACTTGAAGTTACCTTCATAATGTCTGGATCAGTAACAGGCATATAATTTAAAGCTCTAGATAAAGGTTCTAAGTCAAACAACCAATTTGGACCACTTTCAGGATCACTAGGTTTACTCTCTAAAAACCTAACATGTACTTTTTCAAGTATACGTTTTTCCTTTTTAATGTAAACCCTATATCCTTTGCTCTGCACTGAATAACTCATGAAGTAGCCTTCATCACCTTTTGAATCAAATTTACCTAGGGCCTCACTAGTTTCTAAAACAACTACATGACATCCAAAAGGCTTGAGAAAGCCAATATTTGGCTTCCTTCCCCAAAGTAACTCATAAGGTGTCTTATTATGTATTTTGTTGACCAATGCCCTATTTTGAACATAACAAGCTGTGTTAACAGCTTCAGCCCAAAAGGCTATAGGAAAGTGGGCATCAGCCAACATGGTTCTGGCTGCTTCAATAAGGGTTCTATTCTTCCTTTCAGCAACCCCATTTTGCTGTGGGGTTCTAGCTATGCTAAACTGCCTAGTAATCCCTTTCTTGGCACAAAAATCATCTAACAACTGATTTCTAAACTCACCCCCATTGTCACTTCTAATAATTTTGACCTCATTACCATTCTTCTTCTCAATCTGGGTAATGAAATTAATCAGACTTTGGGCAGTTTCACTTTTCTTGGCTAAAAAGAAAGTCCATGTAAACCTGGAAAAATCATCAGTGATAACAAAACAATATGATTTACCCTTCAAACTTTCTATATTAGTTGGACCAAAGAGGTCCATATGCAATAAGTGAAGTGGTTTAGAACTAGAGTGCACCTGTTTAGATTTGAATGAGACCTTGTGCTGCTTGCCTTTAAGACATGCAACACAAGAGTGGTCATTGTGGAAAGCCTTTTCAGGCAAACCATCAACTAAACCAAGCCTCACAAGTCTATTGATATTCTTAAAGTTTATGTGCCCTAATCTCCTGTGCCAAAGATTACTTTCATCTACTGAGGCCTTAGCAAAAAACATGACATCATTTTATTATTCATCTTAATTCCATTAAGATTCACATTATATATGTCTTTATGCCTTGGTGTTCTAAATTCTATGTATTTCTCCTCAGGGAGCTTGTAATCTTTGCTTAACACCAAGCACTCAGTATCTGTGAAAAGAACCTTATTTTTGTTATCACACACTTGTGATACACTAAACAAATTATAATCCAGTTCTTTTACCAGGAAGACATTCTCAAACCGTAGATTGTTGGTAATAAGGGTCCCTTTTCCTGTGATGGTGCCATAGCCCCCTCCAAAGTATACCCTATCACCATCTTGAATAGGAGAGAAGTTCGTCAGATAGTCTTCCTTTCCTGTCATGTGCCTTGAGCATCCACTATCCCAATATCCATAATCATTGATCTTCTTCTGAATGCCCTACACATAAAGAAAACACATTAGTTTTCTTTGGGAACCCAAGCCTTGGAAGACTTGGATTCTGGTTGTTCAATAAGAACAGATTTGGTTCTCATAACAACCCCATTTTCATCCCTTTTTGAATGAAATTCCCAGTTAACCCCAATTGGTGTTGACATGGCTTTTGAAATATAATGAAACCTGTTGCATGTCATAGAAACACCAGTAGAATTAGAGTTTTGGTCTTGTTTTGGTCTCCATGTTAAGCTAGTAGAAGCTTTAGACCTATTTCCCTGTGGTTGCAAATACCTAGGTTTGGTAGTGTGTCTGTCAGCGCTGAAATTGTTCTTGTCAGCGCCCCGATTGCCTTTATCAGCGTTGAACCTAGGGTTTGCTACAGGAACCCATTGCCTATTGGACCAAGTGTTTGACTTTTGAAAAGGTCTTAGGCCTTGTGTGTTAGACCCTCTAGAAAAGAATGGGGCTGGTCTAACAATTTGTAAACTTTTGTTCACAAAGGTATTGGGTCTGACAGTGTTTGACCTATGTTGACTTTTGTCAGCGCTGAAATGGTTCCTATCAGCGTTGACATTGGCAGCGTTGACACATTTGTATGCCAAATGTGAAAAGCTACCACATGAGTAACAAGCTTTTCTAGACATAGTCTTAGGTCTAGAAGCAAAGAAGCATGTTCCATGGTTACTAACTTGGCTTTTTGGTGACCTAGTATTCCTATACATTTCTGCATACTTAACACTAGATTTTCTAACAGTTTGTGGGCCAAGGTCAACAGCTTTGCCAGTGGTTGGGTGTGTGATTTTAATAGGTGCAGGATCATTGGACTCCACAATATTATGGCTCATGATTGGTGTGGGCTCATTTGGACTTTCACACAACAACCCTCCCTTAACAAACAAAGTGTGGTTAGCTTTCTTCCACTCATCTAGGTCAGTCAGTTTTTGTTTGTATTCTTCAACTGGGGAAGTCACTCTAGGTGGAGGAATGAATTCCTTCTCTTGAAGTTCTGGCAAGCCAGTCCAAGATAAGTCCTTTGATTGGACACCATAGAAATCCCCAGCTGGTGGTGGAACACCAGTATAATCTTTCATCCCAATCCCACTCATGGCATTAGAGTCTCTTTGTTTACTAACACACTCTTCTATGGATTGTGTGGCCTTATCAAATCTCTGGATTTTAAGACTCACATTATCTTTATTTTTGTTAGCCTCATCTAACTGAGCTATCAAATCAAGATTAACCCTGATTACTATATCTTGAACATCTTTACTTTGATGTAACTCATGTTTTAAGATATTTATTTGATCCTTTAAATCAAACTCCATTTTCTTATACTCAGCTACTGTATTTTCTGTCTGGGTAAGAGCAATTTGATAATTAGATACTTTGCATCTTTCAGTACTTGCCTCATCTAATAATTTTACTATCTCTTGATTTAGTTTTTCAGTATTTAAACGACAACCCTTAGAACAGAAAGCATCATCATATACCTCATTATCTGATGAAGAGGAGGAGTGTGCCATGAGAGCATATTCAACATGCTCTTCTTCAACTTCAGCAACCAAAGCTCTGTCCTCTTCCTCATCCTTAGCCATAAAGTTCCAGCTCCAGTCCCATCCTCCAACACCATCAATTTGTTGAACAGCAACCATGGCCTTGGGATCTTGGCTCTTAACCATTTGGCTTGAGGGCTTACCAGCATCAGATCTTCTTGGAGATCTACATTCCCTCATAAAGTGCCCCATCCGATGACAATTGTAGCACTCAACCTTTGATTTGTCAAATCCAGCAACATCCTTAGCATTAAAGGTCATCTTTTTCTTGAACCTTTTATTAAACCTGTTTGCTCTTAAACTTACAAGAGCCATAGTCCACTTGATGTCCATCTCTTCCAATTGTTCATCACTTATCTGCTCAAGATCTTCATATGTAATCCTTGAATCACTGGGCAAAGAAGCAATGAATGCACACACAGTATCTAGATCTAAACCAGCAGGTTTAATTCTATCAGCGCCAAAGTTGTGAGTGTCAGCGCTTGAGTATAAAGCGTTGACAGGATATGATCCAGCGCTGACAGGCTGTGATCCAACGTTGACACATTGAGATCCAGTGACTGGATGTCCATAGGAGTTCATGGAATCAAATTGGCCTTCACTTTGTGAGAAGAAGGCCATGTTGCTGCTGGAAGATTTATTATCACTCTCCAAAAGCCATTCATTCTCCAACAGTCTTAGTTTGTTGAAGATGTCATCAAACCTGGAAGTCTTGTGGGTGTTATTGACAAGAATGGATCTTGTCTCAATCTTCCATACATCACCAAGGCTTTTGAGAAAAGTAGCATTCAAGTCAGGGTCATCAATCTGTGTTCCCATGAAGGAAAGTTGACTTGTGATGTCAAACAGTCTACTTCTCACACTGCTGAGATTCTCATTGGGTTGAGCCTTAAAGACAGCATACTCATGCAAGAGTTGCTTCTTCTTTTCTTCTTTTGTGTCAGCATTGCCACCATGTGCTACTTCAAGAGCTTCCCAAAGCTCTTTTGCAGACTCAAAGCGTTTGTACTTTTGCTGATTCTCATGACCTAGGGCGTGTTTCATGATGTTCAAGATTTTCATGTCCACCCTTTTCTTGGCTATATCTTCAACAGATACAGCTCTTCCATCTCCAGGCTTTTCCTTCTTATCAGCTTCAGGACAATTAGGAACAGCTGTCCTTGTGGCAATAGCAGCAGCAATCTTTTGTGCTTTGTCGAATGTGTTCCCATATTCAACAATCTCCCAAAGAGTGTAGTCATGAATAGCTATATATTGCTCAAAATTGGACTTCCAAAGCTCGAAGTTCCTGGCATCAAACATGGGAATTTTGATACTAGGATTTGTGGAGTTGTTTTGTAGCAAAGTAGCAGGTTGATCTGTGCCAGACATGATGTTTTTAGGGTTTTGAAAATTTTAGGGTTTTTAGGGTTTTTGGTGTTTTAGGGTTCTTGCGTTACTTAAAGATCAAAAGTTTCTCAACAAGCTCTGATACCACTTGTTGATCCCAAACTTAGATCGATTAAGCTTTGTGTATACGAGATTAAATCAAGTAATACACGTAGAGAAACCTTTGCTTATGAATAAAGTAACTAAGTGTTATGCGGAATTAACACTTAATCTAAAACACAAAGATGTTAAACAAACTTTCACTTGTATTAGAATGAACGAACTTGATTACAATGAAAGAGGTTTAACTTGTGAAAACTTATGAAAACTGATAATTAACATTAACCTAAAAGATCTTCTTTTATAGATTAAGAAGTCTTGTACAATAAGCTACGAATCAACTATTCTAGGTAAAGATAATAATAGAAAATACAATGTCGAGCTTATCTTTACCATACACAAATAAAGAAACAAATAAACAAAAAGATTCGTATGAAGATATATTCCATCAGTGCTAATCTTCAAGGCTGTCAGCGTTGACTTCTTCAATGTCAACGCTTGGCTGTCAGCGTCCAATATTATCCTATCAGCGTTTGGATTCTTCTTATCAGCGTCTAGTGAACTGACCCATAATTTATTCCCAACATGATTCAAATAAGCACAAGACTAAAAACCTAGGATAAACTGTGTAAAAATAAGCTACTAAACTGAAATTTAACAACTTTTAAAATAAGAAATGAATAAGCTTTAAGAAAAACAAGTTTTTATATAAAAATAACTTTTGTAAAAACTATATAAACTTGAAAATAAATCAAATAAGCTATGAAAATAAGAGATTTAAAACAATCAAAAGCATAAAAATGAAATCTTTAAACAACTTAACAAGATAAAAAGCTTATAAATCAAAGTTTAAAGAAAGGAAGAATGAGATTAACAAGATAAAGTAAAGGTGCGAGTAATTAAAGAAACACTTACTTGAAATTAAAGGTAATTAAAGGTGCAAAACATGTATTTAAATGTGCAAGTAATTAAAGGTGCAAGTAAATAAAAGTGGAAGAGATAGTTTGTCAAGCTATCCAACAAGAGTAAATGAATGAATAATAGGGGTATTTATAGGTGATTAGGGGAGTGGTTAGAGGAAGCTTCCTCCCCTTCTTCCTTTTCTTCTTAATTGCCCATTAAGTCCTTCCTTCTTAATCTTTTTGTTAATCTTGGAATGTGATGACTTTTGGCTCGGGATTTCTTTGGACTCGTCTTTTAATTCTTCGATAAATAAGACTTGAGTCCCTCGTCTTTAAGTAAACCTCCGTCTTTCGACTTTTTCTTCGATAAATCTTCAGAATTGGTCTTGGACTTCCGTTCTTTCTGCACTCTTGACTTCTTGACTTCGTCTTTCGTCTTTTTCTTCAATAAAAGTCCGTAAATGCCCGTGAATTCCCATGTTTTCTCCACTTTTCACCTTTTCGTCCTAAATCACAACAAAAACACAAACCACGCATAATTCTGACATAAAAGACATAAAATACACGTTCTGGTCCGGTTATTATTGTAATTAAGTGGTAGAAAAGATGTGTGTTTTCACACATATCAGCTATTTTCAGTAAATGATTTGGTTAATCGGTTTACTGTTCATTTTGGTTGGTTTTAGGATGTTTGGATCTGCTAAGTTTTATTGATATTTGTTTGAGCTTATTTGAAGTGTTCGTTGGATTTGTTTATTTGGACGTGTGATTTATTCAACTTATTTGATTCGGATTGGATTTATGATTATACTGCTTTTGGAATAGTTTAAGTTGTTTAGATATGTTTATTTGCATAGGATTCATCTGTTTCAGCTTATTTCTCGTTTGCTTATTTAATATTTAGTTCGTTCGGTTGTTAATTTGCTTATTTGTTTGCTTAATGCTGCCTTTTAGCCTATTAGTTATTTAGCTAGTGCTTATTTAGGCTATGTTGCTATTTTCTTTCTGCTTGTCTGCTTATTTTTTCCATTAATCTGTCATAGCTTAGTTTGCTCTTGCTTATACTGAATTTCAGCTTATGTTATTTTATCTAGTAGCTTAATTTATTCTGCTTTTTTGTCTGTTGGTTCATTTTGCTGATTGCTTTACTGCTTATCTCAGACCCAATTGATCTGAGGTATTTTACTGTCTAAAATAAAAGTTCCAAAAAAAGTATTAAAAAAATATTAGGAAAATTTTGGTTCTGGTGGGATTCGACCCCCAGACCTCCCGTTCACAAGCCCTTCGCCTTACTAGTGGTCTGAATCTCTTTTTATGTTTAAATTATAGATTAGTTCATTAATATAGGTTGTTTAAATTTGGCAGTTTTAATTTATTAGGCAGTTAAATTTGATATAAAAGTTTTATTTAGTTTAAATTAAAGTTTAATCAATCATTTTATTTAAATTTCATTTTTATTCAGTTTTTATAAAAATACAAAAAGACATTTTATTTACTTTCTTTAAATTTTAAATTAGTTTAAATTTACTTTTATTTTTAAAATAGTTTTAGTTTAAGTTTCAAATTTAGTTTTAAAATTAGATTTCAATTTATTAAGTTTTGTTTAAAAGTAGATTTTAATTAAAAGTTTATCAAGTTTTATTAATTAGTTAAATTTTATTTTTAAATTAATAGTTTAAATAGTTAATTCAAATAGTTTTATTTTAATTAAATAGATTTAAGTTAGTTTAAAAATTCCAACAATAGATTTTACCAAAAACAAAGTTAAGTCGTAACGATTAATTGGAAATCAAATTCGAGTCGAATCGAGGAAAAACGATCATTCATTGCATTAAAAAGGACTAAAAATCCTAGTTTCAAAATGGCGCCGCTGCCGCTTCGCTCGTACGATTGACGATTTTTCGTGAAGACGTTTGGATTTTGGGATCCGTTCTCTTTGAACGTTACGTTTCTTGCAACAAAAAAATCAAAAATACAAAAAAATCAAAAACTTAAAAATACAAAAAAAATTAAAAAATCACAAAAGCAATCTCTTTCCTAAGAATTGCACCAAAAAAAATTAAAAAATCAAAAGTAATACTTTTTCCTAAAAGTATTACACCAAAAATATTACGTATTATTGTTAATTTTTAGATTCGATTTCTTTCGATTTTTCTTGTGAATATATATTTTTCTAAAAAATACAAAAAAAAAATTCATTTTATTATATTATATTACGTAGCACAATAAAATTACCTACTTTTCAAATAAGCCTTAGTTGGGATTTCATCACCTAACTATTGTAGTCGAATCCATAACGAGAAAAAAGGGCAAAATAGATAAATACTAGTAAGACGTTTGAACTCGACATATACAAACTATAAGGTGGGTATAAGGCGACGCGCTATAAAAGGCCGTCTAAGGAAAAAGGTTTTTAAGTGCTTCGTGCCACCTCGTTTCCCCGCTTGCTTGTGCGTATATTGAGAGGGACGACCGATTATTGGTTTGCCAACTCAAGTAGTATTTACGTATATATTTTTGTAGATTTTTCATATTGCTCCTCGAGAGGGAAAATCCTTTTCCTCTCAAAGTCGGCCGAGGTCACCTACCTCATTCCAAAGTTTTAATTGTATGCGCACTCGCGCGCATACATACATACCGATTGGTGTACCAGATACTTCTAATTCTTCTAAAAAGAAGAAGAAGAAAAACAAAAAGACCGTCATTAAAGCCGATCCCAAGAATCGAGCTTTCGACAATACGATGGCAACGGATAATCGACCAATGATTGAGATTCTACAATCTCACGTTGAAGGAAACGATGGCGTGATTGTGGTGCCAAATATTGGAGCTAATCATTTCGAACTTAAATCGGGTTTTATTCAAATTGTTTCCGCTACACCATTTTTAGGCCGTACTAATGATGACCCACACGCTCATATCAAACGTTGCATCCAATTAGCTAATACCGTCAAATACAATGGGGTGCCCCAAGAGGCCGTTCGCCTCCAACTTTTTCCTTTTTCCCTCGAGGGACAAGCCCGGATTTGGCTTGATAAGGAACCACCCCAAAGTATTAGCACATGGATCGACTTAGAGACCAAGTTCATTAACTACTTTTTCCCACCATCACGGACCACGTCCTTAAGGAATGAAATAATCAACTTTGAGCAACAATATGGGGAAACGTTTAGTGAGTATTGGGAGTGTTTTAAAGATCTTTTGAGAAAATGTCCACAACACGGTTTCACTAAAGTGCATCAAATCAACACGTTTTATAATGGTTTAACTCTAAACGACCAAGACTCACTTAATAGTGCCGTGGGGGGCAATATTCTTGTGAAAACCATGAACGAGGCTTGGGCCATTATTGAGAACAAGGCAAAAGTGCAAACCAAGAGTGTTAGGGCTAATATGGCAAGTGCTAGTACGAGTAATAATGAGGTGAATGATCAAATTAATAAACTTACTTCACTTGTTGAAAAACTCGCTCTAAAAACCGACGCCCTCACTACACATGTGCATGCCGTGAAAGAAAAAAGTGAAACGTGTGAGACTTGTGGTGGACCACATTCATACTTTAATTGTGACAAGGTTTACAATGATCAACAAGAATTTTATGCTTATAATAACAATGAAATTGATCGGATTCAATTCAAACCAAATGTTGATGTTAACCATTTGTCTTACAAGTCTAATAACTATTTGGCTCCCCCGGGTTTTGTAGCACCACAAAGACCACCCCCACCCGCCCAAAATAGGAACCAAGGTCCTCAACGGGGTAATTTTCAAGGAAATTCTAATCAACGGGGTTTTAATTAAAATCAAGGGAATTTTCAAGGGCAAAACCAAGGGTTAAATAATCAAGGATATAATAACCAAAGTTTTCAAAATCAAGGATTTAATCAAGGTTCTAATCAATATCAAAACCAAGATTTTACTAATCAAGGTTATAATCAAATGAACATGCATAATCCTCAAATGGACTTGGTTTTACAAAAATTATCCGACCATGAACGAATGATGAGAGAGATGCAAGAATCGACCAATAAGAAATTTTTGGCTATGATTCAAACCTTTCGTCCCCAAGGTACCCTTTCCTCGAACACCGTGACCAATCCTAGGGCTAATGTTAATGCTATCACTACTAGGAGCGGTAAGACCACCGTTGAACCTTCCCCACCTAACCAATGACCCGAGATACCTTCTTCTTCGACACAACCTCCTTCTTCTTCCACTTGTGACATACCTCCCGTTATGCATTCGTCTACACCTTATGTTCCACCGATACCCAAATTTTCTACCACACCTTTGGTTCCAAAACCGGTTCCTTCACCTTCTATTTCTATTCCTCCTCCTCCACCAAAGGATGTGAGTGAGCAATCCACTCCAAAGCCTTCATCTCAACCCAATATACCTTATCCCTCAAGGTTGCGGAAAGAGAAATTGAAGAATAAGGATGATATTCAAGTTTCGAACTTCCTAAAAATGTTCAAACAATTGAATTTTAATATCACCTTTGCCGAGGCGCTCGCTCACATGCCTAAGTACGCTAAAATGTTTAAGGATCTTTTAAGTGATAAGGAAAAGTTGCTTGATATCGCCAATACCCAATTGAATGAGAATTGTTCTGCGGTTCTTTTGAGAAAATTACCGGTTAAGTTAGGAGATCCCGGTCAATTCCTGATTCCTTGTAATTTTCCAGGTGTTGAGAATTGTATGGCCTTGGCGGATCTCGGAGCGAGTATCAATCTTATGCCATTGTCCGTGTGGAAACAATTATCTTTACCCGAGCTAGTCCCCACTCGTATGACATTGGAATTAGCTAACCGTACGGTTGCTTATCTGGTGGGGATAGCCGAGGATGTTTTTGTAGGAGTCGACAAATTCACTTTCCCCGCCGATTTCGTCGTAGTCGACTATGAAATGGATCCCCGTGTTCCCTTAATTGTGGGACGATCTTTCTTGAGAACCGGGCGTACATTAATTGATGTAGCCGCGGGTGAACTTATCATGAGGGTCGGGGATGACAAAATCGTCTTTAACATGGGTAAACTTTCCAAACTTCCCGATGAGCCCGAATCCGTGAATTTCATCGATGTGCTCGACGAAGCATGCGAAGAACATTTTCACGAGGCTTGTAAGAGCGGGATTTCTCCTTTACCTCATGTTGAGACCGTAGCTTCTATTGCTCCTTCTTTGACTCCATTTGGAGAAAGTGACTTAGATGATTTTGAAGCTAGCTTGGGTCCTCTCGATATTAACTATGATAATTCTCCCACCAATTGGGATGAAGACATTCGTACCATTGAGAGACTTCTCAATGAGGACAATATTTCTCCACCCACTCCTAAAGAAGTTACAAACGATGATCCTACTTTGACTAAGCCTTCCATTGACAATCCGCCGGATCTAGAGCTTAAGGATTTGCCGTCTCATTTAGAGTACGTTTTCTTAGAGGAGGATAATAAGTTTCCCGTCATTATTGCTAAGGACTTAAAAGAAGATGAAAAATCCCGACTTATCGATGTGCTTAAGAATGACTTTAAACCCGCAATCCAAAATCAAAGAAGGGTTAATCCAAAAATTCATGAAGTCATTAAGAAAGAAGTTATCAAACTTCTCGATGCTGGAATGATTTACCCTATCTCGGATTCGCCATGGGTTAGTCCCGTCCATTGTGTGCCTAAGAAAGGAGGAATCACCGTTGTTCCCAACGAAAACAACGAGTTGATTCCTACTCGACTTGTAACAGGTTGGCGAGTTTGCATTGATTATCGTAAGCTCAATGATGCCACTCGTAAGGATCATTTCCCTCTTCCTTTCATGGATCAAATGCTCGAGCGTTTAGCGGGTAATGATTTCTATTGTTTCTTAGATGGCTTTTCCGGATATTTTCAAATCCCTATCGATCCAAAAGACCAAGAGGAAACCACATTCACTTGTCCCTATGGAACATTTGCTTACAAACGAATGCCTTTCGGTTTATGCAATGCTCCCGGGACTTTCCAAAGGTGTATGATGGCGATATTTCATGACATGGTTGAAGAAACTATGGAAGTCTTTATGGACGATTTCTCGGTCTATGGTGATTCTTTCTCTTATTGCCTTGCCAATTTAGAACGTATGCTTCAACGGTGTGAAGACACTCGTCTCGTTCTTAATTGGGAAAAATGCCATTTCATGGTAAAAGAAGGCATCGTCCTCGGTCATAAAATTTCCAAAGCCGGTATCGAAGTCGACCGTGTTAAAGTTGACGTCATTGCTAAGTTAGCTCCACCTACCACCGTCAAAGGAGTTAGAAGTTTTTTAGGCCATGCGGGATTTTATCGACGTTTCATCCAAGATTTCTCGAAAATAGCTCGTCCAGTGACTCATCTCTTAGAAAAGGATGCTCCTTTCATCTTCTCTCAAGAATGTCTCGACTCTTTCAAACTTCTTAAAGGTAAATTAACTAAGCTCTCCAAATTGGGAGTTACCTTTCGAGCTCATGTGCGATGCTAGTGATTTCGCGATAGGAGCGGTTTTAGGTCAACGAGTTAACAAACATTTCCAACCCATTCATTATGCTAGTAAGACAATGACGGGGGCTCAATTGCATTATACCACTACCGAAAAAGAGCTTTTAGCTATAGTGTATGCTTTTGAGAAATTCTGCCCCTATCTTATGCTTTCCACCACCATCGTTTACACCGACCATTCCGCCTTGAAATACTTGTTGACCAAGCAAGATGCTAAACCGAGACTCCTTCGTTGGGTTTTGCTCCTACAAGAATTTAAAATCGAAATTCGTGATAAAAAAGGAGCGGAAAACCTAGCCGCGGATCACCTTAGTAGACTTGAGGATCCTTATCAAGGGGAATCTCCAAATCAAGAGATTAATGAATCCTTTCCCCTTGAGACCTTAATGTCTATTAATTCCAATCTTGATGATACCCCATGGTTTGCCGACATTGCAAACTATTTGGCGGGTGGTGTTCTTATCGAAGGGTTAACGTCCCAACAAAAGAAAAAATTCTTCAAGGACGTTAAAACATACTATTGGGACGACCCTTATCTTTTCAAGCAATGTGCGGATTTAATCATTCGTAGATGTGTTGATGGGCCGGCGGCTTTACAAATCCTTGAAGCTTGCCATAAAGGACCTACCAGTGGTCACTTTGGTCCTAATTACACCGCTAAAAAAGTTTTCGACTCCGGATTCTATTGGCCCTCCATTTATCATGATGCACATGAAATGGTTAAACATTGTGATGCTTGCCAAAGGCAAGGCAAGATCACACATAAAGATGAGATGCCTCAAAATTTCATCCAAGAATGTGAAATCTTTAACGTATGGGGCATTGACTTTATGGGGCCGTTTCCATCATCGAAAGGAAACAAGTACATCCTCGTAGCCGTTGACTACGTATCAAAATAGGTTGAAGCAAAGGCTTTACCTACTAACGATGCGAGGGTGGTTGTTAACTTCTTGAAACAATTGTTTGCTCGATTCGGTGTGCCTCGTGCTATTATTAGTGATCGCGGGACTCATTTTTGCAATGATCAATTTGCACGGGTCATGGCTAAGTATGGTGTCAATCACTGACTTTCCACCGCGTATCATCCTCAAACTAATGGACAAGCCGAGGTTTCTAACCGTGGTCTTAAGATAATCTTAGAGCGAACCGTGGGAGTGCATCGTGCCTCTTGGGCCAATAAATTAGATGATGCTTTGCGGGCTTTCCGTACCGCTTATAAGACACCTATAGGTTGTACTCCTTATCGCCTTGTGTACGGAAAGGCGTGCCACCTCCCCATTGAGTTGGAGCATAAGGCTTATTGGGCCTTGAAATGGGCTAATTTTGACATAAACAAAGCCGGTGATCATAGGAAAATCCAACTCAATGAACTCAATGAACTTAGGAATGAGGCTTATGAGAATTCATTAATCTACAAAGAGAAGACTAAGCTCATTCATGATTCCAAGATTAAAAACCGAGAGTTCCATGTTGGTGATCAAGTTTTACTCTTTAACTCTCGGTTGAAATTCTTTTCGGGTAAACTTAAGAGCTGTTGGTCCGGTCCATTCACCGTGGCCCAAGTCTTCCCTTATGGCACCATTGAGTTATCCCAACCAAATGGGCCTAACTTTAAGGTGAATGGCCAACGGGTTAAGTTGTACTATGGAGAGGACATCTCTCACGAGATGATTCCATCCCTCTCCACATTTCCCTTGAATTAATTCGGGAAATCGAGTCGAGCTAGAGACTCGTGATAAATAAATAAAGCATCGTTTAACTAGGTTAGATTTTTACCTTTACCATCCTTTCCACCCTTTTTCACCTTCATCCATTTTCCACCAATAAGTGTAGGGGGATCCAAGTAGGTTGTTTGTGTGTTGTGATTATGTGTAGGGACATGTGCTTTGATGATCCACTTTTGGTACTTTTGACGCGACCCGTGATCCCGTGTTCCCGTGTACCCGGTTCTATCAAAACTATTGTGATTCATACTTGTATATAAATAAAAGGAATAAATGTAATCACTTTAGTTGTCCCTTCCTTAGCTCGATTTTAAACAACGTACTCCATGTCCTAAGTGTAGGGGAGTTTATTCTCCCACATGCTTAAACATTGAGGACAATGTTTATATTAAGTGTAGGGGGGCTTCTATCGAATTTTAGTGGGCTTTTCCATGAATTTAACCCCATTTAACCGGAAAATTTAAAAAATTTCAACGTTTTTCAAATTTTTGATCTATTTTGGCCTAGTAGTATTCTTATTTATTTTCTTTCCTTTTATTATCGCATCGTAATAATTTCCATTTCAAGAATAAAGTCAAAAATGAAATAAATAAATAAAATGGTTTTAACAAGTTTAGATGTCTTTGATATATTAGGCCCGTCGTAAATATTTTGACTCAACCCAAGTTTACTTATCAAAGTTTACTCTAGCTAGTATCCTTAACCATATGGACCTTAATTGGTTTATTAGGCTAAGCATCCACGAGTCTCATTCCTTGAGATTTTAAATTATGGAGAACGAGAGATGATAGAGTTAATTATAAGTTCGGTATTCTTTCATTAACTTATGTGAGTTAGTTATGAGCTTTTTCTCCCATCGCTTGTTAATAAATATATTTGCAATAAATAAGGTTGTACGATTTAAAAGGTTACTTAGCTTCTAGCACAAGATCGTTTAAAAGTTGCTCGGTATTAATTAGAGTTCATAGCCAAGTCATAACTTATTGAAGCGGGACGCGAAGATTGGCTTATCCAAAAAGTCCCTAACAAGGCATGAGGATATCCGAGTCCAAAAAGGCCCTCACAAGGCATGAGGATTCACTTTTTGATAAAGATCCTAAGATGATGTGAAGATCATTAATCCAAATCAATATGAAGGATCAAGACACACGATGAGAAGCAATTACTCCCCTAAAGATCATGGAGAAGTCTATCCAAAAAGACCCTAACAAGGTATGAGGATAAATAGATCCAAGTCCGAAAAGGAGGCGGATCGTTGTATATCAAAATCCTAAATAAAGAAGAGGATAAATGAAGAAGTCGTGGTCAACGTTTGAAGCATCTTTCACTCCTAATGAAGATGTATACCAAAATGAAGAGAAGACCATAATTTCAAGATCGTCTCTCAAGATTTGTAGTTTGAAGTACAAGCCAAATATCGGTCAGAGAAAGGTCTCAAATCGTGAAACGAGTTATGCCAAGATATTAACTTTTTGAGGTTTCGAGAAGCAGTTTTAAAAGATTTTGTCCTTTAGCTAACTATTGATTAAATCGTCCCACTTTATTTTCGGCCTTAATAAATTATCGAAATAAGTCAAAAATGCATCCTCGTGATCATTCAAGACAAAAATAAAATACAAGAGATACACCGTAGGAATAAGGGGGTCTAAGTGATTAACTAAACCACATGAGCAAGTGTTAGTTGTGCTAACTTGTAATAACAATGATCTCGTTTTTAAGCTTGGTATGGGGAACGTGAAACTTGAGGGTGATTAATATTCATGACACCAAAGCCCTAATTCAAGTCTTTGATTTCTTTACGAGTTTCTTCCATCAAATAATTTCCAAGTTAATAAATGATTATAACTTTTGTCTCTTTCTTAAGTTTTATCTTTTTGTCGTAGTAGTAGTAGTAATAATAGTAATAGAGGCCGAGATGGATTATTTATGAGAAAAATGTAACATATGATTTAAAATAATGCATTGCATGGGGTCATTGCAATGGTCAAGTGTAGGGGATTTAATAAGTGTGTAAACACTTATCCTTTTGCCACTAAAATAAAGGAAAAAACAAGACCTAATCATGTGTTTTATATCATAAATGTCGGAATTACGCGTGGTTTTGTGTTTTGTGTGTTAAATAGGTACAAATGATCAAAAGAAGAGAAAACACGGTATTTCACGGTCAAATGTCGAAGAAAAGTCAAGAAAGAGTCAAAGACAAGATCAAAAGTCCAAAAGTGTGCGAAGATCACAGAAACCGGCTAAACCGACACGCGATTTTGGAAATAATTTCAAGAAAGCTGAAATCGAGCTCGTTTTAGTGGATTAAATATTTTTGAAGATTTCGAGCTTTGTGGGTCCTATATTTGGGAAATGGGACTAAAGGCCCATGAAGATATTTTTAAATAAGCCAACAGCCCATTTATTAACCTAATTCATTAAACGGGTATTGGATTGAAAGTCCATTTAGCTAATTGAAACGAAAGGTGGAAGGGTGAATTGCGCTTTAAGCCCATGAAACAAACGAATGAATTTTTGGCAATGTTTATCAAGCTCGGTCAATTTCCTCCCCAGTCAACATTTACAAACGTAACTTATTTACTCCTTCCCACGTGTCCACCTTTTACTTTCCCCAACCAACCCCAATTTAATAAACCGTTTAATTTACCCTCACCCCTCATTATGTTCGATACAAATAAAGTTCCTCCATCCCACTTCATCTCCCTCCCCCAAAACTCGCAAACCCTAATCCATATTCAGTAAAAATTAACAAGTGAAAATTGGGGGTTTTACCCAATTCGTGTGATTCACACGGATTGGGATTAAATCCCCATAAAAATCGCATCATACACCCACCATGTGGTCCTCAACCCATCAATCCAACGTGGCATCATTTGAGTGGCCAAAACACCTCACCAAACCCTCTTCACCAATCAAATCATGCCACTTCACCAAGGAAGAAACACAACTAGCACAACTCAGTGCCATGATGGCAATCCGAGTCACAAGGGACGATTTCAACCGTAGGATCAAGAAATTTGAAGAAAGAGAAGATGAATGATTAAATCTACGGTTCAAAATGGATGCTTACAAGAGAAACCAAGATTAGGGTTTCTTGGGGTTCCTCTATAAAAACCCCTTTCATATCATGTAATGGGTGCCTTTTCTTTATTTTTTAATTTTCAGTAAATTAGGTTTTAGAGTTTTAATCTTGTAATTTTAATTTTCAGTATTGTACTCTTTAATTTAATTAATGAAAAGAAGTTTATTTAAATTAATTTTCGTCTTATTTTAATTCTTGCAAGTTTGGTATATTTGATCTATAATATGCTTCTGCTTTTATGTTACTGTTCGGTACTATTATTTTAAATTAAAAAAAAATAATAAAAAATAAAAGAAAAGTTATATCAATATTTCCCCTACTGGGAAATATTAAAAGTATTGTTTGTTTCTGTTCATCCGATTGGGGTTCGAGGTGATTATGATGAAGAAGGTTTTTGTTTTTGGTTAATAAGACGGCTCAACGCCCTTGTCTTCTTCTCAAAGGATTACTCCATCAGGTTTGCTTTTCTTTTGAATTTTATGTTAATTTTTATGTTTATTTAGTTTTAGGATTATCTGCTTGTGTTGGTTATCTGCATATTTTTAAGTCTGATATTGTCTTTGTTTTAGTTAAGTTAAAGTTACTGTTCTTTCTTCTTAAATTTAGACTAAGCTATTTTCAGTAAATGATTTAGTTAATCGGTTTACTGTTCATTTTGGTTGGTTTTAGGATGTTTGGATCTGCTAAGTTTTATTGATATTTGTTTGAGCTTATTTGAAGTGTTCGTTGGATTTGTTTTTTTGGACGTGTGATTTATTCAGCTTATTTGATTCGGATTGGATTTATGATTATACTGCTTTTGGAATAGTTTAAGTTGTTTAGATTTGTTTATTTGCATAGGATTCATCTGTTTCAGCTTATTTCTTGTTTGCTTATTTAATATTTAGTTCATTCGGTTGTTAATTTGCTTATTTGTTTGCTTAATGCTGCCTTTTAGCCTATTAGTTATTTAGCTAGTGCTTATTTAGGCTGTGTTGCTATTTGCTTTCTGCTTGTCTGCTTATTTTTTCCATTAATCTGTCATAGCTTAGTTTGCTCTTGCTTATATTGAATTTCAGCTTATGTTATTTTATCTAGTAGCTTAATTTATTCTGCTTTTTTGTCTGTTGGTTCATTTTGCTGATTGCTTTACTGCTTATCTCAGACCCAATTGGTCTGAGGTATTTTACTGTCTAAAATAAAAGTTCCAAAAAAAGTATTAAAAAAATATTAGGCAAATTTTGGTTCTGGTGGGATTCGACCCCCAGACCTCCCGTTCACAAGCCCTTCGCCTTACCAGTGGTCTGAACCTCTTTTTATGTTTAAATTATAGATTAGTTCATTAAGATAGATTAGTTCATTAAGATAGGTTGTTTAAATTTGGCAGTTTTAATTAATTAGGCAATTAAATTTGATATAAAAGTTTTATTTAGTTTAAATTAAAGTTTAATCAATCAATTTATTTAAATTTCGTTTTTATTCAGTTTTTATAAAAATACAAAAAGACATTTTATTTACTTTCTTTAAATTTTAAATTAGTTTAAATTTACTTTTATTTTTAAAATAATTTTAGTTTAAGTTTTCAAATTTAGTTTTAAAATTAGATTTCAATTTATTAAGTTTTGTTTAAAAGTAGATTTTAATTAAAAGTTTTTCAAGTTTTATTAATTAGTTAAATTTTATTTTCAAATTAATAGTTTAAATAGTTAATTCAAATAGTTTTTTTTTAATTAAATAGATTAAAGTTAGTTTAAAAATTCAAACAATAGATTTTACCAAAAACAAAGTTAAGTCGTAACGATTAATTGGAAATCAAATTCGAGTCGAATCGAGGAAAAACGATCATTCATTGCATTAAAAAGGACTAAAAATCCTAGTTTCACTCCTCTCGAGTTGTGATTTGTTTTGATGGACCATTTCTAATGTGTCTCGATGATCGCGAGCTTTTTAAGCTGATTGTTAAGAACCGTTGACCATTCCGAGAATAGACGACTTGTTCAAGCGTCACCAGGATTTATGTGCGTATTTGTAGATTGACTAAGGATCGAGTTATCAACGGAAACTTATCACCTATGTGAAGATTCTATAATTTTACTTGCTACTATTGAAGAGTCATCGAAGACTTTTCTTGATGACGAACCCGTGAGGCTAATATGATGAGCAAACGAAGAATATGATGCATCACCTTGAGCACTAAAGTAGAAATTATTAGGACGCCTTTGCATGACGAATGATGAAGTAGAAGTTATTGGGAGGCCTTTTTATGGCGAATGATGAAGTAGAAATTATTTGGACGCCTTGTATGATGAATGCTGAAGCAGAAATTAGTTGGACGCTTTTGTATGTGACTACTGGAGCAGAAGCTGTTGGTACACCCGGTATGTTGTGAATCTTCGCCAATGGATCGAATTTCTTAATACTGGAATTAATAAATTCATTATCACCTCGAGGAATATGTTGTAGCCGACACCGCAAGTGGGAAGACTTTGGAGATTGAGTTGTTATTAGCGAAAGGTTCGTTCAAGGTTTTCTAGATGATCAACGGTGGAGATCCATATTTGATGTTTACGTTCGACCTTTTCTTTTTATGTACTTACATGGTATGTGATCTAGTCGAATGATCATAAGTTGTGCGAACTTGAGACGGAATTGTCTAATGACGTCCGATCATGTAGAACACGTATCATGTAATATCTTTTTTTGACCTTCAACAACAGTGTTTATTGAGACTTTGATGCGCGTGGGTGGAAGTGAGATGGTGTCTTTTTATTATCTTTTGCGTATGGATCTGAGTGTGAACACACTTCGATGCCGAAAATATTTTCTTGTTATTTATTTTTGATATGTGCCCATGGCTATCCGACCAATGGATATCCTTTAAATTACAACCTTCCTTTTAACTACACTTACCCGAAAATCCTGTCATCTGTTCTTGTCGTCGAATGAGTTTCGTGTAATTCATAAATTTTCATATGTCGAGCTTGAAGGAGTGATTGGTGGACAAGGATTTATTCATGCCTTTAGGTGGGATACAACTTGACGGCAAATTACATTTCATTGAAGAATCGGTAGAGATCATGGATCAGGAGGTGAAACGACTTAAGCAAAGTCAAATTCCGATAGTTAAAGTGTGGTGGAATTCCCGACGTGGACCCGAGTACACTTCGGAACGAGAGGACTACTTCAAGAGCAAGTATCCCCATTTATTCGTAGGCGGACATAAGGAGAAGTAAGCCCCGGGACGGTGCTTCCCTAAGGTGGTGAGGATGTAAAACCCGTAAAAATAGGGTCATAATTCTTTCTCGAGTTTTAATTAAATCATATTTTTATTATTTTCATATACTTATTGAAAATGATTTATTCGGATTTATAGAAATTTTTAATTATTTTCCCAAATTTATTTAAGTCATGAAAATTGATTTATATGCTCTCTTGCATAAATTTTATAAAAACGTGACGAATCGATGGAACGGGAACCAAAGGAGATATATTCCGGCTTTATTAAGTCAAAAATACTATTTTTATAAATTTTATATTTACGTAAATAAATTTACACCAAATTAGAATTTTAGCGATTTTTTGGAATCGAGTCGGGCTAAGAAATAGATGCATTTTATTTTTGGGCTTAAGATTAGTATAATAAGGATTATTAGTGGGTCAAAGCCCACTCTTTTTTCCCTTTTTCTCTTTGGCCGTCTAAACCAAACACACATAGATATAATAGTCATTTTTTTATATAGCAAAACTACTACTCTCCTTCTCCGTTCTCTCAAAACCAATGAACATCACAACAAAAACAGCCCCCTCCATTGATTTTATTCATAAATCACTCAGTTAGATCATACTGCAATCATCTTTGGTAAACCCTTATCACAAACCCATGTTTTATTTACACATGCATTGATTTTTAGAAAATTATAAATTTCAAGAATTGATGTTCTTGCATGTTTGATCATGGGATTAGACATGCAATATGTTTATTAGTGTTTAGACTAATAGAATTAATAGGAATTTTGTCCAAGAACACCATTGGTGGCTTGATTGAGCCGCGGCCAAACATGATCCCATAGGGATCATGTTGTGGTTTTTAGGTGATTGGGCTAGTTGATTAGCTTTGTTGTTATGGTTATTGTTCTTAGATGGATTTTGATTTTGATCATGAATGATATTGATTGTTAGTGTTTTTATGGAATTAGGTTGATGTAAGGATTATTTTGATTGTTTGGAATGGAATAGAGATTGTTTAGCTAAGTTGTTTTGATACTCAAAATTCGGACAGCATGTATGTGAGCCCAAAACTCACATATTTTCTACTGTGACCTGCACTTTTTACAGCTTAAATGGGTTCATTAGTCCTTTTACATGTTAGTGGTGAGTTGGATAGGCACTCAACTCCTTCGGATGAGGAAATTATGACCTATTTAAGGTCGAAGGCCTATTCCAGGACAGCAGGTTTGCATAACGTGTGGCTACAGGTTATTGACCCCCATTTGTGCATTTTAAGGTTTGAGACAGTAGTAGGGATCATATGAAGTCCTCCCACTGACCTCATGTTAATAGCTATCACCAAATGGTTTTTATGACTAAAACGGTAAACCCGAGTTTGAAAACCAAATTCTAATTTTGTAACCTTTCAAAGAATGTAACTTTCCCGCTAATTGGTGGTAGCTATTTACTCGTGGTTGGTATGGGCCAAAATAAGAATCACGAGGCTTTCCAATGGTGGAAATCTTAGTTCCTTAAACCTTATAGGTTAACGGGTTATTTTGTCCCAAGTTTGACTAGTGCAGTTTGACTATTAAGTGCTTATGGTAGGGCTGTTAGTGTTTTGACTTTTAGAAAGTTCCGTAAACTCTTAGATCGAATGGTTGGACATTTTGGAAACTATATTTCAAGTGTGTTACAGGGGTTTATATCCCATAGCCATTGGATTTATGGTTTGGGAGAGACACTCTTCCCAAGACAGCCTTACTGAAACTTTTTTACTTTTATTTCTTTTGTTATGTAAACTTGAGGCACTTTGTGTGAAAACCGTATTGGATACTTGATTTAACACTTAGAACATGTAGAATACATAATTACTACAGGTTGTAAACCTTGTTTAGCCTTGGTTCACTTTGACATAGGCATTGGTGCAAATTTTCACCCGTAATACATTTTTATCGAATTATTTTCGTATAATTGTTTTATAAGCATATAAAACGCGTACTTAAGGATCGTGATCACTTTTGTAGGTAATGAATAGCCTTGGAGTGCGACTATCTACTCTTCTACAGCCCGGTTCCATTGTTCATCCGTCATTCGTTCCGTTAACTTAAAGGTAAGTCTATAACCTCGCTTTTTCATACTTGTTTTAAATGATTTTAACCCGCGAGGGGGAATACATGATGTTTTATAAAGTAAACACAAGTTGTTTTTGGTATGCTGGACCCTAATATGATGATAAATGCCTATGTACCATTGTCTTATGAAGTCCCTGAAATTCATGAACTGTTAATTACCTTGCGAGGTAAACGCTAATACATATGATCGATCTATTTGGTTTGACAAACCTTATCCTAGGGTATGTATCCATAAGTGATCACCTGAAAGGGATATTATGTATAAGAGATCATTGGTATATGACAATATTACCTGTTGTAGGGGCGCCGTAAGTGATTCGGTTGACGTGTTGGTTAACGTTCAGTTGCATGAGCTTAAGGCATTTATAGAAATATATATTACTTGTCTGTGTGACAAGCTTGTGATGATTAAAATTCTTGTGTTTAAATGATGATTTGTAAAACCTATAGACTTTCTCAACCGTTGTGTTGATGATTTTAAGCATGTATTTCAGGTAATCAAGATGGATAGTAGCGGAGCATGCGAGGAGGGAGTTGGTGCTTACTTGTCTAATGTTTCATATTATTTTTCCATCCATTGAAATGAATAAATGACTTTTAAGTCTTTGATAAATGTATTGTGATTGGTAACGGTTTTTGGGACTAGACGCTACTCTGATTTAATATATTTAGGATGGAAAACTTTTAGACAATGTTGTATATTATTTTAACATCTCTTTTTGTGGTCGTTGTCTATGATTGTGTGCGATGTGCTATGAGTAGCGCCCAAAGTGGTATTCCGTTGTGTGGTAATTTGGGGGTGTTATATTTACACGCGTGAAAGGCACGTGGAACATCAAGGAGTACTTGATCTGCTTGTTCAGTGAAAATAGTTTTTAACTCCTCCATCAGTGACCATGCGCCATGACCTTCCAAAAGCCTTTGGAGTTCAGGGGACATAGTCATTAGCATAAGGCCAACAATTTCCCTGGACCTTCTAACCCAAGTGGGATGATAATCCGGGTTTTGTTCAGGGCCAAAATGACCAGGAGGGAGAAAAGGGAGATCAAGAATAGGTTTCTCAAGATATTTAACTAAGTCGTCAGTTTCGAGCGCTATCCTAATAGCATGATACAAATCAACAAAGTTACTTTCAGTCAACTTCATTTTCTCAAGTAAATACTTAACAACCATGTTGTTTAATCAAGAGGTATAATTATTCATCTACAAAAATAAAAGTTCAACGATTAGTATTTTTGATAATTGCATTCTCAAAATAATTAACTACCCAATTAATCATTATGAGACTAAGATCCTTGCTTGCACTCCCACTTAATATTAGAGGTCTCGCCATCTAATAATAAGTAGGGCAAGAAGTAAGCATCGAGCGCTAAATTGCATTACAAGTGCAACTCTTAGATTTATGAGACGATTCATGAATTTTATTGTTGTAGAGTATTTGAATGCGATGTTCTCACAACTCTTTCGAGTATCAATGAACATCTCAAACAAACTTGTTCTACATGTAATAAAAACATGAGTATGTTTCATCTCATCTCATGCCTCGGGTTCCAAAACTGATCGGGAACTCAACTTAAGTCATACCAATATAAAGCATGCAATAATTGGCATAGGTCTGAGCTATGACAAAAATCGCCTAGGGTAAGTAATTCGCCCTAGGTCTAACCAGATGACGAAAAACAACTACAGGTGCTTTTAAATTGGATGGCATAGACTTAAAAATTCAAATAGGTATGACATAAGTTTTAGAAAACAAGTGTCAAAAACGTGTAAAAAGATGCATGCAATCATCTTTTTAGCACATGTTAAGAAAACCTTTTGTTAACTTTTAGTTTAGGTGTGTTTACCGCGGGAAAAGATGTCACACCCCACCATGGCAGAATATGGGGCGCGACGTATAGATATCATCACAACAATAGCGTGTCTATAGAGATAACTAAATGAAATAGAAATGTCATAAATGGGTGACACAATGTCATGACAATATCTCAAACAATGCAGGCGTCTAGGTAAGTAGATAACATGTCTACTAATACTTGGTTTTTACACCAAAGTATGAAATATTGTTGTCCCAAATCTTTTCGAATTGAGAACCGGTCTTAAGTGCGACTCAATTGTCTTTTGGTGAATCAAGAGAATGGTTTGATTTGTTTAGCAAGTAATTAAAGTGTCGTTGAGTAAATTTGAAACTTTGACAAAATTAAACTTAAAGTTAATTAGGAAAATACTTGAAACTTAAAACATTGAAAAACTTGAAAACTTAAAAACTTAATCAATCGGAATAAAACAATTAATGTCCATCGGAATACACCAAAATTGCAACCATCGGAATATCAAACAAGGGTCCATCGGAATGTTAAACTTACTACCATCGGAATGTTGTGAATACTACTGTCGCAATGAGTATCTATCGGAATGATGCTGTCGTAATGTTCCTATCGAAAAATGGGCAGCACTTCGCCTTAACCAAGACCTTAAGACCCGTCGGAATATGCGATCGCAATAAGCGATCGCAACCCAGATCGGAATAAGGGGGAAAATCCAACCGATCGCAAAGTAAAACCCTAACGGGTTATTGCGATCAAAATACTGAGGTCTATCGGAATGTGTATAACACCGTCGGAATGTGTAGTAAAACCCTTGTATTGCGATGGAGAGCAACAATTTCCGAAATTGGTGGCAATCTTAAAACGAAATAAGCTCAATCAATAAGCTATTCTACTCAAACCTTAAACAACTTATTAAGCCAAAATTCGACAACTTTTCGAGATATGAAATTAAGAACTTTATGAAAGATACTTTTAAAATAACTAAAACCTTTATAAAATCCGAAAATCAATAAGCTAAAACTCGAATAAGCCAATAAGCATTACAAACTTATGGCCTAAACGTATAAGTGCTTATGTGAAAACCAAGAAAATTAATCCTTTACTCACAAAAAACATCAAGTCGTATGAATGAAATGTGTAATTCGGGTCAAAGATAAAATACCAAGAAATGTAGAATGAGATTAAAGAACACAAAGCTTACTCTTGATTAAAAATGATTAATGGAATCCAAATACAAAGATTAAAGAAAGCTTGGAAGAAAGGAAAAATGAAAAGCTTAGTGAGAGAAAGTTTAAGACTTTCTCCCTCTAAAAACTAGAAAGAAACTTAAAAATAAAAACTAGCTAACTCCCCTCCTAATGTGATTAGGAGGGTATTTATAGGGAAGTGGGAGGCATGTGTGGTGCTTTCTTCTTTCTTTTTCTTCTCGACTCGACTCTAATTCTTTGTTTTTTCTCGATGTCGTCTCGGGATTAATTAAACTCGTCTTAACATTTCTTCATTTATTTAGACTCGAGTTCTTCGACTTCATTAACTTCCGTCTTTAGACTTGTTCTTCGATAAATCTTTAGAATAGGTCTTGGACTTCCGTTCTTTGTGCACTCTTGATCTTTTGACTTCGTCTTTTCCCGTTTTCTTCGATAAAAGCTCGTGAAAACCCGTGTTTTCTTCCTTTTTCATATTTCGGTCCTAAAACACAATAAAAACACAAACCACGCATAATTCCGACTTTTATGACATAAATCACACGTTTTGGTCTTTTTATTATTGGAAATAAGTGGTAAAAGGATAAGTGTTTTCACACTTATTAAATCCCCTACACTTGACCATTGCAATGCCCTCATGCAATGCAATAATTTTAAAGCACGGTTTACATTTTCCATCATAAATAACCCACCTTGGCCTTTATTAACTACTAAACATAAAAAGATAGAACAAGAAAAGAAATCAAACACTTACATTGGTTTTGGCAGCCATGAACGTTTATCATCCTCAAGTTTCACGTTCCCCATACCAAGCTTAAAAACGAGATCATTGTTATTATAAGTTAGCAAACTATCACGAATTCATGTGGGCCAATTACTCACTTAGACTCCCTTATTCCTAAGTGTATCTCTTATATTTTATTTTCGTCTTGAATGATCACGAGGATGCATTGTTTGACTTATTTCGATAGTTATTTAGTCCGAAAATAAGGTGAACGATTTAATCAATAGTTAGCTAAAGGACCAAATCTTTTAAAACTGCTTCTCGGGACCTCATAAAGTTCATATCTTGGCATAACTCGCTTCACGATTTGAGACCTTTCTCGGACCGATATTTGGCAGCGACTTCATACTTCGAATCTTTGAGAGACGTTCTTGAAATTATGGTCTTCTCTTCATAATAGAAATTTCTTCACTTGAAGTTTTGAGTGATTCTTCATCTTTAGACCACGACTTCTTCATTTTTCTCCAATCTTTATTTTGGACTTTGATATACAACGATCCGCCTCCTTTTAGGACTTGGATCTATTTATCCTCATACCTTGTTAGGGTCTTTTTGGATAGACTTCTCCATGACTTTTGGGGAGTTCTTGCTTTTCGTCGTGTGTCTCGATCCTTCATATTGACTTTTGATAAATGATTCTTCACATCACTTTTGGATCTTTAGCAACAAAATGTAGCCCTCATGCCTTGTTAGGGCCTTTTCGGACTCGCCAATCTTCGCATCCCGCTTCAATAAGTTATGCCTTGGCTATGAACTCTAATCCGTACCGAGCAACTTTTAACGATCTGGGGCTAGAAGCTAAGTAACCTTTTAAATCGTACAACCTTATTTATTGCAGATAAATTTATTAACAAGCGGAGGGAGAATAGGCTTATAATTAACTCACATAAATTCACGAAAGGATACCGAACTTATAATTGACTCTATCATCTCTCGTTCTCTACAGTTTAAAATCTCAAGGAATGAGACTCGTGGATGCTTAGCCTATTAAATCAAAGTTTTGGGTTTTCGAGTCATCTATAGGATCTTGCAAATTCTTAGACTTTTTCAAGTTTAGAAATCGCATTTTAAAGTTCCCTTGATAAACAACTCTCTAAGATCAATTATAGGAACTTGCGAAAAGTTCTTGTTCTTAACCCGTGAAAGTTAAGACTTTCGCATTTTATAGCTCCCTATATAAAAGCCTAGCAAATCTTGACTTAAACATGTTAAGGATACTAGCTAGAGTAAACTTAGGTAAGTAAACTCGCGTTGAGTCAAAATGTTCACGACTAAGAAAAATTTAAAACCACTTTATTGAAAATTTATTCTAGCAACGGAAAGAAACTAAACATGATAAAGGAAAGTACGACTATACAACTAGGCCAAAATAGATTAAAAATTTTGAAAAATGTCGAAAAATCAAATTTTTCGGTAAAAATGAGGGCAAATTCATGGAAAAGACCACTTACTTCGATAGAAGTCCCCCCTACACTTGAGATAAACATTGTCCTCAATGTTTAAGCATGTGGGAGTAAACTCCCCTACACTTAGGACATTGTGCACTTTGTTTAAATCTTGCTAAGGAGAGGACAACTAAAGTGAATTCAATGTGAACATATAGAATATGAAATATTGAATCACAAGAGTTTAGGATAGAACCAGGAAGATGGAAACACGGTATCACGGTTCGTCAAAAGTCATCAAGGTGGATCTTTGAAGCTTTAATCCCTGCACAGCACAAGAAACAAGACAACAAACATATGCGGGGCCCCCCCCTACACTTATTATGAAATTAGTAAAGGATAGAACACGGGTTGCCTCCCGAGAAGCGCTTGTTTTTGTTCATCGAGTCATGAGCCTGACTCGACCCAATTTTAGTTCATGGGGAACGTGGTGAGGGATGGAATCATCTCTTGAGAGATGTCCTCACCAAAGTACAGCTTCAGACGCTGGCCATTCACCTTGAAATTGGGCCCATTCGGCTGAGAAAGCTCAATGGTCCCATAAGGGACGACTTTGTCGACGGTGAATGGACCAGACCAGCGGCTCTTCAACTTGCCAGAGAAGATCTTCAACCGAGAGTTAAAGAGTAAGACGTGATCACCAACGTGGAACTCTCGGTTCTTGATTTTAGCGTCATGAATGATCTTCGTCTTCTCCTTGTAGAGCAGCGAGTTCTCATAAGCTTCATTCTGTAGTTCATTTAGCTCGTTGAGTTGAACCTTGCGAGGATCACCGGCTTTGTTGATGTCGAAGTTAACCCACTTCAAGGCCCAGTGCGCCTTATGTTCCAGCTCGATGGGTAAGTGGCAGGCTTTCCCGTACACAAGACGATAAGGTGTACAACCGATCGGGGTCTTGTAAGCAGTACGGAAAGCCCACAGAGCATCATCTAGCTTATCGGCCCACGCGGCGTGATGCTCTCCCACAGTACGCTCCAAAATTCTCTTCAAGCCACGGTTGGATATCTCGGCTTGCCCATTGGTTTGGGGATGATAAGCGGTGGAAAGACGGTGAGTGACACCATACTTTGCCATGACTCTTGCAAACTGATCGTTGCAAAAATGAGTCCCGCGGTCACTGATGATAGCACGAGGAACGCCAAATCGAGCGAAAAGCTGCTTCAAAAAGTTCACAACCACCCTCGCATCATTCGTAGGAAGAGCCTTAGCTTCAACCATTTTAGAAACGTAGTCGACGGCGACGAGGATGTACTTGTTCCCTTTGGAAGATGGAAATGGCCCCATAAAGTTGATGCCCCATACATCAAAGATTTCACATTCCTGTATGAAATTTTGAGGCATCTCATCCTTATGTGTGATCTTGCCTTGGCGTTGGCAAGCATCACAATGCTTAACCATTTCGTGAGCGTCACGATAAATGGTGGGCCAGTAGAATCCAGAATCAAACACTTTCTTAGCGGTGTAGTTGGGATCAAAGTGACCACCGGTGGGTCCTTTGTGGCAAGCTTGTAGAATGTCAAAAGCTGCCGGTCCATCAACACAACGACGAATGATCAGATCAACACATTGTTTGAATAGATAAGGGTCATCCCAAAAGTAAGTCTTAACATCGTTCAAGAACTTCTTCTTTTGTTGGGATGTTAACCCTTTGATGAGAATACCACCCGCTAAGTAGTTTGCAATGTCCGCAAACCACGGGGTGTCATCCAGATTGAGATTTATAGACATTAAGGTCTCAAGGGGGAAAGAGTCATTGATCTCTTTGTTCAGATGATCCCCTTGATATGGATCCTCAAGTCGACTTAGATGATCCGCGGCCAGGTTTTCAGCACCCTTCTTGTCACGAATTTCAATGTTGAATTCTTGAAGGATTAAAACCCAGCGAAGAAGTCTTGGCTTAGAATCATGCTTTGTCATCAAGTACTTCAACGCGGAATGGTCCGTGTACACAATGGTGGGGGAGAAAACAAGATAGGGGCGAAATTTCGCAAAAGCATAGACAACAGCTAAAAGCTCTTTTTCGGTTGTCGTATAATGCAATTGAGCCCCCGTCATTGTTTTGCTAGCATAGTGGATTGGTTGGAAGTGTTTATTCACTCTTTGCCCCAAAACCGCACCAATAGCGAAGTCGCTAGCATCGCACATCAATTCAAAGGGCAACTCCCAATTAGGGGTAACCAAGACCGGTGCCTTAGTTAACTTGTCCTTAAGAAGATTGAAGGCTTCGAGACACTCTTTAGAAAAGATAAAGTGAGTATCTTTTTCCAAGAGGTGGGTCACCGGGCGAGCGATTTTAGAGAAATCCTGAATGAATCGACGATAGAAGCCCGCATGACACAGAAAACTTCTCACACCCTTCACGGTTGAAGGTGGAGGTAATTTGGCTATGACATCTACTTTAGCACGGTCGACTTCAAGACCGGCTTTAGAGATTTTGTGTCCTAGCACAATGCCTTCTTATACCATAAAATGGCATTTTTCCCAATTCAGAACAAGGCGAGTGTCTTCGCACCGCTTAAGCATACGTTCCAAATTAGCAAGGCAAGAAGAGAAGGAATCCCCGAAGACCGAGAAATCATCCATGAAGACTTCCATGGTTTGCTCAACCATGTCATGGAAGATAGCCAACATGCACCTTTGGAAAGTCCCGGGGGCATTGCATAAGCCAAAAGGCATTCGTTTATAAGTAAATGTGCCATAGGGACAAGTGAATGTTGTCTTCTCTTGATCTTGGGGATCGATGGGTATTTGGAAATAACCCGAGAAACCATCAAGAAAGCAGTAATATTCATTACCAGCTAAACGTTCAAGCATTTGGTCCATAAAAAGGTAGAGGGAAATGATCCTTTCTCGTGGCATCATTGAGTTTGCGGTAGTCTATACAAACTCTCCACCCAGTAACGAGACGGGTAGGAATCAACTCGTTGTTGGCATTGGGCACAACGATGATACCGCCCTTCTTAGGCACACAATGGACTGGACTAACCCATGGTGAATCCGAAATAGGGTAAATCATACCCACATCAAGAAGTTTGATAACCTCTTTTTTGATGACTTCATGGATTTTAGGATTCACCCTTCGTTGGCTTTGAATCGTGGGCTTAAAGTCGTCCTCCATGAGAATTTTATGTGTGCAGAAGTGAGGATCAATTCCACGAATGTCGGAGATTTTCCAAGCGATAGCTCTTTTATGCTTCTTTAACACAGCGAGAAGTCGGGCTTTTTCGTCTTCTTTCAGATCCTTAGCGATGATGACCGGTAACTTCTCGTTATCTTCCAGGAAAACGTACTCAAGATGAGGAGGTAGGTCCTTAAGCTCGAGAGTGGCAGGATCCTCAATAGATGGTGAAACTAACGATGGATCATCATTAGTCACCTCTTTAGGAGCAGGAGGAGAGAACGGGTCCTCATTGAGAAGTCTCTCAATAGTACTAATGTCTTCATCCCAATTGGTGGATAAATTATCATACTTAATATCGAGAGGACCCAAGCTAGCTTCGAAGTCATCCAAGTCACTTTCTCCAAAAGGAGTCAATGCTGGAGCAATTGAGGCAACGGTCTCAACATTGGGTAGAGAAGAAAGAGTACTTTTGCAAGCATCATGAAAATGTTCTTCACAAGCCTCATCGAGAACATCAATAGCATTAACACTCTCATATGAATAAGGTTGTTTAGAAATCTTACCCATGTTGAAGACAATTTTATCGTCACCAACTATCATGATTATTTCGCCCGCGGCTACATCAATGAGAGTGCGACCGGTCCTCAGGAATGGACGTACAACGATTAATGGAACACGGGGATCCATCTCGTAGTCAACGACAACAAAATCCGCTGGGAAGGTGAATTTGTCAACGCCAACAAAGACATCTTCGGCTATCCCCACTGGATAAGCAACCGTACGGTTGGCTAATTCCAAGGTCATTTTGGTGGGGACTAGCTCGGGGAGAGATAATTGCTTCCAAACACTTAAAGGCATTAAGTTTATACTGGAACCTAGATCGGCTAGGGCCATGCAATTCTCTACTCCCGGTAAGTTACAAGGAATCAAGAAGCGACCCGGATCACCAAGTTTGGTAGGCAATTTCCTTAAGAGCACTGCGGAGCAGTTCTCATTAAGTTGGGTCTGAGCGATGTCAAGAAGCTTTTCTTTATCACTTAGAAGATCTTTAAACATCTTAGCGTATTTGGGCATGTGAGCGAGAGCCTCGGCAAAGGAGATGTTAAGATTCAATTGTTTAAACATTTTTAGAAAGTTTGAAACCTGAATATCATCCTTGCTCTTTTGCTTCTCTTTCCTCAACCTTGAAGGATAAGGTATATTGGATGAAGAAGAAGGCTTTAAGGGAGTAGGATCACTCACAACCACGGGTGGTGGGGAAACGGGGATAAAAGGTGAAGGAGGTGGGGAAAGTTGCTCGGTTTCCTTGTTCACAATCACGGGTGGAGGTGTAGGAAGCTCGGGTTCCATATAACCTTTTCCACTACGAGTGGTGATTGCTTTCATCTCCCCTCTTGGATTCACAACGGTATTACTCGGAAGAGTACCCGAAGAAGAGGGTTGATTACTTTGGATGAGCGAACCAATCATATCACGAAGGTGAATATCTTGATTATTAAAAGAGTTTTGCATGGTTGCATTAATTTCATTGCTGTGTTTGGCCATATCATTCCTTAGCTCAGCTTGAATATCGCTCCCTTGTTTCACCATGTCATTCTTCAAGTTGACAAATTGACTCTAAAGATTCGTCACCATCTCACGATTAGTCTTCATGAACGTCTCGACATCTTGGTTTACTGCCATAGGTTGGTTGAGAGGTGGAGCTTGGTAAGCTTGAGAATTTCCTTGAGTTGGGTATGGGTTTCTTTGGGATTGATATTGATTTTGAGCACGAGGTTGGGATTGGTTGTTTCGGTTATAGCTTTGTTGTTGGTTTTGGTTTGCAGGAGGGAAACCGGGAGGAGCAAGATAATTGTTGGAACGATAACTTAGCAAGCCACGGTCTCCTTGAGGGCGGGCTTGATAGCCTCCCGTGGGATAAGTGCCGTAAGCTGCGTTAACGTCTTCAGAAAAATTTCCGTGAGTAGACGGACACTCATTGTATGAATGAGGACCACCACATGTGTCACAAGAAATAGCAACGGCTTTAGCTTGTTGAAAGTGGTTAGTGGCCATGGCCATGAAATTCTTGTTCATTTCAGCGAGTTGTCGAGAAATTTCAGACATTTCAGGATTGGAGGTAGTAGAGGAAACATTGACTCTCGAGTTAGATCTTGAGGATGCGGATGAATCCCAATTCTTGTGGTGAGTAGTCATGTTTTCGATCAACTCTCGACACTCCTCTGGTCTCCTTTTCATAAAAGTACCACCAGCGGCGGCATTGATCGTGTCACGATCACGAAAAGTGAGACCATTGTAGAAGGTGTCAATGAGAGTGACGGGGAGCATATTGTGATTAGGACAGCGGTCGATCAAATCATTGTACCGTTCCCAAGCATCAAAAAGCGATTCATCATTCTCTTGCATAAATCCACTGATTTGGTTACGAAGGCTAGTGACCATGGATGGGGGAAAGTAGCGCGATAAAAAGCGTTGAGTCATGTCATTCCACGTATGAATAGAATTCTTAGGAAGACGGTCAAACCATTTTTCGGCATGGTGAGTAAGCGAGTGTGGAAAAAGTTGAAGGCGAAGGTCATCCATAGAAACACCGGAGCACTTCATGCTTTGGGTCATGGTAATGAATTTGTCAAGGTGTTTTTTGGCATCATCATCCGGAATTCCACGAAATGGGTTCGTTTGCACTTGCTGGATCATGTGATGCTTCAACGAAAACTCCTGAGTCGTGACGTGCATTGGCGCAATCGGGCCTCCGCGTCCGTTCATGGTGGGTTGGCACAATTCCTCCATGGTTCGTAAATCAGGTAGGAGGACATTGTTGTTGTTGTTATTATTCAAATTGGGTAGAGGTGGGTTATTATTGTTGTTATTAACACCAGCCATATCTAAATCCTCACGAGTCTTGGGCTCAGAATAGTTGGAAGATCTAGTACGCATACACCTGCAGAAGAAAAATATACACAAAGAATATCTATATAATCTTTTTGGTGCAAAACCTTTTGAAAAGAATTGCTTTTAATGATTTTATAATGTTTTTGTATTTTTGAAGAGTTTTATATTTTTTATGGATTTTTGAAAATTTTTAAAGCAAGGAAAATAACGTTCAAAGAACGGATCCCAAAATTCAATGCTTCTCTCACTAGAAACCGTTTATCGTAACGAAAAGAGCCGGCAGCGGCGCCATTTAATACTTGGTTTTTACACCAAAGTATGAAATATTGTTGTCCCAAATCTTTTCGAATTGAGAACAGGTCTTAAGTGCGACTCAATCGTCTTTTGGTGAATCAAGAGAATGGTTTGATTTGTTTAGCAAGTAATTAAAGTGTCGTTGAGTAAATTTGAAACTTTGACAAGATTAAACTTAAAGTTAATTAGGAAAATACTTGAAACTTAAAACTTTGAAAAACTTGAAAACTTAAAAACTTAATCAATCGGAATAAAACAATTAATGTCCATCGGAATACACCAAAATTGCAACCATCGGAATATCAAACAAGGGTCCATCGGAATGTTAAACTTACTACCATAGGAATGTTGTGAATACTACTGTCGCAATGAGTATCTATCGGAATGATGTTGTCGTAATGTTCCTATCGAAAAATGGGCAGCACTTCGCCTTAACCAAGACCTTAAGACCCGTCGGAATATGCGATCGCAATAAGCGATCGCAACCCAGATCGGAATAAGGGGGAAAATCCAACCGATCGCAAAGTAAAACCCTAACGGGTTATTGCGATCAAAATACTGAGGTCTATCGGAATGTGTATAACACCGTCGGAATGTGTAGTAAAACCCTTGTATTGCGATGGAGAGCAACAATTTCCGAAATTGGTGGCAATCTTAAAACGAAATAAGCTCAATCAATAAGCTATTCTACTCAAACCTTAAACAACTTATTAAGCCAAAATTCGACAACTTTTCGAGATATGAAATTAAGAACTTTATGAAAGATACTTTTAAAATAACTAAAACCTTTACAAAATCCAAAAATCAATAAGCTAAAACTCGAATAAGCCAATAAGCATTACAAGCTTATGGCCTAAACGTATAAGTGCTTATGTGAAAACCAAGAAAATTAATCCTTTACTCACGAAAAACATCAAGTCGTATGAATGAAATGTGTAATTCGGGTCAAAGATAAAATACCAAGAAATGTAGAATGAGATTAAAGAACACAAAGCTTACTCTTGATTAAAAATGATTAATGGAATCCAAATACAAAGATTAAAGAAAGCTTGGAAGAAAGGAAAAATGAAAAGCTTAGTGAGAGAAAGTTTAAGACTTTCTCCCTCTAAAAACTAGAAAGAAACTTAAAAATAAAAACTAGCTAACTCCCCTCCTAATGTGATTAGGAGGGTATTTATAGGGAAGTGGGAGGCATGTGTGGTGCTTTATTCTTTCTTTTTCTTCTCGACTCGACTCTAATTCTTTGTTTTTTCTCGATGTCGTCTCGGGATTAATTAAACTCGTCTTAACATTTTTTCATTTATTTAGACTCGAGTTCTTCGACTTCATTAACTTCCGTCTTTAGACTTGTTCTTCGATAAATCTTTAGAATAGGTCTTGGACTTCCGTTCTTTGTGCACTCTTGATCTTTTGACTTCGTTTTTTCCCGTTTTCTTCGATAAAAGCCCGTGAAAACCCGTGTTTTCTTCCTTTTTCATATTTCGGTCCTAAAACACAATAAAAACACAAACCACGCATAATTCCGACTTTTACGACATAAATCACACGTTTTGGTCTTGTTATTATTGGAAATAAGTGGTAAAAGGATAAGTGTTTTCACACTTATTATCTACCTCTTACCAAAGACATTCAAATAACACATAATAAACATACAGGTGTATAAAAAGTATCACTTAATCAAACATTAAATAAAGACTAAGAGGAATGGGGGTTCCTCCAAATGCAATCCTAAGCCTCCAAAGCTAGCCACTCCTATTCTCAAGCTTAACCACATTCTCACCTGAAAGAGACAACTAAAACACGTTAACATAATGTTGGTGAGAGTCATAGGTTAAGACTCCAACGCCAAATCAGTTATAAACTGTGAATAACAATCATCAACTGAACATATCGACAATGTGCTACAATTATGGATTAACAACTAACATTCAAGATTAACCAATCATCACAATTCCAAGGCTTCAAGCCTTACCAATACCATAACTCCAAGGCTCCAAGCCTTACCAATCACCATGGTACCATAGGCGCCCATACACCTATGAACCAATCCCAAGGCCCCGTCTTGTCAACATCCCCTTGGTACCAAGTCAAACCACAATAACTAAGACGGTACGTATCCCCTGATCTAAATCATAAACACAATCAAGAATCACATAGCGGTTAATCACATAAGTTTACACATAAGTTTACACATAAGTCCATCACAAACCAGAAAAACATTCACAGCATTATTTGAAAAACCATACAGTGTCTCTTCTATCCTATCTGAAAGTTAAAATCATTAAAAGATATGGGACTATGAAACTCTCCTGAACAAGCTTCTCCAAGTATTCACGCTCTAGCAAAATCTAAACACACAAACATATACAATTAAGACATGAACCACATACCAAAATGGCTCATCAATCTATGGTGGATATTTAACCTTCTCCTACAACTTAACCCCATTTATATTCCATAAGAATCTCATTACACCCCTCTATAAATCCCTTAACTTAGTTTAGTTCATAACTCGTCCCGTTAACATTTAACCCAAAACAGTCCCGTTTTTCACACTCGGTATTATGAGCCAAACTCCTACAAAACCTAAACCACATTCCTTGCAATGAAAACCCCATAAACTTATATGTTTTATCTAAAATCTCAGCCCTTTCCCCAACATCAAAGCTAATCTTAAGTCCTCGATATGCAACTTATACCTTTACCTATAAAAAATTTACCGATTTTGAACATATGAAAGGTTTGTTATGAGCAGAGGGTCTTAACTTATTCCATTTACTTAGCCCCACTACAGATCCTTTCTATTATATATAAACTAACTCCCATATTCATTTAAAGGTCTACCTATAACCTACGCACCCTAACCAACTCAAAACATAAAATGTAAACAGGCTAATCCAAAAACTGCTTTGACACCCGACTGATGTAACCTGATTTTGACCCACTTCCCGGCCTGCAACTTAGTTCCTGACCTCCAATTTAGTTCTTGTTTCTTGCATTCAAAATCTAACTCAAATGCCTTTACATGGGTACTTGGATCGCATCATGAAAGTTTATACAACTCTAGATATGATCAAAACAAGTGACTCAAAAATCTGCCCAGTTTTTAAAAACGAATTTAAACATGATTAAACCCTAATTAACATCACTAATAATCACCTATCATTATCCTAATCATGTTAATTGTTATAAAACCCCTAATTATGGATCTATTAAGAACCCTAATCCATCATATAAATTTATTAAATAAAACTTGAAGCCTTAATGATATAAAACATGAAAACTATAAGAATTAAACTAAAAACCCTAGTTTCATCAATGGTGGCTGAAATTTTCCCCTATTCTTTATGTTTGATTTTCCTGCTTTCTTATTGATCTGAATTCCTTATAACGTTTATGTTTCATTGTTTAATCACTGATTTTACAATTTAACATATCCTTTATTCGGTTGCTAGGTTGATTAGATCGGTCTAAAGTCGTTTTTAGGGTTTATTGTCGGTTTTTTGTTCTTTGATTTGAACCGATTATCTATGATAGTTGGTTAAGTGTTTTTTGGTTCTATATACTCGTTCAATCTGATCTCGTCCCAATTAAACATGGATTTTTTGCTGGTGTGCGATCGTGTCATTATTAGGGTTCTTGTTTGGGTTTTTTTTGGGTTTGTGCGATTAAGGTTTTTTAGGGTTTCGTTCTTATGACAACAAGGAGAATGGCAGCAAAGATGAATCATGATATCAACATGGGGGACGCCAGTGTCCTTCAACGTTAAGCTGTTAGGGGTAATGTAAACCCTAATCTAAAGGTTAGGGTTTCTCTTGGTGCTGAGGAAGATGTGATGCGTGTTGCTACGTCTGCTGTGGATCATGGAGGTGGTGGTTCGATTACCGAAGTTGAGAATCCACAGGTTAATGCTAGTTCTGATCGTAAAAACCCTAATCTCGTTGGTAAGAATGGTTCCTCAAGTATTACGGAGACGAATAATGAGTATGAGTGGCTTGGGTAATACCTCCTGGTTTTTAGTCGAGCCAATGTGGTAATAATAGTACTCCTGTTAGGGATGTTGGTGGTGTGGGTAAGGTGTCTTCGTCCGTGACTACTCCTGCTTTGTTAGGGGCTGTTGGGGGGTTTAAACCTCATTCAGTTGCTACGGTTTATAATGTTTATGCTGCACCAAACTTTGATTCGTATATTGTTCATTCAATGGAAGTTACTGCGTCACATACTACTTATGCGGTTGCGGTAGGTGCATTGCCTAACAAGACTAAGGGAGAGGTAAACTTTTGACATTTGGTGGGTGAGAACATTTATGACGGTGTTAATATTTCTATTCCGCGCAAGATTGTTGAAAAAGTGATTAGTCGATTTGAGCATACTCTTGGTAAAAGAATGGCGTTTCCTGTGGTTAAATACTATGTTCGTTTAAATTGGACTAAGTATGGTCTTAAAAAGATTATGATGCATGACAAGGGTTTATTTTTCTTTAAGTTCGATACTAATGTGGGATTAGAAGCTTTGTTAGAGGGAGGTCCTTGGATGATATGCAATTCTCCTATTATTTTGAAAAAATGGACGTTGGAGACTAGTTTGATAAAGGAGGAATTAACTCGTATTCCGGTTTAGGTTAAGTTTCATGATGTTCCATTGCAAGTCTTTGAGGAAGATGAGATTAGCTTGATTTCATCTTTTGTGGGTAAGCCTATTATGCTTGATTCATTTACAGCTGTGATGTGCAATGACTCGTGGGGTAGGAGTAGCTTTGCTAGATGTTTGGTGGAGATTGATGCGGTAAATGACCTAAAGGAGTCTATTACTATTGGTATTCCTTTGTTGGTTAGAGATGGGTTTATTAAGGAGACTATTCGTGTGGAATATGAATGGAAACCCCATCGGTGTGTTCCTTGTATGGTTTTTGGTCATTCTTCTAAGATGTGCCCTAAGAGGGTGGTTGTCCCTACTCCAGTGGTGAATTCTAATGATGGTTTTCAAGTCGTAAACACACGTAAGCGTAATAAAGGTAATGGATCTCAGAATAATCGTTCTGGGATGTCCATTCCTAAGGGTTTTGATTTCCGTCCTAAGGCGCCAGTTAATACATCAGTTGATAAGGGTAAAAATGTGCGAGAAAACTCCACCTATAAGGGACCTACTGTTTCGGGTCCTGGTCCTTGTATATCTGCTACGGTTGTTCAACTTCCTGTAAGTAAACCGATTGCTACATCTAATCCTTATGATGCTCTAACTAGTCATGTTGCTGATGGAGGTGCTAGTTCTATGTTAAATGATTCGGATGATGAGGAGGATGTTGAAAATATTTATGATGAATCGGCAAAATTCATGCAAGATTCTCAATCAGGGGCAAGCACTCCTGCTGTTGCAGTTTTAAATGTTTAGTATTCCTTCTTGGAATATAAGGGGCTTGAACCGGTTCCCTAAACAGCGAGAGGTTCGACAAGTGGTTACAGAAAATAATTTGAGTGTGTGTGCTATCCTAGAATCTCATGTTGATGTGTCTATTGTGTATGATACTTGTCGTAAGGTGTGTAGGCGGTGGAAGTGGACATCTAATGGCAGTATTTGTATGAAGGGTTCTCGTATTATTGTTGGTTGGAATGATGATATTGTCGATATTGGGATTATGGCCCAAACGGATCAGGTTATTCATTGTCAGATTAATACTTGTGCGGACCGTAAAACCATTTTTTGTTCTTTTGTATATGCTGCGAATTATTATGTTGATTGTAGTGTGATGTGGAGCAATCTTGCTGCTAATAAGTGTGAAAACACATATCCTTTTACCACTTAATTATAATAATAACCAAGCCAAAACGTGTATTTTATGTCGTAAATGTCGGAATTATGCGTGGTTTGTGTTTTTGTTGTGATTTAGGATCAAAATGTGAAAAGGGAAGAAAACACGGGCTTTCACGGGCTTTTATCGAAGAAAAAGACAAAAGACGAAGTCAAAAGATCAAGAGTGCAAAAAGAACGAAAGTCCAAGGCCTGGTCTGAACATTTATCAAAGAAAAAGTCTAAAGACGGAAGTTTAATGAAGTCGAAGAACTCAAGTCTAATAAATGAAGAAATCATAAGACGAGTTCAAATTATCCCGAGACAAATTCGAGAAAGTCAAAGAATTTATAAAGACGAAAAGACGAGAAAAGGAAGAAGAGATCAACACTTGCTAATCTCCCTATAAATACCCTCCTAATGTCACATTAGGAGGTGTTGGCTATTTGACACATAGTTCTTCCACCTTTAATTACTTGCACTTTCATATTGTAATGTACTTAATTGTCATTTAATTTCTTGCCTTTAATTCCAAGTAAGTTTAATTTTGTTGTTGAATCTTATTTTTAATCAAGTTTTTATATTAATCTCTCATTCTACCTTTCTTGTTTTGCTTAATCTTTATGCTTATTTACTTATTGTCATGCTTACTTGATTGTTTATTATGTTTTCATATGTTTGATTGTGTTGGCTTATTGATTTTATAGCTTATTGTGTGTTTGTTTGAATTTTAATTAAGTGTTTTTAAAAGTTATTCTATAAAAAGTTGGTTTTAAATATTTTGATTATTTAGTGTTTTTAAAAGTTTTAAATTTTGGTTTATTAGCTTTTTCTTAAAGTTGATTTGGTTAAGTTTTTAGTTAAGTGCTTAATTGGTTTTAGCTTAATTTTCTTGTTTGCTTATATTGTTCATAGTTCGGGATGCTTAAAACCCTAACATCCCGAATTAGGTCTAGATACTATCAGCTTTTCCCGAACTAGTTCTTTATTTCCTTTCCCGAATTACGTTTTGTCCATATATTCCGAATTAACTTCAAACTGTTGGATTCCGAACTACTTCCTTCATAATGATTCGGAATTAGTTCCTGGATTTGTTTTCCGAATTCCTTCAAGCATTGCTTATTCCGAACTGTGTTCAGCACGTGTATTCCGAATTAGATCGGCTATGGGGATTCCGAATTGATTCCTTGTTACTGATTCTGAACTATGTCAGAACTGTACATTCCGAACTAGGTTTGACAGCCTGGATTCCGAATTACTTAAAGAACGAGGATTCCGAACTAGTTAGTGTATGAGTATTCCGAACTAGGTAAGGTTTCCCACATTCCGAATTAGGTTTGTGACGCGAATCCCGAACTAGGTCAGGTATTTGGTTTCCAGACTTATTTCTTGTTTCTGTTTAATTTTTAAATCTTTAATTTTCCCGCCATTTTTCTTAAAGTTTTATTTTGATTGTTTTACTTTATTTTTCAAGTCTTCAATTTTATTAAATTTACTCTTCGTCAAACTTTAATTTTTCGTCATTTAATTAATTTACCTTTAAAAGCTTTAATTTTTCACCATTTACTTTTTAATCAGTTTTAGTTTTAATTACCCGTCTTTTACTTTGAAGTTTTGCAATTTAATTTTACAACAACGACCAAAAATATTTCTTTTCACCAAAAAAACGACTGAGTCGCACATTTAACCAGTAATCAATTCAATAAGACTTACGCAAAGAACGATTTTTCAGTAATATCAAATGGCGCCGCTGCCAGCTCTTTTCGTGAAGATTAACGGTTTTCTGTGAGAGACGTGTTGAATTTTGGGATCCGTTCACTCGTGAACGTTATTTTCGTGTAAAAATTTACAAAAATACATAAAAATTAAAAATTTTCAAAAATCCAAAAACATTAAAAAACTTATAAAAAGCATTTCTTTTTCAAAGTTTTGCACCAAAAAGATTTTACTTTTATTTTTACAAGTACATATATATTCTCTATTTCTTTGGTATCTTTTTCATTTTCTTTTGCAGGTGTATGCGTACTAGATCTTCATCTTATTCAGAGCGCGAGACTCGTGAAGATTTAGATATGGCTGGTGTGCATAACTGTGACAACCGCGGTTTTGAGGTTCGTCACTTAGTTTTTATTTGTACTAGTTATGTGTCTTTACGTGTGTATGTGCTAATTGGTGTGTATAGATTGTGGTTTGGACATCGTTTCCGGTACGGGCTACCTTGTGAGTGAAACGATGTGTGATGATTTCATGTTCATGAGCTCACATGGTAGTGATTATGAAATGAGATGGTGTTATTTAGTGGTTTACGTATACGTATATGTATTATAGAAAATCGTATTTTTACGATTTACGGTTTAGTATTCGAGGTCTCGGATGAGGTATTTAGTCACGGGAGTATTTTTCGGGATGGTTTTAAGTCATTTAAGGCTTAGTTAATTAGTTTATTTCATATTTCAAGAGTTTTTATAAAACTGTATATTTTACGTCTTTTACGGTATACGCGTAAATTTGACTAGTTTTACGGTTTTGAGGTACGGGAGGCTTTAGGAGTTGAAATAAATTAAGGGAATTTAAGGTAATAATAATTAATAGTTAATTTACAGTATTATAGTTAAAAATTAGGCCATAGGGTGTTGGGCTTGGTTTGGGGCCAAATTTTGCTTAAGGAAAGGAATGGGAGCCCAGTTTGAGTACTATTAGGCTTCATGGTTAGTTTTAATTACCCATATTACTCCCTTTAGCCCCCAAAACGATTTTTATTTCTACCAAACCTAATATGAGTCGTCATTAACAATGGTGGATGAAGAAAACCCAATTATTCAATTATGGTTTAAGGTATGCGCTAAAACTATGCTTAATTAACGTTTAATTTACGTATGTAACCTAATATGATGGATTAGGGTTTGACATTCATAATTTTTAATTAGATTTTGTTAATAATCTGTAATTAATGATGTATTTAATAGGTTTTTATCATTGGAAATTGTTTTTAGGTTTTAATTAGGGTTTATGTATAATTAATTAGGTTAATTTAATTAAATTCGTTTTTTAAAAACTGGCCATAATTTTAGGTTAATTGTTTTGATGATATCTAGAGTTCTATAAACTCTTATTTTGCGATCCAAGTATCCCTGGAAAGGTATTTGATTTGACTTTCAAATGCAAGAAACGAGAACTAAATTGGAGGTAGGGAAGTGGGTCAAAAATAGGTTACAACAGTCGGAGGTCAAAACAGTTTTGAAATCAGCCTGTTTTCTATTTATGTTTTGGGTTGTTTGGGTACTTAGGGTTGTATTGGGACTTTCAAACGAACATGGGAGTTGGTTTATATATTATAGGAAGTATCTGAGTTGAGGCTAAGATTGTGGGTTAGGGTAAGATCCCCTAATCATAACAAACTTTTTGTATGTTCAAAATCAGTAAAATCTGGATAGACAAAAGTATATATATATCGGAGCCTTAACAGTAGCTTTAAGATTGGGGTAAAAAGGAGGAGTTATCTAACTTATGTAAGGGCATAGGGTTTCCTTTACAGAGGTCATGGGTATGGTTAGGTGGGCGTTTGGCTTATAGTTTGGAGACCTAAAAACCGGGACTATTTTGGGTAAAATGTTAACGGGACGGGTTATGAAGTAAACTAAGTTAAGGGCTTTATAGAGGGGTGTAATGAGATGCTTAGAGCATATAAATGAGGTATATATATGGGAGAAGGTTAGATGTCCATCATAGGTTGCTGAGCCATCTTAGTGTTTGGTTCATGTTTTGATTTTGTGTTTTTGTTTGTTAGCTTATTTTTAGTGCACGGATTATTGGGAGAAGCTCAATCAGGTGAGTTTCATAGTCCCATGTCTACTAATGATTTTGACTTCCAGATGGGATGGAAGAGACACTGTCTTGTTTTTATAAATTATGTTGTGAATGTTTTGTGTTTGGTGATGGACTTGTGCATACTTATGTGATTAACTGCTAACTGATTCATGATTGTTTTGTGATATGACTTGGTACCAAGGGGATGTTGACAAGGCGGGGCCTTGGGGAGGTACATAGATGTGTAAGCATCTATGGGACCAATGGATAATGACAAGGCGGGGCCTTAGGATTGGTACATAGGTATATGGGCGCGTATGGTACCATGGTATTTGGTAAGGCTGGGAGCCTTGGATTTGGTTTGGTTTGTTAAATCTTGAATATTAGTTGTGAATGCATGTTTGTATCACATTGTCCATATGTTCTTTTGTTAGTGGTTGTTGTTCACGGCTTATGGTTTGATTTTGGCGTTGGAGTCTAAACCTATGACTCTCACCAACTTAATGTTGACGTGTTTTAGTGTCTCTTTCAGGTGAGAATGTGATTAAGCTTGAGAATAGAAGTGACTAGTTTTGGAGGCATTAGGATTGCATATAGAAGGAGATCCTCGTTCCTTCTTAGTTTCTTTTGTTTGTTTAATAAGTGATACTGTTGACACCTATATGTTTGCTTTATTTATGTCTTGTTTGTCTTGGGTAAGAGGTAGGACTGTTACCTACTTGCCTAGACTCCTGCTTTGTTGAGATATTGTCATGACATTTTTGTCACCATTTTATGACATTTCTTAGTTCATTTAGTTATCTCTATAGACACGCCATGTTGTGATGATATCCATACGTCGCGCCCTATATTCCGCCATGGTGGGGTGTGGCAGAATGGTATCAGAGACAATGGTTTTAGAGAATTAGGTTACCTAGTCTAGTAACCTAGTCTATAGCTTAAGGGACCCTGCATATAGGCATCATAGGAGTATGTGTGCATTTTATATTAATTAAAGTTTTCTGGATGTTATTGGTTTTTACTTGTGATGTTTGTTAAGTTTAGACTAGTATGGGTTGAACCATAGTAGTTCATACTTAGCCACATGTTATTTTCTTTTCGGGTTGTGACTAGTACGGGTTGAACCATAATAGTCCACGCTAGTCATTGTTGTATTTTGCTTAAATTATACATTATAGTACATAATTTGGTACAAGGTAGTTTCTATCTTTTATTGAGTTATTTTATGTACCTGAGGTATGTTATTTTTCTTTTGATGTTTAAGTCATGTTCCCTAAGAATCGTGTGGTGGTTCGAGTTACTAGGAGTACATGGGTAGGAAGGATTTTAAGGTGTTTCTATTCTGATGGGCGACATGACTTATAATTGATTATGTTTTTGTTTTGGATTTTGTCTATGCTGTTTTAGCTAGACTATGGATTTCTGTATTCCAAGAGTTTGACTATGTAATTTTATTAGTTGGAGTTTTGACCTTATTGTTTATGTGGTTATGTGCTTAGGTGAGTTGATGGATTTATGAGTTATGTGTTGTATTGATTCTTATAAGTGTAATCATAGGAGGGAGTGCATTGGGGAAAGGGTAATTGTATAAGTATGGTGGCCAACATAGTTATACAAGTACCACAACTTCAATGGGTTCCTAAGTATGATTGCATGAAAGAGGGTTAGTACATGCTTGTATATGATGAGATGTAGATTATTGGTATATGTATAGTATATGAGTTTATGTAAAGGTTGCCTACGATATAGATATTTTTTAGTGTGTTATTGTTTTGGGTTATAGTCATGTTGTGTAATTATGGGGTCACACGATATGGACTGGTTTTAGTGATGGGTTTTATGCCTTGTGGTAAGATGGTGGTTACTCGTAGGGAAAAAAACGAGTGTATGACGCGATTGGTTGATCCGACATGTATGGTAACGAGTATGTTTTGGGTGATTTAATAGGTATATATATGCGGATGTATATATACTACTATGTGTTAAGTTATGGTATATGGTCGTTCACTAGTTATTATAACTTAAACGTACCTTGTGTTTGTTCGTGTTTTATGGTGCGGGAGTTTGATGGAGTTCCAACGACGTTTTGAGTCTTTTGGATGTGTGTCTACATTCGGGTATGTATTTATATTAATGCGAACTACTGAATTTAAATATTGTTGGTTAGTATATGTGGTAATTTGAGACTTGAACTAAAGTTCACGTGGAAATGAGAGGAGTTCATTTAGAACAAGTATTCTCAGTAGTTTGCTAATGGTATGTTTGATCCTAAGGAGTAAATCTCGGGACGAGATTTCTATTAGGAGGGAGTGATGTGACAACCGCGGTTTTGAGGTTCATCACTTAATTTTATTTTGTACTAGTTACGTGTCTTTACGTGTGTATGTGCTAATTGGTGTGTATAGATTGTGGTTTGGACATCGTTTCCGGTACGGGCTACCTTGTGAGTGAAACGATGTGTGATGATTTCATGTTCATGAGCTCACATGGTAGTGACTATGAAATGAGATGGTTTTATTTAGTGGTTTACGTATACGTATATGTATTATAGAAAATCGTATTTTTACGATTTACGGTTTAGCATTTCGAGGTCTCGGATGAGGTATTTAGTCACGGGAGTATTTTTTGGGATGGTTTTAAGTCATTTAGGGCTTAGTTAATTAGTTTATTTCATATTTCAAGAGTTTTTATAAAACTGTATATTTTACGTCTTTTACGGTATACGCGTAAATTTGACTAGTTTTACGGTTTTGAGGTTCGGGAGGCTTTAGGAGCTGAAATAAATTAAGAGAATTTAAGGTAATTATAATTAATAGTTAATTTACAGTATTATAGTTAAAAGGTCGGCCATAGGGTGTTGGGCTTGGTTTTGGGCCAAATTTTGCTTAAGGAAAGGAAGGGGAGCCCAGTTTGAGTACTATTAGGCTTCCTGGTTAGTCTTAATTACCCATATTACTCCATTTAGCCCCCAAAACAATTTTTCTTTCTCCCAAACCTAATATGAGTCGTGATTAACAATGGTGGATGAAGAAACCCCAATTATTCAGTTATGATTTAAGGTATGCGCTAAAACTATGCTTAATTAACGTTTAATTTACGTATGTAACCTAATATTATTTGACATTTATAATTTTTAATTAGATTTTGTTAATAATCTGTAATTAATGATGTAATTAATAGGTTTTTATCATTTGAAATTATTTTTAGGTTTTAATTAGGGTTTATGTATAATTAATTAGGTTAATTTAATTAAATTCGTTTTTAAAAAACTGGGCATAATTTTAGGTCAATTGTTTTGATGATATCTAGAGTTCTATTAACTCTATTTTGCGATCCAAGTATCTCTGGAAAGGTATTTGATTTGGCTTTCAAATGCAAGAAACGAGAACTAAATTGGAGGTAGGGAAGTGGGTCAAAAACAGGTTACAACAGTCGGAGGTCAAAACAATTTTGAAATCAGCCTGTTTTCTTTTTAGGTTTTGGGTTGTTTGGGGTACTTAGGGTTGTATTGGACTTTCAAACGAACATGGGAGTTGTTTTATATATTATAGGAAGTATCTGCATTGGGGCTAATATTGTGGGTTAGGGTAAGACCCCCTAATCATAACAAACTTTTTATATGTTTAAAATCAGTAAAAACCGGATAGACAAAAGTATATATATATATATATATATATATATATATATATATATATATATATATATATATATATATATATATATATATATATATATATATATATATATATATATATATATATATATATATATATATATATATATTTATATATATATATCGGGGCCTTAACAGTAGCTTTAAGGTTGGGGTAAAAAGGAGAAGTTAGCTAACTTATGTAAGGGCATAGGGTTTCCTTTACAGAGGTCATGGGTATGGTTAGGTGGGCGTTTGACTTATAGTTTGGAGACCTAAAACCCGGGACTGTTTTGGGTAAAATGTTAACGGGACGGGTTATGAAGTAAACTAAGTTAAGGGCTTTATAGAGGGGTGTAATGAGATGCTTAGAGCATATAAATGAGGTATATATATATGGGAGAAGGTTAGATGTCCATCATAGGTTGATGAGCCATCTTAGTGTTTGGTTCATGTTTTGATTTTGTGTTTTTGTTTGTTAGATTTTTGTTAGTGCATGGATTATTGGGAGAAGCTCAATCAGGTGAGTTTCATAGTCCCATGTCTACTAATGATTTTGACTTCCAGATGGGATGGAAGAGACACTGTCCTATTTTTATAAATATGATGTGAATGTTTTGTGTTTTGGTGATGGACTTGTGCATACTTATGTGATTAACTGCTAACTGATTCATGATTGTTTTGTGATTTGACTTGGTACCAAGGGGATGTTGACAAGGCGAGGCCTTGGGGAGGTACATAGATGTGTGAGTATCTATGGGACCAATGGATAATGACAAGTCGAGGCCTTGGGATTGGTACATAGGTGTATGGGCGCCTATGGTACCATGGTGTTTGGTAAGGCTGGGAGCCTTGGATTTGGTTTGGTTTGTTAAATCTTGAATATTAGTTGTTAATGCATGTTTATATCACATTGTCCATATGTTCTTTTGTTAGTGGTTGTTGTTCACTGCTTATGGTTTGATTTTGGCGTTGGAGTCTAAACCTATGACTCTCACCAACTTTATGTTGACGTGTTTTAGTGTCTCTTTCAGGTGAGAATGTGGTTAAGCTTGAGAATAGAAGTGGCTAGTTTTGGAGGCATTAGGATTGCATATACTAGGAGATCCTCGTTCCTTCTTAGTTTCTTTTGTTTGTTTAATAAGTGATACTGTTGACACTTATATGTTTGCTTTGTTTATGTATTGTTTCTCTTAGGTAAGAGGTAGGACTGTTACCTACTTGCCTAGACTCCTGCTTTGTTGAGATATTGTCATGACATTTGTGTCACCATTTTATGACATTTCTTAGTTCATTTAGTTATCTCTATAGACACGCCATGTTGTGATGATATCCATACGTCGCACCCCATATTCTGCCATGGTGGGGTGTGACAATAACAACAATAACCTACCTCACCTCAACATGAATAATAACAACAATGGTCCTCATCCTGACCTTCGAACGATGGAGGAGCTGTGTCAACCTACGATGAATGGACGCGGAGGACCGATTGCGCCGATGCAAATCACGGCTCCAGAGTTTTCGTTGAAGCATCACATGATCCAACAAGTTCAAAATACTTGTCCATTTCGCGGATTACCGGATGATGATACCAACAAACATCTCGCCAAATTCATTACTGTTACTCAAAGCATGAAGTTGCCCGATGTTACTATGCATTTTCTTCGCCTTCACCTATTTCCACACACCTTATCCCACCATTCCGAAAAATGGTTTGATCGTCTTCCTAAGAATTCAATTCATACATGGGACGAGATGACTCAACGATTTTTGTCGCGCTACTTTCCACCATCCATGGTCACGAGCCTTCGGAATCAAATCAGTGGATTTACACAAGAACCTGATGAGTCACTTTTTGATGCTTGGGAACGATATAATGTTTTGATTGATCGATGTCCTAACCACAACATGTCCCCGTCACCTTAATTGATACTTTCTACAACGGTTTAACTTTTCGTGATCGTGATACGATTAATGCAGCCGTCGGTGGCACATTTATGAAAAGAAGACCCGAGGAGTGTAGAGAGCTTATAGAGAACATGACTACTCATCACAAAAATTGGGATTCATCCGCATCTTCAAGGAATAACCCGAGAGTCAATGTTTCTTCTACCTTATCACACACCGAGATGACCGAATTCACCCGCATGATGGCCGAAATGAACAAAAGTATCCAACTGTTGTTTACAAATCAACAACAACAAGTTAAAGCTTTAGCACTTTCTTGTGAGGTCTGTGGCGGTCCTCATTCATACACTGATTGTCCTTCTACTCATGAAAATCCGTAAAACGTGTATGCGGCTAATGGTAACTATTCAACGGAAAGCTATCAAGCCCGACCTCAAGGTGATCGTAACTTGCTAAGTTACCGTTCTAACAACTTTCTTTCACCCGGTTTTTCTCCTCAAAACCACAACCCCAACAACTACAATAGAAGCAATCCAAACCCACCTCGAGCTTCTAATCCTTATCACCCATTAATCAAGATGTTGAAACTTTCATGAGGACCCAAGGAGAGCTAGTTAAGAATCTTCAAAGCCAAATCATCAACTTGAAAGGAGATATCACTAAGCAAGGGAATGATATTAGAACCGAGCTTCGACATGATATGCAAACCTCTTTTAGCAATCAAACAAATGATTTGAAGAATATGTTGGCTAGTTTCTTCCCAAGTACTCAACCCTCTACTTCGGGCTCTCTTCCTTCAAATACCGTCACCAACCCAAGACTGAATGTGAGTGTTATTACTACACGTAGTGGAGCAACCTTAGTCGGACCATCTATCCCTCCCCTAGTTATTCCATCTACACCTCCTCCACCACCATTTATCCCGCCTACTACCACGCCTAGTACGAGTTCTCCATTACCGTCTCCACCTATGCATGAAGAAGTACCCAAGAAAAACCCTTCACCAACCCCACCTTCCACCTATAAACCCAACATCCCTTATCCTTCTTGCCTAGACAAGTGCAAATTGCTCACCAAGGATGACATTAAAGTGTCAAACTATTTGAAGATGATCTCTCAAATGAATTTCAACATTAGCCTTGTTGAAGCACTTGTCCACATGCCGAAATTTGTGAAAGCATTCAAGGAATTGCTTAACAAGAAAGAAAAGCTAGCTGAGCTTGTCAACACACGCTTAAATGAAAACTGTTCTGCAGTCATTCTTATAGATCTTCCAGAAAAACTTGGAGATCCCGGTCGTTTTGTGTTGCCTTGCATTTTTAACAAAATAAAAGAATTTACTGCCTTAGCTGATCTCGGGGCAAGTATATTTGATGGCTTTAAGTGTTTGGAAAACACTATCATTACCCGACCTTACACCAACAAAGATGACTCTTGGGCTAGCAAATCGTACTCTCACTTACCCCTTTGGTATTGCTGAAGATGTATTTATTAAAGTTGGTACCTTCACTTTTCTGATCGACTTTATTGTTGTTGATTATGAAATGGACCCTCGTATTCTGTTAATACTTGGTCGGCCATTTTTGAAACCGGAAAAGCTTTAATTGATGTTGCTGAAGGTGAACTTATTCTAAGGGTCGGGAATGATACACAAGTGTTTAAAATGGGGAAGATCACAAACAAATCAAATGGAAAAGAATCGGTGAATATGATTAATGTGCTTGATGATTTTATCGTCTACAACAATCCTCTTTTCGATTCTTGCTATGATAATCCATTGTTCCAAGATGATGTGGATGATTCTCTCTCTAATTTAGATCCTCCACCAATATTTGAGTCTCCACCAATTTATGATGACTATGAGGATGATTCTAGTTCTGATATGGATGATTCTGATGATTTTACTTCAGAGTATAAAGACATGCCAACATATGATGATTTTGATGATGTCGATACTCTTTCGAGTGATTCTTCACATGATGACCTTGTTCCTACTTTAGATGAAGATCCTCCACCAACAATGCTTGATCCCACTTTGGATGACTACTCATTTGAGGAAGATTTTTCTACTTTTCTCAATACTTATTTCTCCAATGAGAATGTTTCTCCTCCTTTGGACATTGATGATGCTCTTTATCCTCCTTCGGATATGAAGAAAACCGTTTCAAAGGAGAAGAAGCCGGAAGACACCGATATTCGTAGTACCTATGTTTTGACACCTCTCTATCCACCTTCATCAGATGAGATTGTGCGATTTATGAGTGGATCCTCTTCAAGGTCTACTGAGCCTACGCGTTATTTTTCCCTAAAGGAAAAGGTGTTCGATCCCGGTATTGCAATTTTTAAGACATCTCAGTATCCATCTGATGAAATAAAAGGAAAGATTTTTGGAAATAATGGAGATATGCTTTCACTTCATCACACTTGCTACCATCGTGCTCAACAACTGCTTAAGGGAACCTTGCCTACTCTTCTTTGGCTTGCCTTGTTTGCCTTAATCTTGTGCTATTTGATGGACTAAAACCATGTATTTGATCCCGGTGGATGTTATTCATGTTTCCTACCATTGTAATCAAGTTCGAGTCAGGCTCACGACTCAGTGAACAAAAACAAGCGCTTCTCGGGAGGCAACCCGAGTATCTACCCTTTTTCTTTTGTCTTTATAATAAGTATATGGGGAGACCCTAGTATGTGTTTGTTCTTTTCTTTCTTATCATATGCAGGGATTCGAGCTTTCAAAGATCCATTCTTGATGACTTTTGACGACCCGTGATTCGATGCTCCGTCTTCCCGGTTCTATCCTAAACTCTTTTAATTCATTATTTTATCATTTATGATCGAAATAGGAATCACTTTAGTTGTCCTTTCCTTAGCAAGATTTAAACAAAGTGCACAATGTCCTAAGTGTAGGGGAGTTTACTTCCACATGCTTAAACATTGAGGACAATGTTTATATTAAGTGTAGGGGACTTCTATCGAAGTTAAGTGGTCTTTTCCTTGTATATGTCCTCATTTTAATCGGAAAACTGATTTTTTGACATTTTTTAAAATTTTTGATCTATTATGGCCTAGTTGTATTTACCTTTGTTATAGTTATTTTCTTTCTTTGCTAGAATAAATTTTTAATAAAGTGGTTTTAATTTTTAAACGTTGTGAATCTTTTGACTCAACCCGAGTTTACTTATCTAAGTTTACTCTAGTTAGTATCCTTAACGTGTTTAAGTCAAGTTTTGCTAAGCTTTTATATAGGGAACTTTAAAACGTGAAAGTCTTAACTCTTACGGGTTAAGAACAAGAACTTTTCGCAAGTTCCTATAATTGATCCTAGAAAGTCGTTTATCAAGGGAACTTTAAAATGCGAATTCTAAACTTGAAAAATTCTAAGAATTTGCAAGATCCTATAGATGACTTGAAAACCCAAAACTTTGATTTAATAGGCTAAGCATCCACGAGTCTCATTCCTTGAGATTTTAAATTGTGGAGAACGAGAGATGATAGAGTCAATTAAAAGTTTGGTATTGTTTCATGAATTTATTTGAGTTGATTATGAGCTTTTTCTCCCATCGCTTGCTAATAAATTTAATTGCAATAAATAAGGTCGTACAATTTGAAAAGTTACTTAGCTTCTAGCTCAAGATCGTTTAAAAGTTATTCGGTATTGATTAGATTTCATAGCCAATGCATAACTTATTGAAGCGGGATGCGAAGATTGGTGTGTCTGAAAAGGCCCTAACAAGGCATGAGGGCTATATTTTGTTGCTAAAGATCCCAAGTGATGTGAAGAATCATTTATCAAAAATCAATATGAAGGATCGAGACACACGAGAAAAGCAAATACTCCCGTAAAGATCATGGAGAAGTCTATCCAAAAATCCCTAACAAGGTATGAGGATAAATAGATCCAAGTCCTAAAAGGAGGCAGATCGTTGTATATCAAAATCCCAAATAAAGATTGGAGAAAAATGAAGAAGTCGTGGTCCAAGTATGAAGAATCTCTCAAAACTTCAAGTGAAGAAATTCCTATTATGAAGAGAAGACCATTATTTCATGAACGTCTCTCAAGATTCAAAGTATGAAGTCACTACCAAATATCGGTCCGAGAAAGGTCTCGAATCGTGAAACAGGTTATGCCAAGATATGAACTTTATGAGGTCCCGAGAAGCAGTTTTAAAAGATTTTGTCCTTTAGCTAACTATTGATTAAATCATCCTACTTTATTTTCATCCTAAATAACTATCGAAATAAGTCAACAATGCATCCTCGTGATTATTCAAGACAACAATAAAATATAAGAGATACACCTAGGAATAAGGGACTCTAAGTAAATAATTAGGCCACATGAGTTTGTGTTAGTTTGCTAACTTATAATAACAATGATATCGTTTTTAAGCTTGGTATGGGGAACGTGAAACTTGAGGGTGATAAACATTCATGACATTCCAAAACCTTAAGGTAAGTCTTTGATTTCTTTACTTATTTTCTTCCATTAAATATCTTGTAATTTTCTATCTCTTTAATAAAGGCCAAGGTCGATGGATTATGATGAAAAATGTAAAACTTGCTTTGTAATTAATGCATTGCATGAGGACATTGCAATGGTCAAGTGTAGAGGATTTAATAAGTGTGAAAACACTTATCCTTTAACCACTTAATTATAATAATAACCAAGCCAAAACGTGTATTTTATGTCGTAAATGTCGAAATTATGCGTGTTTGTGTTTTTGTTGTGATTTAGGATCAAAACGTGAAAAAGGGAAGAAAACATAGGCTTTCACGGGCTTTTATCAAAGAAAAAGACAAAAGACGAAGTCAAAAGATCAAGAGTGCAAAAAGAACGGAAGTCCAAGGCCTAGTCTGAAGATTTATCGAAGAAAAAGTCTGAAGACGGAAGTTTAATGAAGTCGAAGAACTCAAGTCTAATAAATGAAGAAATCATAAGACGAGTTCAAATTATCCCTAGACAAAGTCGAGAAAGTCGAAGAATTTATGAAGATGAAAAGACGAGAAAAGGAAGAAGAGATCAACACTTGCTAATCTCCCTATAAATACCCTCCTAATGTCACATTAGGATGTGTTGGCTATTTGACACATAGTTTTTCCACCTTTAATTACTTGCACTTTCATATTGTAATTTACTTAATTGTCATTTAATTTCTTGCCTTTAATTCCAAGTAAGTTTAATTTTGTTGTTGAATCTTATTTTTAATCAAGTTTTTATATTAATCTCTCATTCTACCTTTCTTGTTTTATTTAATCTTTATGCTTATTTACTTATTGTCATGCTTACTTGATTGTTTATTATGTTTTTATGTGTTTGATTGTGTTGGCTTATTGATTTTATAGCTTATTGTGTGTTTGTTTTAATTTTAATTAAGTATTTTTTAAAAGCTATTTTATAAAGTTTATTTTAAAATTTTGATTATTTAGTGTTTTTAAAAGTTTTTAAATTTTGGTTAATTAGCTTTTTCTTAAAGTTGATTTGGTTAAGTTTTTAGTTACGTGCTTAATTGGTTTTAGCTTAATTTTCTTGTTTTCTTATACTATTCATAGTTAGGGATGCTTAAAAGCCTAACATCCCGAATTAGGTCTAGATACTAGCAGCTTTTTCCGAACTAGTTCTTTATTTCCTATCCTGAATTACGATATGTCCATATATTCCGAATTAGCTTCAAACTGTTGGATTCCGAACTACTTCCTTCATAGTGATTCTGAATTAGTTCCTGGATTTGTTTTCCGAATTCCTTAAGGATTTCTTATTCCGAACTGTGTTCAGCACGTGTATTCTGAATTAGATCGGCTATGGGGATTCCGAATTGATTCCTTGTTACTGATTCCGAACTATGTCAGAACTGTACATTCTGAACTAGGTTTGACAGCCTGGATTCCGAATTACTTGAAGAACGAGGATTCCGAACTAGTTAGTGTATGAGTATTCTAAACTAGGTAAGGTTTCCCACATTCCGAATTAGGTTTGTGACGCGAATCCCGAACTAGGTCAGGTATTTGGTTTCCAGACTTATTTCTTCTTTCTGTTTAATTATTAAATCTTTAATTTTCCCGCCATTTTTCTTAAAGTTTTATTTTAATTGTTTTACTGTATTTTTCAAGTCTTCATTTTTATTAAATTCTCTTCATCAAACTTTAATTTTTCGTCATTTAATTAATTTACCTTTAAAAGCTTTAATTTTTCACCATTTACTTTTTAATCAGTTTTAGTTTTAATTACCCGTCTTTTACTTTAAAGTTTTTCAATTTAATTTTACAACAACGACCAAAAATATTTCTTTTCACCAAAAAAAGTCTGAGTCGCACTTTTAACCAGTAATCAATTCGATAAGACTTACGCAAAGAACGATTTTTCAGTTATTAGCTGCCCATGCTTATCTTATGCGTGATAAGCCTTGGGTTTTATTGGGTGACTTTAATACTGCTTTAAATCTTGAGGATCATTCATATGGTGGGTATGAACCTAATATTGCTATGCGTGAATTTAAAGAATGTGTTCAGCTCATGAAGGTTGTGGACGTTAATGCTACCGGTCTCCATTTTTTGCATTGAACCAGAAGCCTCAGGGTGATGGTGGCATTCTTAAAAAGATTGACAGGATTATGTCTAATATGGGTTTTATTGACGAGTTTCCAAGTTCCCTTGCGGTTTTTCAGCCTTATAGAATTTCAAACCATTCTCTGTGTATGCTTCGTATTCCTAAGGTGAGTAGACCGAAACCGAAACCTTTTAAGTTTTTCAACTTTCTTATACATAAGGAGGAATTTCGTGGTGCGGTTAGTAGTGGGTGGAATTTTAATATGAGGGGATGTGTTATGTATCGTGTGGTTAAGCATTTGCGTCATTTGAAATCTCCATTCCGAAAGCTCCTTCATGAAAATGGTAATCTGCATGCTCGTGTTAATAGGTGTCGTGCTGATTTGGACGTGGCACATCATGATCTTGATTTGAATTTGGCAAGTCAGGATGTTAGAGAATCCCATGCTAGGTGTCTATTGGCTTTTAAAGAGGCGTTACTAGAAGAGGAAAGGTTTTTGAAACAGAAAGCTAAGATTGAGTGGCTTGATGCGGGTAATTCTAACACGGCTTACTTTCATAAAATTGTTAAGTGTTCAAACGCTCGAAATAGGATTGATATGGTGCGTGATATGTCAAATGTGCTATATGAGGGTAATAATGTTGTGAATGCTTTTATTGCTCACTATGAGCAGTTTCTTGGCTTAGAGGGCACTACTATGCAGTTGGATTCGTAGGATTTGTTCACTCATGTTCTTGATGAAAAAAGTGCTTTGGATATGGTTCATATAGTCTCGGATGCTGAAATTAAAAGTGCATTGTTCTCGATGGGTGATGATAAAGCTCTGGGTCCAGATGAATATACGACTGCTTTTTTCAAGAATGCATGGGATATTATGGGTCGTGATGTTACATGTGCGATTTGCGACTTCTTTACTAACGGTAATTTGCTTAAGGAGATTAATCATACTATTATTGCACCGATTTCTTGTTGTAATGATTATTGGGCGATTTCTTGTTGTAATGTGTTGTTCAAATGCATTATGAAGATTATCGCCAATCGTATTAAGGTGGTTCTTGGTGACTTGGTGAATATTAATCAATCTGCGTTTGTTTAGGGTCGTCGTATTTTGGACAATATTTTGCTTACTCAGGAGCTTATGAAGAATTATCATATGAATTGTGGACCTCCGAGATGTGCATTCAAAGTTGATATTCAAAAGGCCTATGATATTGTTGATTGGGGCTTCCTTCGGGCTATTTTGATTGGTTTTGGTTTCCATACTGTTATGGTTGATTGGATTATGGCATGCGTATCTACAGCCTCGTATTCTATTTGTATTAATGGGAATCTTCATGGCTGGTTTAATGATCAGTGTGGGTTGAGGAAGGGTGATCCTTTGTCTCCATATTTATTTACGCTGGTTATGGAAGTGTTGACTCTTTTGATGCAGCTGTGGGTTCGTAATGCGGAGGATTTTCAATATCATAATCATTGTGAGCATCAACAAATTGTTAACCTTTGTTTTGTAGATGATTTGTTTATTTTTTTCCAAGGGGCATCTTGATTATGTACGCACTATTATGGATGCTATGGAGGAATTTAAAAATGTTTCGGGTCTGGTTCCAAGTATCCCTAAGAGTACCGCTTTCTTCTGTAATTTACACCTACTGTGAAAGCTAGCATTCTGGATCTTATGTCGTTTGCTGAAGGTACCTTACCCGTTCGTTATCTTGGGGTTCCTCTTATTTATTCTAGGCTTCTTTATAGGGATTGTAAATTTCTTGTTGAGAAACTAGAGAGTAGGGTCCAAGATTGGCGCAACAAGTTCTTGTCCACTACAGGGAGACTTCAACTTGTCAAATCTGTATTATCTTCTATGCATTTGTATTGGGTTTTGGTGTTTATTCTCCTTGTCCGGATTATTCATGATATGGAGCAGCTTATGAGGAGTTTCTTATGGTCTCAAGGTGAGATGAAAAATGGGAAGGTTAAGGTTGCTTCGGATGATGTATGTATTCCCCAGTGTGAGGGTGGTCTTGGTATTCATAGGCTTGATGATTTTAATGCTGCACTTATTACCTCTCATATTTGGTGTCTTCTTACTCGTAAGGAATCATTATGGGTTCAATGGATCAATTCGTACAAATTAAGGGGTAGGAGTTTCTGGGATGTTTCGTGTCTTGGTGATGTGAGTTGGGGCTGGTGTAAATTACTTCAGCTCCGGGCACGTGTGCGGCCGTTTGTTTGGTATAGGATTCATGATGGTAAATCTGCGTCCATATGGTTTTACAGGTGACCTGTTGGGTGTCCATTGCGTGATAGTCTGACGGTTCGCAATATTGTTAGATCTGGATTCAATTTACATGATACAATTTATGACTTGATTGACAACGGATCTTGGCGATGGCCGCAGGATTGGACGGATCGTTTTCCTACTGTTGTTTCTATTCCTATTCCGGTTCTTTAGGAGGGGAGACCAGATTCCGTTGTTTGGCATGATGGTGTTGGTTCATTTTCAGCCGTTTTCGGTTGCTCTTGCTTGGGATAGTCTGCGGACTAGGCACCAGATTATGGCTGGGTATCATGTTGTTTGGTTCTCTCATTGTATTCCTTGACATTCGTTGAATTTGTGGCTGATTATTAAGCAGAAACTAAAGATCCAGGATCGTTTGCGGCAATGCGATGTTGGGCCTTTGGTGGACTTGAGCCTGTACCGGTGTCCTTTGTGTAAAGCTATCCCGGATTCTCACTCTCATTTATTCTTTGAGTGTTCTTATTCTTGACATAATTGGACTAAAGTTCGGGTGCTTTGTGGTATGGATTCTATTCCTCCTCGCTTGGATGATGTTTTGGCATTTCACATTCCAATATCCAAGGGACGATCAATTGTTAGCATTATTGCGCGTATTGTGGTTGCTGCTACAACTTATTTCTTATGGTTTAAACTGAATTCAATACTATTTAAAGGGAAATCGCTTACGGTGGATCAACTTGTTGGTATAATCACTTCTACTATTAGACTCAATCTTATCACATTCAGATTCAAGAAGATTACGTCACGGTTCTTGGATATTTTGGATCGTTGGAGACTTCCGTCCTCAAGTGTTTCACATGATGGTAGTATCGGGTAAGGGTTGTACTCTTTTTTCCTTTTTGGGGTTTTTCCCAAGGGGTTTTTCTCAAAAAGGTTTTTTAAGGAGGCAGCCTTACCTGGATCCTCTGCTTCTATTGTGTTGTTGCTGGTCTAGCGGGCTGACTGCTTGGTTTCAAGATTTTTTCTTGTTGGAGTTTGCTAATGTTGTTTTCTTCACTAGCTATCGATTTGTTATTTAGCTAGGTGTTGATGTGTTTATGGTCTGTCATAAACACTAGTTGATCAAGCTCTTGGCTTGAGGTTAATGCGGTATTTCAGCCGCAGTTCATATGTACTTAACTTTATTTTTTGTTTAATATATTGTACCAGGGTAACTCCCATTACCAAAAAAAACTATAAGAAATAAATCAAGATTTTTACCTCAATTCTTCAAGAAAATTATTTTTGATGAATCCCTAAATTAGGATTGTAAAAATTCGGCCAAAAGGGGAGAAAAATAATGAAAAACTGATTTTTGTGATATAAACATGGTATTTATATGTTTTATAAAAAGGCTTTTCCAAATTGGGCTCAAGTTGGGTCTTTTGGCCCATTATCCTGTCTTTTTCTTTTCTAGTCGGTTTAAAACCCGATTCAATATTTTTTTTATTTTTAATACTTATTAATATATTATTAAGAATACCTTAAGTTACCTTAATTTATTTCAGCTCCTAAAACCTCCAAAACCTCAAAACCGTAAAACTAGTCAATTTACGCGTATACCGTAAAAGACGTAAAATATATAGTTTTATAAAAACTCTTGAAATATGAAATAAACTATTTAACTAAGTCCTAAATGACTTAAAACCATCCCGAAAAATACTCCCGTGACTAATTAACTCATCCGAGACCTCTAAATGCTAAACCTTAAATCGTAAAAATATGATTTACTATAATACCTATAGTATACGTAAAACAGCAAAATAACACCATTTCATTTCATAATCACCAATTTGTGAGCTCATGAACATGAAATATCTGTTCCTCGATATCGTCTTCCATGAAATTCTATCTTCGTATAGTCACGCTGTAAAACCCGCATGCTTTTACCATGAACAGTACACTTAGTAACCGTACATACATATTAAAACTTTCCTTTTATAGCATGAACACGTGTCACAATTAGTAATTACAGAATTTATGTACGTATAATTATTACGACAAGTATTAAGTACGTGATAGTACAAGATAACTATTAACAATAATAATTATAATCACGAACATGAAATCATGAACGTAAAAATCACGAACATGTAATTACGTACTTAAGTAATATAATACGATTAATATCGTTACGTACAAGTATTTATAGATAACACGGACATTTAATTATAATATAACACGAAAACACGAACATACAAACACGTAAATTATAACACGGGAAAAACTTCGGGTTTTTCCCTTGTGGGCCCCATATGCCGCGACACCAAGAGGAAAAAGGCCAAGCCCAACTTGATTTTAAGTAAATAACAAAAAGGGGAAACACAATTTCACTTTACAGAGTTTTCACAAACAAATAAAAAACCCTAGCTCCTTTCTTCTCTCTTTGGCCGCCGGCAAGAACAAACACCAAGGAGGTGTTTGATTGAGTTTTGGTTAATTAAATTCAAGCATCGAGTTCGTTTTATTGTTCTCCATTTATTCCACGCATTCGGTAATCCGTAAACCCTTTTCTTTTATTCTTTTTAATTAATTATGAACATGTAACCATGGGTTTATAAAAACAAGAATTAAAAACATGTTAAACAAATCATGGGGGTAAGTAAAAAGGTGTTTGTGGGTTGGTTTGCTAGGCCGACACCCAACCGAGATACCCATGGCTCTCGGCATGTCTTGGTTTGCACCACCAACCGAGACCTCGTGTCTCAGTGGTGTTGGTCTCGGTCGGCAGCAGGGACAAGGGACCCCGACTCGCGTCGTGTTATCTTTGTGGTGTTTGGGGGTCTCGGCAGCAGGCGGCCACCACCACCGGCACACAGCCGGTGGCAGCATTAGGTCAAGCAGGGGTACCGCGGTGGTAGCAAGGGGAACCACCAGCACACAGCCGGTGGGAACCTACTGCGGTCAGCGGCTAGCCGAGAGGAACCACCGGCAGCCGTTGGTGGTGTATTCACACAAGCAGTGGCAACCGGCCGAGCCAGTTTGCCACTGTTAAGGGGGTGTTTGTTTGGTCCGGTTCAAGGGTTTGTTCGGTCCGGTTTATGACATTGCTAAATTAAATTCACGGGTTTGATTCATGACTAAAATTGTACAAGTATTTTATTGTTACAAGATATATTATTTAACAAGATATTAAATTAATTAATAACATGACTTATAATTAACTTAATTAATCATCAACTTAGGTTAATATTATTTATGAAATAATACATGTTTTAACCTAAGTATTTTATTTATTTAATTTAGACTATAGTATCAATTACTTATTAAGACATGGAATATAAATATATAATTAATTAATAATCATGACTTAGCTTATAATTAATATAATATTAATACATGTTTAACCTAAGTATTTTATACACCTTAATTTAATTAAATCATGCTTATATTTAATTAAATCATATAACGTATTGTTTATTTAATTAACATGATATTATTAATAAACTATACAAATAATCACATGACTTATGATATTTAACCAGTAAACTTAAGCTTATATTATTAGCTTATTAATCCAGCTTAATTCAAAAAATGGAAACTTTCTAATTCAGGAAACTTACTATTTTTGGAAACTTTCTATTTTTGGAAACTGGTCTATTTTAAGAAGTTAATCTAATTTTGGAAACTTTCTATTTTAGGGAACTTTCTATTTTTGGAAACTTTCTATTTTAGGAAACCTGTTATTTTTAGAAAGTTACTTATTATTACACAACAAGTATAATAATACAAGTAATAATTAATCAGAATACGTAGAATACATGATAAAAACAGCATAACCTTAAAATCTGTAAAATAAGACATGAACATATAAAACAAGCTAAGACACGATATAAAACCAGTTAAGTACTTAGTAAATAGATTACTTGTAACACTCTCAATTTTCGTATCGGTACAGCGGAAGGGTCTTTCAGAGTGTTACGGGATAGCACAATAACTCCAATCATAGACAACGCATAAAAATGGTTGTACAAGGTTTAACATACATTCATTCGATAAAAAGTTTTAAAGTGTACAACAGGTCCCAAATTATACAGGTCATTAAGTTTACAAAACATAGATCGAATGAACATTTTTAATATTATGTGGGCCATCAGAGTCGATCTCCATCCGGATTACCTTCAAGCACCTGAGATAAAAACATGCAAAAATCATATCAGCGAATGCCGAGTGAATTCATAGAGTTTAATAAAAACCGTTATATAAAACAATCGTTAAAATCAGAACACAAGTATAATATCGGAAGTAAGTCCACGTATTGCTAGTCAGGCAATATATAAATCAAGCATACATCTTAAACCGTCCATGAGACCGTAGCCTCAATATTACCATTATAGGTAATATTATTATCGTTATTAGCGTCGTATTGTATCGGATATTTAGATTATATAGGATACATTTTATTTGGATTTGGATTATTACTAGCCGCATGACATTGTTACCTTACTATGAAAACAGCGGGCCGCGAACCCGACAAATAATTTGCCCATCTAAGTTAGCGTGTCGTCACAAAAATCACGCTATGGAATCTTCTCATACATAAATTCTCTTACCAATCAATGTGGTAAGACGGGGATCAACCGTCAAGGCGCGAACTGAGGTGATCGTCCCCAAATAGTACTATCAAATACATAAGCGTCTACCAAATCCCGGTAGTTCACAATTCATGCTAATGGGACTTTAAGTGACATAACCTAACTACTAATAATCCTTTTTGTCTCGTTTATAGGGTCATAGCATCATTCGGGTCCATATCATTAAGCATACCATCGGGACTACTTGTGTTCTATTTTTATCAAAATCTAGCATGTTATCTCCCTCGCGGGTTTACAAATCATTTTATAAAACATTTAAAAGAGTGCGAGGCTATGAACTCACGTTGATAATGAAAGGCGGATTATCGGCTACGGGCGTGCTTCGGTCACGGAAACCTATATAAATAATAATCGGTCTTAGACTCTTGTCCAATGACTTTTATCAAAATAACAATATACATATGATGATTTTGTACATATGATGATGATCAAGTGGGTTTATATATCCTTGTTTACTCATTTTAGTGTTTACGTTTTGGTAACTTTTTACTAGTTTACTAGTCTTACCTATTTATCTATTTTAAGTCCAATAAGCTTAGTATAAGTTCTTTAACTTGTTTTAATCCATTTTATACTTATATTATCAGTATATATATACTTTCCATGTTGGGCCCAAATAGGTTAAGCCCAATAAGTTCTTTTTATAAGTATTTATCTTATTTAGTCTAATTATTAGTCCAATATGCTTAGTTAGCCCGTTAATGTCTGTATGTCCTATAGTTCGGGTTTTATCGGTTTTTACTTGTATTAGTTACTTACATATCAGTATATGACTTTTAAAAACTTTACATTATACGGGTTTGATCGTCTAAGTTTTATTTGGCGAAAAACGTTAATTTACGGTAATAGCCGAAAAAGTCGTAAAAATCAAGTTTATAGTTTTTATTGCTTATAAGTATTATTCCACTACCATTTATATAATTTATCCATTTATTTAACCTTTTACATATTTATATAAATAATTTTCATAAGTTAGTGGGTTTTTATTTTACATTTTATACAATAAAATTTTGAGTGCTTATATAATAATAATAAACATTAATTCTCAAAATCTGATTTTTATCTTCATCTTCACCATTTTTATCATATCTAGAGTTCTATAATGAATTAGAAGCTCATTTTTGGATGGCATGATCTTCATGTTATGTGCTACATTTAACTTAGATATAGCTACTGCTCATTTTAAGTTTATATATGCTTAACAGTCCCTACAAAACAGCTTATTCAGATTAGCACACTCATCTTGTTTTGATCATATCTCACTCATTATAATGATTCCATTGCATGGCCAACTCTTACATGTGTATAACATCTTGTACTTACTTTAAATGGATTATACCATGCAAGTTTATCAGTTCAAGTTTTAGTTATATACTGTTTTTATACAGCCAACTAAATAAGCATGATTTTAGCCTTATTTCTTATAGTTATTAACCTTTTTAAGCATATTTATCAACACTTGATCCCCACACAACATTTTTATCATCATATATTAATCATATACATATACAATAATAAAGAAAATACATTTGTTCTTTACAAAAATAACAAGAGAAAATGGAGAGGATGATCTTCTTTACCAACCAAGTGTATTTCTTGTTTTTAGAAGACAAGAACTTGATGAACACCAAAAGTAACTCCAAGATCATCAAACACCAAGAACACTAGTTGAGAAATCAGCCCTAGGACACAAGCAAATAACCTCCTATGTTGTTAATATGGCCACCAAATGATCAAGGCTTCAAGATAACTCCATGATAGAGCTAGATAACATGTATTTCATGGCTAGAAAAGATCAAAAGGGGTGTTTTGTGCTTCAAAGTGGACGGCAAGGGGTGGTGTGGTTGAGAGGGTTTGAAGTTGTTTGCATGTATGGAAATGGTATGTGTGAGTTAGTTGATGGTTTTAGCTAGGAAGTGGAAAGAGTAAGCTTAAAGTGTAAGCTTAGTCTTACACTTGTAAGTACTTAGCTAACATGATGCCACATCCTTAGATGTGGTGTCATGTGTGCCGTCTCATGGTGCTAGTGGGGTGGGATAATGTATTTTGTCCCACCTCACTAATTTATGGGTAGTCCTCGATTCTAGTTTTCTCGATTTGCATGCCCTCGGGTTGTTTTACGAAAAACGTTTTTATAAATTATGAATCAACGTCATAAAACGAATCCAATAAAAATTGTCTCATCAAAAACGGAGTTCAAAAACGTAAATACGTAATCCTAAGGTTTCGGTTTAGTCGTAAAAGACGCTAAATTATGCACGTAAGCCCAAATTTAAATCCGTAAATTGTGAGTTCGTCAATCAACACAAAAATAAGTTTCAAAATATTATACGAGAAAATATTTCACTACCTGAAAATGTTAGATTGTCACATTACATATACATGTATCCTATTTATGTAGCATTAGTGAGATCGAAGTAGGACTTTCCCGTCCTTTCAATATGGACATTCTTTCCTTATTAGGATTCCCCGTTTGCAGCCAACTGTTTTCCCAGTATTGTTTTATAAGTTTGATTAGTTATGTTAGTTTAAGAGCCTAATCCATATACATGCATGACCAGTGTCACCTAGTTATGGAGGTACCATAACCATAACACTGGAGGTACTAGCGTTATGACTTCCCCACGGGGAAGTGATTGCTCGTGGCGTTCCTTTTCAATTTTGGCCATTATTATATTATCATGTGGGGCGTATGGGTGCATCCTAGTTACATGTTTACCAGTATTATCATAGTGAATGCGATGTGAGCCTTACATCCTTCACTAGGAGTTGATCCCTCCTACCCAGACTATTTAATTAGAGGCAACCCCTCTAATTTCATGACGAGGTCTCCCCTCCAAGTATTCATACACGGTGGAACCTCATGACCTATATGGGCTATTTGGCTAATTAATACAGATTTTCATAGAAACATAAGTCTTTTCAAACTATAAAACCAGTTTTATGAACATGATTCCAGATTGCTTAGAACTTATATTATTCTGTTGCTATTAGTCTTTATGCTTATGTTATTCCATGCTATGCTTGTATATCCGTGAACTGAGCGTTATGCTCAGTCGTTTTCCTTTCATGTTCCCAAACGGCAGGTACTCAAGGGCGCTCGTAGACTTTAAGCGTACGTGCATATGGTGTTAGGACCTATGGAATAGATATTTGTAATATATAATGTGACAATCCGTCAATTTATGATAGATATTTTGTTCTTAAGTATTATTTAAAAAACGTCATTTTAATGTTATATTATGAACTCACTCATTTTTGGGAAGGAATTTGAGTTTACATTTTAAGGTAGCATCGACTACGTCTAAACCGGAGGACTCTACGTTACGTGCTTACGTTTACATACACCATTTTTGGTGACAGTCCGACACTTCAGGAAATAAATTTATTCTCGAATATTAACATAGAATTTTAAATTTGTGTTGGTTCATAAACTCACAAATTTACGAAAAGAGATTAGGACTTACGTGCATAATTTAACGTCCTTTACGATTAAAAAGGAAACCCTAGGTTTACGTATTTACGTTTTTGAACTCCGTTTTTGATGAGACAATTTTTATTAGATTCGTTTTGTGCCGTTGATTCATAATTTATAAAAACATTTTTCGTAAAACGACCCGAAGGCACGCAAATCGAGGAAACTAGAATTGAGGAGTACCCGTAAATTAGTGGAGATGAGACAAGTGGGACACTTGTCCCACCCCCACTAAATAAAACGGCAAGACTAAGCTACAACACCCCTTGGTGTCACTTTTATACAAGGTAATGGACACATGTCCTTTACATTTTACCAAAACAACCAAACCACAAAACAAGCTCCCCAAAACCATTTCTCTCATTCTCATACATGCAAACCACTTTATTTTCTCTCTAGCTCTTCTTTATGCCGTCCCATACTCCTCCCAAAACACCCCATTTGATCAAAATCAAACCATGAATCTTGTGCTTAACTTGCACAAGATGAAAACCTATAGAAGACTTGTTGATAGGAGGTGATCTTAACAACTAGAAAGGAGATTTCATAAAGATCAAAGGCTGATTTCTCAAGGAGTCTACAAATACTTGGTGATCCTAGAAGTGGTGTTGATATCTCATAAGACTGGGTACCCAAAACCAAGTCTTATTCATCCAAAAATCTCAATCATTCATCTTATTGAGTGGTATAAAGATTGTTTCTTCCTATCCTCTTATTATTTTTAATATGTATTCATGTATTTTCTTCTATTATGTATATGTATATGATGATAAATGATGATCAAAAGTATTATGTGGGGATCTTGTGTTGATAAAGTTGGTTAAGATGATTAAAAACTACATGAAAAGATGTTAAAATCATGTCTAAAATTTTAGGTTGTGTAAAACAGTAAAGAACCATATGATAACTTGTTAAAATGACTTGGATAATTTAATATACATTAAGTTATGTGACTTTTACATATGTGAGAATTGACCACTCAATGGAATCCATAAAATGAGTGAGATATGATCAAAACATTATTGAAGTTCAAATCTGTATAGTCTGTTTTGGACGAACTATTAGAGACATTTATAAGATGATTGAGCAGTAGCTAAAACGGTGTTAATAGTAGCACAAATTATGTAGTTTGTGCTGCCCAAAAATGAGCTTCTATCTCCTTGTAGAACTCAAGATATGGTAAAAATGGTGAAAGTAAGTTTCATATTCAGATTTGTAAAAAATAAAATTATATAATATAAAATTAGCACTCAAGTAAAACTAATATAAAATGTATACCTAAAACCCACTAACTCATATATTACTTATAAATAAGTATATACTTTGATAAGTAAATAGGACATTTTATAAAAATGGCAATTTGATATGTTTTATAAGTTATAAAACTATATACATAAGTTTTACGTCTTTTCGGCTAAAACCGAAAGATTAACGTTTTCGTCAAATAAAACTTAGATGGTCGGACCCGTCTAATATAAACTTTTTATAACTTATCTACTGATGTATAAGTATATTTAACAAGTAAAAACCGATAAAACCCGAGCTTTATAACTTATGGACATTAACGGGCCAAAGTAGCCTCATTGGACTATTAACCCAACAAGTTCGGCTAAACACTAATGGACTTACTCATGGGCTTAACCCACTTGGGCCCAACTTATGAGTAAAGGCCTGGTATTAAAAGTATAAATGGACTAATATGATGTATTGGGCTTTTAATGGGCTTATTGGGCCTTAATATGGAATTGGATTGAAACTAGTGTAACTAGTCAAAAATTTGACTAACACATAACACTATAATGTTGAATGAAAATATAAAAACCTACTTGATCATCATTAATGTATGAATTTGGCAATTCTTTTATAATCTATTTATCGTTCCTCAAATCGACTCGAAATTGATTTCCAATTAAACGTAAGATTTATTGTTCTTGGTGAAACGTAATTTTTTGGTATTTTTAAAACTAAAAACTATTTAATTAAAAACTATCTAATTAAAAATTACTTAATTAAAACTATTGAAAACTATTTCAAATTTAAATAAAACTAAGAATTATTTAATCTAAAAAAAGTAAAATCTTTGAAACTAATTAAACTAATCAAAAACAAATCTATTTTTAAAAAATAAATATAAACTAATTAAAAACTTAATTTTATAAAAACTTTAAATGAAATCTATTTAAAACTAATTTTTAATAAAACAAAATAAAAACTAATTTATGAAAGCAATAAAAATATTTTGTTTGTTTTTATTTTTAACTTTTAATTAAAATTAATAAAACTTAAAACTTGTATTAAATCTATTTAATTAACTGCAGCTAGAATTAATCCTATATTAATGACTATTGAAGTAAATAAACACAAATAAGGTACTAGATCAACTGGTAAAGGTGTTGGTCTGATAAGCGTGAGGTCTGGTGTTCGAGTCTCGTAGGAGACGAATTTTACTAATAATATATTCTTTTTACTTTTTGCAAAAAATGAAGGCAGTCAAACCACTCAGTCCAAATGGGTCTGAGCTTAAAACTGATAAGCCAAATAACAAACAAGACAGCTAAATAAGAAAACCAAATAAGCACCAAAAGCTTAAAACAGGAAATAAGCAATACTAAACCAAACCGAAAATAAGCATAGCAGAAATAAATAGACAAAATTAGAACTATCAGAATAAGCAATCCTAAACTAGAAGCTAAATCTAATAAGCAGTAAACAAAACTATAAAAACTAAGCAGATCTAAAACTATCAGCTAGCATAACCAACAACATCAAAACTTAAATAAACTAAATAAGTTGAAAACCTACTAAGCAGATTCAAATATTACTAAAATTTAAACAAACTCAAATATCCAAAATAATCCAAAAAAAACAGATAAGCAGATGAACAACTTTAATCAGATTTAAACAAACTCAAGCATAAATAATCAAACAACCTAATAAATCTAAAACTTATAAAATAAAAGAAAGAACTAAAACCTTGTGACGATTCCGTTGAGCAGTAGACTGACGCTGAGCTGTCTATGAAACAAGATCGAAACCACCACTTACTCGAACCATCAACACAACATAAAATTGAACTAAACCGCTTGCACCAAGAACAATCTTTCGGAACAGATTTTTATAACTTTCCCAGCGGGGAAAAATATTTCAACACTTTTATTTTTACTTTAATTAATCCAAACAGTTTTAAAGATAAATTGCAATAATAAATTTTTAACAGAAAAGAAATGAGACAATAATTAATTAAAATGTAAATAACTTTTATTAATAAAAACTGATTACAATACTTGAAAATTAAAATTTCAATTTAACCTAAAAAAAATTGCATAAAATAAAGTAAAAAATAAAAAGTGCACCCACAATGAGTTACAGGAGAGGGTTTTTATAGGAAAACCCTAAAAACTTGTTCATGATCTTGGTGAGCAAGGAATAAATCCCAGCCTCTCTTTCTTCTCTTCTCTCTCTTTTTTCTTCATCTACGGTGGAAAACACATTACCTTTTCACTCGGATTGCCAGGCTGGCAACTATTGTGTTAGTTGTGCTTCTTCATGACTGAGGTAGCACACAATGATTGGTGGATAATGAATGAAGAGGTGTTTCATCCAATCAGGAAAGGGATTAAGGCCACGTAGGTGAGGACCACATGGTGTTCTTCTCCGATTCTTATGGGGATTTATTCCAAATCGTGTGAATCACACGAGTGAAGCAAAAGCCCAAAATATTGGTGGGTAATTTTTGTGATTAGGGTGATTTAGGGTTTGTTAAAAAAAATGGTATGCGTTTTCTTGTGGGAGAGAAAGAAGGAAAAGGTGGGTGAGTGAGGTTATTCTTGTTTGTATCAAAAAGTGAGGGTTGACCGGCTTGTAAAACAAAGTTTATAACTTTGTTACCGTTTTTTTTTTCTTTGTTAATGGGCTTGGCCCAAAAATTAACTCCCATTCGTCTCAATTGTTTAAGGTTTTGGGCTTTTGGTTGGGCTTTTGCTCAAATGTGAATAAAGGCTAATCCACCAATGGGCTTTTGGGCCCATTAACCAAATGTGGGACCCACAAAGCTCAAATATCTTCAAAAAGATTAAATCCGCTAAAAACAAACTTGATTTCGGCTTCCTTGATCGTTTCTTCAAAACCTGTGTTGATTTGCCGGTTTTCGTGATCTTTGGCAAACTTTTGGTCTTTTGACTTTGTCTTCGTCTCTTTCTTGGACTTTTCTTCAACATTTGATCGTGAAATCCCGTGTTTTCTTTCCTTTTGATCATTTGTACCTATTTCACACAAAAACACAAAACCACGCGTAATTCCGACTTTTACGATATTAAACACATGATTAGGTCTTGTTTTTCCTTGATTTTAGTGGCAAAAGGATAAGTGTTTACACACTTATTAAATCCCCTACACTTGACCATTGTAATGACCCCATGCAATGGCATAGTTTAAAAGCATTAAGTTACATTTTTTTCATAATTAATCCATCTTGGCCTTTATTAAGATATGCTATTATTACTACGATGAAAAGATAAAGACAAAAGTTATAACAATTCATTAACTTGGAAATTATTTGATGGAAGAAACTCGTAAAGAAATTTAAGACTTAAGTTAGGGCGTTGGTGTCATGAATATTAATCACCCTCAAGTTTCACGTTCCCTATACCAAGCCTAAAAACGAGATCATTGTTTACAATAAATTCTCAAGTTAAAACCACTTATATAAGACAATTGTGTAATACTCTTTCTCCAATTCCAAAGTTGTATCTCTAGCTTTTATTGATTGTCATTTACCCGTAGGCTCATTTGACTTATTTGATAATTATTATTCCAAAAATGAAGGCAAAACTGTGCAAACCCGACACTCAAAAACCTAACCTCGTCCTAAAAAACGTTGTCACTAAAGTAAGCCCACATCAAGGATGATTTAACACGATTTGGGGAATAAATTCCCGGACCCAAAATTTGGCCAATAGTACTACTTATTAATTATTCCTCCAAAGTCATGTAGACTTTATGTGGAGTTTAGCAAGTTCACATCATATACCCTTTGGCTCTTTAAGATGTAAAAATGCTCCTCTTCTATTGTCCACACCCTAAGACTCCTTGAACGATAAACGAGGTAATTGATTTTTTGATCAATTTTTATTCAACACTTACCATGCCATACACCCTAAGGCTCTAATGACAAGGTTCGTGCTACATGCCCCACACCCTAAGGCTCCTTGAGGTCATGTTTTAATCTTATTCTTTCTTTGTTTATGATATATATAGTAGGCCAAATTCCGCGGTCCCATGGTCTGAATACCTCCTACTTAGTGGTTATGAGCTACCTTAGTCGGAAGTCCACAACGCTGGCACCCTCAATGTGTTCATGCTTTAATTACAAGGAGATAAAAGATTTGGCTAAGAGTTAAGATATCGAATCTACACCGCAAAAATCCTCATTTATTAAGCAATTAAATATACAAGCGGGAAGAAAGAGCCACAAAAACTCATATAAATAAGAATTAACCCTTAAACTTATTATTAACTCTATCATCTCTCGTTCTCCACAATTTAAAATCTCAAGGAATGAGATTCGTGGATGCTTAGCCTAATAAACCAATTAAGGTCCATATGGTTAAGGATACTAGCTAGAGTAAACTTGGATAAGTAAAATTGGGTTGAGTCAAAATATTCACGATGGGCCTAATATATCAAAGATATCTAAACTTGTTAAAACCATTTTATTCATTTATTTATTTTTGACTTTATTCTTAAAATGGAAAATATAAATAAGATGCGATGACAAAAAGAAAGAAAATAAATGGAAATACTACTAGGCCAAAATAGATCAAAGATTTGAAAAATGATGAAAAAAATTTAATTTTCCGGTTAAATTAGGTCAAATTCATGGAAAATCCCACTAAAATTTCGATAGAAATCCCCCCTACACTTAATATTAACATTGTCCTCAATGTTTAAGCATGTGGGAGAATAAACTCCCATACACCTAGGACATTGAGTACATTGTTTAAAATAGAGCTAAGGAAGAGACAACTAAAGTGATTACATTTATTCATTTTATTTATATACAAGATTGAATCAGAATAGCAAAAACGTATCGAATGAGTCGGGTACACGGGAAACACGGGAACACGGGTCGCGTCAAAAATGCAAAAAGTGGATCATTAAAGCACATGTCCCTGCACACATCACAACACACAAGCAACCTTCTTGGCTCCCCTCCTACACTTATTAGAAAATAGATAAAAAATATATATCATCGGGTTGCCTCCCGAGAAGCGCTTGTTTTTGTTAACCGAGTCACGAGCCTGACTCGACCCCGAATTAAATGGTCCATGGGGATGCCTCTAATGTAATACCGGGATCAAAAATCTTATCCTCGGTCCCGGAGGAACATAATAAATGAGAGGCAGAAGGATAAGTCTTGAAGGGTAGAAAAGTCCTCTCAACATAAGAAAAGTTATCATCCACGGGAGTATCAATATTAAGAAACTCATCGATCTCGGGAATGAGAAAACCATCATCATCACTAAAAGTGATAATTGGAAGAGAATCGATGGTAGAATCAAAAGTAATTGGTGAAGAGGCAAATGTGAATTTGTCAAAATCCGAGTTTTCAAAACAATATCAAGATCAAGTTTTAAAACTCCATTTGCCTTCTCATCAATACCATGATCACAATTAAGCTCATGCGAGAAATCCAATAACACGGGATCATAAAAAGCATCCTCGTGATGGAATTTCTCAATACTCGGGGTATAAAAATCATCACTAAGGAGTAAAGAATCCGATAAATCATTAGTATCCTTATCATGTTTTTCAAAAGTCGGTTTTGGTGAAATAGGAGAATCATCCTCATCCGATCCCGAGGAATAATTAAAATTGTAGTCGGAATCGCAACATAACTCATCCCTATCTACAAACTCCTTAGGTGTAGGACAAATTAAGGGTTCTTCTTCTATGCACTCATTATAAATTTCTTCACACTCCTCAAAAATTGGTTTATCAAAACATGTCTCACTAAGAGGGTTTGAAGAAAGCATAAAGTCATTTGAAGGAGTAGGTGAAGGAGTCATAAAAGAAATGGGGTCATCCATGGGTAATGTAGGCTCAAGTATAATCTCAGGAATTTCCTCAATAGGCGAGGAAAGAGGAGAGCTAATTGTATCTGTGGGTGTCAACACCGGAGGGGGAGTAAAACTCATGATAATCTTCGGGCCTTGTCTCTCCTTTAATGGCGGAGAGATGGAAGGATCCACAGTGGGAACATCTGTTGGGAATTAATTTGATGAGACAAAACAAGAATAATGAAACAAGAAGGACTTATATGCAAATATCAAACTTTACAAGAATATGGAGCACTTTCATATAACAAGGAGGACTTATTAGCAAAAGATGGAGGGACTTCTAATGTAATTAAAGTTTTCTTGTAAGAAAAGTCTTGTATTCTATTATATAAAGAATACACAGGCGTAGGTTTTTATTATCTCATTATTCACAATGTAGTCATAAAGCGTGTGTCGTGTGTTCTAGACGTGTGTGTTCTTGTAAACACGTCTAGGCTTTGTTACTTGTAATCGTTTGAAGTTTAATACAAGTAATCGTTGGAAAAGAAACACCTTGTTCATAATCAATGTTCTAATTCCGCTAGGTTTATCATATGAACGTTGATTATCCTAGTAAGCTTAATCGATCCATGAATTATGGTTTCCACAATTGGTATCAGAGCGGGTGGCTCTCGATGCTAGGATCAACAAGGTGTTCGAGTCGAAGAACGAAGCTTAAAAATTCGTCCATGATTTTATGTTTGGATCTCACTGCGCAAGCGTTTTCAAACTGCAATATCTCCTTCGTTAACCGTTGGATCGTCGCGGAAATTTAGCTGGTTGTTCTCATGGTATGTTTCTTCGATCTCACCGGAGCGATCGTCGAGTTCAGGCCTCAAGAAAAAGTTATAGCTCGTCGAAGTTGGTTGCTGGTGAAGGTATAAGTTTTCTGTTTTTGTCTTTTTATTAAATAAGATTTAGGGTTTTATCCCCTAAACCCTAGATCGAATTTAAAGCAGAAAAGTATGGGTTTTGAAGGCTGTTATATTGCATATTGATACAAGATTCAAGCTAAGGTCGATTTACAAACCCTAGGTTAGGGTTTCGGTCCTTAAATTTATAAACCCTAGATCGACTATAAAAATAGAAAAGAAGTGTTGCTTTGTGATCGTGGTTATATGTACTGCTGTAGCAAGAATGGTTTTAGGGTTTGATTGTAAAACGTAGATAGGTTTTGAGGGTATGTTCTTGATGATGTCGAAGCTACAGCAGATCGTTTTTGTTGTGATTCGGATCTACAGATGTTAGTTTTGGATCTGCTTGGAAATCAGTGACATAGGGTTTCAAGGGTAATTCACGTTTGAACTTTCTGATATGTATGGTCATACATGGTGATATTTGTTTTTAAGGTTTCACACTAAACCCTAGATCTGGTAACAAGGTTTTCGTGATAGCTGTTGACAAAGAAGTGACAGAGCAGTTCGTCTAAGTTGCTTGTGCAAAGAGAGAAGCAGTAATTTGGTTTGGATTACATCTGTTGTGATCTACGATGTGCAAGGAGAATATAAAAGTATTGTTCGACGTAAAAGGGTCAATTTTGTTTCATATAAAGTAAGCGTGAGGTTGATTATCAAAAGTTTTAAAAGGCACGAGACTTTTTCGGTTATTAAAGCAAGATGTTGACGGATCATGGTTTCCCATGATTTTAATATTGTCAAGGACGTGGGAATAAATTCCTAAAAATTAGGAATAGGTACGTGTAAACAGTCAAGAAAATAAAGGATCTGACTTTATGGGATATATACGTTATTTATGGATAAGATATGTGAAAGCTGATTGTGTCCTACGTGATTATTTATTCAGCAAGAAACAAGGAGATAGAGAGATGCGTATTATTTATTTTAAGCAGCTATGGGACACGGTTAGTATTTTCTTTATTTTATATCATTGGTTTTGGTGAAAAGAAAAAGCACCATATAGGTGAACAGGATGTGGTCTAGATATATGATTTGAGGATGACGTAACAATAGATGATCAGAAGTACTATTGTTTGTGAGCAACTTTGTTTGTTTAATGAGCAGATCATACTATGGTCCAAAGGTATGCTGTTTATTCTTGTTAAAGTTTTGGGTCTGCTCAAAAAGTGAAGGATGAATGAATGTAAGGTTTCAGCAATAAGGACGATTGAAGCCTGCTACGGGTCTAGTGAAGCAGATTACAGACTCGTTTTTGGAGCAAGTGAGAAAGTCAAGGGCGTGATAACAAAGTTTGTGCATGCTTGTGGTCCCAGATGGTAGAGACTAGAGAAACAAGTAAAGCCAATAGTTGGTCACGTGGGATACAAAAGAAAATCAATTCAGTGTTTGTTAGTATAATTTTCATGTGGGATTGCAAAGGGACGAATGGAATGAAAATAAAGGTTGAATGTTACGTGATGATGGACAAAAGGAGAAAGTGATGTCTCAAGCTTTTGCTCTAAGATATACGTTGTGAGTTTATGGACTTAAAATTAATAGTCGTGAGATAGGATCGAACTCGGGATCACGGGATTGCACACATAACGTAAAGAGTTAATTTATTTATTAAATATATTTTATATATATTTATTAAATCAAACCTAAGCTTAACTAACGATCGTTGATAAATAAAAGTTAAGTTATAACGACTGTTATGGAATTAAATAGAAGTTAAAAGAAGGAAAACGGAAAAGTTCTGGAAGCCCTAATTGGGCTTAATGGGGCGTCGACCTAAGGGAGAAAAAAGGAAGGAGGAAAGATTTACTTTCCTAATTGGTGTTTTACTTTGAGATCAAGTTTTGTCTAGCCTATATAAACACCTAAAAGCCTTCATAATTTTTCACCCATCCCTCTCCCTCTCTTCTCTTGTTCGTCGGCCAAACACCCCTTTATTAGGGTTTTGGTTTTCGATTTTTCTATTAAAAATATATCTAGTCCTAGCCCCTCTCTAGAGTTGTTGGGTAGATAATCCATAAGCATTGAAGCTCAGTTTGTTCGTGCTAGACTCACGGTTAACTCGTTGTATTACGTGTGTACAAGAGCGTGATATAATCTTCCTTTAGATTATATTCTTGGTGGTGTTCGTGATCAACCCTAGTTGCCGTTCGTTCCGTCGTCTTGTGGATCTTGCTAGGATAAAGGTATGTAACCCTAATCTTGATTAATATAATTGTGTTAAATTAATGATCTTGTTAATCGCTTCCGCTATGCGTTCTTTGATCCATATTAGGGTTTTAAATAATTGTTATGAACTATATAAACCATCAGTGGCATCGAGAGCCGTTTTAACATGATTATAATTATCAAGATCTAAAGTTTTTTAACTAATAATGATTTGTGTTAAAAATTACATGTTGTTTTTTAGGTTTTATGAAAAATTAGGGTTTTGTTTTTTATTATTATTAAAATCGACTTTTGTCGAATTTTTATAAAAAAAAAAAAAAAATTTGTAAACCCTAAAATTACATGGTAATTGACTTTAGATGTTTTGCATGAATTAATTGTTATGTCATGTGTGGTTACGATCCGTAGTTTTTTAATTGTCAAGAGAATGTGGGAGATCCGTAATAAACATTATTGTTTCTTACGGATCATATAATTTTGATTGATATTTGCTTTATTTGATTCAAAGTTTTAAAATTAGGGAAGACTTTTTATGTTTATAAAAACCCTAGATTTGATGTTCTTTGATTAAATTGGTTTGCATGTGGCTATTTGATTTAGTTTTTTTTTGTACTACTTTTTTTCATACGTTTTTTTTTTAATTGTATGTTGTAAACAAGGGTATTTTTTTCCAAGAAAAATAATATGGACTAAATCTTATCAAAATTAATGAATTGTTTTGAGATGTAAAATTCATATGATTTGCGTTGATTAGAATTGCAATAGCAACTTAACGGCCTACTCAATTTTGGCAAACTATAAAGTGGGTATAACGCACCGCTGGTCTTGTACCCGGTTAAGGAAGGAGGTGCTATGCTTTTACGCTGACCAAATTCCCGGCTCGCCTGTGCGTCAAAATTGGAATTACCTACGGTTGTTATTGGTACAATTCTTTAAGGTTGATTTAACTACATTAATTCACATCCGAAACACAATGAATAAAGTTATTGCTTTGTGCTATAACTAACGTTCTAGAAAAAGTACGGTGTGAATTTAGTTGTGTGTAAAATCTTTAATTGGTTTAACCAATACCTCAACTTGCAAGTATATGATGAACTTTTAGTCTCACCAAAAAGTTTACTAAACGTTTTTTATTAAACTTATGTTATGGAGATGTATGCATGCTTCTCCGTACATGATTTTGACACCAAAATCTATACCCTAAATTTAAGTCATATGCCCTCTAATTGACGAACACTTGAAGTTACAATTGTCGTCATATAAGATATCGGACGATGTTGTAATGCAGAGAAAACTTCATGACTGAATAAGATTGCACATGAAGGTTTTACGTTCTTTAGATTAGTCGACTTATATAAGTTACTCAGTGAGAACTGGAAACTTAAGGCATAAAGTAGGGATAAAACATGTTTACAATGCAAATGATTTTGCCAATGTAAATCCCTAACATATCTAGAAATTGCAATTTGATTTGGCAATTATTGTTCGACAAGTTACTATGTTGAATATATTTGTCACTAGCAGATCAACTGATGTGATGAATCTATGTCAATATGGGTTCTAGTTTTTCAAGGAAAATACTATGGTTTCATTACCGGGGTAATTTTATTTTCTTGAATTGTATTATCGAAAATACTAATGTTTGAACTTATTTCTGTAGAAATGGCTCAACCCGAAAGCAATCTGACAATAAGCTCGGCGTTCAAAGCTTTCTTTGAACGGCCTGAACTTACTGGCCCGAATTTCAATGATTGGTACCGCTCACTAAGAATTGTTCTGAGAGCAGCGGGTACTATCAGTATCTTGGAAACTCCTTTTCCGGAGGATCTTGCTGAAGATGCATCTGATGCGGAAAGGCTTCAACACGCTCCTAACGTTAAGAAGCACCATGAGGTGGCTGCTGTAATGTTAGGGAGAATGGCTCCATCACTTCAAAGGAAGTATGAGCTATTTCCTCCTAAGAAAATGCTTGATGAACTCAAGGCAGTGTATGAAACGCCACAAGCTATAGAGATCTATGATCTGGTTGATGCTCTACATAGCTGCAAGCAAGCTCCTGGAAAGTCCGTAAGTGCACATTACATGGAGATGAGGGGTTATATGGAACAACTCATCGCACTAGGACAACCCTTCGATCATAATATGGCTATTAACTTGATCAATAGGTCCCTTAATAAGGACTTTGGTGATTTTGTTCGTAACTATAATATGCATTGCACGGGGAAGACAGTGAATGATTTGCATGCAATGCTCATTGACTTCGAAAAGGGTTTGAAAGATAAGGCATCCACTGCTACGCCTCAAGTACTTTATGTACAAAAGGGTAGAGTGTCTAAACCTAAACCGAAAGGGAATAAGAAGCAGAAAGGCAAAGGCAAGGCTGATAAGAGCAAGCAAGTTGCGACTACATCTAAGCCAAAGCAGAACTTTGCTAAGAAATCTCAGAAAGATGAGACTTGCCACTACTGCAAGATGACTGGACACTGGAAGAGGAATTGCTCTCTCTATCTCCATGAAATGGCAGAACACAAGAAGAAGGCTGAGCAAGCTGCTGCAGCACCATCTTCTGGTAACTTATTTATGATAGAGTTATTTAATCTTTCATACAAATCAAACTCCTGGGTATATGATACGGGATGTGGTATTAACATTTGTAATACCCCGCAGGGATTTGAGTTGAAAAGGAGGCTTACCTATGGGGAACAATTTCTGCAAGTGGGTAATGGCGCACAAGCAGCGGTTGAAGCTATAGGAATATTTAAATTAGTTTTACCTTCGGGTTTAGTACTGTTTTTAAATAATTGTCACTATGCACCTACAATTGTTAGGGGTGTCATTTCCTTTTCTTGTATGTTGGATCTTGGATTTATTCACACGATTGATAATAATAGAATTTCTGTTTTCAAAGATGGTTTATTCTATTTTGATGCAATTTCTGTGAATGGTGTTTTTGAAATAAACATGCATGATAAAAATTCCAAGAGGAAAAATAATTATGTGTTTAGCATGAATAAGAAGAGTAAGTTAGACAAGAACTCTTCTTATCTTTGGCATTGTAGGCTTGCCCATATTGGGAAGACTCGCATACAAAAGCTACAACGTGATGGGCTTTTGGAAAGTATCAATGATGAATCATTTGATAAATGTGAATCTTGTATCTCTGGAAAGATGACCAAGAAACCTTTTAATAACAATATTGAAAGGGCTACTGAACTACTTGGTTTGATACATACTGATGTGTGTGGACCACTTAGACATGTGTCAAGGAAAGGTGCTACCTACTTCTTAACGTTTACGGATGATTATAGCCGTTATGGTTATGTTTATTTACTTAAGCATAAACATGAGGTATTTGAAACATTCAAAACGTTTAAAGCAGAAGTAGAGTTACAACTGGGAAAGAAGATTAAAGCTCTTCGTTCTGACCGTGGTGGTGAATATTTAAGTCAAGAGTTTAAAGATTATCTAAGTGAGAATGGAATTGTTCAGAAACTTACTTCTCCATATACTCCACAACAAAATGGTGTATCCGAAAGGAGAAATCGTACATTATTAGATATGGTACGATCTATGTTTAATCTTACAACTTTACCATTATCTTTTTGGGATTATGCTCTTGAATCTGTTGTTCGTATTCTAAATATGGTTCCCACAAAGAAGGTAGATAAGACACCATATGAACTATGGCATGGCAAGAAGCCATATTTGTCTTATTTGAAAGTCTGGGGTTGTGAGGCGTATGTGAAACGTGACTCTGGAGATAAACTCCAACAACGCTCAGTTAAATGTATCTTTGTAGGTTACCCTAAGGAAACTATGGGTTACTACTTTTATTATCCGGCTGAGAACAAAATAGTTGTGGCTCGGTATGGAGACTTCCTTGAAAATGATCTTGTAAATCAAGAATTCAGTGGGAGAAATTATGATCTTGAAGAAATTCAAGAAGATACATTGCCTTCTGAAAATTCTAGCGATGAAATTCCTGTAGAACCAGAAAGTCTGAGGTTTCCGCCGGAATTAATTCCTCCACGTAGGTCACAAAGGACTATACGTGCGCCGGACAAACTATGTCTTTACATAGAGGATGATGAGGAGGAAGTAGGGGATCTTGGTGAACCTGCTAACTATCGATCCGCAATGTCTGATCCAGAAAAGTCAAAATGGATAGTTGCGATGAATGAGGAAATGAAATCCATGGAAATCAATGATGTTTGGATTCTTGTAGCCGCGCCTAAAAATGCTAAAGTAGTGAAAAATAGGTGGATCTATAAGAAGAAAACTGACATGGATGGGGATGTACAATCCTATAAAGCACGTTTAGTGGCTAAAGGTTTTACTCAAACTTTTAGCATAGACTACGAGGAGACATTTTCTCCTGTAGCAGACTTACGAGCTATTAGGATTCTCATAGCTATAGCAGCATACTATGACTATGAGATATGGCAAATGGATGTTAAAACTGCCTTCTTGAATGGTCGCTTAGATGAAGACATCTATATGCAACAACCGGAAGGGTACGTTGATCCTAAATATCCAAAGCGCGTGTGCAAACTTCAAAGATCCATTTATGGTTTGAAGCAAGCATCACGTCAATGGAATAAGCGATTTGATGAAGAAATCAAAAAGTTCAGATTTATTCAAAATCGTGATGAGCCATGTGTATACCGCAAAGCTAGTGGGAGTAATGTAGTGTTCTTAATTCTTTATGTTGATGACATATTAATCATGAGAAGTAACATTCCAAGACTTAAGGAAGTTAAGGATTATCGTGGTAAATGTTTTTCTATGAAAGATTTGGGAGATGCTGCATATAAATAGGGAATTAAAATCTATCGAGATAGGAGTAGACGGTTAATTGGTCTTAGTCAAGATGCTTATATTGATAAGATATTGAAGAAATACAACATGCATAACTCTAAGAAAGGTTTCTTACCGATGGAGGTTAAGCATGAGTTAAGTCATGAGAAAGATGCATCATCACCTGAAGAGGTGGCTTACATGAAGAAGGTGCCTTATGCTTCGGCAGTAGGATCTATTATGTATGTTGTAAGATGTACAAGGCCTGATGTGGCGTTTGCTCAGAACTTGGTCAGTAGATACCAACAGAATCCAGGAAAGTTCCACTGGACTGCTGTTAAACATATCCTAAAGTATTTGAAGAGTACGAAAGATATGTTTTTGGTATTCGGGGGTAAACCAGACACAGAACTGAATGTAACAGGGTTCTGTGATGCGTCCTGGCAATGTGATAAAAACGATACGAAGTCTCAGACGGGTTACGTGTTTGTCATCAATGGAGGAGCAGTTGACTGGAAGAGCAGTAAGCAGAAAACCATTGCTATGCATGCGACTTAATCTGAGTACATGGCCGCTTCAGAAGCCGCAAAGGAAGCTGTTTGGATTAGGAAGTTTATTGGAGATCTTGGAGTGATGCCTTCAATTAAAGAACCTATTGATATATATTGCGGCAATTCTGCTGCAATAATATTCGCCAATGACCCTGGAGTCATGAAGGGTGCCAGACACTTTAAACGTAGATATCACTACGTTCGAGAACAAGTGGAAGCTCGAGAAATAAAATTAATAAAAGTTCACACAGATGATAACGTATCTGATCCTTTTACTAAGGCTTTATCTAGGCCAAAGGTAGTTAAGCATGCCAAGGAAATTGGGCTGCAACTAGCTAGCGAATTCATGCAATAAATCTGTTGATTAGTATTTGGATAAAGGATGTAAGACATTATTAAATTGATGAAATAAAGATTGGGTTTCGTTTATTTTTCTGTTATTTGATTTTGTGTCCTATTTTACATGTTTTAATCCATGAGCATTTTGATGTTTCTAAATGTCCGTTATCGATTAATAATATGGGAATATTATTAAACTAAGACAATTCAAAATGATGACAGAGTATACTTGAAAGTATATTGGTCAATTTTGGATGATATTTGATGGATCAAATATTGGACTTATCCCAACTATGTGATTTTACTTTATGGATCTTTGTCATTAAGTAAATCATAAATAGTTATCCTTAGACCTGAGATACCAGAAAACTGCATTGAATGTAGTGCATTTCTGTAAGGTAACCTAACACTAAACGTAACTGGTAGTCATAAGGGTTATTTTCAGAAGTGTTGCGAAGTTCATGTGTTTTGCTTGTAGTCGAAATGGGATTCATTTCCTTCAAATTTATTTTGAAGTATAAATACAACTGGGCCCCTCGGGGGAGTAGTAAGATGTTTGTGTGGCCACACCCAAATGTGTTTTGGTAATCTTGCTATATCCGTAAACGAGAAACAGAATAGTTAATGAAGGAATGACTTAGATCCATATCCTTATTTACAATGTATTTGAAATGAAAGGATAATAATAATGATGTAATCATTAAAAGGTTCTTGTCCAGGAGACCTTACCCGGTTTGTACTAGTGACATTGCTAGTGTAACTAGACGCTAGTCAATGTGATCACGATATTGGAATTTTGTCCAAGTGGGAGCTGAAAGTTTATGGACTTAAAATTAATAGTCGTGAGATAGGATCGAACTCGGGATCACGGGATTGCACACATAACGTAAAGAGTTAATTTATTTATTAAATATATTTTATATATATTTATTAAATCAAACCTAAGCTTAACTAACGATCGGTGATAAATAAAAGTTAAGTTATAACGACTGTTATGGAATTAAATAGAAGCTAAAAGAAGGAAAATGGAAAAGTTCCGGAAGCCCTAATTGGGCTTAATGAGGCGTCGGCCAAAGGGAGAAAAAAGGAAGGAGGAAAGATTTTCTTTCCTAATTGGTGTTTTACTTGGAGATCAAGTTTTGTCTAGCCTATATAAACACCTAAAAGCCTTCATAATTTTTCACCCATCCCTCTCCCTCTCTTCTCTTGTTCGCTGGCCAAACACCCCTTTATTAGGGTTTTGGTTTTTGATTTTTCTATTAAAAATATATCTAGTCCTAGCCCCTCTCTAGGGTTGTTGGGTAGATAATCCATAAGCATTGAAGCTCGGTTTGTTCGTGCTAGACTCACGGTTAACTCGTTGTATTACGTGTGTACAAGAGCGTGATATAATCTTCCTTTAGATTATATTCTTGGTGGTGTTCGTGATCAACCCTAGTTGTCGTTCGTTCCGTCGTCTTGTGGATCTTGTTAGGATAAAGGTATGTAACCCTAATCTTGATTAATATAATTGTGTTAAATTAATGATCTTGTTAATCGCTTCCGCTATGCGTTCTTTGATCCATATTAGGGTTTTAAATAATTGTTATGAACTATATAAACCATCATACGTACGGGATGAAAGATGGAATAACAGCAGCAGATGGTCAGTGGTGAATTGGTTTGATGCTGCCAAAGGATCTGTTGTTTGATATCGAGTCATAGGGTTTCAACTCCTCTGACATAATAAAATTTGGGTACCACTGACATATACACAAGCTAATCTATCAGTCCGTATGGCGTATTATATATGAAAAAAGAATTATTTTTTTACATACTTAATTATTTTCTCTCTCACACTCTATTTACTTTTTTCTCTCTCACACACCCACTTTTCTAACTACAATAGTAGGTGTAATCATCTCTCCATTCTCAATATCACTAACCACCCATTTGACCACAATCATCTCTCCATTCCCTGTAAACAGCATCGAAAACCACCATGTGGCCGGAATACGCTATCAAGAAAAACGCCAGCGATAGTCTGATTGTAAACCCTTTAGATCCGGTGAAAAACCTTTAGATCCGGTGATAAACTGTTAGATCTGGTGACAAATCGATTAATTTCGCTGGTTACCGTTAAGTTCCGGTGACAAACCGATTAAATTCGGTGGTAACCGTTTGGATCTAAAGCACACACAACACAAGGTGGCAGCATTACCATGGTGGCTGAGAAAGATGTAGGTAAATAAAATGAAAGAAAAAATTGAGAGTAAGTCTGTGTGAGAGAGAACAAAAAGAAATTGTTTTTGTTTTATAAAATTGTTGTATAATAGGTCAAGTGAAGACAAAGGAAAGACAAAGAAACTGTAGTTATTTCTGTCAGAGAGGTGTTTGGATACAATGTGAAAGGAGTCTAAACCCACAAACCCTTGATATCACTTGTCACGTGATGTTGAAGAGTTAGACAACAGATAGGATTGATAAAGTCCACAGGTACACGGTGTCTTAGCTAAAAAGATGGGCATTCTATTTTAACGTGGGATGTATATATGGTAGTTATATGCATGCTATTTTTATGGGATATATAATAAAAGATCTAGCAGCTCACGTATATTTTTGATAAGGGACGAATTTTATACATATGGAGTTGTGTGTATTCAAGTATATTGTGGTACAATTTATGTACAGTTGGTATATAGAAGAAAGGGACCCACAATGCCTAGAATACAAGTTTGTTTTGATCAAGTATGAGTTTCGCATGGGCCATTTGCTTTGGAAAGTGATGTGACAAGATATTAAAGAAGAGAAAGAAAGATGGTGTCAGTGGCTGACAGAGCCGCTGACAAGAATAAAACACACGTTGACAGAGACGATGCTGACACGTTATATTTAGACGTTGACAGCATGTTGTCCGATATATGGTTTTCTAACGCTGACACGTATTGTCCGATATAGGACAGTACATACTGATGATATATTGGATGACTCAGGATCTCGGACAGAACTGACTGTTAAATTTTTATGGCTCGTTTTTGAAGATTTTGTTTGGTACAATAAAGTTTTATTTGATTATGTGACAAGGCTAACCTTGCGGTTACGTACCGACTTGGATTAGAAGCAGAACGCCGACAGAGGCAGCAATTGCATAAAAGAATAGGATGATATTGTACTTAGATGATTTTCATTGCAAATTGGAGGTTTCGATGAAGACGATTGATTATTGCTTCTTTGGTGTTGGAGTTGTTTTTCGCAGGTTTATATTTTATCATATCTCAAAAGATTCCTGCCTCTCTTTTGAGATAACTTGCTTGTTCGTTTATGTTGGTGACGAAGACTTGTCAAATCTAGCAAACTGTCAGCTTGCTATCACTTGAAGGAGTTACATTATCGTGCTCAGTGTCTCACAAAGGATGAGGATTTTGACAAGAGATCGAGGTCTGCTTATACTTTAACGTTTTCATATAAGTTCGACGTCACATGGATAGTGCAAGATATAAGGTACAAGCTTGGGAGATTCCACTTCTTCAACAAATAGGTTATATTCGTTTTTCTTCATTCGTAATCTACAATTAGAGTCTACATGGTTCGTGATTCATTTACATGCACCACTTAAGGGGAAGCGTTTATTAGTTGTTTATCTTTAGAAGACCCCTATTGGATGAGACAAAAAGGGGAAGAAGATCCAAATATCAAGGTATACAATTTATTTTTATATGGCGATATGTTTTACAAGAAATCTTACTTTGAGGGGAAGCTTGTTTCATTCGTGAAAGATCAAGATTTGAAGATTGGTTTTGTCATCATTAAATAGGGGAAGATTGTTGGGAATTAATTTGATGAGACAAAACAAGAATAATGAAACAAGAAGGACTTATATGCAAATATCAAACTTTACAAGAATATGGAGCCCTTTCATACAACAAGGAGGACTTATTAGCAAAAGATGGAGGGACTTCTAATGTAATTAAAGTTTTCTTGTAAGAAAAGTCTTGTATTCTATTATATAAAGAATACACAGGCGTAGGTTTTTATTATCTCATTATTCACAATGTAGTCATAAAGCGTGTGTCGTGTGTTCTAGATGTGTGTGTTCTTGTAAACACGTCTAGGCTTTGTTACTTGTAATCGTTTGAAGTTTAATACAAGTAATCGTTGGAAAAGAAACACCTTGTTCATAATCAATTTTCTAATTCCGCTATTTTTATCATATGAACGTTGATTATCCTAGTAAGCTTAATTGATCCATGAATTATGGTTTCCACAACATCACTACTAGTAGTGGTGTTAGCCTCAACATCAACTCTCAAAGACGGGTCAATATCACATTGAGCTTGATAGGTTTCTAAAATGAGAATGAATTTTCTATCGGTTTCCTCTTGCCATTCTCTTACTAATCTATCATGTTCTTCAAGTTTATGAAGAATTAAGTCCATTTGAGGTTGTGAAATACTACCTTGATTATAGTTTTGAAAATTGCCTTCATTAGGAAAACCTTCATTATTTGAAAACCCTTGATTTTGAAATTCCTCATAAAACCGTTGATCATAATGTGGTGGGTCACTAGTTGTAGGAAACTAGGGGAGCCAAAATAAGTATTAGTAGTATAACACATACTTTCCTCATTATTATAAACCTCCTCATAAGTTTTATCACAATTAAAATAAGCATGAGGTCCACCACAAGTCGTACACTCCTCGGACATAATCTCATAACGCTCTTCTTGCAATATTTCCCAAATCGGACGATTATCCATGATAGTGTCGAAAGAAATCGAAATAATAATACGTAATATTTTTGGTGTAATACTTTAGGAAAAGTATTACTTTTGGGTTTTTTAATTTTTTTGGTGCAAATCTTAGGAAATAATTTGCTTTTGATGATTTTTTTTTGTATTTTTATCTTTTTGATTTTTTATGTTTTTTGATTTTTTTTTAAACAAGAAAAATAACGTTCAAAATCGAACGGATCCCAAAATCCAAATCGTCAATCGTAACGAGCGAAGCGGCAGTGCCGCCATTTTAATGTATGAATTTTGCAATTCTTTTATAATCTATTTATCGTTCCTCAAATCGACTCGAAATTGATTTCCAATTAAACGTAAGATTTATTGTTCTTGGTGAAACGTAATTTTTTGGTATTTTTAAAACTAAAAACTATTTAATTAAAAACTATCTAATTAAAAATTACTTAATTAAAACTATTGAAAACTATTTCAAATTTAAATAAAACTAAAAATTATTTAATCTAAAAAAAAGTAAAATCTTTGAAACTAATTAAACTAAATGAAAACAAATCTATTTTTTTTAAATAAATATAAACTAATTAAAAACTTAATTTTATAGAAACTTTAAATGAAATCTATTTAAAACTAATTTTTAATAAAACTAAATAAAAACTCATTTATGAAAGCAATAAATATATTTTGTTTGTTTTTATTTTTAACTTTTAATTAAAATTAATAAAACTTAGAACTTGTATTAAATCTATTTAATTAACTGCAGCTAGAATTAATCCTATATTAATGACTACTGAAGTAAATAAACACAAATAAGGTACTAGATCAACTGGTAAAGGTGTTGGTCTGATAAGCGTGAGGTCTGGTGTTCGAGTCTCGATGGAGACTAATTTTGCTAATAATATATTCTTTTTACTTTTTGGAAAAAATGAAGGCAGTCAAACCACTCAGACCAAATGGGTCTGAGCTTAAAACTGATAAGCCAAATAACAAACAAGACAGTTAAATAAGAAAACCAATAAGCACCAAAAGCTTAAAACAGGAAATAAGCAATACTAAACCAAACCGAAAATAAGCATAGCAGAAATAAATAGACAAAATTAGAACTATCAGAATAAGTAATCCTAAACTAGAAGCTAAATCTAATAAGCAGTAAACAAAACTATAAAAACTAAGCAGATCTAAAACTATCAGCTAGCATAAACAACAATATCGAAACTTAAATAAACTAAATAAGTTGAAAACCTACTAAGCAGATTCAAATATTACTAAAATTTAAACAAACTCAAATATCCAAAATAATCCAAACAAAATAGATAAGCAGATGAACAAATTTAATCAGATTTAAATAAACTCAAGCATAAATAATCAAACAACCTAATAAATCTAAAACTTATAAAATAAAAGAAAGAACTAAAACCTTGTGACGATTCCGTTGAGCAGTAGACCGGCGCTGAGCCGTCTATGAAACTAGATCGAAACCACCACTTACTCGAACCATCAACACAACATAAAATCGAAAACCAAACAGCTTGCACCAAGAACAATCTTTCGAAACAGATTTTTATAACTTTCCTAGTGGGGAAAAATATTTCAAAACTTTTATTTTTACTTTAAATAATCCAAACAGTTTTAAAGATAAATTGCAATAATAAATTTTTAAAAGAAAATAAATGAGACAAGAATTAATTAAAATGTAAATAACTTTTATTAATAAAAACTGATTACAATACTGGAAAATTAAAATTACAATTTAACCTAAAAAACTAAATTGCATAAAATAAAATAAAAAATAAAAAGTGCACCTACAATGAATTACAGGAGAGGGGTTTTTATAGGAAAACCCTAAAAACTTATTCATGATCTTGGTGAGCAAGGAATAAATCCCAGCCGCTCTTTCTTCTCTTCTCTCTCTTTTTTCTTCATCTACGGTGGAAAACACATTACCTTTTCACTCGGATTGCCAGGGTGGCAACTATTGTGTTAGTTGTGCTTCTTCATGACTGAGGTGGCACCCAATGATTGGTGGATAATGAATGAAGAGGTGTTTCATCCAATCAGGAAAGGGATTAAGGCCACGTAGGTGAGGACCACATGGTGTTCTTCTCCGATTCTTATGGGGGTTTATTCCAAATCGTGTGAATCACACGAGTGAAGCAAAATCCCCAAACGTTAGTGGTTAATTTTTATGATTAGGGTGATTTAGGGTTGGGGTAAAAAAATGGTCTGTGTTTTCTTGTGGGAGAGAAAGAAGGAAAAGGTGGGTGAGTGGGGTTATTCTTGTTTGTATCGAAAAGTAAGGGTTGATCGGCTTGTAAAACAAAGTTTATAACTTTGTTACCGTCTTTTTTTTTCTTTGTTAATGGGCTTGGCCCAAAAATAAAATCCCATTCGTCTCAATAGTTTAAGGTTTTGGGCTTTTGGTTGGGCTTTTGCTCAAATGTGAATAACGGCTAATCCACCAATGGGCTTTTGGGCCCATCACCAAATGTGGGACCCACAAAGCTCGAATATCTTCAAAAAGATTAAATCCGCTAAAAACGAACTTGATTTCGGCTTCCTTGATCGTTTCTTCAAAACCTATGTTGATTTGTCGGTTTTCATGATATTTGGCACACTTTTGGTCTTTTGACTTTGTCTTCGTATCTTTCTTGGACTTTTCTTCAACATTTGACCGTGAAATCCCGTGTTTTCTTTCCTTTTGATCATTTGTACCTATTTCACACAAAAATACAAAACCACGCGTAATTCCGACTTTTACGATATTAAACACATGATTAGGTCTTGTTTTACCTTGATTTTAGTGGCAAAAGGATAAGTGTTTACACACTTATTAATCATCATACTTATAATATGATCATATATATATATACATAGCCATTATTTTTACAAATTCATTGGACAAGAGTCTAAGACGAGTATTATTTGTCTAGATTTCCGTGATTGAAGCACGTACCATACATCCAAATCGCCGATAACCCGCCTTTCCCAATCAACGTGAGTTCATAGCCTCGCACTCTTTTATATGTTATATGAAATGTTTTATAAACCCGCGAGGGAGATAACATATTAGTTCTAATAAAATAGGACACCAGTTGTCCCGATTATTTGCTTATTGATATGGACCCGAATGATTATATGACCCGATGAATGATTATATGACTTGATGAATGAAATGAAATGGATTATTATAGTTAGGTTATGTCACTAAAAGTCCCATTAGCATGAATTGTGAACTACCAGGATTTGGTAGACGCTTATGCATATAATAGTACTATTTGGGGAAGATCACCCTAATTCGCGCCTTGACGGTTGATCCCCGTCGTGCCACATTGATTGGTAAGCGAATTTTTGTACGAAAAGATTTATATAAGCGTGATTATTGTGACGACATGCTGTTTTAGATGGGCAAAGGAATTTCGGGTTAGCTACCCGTTCTTTGGTATATTAAGGTAGCAATGTCATGCGACTTATAATAATCCAATATTGAAACTACTGATGTACGAATTGAATTATAATATATTGCTTGACTAGCAATACGGGGTCTTATTATTGATATTATGTTCGTGTTTTGGTTTTACATAACCATTATCATATAACGGTTTTATTAAACTTTATACAACGTTATAAAACGTGTTGTTTGGTGTTTTTACGACAATGGTTCGTATAATGGTTTTAAAGGCAGAAGCCTATATTATGATTTACGTATAAGAGTTGTATAAAATGACTTTGGCCTATTTTATGGTCTATTACAAAGATTTGTACAAAATGATTTTCGGTAACAATTATATACCGATGATATATTAATGGTTTTTATTAAACTTTATGAATTCACTCGGCGTTTTCGCTTACCTTTTCTTTTAACATGTTTTATCTCATGTACTTGAAGGTAATTCTCGGGAAGACGACAAGAATTTATGGCCCGCATTCAAATAAAATTTCTATTCAAATGTTTTGTAATATTGTATGAAATACTATGACTTGGGACCTATGTAATTTGATATTCATGAATGGAAAATGTTTTATTATTAAACGACGCGATTTTTAAGCGTTGTCTATGATTTGAGTAATGTGCTATCCCGTAACACCAACGACTCTTCCGCTGAACTAAAGTATTAATATTTGGGGGTGTTACAGTTTGGTACCAAAGCTCTCGTTATAGAGAACGAAAGATTTTTAAAACCAAGGTTTTGAATAAAACATTTAAAAATCTTTTAACCATAATATTTTTAAATAAATATTTTGAATAAAATGTTTAAAAATCTTTTGACTATAATGGTGCCAAAGAATTCTCGAGTTACCGACAAGGCCAGAATGAGAAGTGTTATTTTAATATATATATATAACTTGTACTATATATATATATATATATATATATATATATATATATATATATATATATATATATATATATATATATATATATATATATATATATATATATATATATATATATATATATATATATATATATATATATATATATATATATATATATATATATATATATATATATATTATATATAGGTATAATTATGATTTGAAACCACAGTTTTAATCCATGTCATATCCCAGTCACATCTTTTAGCCAATAGTATTTGAGTATTCCCTAGAAAATCTCCAAATTCCACGAAATTTCCGTTTGAAATCGCAGTTTTATGAAAATCGCGTTTTGGAAACGCAATTTTGAAAACTTTGTTTTGGAAATTGCGTTTTGTTTTTTCTGTTGTAAAAAACATTATTTTTTGAAGTGAGGGTTGTGAGATTCGAACTGAGTACCTCTAGGTTATTTGTTTTGGTGTTTTCCAACTGAGCTATTGGATGATTTTTATTTTTGGATGATAAACCTCTATATTTATTATCTGCTTTTGTATTTAATATAATAAATATCTTCTGATATTTTTTAAAATATATCAAGATATACTCCATGTATATTCATCCATATCTAAACTTTGTTGAAAATTATATTTTTTCTATCAAACCCTAATTCGCTAAAAAATCATCCATCGTAATCTTCTTTTTCTTGTGTAGGTTTTTTCCAGTTTGATCATCTTCTTTGTTAAAGGTATATTATTTACTCAAAACCCTAATTTTGTTTAAACCTAATGATGAACTGTGTTTGAGTTTTCAGTTTTTGTATGCATATGTTTGTTTGTTTTTTGTAGGTTGATCATCTTCTTTGTTTTATTTACAAGGTACATTTTTATTAAAACCCTAATGCAAATATATTACTGTATTGTTTTTTCTTCATGTTTTTTTATTACTATTTTTTCTTATCTTCATACATATATATATAATGTATTAGTCGATTTGATCTCTTTCAATACAGATCTTGAAAGAAGAAAGCTTGGATGGTGGGCACTTATGCAGACATTCAACAAGACCTGACCATTTGATATCCAAGAAAAGTCATACTTTCTATGTTATTGTATCTTGGGCTGACATAAGTGATATGGACACTTACAATCAAATAGAGAAAGAGAAGGCTAAGTTTTTACCTGTATTAGCTGGTCACAAATGCCTTCTGTTGCTGCATAGTATGCTGATGTGCCATTGAAAGTGACCAATCCAGTTCCAGATGCTATAATGAAATGACTGTACTCAGATCTCTTTATCCGTCTTACCCTTACTTGCAACATACTTACTCTAACTGACATCATCTAGAAATCCATCATGAACCTTTTGAAACACGTAAATCTTTATCTTGAACAATTGGACATGCACAAAGACTTACTGATGTTGCGCATTTTACATACAACACAGACCCTGACCAACACTTTTTGCTGCAAAGTATGCTGTTGTGCCATTGACACTGACCAATCTAGTTCCAGATGCTACGATGACTGTACTAAGATCTCTTTATCCGATTTACCACTTCTCAGAATAAGAAAAACTAAGAAGTTCTTACTCGGCGAATACTGCCATCATTTTGGTATGACCTTCACCAACAGCTGGCGGACTCATGCTAAATTCAGGTACATATATATTTTCATATGGATATTGTTTTATTCTAGATATTAAAGATTATGTTGCTCTCTGTCTCTCACCTTTCCGCTATAAATTTGTTACAGGCATTCAACGTAGATTGATAAATCTATGATTGGAAGGTCAAGATTTGAAGGTGAAAGATCTCTTAAGTGAACTCACGTTGTCATATCTATGTGAGATAATGATTAATAAGCAGGATGCGGGAATGATCATAATTGTAATGGTGGTTCTGCAATGGCTCAACAACATAAGCTTCCAGCTATCCCAATGTCAAGAACTCAACTGGTAATTACTAAAGTTTTTACTTATTCATAAGTTTGAACGACTGATGTTAAGAAATCTGAGCTCTAGAGTTTCATGTATGTGTAGTTTGGCCAGACAAGAACAATCTTCCAGATTTGAAATATTGATTTGTCACAGTTACAAGTCAAACATTAATAACCATAACAATTATTCTTATTATAAAGATATGTAGACAGTAGGTATATATAACCACAAAAGTAGATATAAATAGCAGGCTATATCTATCTCTTAATGAAATTTCTCTATTTTCGGCAAGTATAAGAAACCTCAAGGCATGGCCTTGAAATACATATTCGAGGTGGTAAGATTGGTGGTTGTGAAACTGGCCAAAACATGTAGAGGCTGGAAAGGGTTTGCTGGATTAGCTTAACCCATGAACATTCATCATAGTTGCACAACCAATTCCAATCCTCTTGATATCAGGTATGCATTTTTTTATTCTAGCCATATTCATCATTGGCATTATCTTGATATCAGGTTTGTTGGATTACCTCTCTTTCTGAGTGTTCCCATTTTTGTCAATTGTGTCTTATTCTTTTGTGTAGCTTAGATGCCCCAAGTCTACTTCATATATTTGCCACAGGTTCAGATGGTACCAACCTAAATTGGACTGCTTTTGCAAGGGTAGGATCCTTTGCAATCAAAATAATACCAAGCTGTTTTTTTAACCACAGTATTTTATTTTAGTTTGTTTAAATGGTTGTCATTCTTTCTGCGTCTACATCTCTTATCAAATTGTCTGTTTTTTTAACCACAGTATTTTAAGTTGTTGTTTGTGATATGTTATTAAGTGGTCATTATCTTATAACAGTATGTTCCATTTTAAATGCAATGTTAAAGATTTCTAACATTGGTTTAAGCGATACAATGATTGATTATAATTTTAAAGAATGCGGCAAAGGTGTTTTGATATATTCAGTTTAATAGTCATCTATGCAGACATATACCAAGGTAAATTGTGAAATTTCTACAACATACATTTGATAATCTCCCATTTTTATTGACTTTATCTAGACTGGTAAGATGGGCAGGTCCGGTGGGTTGGATTTTGCGTCAATACTGTTAAAAAGAGGACATTATTAAGTATAGTTAAAGAAGTAGGGATGGTTTCTTGCTAACACTTCTTCACCACCTATTTGGTAATATTAAGTATATGCGTTACATAAATTCTATGATTTTTATATGTATCGTGATTTAAGATGAGGAATACCAATGGGAATGAGCAGAGTGGAAAAAGCACTGGTAGATGAGTCAAAAGAGAGAGTTGCTGATGTTAGTGAAGCCAACAACAACACCATATGGGAAACCCAAGTTGCACAAAATCAGGACAAGGTTGAGAACATTGGAAGCGGTGCTATTGCAGAAGGTGGAAAATATGAAATCTTAATGGCGTATGAGCAAGTCAATTACTTATTTGTCATGGAACATACCAAATTCAGGCTGGAGTAGATGAGTATGCTGACAGCAATGTGGATCCTTTGGTGAGGAGACCGAGGAGGAAAAGTAAGCTGCTGAAGAACGTGCAGCTGCAAAGAATGCACGCACTTGAAAGTTCATTTATGATGGCATATGATGATTATACAAGTTTATTAAAAAAGTTGTTACTGTTTACACTTGAGGATGTTTATTATAAAATTCTCGATTTATGCAGACCTGATACCTTGACATGTCAATAGTTGGTCTATTTGATAGTCATCTATACACAAACCCTAATTGATATTTTCTCCCCATTAGCAGACCTTAAATTTTTGCCGGTTTTCTGGTCATGGCGGCTTTTCACAGGTTGCCAAGTACCCTTACATGCCATCAGGTAAACACACCTGAATTTATATATAGATTTGCTTTAGTATTATAATAATGATTCTTTATACAAGATGTTGTAATAGATTTGAGGAAGTCTTAAAAAATTAACACCATAAACTATCTCGATGTAGCTACCAGATCCAGTAATACAACAATAAGAAGGACTGGCAGAGAGGGAATGAAAAGGGTTTTCATCGGGTTATCAGCCATGCCCTCACCAATGGAAGCTTGCTCAAGAAGTACTTTGATCTTCAACTTGATTCACATGATTGTGTATATTTTATTCTATTACAGGTCCGGGTCACAAATTTGCATGAAAATTTTTTTTATCTCAAGGTCTATTACCGAGTGGTCCTCCTCCAATGAGCTTACATCTTTGGGTTCACACGAGTCCATCTTCACATGACAATATATTGCTTTCTACATTTACACTTCAAGATGACAAGGCACCGGTACCACCTGTCTCAAATATTTTGATAGAAAAAATGGCTAAGTGTTGATGCTCAAATTGGAACAACCTGTCCCTTTTCGACCCAACTTACACCATTTTAAACTCGCCTTCTATAAATTATAATCTCCACGTGTGAATAATATGGTTCCTTTTTTCTTTTCAATCATTGGGATAAAGTTATTGAATAGACCACGATTTGTAGCAGCCCCCCATGTATGTTACCATCGTTTAATGAGTCCTAAATTATTGTTTGACTTACAAATTGGCCTGCAACATATCTTTAGTGGAAAGGACTGCTCTTTCAAGTTTGGTGAACAAATTTGAACCTGCATAATATTATTCGTAGATAGTCTTAAAGAATATGTGTAATATAAAGAATGCCCCTCTACCAATATGTTTATCCGCCTTTGATCATTCTTCGTGTTCAATTTCGGTGTGGTTTCTGCGACATCAAAGGTGTAGTGACCTTGATGGAGGGACAAGGAAAACCCCATACGATTCAGACGAATGTTCAACAAGACTACGCTCTTCTCAGTTGTGATCCTTGAGGTTTCCTATGGTCGAGGGTCTTATCAATCTGTCTACTACAGGTTTGGAGTTCAAAGTATTTATAAATTCTGATTAAGACGTGTTATTTTTTAGGATTCAATGGATCCTATAAAATAGTCCTGACAGAGATCAAGGACGTCTTACAGTATGTACAAGGTCGTTACGGTGCAGGCCGTGTGCACTCACAGGAAAGTGGTCACCGAGCAATCCGCTTGAATGCCCATACTATTGATAACAGGTGTTAATGCATGTTTTTTACTATGTTTATGTTTTCATGTTGGATAATCTGTTAGGTATCAAAAGTTTTGCAGCTATTGTTCCCATAACAAGATGGCAAGAGGTCTATGCGTTGCAGCAGCCGCTATTTTGTTATTCACTTGTGTCGTAATTTTTTTTCACATTAGAGGATGGTGTATGTTAATTATGTGTTTTGTAGGTCTGATTGGTTTTTTGGCATATCAAAATGGTTATTTAGTTAGGTTGTTGGAACATTCATACTTGTGAAGAACTGATTTTGTACGTTCCATTCCATACCATAGTTGGGTTTGATGTTCATCTTCAGTTATTGAAGGTTCCTCTATTATCTCTAATCAGATTAATTTGAATTTTATCAAATTCATATAACAATTTTATTTCGTTACTGTGTCATTAAAATTGGTATGTAGGAATAATAGAAAAAGGAAGAAGACATGCTTGTGCAAAAGAAAATGTTAGATGGACATAAGGAGGAAATGTGACAGGTATCAAACATATTTCTTGATTTATTGAGATTTTATTAACGCATTCATAGTTTGATTTATTGATTAGAATAAGAATTTTGCTATTGGCGAATATGCATCAGGGTTTAGATTTCTGAGACTTGACTACTGGCCGCCAAGAGCAGTAAGTAGTTGAAATGACCACTCACTTAAAAAAAACAAGGTGTCACTTGTGCGTTCCTCATAAAGCTTGGTCCTCATGATGAACCTCACAAGTACCTACCTGTAGCAAGGTATTCTATTTTTAAGTTGGTTAGTACAGGTAGGAAGCTTCTAAGCTGGACGAACTTATATTGACCCTATACTCAACCCACCTGACCAATTTGTTGTGCGTCAATTCGTCAACCAATAGATCCCCTTAGTAGTTGCCGTCCAAGGTGAGTGTGCATATAACTTTTGGTCATATATTTCATACTGACCTGATGAATTGTCTTGAGCATGTACTCTACGCATACAATGTCGTGCACGACCCATCATTTCTGAAAAAAACAAATACGACAATGTTGTCACGACCCGAGCCACACGACGTGTACCAGAAATACCTCGCTATTCCGTACGTCTCACTGACTATTCGGAAGGTTATAATGGACTTTTCCTTTTTCTCTTTCTAATTATTTTACATAGTCCCTGTTGCAAAATAAAGTGATTTGATAAAGGGTAATCAAAAGAAGTGGAAACTGGGTGGATCGTGCAAAAACACGAAGCCCCTCCTGAAAGATACACAAAGTTCCTTAGAGTCCATGCTCATCAAAGGCTGATGTTACAAGACTTTTTCCTTATATATAACCTGTCTCGAGAGTTTGTGACCGCATCGGAGAAAGAACCGCATCAGGTTCTTGCTTGAAATCTGAGGTATTACAAACTCAGTTCGTCATATTGAAAGGTTACTTATTTATACATGTAACTTAAGATTAAAGTGCACATTCTGGCCTTTTACACTATGAGAAATTGAATGACATGCATTGATCCTTTTGATATATAAGAGCTTACTCTAATAAAAAAATATGTTTTCAGACATATTGAAATAAGGGTTTACAAGGTTTTTATGATTGTGGATGACTGGAATGACATTTCTGACATACGTTTGTCAGTTTTTTACTTCAGAAAGGGTCACCATTTTTAGTGTTGAAATAATTTTGTATCAAATGTAGCTCAATTCATTTATGTCATACTTTGTTTGAATTTTCATAAAGAAGGGGTCCCATTTATAGTGTTAAGGATTAATTGTCCACTATTTTGCAGTCTTTATTTTCTAAATTAGTGGTCGCCCTTCTTATAACCTAATATGATGAAGTTCATAGACGAAGGATCCAAGACTTCAAGTACTACTATTCTTACAATAAACTTTCAGAAGTGGGTCTTTTTTGAGTTAACTATTCGTAACAAGTCAAACCTGTACTTCTTTTTGGTCTATTGATTCACACCATGAATGTAATTATTTCTCAGATTGTTAATTCTGTCATTGCTTTTTTCCAAGTTTACTTTAGTTGAACATGAGAACTTGCAGAGCACCATGTTTATATTCTTCGTGATTAATATTGCAATAACTTAATTAAAAACACGTGAACCCGATAACCAAATTTATGTCTTATGCTGTTGATTTGAAAAGTGTAATGGAAACTACATAGTTAATTAAACGTAGATTTTTTTACCTCTAAGGGTCATAAAGACAACATTTATTTTTTTAAATCTGACTTTAAGAGAAAAAAAAAGATATTACAAAACAGGCAAGTATAAAGCAATGTTTTCAAACTCGAGTCGATCCGGCCGGTTGACCCAGTTCTGATCGAAAAACTGGTCATATTAACCCAGGTTTTACATTTTCAAAGCCCGGCTAGACCTGACGGGTTTGGAATGACCCGGGTCGACTCGGTTCTCGAGACCTGGCCGGGTTTCGATTTTTTTAGAGTTTTTTTAAATATGTAAATTTTACGTTTTGTGTCGGAATGTTATTTTTACATATTATATTGATTGGTAAACAACTTATATCTTTGATATAAGGAAGTTTTTTTTTGTTTTTGTATATAATTTTGTTAATTATTAAAAATATGAATTTTTTTTAAGAACACCGAGTTAACCAGGTTGACCCGAGTCGACCCGGGTTAATCCGAACCGGTAATTCAACTGGATCGATTTACAAACCGGGTTTCAAAACATTGGTAAAAAGAACGAAACGCATTCACGATGTACACTGGAAGACTTCTAGAGTTTGGGAGGTTTCATTCAGTTTATGCTATTCGCTTTGCTTTCTTATTTGTACAGTGTGTTTTCATATAACACGTAATAATTACTATTAGATTTTAGAATTTTAAAATGATAAAGGGCAACAAAATTTCCTTTTAATTTACTCGATTATAATGGCGTTAATCTTTCGTCTTCACTCAAGGACCCATTAATTCACTAAAATTAGAAAAGCTTTAAAAAGCTTTAAATATTAATTATCACAAAATTAGGCCATAGTTGAAATTGAAGAGAAATGCCCCACGAACTAAAATCAAAGGAGAGTCGTGTACGACAAAAGATTGATATAAGACAAAACAAGTCCATTGGGATTTACGATCACTAAGTGGCAAGGGTCTAAAAATCCGGAAAACAAACCATAACTGTAAACAAACCAAAATTACTAGGTGGCAAGCACACAAAAAAGCGGAAATCCAAACTATAACTATAAATAAAAAAAATACAAACGTACTCTTAGAAAAAATTTTATGAAACGACCCCGCCCGTTGGGCGGGTTACGCCGCTAGTATATATATATATATATATATATATATATATATATATATATATATATATATATATATATATAGAGAGAGAGAGAGAGAGAGAGAGTAGGTATCCAATAAGAAGAAAAATTAAAATGAGAAGAATAAGAAGGATTTCTAACCACATATTTCAGATAGAAGTGAGAAATTTAAGAGGAGATGCATCTGACTTTGTAGGTGCATCTGAAATGTGCGGTTGTGGTTTCTTCTCATCCTTCTCATTTTAGTTATTCTTCTTATTTGATCCTAACTCTCTCTCTCTCTCTCTCTCTCTCTATATATATATATATATATATATATATATATATATATATATATATATATATATATATATATATATATATATATATATATATATATATATATATATATATATATATATATATATATATATATATATATATATATATAAATATATATATATATATATATATATATATATATATATATATATATATATATACATATATATATATATATATATATATATATATATATATATATATATATATATATATATATATATATATATATATATATATATATATATATATATATATATATATATATATATATGTTGTAATTTGATTACATGATTGTTTAATGATTATTTTAATACTTATACGAGGTATTTATACGACGTAGATTGTCACAAGAAACCCTAACTCCCCTAGCAAATTAATCAAAGTTATTCCCGTAGGAATTCTAGCTATTCCAGATCTAAACCAAGTTGTGGATATTTATGATCCCAACAAAATAGTTGATATTCGTAGAAATGTTGATATTAGTTGATTATGATCTTGAAGAAGAACTGGGGAGATTAAATCTGATATTGATGTCATGACGATCTTTCCTTATAGAGTGGAGTTTGACAAAACCTTACCACCTAGAAAGGTGTCATCTGATTTGGTGTCACCGAAATCTTGAATTTGAAATCGAAATCGAAAAGGTGAATGTTGCACTTGAGGCTGTCATTGGAGCGTTTACCCAAAAGCCTCATGCCACTAGTACCTTTCCGAGAAGTCTAAATGAATGTGTGAGTCTAATATTTCGTTTTTTAGTGTAGTTGTCTTCTCAGCTCGATTCGAATTGATGTAACTATTCAAGCAAAGACTTAATTGTTCTTGGTGGTTAAACTTGCTTGGTATTCTATTTCTACTTGGCAATTAGCACGTAAAAATGTAAAAATACTATCTAGTTACGTAAATGTACTAATCTACAAAACACATTGCAAGTACGACATGTAAAGATATTTAAAAAGAATGCACAATTAAAAAGTAAACGCGAATTATTCAAATGCTAAGTGAAAATAAAAATGTAAATGCAAAGTTATTCTACAAATGCAAAATGACAAAATACAAATTGATGAAAGTAAAACTAATTTTAAAAGAGTAAAAATACAATTTTTATAAAATCTAAAACCTGATTTTTAACACAAATTCTAAATCTTTTTATAAAATCTAAAATCCATTTTTAAAGCTACTAAAACTAAATCTACTTTACTAAATTGCCTAGTCCACTAGCCTAATTATCCATTTAACTGGCCCAACCAACTAAAATGGTCCATTAACAAACTTAACGGGCTGGACATGTTTATTACAACTAAAGGATTTAATGGACTTGTGAATTGTAATTTTGACCTAATAGAAAACGCAGCAAACATCTATTATTCTAACAGTCCATTAATTCAATTTAATATCCAGTAAAATTACGAGTGAAGAAAGCAAACAGAATGAAACTGAATTAACTTCTATCAATCTGCAAACATGAACTAGAAAGTGACCCACATATTAATATCCAAACAAAGTCAAACACTAGTAAATCAGGAATTCAGGAATTAGAAGAAATCTTAATGCAAGAATCTTAATGCAGTAAAGAAACTAGTATCAAAAACATTCAAATGCAGGTCAAATATTAACAGTTCAAGCAAAATTATACTACAATTTTAACTAACAGATTACTCTAATCGGCAGAAAATAAGATGAGCTTAACCAACTTCTTCCAAGCCAGTCCTTTGATGGCGAAGCGGAGCGCTGAGCTCGCTTAGAAGCTGATATCTACAACACCAATTCTACAAACTACTCCTTTATCAGCAAGGCTAAACGTAAACTTCTGAACTGTATTTTCTGAATTCTTCGAAAGGAAACTGTATCAGGGCTACTGAACTGAACTAGCAGCTGCGAACTTGAAACTGTAATCTGCACTAACTGAAACTCACAAAAACTTGTTAACGCTCATAAGCTTTTAGCTTAAGAGCTTACAAACAGAATCAAGGGAAGACAATCAAAATTTGAGTAAACTCAGTCCTTCCTACTGGATCATACTAAATCTTCAGTAAGCTTATATCAAGCTTATTGTATAAGCTGATCCAAAACAGTAGCTTCTTGAACTGATTAATTGAAGTGAATGAAACTACTTGATGAAACTTTGAAGAATGATAAGGTTTTGAAAATAGAATGAAAAGAGTAGAAAATCAAGAAATGATTATAAAAGCTCGATATCTCATTAATGGCAGTAAAGTGAACTGTTAAAACTAACTCGAACTGAAAACTTAACCGTATTCAACAAAATCAGTATTCACTAACAAAACTAACTATTGAAATCAGAGGAAGGAAATCTCAACAAAAGCTACAATATCTTTCTTAAAAGCTACAAACCCTGCGTGAATAGTAACAGACTAATAAGAGCAGAAATCAAAGTTTATTCAGAAAACATTGAAGGAAGCTTTAGAGAGAAAAGGAAGATTCTATTAATGGCAGAAAAACTGATTCGGTTACAACAAGATCAACTAATCAAACTGAATCTAACTGAAATTCATAAAGGCTATGAAAGAAAATAAAAATAACTAACTAATCCTAACTATCTACTATGTGAAAACTACACCTAGTCTAACCATGAAAAATGAAGCCTTCGTCTTCTTTATATAGCCGTCAAGAAGAGGTGTAGTGACGTGGCTCCACCAATCAGTGAATGCCACGTGTTTAATACGAGGTTAGCTCGTTCTTCATCTTCAATCCAAAATTGGGCGTTTTTTTGTCCTTGAGTCTTGATATAATTCACTTGCATCATCTTGTAGAGGAGATGGAGATGAGTATTTTTGTTGTTGAAGGCTTCGACTGAATCCTTATGAATCTTCCAAGAATTGAACTTGCAGGTTATGAAGGTTAAGAGATGAAGTTGTATGTCTTTTTTCTCTCTCTTCTCGTTTGGAGAAGAAACGAATTGTGTTTGTTTGTATATTTTGACCGGTCTTGGTCAAATGACCAGGTTAATATAACTTTTCCATTTATTTTGCAATTTGGTCCTTCCATTCTTCTTTTCTTTTCAAATGGTTATAAAAGCTTTTAAGTAATCTCTTTTCATCCTTCATCATTGTAGAAATTGCACTTTAAGCCCTTGATCTTTGGAAGTTTGGCAAATAAGGTCCTTGGAGCATCTTTCATCCTTTTCTTCGTCTTTTGACCAAATAAATCCTTGAAACCGCATCTTTGCTTCAAAATGTATCTTCTTTACCTGAAACACACAAGATACAAATACACGCGTAATTCTGACATTTAAAAGTTAAATATAATGTATTTGACTGTGTTTTTAGTGGTTTATGGATCATAATTGATGAGTGTTTTCACACTTATCAACTCCCCTCTACTTGACCATTGCCATGTCCTCATGCAATGCAGCATTTTAAAGCTCTAAATTACACTTTTCTCATAATTAACCAACCTTGGCCATTTTATGATTTAATAAACTATACTATACTACATGATGAATGGTTTTGAATATTTACAATGCAATGCAAAGAATACAATTCTATTTATATATTTTTGAATTTTCTTAAAATGGTTTTGATGGAAATAACTCATAAAGAAATCAATGACTTAGATTAGGGCTTGGGTACCATGGACATTTATCACCCTCAAGTTTCACTTTCCCCATACCAAGCTTAAAAATGGGATCATTGTATTCACAAGTAAAAAGTGCATCAACTTATTCATGACAATTAAATGAGGAACTGGTTATTAATTGAGCAAATTGCTTTTGGGCAAATTTGTCATTTATTCAAGTGTGAAGTATAAGAAATGTAAAATCCAAAAATAAGGAAGCACGGTTTTAATCCTAAGTAATCCTCTCATCCATTACTTGAAAAACAGCTCACAATTAATATAAGTCCGTTTTAAGATTAATAAGTCATTCGCCTTATGTGTAAAATCCTCATGTCATGCTTTCATAAGTAGCTACACACTCGCTAAGGAAAGAAAAATAAAACTCACGCAATAATTTACATCCGCCATCTTTTTGAGACTTTGGATCTTCAACCCCGCAACCCGTCAAGGTAATATTGGATTGGAGCAATCTATTGAATCCCCACAACCCGTCAAGGTAATATTGGAACTCAATAGTCACTATAATTAACACCACACTGCCCCTCTTGGGAGTCTTGTATTATTATTATTTTTTATTTTTTTTTCTTTTTCTTCTTTTTTTTTCTAGCCACTCATTTTTTTTTCAAGCCGCTCTTATTTTTCTTTATTCCTCACAAAGAAATTTGAAAAGAATAAAAGGAAAAACACCCGCTAAATATGGAGCATGACATAAGTCTAGTACACATAAAACGTGCTAACTTAGAATCTTAAGACGTACTCATATCAACCATAAATGATTAGCCAAAAATGCATAAGAGATTACAAACCAATTAAAACCGTACTTGATTATTTATTAACAATTATATACATGCGAAGAAAATAGAGGTAAAGAAGAGAAGGGTTTAGCCACAAGTAATTATCATGAAGTTTATCTAGCCCTTTTACACTTGCTTCAACTCTATCATTTCCCATTCTCCACAAATTAAAAATCTCAAAGAATGAGATTGGTGGATGCTTAGCCTAATAGACCAATGAAGGACTATATGGTTAAGGATACTAGCTAGAGAATGCTAAGATAAGCAAACTCGGGTTGAGTCAAAATATCCATGGCGGGCCTAATATGTCAAAGAAGTCTAAACTTGTTAAAACCATGTTTTATTATTATTATTTTTTTCCTTTTTATATCTTTTTGATGAAAAACAAAAGAAGAAATATATACAATGCAAATGTATTATGCAAATGAAAAATGATTAATGAAAAATATGAATGCATATTTTTAGTGGCCAAAGTAGATCAAAAATTTGAAAAATGTTTGAAAATTTAATTTTTCCAAGTTATCATGAAGTTAAGGCAATGGTCTAGGTAAGGTCACTTCGATAGAAGTCTCCCCTACACTTAAGATAAACATTGTCCTCAATGTTTAAGAGCATAGAGTAAACTCCCCTACACTTATGACATTGATTACTTTGCTTAACTCAAGTTAAGGAAGAGACAACTAAAGGGTATTCATTTTAAGCACAAGTGTTTTGAATATCACAATAGCAAAAACTAATCGAAGTGAACCAGATACACGGGCCTCCTCCATAAGCTCCAAGCATGAAATGAGAGAGAGCAACCCTTGAAACAAACACCAAAAGACGAAGAAAGGCCACCCCTCCACTTCAACTCTACTATAACATCCTTTTAATTAAACCTAACCTATTGAAAATCTACTCTACGTTTTCTAACCTAGTTATTCAATGCTTGAGTTTTTTTAACCCTAAGTCGCTAGCTCGACTCGGCCCCGAATTAGGTTGTCCTTGGGGAAACCATCATGGAGAATAAAGGATATCACTTTGAAGCACGTCTCACATGATACACTCAAACTTAGCACGTTGCCATTTACTATAAGATTTACAAAATCTGCCTCGATAAATGGAACGGTCCAACGTGTCTCAAGTTTGTCCAACATACGAAGTCTCTAAAATAGGAAGCACCCCAGGATCAAATACAAAGTTTCCATCTCTACATTCGAACAACTCCAAAATAGGTAGCATCACCAAAGTAAGCTCATACAAGAAGCCAAGATCAATCGAAATCACACTCTTAAGTGGAGTAGATGAAAACCAAGGTGTCTCAAATTTATGTATCCCAGGATCAAAAACCTTTCCCTTCATGGGAAAATAAGAAGATGAGCTCATATCAACCATATAAGATTCCCCCTTAGATATCAAAGCATCATGAGACAATGAAGGTGTAGGAATCAAAACATTCATAACAAGTATATCCATATTGGGCTCCTCATCATCATCAAAAGGTGGGTAATCTTCCATAGAAGGCATAGTAAAAGGAGGATCAAAATTAATAGTGTCTTGTGGAGAAGGTGTAGGCTCTAGGGTCCCAAAAAGCATGTTCTCAATAAGACGAATATCCTCTTCCCAATTAGAAGAAGATGTATCAACCACAATATCATCTCTCTTAAGATAATCTTCAATTTGTTTATCTATCAATTCATCTTCACTAAGCAATCTTTCAGTCTTTAGAATCTCCTCATTCTCATCAATGATAGACCCCTCCTCATCACTATAGGAATCATAGATTGGTTTGTCAAAGATTGGTGACTCCTTAAAACTCAAGGAAGTGTGATCATCAAAAAATGGAGATTCACAAGTGGAAAACTCATTATCACTATAATCATCATATATTGGTGTATCACAAAGAGAAGGTTCATCATCACTAAAATCCTCATTGGTTTCTTCATCATGATGGAAAAGTGGGTTATCAATTGATGTTTCAAAAAGAGGATTTGAATGCCTCACAAAATCACTTAGAGGAATAGGTGAAGGAGTCATAGAGGACATGGATTCATCATCAGATGTAAAGGACTCATCACTATCATAAGGATCATCAAAGGTTTCATCACAAGAATCATAATGTGGGAGAGGAGAAGGATCCATATTCCCTATAGGAGCAAACTCTTCATCCAAATTAGCAATGTTATCTTGACAAGACAGGTCATCAGATGATATCTCATAAGATGTTTCACTAGAATCACAATTTTCATCCTCTATTTGTGTCACGTCTTTCACAAACTCTTCCTCAATCTCATTATCCTTTTCTTTAAACAATTCATCAAGATCAAAGTCACCAAAATCACTAGTAGTAGCATGAAAGTCAACATGTGATGAAATCTCAATGTGATCATGAGGAGAAGAGGTATCAATACAAAGCTCGTCACATGGTTCAATGGAAACACCCTCAAGCTCTCTTTGGATTGGGATAAGGTTCTCAACACTAGAAGAGGTTAATTCATCCAAATCGGTGCTTGTATTAGTGCTAAGAGGCTCGTCCCCCATGGTTAAAGAGTCGGTGGGTTCCACGTGAGGTAAAGGTGATGAAGGTGTGTCATCATTAAGTGTCATACAAATCGAAGGTTCCTCATCATCTTCATCTAATAAGCATTGTTTAAGCAAACGAGCACGATTAGCAAAAAATCGTTCTTCTTCCTCTTTTTTATCAATCTTAAAGAGGAAATCATTTATATATTTCCTAAGGTGACAAGAACCTTTTTTCAACGATTCACGACACATTTCACCGTTCTCCTTGTCAGAAAATTGCCAAGTCGTAACTTCCACTTCCTCAAAAAACTTAATTTGTTCCTCTAATAACGGGCACACGTTTTTCATTTCCTCAATGCTTATGTCGTTCTTACTATCAATCGCCTTAGAAATTTCATCGATCGACTTGTTTATTGTCTCAAGTAAAGAAACCGGCTCGTTGCAAATATAGGGGCATTAGAAGGCGGATCCCTCAGTCTACAATCATAACCATAATGGGGTGCGTTCCCACAAGACTCACATGAATAAGTCAAAGAATATGGTGGAGGTGGATTTCCATAATTAGGTGAATTATAGGTTTGAAAAGAGTCTTTATTATGAAAGTTCTCATGATTGTAGCCTTGAAAATTTCCTTCATTTTGAAAACCCTCATAATGTGAAAATCCTTGATTTTGAAAAGTATCTTGATTATAGCATGGAAAATTTTCATCATTTTGAAAGCCTTCATTATTTGAAAATCCTTGATTATGAAAGGTTTCTTGATTATAGCCTTGAAAATTATCATTGTGTTGAAAACCTTCATAATTGGAAAATCCTTGGTTTTGGTATGGCACATTAAAGGTTTGATCATGAAATGATGGTGGAGGTTGTGATGAAAAACCGGAATAGCCCATATAGTCATTACAAGTGTAGTCTATTTGAATGTTAGGTCGAAAATTAGGGTTCTCGGTTCCATTGTAAGCATATCCCTCCCTATAATAACTATTATTTTGATCACATAAATAAGTATCGTGTGGACCACCACAAGTCGAACAAAGCGAATAATTAGCGTTGGCGGATCGTTGTTGCAAAATCTCCAACATGGAACGAGTATCCATGTGTAACAAGGTGGCCGAATGTATATACAAGTATAATGACGTTTAAAAGCTTCCTCAGGGAAGGAAGTAATACACCAAAGGTGGTATGTTTACACGTGTGCGAGTACACGTGTAAGTAAACACGAGGAATGAGGGAGTAGCCCTCGATCGACTTTTGAAAGAGAAGAGATTATCTCCCTCGAGGTTCGATATGAAATATCCACAAGAAAGTATATATATAATTACTACTTGGGTGCAAGACCTCCAATCAAGCCTTCCTTCTTAGAATACGCACTAGTGAACGGGGGGGTAGGTGGCGCGAAGCACTTAAGTACCTATTAACCCTTAGACGGCATTTTATAGCATGTCGCCTATCTATTCACTTTAGTAGTTTGTATTCTTCGAATTATTGCCTATCGGAAGTATTTATCTATTCTTGCTTAATTAAATTCGATCGATACGCGTGTCAAGGACCGGAACGCCCCTCAACACGGTGTATTGCCTCGGCAATACTTATGGAGATAGGTAACTTGGTTGTTCGTATCTACGTATACTTATTTACTTATAATAATATATCAAAAATATTTTTGTATTTATTTGATTTTTAAGAAAAATACTATATGTACGTAAAAACGATGAAAACCGATCTAATATATATTTTTGGGTGTAATCTTTTAGGCAAAAGATTACTTTTTGGATTTTTTATTTTTTTGGTTCAATTCTTTAGGAAAAGAATTGATTTTGTGATTTTTTTATTTTTGTATTTTTATCTTTTTGATTTTTTTTTATCTTTTTGATTTATAATACGTAATAATAACGTTCACAAAGTGAACGGATCCCAAAATCCAATCGTCTCACTCGAAATCGTTAATCTTCACGAAAAGAACCGGCAGCGGCGCCATTTAATATTTCGTTTTTTAGTGTAGTTGTCTTCTCAGCTCGATTCGAATTGATGTAACTATTCAAGCAAAGACTTAATTGTTCTTGGTGGTAAAACTTGTTTGGTATTCTATTTCTACTTGGCAATTAGCACGTAAAAATGTAAAAATACTATCTAGTTATGTAAATGTAGTAATCTACAAAACACATTGCAAGTACGACATGTAAAGATATTTAAAAAGAATGCACAATTAAAAAGTAAACGCGAATTATTCAAATGCTAAGTGAAAATAAAAATGTAAATGCAAAGTTATTCTACAAATGCAAAATGACAAAATACAAATTGATGAAAGTAAAACTAACTTTAAAAGAGTAAAAATACAATTTTTATAAAATCTAAAACCTGATTTTTAACACAAATTCTAAATCTTTTTATAAAATCTAAAATCCATTTTTAAAGCTACTAAAACTAAATCTACTTTACTAAACTGCCTAGTCCACTAGCCTAATTATCCATTTAACTGGCCCAACCAACTAAAATGGTCCATTAACAAACTTAACGGGCTGGACATGTTTATTACAACTAAAGGATTTAATGGACTTGTGAATTGTAATTTTGACCTAATAGAAAACGCAGCAAACATCTATTATTCTAACAGTCCATTAATTCAATTTAATATCCAGTAAAATTACGAGTGAAGAAAGCAAACAGAATGAAACTGAATTAACTTCTATCAATCTGCAAACATGAACTAGAAAGTGACCCACATATTAGTATCCAAACAAAGTCAAACACTAGTAAATCAGGAATTCAGGAATTAGAAGAAATCTTAATGCAAGAATCTTAATGCAGTAAAGAAACTAGTATCAAAAACATTCAAATGCAGGTCAAATATTAACAGTTCAAGCAAAATTATACTACAATTTTAACAAACAGATTACTCTAATCGGCAGAAAATAAGATGAGCTTAACCAACTTCTTCCAAGCCAGTCCTTTGATGGCGAAGCGGAGCGCTGAGCTCGCTTAGAAGCTGATATCTACAACACCAATTCTACAAACTACTCCTTTATCAGCAAGGCTAAACGTAAACTTCTGAACTGTATTTTCTGAATTCTTCGAAAGGAAACTGTATCAGGGCTACTGAACTGAACTAGCAGCTGCGAACTTGAAACTGTAATCTGCACTAACTGAAACTCACAAAAACTTGTTAACGCTCATAAGCTTTTAGCTTAAGAGCTTACAAACAGAATCAAGGGAAGACAATCAAAATTTGAGTAAACTCAGTCCTTCCTACTGGATCATACTAAATCTTCAGTAAGCTTATATCAAGCTTATTGTATAAGCTGATCCAAAACAGTAGCTTCTTGAACTGATTAATTGAAGTGAATGAAAATACTTGATGAAACTTTGAAGAATGATAAGGTTTTGAAAATAGAATGAAAAGAGTAGAAAATCAAGAAATGATTATAAAAGCTCGATATCTCATTAATGGCAGTAAAGTGAACTGTTAAAACTAACTCGAACTGAAAACTTAACCGTATTCAACAAAATCAGTATTCACTAACAAAACTAACTATTGAAATCAGAGGAAGGAAATCTCAACAAAAGCTACAATATCTTTCTTAAAAGCTACAAACCCTGCGTGAATAGTAACAGACTAATAAGAGCAGAAATCAAAGTTTATTCAGAAAACATTGAAGGAAGCTTTAGAGAGAAAAGGAAGATTCTATTAATGGCAGAAAAACTGATCCAGTTACAACAAGATCAACTCATCGAACTGAATCTAACTGAAATTCATAAAGGCTATGAAAGAAAATAAAACTAACTAACTAATCCTAACTATCTACTATGTGAAAACTACACCTAGTCTAACCATGAAAAATGAAGCCTTCGTCTTCTTTATATAGCCGTCAAGAAGAGGTGTAGTGACGTGGCTCCACCAATCAGCGAATGCCACGTGTTTAATACGAGGTTAGCTCATTCTTCATCTTCAATCCAAAATTGGGCGTTTCTTTGTCCTTGAGTCTTGATATAATTCACTTGCATCATCTTGTAGAGGAGATGGAGATGAGTATTTTTGATGTTGAAGGCTTCGACTGAATCCTTATGAATCTTCCAAGAATTAAACTTGCAGGTTATGAAGGTTAAGAGATGAAGTTGATTGTCTTTTTTCTCTCTCTTCTCGTTTGGAGAAGAAACGAATTGTGTTTGTTTGTATATTTTGACCGGTCTTGGTCAAATGACCAGGTTAATATAACTTTTCCATTTATTTTGCAATTTGGTCCTTCCATTCTTCTTTTCTTTTCAAATGGTTATAAAAGCTTTTAAGTAATCTCTTTTCATCCTTCATCATTGTAGAAATTGCACTTTAAGCCCTTGATCTTTGGAAGTTTGGCAAATAAGGTCCTTGGAGCATCTTTCATCCTTTTCTTCGTCTTTTGACCAAATAAATCCTTGAAACCGCATCTTTGCTTCAAAATGTATCTTCTTTACCTGAAACACACAAGATACAAATACACGCGTAATTCTGACATTTAAAAGTTAAATATAATGTATTTGACTGTGTTTTTAGTGGTTTATGGATCATAATTGATGAGTGTTTTCACACTTATCAGAGTCATTTCATACTAGTGACTCATTTGATAACTATTGATGAAGGAGCTATAGGATTTGAAATTAAATGTTTTTCATATCGAACTTTTATTGCCCTTTCAAGGTCTAAGAATAAGGTTGAAAGTATTGAAGAATGATGTAGGATATCGCATTGAGTATGATTTGGTTGAAACTTGAAAGAAGTAAAATTTAACCCGTATGGAATATGAGATTCTTAAGAGGAAGTCGTAAAGTTCTGTGATTGAATTATAAGGTTTTCATTTATTATTGGTTCATGTTAAGGGTCTTTCCTAGACCATTGTCCAATGACGAGGATGCCTAGTGTCCAAGAAATAAATCGAAGAAATCTTCTTCTGAAATTAGGACCGGTGGATCTTTCGTGTAACACCCCCAAATATTCATACTTTTGTTCAACGGAAGAGTCGTTGGTGTCACGGGATAGCACATTACTCAAATCATAGACAACGCTTAAAAATCGCGTCGTTTAATAAAAAGCATTTTCCATTCATGAATATCAAATTTACATAGGTCCCAAGTCATAGTATTTCATACAAGTTTTACAAAGCATTTGAATGGAAATAGTTATTTAAGTGCGGGCCATGATTTCTTGTCGTCTTCTCGAGAATTACCTTCAAGTACCTGAGATAAAACATGTTAAAAGAAAAGGTCAACGAAAACGCCGAGTGAATTCATAGAGTTTAATGAAATCCATTAATATATCATCGGTATAAAATTATTACCGAAAATCATTTTGTACAATTCTTTGTCGTAGGCCATAAAATAAGCCAAAAATATTTTATACAAATCTTTGTTGTAAATCATACTATAGGCTTTTGCCTTCAAAATTATTATACGAACCAATGTCGTAAAAACATCATACAATACGTTTTATAACGTTGTATAGAGTTAAATAAAAACCGTTATATAAATATGGTTATGTAAAACCAATACACGAACATAATATCAATAATAAGACCCCGTATTGCTAGTCAGACAATATATTGTAATTCAATGCGTATAGCAGTATTTTCGTTATTGGATTATTATAAGCCGCGTGATATTGCTACCTTACTATAACAAACAACGGGTAGCTAACCCGAAACTCATTTGCCCATCTAAAACAGCGTGTCGTCACAATAATCACGCTTATATAAATCTTCTCATACATAAATTCGCTTACCAATCAATGTGGCACGACGTGGATCAACCGTCAAGGCGTGAACTGGGGTGATCTTCCCTAAATAGTACTATTATATGCATAAGCGTCTACCAAATCCTGGTAGTTCACAATTCATGCTAATGGGACTATTAGTGACATAACCTAACTAATAATAATCCATTTCATTTCATTCATTGGGTTATATAATCATCCATCGGGTCATATAATCATTCGGGTCCAAATCAATAAACAAACAATCGGGACAACTGGTGTCCTATTTTAGTAAAACTTAACATGTTATCTCCCTCGCGGGTTTATAAAACATTTCATAAAAACATCTAAACGAGTACGAGGCTATGAACTCACGTTGATTGGGAAAGGCGGTTATCGGCGATTTGGATGTACGGTACGTGCTTCAATCACGGAAACCTAGACAAATAATACTCGTCTTAGACTCTTGTCCAATGACTTTATAAAAATAATGGCTATGTATATATATATGATGACATTATAAGTATGATGATGATCAAGTGGGTTTTTATATCTTCATTCAACATTGTAGTGTTATGTGTTAGTCAAATTTTTGACTAGTTACACTAGTTTCAATCCAATTCCATATTAGGCCCAATAAGCCCATTAAAAGCCCATTAAGAGTTCAACTCTTTATATTATTCCATTTATAGTATTAATATCAGGCCTTTACTCCTATGTTGGGCCCAAGTGGGTTAAGCCCAATGATTAAGTCCATTATTGTTTAGCCAAACTTGTTGGATTAATAGTCTATTAAGGCTACTTTGGCCTGTTAATGTCCATAAGTTATAAAGCTCGGGTTTCATCAGTTTTTACTTTTCATATTTACTTATACATCAGTATATGAGTTATAAAAATTTTACATTAGACGGGTCCGACCGTGTAAGTTTTAATTGACGAAAACGTTAATTTATCGGTTTTAGCCGAAAAGACGTAAAACTTATGTTTTTAGTTTTATAACTTATAAAACTTATCAAATTTTTAGAAACTAGAAGGGGGGTTGAATAGTTTCTAGTTCATTTTCAAAACATTTCGGCTCAATCTACTGCCTGCGGCTCCTTATCTCTGCCCGTGGTTCCTTATTGATAAGGAACCGCCGGTCCAATAACGAACCGCCGACAGTGGACGTAGCAACATTGTTAATTTGAAACCTTAACAATCCTTTGTATCAAATTCCTTATCAATCTTGACTAGATGTGAGATGTGTTTGATTGAGAGATAAATACTACAAGTAAGAAAACACACAAGCACATCAAATCAAGAGTACATCAAGCAATAGTCTAAACACTAAGCACACACGTACTAAGCACAAGCTTTTCCGCAACTAGGATGTTTAGACTAAGTGATGTACACTTGACCATAATCTAAACATGAAGCAAACACGTAATTAGCCATAGCTTTTCCGCAACTTAGATGTTTATATTATGTGATGCACACAAAGACACACAACACAAGTAAGCAATTATAAATACATCTACAAAGGTAAAGACATAAATGTAAATGAAAGTAACGACACGATGATTTATAGTGGTTCGGTCACGAAGCTCCTCTTCGCCCTACTCCACTCCTCGAGTACACCTTACTCGAGAGTTACTTCACTAGTCAACAAACTCCTTAAGGTGGAGAAACCATACACAACGTCGCTTATCCAATTTCCGACTCTAAGCTAAAAGTCGAGTCCTAATCTTAGGTAGGACCAATCTACACAATGTCGCCTACTTCACCATTTAACGACACAAGGCTAGATGTCGAGTTCTAATCGAAAGCTAGAACCAATCTTCACGACTCTTCACTTTGAAGCTAAGTGAGAACTTCACACAACACAACTACTAATCACTTTAAAGCTAAGTGAGAACTCACAAGACACAACCACATCACTTTATAGTTTAGTGAGAACTACCTAGACACAACCACATCACTTTAGAGTTTAGTAAGAACTACCAAGACACAACCTAATCTACCCACTAGTAATGTTTTATGGCCCAACATAACAAACCTTGTGTTTTATGGCCTAAACACATAAACCATATAGATCTAAGCACACAACACTTAGATCTATAACTCTAACACTATATCTAAGTACTAACAAGACTTGGATCTACACAACTAACACCTAATCCAAGGATATCCATCACTTGGATATTCTACCCTTACAAACACATCCAAGTGTACCCAACACTTGGATCTTCTACATATACATAGTAAGAAGACTAACAACATAACTTAGATCTATAGAAGGAAAGATCTTCATCATGTAGTAAACCCAACACATCATGGTAATGATAGTGTTCTTCTCTTTGCACTTGTGAGGATGAGGAGATTGAAGACTGAATCACATCTTAAACAAGATTAATCAAAACTAACTAATCAAGGATCTAAGATGGTTTTTGAAAGAAACTGTGCAAAAAGGGTTGAAAGAAAACCTGGAAATGATCCACTATTTATAGGACAACATTGCGACGGTCAAAAACACCCGCGGTTCCTTATCTCTACCCGCGGTACCTTATCAATAAGGAACCGCGGGTTCCTTTAAGGAACCTCCGCGTCGGAGTTCGTGCAAATTTGTCCTTTAGTGGGGATATGCCATCTGGGGTAGTTTATACCCTCAAAGGATATTCCTTTGGCATATGGAATATGCCAAATTCAAATTTCCATTTTCTTTTTAATAAAACATTTTCTTAAAAATAAAATTAATTAAAATCTTTTGTCACATTTGATTAAATGTGAGTTTTAGGAAAATATTAATCCATGATCACTTAGTTAGGTTAATGACATGTTTGTACATACCTTGAGTGATTCATGCCGAATGCGATCTTGGAGGGGTCGAGAGAAGTATACAAATGTATTCTTGAGTGATTACGAGTACCTTAACATTTTACATAATGTGTTGCGAATTATACATTTGTCATCAACAAAACACAAAGAGATTATATCGACAAAGCATCGTAATGTTTTCACTAACAATCTCTCCCTTTTTGATGATGACAAACAAGTAAACCGCAACACATATTAAAATGCACAAGTTACTAGTTTACACTTACTTCTCCCCCTTTTGTCGAATCAAAAAGGTAGTCAACGTCTTGAAGAAGAGAAGAATCAACATCACGAGAGCTTGCATCCGAAAGGTAGTCTTCATATTAAGAAGAGGAGGATCGACTTCGAGAGAACATGCATCCAAAAATCTAATCATCCATTGTGGTTGTCGTTTGAGAGGCAAGAATCCAAACTATAAACCCATCATCCAAAGATATTGAGCTTGCGTCATCATAGTGAAGTCTTCAATCACCATAGGTTAACCAACGCCAAGCATAATAATATGCTTATCTACGAGTGTCCAAAATGCATTACTTGCAAGATGTTTGATGAATGCAATTTGAGTGAGTCAACGATCACAAATGTAATGATTTGAACTCTTGCAAATGACCCCCCTTGATATGAGCTCCCCCTTGCTTGAGGCACCAACAAAGCAAGAATAGTGACGAGCTACACAAAAGGGTTAGAAAAGTCCTACAAAACAAAGTTAGTAGACAAGAGCATATATATAGCAAGGGTCACCCAAACGGAATTAGGATGATAAACAAGTCGTTTGCACAAACAATGACAAGAAAAGAAGTGTGCATGCGATGCTATCAGTCCAAAAACAAAAAAAAGGAGAGGATCTTGACAAGATCAATTCATAATTGTTGGAATAGAGATAGAAAAGAAACATCCATACCAATTGTAATGATAATATGTCAAAGGGTAAAAAGCTTAGAATTTTTGGAATCACCCAAGAAAATTCATGATTTAACCATCAACTCTAAAAAAACAAGGAGAGGATTTTGAGGGAAATCAATTCAAAATTGTTGGAATAGAGGTAGAAAAGAAACATCCAAGAATTTGAAGATATCATCTCAAGGGGTTAAAAACTTAGAATTGATGGAATCACCCATACCAATTGTAAATTTTAACCACAATCAACTCTCAAAAAGAGGAACAAAAATATCTCAACCTAGAGACATTTTTGACCAAAAAAATAAAGGAAAACCAAAAGCGGATAAATCGACGCTTTAAGAAACGGGATATAGGACATTATAGGCAACAATGCGTATGAATGTCGACACCAAATGGTGTGTAGCATACGATAAACTACATGCTCAAAGTTTTGTAGCTCTTCTCAATCATTGTGGAAGTTCAAAGAACAATTACATGATGAGGAAAGGGTAAGGCTCGACTCAACTTAGTTTAGAAAGACTAGAAGAAAGAGACTCGACTTAGAAGAGCATGATTAAAATGAATTGAGAGAGACTCAACAAATAAGTTAAGGATAACTTCACAAATTTATTCATGAATAGTATACCTTAGAAGGTGATAGTGAAATCTCGAAAGAAAATGAGAAAAGAAACTCAAAAGAAGCTCAAGAAGACATGAAAGAGTTAGTACAAAATCTAACACATAATCAAGTAAGCACATAGGATAATTCATGCAATGCCTAATGAAGTCTACAATAAACCAATGTAGAGAAGGTGCGCAATTAACACATATGGCATGCAAGAAACATGATTACTTAAAAAGAGAAGACTAAGAAAAACAAGTTAGCACGTAGCATTTAAGGACATGCATGAGTTAGACACATCTAAGAGATATTATATCAGAATTGCTTGACAAAGACAAAACCTTTATAATAAGCACGCATTCAATAACTAATCAATTAAGCATATAGCATACGGATAAGCAAGAAGATATATAAGCAAGTCATATATCTAGATATCACAAATCAAGCTACATGTAATGTAAATCTCCAAGAAGATTCCTAATTCTTATTAGTTTAAGAAAAGGACTTAAAATAAGAGAAAAGAAAAAAAACATAACAACAACAAGATCCAAGACTTAAATAAAAATCATGTTGAAAAACATGAAAGGAAATACAAGAGAATAAAGATCATACAAAGATGTATGAAACTCAAGCCTAAAACATAAGCATAATTTTAATCCTAGTTACACTAGAAAACTAAGATTTGCTTAAATTAGATGTCTTAGCAATAAGCAATCCACATGCTTAAATGAAAGACAAGGGTGGTGGCGGAATTTGGTGGGGTGAAAAGTAAGTCACCAAGGGTTCAACAAAGTCATTCACAATGGGAATGCTTTGGATGGGTTGAGGTTGGGTAGTCACATCCAAGAGAGTACTTGGAGGGAAGGGTGAGGTTAGCTCATTCATTCAATATTGAAATGAAGAGGAGGTAGAACCATGATAATGGTTGGTACCATGGGTTGAGGTAGTCTTGCATGGAGCAAGAGGTGGTGAGGGTGATGAAGAGATGAGAATTGGAACAATCTTATTCTTGGGTGTGTGAAAGGGTGAAGAGTTAAGTTTGGGAAACTTAATCTTAATTTTGAGGTGCCTCTTTGAAGAGGAGGTTTTGGATGAATTGGAGGTTCTTGTAGAAACCATGGTAGTAATGGGTGGTTTAAGGGGTAAGGATGAATGGTTTGAGGTGTGAAGAACATGGCTAACAAGGTGGGTTTAAAAAGGTGAGGGGATGATCCAAACTAGTAATGGGTTAAAAAGAAAAAGAAAGCCCAAGATATTTTGGGAGTGTTCAAAGGTTTGAAACAAAGATTCCAAAGGGTGTTGGAACAATTGGGAAGTTTCAGAAAACCCGAATTTGAGAGCTTCTGCCCGCTGTTCTTTATCTCCACCGGCGGTTCCATATTGATATGGAGTCGCGGTCTATTTAAAGAACCGCCTACAGAGGCTAGGTTTAGGTGGTGAAGGAGGATTTTCCAATTCAGCAAATCCTAATGTTCTAGTCTAACTTATCATAAAGTCATGCTTAAGAGCAATAAAAACTAGAACACACACAAAGGAAAGACACATAGGTTCAATTAGCACGTAAGAGGAAAGCTAAGAAAAACCTAATGGCTACAAAAGAAAAAGACTCCTAATGACATACAAAGTTCATCAAAGTAAACTATCATTAGTCATATATAGGAAGAGCCATTTAGCCAATTTAGAGAATGAGTATGAGACTATCACTAGAGGTGCTCAATTAAGGCTAAACACGACCATTTTTACGAGTTATACACCAACTCAGCTTCCCACGTGGAAGTAATTCAACCGTTAGGTCAAATTAAGATCCTAGTGCATAAATTCTCTAGTAGTCATTCTCAAGTTAGACAAAATATAATTCCAACATTTGCCTAATAAAGTTTAGCAAGGATGAAACTTGCATGGCGACACAATGCATGACCTAATGAGGGTTAAGAATGCACCATTGCATATCTTTTCAAACAAGTCTAGTTAAGGTTATTTACCTTAATAGAACTTGAGGCCAATAACTTTGAAGTGTATAAACAAAGTTTACACAAACCAAAGGAACACTCTTGATTGGTCTTTCGGAAATGACACATTTATAATTGCATAGCAATGTAAATTACTTGAGTATTTCGGATGAAACATCCAAGTTATCAAACCGACTCTATTGTGCATTATAAGTAATTATTAAACAAAATATGTCTAACAATTTGAACAAGTAGATTCAATATAACACCATCAACACAAGTGTGAGTTATGATCCGATGTATATTATTAATAAACCACATTCATGTCTACACTAAAAAACATGTCAATTAGATTCGATAATGATACTAATCATAGTTTGAATAATGCATTGATACTTAATCGAAATCTTTCTTGATTCCCACAAACATTCTTTTAAGAGAAAATAGCTAAGATTTTCAAAGGGTGTTTCATTTTTTATAGTGAGACATTTATCTACTTGAACTAATAACACAATGATCGAGTAAGACGACCTAAATCAATAGATTTGACAAGCTCCCAAAGCTTTCAAACCTAAAAGTGTTAAAGAACATCCCGAGGTGTACAAGACGTTTATGTAACATTTGTAAACTAAGAGATGTTAATCCTATATGCAATGCACACATAATGTTGCAACTAAAATGCAAGAAATCTAGCATACATCCTAATTAGGAAAAACTAGATACTAACAAATACCAAGCAAGGCACAAGAGACTAGACAAATAAGCAATACTACTACAAATAGCAAGGAACACTTGATAATGTTTACATATAATAATAACACACAAGGAAACACATACAAACAATTAGCTTAACTCATAAAAGCATTCGTCCATGTTTTGAGTGTTAGATACAACAAAGTATTCATAGCTTGATTTTATTTGAAAATAGTCTTTGACCTATTTAAGATTTAATTAAGTTTAACACTTTGTAAATATATCAATTTTCAAAGATATATCACCAAGAGATGTCCAACTTAATAGAAAAGAGTAAAACACAAGTTTTACGACAAACCGACGCTCAATAGTTTGGACAAAGTATGGAACTTAGAAACCATCCAAATTTTAAAGTTTGAATAAAGGTTTGGAAGCATTTTTAAATGAAAGAAAATTCAATTACGTTCGAAATGACGGGTGGCACGACTTCTACGTACTTACGGTTGATTTTATATGATTTTTCAAAGTTTTCAAGAATCTGAGTCAGACTGACTGCGGTTCCTTATTGATAAGGATCCGCGGGGAACAATAAAGAACCGCGGTCAGAGGACAAAAAATGAGTTTTTGGCCAAAATCATTTGGTAACTTTTTGGAAGGACTTAGGACTCTAAAAATCATTTTAGACACATAGAACTCGTATTTTAGAGTTAATTATGACACAAAAGATTTTTATACTTCCAAACATGAAAAGATTTAATTCAAGCTATTATACAAAGTTTATTTAACACCAAAACTTGTACGAATGAAACAACAAAACACATTTCATAAGTAATCACTCTTCATGAACAATTTGATACAAAGATCGTCTCTATTTTTAAAAACCGTTTTCATTTTAAAAACCATTTGTTTTGAAAAAGAGAGCAAAGATCGATCCAAGCTTTAAAGTACAATATACTTCAAAGATCTTGAGTAACCTCGCTCTGATACCAATTGTAGAAACTAGAAGGGGGGGGTTGAATAGTTTCTAGTTCATTTTCAAAACATTTCGGCTCAATCTACTGCCTGCGGTTCCTTATCTCTGCCCGCGGTTCCTTATTGATAAGGAACCGCCGGTCCAATAACGAACCGCCGACAGTGGACGTAGCAATATTGTTAATTTGAAACCTTAACAATCCTTTGTATCAAATTCCTTATCAATCTTGACTAGATGTGAGATGTGTTTGATTGAGAGATAAATACTACAAGTAAGAAAACACACAAGCACATCAAATCAAGAGTACATCAAGCGATAGTCTAAAGATTAAGCACACACGTACTAAGCACAAGCTTTTCCGCAACTAGGATGTTTAGAATAAGTGATGTAAACTTGACCATAATCTAAACATGAAGCACACACGTACTTAGCAATAACTTTTCCGCAACTTAGATGTTTAGATTATGTGATGCACACAAAGACACACAACACAAGTAAGCAATTATAAATACATCTACAAAGGTAAAGACATAAATGTAAATGAAAGTACCGACACAATGATTTATAGTGGTTCGGTCACGAAGCTCCTCTTCGCCCTACTCCACTCCTCGAGTACACCTTACTCGAGAGTTACTTCACTAGTCAACAAACTCCTTAAGGTGGAGAAACCATACACAACGTCGCTTATCCAATTTCCGACTCTAAGCTAAAAGTCGAGTCCTAATCTTAGGTAGGACCAATCTACACCACGTCGCCCACTTCACCATTTAACGACACAAGGCTAGATGTTGAATTCTAATCGAAAGCTAGAACCAATCTTCACGACTCTTCACTTTGAAGCTAAGTGAGAACTTCACACAACACAACTACTAATCACTTTAAAGCTAAGTGAGAACTCACAAGACACAACCACATCACTTTATAGTTTAGTGAGAACTACCTAGACACAACCACATCACTTTAGAGTTTAGTGAGAACTACCAAGACACAACCTAATCTACCCACTAGTTATGTTTTATGGCCCAACATAACAAACCTTGTGTTTTATGGCCTAAACACATAAACCATATAGATCTAAGCACACAACACTTAGATCTATAACTCTAACACTATATCCAAGTACTAACAAGACTTGGATCTACACAACTAACACCTAATCCAAGGATACCCATCACTTGGATATTCTACCCTTACAAACACATCCAATTGTACCCAACACTTAGATCTTCTACATATACATAGTAGGAAGACTAACAACATAACTTAGATCTATAGAAGGAAAGATCTTCATCATGTAGTGAACCCAACACATCATGGTAATGATAGTGTTCTTCTCTTTGCACTTGTGAGGATGAGGAGATTGAAGATTGAATCACATCTTAAACAAGATTAATCAAAACTAACTAATCAAGGATCTAAGATGGTTTTGAAAGAAACTGTGCAAAAAAGGTTGAAAGAAAACCTGGAAATGATCCACTATTTATAGGACAACATTGCAACGGTCAAAAACACCCGCGGTTCCTTATCTCTACCCGCGGTACCTTATCAATAAGGAACCGCGGGTTCCTTTAAGGAACCTCCGCGTCGGAGTCCGTGCAAATTTGTCCTTTAGTGGGGATATGCCATATGGGGTAGTTTATACCCTCAAAGGATATTCCTTTGGCATATGGAATATGCCAAATTCAAATTTTCATTTTCTTTTTAATAAAACATTTTCTTAAAAATAAAGTTAATTAAAATCTTTTGTCACATTTGATTAAATGTGAGTTTTAGGAAAATATTAATCCTTGATCACTTAGTTAGGTTAATGACATGTTTGTACATACCTTGAGTGATTCATGCAGAATGCGAACTTGGAGGTGTCGAGAGAAGTATACAAATGTAGTCTTTAGTGATTACGAGTACCTTAACATTTTACATAATGTTTTGCGAATTATACGTTTGTCATCAACAAAACACAAAGAGATTATATCGACAAAGCATCGTAATGTTTGCACTAACAAAATTGCCATTTTTATAAAATGTCCCTTTTATTTATTAAAGCACATACTTATTTATATATAATATATAAGTTAGTGGGTTTTAGGTATACATTTTATATTATATTAACTTGAGTGCTAATATTATACTATATACTTTTATTTTACAAATCTGATTATTATTTTCACTTTCACTATTTTTACCATATCTTGAGTTATACAAGGAGATAGAAGCTTATTTTTTGACATCATAAACTAAATGATATGTGCTACAATTAACTCACATTTAGCTACTGCTCAATCTTTTTCTAAATGTCCCTAATAGTCCGTCCAAAACAGACTACTCAGATTTGTACTTCAATATTGTTTTGATCATATCTCACTCATTATAAAGATTCCATTGTATGGCCAACTCTCACATGTGTACAAGTCTTATAACTTACTGTATATTAATTCATCTATGCCATTTTAACAATTTAACATAAGTTTCTTTACTGTTTTATACAGCCTACTTATTTAAGCAAGATTTTACCACTTTTACATGTAGTTTCAATCTTTTTAACCATGTTTATCAACAAATAATCCACACATAATATTTTTATCATCATATATCATCATATACATATACATCAAGAAAGAAAATACAATTTACATTTACAAAAATAACAAGGAAATGGGAAGGATGATCTTGTTACCACCAAGATTATGAAAGTTAAGATCAATCTTGACTTTTGTTGGCAAAACTTGTGGTACACCAATATCAACTTCAAGATCACGTATCTTCATGAACTCCTTGTGGAAAATCAGCCCTATTACACCAAGAAATATTCTCTTTACATGTTAAAATCACCTTCAATCTTCAAGTCTTCTATAGGTTTCCATCTTATGCAAGAATAACATAAGATTTCATGGGTAAAATTGATCAAGTGGTGGTTTATGGTGGTGATATGGGGCGGCTAGGGGAGAGAGTAGAGAGATCTTTTGAGTGGTTTGCATGTAGAAAATAAAAGTAAATGGTTTAAGTTAGTAGTTTTATTGTGTAGGTGGTTTTGGTGGAAACTAAGGACAAGTGTCCTTAGTTTATGTATAATTTTGACACATCTTGGATGTGTTGGTGAAGATTTGGCCGCCCATTTGTGGGGTGAGGCAAGTGTAAACTTGTCTTATCCCTCTAATTTACGGGTACTCATCGACCCTAGTTTCCTCGATTTGCGTGCCCTCAAGTCATTTTACGAAAAACGTTTTTATAAATTATGAATCAACGACACAAAACGAATCTAATATAAATTGTCTCATCAAAAATGGAGTTCAAAAACGTAAATACGTAATCCTAGGGTTTCCGGTTTAGTCTTAAAAGACGTTAAATTATTCACGTAAGCTCTAATTTCTTCTCGTAAATTTGCGAGTTTATGAACCAACACAAATTAAAATTCCAAAATAATATTCGAGAATAAATTTATTTTCTGAAATGTGAGACTGTCACCAAAAACGGTGTATGTAAACGTAAGCACGGAACGTAGAGTCCTCCGGTTTAGACGTAGTCGATGCTACTTCAAGACGTAAACCCAAATTTCTTCCCATAAATGATTGAGTTCATAATATAACATTAAAATAATGTTTTTAAATAATACTTGAGAATAAAATATCAACCATAAATTGACGGATTGTCACAGCATTTACCCCTAAACAGGATCTTTGTCCTCAAAGATCAATTTATCTTACTACTCGCTTCTTATAGAGTTAAATCCATGTGGGTATTTCCTCCACATCCGATCTTTTCTCACAAGTGTAATTCATTACAATACGCGAGTTTCATCAAAAATAACTACGGGAATACGATCATACTTAATGTTGACTTACTTTCTCTATCCATGATGTTCACGGGTTTTTGATGAATGCAACTTTTTGCCGATCTAACTTCATCAAGAAGTAATCAGATTTTCACTTGATAGACATTTCATCAAGTTCGATATACGAAACATAATTCACGCAGCCCTTGAAGTCCTAGGGTAGATCCAGCTTATATGCCTTTCAGACCAACTTTTACATTATCTCAATGGTCCCATACAACGGGGACTTATTTCCCATGAGCTTTCAGATCATCAATTCATTTTTCCAATGTGAAAATTTTTGGCATAACTTCGCTACCGATCCTGCACTTCAAGATCTACATTTCATATTCATATAACCTCTACCCACTATTGTTAATCAATAATCAAATCCTAATTCCAACAATCACTTCAGGTTTCACGGGTCGGGTATCTCGTAAGGTTAGGTTTGTCACCATAGGCAACCTTAAACCTAAAAGACATGTCCAACTCACAATGGGTGCATGTCGGGTATCTTTTATAGGTGTGAAAACACCCATCTTTTCTACAACTTAATTACATTAAAACGGGACCTAAACGTATATTTTATGTCGTAAATGGCGGAATTATGCGTGGTTTGTGTTTTTATTGTGTTTTAGTGTCAAAATGTGAAAAGGAAGGAAAACACGGTCTTTCACGGGCGTTTATTAAAGAAAAAGACAAAAGACGAAGTCAAAAGATCAAGAATGCAAAAAGAACGGAAGTCCAAGGCTTATTCTGAAGATTTATCGAAGAAAATGTCCAAAGACGAAAGTTTAATAGAGCCGAAGAACTCAAGTCTAATTTATGAAGAAATTACAAGACGAGTTCAAAGAAATCCCGAGACGAAGTCTTAAAAGTCGAAGAATTTAAGAAGACTGAAAGACTGAGGACCAAGAAAGAAAGAAAGAAAGAGGAAGCCACCAACCACTTCCCTCTCCTATAAATACCACCCTCACTTGTTGTGAGAAGGTTGGTTAGTTGGTTAGTTTTAGTTTTAGGAGTAGGAGTAGTTTAGTTTTAGAGAGAGAAAGTGATAGTTTCTCTCACTAGAACTTTAATCTTTCATCTTCCTTTCTTGTTTTTAATTGAATCTTTACTTTTACGCTTAATCTTGTTTTAAATTTAATCTTTTTAATCTTTCTTGTTAATCACGTTATTGTTTTCATCATCTTTTTCATCAAGTTTTTACATTAAGTTTAAGTCTTTTTACTTTCGTGTCTTTATTTTGATGTTTTTACAAGTTTTGATCTTCTCTCTAGCTTATTGATAGCTTATTAGAGTTGTTCTTAGCTTATTGTCCTTGAAAAAGTGCTAAAAAGTTGCTTATTTTCGTCATACATCTGGTTCTTATTTTTTAGGAACGTCTGATTCGATTTTGGAACTTTTCATAAAGTTGCGAAATTGAACTTTTCAAAAGTTGCGAAATTGTACTTTTGTCTGATTCGATTTTGGAACTTTTCATAAAGTTGCGAAATTGAACTTTTCAAAAGTTGCGAAATTGTACTTTTGTCTGATTCGATTTTGGAACTTTTCATAAAGTTGCGAATTTGAACTTTTCAAAAGTTGCGAAATTGTACTTTTGTGTGATTCGATTTTGGAACTTTTCATAAAGTTGCGAAATTGAACTTTTCAAAAGTTGCGAAATTGTACTTTTGTCTGATTCGATTTTGAAACTTTTCATAAAGTTGCGAAATTGAGCTGATTCAATTTGGCAATTATTGCGACATTGTGCATTGCGACATTGTGCACTATTGCGACATTGTGCATTGCGACATTATGCATTGCGACATTGTGCATTGCGACATTGTGCATTGCGAAATTGTAGCATGATTTTGCAATAATTGCGAAATTAATTCATAATTTTTATTAATTGCGAAATTATATCATTTTTGTCCAATTTTATTTTTAAACTTATTTTTCCCGCCATTTTTACTTAGCTTTATTTTAATCATTTCGTCTTATTTTTACTTAGATTTATTTTTACTTGTTTTTCTTATTTTATTTTCAAAGTATTTTATTTAAAGTTTTTAAATTTATGTTTTGTCATATTTTAATTTTTCGTCTTTTAATTAATTTACTTTTAAAGTTTTTAATTTTGCACCATTTACGTTTTAATTAGTTTTAATTTTTAATTACAGTTATTTACATTTAAGTCTTGCACCATTTATTTTAAAAACAACCAAAAATATTTGTTTCACCAAGAACAACTGAGTCGCACTTTCAACCGTGATCAATTCGAGAAGATACCGAGAAACGAACTTTTTCAACTAGCAAAATCTCAACATTAAAATGGCGCCGCTGCCGGCTCTTTTCGTGAGGATTAACGATTTTTTGTGAGAGACGCGTTGGCTTTTGGGATCCGTTCACTCGTGAACGTTATTTTTCGTGTCCAAATTTTTCAAAAATCCAAAAACATTTGAAAAATCATAAAAAGCATTTCTTTTTCAAAGTTTTGCACCAAAAATATTCTTCTTGCTTATCTATCTTTCTTTATGGATTCTTATGTCCATTGCGTCGGGTGTGGGAAACAATTATCTGGGAACGACTCTTGTCAATGGTGTACATGTGAGCGGTGTTGAAACGATATCGAAAATACACAATTCCTATTCGGATTTTGTCCTTTGTGCAACTCGACTAATTCGTCCTTTTTGAATCCACCTCCTCCTGTTCCCCCGTGCATCTATTGTGGGAGTGATTCTCATTGGCATGTTTCGTGCCCGGTTCGATACCCGTATAATCACGGGCAAGAACCGGGGTACAATTTATGACAATGATAATAGCTATCCACAGGACGCACCCGATTTTTATTCTTACCTATTTTGCAACAACAGTGGGGGTCCTCACGATACTTCTTATTGTCAACCAATGAATTATTATGAGCAAAATCCGTGTCCTCAGTTTTCTTCACCAATGGATTATTATGAACCCAATCCGTGTTCTAATTCTTTTCAACCGATGAACTACTATGAGCCACATCAGTGCTATAATTCCGGTTTTCAGAATCTTGAGCCCCCACAGCACTCACTCGATCATCAACCTTGTCACGACATGAGTCCCCAAGAATCGATTGACGATCTCGCTAACGCTTTGCAAGACCAAAAGAAAGAGCTCTTAAAAACGATGCAAACTTATATGGAGTTACTGTCTAAGCAGCGCGAGCAGCCTAGTACTCATGTCCCTGAGCTTATTATCGGCCCTTTAGATAATGAGGACAGTGATGACGATATTGAGGTGATTTTCGACGATGAGCAATTTCTAAAGCAACGCAAGACTTCACCCATTCCTCCTTCGTCTCTTGCTCTGTCATTGACTCCTTTTGGAGAAAGTGACTTTCTTTGGGATGATATTCAAGCTAGCTTGGGTCCCCGTGATCTTAACTCTAACGATTCTTCAACCGATTGGGCAGAAGAACTTCTTACAATTGAGAAACTTCTCAAGGAAGATCATGTTCCTCCTCCTTCTCCTGAATCGGTTACTAATGAGGATCCATCATTAGTTACCCCATCTAGCGATGAACCCAAACATCCAATTCTCAAGGAGTTACCTAATCAACACTCCTCTAATGAGAATTACGTTTACCACATTCGTGAGGATTTAACTTATCAACAATCCTCACAAATGAATGATGGTTTCGTACTTGATCGTGATCTTTTCAACCGAGTTTCTACAGTCCTTATCTGTCCTAAAATCGAAAAGATCAACGTTCATGAGGATGAATGCTTTGACCCGGGAGGTGACATGGACCATTCTATGAATGATAACTTTCCGACTCTTCCAATTGGTCCACATCCATTGTCTTTGGAGGATGACAATGTGATTCCTCTACCCACCCCACCTCCCGTCAATCTGGACTTCACTTGCTTTTCTTATATTGAGCGGACTTTCCTCCCATTTGCTACTTTTCCTCCTGCCTCCCCTTCTTTTTTAATGTCCTCCGGGAACGAGGACAAGGTCTTTGATCCCGGTATTGCATTCGAGGCTTCCGCATGGACTATTTAATTCGGGGATGAGTCAGGCTCGTGACTCGGTTAATTTAACAAGCGCTCTTTGGGAGGCAACCCAATTATCTATCTATTTTCATCATAAGTGTAGGGGGAGCCCCGTTGGTGTTTCTTGTTTTCTTTCTTATCATTGTAGGGATTCGAGCTTCAAAGACACACTCTTGATGACTTTTGACGAACCGTGATTCCGTGTTCTCATCTTCCCGGTTCTATCCTAAACTCTTTTCGATTCACTATTTTATATTTCTCAATATTAAAATAGGAATCTCTTTAGTTGTCTCTTCCTTAGCAAGATTTAAACAAAGTGCACAATATCCTAAGTGTAGGGGAGTTTACTCCCACATGCTTAAACATTGAGGACAATGTTTATATTAAGTGTAGGGGGGACTTCTATCGAAGTTAAGTGGCCTTTTCCTTGTATTTGTCCTCATTTTAACCGGAAAATCGATTTTTCGACATTTTTAAAAAATTTTAATCTATTTTGGCCTAGTTGTAGTTCCCTTTATTTTTGCTATTTTTCTCTTATTTTAATAAAAGGTTTTAACAAGTTTAGTTATCTTAGATATATTAGGCCCGTTATGAATATTTTGACTCAACCCGAGTTTACTTATCCAAGTTCACTCTAGCTAGTATCCTTAACCGTGTAGACCTTAATTGGTTTATTGGGCTAAGCATCCACGAGTCTCATTCCTTGATATTTTAAATTGTGGAGAACGAGAAATGATAGAGTTGGTTACAAGTTTGGTATTCTTTTATTAACTTATGTGAGTTAATTATGATCTTTTTCTCCCCTCGCTTGTAAATAAATAATTGCAATAAGTAAGGTCGTACGATTTGAAAAATTACTTAGCTTTAAGCCCAAGATCGTTTAAAAGTTACTCGGTATTGATTAGAGTTCATAGCCAAGGCATAACTAATGAAACGGGACGTGAAGATTGGCGAGTCCGAAAAGGCCCTAACAAGGCATGAGGATTCCATTTTGTTGCTAAAGATCCAAGATTATGTGAAAAGCATTATTCTGAAGTCAATATGAAGGATCAAGACACACGACGAAAGGCAATCAACTCCCACAAGATCAGGGAGAAATCTATCCGAAAAGACCCTTACAAGGTATGAGGATAAATCGATCCAAGTCCGAAAAGGAGGCGGATCGTTGTATATCAAAGTCCCAAATAAGGATTGAAGAAATAATGATGAAGTCGTGGTCAATATTTGAAGAATATCTCAACTTCCCCAAGTGAAGATACACACTATATATGAAGAGAAGACCATAATTTCAAGAACGTCTTCTCAAGATTTGAAGTATGAAGTAAATGCCAAATATCGGTCCGAGAAAGGTCTCAAATCGTGAAGCGAGTTATGCCAAGATATGAACTTTTTGAGGTCTCGAGAAGCAGTTTTAAAAGATTTTGTCCTTTAGCTACCTATGGATTAGATCGTCCCACTTTATTTTCAGCCTTAAATAATTATCGAAATAAGTCAAACAATGCATCTTCATGATCATTCATGACAATAATAAAATATCAGAGATACCCATAGGAATAAGGGAGTTTAAGTGATTAATTGAACCACATGAGTAAATGTTTGTTATGCTAACTTGTACTAACAATGATCTTGTTTTTAAGCTTGGCATGGGGAACGTGAAACTTGAGGGTGATAAACATTCATGACACACAAGCCCTAATGCTTTATGGGTTCGTGTGATTAAAGCTATACACGGTGGGCCTGGTCTTGATAACTCGTTTTACTCTCATGTGCGTGATCAAGGGGTGTGGGGCCGAATTGCTAAGTCTATCAACGCAATGCACGTAAAAGGTATTATTCCTCTCTCTTCTCTTCGTAAACGAGTGGGGAATGGTATGGATACAAAGTTTTGGCAGGATGTTTGGATTGGCGAGATCTCCCTTCAATCCAAGTTTCCTCGTCTCTACCGTCTGGCTTTGAATAAAGATTGTAACATTTGTGATGTTTGGAACAATGGTTGGGTTTTCAACTGGTCAAGACCGATTCTTCGAGGTACTCTTCTTTACCAGTTAAATGAGTTAACTGCTATCTTAGATAGTGTTCGTATCTCAGATTCGGATGATTCCTGGATTTGGTCGCTAGGCTCTTCTTCTTTTACTGTCAAATGTACGCGTGAGCACATAGATAACTGCATTTTACCTGATGATGGGTCCGAAACTATTTGGAATCGATATCTCCCTAAAAAGATTAACATCTTTCTGTGGCGAGCTATTAGAGACCGGCTTCCTTCTAGATGGAACCTTAGCAGGAGAGGGATTGAGTTGGATTCCTTTACTTGTCCTATCTGCGCCTCTAGCGTGGAAACCTCTGTTCATTCTTTGTGGTTGTGTTCCTTAGCAGTTTCTATTTGGAATAAAGTTTTCGCCTGGGTAGACCTGAATGCCCCGCCTGTGAGCAGCATTCGGGACTTATTTATTTGGATTGGTAACATGCACGTGGACTCTTCTAAAAAGGACATCTTAACTGTTATCTGCGGGGTGACTTTGTGGGCTCTTTGGCGCTTTAGTAATGAGACTATCTTCGGATCTTCTCCTCCTAGAAGATGTGTTTTATTTGATTTTATTGTTGAGATGTCGTTTAGATGGTATTCCTCTAGAAACACGTTGTCTTCCATTCATTGGAACAACTGGATGCAAAATCCTCTTATGTAATCTCCTTTGTTTTTTTCTAGCTTCTTGCTAGTGGTTTAATATATCTGTCGTTCAAAAAAAAGATTTCTTTACGAGTTTCTTCCTTGTTGCATCTTGTTATTTTCTATCTTTTTTATTTTCCTTAGTTGTTTAATAAAGGCCAAGGTAGGTTGATTATGATGGAAAGTGTAAACCTTGCTTTATTGCTAAGCATTGCATGAGGGCATTGCAATGGTCAAGTGTAGGGGATTTGATAGGTGTGAAAACACCCATCTTTTCTACCACTTAATTACATTAAAACGGGACCTAAACGTATATTTATGTCGTAAATGGCGGAATTATGCGTGGTTTGTGTTTTTATTGTGTTTCAGGGTCAAAATGTGAAAAGGAAGGAAAACACGGTCTTTCACGGGCGTTTATTGAAGAAAAATACAAAAGACGAAGTCAAAAGATCAAGAATGCAAAAAGAACGGAAGTCCAAGGCTTATTCTAAAGATTTATCGAAGAAAATGTCCAAAGACGAAAGTTTAATAGAGCCGAAGAACTCAAGTCTAATTTATGAAGAAATTACAAGACGAGTTCAAAGAAATCCCGAGACGAAGTCTTAAAAGTCGAAGAATTTAAGAAGACTGAAAGACTGAGGACCAAGAAAGAAAGAAAGAAAGAGGAAGCCACCAACCACTCCCCTCTCCTATAAATACCACCCTCACTTGTTGTGAGAAGGTTGGTTAGTTGGTTATTTTTAGTTTTAGGAGTAGGAGTAGTTTAGTTTTAGAGAGAGAAAGTGACAGTTTCTCTCACTAGAACTTTAATCTTTCATCTTCCTTTCTTGTTTTTAATTGAATCTTTACTTTTACGCTTAATCTTGTTTTAAATTTAATCTTTTTAATCTTTCTTGTTAATCACGTTATTGTTTTCATCATCTTTTTCATCAAGTTTTTACATTAAGTTTAAGTCTTTTTACTTTCGTGTCTTTATTTTGATGTTTTTACAAGTTTTGATCTTCTCTCTAGCTTATTGATAGCTTATTAGAGTTGTTCTTAGCTTATTGTCCTTAAAAAAGTGCTAAAAAGTTGCTTATTTTCGTCATACATCTGGTTCCTATTTTTTAGGAACGTCTGATTCGATTTTGGAATTTTTCATAAAGTTGCGAAATTGAACTTTTCAAAGTTGCGAAATTGTACTTTTGTCTGATTCGATTTTGGAACTTTTCATAAAGTTGCGAAATTGAACTTTTCAAAAGTTGCGAAATTGTACTTTTGTCTGATTCGATTTTGGAACTTTTCATAAAGTTGCGAAATTGAACTTTTCAAAAGTTGCGAAATTGTACTTTTGTCTGATTCGATTTTGGAACTTTTCATAAAGTTGAGAAATTGAACTTTTCAAAAGTTGCGAAATTGTACTTTTGTCTGATTCGATTTTGGAACTTTTCATAAAGTTGCGAAATTGAGTTGATTCAATTTTGCAATTATTGCGACATTGTGCATTGCGACATTGTGCATTGCGACATTGTGCACTATTGCGACATTGTGCATTGCGACATTGTGCATTGCGACATTGTGCATTGCGACATTGTTGCATGATTTTGCAATAATTGCGAAATTAATTCATATTTTTTATTAATTGCGAAATTATATCATTTTTGTCCAATTTTATTTTTAAACTTATTTTTCCCGCCATTTTTACTTAGCTTTATTTTAATCATTTCGTCTTATTTTTACTTAGATTTATTTTTACTTGTTTTTCTTATTTTATTTTCAAAGTATTTTATTTAAAGTTTTTAAATTTATGTTTTGTCATATTTTAATTTTTCGTCTTTTAATTAATTTACTTTTAAAGTTTTTAATTTTGCACCATTTACGGTTTAATTAGTTTTAATTTTTAGTTACAGTTATTTACATTTAAGTCTTGCACCATTTATTTTAAAAACAACCAAAAATATTTGTTTCACCAAGAACAACTGAGTCGCACTTTCAACCGTGATCAATTCGAGAAGATACCGAGAAACGAACTTTTTCAACTAGCAAAATCTCAACATTAATCTTCATCCCAAGTCTCACCTACAGGTGCTCTTTATATAGATCCTCACAAGATTCGATCTCGATCCTAATACGATAATTATCAATGATAATCTCTCCAAAGGAAAACGATTATACGGTTTATTACCAAAGGTCAATTATTCAAGCATAAAACAACACTTCTAGTGTTTGTATCGTTACTTTACCTCGTCCCTTCGATTGGGGTGGTAAACAGTACTCTTATCAAGGTTCGTTCTCAATGACTTCTGAGCAAATCTCTAGAAATTCGATGCGAAGCGAGGATCTTGATAGAGATGATCGATACGGGCACACCATGTTTACACAACTCCTTTAAATACAAAAGAGCCAATTTCTTCATCGATAATCTATCATTATCGGGGATGATATTAGTAGATTTGGTCAGTCTGTCGACGGTGACCTAAATCGAATCAAATTCAGATGATGACCTTTGCAATAGTTAGACGTTTACTAATGTATGAGGTGATGTCTGCCTTCATAAATTGCCATCAGTACAACTTCTTCAGATAAAGATACATTAAATCAGAAATGGCACAAATAGAATACTTAATCTTGTGAGATTCCAACATGACTAAATCTCGAAATCCTCCATATTCAGGCCACCACAAGAGGCCTTTTAAACATTTGACGCCATCGGCTTCTCAATTTTAATGGTTCACATTAGCCGCGAACCCCTTTTTATTATCAATATTATCCTTTTTACAAGCATCGGCTATTTTTTTTAATTGCTCGGGCAAATTATTTTGCACAGTAATTACTAAGGAACACATCCTAATTGATTCTTTATCCTTTCTACATAATGTGTCAGTATCTACTTTCACCTTCCCTGATGAAATAATTATCATGACCACAATTTACTCAAAAATTCTTTCTTCATATTTTCAAATTTTTAGTTTCGTCTCACTATTATTTTTATCAGTTTTGCTCAATCCGACGTTTAAAGCGTCGATAAATATTACAAGTAATTAAATAATAAATATTTAATTTTTATGAAACGTCAACGTAAAAAAAAGTTTTAAATTTCTCAGTTCGTCCAATTATAGAAACAAAATGTTCAAAATAAATTTGATTTTAATTAACACGATTTTTGTTGATTTATCGAAAATAATTAATAAGATCCGTAAATGTTCGAAAAATCTTTGTTTATACTTTGGTCAAAAAAATTCTTAGTTAAAAAGCAAAATTGTCGTTTCAAATTTCAAGTCATGGTTTAAATGGTTTCCCCAATCCGTCTTAGGTTGTCTTGAGGTATGCACAAACATTAACCCCTAAAGGAGTTTAGTTACATGATCTAGGTAAAAGGGAATAATCCCTTAAAAATTCTTTTGATAAAACATTTGTCACAACACATTTGCACTTTCTTTTTGGTAAAACCCTAAGCCTTAATGGCTCTAATCTTTGAAGAGTCAATATAGATTTCATTATCTATTAATCATATGGTCAAATAATGTAAAAGATTAAGCCTTAAATCACATGTTAAATACTCAAGGTATAGGTTTTCATTACTCGGCCAATTCAAGGCAGTCTACAAATGATTAATAATTCTTTCTTATTCTCAGAAACAAACAAATTGTCCTTAATGACCACAAGCATGAACTTATCAAATTACAACCTACACACATGATTCAACAAATTTATGGATGCTACATGTGCATTGGTCAATCCAAACGACATCACTTGAAACTCATAATATTCATTACAAGTTCTGGATGTAGTGATTGGAATAGATAATCTTCTTCGCGGACGCAAAGTTGATGGTAACCATGTCGTGGATCAAATCTTTAAAACATACGCTAGAACCTTGTAAATGATCGAACAAATCTATCATCTTGGGTAATGGATATCGATTTCGATCTTCAATTTATTTAGTTCACGGTAATCAATAAACATAAGGAATGATAACACCATAGCTCTTCATAATGACGAGCTTGGTAGAATAAAATCTTTCTCCGACAACTCTCTCAGTTGTACGGTAACACTTTCGATTCAGATGGTGCTGAAGTACAGTGCACACGCCACGGGTGCAGCATCGGGAATATAATCAGTACCAAATTCAACTTGCCTTAATGGCGAAAGTCTAGGTAATTCATCATCAAATACCTCAGAAATTTTCAAATAACAGGAACATCTTTTAATAAATTTACTTTAAGTTCTTTCTAGATTACAAGATCTTATGACTAGTTCATAACCATTCATGGTAAAATTTCAAGTCTAAATGCAGGATACAGTCGCCCATCGGGAATTATTTAGATCACTTTTGATAATCAACATCTTATCTTTTAGGGGAATTCTACTCGAGTTCCCATCAATTAAGACAATGTCGTCATGTCATAATCAATCAATCCATTCTACTAGCATTATCAACTTTCCAGTGTCGTCACCGTTGATAAGATGTGAACTTCTCAAAAGACTAATAATAACTCATAATCCTTCACAAATTAAAGGATATCCGGAGACATAACTAACCTTAAAAGAGTAAGGTCAACGCATAATCTACGCGAGAGAATTTCAAATCAGATACAGACAAAAACATTAACGAATATGAATATATTCCATGGTTTCATGAATTGAGTACGCATTCGAAAGCTCCTCGGATCGTTACCCAGGTCATTCAAATGAAATCTAATCAAAAGAAATGATAGGAACGTCGATACACCCAGTCAGGTATCAACATTCGGTAATCAAATAATTTTCCAAAGAATGTCACTACGAGAGAATTGGGCAAGAAAGAGTTGTCAATTGTCAAATAAGACAATATCCACAGATGAGTAAATTCGACTCAGAAGAATAAATGGTACGGGCACATATGTAGGTGTCTCTAACAATATGTCCCTATTTTTGCACTTCTTGCAGATCTCATAAAATTCCAATTTTCCACAATTACAAAGAAAATGTAATGTTTATTAACAATTTCATGGTGACTACTAATCAGCCTTGCATGGTTCCTTCTAAATTGTATGTAGGCGCGCAACTATATACAATTTTAGGATTAACGATGCAATACTCAGGTCATCAAAACTTTATCATCATGTTTATAATAAAAATATTTTCATGCTTAATTCTTGAAAAAGAATCAAAATGAATTTACAGAGATGTTCTTTGTTATGGAAACAATTAGGTTTTCTAAGGTGTTTCATAAACAACTTTATTTCGATAACGATTACTTTTAAATCTCACTTTAAATAATCCTTACGGTGATGAAAATTCAATTTTTCTCAAGGGATACTGTTTTATCTTATAAAATCAATGAGTGATCTGCAAAAGAGTGATGAAAAGTTGTTCACCAAGAACTAACTACGACATGATAGGAAATGAGCTGAGCCAATTAATTATGAGGTTCACGACCTCGTTGGCACTCAAGAATACAAGGAGAATAATCCACAACGTAATGCAAATCGAGATGAGTACTTATTCAATGGTTTCATCACTAATGCGAACATTAGGAACGCGCAAGAAAAGATAGATAACATCGATACATGTAAAATTTAGCAATCAAAGGTAGTCTTTCCATTAATCACAAACAAGTCAAAATTGTATTGTAACACATTACGTGTCACTATGTCATACAATTCCAAGAGCTCATCCTACCAACTGATGTCTCAGTTAAGTTAGGGATTTTTAAAAGATACCACAATGAATACTAATCTACAAGAGTCATTAGGTGTTTCACCTGTCCCGGAAGATCCATCGGTCCCAATTCAGAAGAAGATTTCTTCAATTTATTTCTTGGACACTGGTCATCCTCGTCATTGGACAATGGCCTAGGAACAACCCTTAACACGAACCAACAATCATTTAAAACCTTATAATTCAATCACATAACTTAACGACTTCCTCTTAACAATCTCATATTTCATACGAGTTAAATTTTTACTTCATTCAAGTTTCAACCAGCTTATACTCAATGCGACATCTTACCTCATTCTCCAATACTTTCAACCTTATTCTTAGACCTTGAAAGGGAAATAAAAGGTCGATATGAACAACACTTAATTTCTAATCCTATAGCTCCTTCATCAATAGTTATCAAATGAGTCACTAATATGAAATGACTCACACATCCAATTAGACTTCTCAGAAAGGTACTAGTGGCATGAGGCTTTTGGGTAAAGGCTCCATTGACAGCCTTAAGTGCAACATTTACCTTCTCGATTTCAAATTTAAGAATTGGGTGACACCGAATCAGATGACACCTTTCCAGGTGGTAAGGTTTTGTCAAACTTCACTCTATAAGGAGAGATCGTCATGACATCGATATCAGATTTAATCTCGCCAATTCTTCTTTAATATCATAATCAACTAATACCAACATTTCTACGAATATCAACCATTTTGTTGGGATCATAAATATTCACAACTTGGTTTAGAACTGGAATAGCTAGATTTCCTACAGGAATAGCTTCGATTAATTTGCTAGGGAAGTTAGGGTTTCTTGTGACAATCTACGTCGTATAAATACCTCATATAAATATTAAAATAATCATCAAACAATCATGTAATCAAATTACATCATATATATATAATCCAAGTTATATATATATATTAAAATAACACTTCTCAGTCTGGCCTTGTCGGTAACTTGGGAATTCTTCGGCACCATTATAGTCAAAAGATTTTTAGACATTTTGAGAAAATGTTTATAGTTAAAAGATTTTGAAATGTTTTATTCAAAACCTTGGTTTTTAAAAATCTTTCGTTCTCTATAACGAGAGCTCTGGTACCAAACTGTAACACCCCCAAATATTCATACTTTTGTTCAACGGAAGAGTCGTTGGTGTTACGGGATAGCACATTACTCAAATCATAGACAACGCTTAAAAATCGCGTCGTTTAATAATATAGCATTTTCCATTCATGAATATCAAATTTATATAGGTCCCAAGTCATAGTATTTCATACAAGTTTTACAAAGCATATGAATGGAAATAGTTATTTAAGTGCGGGCCATGAATTCTTGTCGTCTTCCCGAGAATTATCTTCATGTACCTGAGATAAAACATGTTAAATGAAAAGGTCAGCGAAAACGCCGAGTGAATTCATAGAGTTTAATGAAATCCATTAATATATCATCGGTATAAAATTATTACCAAAAATAATTTTGTAAAATTCTTTGTCGTAGGCCATAAATTAAGCCAAAAATATTTTATACAAATCTTTGTTGTAAATCATACTATAGGCTTTTGCCTTCAAAATCATTATACGAACCAATTTCGTAAAAACATCATACAACACGTTTTATAACGTTGTATAGAGTTAAATAAAAACCGTTATATAAATATGGTTATGTAAAACCAAAACACGAACATAATATCAATAATAAGACCCCGTATTGCTAGTCAGGCAATATATTGTAATTCAATGCGTATAGCAGTATTTTTGTTATTGGATTATTATAAGCCGCATGACATTTCTACCTTACTATAACAAACAACGGGTAGCTAACTCGAAACTCATTTGCCCATCTACAACAGCATGTCATCACAATAATCACGCTTATATAAATCTTCTCATACATAAATTCGCTTACCAATCAATGTGGCACGACGGGGATCAACCGTCAAGGCGCGAACTGGGGTGATCTTCCCAAAATAGTACTATTATATGCATAAGCGTCTACCAAATCCCGGAAGTTCACAATTCATGCTAATGGGACTTTTAGTGACATAACCTAACTAATAATAATCCATTTCATTTCATTCATCGGGTCATATAATCATCCATCGGGTCATATAATCATTCGGGTCCAAATCAATAAACAAATCGGGACAACTGGTGTCCTATTTTAGTAAAACTTAACATGTTATCTCCCTCGCGGGTTTAGAAAAAATTTCATAAAAACATTTAAAAGAGTGTGAGGCTATGAACTCACGTTGATTGGGAAAGGCGCTTATCGGCGACTTAGATGTACGGTACGTGCTTCAATCACGGAAACCTTGACAAATAATACTCGTCTTAGACTCTTGTCCAATGACTTTATAAAAACAATGGCTATGTATATATATGATGACATTATAAGAATGATGATGATCAAGTGTGTTTTTATATCTTCATTCAACATTGTAGTGTTATGTGTTAGTCAAATTTTTGACTAGTTACACTAGTTTCAATCCAATTCCATATTGAGGCCCAATAAGCCCATTAAAAGCCCATTAAGAGTTCAACTCTTTACATTAGTCCATTTATACTATTAATATCAGGCCTTTACTCATATGTTGGACCCAAGTAGGTTAAGCCCAATGAGTAAGTCCATTAGTGTTTAGCCAAACTTGTTAGATTAATAGTCTATTAAGGCTACTTTGGCCCGTTAATGTCCATAAGTTATACAGCTCGGGTTTCATTGGTTTTTACTTGTCATAAGTACTTATACATCAGTATATTAGTTATAAAAAGTTTACATTAGACGGGTCTGGCCGTCTTAGTTTTAATTGACGAAAACGTTAATTTAACGGTTTTAGCCAAAAAGACGTAAAACTTATGTTTTAAGTTTTGTAACTTATAAAACTTATCAAATTGCCATTTTTATAAAATGTCCCTTTTATTTATTGAAGTAAATACGTATTTATATGTAATATATAAGTTAGTGGGTTTTAGGTATACATTTTATATTATATTAACTTGAGTGCTAACATTATACTATATACTTTTATTTTACAAATCTGATTATTATTTTCACTTTCACCATTTTTACCATATCTTGAGTTATAAAAGAAGATAGAAGCTCATTTTTCGAAACCATAAACTACATGATATGTTTTACAATTAACTCAGCTTTAGCTACTACTCAATCTATCTATAAATGTCCCTAACATTCCGTCCAAAACAGGCTACTCATATTTGTACTTCAATATTGTTTTGATCATATCTCACTCGTTATAAAAATTCTATTGTATGGCCAACTCTCACATATGTACAAGTCTTATAAATTACTATATATTAATTCATCTATGCCATTTTTACAATTTAACATAAGTTTCGTTACTGTTTTATACATCCTACTTATTTAAGCAAGATTTTACCACTTTTACATGTAGTTTTCAATCTTTTTAACCAAGTTTATCAACACATGATCCCCACATAATATTTTTATCATCATATATCATCATATACATATAGATAAAGAAAGAAAATACAATTTATATTTACAAAATAACAAGGAAATGGGAAGGATGATCTTGTTACCACCAAGATTATGAAAGTTAAGATCAATCTTGACTTTTGTTGGCAAAACTTGTGGTACACCAATATCAACTTCAAGATCACCTATCTTCATGAACTCCTTGTGGAAAATCAGCCCTATGACACCAAGAAATCTCCTCTTTGGATGTTAAAATCACCTCCAATCTTCAAGTCTTCTATAGGTTTCCATCTTATGCAAGAATAACATAAGATTTCATGGGTAAAATTGATCAAGTGGTGGTTTATGGTGATGATATGGGATGGCTAGGGGAGAGAGTAGAGAGATATTTTGAGTGGTTTGCATGTAGAAAATGAAAGTAAATGGTTTAAGTTAGTAGTTTTATTGTGTAGGTGGTTTTGGTGGAAACTAAGGACAAGTGTCCTTAGTTTATGTATAATTTTGACACATCTTGGATGTGTTGGTGAAGCTTTGGCCGCCCATTTGTGGGGTGAGGCAAGTGTAAACTTGTCTCATCCCACTAATTTACGGGTACTCCTCGATTCTAGTTTCCTCGATTTGCATGCCCTCGGGTCGTTTTATGAAAAACGTTTTTATAAATTATGAATCAACGGCACAAAATGAATCTAATAAAAATTGTCTCATAAAAAACGGAGTTCAAAAACGTAAATACGTAATCCTAGGGTTTCCGGTTAGGTCGTAAAGGACGTTAAATTATTCACGTAAGCTCTAATTTTTCTCTTAAATTTGTGAGTTTATGAACCAACACAAATTAAAATTCAAAAATAATATTCGAGAATAAATTTATTTTTTGAAATGTCGGACTGTCACCAAAAACGGTGTATGTAAACGTAAGCACGTAACGTAGAGTCCTCCGGTTTAGACGTAGTCGATGCTACTTCAAGACGTAAACCCAAATTTCTTCCCATAAATGAGTGAGTTCATAATATAACATTAAAATAATGTTTTTAAATAATACATGAGAATAAAATATCAACCATAAATTGACGGATTGTCACATTTCGGGACATGTAGAACACCTAATGACTCATGTAGATTAGTATTCATTGTGATATCTTTTAAAAATCCCTAACTTAACTGAGACATCAGTTGGTAGGATGAGTTCTTAGAATTGTATGACATAGTGACACGTAATGTGTTACGATACAATTTTGACTTGTTTGTGATTAATAAAAAGACTACCTTTGATTGCTAAATTTTACATGTATCGATGTTATCTATCTTTTCTTGCTTCTTCCTAATGTTCGCATTAGTGATGCAACCATTGAACAAGCACTCATCTCGATTTGAGTTACGTTGTGGATTATTCTTTTTGAGTGTCATCGAGGTTATGAACCTCATGATTAATTGGCTAAGCTCATCTCCTATCATACTGTAGTTAGTTCTTGGTGAACAACTTTTCATCACTCTTTTGCAGATCAATCATTGTTTTTATAAATTAAAACAGTGTCACTTGAGAAAAAAAATTGAATTTTCATCACCATATGGATTGTTCAAAGTGAGATTTATAAGTAATCGTTATCAAAATAAAGTTGTTTATGAAACACCTTGGAAACCTTAATTGTTTCCATGACAAAGAACATAGCTGTAAATTCATTTTGAATCAAGCATGAGTATATATATTTTAAACATTATGAGAAAGTTTTGACGAACTGAGCATTGCATCATTAATCCTGAAATTGTATATAGTTGTGCGCCTACAAAAAATTTGGAAGGGACCATGCAAGGCTGATTAGTAGTCACCCTGGAATTGTTAATAAACACTACATTTTCTTTGAAATTGTGAAAGATTAAATTTTTATGAGATCTTCAAGCAGTGCAAAATAGGGACATATTGTTAGGGACATCTACATATGTGTCCGTACTATTTATTCTTCCAAATCGAATTTACTCATCGGTGGCAATTGTCTTAATTGATAATTGATATCCCCTCCTTGTCCAATTCTCCCGTGGTGAGATTCTTGGAAAAGTATCTTATTACTGAGTGTTGATACCCGACTGGATGTATCGACGATCCTATCATTTCTTTTGATTAGATTTCATTTGAATGACCTGGGTAACGATCCGAGGAGCTTTCGAATGCGTACTCAAATTATGAAAACATGGGATATACTCATATTCGTTAATGTTTTCATCTGTATCTAATTTGAAATTCTCTCGCGTAGATCATGCGTTAACCTTACCCTTTACAAGGTTAGTTATGTCTCCAGATATCCTTGAATTTGTGAAGGATTATGAGTTATTATTAGTCTTTTGAGAAGTTCACATCTTATCAACGGTAATGAAACTGGAAAGTTGGTAGTGCTAGTAGAATGGATCGATTGATTATGACACGACGACATTGTCTTAATTGATGGGAAATCGAGTAGAATTCCCCTAAAAGATAAGATGTTGACTATCAAAAGTGATCTAAATAATTCTTGATGGATGACCATATCTTGCATTTAGACTTGAAATTATACCATGAATGGTTATGAACTAGTCATAGATCTTGTAATCTAGAAGGAACCAAAGGTGGATTTATTAAAAGATGTTTCTGTTATCTAAAAGTTTAGGAGGTATTTGTTGGTGAATTACCTAGACTTTCGCCATTAAGGCAAGTTGAATTTGGTATTGATTATATTCCCGGTGCTTCACCTGTGGCATGTGCACTATACATCGGCACCATCTGAATTAAAAGAATTACCGTACAACTGAGCGAGTTGTCGGAGAAAGCTTTTATTCTACCAAGCTCGTCATCATGAAGAGCTATGGTGTTATCATTCCTTATGTTTGTTGATTACCGTGAACTAGGTAAATTAACGATCAAAAATCATATCCATTACTCAATATGGAAGATTTGTTCGATCATTTACTAGGATCTAGCGTATGTTCTAAAGATTTGATCCACGGCATGGTTATCATTAAATTCGCGTCCGCGAAACAAATTATCTATTCCAATCACTACATCCAGAACTTGTAATGAACATTATGAGTTTCATGTTATGTCGTTTGGATTGACCAATGCACATGTAGCATCCATAAATTTGGTGAACCACGTGTGTAGGCTGTAATTTGATAAATTCATGCTGGTGATCATTAAGGACCATCTGTTTGTTTATAAGAATAGGAAGGAGTTAATAATTATTTATAAACTGCCCGGAGTTGTCCGGGCAATGAAAACCTGTACCTTGAATATTTAACATGTGATTTAAGGCTTAATTCTTTACATTCAATGACCTTGTAATTAATGGTAACAAAATCTATATTGACTCTTCATAGATTAGAGCCATTTAAGACTTTGGGTTATACCAAAAAGAAAATGCAAAAATGTTTTGACAAATATTTATCAAAGGATTTTTAAGGAATCATTCCCTTAAACCTAAATCATTTAACTAAACTCCTTTAGGGGTAAATGTTTGTGTATGCCTCAAGACAACCTAAGAGTGATTGAGGAAACCATTTAAACCATGACTTGGAATTTGAAACGACAATTTTGCTTTTCTACTAAGAAAATTTTGACCAAAGTATAAACAAAGATTTTTCTAACATTTACGGATCTTATTAAATATTTTCAGTAAATCAACAAAAATCGTGTTAACTAAAATCAAATTCATTTTGAACATTTTTCTATAATTCGACGAACTGAGAAATTTAAAAAAAATTACGTTTACGTTTCATAAAATTAAATATTTATTATTTGATTACTTGTAATATTTATCGACGCTATAAACGTCGGATTGAGCAAAACGGATAAAAATGATAGTTGAGACGAAACTAAAACTTAGTAAATATGAAGAAAGAATTTCTGAGTGAATTGTGGTCATGATAATTATTTCATCAGGAAAGGTGAATGTAGATACTGACACATTATGTAAAAAAGATAAAGAATCAATTAGGATGTGTTCCTTAGTAATGAACTGTGCAAAATAATTTGCCCAAACAATTTAAAAATAGATGATGCTTGTAAGAAGGATAATATAGATAATAAAAAGGGGGTTCGCGGCTAATGTGAACCACTAGAAATGGAAGCCGATGGCGTTAAATGTTTAAAAGGCCACTTGTGGTTGCCTAAATATGGAGATTTTGAGATTTAGTCATATTAGAATTTCATAAGTTTAAGTATTCTATTCATGCCATTTCTGATTAAATTTACCTTTATCTGAAGAAGTTGTACTGATGGCAAATTATGAAGGCAGACATCGCCTCATACATTAGTAAATGTCTAACTATTGCAAAGGTCATTTTATGAATTTGATTCGATTTGGGTCATCGTCGACAGACTGACCAAATCTACTAATATCATTCCCGTTAATGATAAATTCTCGATGAAGAAATTGACTCTTTGTATTCAAAGGAGTTGTGTAAACGTAGTGTGCATGTATCGATCATCTCTATCAAGATCCTCGCTTCGCATCGAATTTCTAGAGATTTGCTCAAAAGTCATTGGGAACGAACCTTGATGAGAGTACTGTTTACCACCCCAATCGAAGGGACGAGGTAAAGTAACGATGCAAAACACTAGAAGTGTTATTTTATGCTTGAATAATTGACCTTTGGTAATAAATCGTATAATCGTTTTCCTTTGGAGAGATTATAATTGATAATTATCGTATTAAGATCGAGATCGAATCTTGTGAGAATCTATATATGAGAGCACTTGTAAGCAGGAGTTGGGATGAAGACACCCGACATACACCCATTGTGAGTTGGACATGTTTTCTAGGTTTAAGGTTGCCTATGATGACAAACCTAACCTTACAAAATACCCGACCCGTGAAACCTGAAATGATTGTTGAAATTAGGATCTAATTATTGACTGTCGGTAGTGGGCAGGAGGTTATGTGAATATGAAATGTAGATCTTGAAGTGTGGGATGGGTAGCGAAGGTATGCCAAAAAATTTCACCATGGAAAAATGAATTGATGATCTGAAAGATCATGGGAAATAAGTCCCCGTTGTATGGGACCATTAAGATAATGTAAAAGATTGGTTTGAAAGGCACATAAGCTGGATCTACCCTAGGACTTCAAGGGCTACATGAATTATGTTTCGTATATTGAACTTGAACAAACATCTATCAAGTGAGAATCTGATTACTTCTTGATGAAGTTTAGATCGGCGAAAAGTTGCATTAATCAAAAACCCGTGAACATCATGGATAAAGAAAGTAAGTCAACATTAAGCCTGATCGTATTCCCGTAGTTATGTTTGATGAAACTCGCGTATTGTAATGAATTACACTTGAGAGAAAAGACCGAATGTGGAGGAAATACCCACGTGGCTTTAACTCTATAAGAAGCGAGTAGTAAGATAAATTGATCTTTGAGGACAAAGATCCTGTTTAGGGGTAAATGCTGTGACAATCCATCAATTTATGGTCGATATTTTATTCTTAAGTATTATTTTAAAAAAAACATCATTTTAATGTTATATTATAAACTCACTCATTTTTGGGAAGGAATTTGAGTTTACATTTTAAAGTAGCATCGACTACGTCTAAACCGGAGGACTCTACGTTACGTGCTTACGTTTACATACACCATTTTTGGTGACAGTCCGACACTTCAGGAAATAAATTTATTCTCGAATATTAATTTCGAATTTTAAATTTGTGTTGGTTCATAAACTCACGAATTTACAAAAAGAGATTAGGACTTACGTGCATAATTTAACGTCCTTTACGAATAAACCGGAAACCCTAGGTTTACGTATTTGCGTTTTTGAACTCCGTTTTTGATGAGACATTTTTTATTATATACGTTTTGTGTCATTGATTAATAAATTTATAAAAACGTTTTTCGTAAAACGACTCGAGGGCACGCAAATCGAGGAAACTAGAATCGAGGAGTACCCGTAAATTAGTGGAGATTAGACAAGTGGGACACTTGTCCCACCCCCACTAAATAAAACTGCAAGACTAAGCTACAACACCCCTTGGTGTCACTTTTATACAAGGTAATGGACACATGTCCTTTACATTTGACCAAAACAACCAAACTACAAAACAAGCTCCCCAAAACCACTTGTCTCATTCTCATACATGCAAACCACTTTATATTCCCTCTAGCTCTTCTTTATGCCGTCCCATACTCCTCCCAAAACACCCCATCTGATCAAAATCAAACCATGAATCTTGTGTTGAACTTGCACAAGATGAAAACCTATAGAAGACTTGTTGATTGGAGGTGATCTTAACAACTAGAAAGGAGATTTCATGAAGATCAAGGGCTAGTTTCTCAAGGAGTCTAAAAATACTTGGTGATACTAGAAATGGTGTTGATATCTCGTAAGATTGGGTACCCAAAACCAAGTCTTATTCATCCAAAAATCTCAATCTTTCATCTTATTGAGTGGTATAAAGATTGTTTCTTCCTATCCTCTTATTATTCTGAATATGTATTCATGTATTCTCATCAATTATGTGTATGTGTATGATGATGAATGATGATCAAAATTATTATGTGGGGATCTTGTGTTGATAAAGTTAGTTAAGATGATTAAAAACTACATGAAAAGATGTTAAAATTATGTCTAAAATTTTAGGCTGTGTAAAACAATAAAGAACCATATGATAACTTGTTAAAATGACTTGGATAATTTAATATACAGTAAGTTATGTGACTTTTACATATGTGAGAGTTGGCCACTCAATGGAATCTATAAAATGAGTGAGATATGATCAAAACATTATTGAAGTTCAAATCTGTATAGTCTGTTTTGGACGAATTGTTAGAGACATTTAGAGGATGATTGAGCAGTAGCTAAAACGAAGTTAATTGTAGCACATATTATTTACTTTGTGCTTCCCATAAATGAGCTTATATTTCCTTGTAGAACTCAAGATATGGTAAAAATGGTGAAAGTAAGTTTCATAATCAGATTTGTAAAATAAAAGTATATAATATAAAATTAGCACTCAAGTAAAACTAATATAAAATATATACCTAAAACCAACTAACTCATATATTACTTACAAATAAGTATATACTTTTACATTAAATAGGACATTTCATCAAAATAGCAATTTGATATGTTTTATAAGTTATAAAACTATATACATAAGTTTTACGTCTTTTCGGCTAAAACTGAAAGATTAACGTTTTCGTCAAATAAAACTTAGATGGTCGGACCTGTCTAGTGTAAAATTTTTATAACTTATCTACTGATGTATAAGTATATTTGACAATGAAAAACCGATAAAACCCGAGCTTTATAACTTATGGACATTAACGGTCCAAAGTAGCCTCATTGGACTATTAACCCAACAAGTTTGGCTAAACATTAATGGACTTACTCATGGGCTTAACCCACTTGGGCACAACATATGAGTAAAGGCCTGGTATTAAAAGTATAAATGGACTAATATGATGTATTGGGCTTTTAATGGGCTTATTGGGCCTCAATATGGAATTGGATTGAAACTAGTGTAACTAGTCGAAAATTTGACTAACACATAACACTATAATGTTGAATGAAGATATAAAAACCTAATTGATCATCATCATACTTATAATATCATCATATATATACATAGCCATTATTTTTATAAAGTCATTGGACAAGAGTCTAAGACGAGTATTATTTGTCTAGGTTTCCGTGATTGAAGCACGTACCGTACATCCAAATCGCCGATAACCCGCCTTTCCCAATCAACGTGAGTTCATAGCCACGCACTCTTTTAAATGTTTTATGAAATGTTTTTTAAACCCGCGAGGGAGATAACATGTTAATTTTAATAAAATAGGACACCAGTTGTCCCGATTGTTTTCTTATTGATATGGACCCGAATGATTATATGACCCGTTGAATGATTATATGACTTGATGAATGAAATGAAATGGATTATTATAGTTAGGTTATGTCACTAAAAGTCCAATTAGCATGAATTGTGAACTACCAGGATTTGGTAGACGCTTATGCATATAATAGTACTATTTTGGGGAAGATCACCCCAGTTCGCGCCTTGACAGTTGATCCCCGTCGTGCCACATTGATTGGTAAGCGAATTTATGTATGAGAAGATTTATATAAGCGTGATTATTGTGATGACACTCTGTTTTAGATGGGCAAAGGAATTTCGGGTTAGCTACCCGTTGTTTGGTATAGTAAGGTAGCAATGTCATGCGGCTTATAATAATCCAATATTGAAAGTACTGATGTACGAATTGAATTATAATATATTGCTTGACTAGCAATACGGAGTCTTATTATTGATATTATGTTTGTGTTTTGGTTTTACATAACCATTATCATATAACGGTTTTTATTAAACTTTATACAACGTTATAAAACGTGTTGTTTGGTGTTTTTACGACAATGGTTCGTATAATGGTTTTAAAGGCAGAAGCCTATATTATGATTTATGAATAAGAGTTTTATAAAATGAATTTGACCTATTTTATGGTCTATTACAAAGATTTGTACAAAATGATTTTCGGTAACAATTATATACCGATGATATATTAATGGTTTTTATTAAACTCTATGAATTCACTCGGCGTTTTCGCTGACCTTTTCTTTTAACATGTTTTATCTCGGTAGTTGAAGGTAATTCTCGGGAAGACGACAAGAATTTACGGTCCGCATTCAAATAAAATTTCCATTCAAATGTTTTGTAATATTGTATGAAATACTATGACTTGGGACCTATGTAATTTGATATTCATGAATGGAAAATGTTTTATTATTAAACGACGCGATTTTTAAGCGTTGTCTATGATTTGAGTAATGTGTTATCCCGTAACACCAACGACTCTTCCGCTGAACTAAAGTATAAATATTTGGGGGTGTTACAGATAACCTAGGAGGTCTGAGTTCCTCCTGGTCCTAGTAGTAGTAGGATCAATACGTGCTTCTGGTCTAGTATAAAGTCAAATATTATTATTCTTAGTAGTTTGTTAGGATATGCATGAGATATGTTAGGAAAGGATATGCATATCAGAAGTTACACGTTTTGCTTTAATGTAGTATTAGGGTTTCCTTGTAGTATAAAAGGAACCCATTGGCAGAAGGGTTAGACACACCTTTCACCATTATTCATTTCATATTAATAGTAGAAATCCTTAGTAAGGATCAAGTTATTTAGTTATTCTGTTTCTTCTTGTTCATAGTATTTGTATTCCGCACTTACACTTTGTATTACATTTAGAGTCTCTCTATGAATAGACTTGTGATTACAGAAGTCGTTCACCATCCTTAACAAGCTGCAAGATCCATATCAAGTGGACCCAACAAGTGGTATCAGAGCCTGGGAGAGTCTATGCTCAAGAAGAATCAATTTTTTTTACTAACATCATTGTCTAATCATGTATGCTTCTAGTTCTACTGAAACAGGAGAAGCAAGCACCTCCAAAACATAACAAACACAGTAAATAGTGGCTACTGTTTCCAATACTAATGGAAAATTCCCACTTTTGAAAAAGGAAGAGTACGATAGCTGGGCCATGAAGATGGAGTGCTGGATCACCAATACTGATCTAGACTTGTGGAAAATTGCCCAGAATGGCAACAACAAGAAGAAGACTGGCAGAGACAAGAATGGTCATATCATCATTCTAGATACTAAATCTAATGAAGAAATCACTGCTGTTCAGAAGGAAATCAAAGCAAAAACTATTTTGCTCCAGTGTTTTCTTGATGATCATATGGGTGATTTTTATCACTTGGATGATGCTAGGGAGATTTGGAATGGGATAAAGGCAAGATTTGAAGGGAATGAGGAATCCAAGAAGCTGCGTAGATCAATGCTGAGAGATGAATTCACAGAATTCAAGATCTCTGAAACAGAAGGTCTTCATCAAGGCTATGACAGGTTTCAAAAGATTCTTAGCCAATTGAATCAACTCCGGTCCAAACCTGAAAAATAAAGACATCAATGTTAGGTTTCTTATAGCCCTTCCTCATTTATGGAATCAGGTAGTCATCTCTCTAAAGGCAAAAGGAGTCCTTGAATATCTTTCTTTTGATGACTTGTTCTATAAACTCAAAACCTTTGAGTCTCATGTGAGAGGATACTCAAGTGATTCCTACCCCACTCCTGCTAATTCTGCTTTTGTGAGTTCCATGGGATCTAGTCCAATGTCTTATGCCAGTAGCCCAAGCTATACTTTGTCATCTCAACATACTTCTACTCCTGAATCAAAAGCCAAGACTAGTAGCATGGTAGAAATTGTTCTTCACTCTATTGTTGCTGATGTTGATCCACAACAGCATCTTGCTTTTGATGATTTCAAACAGGTTGATAAACTTGACTTGGATGAAATGTATCTAAAGTGGCAAATGGCTATGCTCACTCTCCGGGTTTATAAGTTTGAAAAGAAAGCCGGTAGAAAATTCAGCTACAACCCAAGAGAGCCAGTCAGGTTTGATAGAAGCAAGGTCAGATGCTATAATTGTCAGCAACAAGGACATTTTGCTAGGGAATACCCTAAAAATGACTAGGAGAAGAACAGGTATTCGGCTTTCAAGGTTCAAGAGCTCAAGGATGAAAATAAAGCTTTGGTGTTAGTTGACTCCATGGTTAACTGGAATGATCATCAGACTCCTACCTTGGAATCAGTTGAATCTTCTACTAATGTGTTTGCTATGATTGCTGGGCACTTATCTGATGCAGAGGAAGCAGAAGAATTTGCTCTTATGGGAATCTCGCCTCAGGTACAAAATTACCCTCTTGGTTGTCATGATAAATATTCAGAGCTTTTGACTCAATACAATGAACTTGATGAACAAAATGATAAATATTTTTTAGAAGTTCAAGCTTATAAGACTTCTCTAAAAACTTTAGAACAACAAAAGAAGTGGCTTCAAAATACTCAACGTGAGTATGAGGATAAGATTAGAGTAATAAGCATTGATTTAGAAAACACCACTAACATGCTTACATATACTGAAAAACTTAACAATGAGAGTATATAGGCTAAGCAAGAAATGAAGGAACAATTGGATGCTACACTTTTAAGATTTGAAAAATGGCAAAAAGCACCTAAGAATATTTCAAAATTAATAGACAGTTGCATGTCTGGTAGAACTAAGAGAGGGTTAGGTTTTGATAAATATATTGATTCAGAAGATGTTTTTTATTTATCTTTTTCAAGTGTCTTTGATCCTAACAAGGAGGAGGAGGGAACACCTAGTTACAATAGGTTTAAACAAGCTGTAGCAATACATGTTGTTCCTCCACCTCTTATAGGAACATTTATGCCCATACCCAGGCATACTGACTTGGATGGATCACAGATGTATGAGTCTCCCAGAAGCTCTACTAATACTAATGACTTTGTCTCTTGTACTTTCAGTGACAAGGCCAGTGACTATGCATCATGTGGTTCAAGTGAAGAGTCAAGACCATCGAGTCCCAAGAAAAATGACCCTGCTACTACTAGTGATAGGATGAGTGATGAGAGAGTTGCTTCTTCTACTTCCATTGTTTCTAGTTCAAGTTTGTTGAGTTCTAGGAATGTTGATTCTCCTAGAATTGTTTGTAATAAGAATAAAAGTTTAAAATAATGTCATTTGAATAAAAGGTCTTTTAAAACATGCTTTGTTTGTGGTAGTAAATTTCATTGATTAAGGATTGTGATTTTTATGATCAAAAGCCTTCTGGTTATCAAGCTTATGCTACTCCTGGTCCACCAGGAGTTGCTCCTTTTGGCATGGGTTTTGCTTCTAGAAGATTAAATCCATGTGCCTAATCTTATCCTTCTACTAAAAGGACCTCTCCTTCCGCATCTACTTCTTAGAGAAGTGATGCTTATACATATCCCTATAATACACCAACCAGCAACTATTTTTAGAAACTTAATCAGACTTATGCTACTAATTCAGACCAAATGCATTTTGGTTTGGGACATTCGGGTACTGCTGTTAAGCCCTCAGCAGGTTGTTCTTGGTCACAAAATAACACCCATATGATGAATAGGCAACACAAGAACAACAGTAGATCTCATCAATCTTCTTGGCTATCTTCTAATGATCCACAAGGCAGACTCAAGCCTGAAAATGTCTGGGTCCCCTTCAGACTGTGGAAACCATTATTCACGGATCGATTAAGCTTACTAGGATAATCAACGTTCATATGATATATATAGCGGAATTAGAAAACTGATTACGAACAAGGTGTTTCTTTTCCAACGATTACTTATATTAAACATTAACGATTAAAACAAATAACCCTAGGCGTGTTTACAATGCAAACTACACGCCTAGAACACGACACACGCTTTATGACTACATTGTGAATAATGGGATGAAAAACCTAATAACCCTTGGTTCCTTTTATAGTGTAAGGATTAGGGTTTTACAAGAGATAACTATGAATAAACATGCATATCTTCTATTAAAATAACTAATATAGAATATTCATAAATAATATATTGAATATTTATCTTAAATAGATATTTCCAACAGAACTTGACTTCTGTCAACGCCTAATTTACACTTGTCAACGCTTAGACACAATGTGTCAACGTTGAACAAATCCCTTCATGTTTTCTTTGTTTTGAGTTTCTGCCACATCAACTTTTTGACCCAACAATCTTCCCCTAGTTGATGTCGGCAAAACTCTATGTGTATCTCTTGTAAGTTGTACATCATCTTCAAATTGCTTCCCTTCAAGTGTAGCATGTATGTCTTCCCCTTTTTGTCACATCAATAGGGAAGGAAACAAAGTATGCAATCGAAGATTCTCCATATGTAGGCTATGTGTAATGACCATGAAGAAAAATAAATAAAGTAATCTTGATGTAGAAGTGGAGTAACCCAAACCTATGTTCCATGTCTTGTACTATCCATGTGATAAAGAACTTACAGTCATGGCACAAACTATAAGTAGACCTTGATCCCATTGTCAAAATCCTCATCCTCTGTGAGACATTGAGCGCAATAATGTAACTCCTTCAAGTGATAGCATCTTCAACTGCTAGATTTTGACAAGTCTTCGTCACCAACCATTAAAGCACGAACAAGTTATCTTAAAAGTTAGTGCCTGGGAGGTCACAACTTTAAGATATGATAGAACATAAACTCGCGAAAATCTTCTTCGAACATCAAACTTACCATTCTTCCCCTTAAGCCAACACCTCTTCATGACGAGTCTTAATGAAACAATATCTTCATATGTAAAAGCCGTTCACAAATAACTCTTTTACAAGGCTATTCCGATTACATAATAAACATTACTCCAATAATACTTCACTAATTGGTGCTAACTTACGTAAAAATCGTTAATCCCCTTTAAAAATATCCGAGCCATAAATATCAAATTGATATTATGTATAAAAACGGAGATCCCATGTACCTTCGTGTGTAAATACCTCTTTTTGTGTGCCAAAATCTTCCAATTTTCTAAACAGCAGCTATTCCTTTTTGTCGTCCAATATCCTTCTTTATCCAAGATATAAGCAATGTGTGTTGTCCAATATCGGACAACACTTGTCAGCGTTTGAAAATTTATATATCGGACAACAAGTGTCAGCGCTTCCCAACAGCGCTTAACTTATTCTTGACAGCGTCGAATTAACAAATGTCAGCGTCTACTTCTGCTGCTGACGTCTTTTAGGGCAACAAATCATATGACAGAGACTAAATAACAATATCACTGTCATCCTCTTTTGTAGTTTACTCTTGCTTTATTCTATGAGGACCAATAACAATGCAAAAATAGCATACCATGAATTACCTTCGCTGTATCCAGTGATAAAAAATCAATGTTTACTATTCTTGACATTGATACTACTAGCCCACGTGATCACCATGCAATCTTTTAATAATATAAAATATATTATTCTTTTAATTCTCGTAAGAATATATCCCTACATGTTAGGATGCTTCCCGTTTCACATGTATATCCCATGTTAAGTATAAAACAGAAACACGATCCATATATCACGCAGGCAATAATCAAGAGATCTTACCCACATTAACTGTCACACGTGTGCCTTTGTACATCACGTGACTATCATCATATGTCCAGATCAAAAGTAATATTTGTACTTGCTTCCTTGGACCAAAGAAAAAGGCACGATCTGTTATCACAAACCCTTGGGACCAGTTGCTCTAGGGTTTCACCTTAAACTCTATCATCACAGCCATGGTGAATCATCCTCTTGCTTCAGTTTTTAAACAGATTTAGGGTTTGAGAAAACCCTAAAACTAAGTATCATTACCACAGCCATGTACATGAACCACATTACACTAGGGTTCATCGTGATTGCAAAAAAAATACTCACCAAAGCTAGTATGATCGATCTTTACAAACAGCAACACATCACCATTTCTGTTTAAGAACGATCTAGGGTTTGTGGAAACCCTAAATTATGATTTTATGTAAAACAGAAAATCTGAAAATCACCACTGCTGCCAACTTCGATAGCCTATAACTTTTTCTTGAAGTTAGATCTTGACAGTCCCTCTGGTGGATATCTAGATATATGTGTGTATAACACACACATAAAATTTCGTGGCGATCTAACGGTTGAATAAAAAGTTATGGCCTTCTGAATATTGTTGCGCACACAAAAACGCCCAGAAAAACCCTAGACGGATTTTTCTTTTCTTCTCAAAACACGAACACCTTTTTGGTCCTAGCATCACGAGCCACGAGGCTCTGATACCAATTGTGGAAACAATTATTCACGGATCGATTAAGCTTACTAGGATAATCAACGTTCATATGATAAATATAGCGGAATTAGAACATTGATTACGAATAAGGTGTTTCTTTTCCACCGATTACTTGTATTAAACATTAACGATTTAAACAAATAACCCTAGGCGTGTTTACAATGCAAACTACACGCCTAGAACACGACACACGCTTTATGACTACATTGTGAATAATGGGATGAAAAACCTAATAACCCTTGGTTCCTTTTATAGTGTAACTACTGGGGAAAACAGTTGGCTGCATACGGGAAATCCTAATAAATGAAGAGGTTGTCCTTACTGAAGGACGAGAAATCCGTACCTTGTGTCTAGTATAAGCTAATAGAAACACTGAAGAACCTACTCCGCCTTGACGGATAATACTACATAAGAATGGGAACGTGTATGAGTTGTCTGAATTACATGTGTTTTACTGGTTCCGTGTGTTCATAGCTTATTATTCATGTTAAGTCATGTTCTAACCGAATTAAGTGTTAATCTGTAGTTATTCTTGTATTCTATTGTTTATTATTAATGTAGTATGGAATTATAATACGTGTATTGTAATACTAAGTAACTTTCTAAAAATATCAGGTTTCTATAAATAGTAAGTTTCTAAAAATAGAAAATTTCCAAAAATAGTAAGTTTCCATATTTAAGAATAAGCTGAATTAATAATAATAAGTAAAGTTTAATTAGTAAATACAAGTCATGGTTTAAAGGTAATAGCTTATTGATTAAATAACTTGGTTAATTAATTAAACTATACATGATAAGAATTTAATTAAAATACATGTTTTAATTAAATTAAGCTAAGTAAAAATACTTTATGTTATACATGAAATATTAACTTTAATTTTTAACCTAAGTCATGAATTTAATTAAATTAAATATTCTAGGAAATAATTTAATTAAACATATTTCCTGATTTTAATATTTTTCCCAAACCCGAACCCGTGTTATAATTATTAACCCGAGCCCAAACCCGTGGTCACATATAAGCCGATCCACACAGCCCTACCAGTGGCTAGACCGGCTAGCCGGTTGCCACTAGTGGCCCTCGGTTCCCACTGCCGAGCCACGGCTGCCACTGCCAAGCCTGATTTACACTGGTTGTTGTCGGCTCCCCCTGTTTTGATGTTCGGTCCCCACTGACCGAAACAAAGTCCCATCGAGACCCTATTGGTCTCGGTTGACACGAATCAAACCAAAACACACACCCCCGACTCGCGGTCGGGTCGCCTAGCCTGTGTCCGAACCAAACGAACCCCCACACCGAGACCTTGAGGTCTCGGCTGGGCAAAACAAACACCTCCGGGAGCTTCATTGCTCTCGGTTTGGTGCTCGGCCGAAAAAAGCAACACCAAACACCCCTTTATTTCATGTTTTTTATTAATCCCACATGTTTCTTGATTTGTTTTTAAGATTAATTAAATAATAATAATGAATTCATAAAAGAATTAAAGAAAAGGATTGTTTGATTATACCAAACTCGTGGAACAAAAGGTTATGATCACGAACACGTACACTCAAAAATCAAATAGCAAAATTAGTCCCGAACACCCCTTTGGGTAGATGGTAGCCGGCGGCAAAGAGAGGAGAGGAGGCAGGGTCTCTTAATTTTTGTGTAACCTAAAATTATGATGAAAACTTCCCTAGAGTTTTTGTTTACATGATTTTAATTTGGGTCATGGGCCAAAGCCCATCTTTCTCCTTTCTTTTGTCTTTAGTCGCGGCACATGGGGCCTACAAGGGAAAACCCGAAGCTTTTATTAAGCTAACTATTTACGTGTTCGTTCATGTTTAATTATCGTGATTTTATATGTCGTGGACTTAACACATTTATAATATATATACGTAATTATATGTTATTAAATATCGTAACACGTGAATTATATTATAAATGGAAAGTTTTAAATTTTACCGTATTTTCATGTATTTACTGTTCATGTGTATTATTCATAGTATTTTAATGCGGGTTTTACACCTTTTACTCCTATCGTTCTCATTGTCTTTTTTTGTTTTTGCTTCTTCAATACAGGAAACAAACAAAGAAAGTTAACCATGCATAATAACATGATTACTAAAAGGGGATCTATGAATACACTTGTTTTGTGAATGCAAGTGCAAAATTGGAGTTTTCTGTTACTGCTTATTACACCCTGTTGAAAGTTCGTAATGCCTCAATCTACTACCCTAAAGTCCCAACCCTCATTTCAAAGATGCTCTTACATGACTATTTCATAAGGCTGTGGATTTCTTCCCTCCATTTCTTTTTTCTTATATAATCAGATTTGTATTGTTATCAGTTGGGTACAAATTTAACTTACCATTAAGTAACAATCGTTAAGGTTTTTATCAACTGGGTAAATTGCTCTAATTTCTCATACACACTTCATAAGAATTGTTAAAAACCCTATAATTATATCCACCAATTTGTAACCCTATAACGAAAAACATCTTATAAAACCTAAATTAAAAATACAATTGCAATAAACATAAGAAAGCATAAATTCAATGGTCAATGGATCCACATATACCATTGATATAAATTAGATTTACTGAATCAGATTAACATTAAACATTTAACAAAATAATATAAACAAACCTATAATTGTTTGAAGATTCTCAAGCTGCCAAAAATAACTAAAAAAACATAGTTTTGTTTGCAAATTCGTTCAACAAAAATGGATTGATTTGAGAGTTTTATTTTTGGTAATCAGTAATGAAATTGATTGTACTGTTAATTTCAATCAATATGTGTGCTTTGGGTCGATTTTTTTGGGAGGGTTTTGTTTTCATTAAATGCTTTAAGATGATAATGCATTACAACCGTTGATTATTCATGATTTTATGAGTGTCGTTTTGTTAGAATTTTGAGGTAAGATCAAGTTTTCCAAAACCCTCTTTTATATATAGGTAGTAGACATTTACTTTCGTTCATGTAGAAAGATATGTTGATATTTTCATACGTTATCCGTGAATACGTTGTTGTTCAGAAAAAATATTACTCGTATATTGGAAAAAAGTTGTCCCAGGTTGAGTATCCAAGTTACATAACAAAATGTACTATTCTTTCAAGAGAACTGAACTTCTTCGTGAACCAACAGTCTGGGTTTGGCGTGTTTCAATTCTTAATAAATATTGTGAAGGCATGCACATGTACAATAGTAGGTAATTTAGAAAGTGACAGATATACTATCAAATAAGAAAGGGCTAATAACTTAAAAATGCATTTAATTTGACACTTTTTACCGTTGTGTAGTTATCTTTTTTTTTCCTATATTATCATTAAACTTTGTGATTTCGTACATTGTGTGTACCCGGTGACCTGCTTGACTGGTTAGCAGGTTACTTTAACGACAGTTTAACTTTTTATTACAACGTTAGTCCTTTATATTAACGGCCATTAACATAAACACTTAAAATTTGATTTTTTTAAAAATAAAATGTAGGATATATAAAAAAAATTTAAGAATATAATTTATGCATGTATATATAAAAAAACTGAAATTTTTTAAAATTTAAAATTTTCAAAAGTATTTTTTTTAATTTAAAATGTTCAAAAGTAATAGTCGTACTTTTTAAAAAAAAAACTGAAAATTTTTAAATTGTGTTTTTTACAAAAAAATCGTACCTTCTTACAAAATTTTAAGCTTTTGTTATTTTTATTTTATTTAAATTGTGTTTATATATAATTTTTTTAGAAAACTTTTTAACGAAATTATTTTTCTTTTTGTAATCTTAAAATTTTCAAAGTAAAAAATCGCACTTTTTTTTAAAGTTTTTCGAACTTTCGAATTGTTTTTTCACAGATAATCATACTATTTTTTAAAAAATTTTAATGTTTTCAAAAGTAAATGTCATACTTTTTTACAAAAAAATTTCAAAGAAAAGTAATTTTTTGCCAAAAAGAAAAGTAAATTTTTTGCGAAAAAAAATATTTCGTAAAAAATAAAAAAAATATTTATTTATACACACAATTTATATAAAAGGAAAAGAAATAAAAAATTTAAATTTTGTAAAAATGTACGACTTTTTGTAAAAAAGAATTTCGAAAATTATAAGTTTTTTTTAAAAAGGTACGACTTTTAGTTTTGAAAACTTTTAATTTTTTTTGTTAAAATAGTATGATTTGCTGGAAAAAAAAATTCGAATATTACAAAAAGAAAAATAAGTTTTTTGCAAAAAAAAATTCATTTTGTAAAAAAAATTTCTAAAAAAAGTTATATATACACACAATTTATATAAAATAAAAATAACAAAAGTTTAAAATATTTGTAAAAAGTACGATTTTTTATAAAAATAGAATTTCAAATATTTCAGTTTTTTTTTTTTAAAAAAAAGTACGACTTTCACTTTTGAAAATTTTAAATTTAAAAAAAAAATTGTTTGATTTTCTACAAAAAAAATTAAGATTTATAAAGTACGAAAAAGTGAAGTTATATAAAACACGTTTTATATAAAGTTAAAAAAAATATTTAAATTTTTTTATTCAAACATGCGTAAATTTTATTCCTAAAGAAAATTTGTATATAAATTTATATACTTTTTTTCAAGCTTTTACGTTTTATTTAAAAAAAATCAAATTTTAAGTGTGTATGTTAATGGCCGTAAATATAAAGGACCAACGTTGTAATAAAAAGTTTAACGGTCGTTAAAGCAACCTGCTAAGCAGTGAAGTAGGTCACCAGGTACAAACAATGTACGAAATCACAAAGTTTAATGATAATATAGGGAAAAAAAGATAACTACAAAAAACGATAAAAAGTGTCAAGTTATATTATTTTTTAGTCATTAGCCCAATAAGAAATGTTGAACATGAAAACCATAGTTATCTTTGCAAGTTTTGATAGGGACAAACATCATGAATCATGTGTAAGTTAGGTTTAGTTGTTGTCATGTCTCTTGTTAAAAGATAGATTGTACTTAACATGATTCCTGAAGAAGTGTGTAGTAAATTTTGGTTTGCATCAAATCAAGCTAGCTACTCATATTACTTTTCTTTTAATATCTTTTTCCATCCCATATATTGATAATCATACTCCAAAAATTTCAAGATCGGGATCTTACCAAGAATCATTTTTATCTTTGCAAGATCAAAATCGTAAAATAGGATCGGGAACCTAAGATCCTACTATAATGTAATTTTCTTAGTAATTTTTGCAATATTTTACAAATTTACAGATTAATATACATCGTAAACACAAAATTATACGAATATTTCATAAAAATGTGGTCCTAAATTATGATTATGAGATGTATAAGAAGATTTACATGTTGTGTTTTAGATTATACAAAATAGAATATATGAATTTGTAGTTTTTTAGTTTATCATTCAAAAAAATTTGAATGCCACTAGATATAATTGAGTGGTAAAAAAACACTTAGCCACATGATAGGAAAAGAGACCAACCAACCATTTATCGATCCCTAGCCTAGGGGTTTGCCATAGTCTGAACCGCTCTCGACGAGCATCCAGGGCAAGATGCTCAAACTAGAGAAAAAGTACGTTACAATGAAATTAAACATATTTTGCTAAGTATTACTATATACTGCATTAATAAGTTAAAATGATCCAAATGGTTGATCAATAGGTGCATGTTCCACCAAAACCTAAAGATGAAAAGCAACTTCCATTAATAAACACCACCAACAAGCTATACACCGTCATGGCAAAACATCCAAAGTTACAATTCTGTCTTGTTCTCCGTCTCCATAAATAGAAATAAGTATCTTGGGACAATGTTGATCCACATGATGTAAGATATGATAGCCTGTATTATCAAATAACAATGGGTAGTGCACACAGAAAATGGAGCAACAGCGACGGCCATTTCCGTCGGAAATCCGTCGGTGTAGGTCTTTTCCGACGGATTTGCTACGAAAATGGTATGTCGGTAAATGCTTCGTAGCAAATGCTTATCAGTCGGAACTCTGTCGGAAATACCGACGAAAAACAAGCGTCGGAATTCTGTTGGTAGTTCTCTCGGAAATCTGTCGGTAAAAAATATAATATATCTGTGGGAAACTCGTCAGTAAATGTCTCTCGGAAATCTGTCAGAAAATTTCTGTCGCTTAACAGTCACAAATCTGTCACAAAGATAAAAACTAATTTGAAGATTAATACTCATATTTATGTAATCCGGTATCAAAAACGGTTCATTTACCAAATCTCAATCTACAAATAATGAAGATTACACATTAATTAAATATGGATAATTCAAGATTAAACTAGTGACATCTGATCACCCGAGGCCTGGATATCCTCCTAAATTCGTATTTATAGAAGTGTTGCAGCTAAAACACACATAACTTACTATAAAAGGAAAGTAAACTTACAAAAACCAAGACTATGGTTTCTCGTAACCAACATAAATGCTATATTTCAAGAACCCACACTACTATAACTTTCCAACTTGTAGGATTTTCTTGGTGTTACATTAGTTGCAATCATGAATCAACTGACCTGCAAACTGCAGTCAAACTGATGCTCATGTTGTTGCAACTGTTGCACATGTTCCGCATTCAGTCGAAGTCCCAGCGTAAGTGAAACGGGTCTCACCCAACCTGCCTCAAATGTAGTTTGTGGGTAAGGTATGAGGTGTGTAAAGGACCGGTCCATTGTGGCTGGAGGAATCTGATGATAGTCTGGTTTTGACTGTTTCTCTTGATCCCGTTGTGGCACATTTGTTTCATTTTAAGTTGTCAAGGTCCCGGAAGTCCTTGAACACTCTGGTTGTTGCTTCATTAACAATGAGCTAATGTCCATTTGGCTTGTGTCTTGACCATCAGTTTGAGGATTGTTTGAGTTTGAATCCACCAAGCCTTTTGTTTCGAGGGTATGGATTTCTTCCACCATTGGCTTCCAATCTCGGGCATTTATAAACCAGTTTGATACCTAGTTTAATAATCAATAAAATAATATATAACTGCTTTAACCTCATTTCCTGTCCAAACACCTTCATACAATTGGCTTAAAGAAGAGGAACCAAAGATTCATTTTATGGTCACATCAGTACAACAAATATGCCCATTTCAGTCTTTAAGCATCTCATGCGCGTTTATACCAATCTCCAAGGCTGACTCACCAACATATCAATGATGAAAAGATAAAATATCTATTTATTAAACATTTGTAGTCCTAACCTGATTTCTTGTTAAGCCTGTTTGAGTCGCTAACATATGCTTGTCCGCATCTGAACAGTAACTAGAAAAAATCAAGACAAAACATTACGTAAAATAGAATTAGCTAAGAAATGTATGGCAATAAACATAGATGAAGACAAAGAGTATTACGGGTGAAGAAAATGGTCAAAGAGCCAAGCTTTAAAAACCAACACTACTACAAAAACCGTCTTTTAGACCTACATATTTAGACCTCTTATGAAAAGCACACGTCTAAATGACAACTTAGCCCACTTAAGAACCTTTTAAACCGGGTAGTTTGATTATCACATGTCTAAATAAGAAAAACACATTTAAACCGGTGGAAATGATTTAACCCGGTCCAACAAATAACTTTTTAGACCCTGTTGCTTACCCATCTACCGGTCTAAATCACAAAACAAATTTGTACCGGTTGAAATTGAGTACACATGTCTATAAACTTTTTGGTGGGACTTATTTCATTTTGGTCTTCAAAATTTTCATTTTGGTCTTCAAATATTTCAATCTTGCGCCAAACACACAAGTCACTATCTAGATCCAAACTTCCATCAAAACCTAACCACTCCACCGCCACCCATATGCAACTCGTCTTAAAAAATATCGGCCAAAACAACCCCTCACTGGTATGTAATCTTAATATTATTATTAAGTTTATATGTGTTTTAATCATTGATTTTGTTATGTTTTATTGGATTAATCATTGATTTATATTATACATAATTTTTGTTTAATTGGATTAATCATTGATTTATATTATACATAATTTATGATAAATCTATAATATTAGTGGTAAATTTGTATGCGTGAATGATTTCTTAGAGGCAACTGTTGGTTGTTGCTATATGGGTGAATGATGGAACTGGAAATTGTGGACCAATAGTTGGTTATATTTCCTAATGGTTAATGAAGACACAAAAGAAGAAGTATGGCCAGTAGGGTCTTGTTGATTCTAGTTAGTTGTAGGAATGATGTCACAATAATTAGTTGATTGGTTATAAATATTACTTGTATATCTATATCATAACTTTGATATGCGTTTTGTATATGTAGATTTGATTTTGAAGACCTTAGCAGCTTAGCTGATTGTTTAATTGATACTCGTGAAGACGCGGGTTATTGGTTAGAGGTCATATTCTATCTTTTACATGACATGATGCCAGGACGGAGAGGACCATAATCATTTGAAGGAGTATCCTCATTATGTCAAGAAACATGAATGGTAGGAGTACGGTTTTGTTATAGCAATGTTTTTACATCTTGCCTTAAGCTTTGAATAGGAATACAAGCTTCATTGTTTTTCTTCGCTGAGATGTGTGCTATTTAATAAATTACAGGACTAGCGAACAAGAAGACCGAAGGTACCTTCTCGCACGGGACAAATTGTGCCACCTAACAGACCTTCTTTGAGACATCGCCTAGTTCCAATTCCACCTGCATCAGAACATCGCTAATAACTGAAATAGAGACAGAAGGTAATAAAGGGTTGTATTTGTTTATCCTATTTCTTTTATTGTTGTTCGACTTAAATTTTTTTTAATTCAAGTCACCTAGTTCACATTGATTCTTAAGATAAAAGCTGCTTCACTGGTACTGATTTGTCGACTATAAGTCTTATATCTTTTATGAGTTGTGAGTTAGACAATCAACGGATCTAATAGGTTTTAAGCGCAACAACCAATTTAAGTTGTCTGGACTTGAAACTTGAGGACCTTAAAATTCTTTGCCAATTTATGGTAGTACATAGTGTATTGCTTTAAATTCCCTTTTCAACCCGTCTAAAGGACGTGTTTTTGTATTAGTGGCCCTTGCTTATTTGTTTTGGATGTGCCTGGTTCTTTTCAGATGAGGGTCTTTCCTAGAGTATGCACTTGTTTCGTTCATATAGCAGCGTTCACAGGCTTTCCTCGGTTAGTTTATAGCCAGCGCATAATAAAATGGATACCGTTATTGATAATTCTTTGGTACATATAAGTATTGGTTAATACATATGTTTCTTTCTTTTTTTGGACTTCAAAATAAATGTATAAACAGAAACTTTACACCCAAAAAAGTAATATGTCTTATTACATCACTTGATATTCTATCAAGCTTGGTATTTTGTATATGGGACACATAATTCAGAGAAATGATGTGTATTTGATCGTTTTTTATAAACATAATACAGTTGATACACTTTTTTCTCTAGTTCGTCATTAATAATGACCATGTGTAGTTTTATAAGTACATGATAAAACAAACAAAGCAAATGTAGAGTTAAGAATTGGGTCAAAATTTATAAACGTCAAAAACTATCAATGGAATTTGCACAATTTTAATTGCACGAAGAACTACTAGGATGTATATTCTATTTCACTATCACAATAATGAAACCAACATTGTAGGTTACACATACACTTTCTGTTTCGTCGAAGAAAGTTGGTCATCTTGAATATTACGAAGCAAGCTGCAAGGGATCAATAATTTCTCCATGAGCAATAATAAAACTGATGCCAGCGTCATGTAAACATTAACGGAGATATAGATAAGTTGACATCTAGTTCCTGATTATTACTAGATATTACAGCTAAAAACATGCTACAACATACCTGTAATCGTTGTCACCAAATGAGGATCCCAAAAATGACATGTCCAACATTTTTTATTAGTTTGTAATAAAAGTATGTAGGTAACACTAAGTGCACTTACTAGTTAACAAGCCATTTGCAGGAGTAAGACCTTTTTTTTCAAAATATTTCATATAATTTAATTTGTTTTTACTATATTAACGCCTCATTTACTTTTCAGTGTTGTTTGTAGCTACACATGGACAGTGGTTATGGTAATTTCTCTTCCTGTAAATATGTAAATATCAGATTGAATAGTGAAATGTTAAATGGATTGATAATCAGGATGTTTTCTAGAGATGCTTTCATTGCTTGAATTTGCGGCATAAAATTAGGGACTGTTTGGATTAGCAGTATACTTAGGCTGGTTTTGAGAGAATTTGCTTAGTTGCTGTCTTAGGCGTTGTTTAGATTAGTTACGGTCATAGGGGCTGTTTTGGATTAGGGGTATACCTAGGTCCTTTTTGCTATTTAACTGTTGGATGACTTAGAAAAGATGTGAATCAATAGTAGGACTTGAGGGTTTAGAAGGATTATATAGCGAGACAAATACAAATTGATACAGTTTTAGGGCATCCTATACGCTAGGTTCGCCTAACATGTGCTACTAATATTCCATGGTATTGAAGAGCAAATTTGGCAAATGCTAGAAGACTCTTAAAACAAATTCGAGAAGTTGCCAATCACATTCTGCTAGCTTTCTTTAGTGCATTGCAAATATGACTGATTTGATTTCTTACGTGGAAAATCAACAAACAATGGTTCAAACAACTGAAGTGCTAATCTAATTATGTGGCACCAATAAGTGGTTATTGCTTACAATCATGCCTTTGATGGCTCAACGTGTTCAACGCATTCAAATACAGACTCCAATTTGTTTTTAATGTCTAATGATTTAAAGGTTGCTTGGTTTGCTTATTCTCATTGTATTTAATTGTAGCCTAATCAAAATATGACGGCACAGGTGCGGGTTATTATGTCATGAGATGGATGTACTATGTTGTGAATACTCATCAGCTTCACTTTCCTACAAAAGTATGTACCCATTAGCTATTTTTTGACTTGATCTCTTTCTATATTTGTTATCTCTATCTATATTTGTTATATATAATATTTGTGTATTCTTATACCTTTTAACATATAGATGCCATGGACTTATCACTTATCGACACCAACTTGTTGAAAAAGATATCGATTGAACGGTGGAGCAATGGCATACAAAAGTGCAGATTATAGCTCGTGTCTTTTTTTGTTAATTTAGAGCCTGTTTGGATTCTTTAGTTTACACAGTTTGGATTCTTTGGTTTGCTTAGTTTAAATGAGGTTTAGATGTATTTGAATTAAATTATGTATCGATTTCTATTCAAATTAGCATCATTTTGAATTTTGCTTATTAAGGTACTATTTACAGGATTTGTTTATTAGCTGCTGCTTTTTTTTTGTTGGGAAAAATGGCTGTTCCAGTTATTGTAGCTTTTAGACCTTCTAAAAAAATGTCTTTTGGACCGGTTTGAGCACAGGAAGCAGATACATCTTTTCATCTTTTGGACCCACTAATAATACGTCTTTTAGACCGGTTATAAAACCGGTTTATATAAACTTGTCTTTTAGACCGGTGGATCCACCGGTTTTTATGCCTGGTAATCTTTTGGACCTCCCCCAATATAGACCCCCCGGGTAACCTGTCTAAATGATGTTTGTAACCGGTCCAAAAGCTCATTTTTGTAGTAGTGCAAGACAGCACGTTCAGGAAGGCCTCTTTGAGGTCTCCACACAAGTTGATGGTTTCAAAAAAAACCCAACACAAATAAAACCAACGAATGATGACATGATCACACTACATGCTGAGTTTCATTGTGGAATACAACATTAATTTTTCGAAGAACTTGAAGTTCATCACACCAGGTGTCTAGCGTGTCGAAAGATCGTATCACGTTTACATCATACTCTAATGTAAACATGTAAATAAATTATTTTACTACTTTAGACTAGGGTGAGCATAACCGCGGACCATACCTGAATCAAGAAACCAGCTCGAACCAGGGCGAACTTAACCTATTTTTGTCCAGTTCTCGGCTCACATACTATCTTATGTTCAGTTTTGGTTCGATTCGATCGAGTCCGATGTTACGTGCAAATGACATATTCTGTCTTCTTTGACACACTTTCTGTTAGTTTCTTTCTGACTTAGACATAGGAAAAGTCGGACAGTCAAGGGCGACATGATCATCGTCACCACAGCTGTAACACGCAGTGACCTCACCTCCACCAGACGTGTTCCCAGCAGGGCGGTCAGACCTCGAGTTCCCACGAACACCACTACCACCACCAACGCTTATATTCGGCCATCTAGTACACCCAGAACCAAAATGACCCACCTCGCCACACTTATAGCACCAACAAGGAGCACTTTCAACAAGACACTCCCATTTAAAACAAAACTGAAACTAACATCATAGAAACTTGCAGCATGAACTGTATCTCAACGAAACCTCTATAATAACTATACCTCAACAAAACCTAACGATACTTACTGAATGTAATACAAACACATTAGGCAAAGACTTGTTACCGATGCACGAAAGTCGACAAATCAAATAACCTGAATAACTACTATCTCAACGAAACCTCTAAGTTGCATCGAAACAGACTAATTCCACAAAAATGAAACTACGCTATGCAACCAACACTCGAAAATCAACTTGTTATCCTAAATATGACTCATCTCATATTATGAATCTCCTCCTAACAGGAATCAACAATTGACTTGTAGAACACAATCGGCTTAACCTCAACACAATCGACCCTAAACTACGCTAATTACATAATTACGAATCAAATCACTTAAACTAGGGAAAAAATTAGCGCAAAGTACAGATTCAACCTGGACGGAGGGCTGCGGCGAGCGGCGGAGATGTAATCGCTGATGATGGATCTGTGTGTGAATGTTTTGGAAAGAGCAACGATTGTGTTGGGGTTAAATCTGTTAAAATGTAATAGAATTAGTTATTAAAAGAGATGAGAGATGAATTGGCTCTAGTTGTGATTATTTGATATTACAGAAAATGAAGTGGTTTTTGGTTTTATACAGTTGGAGTTGTGATTATTGGTATAAATGTTCAATTTAAATTATAACTCAAAGTGTTGAATTTATTTATATATTATATAAATAAAAAATTTAAAATACGCTTTTAGAGATTATCAGAGACCCAAAAGTGAACCGATACAATTGCAATAGTATGAATAGCAATTTTAAATTTAATTATTCTGACGGTAAAGCGATAGAAATAAAGCAATTTACTTTTTTTAATATATTATATTTTCCGACAGTTTTGTGATGGATAAAAAGAGTTGTCGATACCCGTCTGGAAATTCGTCGCAAAACAAATAAAATACCGACCGAATTCCGACGAGAACATTTCTCCTCTGAAATCCGTCAGAAATCTGTCAGAAAATAAAGACAAAAGTTTGACCACGATATATGTGGGTATTGCGTTGGAACGCCGTCGGTAATTAGCGACAGATCTATGTCCATCGGAAATTCCGTCGCTGAAAGTCATTTTTCTAGTAGTGAAGCCTTAAAAAAGTATGTTACGATATATAAAAAAAAATTTAAAATATAATTTATGCATGTATATATAAAAAAACTGAAATTTTTTAAAATTTAAAATTATCAAAAGTTTTTTTTTTTTAATTTAAAATTTTCAAAAGTAATAGTCGTACTTTTTAAAAAAAAACTAAAAATTTTTAAATTCTTTTTTTTACAAAAAAAGTCGTACCTTCTTACAAAATTTTAAGCTTTTGTTATTTTTGTGTTTATATATATTTTTTTAGAAAACTTTTTTACGAAATTATTTTTCTTTTTGTAATCTTAAAATTTTCAAAGTAAAAAACCGCACTTTTTTTTAAAGTTTTTCGAACCTTCGAATTGTTTTTTCACAGATAATCATACTATTTTTTTTAAAAATTTAATGTTTTCAAAAGTAAATTTCATACTTTTTTACAAAAAAAATTTCAAAGAAAAGTAATTTTTCGCCAAAAAGAAAAGTAACTTTTTTGCAAAAGAAAAATATTTCGTAAAAAATAAAAATAAAAAAAAAATATTTATACACACAATTTATATAAAAGGAAAAGAAATATAAATTTTAAATTTTGTAAAAATGTATGACTTTTTGTAAAAAAGAATTTCAAATATTTCAAATTTTTTTGTAAAAAGGTACGACTTTTAGTTTTAAAAACTTTAAATTTTTTTGATAAAATAGTATGATTTGCTGGAAAAAAATTTCGAATAGTACAAAAGGAAAAATAAGTTTTTTGCAAAAAAAAAATTCATTTTGTAAAATAATTTTCTAAAAAAAGTTATATATACACACAATTTATATAAAATAAAAATAACAAAAGTTTAAAATATTTGTAAAAAGTACGGTTTTTTGTAAAAATAGAATTTCAAATATTTTAGTTTTTTTTTTAAAAGTACGACTTTCACTTTTGAAAATTTTAAATTTAAAAAAAAATTTGTTTGATTTTCTGCAAAAAAATTAAGATTTATAAAGTACGAAAAAGTGAAGTTATATAAAACACGTTTTATATAAAGTTAAAAAAATATTTAAATTTTTTTATTCAAGCATGCGTAAATTTTATTCCTAAAGAAAATTTGTATATAAATTTATATACTTTTTTTCAAGCTTTTACGTTTTATTTAATAAAAATCAAATTTTAAGTGTGTATGTTAATGGCCGTTAATATAAAGGACTAACGTTGTAATAAAAAGTTTAACGATCGTTAAAGCAACCTGCTAACCAGTGAATTAGGTCACCAGGTACACACAATGTACGAAATCACAAATTTTAATGATAATATAGGGAAAAAAAGATGACTACAAAGAACGGTAAAAAGTGTCAAGTTAGATTCATTTTTTAGTCATTAGCCCAATAAGAAATGCTGAACATGAAAACCATAGTTATCTTTGCAAGTTTTGATAGGGACAAACATCATGAATCATGTGTACGTTAGGTTTAGTTGTTGTCATGTCTCTTGTTAAAAGATAGATTGTGCTTAACATGATTCCTGAAGAAGTGTGTAGTAAATTTTGGTTTGCATCAAATCAAGCTAGCTACTCATATTACTTTTCTTTCAATATCTTTTTCCATCCCATATATTGATAATCATACTCCAAAATTTTCAAGATCGGAATCTTACCAAGAATCATTTTTATCTTTGCAAGATCGAGATCGTAAAATAGGATCGGAATCGTAAGATCCTATTATAATGTAATTTTCTTAGTAATTTTTGCAATATTTTACAAATTTTGAAGATTCATATACATCGTAAACACAAAATTATACGAATATTTCATAAAAATGTGGTCCTAAATTATGATTATGAGATGTATAAGAAGATTTACATGTTGTTTTTTAGATTATACAAAATAGAACCTATAAATTTGTAGTTTTTTAGTTTATCATTCAAAAAAATTTAAGATCGGATCGTAGTAGATCCTAAGATCCTATGATCCTATGATGAAGATGAATGCCACTAGATATAATTGAGTGGTAAAAAAACACTTAGCCACATGATAGGAAAAGAGACCAACCAACCATTTATCGATCCCTAGCCTAGGGGTTTGCCATACTCCATGGTCTGAGCCGCTCTCGACGAGCATCCAGGGCAAGATGCTCAAACTAGAGAAAAAGTACGTTACAATGAAATTAAACATATTTTGCTAAGTATTACTATATACTGCACTAATAAGTTAAAATGATCCAAATGGTTGATCAATAGGTGCATGTTCCACCAAAACCTAAAGATGAAAAGCAACTTCCATTAATAAACACCACCAACAAGCTATACACCGTCATGGCAAAACATCCAAAGTTACAATTCTGTCTTGTTCTCTGTCTCCATAAATATAAATAAGTATCTTGGGACAATGTTGATCCACATGATGTAAGATATGATAGCCTGTATTATCAAATAACAATGGGTAGTGCACACAGCTTATCCCTAAGTTTTCTTTAACTTAAGTGGGTTAGGTATGTTACAACTTTGATCAAGTATTTGATGCCATGTCCATCACCTTTCTGTAAATCTAAGCGAGCAGGTGTCATCTAGTAGCAAGAGAGAATGACCATTTTATAACAGTTAACTGATCAAAAGGTGTATAGAAATCAACCTCAATGTTATATGAGCATCGTGAGGCAATTATATCATGCGTTATTTACTAGCTAAGCTATGTGATACTATAAATTAAATACTTGACTCATACCTTGATCGAATGTCGAAGCAGGAAAATTGGTTTAATGAGCAATTCAAAACTGGTTCCGTTGCTAATAAATAAGTTTACATCATCTTGTTAATATGTAAAGTTTTCACTGAGTCTCTAAATATGTAAATTTCCTTAAGCAGCTGATTATGTATAACATAAATACATCTAGCATTGTTTATTGGTTTATTATTACACCCTATAATTCAGTCCATTGACTAACTGATAAATTATAGGGCTAATTGTTAAAATTCACTTCATAATCTGATATTCAAGTGTTTAGGGACTAATGTTTCCTTTGTTGTTATTTCAGGGACCTATGTTAGAAACATGCTAAAGATGTGCTGGACTTTTGATTATGGGCTTAAGGTTGCTGGGCTTACACTTATTGAAGGCCCAAGCGTGTTTTGGGTTTGTGACCGTTGGTCAAAATATGTATAATACCCTAACTCTTCAAAGTTAGGGTTAAGAGAGCTTGGTGTATGTTTTTTGCAGCCATCCATGGCGTCTCAACACTCTCTCTTCATTACTGTTTAAATCATATCTTTGTTTTGTTTTTAATATTTGTAAAACTATTATCAAGTTAGATAATAGATCCATACCAGTTTAATCTGTGGTGGATTTTGTTTTTATAAACTCTCTCTTTTAGTCTTGATCTATTGATGTTAATAAAAGTATTTTGAATCATCATATCTAGTTTTTCTACATGGTATCAAAGCTAGGTTTACGAATCTGACTTTGTTATTGTTAAAAGTTTTTTGGATAAGATCCTTTCCTTGATACTTTTTTTATATTGGCTCTTAAAAGTTGTTTTTACTTTAAATCTGCTATTGAAATAGCGTTATACTCTCTCTATTTACAAAACCCCCAATTTTTTGAAAAATTAGGGTTTGACTTTTTTGGGGATCTTTTGATTTAAAGGTTCCGGTGACTTATTGGTGGTACTTTTGGGACTCTTGTGGCATTCTCACTCTCATAAGTGGTGAATACCTAATTTTTTACAAAAATTAGGGTTTACTATTTGTGATCTGTTCTTGTGTTATTATTAGGTTGCTCGGTGGCAGATCTGTTGCCGTTTTGATTTTCCCTAAAAAAATTTCCAAGAAGGAAAAACTAGGGTTTGTCATTTAGAGGTTCTGATATTTTCTAGACTAAGTAAATCTATAAATATCAGATCGATTGTGCTATTATTTGGGTCTCACTGTAACACCTCTCATACTCTCTCATTCTTTGATTGCTATTTGGTTTATTTGCTTACATGTTTTATTGTTCTTTTATTGGGTTGGTTGTATTTTCTTTTTAACCTTATTTTTCTGGATCCTCACTCATTGCTTGCACTTGACCTGCCACCCTTGAGTGGTTTGGAAGCCTGGGAACTTTGTTGGCAGTCTTGTGAGTTGTTTTATTACCCTTGTGACCCTTCACCATGGCTGACCATGATGAGTCTGTTCATGGTGATGATGATACTTTGAGTGTGACTAATCCAGTCACACTCATTAGTAAATTGGACTTGAGTGGCCCTTTACAATTGCACCCCAATGATACTGTTGTGTTGACTGTTGTGAGTGTTAAACTTAAAGGTACTGAAAATTATCAAGTTTGGGCCAATGCTATGTTGTTAGCTTTGGAAGGAAAAAACAAAATTGGTTTTATTGATGGGTCTTGTAAAAGGTCTATAACTGATGAAATTTTAGGAAAACAATGGAATAGAGTTAATGTTGTGGTTCTTGGGTGGATTTTGAACTCTATATCTGAGGAATTATTTCTTGGTCAAATCTTTTCTAAAGGAGCTAAGCATGTTTGGAATTAACTTAAAGAAACTTACCATAAAGCTGATGGGTCTGTTATATTCAATCTTCATCATAAGATTAACACTCTTAAGCAAAATGGGTCTAATTTGTCTGATTATTACCATAAATTGAATGCTTACTGGAAACAATATGATGTTATGATTGAGTTGCCTAATTGTGTGTGTTCTGCTTCTGGTGAATTTAAAAGGCATAATCAGTTGTTAAAGCTTATGCAATTCTTGATGGGGTTGGATGATTCTTATATGAGCATTAGGAGCTCTATTCTCTCTAGAGAAACATTGCTTGATGTTAAGGGTGCCTATGATATAATTTCTAGTGAGGAATCTCACTGGTTAGCATCTGGAACTCTTGTTGGATACTCTCAGAGGACTTAGACATCAGCCTTTTTGTCTAATGGGCCTGCTAGAAACAATTTTCAAAGGAACCAGACCACTAACAATGGCAATTTTAGACCTAACTTTGGTAACAATGGCAGTTTAAGACCTAACTCTCTCACCACTGGATTAGACCTAATGCTCCTACTAATTTTTTGTTTAGACCTTATGGTAATAATAATTCAGAGATTGTTTGTGAGAATTGTGGTTACAATGGGCACACCATTGATAGATGATTCAAGATTATTGGTTACCCTAGTGACTTTGGAAAGAAAAAAGGGGGTCAAAGTAACAAGGGTAAAAATGTCTCCAACAATTCTGTTGGTGCATCCTCTTCATCTGGTTTCAGTGATGAGCAACTTGCTACTTTGATCTCTATGTTTAAAGAAAACAAAGGAAGCACAAGTGATTTTGGAAAAACTGTTCATGCCAATATGGCAGGTAGCTATTTTAACAATAGTAAGATTTTTAATGATAACTTTGAGAAGGTTTTTTGTTCTAACACCAACATCAAGTCAAAACTTAGGAACGATGGGAAGGTTGTTGATTCAGGGGCAAATCAACATATGAACAATGATGATACTGAATTGGAAAATGTTTTTGATATTTCTCAACTTAACATTAAGGTGGCTCATCCCAATGGGACTGAAGCCATCATTTCTAAAATTGCCAATCTTAAGCTTTCAAATGGTCTTGTTTTATTTGATGTTCTTGTTATACCTGATTATGTTACCTTGGTTTATGTTCATAAGTTGGCTAAGGATAACAAAATTTTGGTTTCCTTTGATGAGAATAAATGTTTCTTTTTGAATCAGGATTTCAAAAAAATCTTGGGGACTGGTAGACAATGTGGTTGTTTATACTATTTAGATGTAAAAGGTACTAAATGTGTTAATGACCCTTATGTGATTGCTTGCTCTTTGTCTAAACATGGCTGGCATTGTAGATTAGGTCACCCTGCTGACCCAGCTCTAAATGTGCTTAAAGATTCTTTGAATATTAGTTCTACTGATCAAAATGAGTTTTGTGAAATATGTCAAAGAGCTAAACAGACTAGAGAACTTTTTCCATTATGTGACCATAAAACTAAATATCTTGGTGAATTGGTTCATTTATATTTGTGGGGACCTTATAGGGTGACCAATCGCAAAGGTCATAGATATTTTTTAACCATTGTGGATGATTACACAAGATCTGTTTGGGTTTATTTGATCAAAACTAAAGATGAAGTTGGTAACTCAATTGAGATTTTTTATAATCTTTTAAAAAACCAATTCAAAAGAGATGTTAAACTTTTTAGAAGTTACAATGGGACTGAATTTGTTAATCAGAATTTTCAAAACTTTTGTCACACCAAGGGAATTATACATCAAACCTCTTGTGTTTATAATCCACAACAAAATGGGGTGGTTGAAAGGAAACATAGGCATCTTCTTAGTGTGACTAAATGCCTTATGTTTCTGGGGGAATACCATTAAGGTTTTGGACTGAATGCATTCTAACTGCTACTTATCTTATCAATAGATTACCCTCTTTTATGCTAAATGGTAGATCTCCATATGAGATGATGTATAATTCATCCCCTAATCTCTCTCATTTTAGGACTTTTGGATGTCTTTGTTTTGCTACTATTTTAAATAGTCATGATAAACTCACCAGTAGGTCTAAAAAATGTGTTATGATAGGTTAGAATTTCTAATTCTTAAAAGGGTTATAAATTGTATAGTCTTGACAGACATCAGTTCTTTGTTTCTAGAGATGTTAAGTTTTTTGAATCTATTTTCCCTTTTAAAGATACTATTTTTAATAAAAAGAATAGTAATGAAGATGTTGATGTCTTTCAAATTTTTTGATTTGGAAAATCCGGAGCTTCCTAATGATGATGAGAGAGTTTTAAACATTCATAATGGTGACAGTGTGTCACCAAGTGCTAGTAGCCCACACTTGGATCTAGGTGAAAGTGGACACGTTGCATCCAGCAATGATACCACAGATGCCAGTCCAAGTGACTTTGAGGCTGTCACACTTGATAATAATCAAATATCTGAAGGAACTTTAGAGCATCACCCAGGTCTTCCTTTACATGGACAGAACTTGGGTGGCATATCTAATACTAATGCTCAGGATAACCAAGTCTTGAGAAGGTCTTCTAGAACTTCTGTTTTTCCAAAAAACTACAATGATTTTGTTGTTGATTCAAAAGTCAAATATGGGATTGAAAAGTTTGTTGGATATTCTAAGATTAAAGGGGTTGTCTTATGTTTTGTGACTCAGTTAAATAAAATTTGTGAACCGAAAAGTTTTTTTGAGGCTTGTTAAAGTCCTCAATGGATTGATGCTATGAATGTTAAATTTGATACTTTGCTTAAAAATGATACTTGGGACTTAGTTGAATTGCATGTTGGTAGAAATGCTTTAAATTCTAAGTGGGTTTGGAAAATTAAGTTCAAATCTAGTGGTGAAATAGAAAGGTATAAGGCTAGACTTGTTGACATGGGATGTGGTCAAAAGGAAGGTATTGATTATGAGGAAACCTTATCCCCTGTTGTGAAATTGGTGACTGTTAGGTGCCTCATAAACTTAGCTGTTAATCAATCTTGGCCTATATACAACTTGACATTAACAATGCTTTTCTTTATGGTGAATTAGATGATACTGTCTACATGAAACCTCCTCAAGGTTTCTACTCTGACAACCCCAACCTTGTTTGTAGGCTAAAAAAGGTCTATTTATGGTCTTAAGCAGTCTCCTAGACAATGGAATGCTAAATCACTTATGTTTTGGTTGATAATGGTTTTGTCCAAGGTAAATCTGACTATTCCCTTTATACTAAGTCTTGTGTTAAGTCCTTTATTGTTGTTCTTGTTTATGTGGATGACATTATTGTCACTGGAAATGATAAGAAAGAAATTGACAGCTTTAAAAGTTTTTTGAAAGGAAATTTTAAAATCAAAGACCTAGGAAAATTGCAATATTTTTTGGGAATTGAGGTTGTTGACACTAATTTTGGTGTGTGTTCAAATCAAAAAAATATGTCCTTGATCTTTTTTCTGAGTATGGGATGCTTGCCTGCAAACCATCCAAGACACCCTTAATATCAAAGTTGTCAATATCTAATGAACCATCTGAAAATGACCCTTTGTTGGAAAATGTTGTTGATTATCAGAAGCTTATAGGTAAGCTTATTTACCTAACCAATACCAGACCTGACATTTCATATGATGCTCACTACCTTAGTCAATTTATGCACTCACCTTTGAGGTCTAATCTGAGGATTGTTTTTAAGATTCTCAGATACTTAAAGGGTTCTCCAGGTCTGGGTGTTCATGTTAAGAAGAACTCTGGTATGTCTCTTAGATCTTTTTCTGATACTGATTGGGCTAAGTGCATTTTGACTAGCAAATCTATTACTGGTTATTTTATGTTTTTAAATGACAATCTTGTTTCTTAGAAAAGTAAGAAACAAATTACTCTCTAAGTCATCAACAGAAGCTGAGTACAGGGCTCTAGCTTCTGTGACTAGTGAAGTCATTTGGATCCTAAAAATTTTGAAAGATTTTTTAGTTGTGAAAATCTTTTGCCTGTGGATCTTCATTGTGACAGCAATTTAGAAATTAAGATTGTTGCCAATCCTGTGTTCCATGAGAGAACAAAACACCTAGAGATTGACCTTCACTTTGTGAGAGAAAAAATCTTAAATGGATTTGTTAGAACTCAAAAGGTGGAGTCCGCAAATCAAATTGCAGATATCCTTACCAAAGGATTGGATACACCACAACATCAGTACCTGGTTGAAAAACTGGGATGATTGACTTGTATAGAATATCATATTAAGGGGAATGTTAGAATTCACTTCATAATCTGATATTTAAGTGTTTAGGGACTAATGTTGCCTTTGTTGTTATTTCAGAGATCTATGTTGGAAACAGGCTAAAGCTGTGCTGGACTTTTGATTATGGGCTTAAGGTTGTTGGGCTTACACTTATTGAAGGCCCAAGCGTGTTTTGGGTTTGTGACCGATGGTCAAAATATGTATAATACCCTAACTCTTCAGAGTTAGGGTTAAGAGAGCTTGGTGTGTGTTTTGTGTAGCCATCCATGGCGTCTCAACACTCTCTCTTTATTACTATTTAAATCATCTCTTTGTTTTGTTTTTAATATTTGTAAGACTATTATCAAGTTAGATAATAGGTCCATACCAGTTTAATTTGTGGTGGATTTTGTTTTTATAAACTCTCTCTTTCAGTCTTGATCTATTGATGTTAATAAAAGTGTTTTGAATCATCATATCTAGTTTTTCTACACTAATCACAAAAGTGACTTAAGACTTGAAACTTGCTTCGAGGAATGCCACAAAACCCCCTATGCGACCTTGATTTCGGAACACTAACTATGTACTTATCAACCCAAGTACCACATGCTGAGGGATTTAAATCCGGTTAGGTCCCGAATGTTTTGGTGTAACAGGTTTTCATGAAAATTTCCCCGTTAAATTATTGAAACCAAATTTAATGTTTAACAAGGATTGACATCCCCTGAAAATAGAAATCCCCCCATGTAAATTATTATGATCTAGGCAAATTGTTATGATCTAGGCTTAATTATTATGTGCATTTTACTCCGGTGAAAATGTCACTATAGCAGATTGAGTTAAGGTATAAAGTTTATGATCTAGGCTTAATTATTATGTGCATTTTACTCCGGTGAAAATGTCACTATAGTGCATCAGCCTAAGAAGCTGATCATGCTCCTTAAGTGCCTCAGAACCCTTACAAATACAATCACGTAAATCAACAAGAGAATCAAACTGTCTCTATAAAGAATTACACTCATGATAATATTCACTTAATGACATACCAGATTGAGTTAAGGTATAGATTTTACGATGAAGATTATATATAAAATAACCATCATGTTTATTATAGGTTTCCTCAAGTTCAACCCAAACATCTTAGGCATATTTAGAAAATATTTGACCCTTATACAAATCTGGTGAAACACAACCAAGTAACCAAGGTAGCACAACAGCATTACATCTATCCCATTGATCTGTAGCAGGACCATCATTAGTGTCCTGAACACAAGTACCAGTAACAAACCCTAACTTATTTCTAGTTTGTAAAGTTAATCTAATAGCATCAGACCAAACTTTGTAATTCTCAATCCTTTCAAGTCTAAAGGAAATTAACTGAGATCCTATATCTTGAGGGTGAAGATATAAAAGATCATACACATCAAATTTAACAACACCAGGTTCAGATTCAGGAGATTTAGGTGACTCACTTTTAGGTGAATCAGTTTTAGTTGGATCAACCATGATGACAATAACAGAAAATCGAGAAAGACAACAAGAAACATAATAACTGATTTTGCTAGGTTGAAAGTTCATTTCTCGGTATCTTCTCGAATTGATCACGGTTCAAAGTGGAATTGTTGTAATTGGTGACTAAAAGAGGGAGCTTTTAATCTATATCTACTAAAAAGGTAAGTGCGAGAAGTAATAAAAGTAAGCTAAAAGCAATTAATGTAAATAAAACTTGAATTAAGATTAAAACTTAAAACAGTAAGATACCTTAACTAAGAAAATCAGCTGATTCGGAATGATTTTGTTGATCCGGAATATATTAGCTCATGCGGAATAACCTAAAAACTGCTTCATTCGGAATATTCAACCAAACATCCTTCATTCGGAAAACTCCTTCATTCGGAATATATGTTGATCCGGAATAAGTGCTTGATCCGGAATATATTTCCTTTACTCGGAATATTGCTTTACTCGGAATAATATGCTTATTCGTAAAAACCTTTCATCCGGAATAACAGCTGATGCGGAATATACCCTTCATGCGGAATAATCACTGGTTCGGAATGCTGAGCTTGATTCGGAATATCTGAACAAAATGCTTCATTCGGAAAACAGGGTTTATTCGGAATAAGTGAAGTAAAAACGTTGGTTCGGAATATTGTGTTGATTCGGAATATCTAAACTAATAAACTCATTCGGAATATAACATTGATTCGGAATAAATAGGACAAAACGTTCATCCGGAATGTTTATTCGGAATACTCAAAACAAAAACTGATCCAGAATACTTAACATAGAAGACTCATCTGGAATATTTTGTTTAACCGGAATGTTTTAAACAAAACCCTTTATTCGGAATAAAAAAACTGATCCGGAATAATCTTAGTAAATCCCTTGGTTCGGAATCTGGGTTGATGAACAGTCCGAAGAACAGGGAAATACTTGAACACGAATTTAACCCAAAATCCACCAAGTTTTTAACCAAAACTTAAACCAATTTAACCACTAATCATTTACTAATGATAAACATCAAACCAAATCAACTAAAACACAAAACCCACTTGTTTTTTAAGATCAAAACCAATAAAATAAAAGCTTAGAACTAGAGAATCAAATAGAAAAGATAGAACAAGATTAAAAGGAAACTTGATATTGAAATATTAAGGTTTAGCAAACAAAATGAGAGATTAAACTTACAAGATCATGAAGGAATCAAATGAAAAATAAAAATCACCAAACACCTTAAGGGTGTTGGTGTTCCTACGAAATAGGAAAAAAAGAAACAGAAAAATGAACTAGTTTTGAAAATGTGAAGGAAGGTCTCTATTTATAGGCCTTGGCTTGGTTTGGTGAGTGGCCTTTCTCCCTTTGTTTTTGTCTTCTCGTCTTTTCAGAAAAGTTGACGTTTTCGATTTCGGTTCGGGATTTGTCGACGAATAAATTCAACTCGTCTTTTAATTTCTTCATTTAATAGACTTGAGTTCTTCGACATATGTAAATCTTCCATCTTTGGTCCTTTTCTTCGATAAATCTTCAAATAGGCCCATTGACTTCAAATCTTTTGCATCTCTTGGACTATAGACTTCGTCTTTTCGTCTTTTTCTTAGATAAAACCCGTGTAATCCCATGTTTTCTTCAATATTTATCCGGTTGGCTCTGAAAACACAACAAACACACAAACCACGCATAATTCCAAATAAATGACATTAAATACGCGTTTTGGTCTCGTTTTAACAAGCAATAAGTGGTAAAAGGATGGGTGTTTTCACACCTATCAAATCCCCTACACTTAACCATTGTCATGCCCTCATGCAATGCATTAATTTTAAAGCACGGTTTACATTTTTCATCATAAATAACCCACCTTGGCCTTTATTATATTCTAAACACTAAGAAAACCAAAAGAACAAAACAAGTAAAGTATTTAAAGACTTACATTGAGGTTTTAGGTTGTCATGAATGTTCATCATTCTCAAGTTTCATGTTCCCCATACCAAGCTTAAAAACGAGATCATCGTTATTATAAGTTAGCAAACTAACACGAACTCATGTGGCCCAATTATTCACTTAGACTCCCTTATTCCTAGGTGTATCTTTTATATTTTATCTTTGTCTTGAATGATCACGAGGATGCATTGTTTGACTTATTTCAATAGTTATTTAAGCTGAAAATAAAGTGGGACGATTTAATCAATAGTTAGCTAAAGGACAAAATCTTTTAAAACTGCTTCTCGGGACCTCATAAAGTTCATATCTTGGCATAACTCGCTTCACGATTTGAGACCTTTCTCGGACCGATATTTGGCAGCGACTTCATACTTCAAATCTTTGAGAGACGTTCTTGAAATTATGGTCTTCTCTTCATAATAGGAATTTCTTCACTTGAAGTTTTGAGAGATTCTTCATCTTTGGACCACGACTGCTTCATTTTTCTCCAATCTTTATTTTGGACTTTGATATACAACGATCCGCCTCCTTTTAGGACTTGGATCTATTTATCCTCATACCTTGCTAGGGTCTTTTCGGATAGACTTTTCCATGATCTTTTGGGGAGTACTTGCTTTTCGTCGTGTGTCTCGATCCTTCATATTGATTTTCGATAAATGATTCTTCACATCACTTTTGGATCTTTAGCAACAAAATGTAGCCCTCATGCCTTGTTAGGGCCTTTTCGGACTCGCCAATCTTCGCATCCCGCTTCAATAAGTTATGCCTTGGCTATGAACTCTATTTAATACTGAGCAACTTTTAAACGATCTTGTGCTAGAAGCTAAGTAACTTTTCAAATCGTACAACCTTATTTATTGCAGATAAATTTATTAGCAAGCGATGGGAGAATAGGCTTATAATCAACTCACATAAATTCACGAAAGAATACCAAACTTATAATTGACTCTATCATTTCTCGTCCTCCACAGTTTAAAATCTCAAGGAATGAGACTCGTGGATGCTTAGCCAAATAAATCAAAGTTTTGGGTTTTCGAGTCATCTATAGGATCTTGCAAATTCTTAGACCTTTTCAAGTTTAGAAATCGCATTTTAAAGTTCCCTTGATAAACGACTCTCTAGGATCAATTATAGGAACTTGCGGAAAGTTCTTGTTCTTAACCCGTGAGAGTTAAGACCTTCGCGTTTTAAAGTTCCCTATATAAAAGCCTAGCAAAACTTGACTTAAACACGTTAAGGATACTAGCTAGAGAAACTTAGATAAGTAAACTCGGGTTGAGTCAAAAGATTCACAACGTTTGAAAAAAAAATTAAAACCACTTTATTAAACTTTATTTTAGCAAGGAAAGAAAATAACCATAACAAAGCAAAATACAACTATACAACTAGGCCAAAATAGATTAAAAATTTTGAAAAATGTCGAAAAATCAAATTTTCCGGTTAAAATGAGGACAAATTAATGGAAAAGTCCACTTATAACTTCGATAGAAGTCTCCCCTACACTTAATATAAACATTGTCCTCAATGTTGAAGCATGTGGGAAAAGTCTCCCCTACACTTATGACATTGTGCACGTTGGTTAAATCAAGTTAAGGAGGAGACAACTAAAGTGATCAATTTCAAATGTGAGTATGAAGAAAATTGAATCACGATAGTTGAGAGATAGAACCGGAATTGCGGATAACATGGGAGCACGGTTCTTCAAAGATTCCAAGAGTGCATTTATCCCTGTAATCACATCACCATACAAACACAAGCAACCTATATAGCTCCCCCTACACTTAGGATGAAAACGGAAAAAAAAGGGGGATAGATACTCGGGTTGCCTCCCGAGGAGCGCTTGTTTTTGTTAACCGAGTCACGAGCCTGACTCGGTCCCGAAACTAGTTCATGGGAAACATGGTGAGGGATGGAATCATCTCATGAGAGATGTCCTCACCAAAGTACAGCTTCAAACGCTGGCCATTCACCTTAAAATTGGGCCCATTTGGCTGAGAAAGCTCAATGGTACCATTGGGAAAGACTTTGACGATGGTGAATGGACCAGACCAGCGGCTCTTCAACTTGCCCGAGAAGATCTTCAACCGAGAGTTAAAAAGTAAGACTTGATCACCAACGTGGAACTCTCGGTTCTTAATTTTAGCATCGTGGATGATCTTGGTCTTCTCCTTGTAGATCAATGAGTTCTCGTAAGCTTCATTCCTCAGTTCATTTAGCTCGTTGAGTTGAATCTTGCGAAGATCACCGGCTTTGTTGATGTCGAAGTTAGCCCACTTCAAGGCTCAGTATGCCTTATGTTCCAGCTCGATAGGGAGGTGGCATGCTTTTCCGTACACAAGACGATAAGGTGTACAACCAATCGGTGTCTTATAGGCGGTACGGAAAGCCCACAGAGCATCATCAAGTTTATCGGCCCATGAGGCACAATGCTCTCCCACAGTACGTTACAAAATTCACTTCAATCCATGGTTGGATATCTCGGCTTGCCCATTAGTTTGGGGATGATAAGCGGTGGAAAAACAGTGATTGACACCGTACTTAGCCATGACTCTTGCCAATTGATCATTGCCAAAATGAGTCCCGCGGTCACTGATTATAGCACGAGGAACACCGAATCGATCAAACAGTTGCTTCAAAAAGTTCACAACCACCCACGCATCGTTCTTTGGGAGAGCCTTAGCTTCAACCCATTTAGAAACGTAGTCAACGGCTACGAGGATGTACTTGTTTTCTTTAGAAGAAGGGAATGGCCCTATAAAGTCGATGCCCCATACATCAAAGATTTCACATTCTTGTATGAAATTTTGAGGCATCTCATCTTTATGTGTGATCTTGCCTTGTCTTTGGCAATCATCACAGTTTTTAAACATTGCGTGAGCGTCACGATAAATGGTGGGCTAATAGAATCCCGAGTCAAACACCTTTTTGGCGGTGTAGTTGGGACCAAAGTGACCACCGGTGGGTCCTTTGTGGCAAGCCTCGAGAATGCCTAAAGCTGCCGATCCGTCAACACATCGGCGAATAATCAAGTCAGCGCATTGTTTTAATATAAAAGGGTCATCCCAAAAGTAGGTCTTAACATCATTCAAGAACTTTTTCTTTTGTTGGGATGTTAACCCTTTAATGAGAACACCACCCGCTAAGTAGTTTGCAATGTCGGCAAACCACGGGGTGTCATCAAGATTGAGATTTATAGACATTAAGGTCTCAAGGGGAAAAGAGTCATTGATCTCTTTGTTCGGATGATCCCCTTGATATGGATCCTCAAGTCTACTTAGATGATCCGCGGCTAGGTTTTCGGCTCCCTTCTTGTCACGAATTTCAATGTTGAATTCTTAAAGGAGTAAAACCCAGCGAAGAAGTCTTGGCTTAGAGTCGTGCTTAGTCATCAAGTACTTCAACGCGGAATGGTCCGTGTATACAATGGTGGTGGATAAAACAAGATAGGGGCGAAATTTTTCAAAAGCATAGACAACAGCTAAAAGCTCTTTTTCGGTTGTCGTATAATGCAATTATTGCTAGCATAATGGATTGGTTGAAAGTTTTTATTCACTCTTTGGCTCAAAACCGCTCCAATAGCAAAGTCTCTAGCATCGCACATCAACTCAAAAGGTAGCTCCAAATTAGGGGTAACCAAGACCGGTGCCTTAGTTAGCTTATCCTTAAGAAGATTGAAGGCTTCAATACACTCTTTGGAAGAGATAAAAGGAGTATCTTTTTCCAAGAGGTGGGTCATCGGGCGAGCGATTTTAGAAAAATCTTTGATAAAGCGACGATAGAAGCCCGCATGACCCAGAAAACTTCTCACACCCTTCACGGTTGAAGGTGGAGGTAATTTGGCTATGACATCCACTTTAGCACGGTCCACTTCAAGACCGGCTTTTGAGATTTTGTGTCCTAGCACAATGCCTTCTTTTACCATAAAATGGCATTTTTCCCAATTGAGAACAAGGCGAGTGTCTTCGCACCGCTTAAGCATACGTTCTAAATTGGCAAGGCAAGAAGAGAACGAATCCCCAAAGACCGAGAAATCGTCCATGAAGACTTCCATGGTTTGCTCAACCATGTCATGGAAAATAGCCAACATGCACCTTTGGAAAGTCCTGGGGGCATTGCAAAAGCCAAAAGGCATTCTTTTGTAGGCAAATGTGCCATAGGGACAAGTGAATGTTGTCTTCTCTTGATCTTGGGGATCGATGGGTATTTGGAAATAACCCGAGAAACCATCTAGAAAGCAGTAATATTCATTACCCGCTAAACGTTCAAGCATTTGGTCCATAAAAGGAAGAGGGAAATGATCCTTTCTCGTGGCATCATTGAGTTTGCGATAGTCTATACAAACTCTCCACCCAGTAACGAGACGTGTAGGAATCAACTCGTTGTTTTGATTGGGCACAACGGTGATTCCGCCTTTCTTAGGCACACAATGGACTGGACTAACCCATGGTGAATCCGAGATAGGATAAATCATGCACGCATCAAGAAGTTTGATAACCTCTTTTTCAATAACGTCATGGATTTTAGGATTCACCCTTCGTTGGCTTTGAATAGTGGGCTTAAAGTCGTCATCTATGAGAATTTTATGTGTGCAAAAGTGAGGATCAATTCCACGAATATCGGAGATTTTCCAAGCGATAGCTCTTTTATGTTTCTAGATAACTTTAATGAGACGAGTTTTCTCATCGGGTTTTAAGTCCTTAGAAATGATAACGGGAAGTTGATCAATGCCTTCTAAGAAAACATACTCGAGATGAGGAGGTAATTCCTTAAGCTCAAGAGTAGGAGGATCCTCAATAGATGGTGCAACTAACGATGGATCATCATTAGTCACCTCTTTAGAAGGAGGAGAAAAAGGGTCTTCATTGAGAAGTTTCTCAATTGTACGAATGTCTTCTTCTCAATCGGTGGGAGAATCATCATACTTAAGATCAAGTGGACCCAAGCTAGCTTCAAAATCATCCAAAAGAAAGTCACTTTCTCCAAATAGAGTCAATGACGGAGCAATTGAGGCAACGGTCTCAACATTGGGTAGAGAAGAGAGATTACTTTTGCAAGCATCATGAAAGTGTTCTTCACAAGCCTCATCGAGAACATCAATAGCATTAACACTCTCATATGAATAAGGTTGTTTAGAAATCTTACCCATGTTGAAGAAAATTTTATCGTCACCAACTCTCATGATTATTTCGCCCGCGGCTACATCAATGAGAGTGCGACCGGTCCTCAAGAAGGGACGTCCAACGATTAATGAAACACGAGGATCCATCTCGTAGTCAACGACAACAAAATCCGCCGGGAAGGTGAATTTGTCAACGCCAACGAAGACGTCTTCGGCTATCCCCACTGGATAAGAAACCGTACGGTTAGCTAATTCCAAAGTCATTTTGGTGGGGACTAGCTCGGGGAGAGATAATTGCTTCCAAACACTTAAAGGCATTAAGTTTATACTGGCACCTAGATCGGCTAGGGCCATGCAATTCTCTACTCCCGGGAAGTTGCAAGGAATCAAGAAGCGACCCGGATCACCAAGTTTGGTAGGTAATTTCCTTAAGAGAACCGCGGAGCAATTCTCATTAAGTTGGGTCTGAGCAATGTCAAGAAGCTTTTCCATGTCACTAAGAAGATCTTTAAACATCTTCGCATATTTAGGCATGTGAGCGAGAGCCTCGGCAAAGGAGATGTTAAAATTCAATTGTTTAAACATTTTGAGAAAGTTTGAAACTTGAATATCATCCTTGCTCTTTTGCTTCTCTTTCCTCAACCTTGAAGGATAAGGTATATCGGATGAAGAGGAAGGCTTTAGGGGAGTAGGATCACTCACAACCGCGGGTGGTGGGGGAATGGGGGTAAAAGGCAAAGGAGGTGAGGAAAGTTGCTCTTTTTCCTTGTTCACAATCACGGGTGGAAGTATAGGAAGCTCGGGTTCCGTATAACCTTTTCCACTACGAGTGGTGATTGCTTTCATCTCCCCTCTTGGATTAGAACGGTGGTACTCGGAAGAGTACCCGAAGAAGAGGGTTTATTACCTTGGAAGAGCGAACCGATCATATCACGTATGTTATCCGCTTGAGTGCTGAAAGAGTCTCTCATGTCTGCACGAATATCATTGCTTTGTTTCGCCATGTCATTCCTTAGCTCGGCTCGAATATCACTTCCTTGTTTCGCCATGTCTCCCTTCAAGCTGATGAATTGACTCTGAAGATTCGTCACCATCTCTCTATTAGTCCTCATGAATGTCTCGATGTCTTGATTAAACGTCGTTGGTTGATTGAGAGGTGGAGCTTGGTAAGCTTGAGAATTTCCTTGAGGTGGGTATGGGTTTCATTGGGATTGATATTGATTGTTAGCACGAGGTTGGGATTGGTTATTTCGGTTATAGCTTTGTTGTTGGTTTTGGTTTTGAGGAGTAAAACCGGATGGTGCAAGATAGTTGTTTGAACGATAACTTAACAAGTTACGGTCTCCTTGAGGACGAGCTTGATAGCCTCTCGTAGGATAAGTATCGTATGCCGCATTAACGTTTTCACAAAAATTGCCTTGAGTAGAAGGACAATCATTGTAAGAATGAGGACCACCACATGTTTCACAAGAATTAGCAACGGCTTTAGCTTGTTGAGTATGGTTACTAGCCAAAATATGCATATTTTTGCTCATTTCGATAATGGCTCGTTCCATGGCGGACATGTCGGTGGTGGAAGAAGTAGATGAAACATTGACTCTCGGATTAGATCTTGAGGTGCGGATGAATCCTAATTCTTGTGGTGAGTAGTCATGTTTTCAATCAACTCTCTACACTCCTCCGGTCTCCTTTTCATAAAAGTACCACCGGCAGCGGCGTTGATCGTGTCACGATCACGAAAAGTGATACCATTGTAGAAAGTATCAATGAGAGTGACGGGGAGCATGTTGTGATTTGGACAACGGTCGATCAAATCATTGTATCATTCCCAAGCATCAAAGAGCGATTCATCATTGTCTTGCATGAATCCGCTAATTTAGTTACGAAGGCTCGTGACCATGGATGGTGGGAAGTAGCGCGACAAAAAGCGTTGAGTCATGTCGTCCCAAGTATGAATAGAATTCTTTGGAAGACGGTCAAACCATTTTTCGGCATGGTGAGAAAGCGTGTGGGGAAAGAGTTGAAGGCGAAGTACATCCATAGAAACACCGGGCATCTTCATGCTTTGAGTAATGGTAATGAATTTGTCGAGGTGCTTGTTGGCATCATCATCTGGCAATCCGCGAAATGGGTTAGTTTGCACTTGTTGAATCATGTGATGCTTCAACGAAAACTCTTGAGCCGTGATTTGCATCGGCGCAATCGGGCCTCCACGTCCATTCATCGTAGGTTGGCATAGCTCCTCCATGGTTCGTAGGTCGGGTAGGGGTGGATTATTCATGTTGGGGTGAGGTGGATTATTATTGTTGTTGTGTACACCGGCCATGTCTAAATTATCGAGAGTCTCGGGCTCAGAATAAGACGTTGATCGAGTACGCATACACTAAAAAGAAAAATGCAAGAGAAAATATTTTTGGTTTTATAGGTTTTTTAATTTTTTTGTATTTTTGAAAGTTTTATATTTTTATGGGTTTTTGAAAATTTTTGTGCTTGAAAATAACGTTCCGGAAAGAACGGATCCCAAAATCTAATTTTTCTCACAAGAAACCGTTGATCCTTACGAAAAGAGCCGGCAGCGGCGCCATTTTAATAACTGATTTTGCTAGGTTGAAAGTTCGTTTCTCGGTATCTTCTCAAATTGATCACGGTTCAAAGTGGAATTGTTGTAATTGGTGACTAAAAGGGGAAGCTTTTGATCTATATCTACTAAAAAGGTAAGTGCGAGAAGTAATAAAAGTAAGCTAAAAGCGATTAATGAAAATAAAACTTGAATTAAGATTAAACCTTAAAACAGTAAGATACCTTAACTAAGAAAATCAGCTGATTCGGAATGATTATGTTGATCCGGAATATATTAGCTCATGCGGAAAAACCTAAAAATTGCTTCATCCGGAATATTCAACCAAACATCCTTCATTTGGAAAACTCCTTCATTCACAATATATGTTGATCCGGAATAAGTGCTTGATCCGGAATATATTTCCTTTACTCGGAATATTGCTTTACTCGGAATAATATGCTTATTCGGAAAAACCTTTCATCCGAAATAACAGTTGATGCGGAATATACCCTTCATGCGGAATAATCACTGGTTCGGAATGCTGAGCTTGATTCGGAATATCTGAACAAAATGCTTCATTCGGAAAACAGGGTTTATTCGGAATAAGTGAAGTAAAAACGTTGGTTCGGAATATTGTGTTGATTCGGAATATCTAAACTAATAAACTCATTCGGAATATAAGTCGGAATAAATAGGACAAAACGTTCATTCGGAATGTTTATTCGGAATACTCAAAAGAAAAACTGATGTAGTTTGAAACAATGATAATGACCAATTGAATCTGTTGATTCCCGCAGAATACCAGAAACAATTAAAGATAGATAAAAAATTGGATCTATTGATTCCGAAGAATACTAGAGACAATTTCTTCCAACAATCGTTGATTCAACGAATACCGATTATTAGGTTGAAAATCAAACAATAAACCCTAATCTTGGTTTATGTCAATTAACACAAGACATTTTTTTTATTAAACACTCAATATCCAATACAATGAACAAATTCCTAATTTTATAGGAAAACTGAACTTGGGAAAAAAGAAAACAATATTCTTCCCAAAAAACACAACATAAGAAAATTAATTAAAAGATACCACAAAATAAGAAAACTAAATAAAAGATATCAACCAGTTTATTCTTGTTCCCCATCATTAATGATGGGGAACAAGAATAAACTGGTTGATATCTTTTATTTAGTTTTCTTATTTTGTGGTATCTTTTAATTAATTTTCTTATTTTGTGTTTTTTGGGAAGAATATTTGTTTTCTTTTTTCCCAAGTTCAGTTTTCCTATAAAATTAGGAATTTGTTCATTGTATTGGATATTGAGTGTTTAATAAAAAAAATGTCTTGTGTTAATTGACATAAACCAAGATTAGGGTTTATTGTTTGATTTTCAACCTAATAATCGGTATTCGTTGAATCAACGATTGTTGGAAGAAATTGTCTCTAGTATTCTTCGGAATCAATAGATCCAATTTATCTATCTTTAATTGTTTCTGGTATTCTGCGGGAATCAACAGATTCAATTGGTCATTATCATTGTTTCAAACTACATCAGTATCAGAGCCGAAGTTCCTGATTAAGATGTTAGAATATCCATTTTTTGATGGTGATGGTTCACGTTCTACTGAATGGACAGATCATGGCATGGAGGGTGACGATTATGAAGGACCTCCAATATTTGATGAATATGAAGAAGAATCAATGGCAGTTTATGATACTGATCTTGAAGATGTCATTGCGGAGAAAGAAGGATTTTTGGGGGAAGGAAGATTTGTTGGCAAAGAAGACAATATCGAGTATGTTGTAGTTGTGGCTAATGATCTTTGTTCTTCCATTATCCAAGCTACATTAAGTGTTGATTATTCAAAAGCCACAGTTTCAAACCCTCATGAGTTAATTTGGTTGCAAAAAGGTAAATGGGTGGATGTTAGTATCATGACTGAAAAAAATATATATCAAGAAGCCGCACTTACGGTCGGTAAGTTTGGTTTTAAAACGATCAAGGTTCGAGGTCGATTCGTCATAAATAAAGGGAATTTGATGCAAGGGATACAAATTTGGATTCTACGAGTACAAGGGAAGAGTGAGACAAACTCGAGGACGAGTTTTTTGAAGTGAGGGAGAATGATGGGGAACAAGAATAAACTGGTTGATATCTTTTATTTAGTTTTCTTATTTTGTGGTATCTTTTAATTAATTTTCTTATTTTGTGTTTTTTGGGAAGAATATTGTTTTCTTTTTTCCCAAGTTCAGTTTTCCTATAAAATTAGGAATTTGTTCATTGTATTGGATATTGAGTGTTTAATAAAAAAATGTCTTGTGTTAATTGACATAAACCAAGATTAGGGTTTATTGTTTGATTTTCAACCTAATAATCGATATTCGTTGATTCAACGAATACCGATTATTAGGTTGAAAATCAAACAATAAACCCTAATCTTGGTTTATGTCAATTAACACAAGACAATTTTTTTATTAAACACTCAATTTCCAATACAATGAACAAATTCCTAATTTTATAGAAAAACTGAACTTGGGAAAAAAGAAAACAATATTCTTCCCAAAAAACACAAAATAAGAAAATTAATTAAAAGATACCACAAAATAAGAAAACTAAATAAAAGATATCAACCAGTTTATTCTTGTTCCCCATCAAAAACTGATCCGGAATACTTAACATAGAAGACTCATCCGGAATATTTTGTTTAACCGGAATGTTTAAACAGAACCCTTTATTCGGAATAAAAAAACTGATCCGGAATAATCTTAGTAAATCCCTTGGTTCGGAATCTGGGTTGATGAACAGTCCGAAGAACAGGGAAATACTTGAACACGAATTTAACCCAAAATCCACCAAGTTTTTAACCAAAACTTAAACCAATTTACCAACTAAGCATTTACTAATGATAAACATCAAACCAAATCAACTAAAACACAAAACCCACTTGTTTTTGAAGATCAAAACCAATAAAATAAAAGCTTAGAACTAGAGAATCAAACAGAAAAGATAGAACAAGATTAAAAGGAAACTTGATATTGAAATATTAAGGTTTAACAAACAAAATGAGAGATTAAACTTACAAGATCATGAAGGAATCAAATGAAAAATAAAAATCACCAAACACCTTAAGGGTGTTGGTGTTCCTACGAAATAGGGAAAAACGAAACAGAAAAATGAACTAGTTTTGAAAATGTGAAGGAAGGTCTCTATTTATAGGCCTTGGCTTGGTTTGGTGAGTGGGCTTTCTCCCTTTCTTTTTGTCTTCTCGTCTTTTCAGAAAAGTTGACGTTTTCGATTTCGATTCGGGATTTGTCGACGAATAAATTCAACTCGTCTTTTAATTTCTTCATTTAATAGACTTGAGTTCTTCGACATATGTAAATCTTCCATCTTTGGTCCTTTTCTTCGATAAATCTTCAAATAGGCCCATTGACTTCAAATCTTTTGCATCTCTTGGACTATAGACTTCGTCTTTTCGTCTTTTTCTTCGATAAAAGCCGTGCAATCCCATGTTTTCTTCAATATTTATCCGGTTGGCTCTGAAAACACAACAAACACACAAACCACGCATAATTCCAAACAAATGACATTAAATACGCGTTTTGGTCTCGTTTTAACAAGAAATAAGTGGTAAAAGGATGGGTGTTTTCACACCTATCAAACCGCAAAAACCCCTTGTATCTCCTCTAAAAACAAATAGACACAAGAACCTCTGAGAAACAAATCCACAATACTACATAATCCCTTCGTCTCCTAAACCCCACTAAAAACCTAAGAAAAAAACCAAAAATAAAAGAGTGAGAGGTGTTACGTAGCACGCGCAGCAAACCGAGCGTAGATCAAGAAGATCTAAACCAACCAGAGCAGCAGAAACAAAAAACCCGCGCGTTAAACAACCAAGAATAACAATCTATTTAAAACTTACCAAATCAGAAGAAACTCTAATTTCTGATTTTAGGGTTTCTTCAATATTATTGTGATAAACAATGTTCTAACCACAATAAATAAAGAAAATATACCAGAGATTACCCAAGATCAAAAAACCCCAAAAAATAACAAAACCCTAATTCTTAAAAAATCCAATTAAACCTTCAATTGACTGATTTAAAACAATTAACCAACAGAATCGAATAAAGAATCAACTCAAGATTACGATCTACGATTATAGATCAAAACCCCCCCAAAAATTAACAAACCCTAATTTTCAAAATCGATTTAAAAATGTTTAATCGATGATACAGAGAAACCAAGCTCTGACACCATGTGAAAACAAGTGAATCAAATCTCTATATCAACGAGAACACCATATTATAGTGAACCCAACCAACCTCCATTTGGCTCACTTTTATTAATCAATGAATTTACAATATTCGATACAAAACAAGAATAGAAAAACCTCTCAAACTCACAAGATCAAAACGTATTGATCTAAACAGAATCTCACACTTTGTACACACATATGATAACAGAAATAATGAAACGATAACGAGTTGTTAGGTTGGTGAGGAGTATATATACTCCTGTCTTGCACAACAATCCTCCAAGTTTCTAAAAGTGAATCTTTAGTCCTTCCACCTATAAACTTTATACTTCAGTAGAAAAGTATCACCTTTATCTTTCCTCACTTGTCACAACAAGTCCCTGAGATTTGGACTTATATCTCTTAACACACCCCTAATACTGATTTTGGAAATTATAATCCAATTGAAGACAATCATGCGCTACAAGGGCCATAGAACATGTGTTTTTGCCTATTCGGACAAAATATAATTTGAACGGTCGCAAAATCAAACATCTTATCTTTTTTTTTCTTTTTAAACATATCAAACATCTTATCTAAAACACAAGTTTGTGTCGTTCGGAGTAGTACATTTTTACTTTATTTTCTATACAAATGCAACATAAAGTTTTGCAATTCAAAAAAGATAACAGCGTAATTTATCTATCGTGGAAAAAAAAATCAACATAATGAATACGAATCAATATTACAGAGGAACCGTAATTATTTAGGGTAGAATTTAAGCATTGCAATTCATGTCAAGTGCAACAAGGCATAGCGAAGTTTTCTTGTGGAGAACTATCCCCGGAGTTGTCACAGTGTCGACATCATCTATAATCATTCCATTAGGTAATTTCCAGTCAAACGAGTAGAGAAGATTAGAAAGTATTAGTTCCATTGTAGCAGCGGCGACCGAGATTCCCGGACACCCTCTTCGACCGGACCCAAATGGGATGAAATCGAAGTCCAAACCTTTGTAATCAACACTACTACCCATAAACCTCTCTGGCTCAAACTCTTCAGGGTTTTGCCAAAATTCAGGGTCTCGCCCTATTGCCCATACATTCACGTAGACCAAAGTCTTCTTAGGGATCTCGTATCCGCCTAATGCACAATCATCGCTTGTTTCTCGAGGGACCAAGAGGGGTACAACCGGATATAATCTAAGTGATTCTTTTATCACTGCCTTTAGATAATAAAGTTTTTCTAGGTCATCTTCATCCACCTTCCCTTTGTTTCCGACAACAATTTTCACCTCACCTTGAACCCTTTTTAAAGCTTTTTGGTTTTTGATGAGCAAAGTCATTGCCCAAACTACTGTGGATGCAATCGTCTCTGTACCTGCCAAGAAGAGATCCTGCAACATACAATATATTAAAGCGTAGCGACATAAATACTTAGAAACAATTTTTATCCCACATCGTAGATACCGACCATTACTATAGCCTTAATATGATCGTAAGTGAGACTTGTTGAGCAAGATGCATCTCTTTTTAGCCCAAGCAAAATGTCAACAATATCATCTTGTATTTTGCTCCTATTGGGATTCAAATGCTCATCAACAATTTCTTGATAGAATGTATCCATGTCGTTGAAGTTCTTCTCTAGCCTAGCCATGCTTCCGTTGAGATGATCAAGCCATCCCATTAGCAGAAAATGATCCCTAAAATAAAATGCCACCAACACTGTTTGACACTCCAAAAGAAGCTCATGAAAGCGGCTCATTTCTTGTCCTCGTCTCTTCCCAAAAGCCATTCGACATGTTATCGTACTTGTAAGTGTCATTATTGTTTCATTCAAGTTAACCACCGCTTTAGATGAAGAAGTGGCGATTTGGGATTTTATCCTATTTATCATGAGGAAGACTTCTTCCTCGCGATCAGAACGAAATGATTGCACCCTTCTAGCTGTAAACAAGTGAAGGGTGCATATCTTTCTCATTTCTCTCCAATAATCATTATAAGGGGTCAGAATCAAACCCTTATAGCCATAAGTAATCTTTTTTTGGCCGGTAAAAACATGCCTATTACAAAAGATCACGTCATTCGTTTTTAAGACTTCTTTCGCCATTTGTGCTGAAGAAACAATAAGAGTTTGGACACAACCCAGACGAAGGGACATCAAAGGGCCATAGTGTTTTGATAGTTGCCATAGATGGTCTGAGAGGTGTGTAGTGTTGAGCTGGTGTAAGTTACCAATTATGGGAAGTCCACGAGGACCGGGAGGGAGGTTATTTGACTTGAATTTTCTAAATTTGACAAGGAAGAAGACAGTGATAAGAGGGATGAGTACTAGCATAATCTCCCCAAAAGCAGCCATTGTTACATATGCTTGGGAAGCTTGGCTTGTACACTGCATGCTTTCCTGATTTATGTAGACAAGAGCATAACACATCATATATGGAGGCTTATATTAAATCCTATTCGGGACCCTTTAGGAGATTTTGTGGTCACACCAACCTCGTGAAGCAAGTGAGCTTTCATATGTCTTAGTCTGTGTGACGACGGTGGGTTTAAACCTCGTGAATTAGTTTTCTAAAAAGTAGGAACCTATGGTTATCAAAAAAACTATATATCAAGTTAGAAGTTCCTATTGATCGCAGTTCACAAGTAGATTAAGTATAGATGTAACTGTTTGAACGGAGAAATCCTTACCACCTACACCATGCACATATAGCTCAAAACACTTTGTATACTGCATATAGAGAGAAAACAAACTTGCTTAAAATTTAAATACTTAAAATATATGTACTATATATGGTACATTAATAACAATTTAAATCACTAATTTTATTTTCTCTCACTTACTTCACACCCATAGATACATAAAGAAAATTAGACACACAAAACACTATTATACAGTGTGGCTGCTACGTGTGATTAATCATATAGTCTCGTGTATATCTTCAAAAAAAGTTAAAGTTGATGGTGGCACTTATAGTCGGCGAAAACAACAAAGAACATGTGTTTTTTCGTGAAAATAACATGTCAATCTCTAAGGCCTACTATAGATAAAACATGATAACAACGTCAGTGTCCCAAAATCATCTTTAACGATCACAAGTTTGTTCTTCCAAAAACAGATTTTCTATTTTTATTTGAAGCTTTACTTGGTACAAAGGCACGACGTTATTAGAGTTTTCATTAGTTTCGGATTAATAAAAATGTTTAAAAAAATTTAATTTATACATTCTACAAAGTATATTATAAAATGATCGGGCTAACGGGGTACATGCGCGTTGCGGTTGTGGGTACCTTTAAGCTAAAATTCAGTGAGCATAATGTTTTATGACTATAAAAATTTTCTAATAATATCTTTACGTATAATGATTATTATTCAAAGTTGAAAAAACTTTAACTAATAATAAACCATTTCATATAAAAATAGTATTATGAAATTGTGATTATTGATAGTGAATGGTATTTGCTAATCTGTGTAACATTCGTAACAATATTATATAATGTGTAAATAGAGCATTTTCATATTTTATATGTTTAAAATTTTTCATACATTATAATAACGTTAAAATCTTCCTATTTTGATATATAGTAATTGTACTAAAAACATACATAGCCGATACATATTTTCGAATATGCAAATTTATGAAAAAAGTTCAATGATTCAAAATCAAACACATATTTCATATTAAAATTTACATTAGTAAATAATTTAAACTAGTGAATAATTTTTACTTACATCAGTGAAAAATTCAATGATTCAAATTTATAAAAAAATTCAATAACTCAAGGATCTACTTGGATGACCCCCATCTTGGAGTTCCTGAGAGACGGAACGCTTCCACATATGAAAAGGAAACAAGACGAATCCAGAGGAAATCATACTAGCTTGTAGTTAGGAACGCAGTATTGTATAGGAGATCATTCTTGCAGTCGTGGCTCAGATATGTAGGACCTCTTCAAGCAAACTACATGATGAGGGAGATCCACGAAGGGCCCTACAGTATGCATGCGGGACCCAGATTGATCGTAGCGAGAGCTTTGCGGTTCAAATACTAGTGGCCAACAATGCACCGCGAGGCGCAGGAACTCATTCAGAAATGTAATGATTTCCAGATACACCGACCAATGCTAAGGGGTCTGCAACAGTCATTAAGCCCCATCACATCCCTATGGTTGTTCTATAAGTGGGATATTGATATAGCCGGTCCTTTTCTCGTGGCAGCAGGGGGAGGGGGATTAAATTCCTCATTGTGGCTATGCATTACTTCAAAAAAATGGATAGAAGCTAAGGCGGTAGCGATAGTAATCGAAAAGCAGGTAAAGAAATTTGTCTGAGATAACATAGTATGTCGCTTTGGTTTGCTGAGGGAAATCGCCTCTCATAATGGAAAACATTTCCGTGATAATCCCTTCAAAGGTTGGTGCGAAAAGTTAAATATCACCCAACGGTTTGCGTTTGTGAAACATCCAAAGACCAGTGGACTGGTGGAATTAGCTAATCGAAGTCTTGGAAAAGGGATCAAAGCGCGCCCGGTAAAAATAGCAAGAAATAGGTCGAGGAACTTCCCCACGTCATGTGGGGACATTCTGTTCTCTTTGACTTATGGAACAGAGATTGGGATGCCAACTTTCCGCACCACGGAGGTAGATTCCGTGACAAACGATGAGGAGTTGCGGGTGAACCTGGACCTACTTGAGGAAAAACGAGAAGCGTAGCGATCTGCGAAGACGAGGCTAAGTCCAAGACACTTGAAAATGTACCTCTTTGTTCAAGATACCAAATCTACAACCCATGTTTCATTCGTATATCACACACCAACACGCTTGAAAGCGTACCTCTTTGTTCCCTAATCATACGGCACCAACAACAAACACTCGCAGCACACACCTTTTCACCCATTACATTTGACGCCCTCCTTGTTTTGATTCTTGTTTGTTTGACGTAGAGAAATAAGCACACCCACAATCCGATTACGTAATTTGAAGTCGTATATCAAAGTACTAACAACTACACACATATAACATTTACTCCAATTTAGTACAAGATTGATATAAACTATACTATGAACTGTTAGAATATCTAAGATTATAAGTTCTTGTTGTTTACATATGCACAGAAAAATATCATGACGTTTTATTCATATTTGTAATAGGATAGATAAATAGGCCAAGAACATATTCAATTATAAGCATGTTGGATATACAAAGATGTCTGGGCCCTTATACCCGACATCTCTAGACGGTTATGTCCGTTATCTAATGAAAGGGTATGACTTTTCATAAAAGTCACTTTGTGCCTTTTCATCATGACGTTTCATTAAATATATATAGGATTATGTACAAACATATTACAATCAATATTATTACGTTTTGTATATGCTCTTTGTTTTTACTTTGAGTATCTACACCGATTTTACCCATTTACACCTTATGCAAGATAATCCTTAACACCCATTCTGCACAACCAAAACATGGTAAATACCAATTCACTCTCAGAGGCAAAGTGGCATGCTAGAACCAATAGCACAACCTTTAATCAATAGTGGTATTAGAGCGAAAGTTTTGGGAAGCAACCAAGAAAACTATCACAGACTCAGTTGTGCAGAGGTTAATAAAGAGAGAAAAAGAAAACAAGATCGGCAGATGCATAAGGAAAATTTCAAGAGATTGTAGGCACATGCTTAAGAAAAAGATTGAAAAATTTGAAGCCTCCAACTCCTCAATCTCACAGGGAAAATATAAGCGTATATGCTTTTATTGCAACGAAAAGGGACATGTTTACAAATCATGTCCTCCCAAGGCCAGAGATGAAGCATCACAAATAAAAGGACTTCTATTCAGATTTTCAGAAGGAAGTTTGATTGAGAACAACATAACACAAGCCAAACTCAAACAGAACAAAGGTATGTCATGTGCTTCAAATGCTAAAATTTTGGATATTTTGCAAATAAATGTCCATCAAGAAAACAAACTCAACCCACTGTAAGTCTCAAATACCGAGAATTCATTCACTTTATAACAAAGGGTATTATAAAAAGGACAGATATGGAAAAATAGGATGACTTTTTGGTATGTAAGTGTAAGTTTATGGACTTATATTTAATAGTCGTGTGATAGGATCGAACTCAAGATTACGGGATTACACACAATACGTAAAGAGTTAATTTAAGTAATAAATATATTTATCGTATTTATTAATTTATTTAATAAATATATTTATGTATTTATTAATTTAACTGAGCATGTAACTATATAACTTTAACAATCGTTTGTTTATTAATAGTTAAGTTATAACGAGCATTAAATAAACATATAGTATGTATAAACAAAAGGAAAGAAGTTTGGAAGATTCCGGAACACCCCTTAGGGGTGTTCGACTGTCGGTTATGCCTTAGGGGGGGGGGGAAGTTGCCTTATATTTATTCGGCTACAATGGGTTGGAAGTCTATAAATACACCTCCTAATCTCCTCATAATCACGACATCATAAATCTTTTCCCCTCTTCTTTCTCTTGGTCGATCGACACCCCCACCAACAAAAGGGTTTCGGTTGGTTTTTCTTGGTTGGTCGATTGTATACTTAATCTAGTCCTACCCCTATCTAGGGTTGTTAGGTAGATTAATTACAAGCGTTGTAGCTCGATTTTCACGTGCTAGAATCACGGTTAGCTCGTTGTATTACGTGTGTACAAGAACGTAATATAGTCTTACTTTAGACTATATCTTGGTATATACGGTTTAAACCCGAATCAGTGATTTGTTCTTCGTCTTGTGGAATTGCTTTAGCGTAAAGGTATGTAACCCTAAAATCGATTAATTATAATTGTGTTATTAATTATGATATTGTTAAATCGCTTCCGCTATATGTTCTTTGATCTCGTTTAGGGTTTTATATAATTGTTATGATACTAATAAACCTTCAGTGGTATCAGAGCGTCGTTTTAACTATAATTGTTTTGAGTTAAAATTACATGTTTTTTAGGTTTTTCATAAAATTAGGGTTTTGTTTTTTAAAAATTAGGGTTTTTACTCTATTTTTTAATAAAAAAAAAAGTGAATTGTTTTGAAACCCTAAATTACATGTGGGATAATTTTAGATTATAGTGCATGATTAATTATTATGTCATATATGGTTACGATCCGGAGAGATTTGATTATTAAGATTTGTGGGGATTTCATGATTTCGTGCATATTTTCATGGATCGTAAAATTATATGTTTATATGTTTTTATGTGCTATGTGATTATTTGATTCAATAAATCTAGAATTAGGAAAGACTTTTATATAGAGATATAAAGACCTAGATTTGATGATTTTTGAATAAATCGTATGCATGTGGCTATTTGATTTATTTGTTACACATATAAATTGTTATTATGTGTTTATGATTTAGTTTTTTTATTACTTGTTTATATAAAATTGTTGAATTGTTGTAAACAAGGGTTTTTTTTAAAGAATAATATGGACTAAATCATATTAAAAATAATGGTTTGTTAAGAGATTTAAATTACGTAAGATTACGTTGATTGGTGAATTGCAATAATAATCTAACGGCCTACTCAATTTGACAAAATATAAAGTGGGTATAACGCACCGCTGGTCAAGTACCCGGTTAAAGAAGGAGGTGTTATGCCATTAGACGCTGAACAAATTTCCGGCTCACATGTGCGTCAAATTGAAATTACCTACCATTATTATTGAATTATAACTTAAGGATGATTTACCACAAATTCACATCCGAACCACAATGAATAAGGGTATTGTTTTGTGCGTAGCCGAGTTCTAGCAAAGTACGATGTGATGAGTTGTGGATAAATTTTTAATTGGTTTAAACAATACCGCAACATAATTTATGAAAAAATTTAATCTCATGAAAATTTTACTAAATATTTTATTAAACTTATGCTATGGAGATTGTATGCATGCTTCTCCATACATTAATTTTGACATCAAAATTTATACCCTTAAAATTTAAGTCGAATGCTCCTAATTGACAAACACTTGAAATTAATTCGTCATCAAATGAGATTTTTGGATGATGTTGTGATGGAGAGAAAACCATTTGTAGAATGAGAATTCGTATGATGGTTTTACGTTACTCAGATTAGATTACTTAATTAAGTTACTCAGTGAGATCTGGAAATATAATGCATACAGAAGGGATGAAACATGTTTACAATGCAAAACGTTTTTGGCAATGTAAATCCCTTAAATATCTAGAAATTGAAAATTGTTTGTCAATTGAATTGTTTGACAAGTCGCTGTGTTGAGTACATTCATTACTAGCAGATCAACTGATGTAATGGATCTATGTCAATATAGTTCTAGAATTCAACGAAAATAATATGGTTTTAATACCGGGGTAATTTTATTTTCTTGAAAGTATTTTGTTATCGAAAATGCTAATATTTGAACTTATTTCTGTAGAAATGGCTCAACCCACCAATAACATGATAAGTTATGCGTTCAAAGCTTTCTTTGAACGACCTGTACTTACTGGCCCAAACTTCAATGATTTGTACCACTCGCTAAGAATTGTCTTGAGAGCAACGGGTACCATCGATATCTTGACTACTCCCTATCCGGAGGATCTTGCTGAAGGAGCATCTGATGCGCAAATACTTGAGCACGCTGCTAATATTAAGAAGCACTCTGAGGTGGCTTGCTTAATGCTAGGAAAAATGGCTCCTGCACTTCAACAGAAGTACGAGCTATTTTCTCCAAAGCGAATGCTTGATGAGCTCAAGGATATGTTCGAGAAGCCGAAAGCTGTGGAGATCTACGACTTAGTAGATGCTTTGCATAGCTACAAGCAAGCTCCAGGAAAGTCTGTAAGTGCCCATTATTTGGGGATGAGGGTTTACATGGAACAGCTCATTGCACTAGGACAACCCTATGATCATAATATGGCTATCAACTTGGTCAATAGGTCCCTTAACAAGGACTTCAATGATTTCGTTAGAAACTATAATATGCATTGCACGGGGAAGACAGTTAATGATTTGCATGCAATGCTAATTGACTATGAAAAGGGGTTGAAAGACAAGGCATCTACCGCTACGCCTTCTGTACTAACCATACAAAAGGGTAGAGTGAGTAAGCCAAAACCGCAAACGAATAAGAAGAAAAGCAAAGGCAAGGGTAATAAGGGCAAACAAGTTGTGACTTATTCGAAACCCAAGCAGAACTTTGTTAAGAGGAGTCAATCTCAAAAGGATGAGACATGTCACCATTGCAAAGCAAGTGGTCACTAGAAGAGGAATTGCCCTCTTTACCTCGAAGAATTGCGAGAAATAAAGAAGAAGTCTGAGCAGAGCGTTGCAGCTTCAGGTACTTTATTTATGATTGAATTGTTAAATTTAACATACAAATTAAATTCCTCGGTATATGATACGGGATGCGGTATTAACATTTGTAATACGCTGTAGGGATTTAATCTGGAAAGGAAGCTCTCCTATGGGGAACAATATCTGCAAGTGGGCAATGGCGCACAAGCAGTGGTTGAAGCTATAGGAACTTTTGATCTAGTTTTACCTTCGGGTTTAGTACTGAGATTAAATGATTGCCATTATGCACCTACAATTGTTAGGGGTGTTATTTCCTTTTCTTGTTTGTTAAATAATGGATTCGTCACACGATTGATAATAATGGAATTTCTATTTGGAAAAATGGTATTTTCTATTTTAATGCAATTTCTGTGAATGGTGTGTTTGAATTAGACATGCATGATAATGAATCCAAGAATGATAAATCTTTTGTTTAGCATGAGTCAGAAGAGAAAGTTTGACAAGAACTCTTCTTATCTTTGGCATTGTAGACTTGCCCATATTGGGAAGACTCGTATACAAAAGCTTCAACGTGAAGGTCTTTTAGAAAATATCAATGATGAATCATTTGATAAATGTGAGTCTTGTATCTCTGGAAAGATGACCAAGAAAACTTTTAATAGCAATATTGAAAGGGCTACTGGTCTACTTGGACTTATACATACTGATGTGTGTGGAACACTTAGACATACGTCAAGGAAAGGTGCTAGCTACTTCTTAACATTTATGGATAATTATAGGCGTTATGGATATGTTTATCTACTTAAGCATAAACATGAGGTATTTGAAACATTCAAAGTGTTTAAAGCAGAAGTAGAACTGCAATTAGGGAAGAAGATTAAAGCTCTTCGTTCTGATAGAGGTGGTGAATATTTAAGTCAAGAGTTTATAGATTATCTAAGTAAGAATGGAATTATTCAGCATCTTACTTCTCCCTATACTCCACAACAAAATGGTATATCTGAAAGGAGAAATCGTACATTATTAGATGTGGTACGATCTATGTTTAATCTTACAACTTTACCTTTATCCTTTTGGGATTATGCTCTAGAATATGTTGTTTGCATATTAAATATGGTTCCCACAAAGAAGGTTGATAAGACACCATATGAACTATGGCATGGCAAGAAGCCATATTTGTCTTATTTGAAGGTCTGGGGTTGCGAGGCGTATGTGAAATGTGACTCGGGTGACAAACTCTAACAACGATCTGTAAAATGTATCTTTGTAGGATACCCTAAGGAAACTATGGGTTACTACTTTTATTATCCACCTGAGAACAAAGTAATTGTTGCTAGGTATGGAGACTTCCTTGAACCTGATCTTGTAAACCAAGAATTCAGTGGGAGAAATTATGATCTTGAGGAGAGTCATATAGATACATTACCTTCTGAAAACACTAGCGATGTAATTCCTGTAGAGCCAGAAAGTCTGGCGGTTCCACCAGAATTAATTCCTCTGCATAGATCCGTAAGGATTAATAACACAAATAGCAATATGTGTCTTAACATAGAGGATGATGATGAGTTAGGGGATATTGGTAAACCTGCTAATCATAAATCCGTCCTACTTGATCCTGAGAAGGATAAGTGGATGGTTGCTATGGATGAGGAAATGAAATCCATGAAAGTAAATGATGTTTGGATTCTTGTAGAACCACCACTGAATGCTAAAGTAGTGAGACATAAGTGGATATACAAGAAGAAAACCGACATAGACGGAAAAGTACAATCCTATAAAGCTCGTTTAGTAGCTAAAGGTTTTACTCAAACTATTGGCATAGACTACGAGGAGACATTTTCTCCTGTAGCAGACTTAAGAGCTATTAGGATTCTCATAGCTATAGCAGCATACTATGACTATGAGATATGGCACATGGATGTTAAAACTGCCTTCTTGAATGGTCGCTTAGATGAAGACATCTATATGCAGTAACCAGAAGGGTATGTTGATCCTGAGAATCCAGGACATGTGTGTAAACTTCAAAGATCCATTTGTGGTTTAAAGCAAGCATCACATCAATGGAGTAAAAGATTTGATGAAGAAATCAAAAAGTTTGGATTTATTCAGAATCGTGATGTTCCATGTCTATATCGCAAAGCTAGTGGGAGTGATGTAGTATTCCTAGTCCTATATATTGATGACATATTAATCATGTTAAGTAACATTCCAAGACTTAAAGCTGTTAAGGATTATCTTGGTAAAAAATTTTCTATGAAGGATTTAGGAGAAGCTGCATACATTCTGGGAATTAAGATCTATCGGGATAGGAAAAGACGGTTAATTGGTCTATGTTAAGATGCTTATATAGATAAGATTTTGAAGAAGTATAATATGCATAATTCCAAGAAAGCTTTTCAACCTATGGAAGTTAAGCTTAAACTGAGTCATGAGATGGATGCATCAACTCCTGAAGAGGAGGCTGTTAATGCAAAGCAATGCCTAAAAATATTGTTAGTATTAATTAATCTTTCTTAGTTTTGATCACGACAAATTACAAAGACATTTATTGTCAAACACAATCATAAAATGAATTATCTAACAGACACTATCATCAAGATAATAATCAGTACACTAACATATCTTAATCATGCTTAGTGATCATAAAAGTGATTAGCCTTAAAACTTACTTTTGTCAAATGTAACAAAAGATTTTTAATAAACTTTATTTTTAAGAAAATGTTTTATTAAAATTAAAATGAAAATGTGAATTTGAATATGGCATAATTCCAAATGCCATGACGATATCCTATGAATGTTTAAACAGCCTCAGATATTTCAAATTCACTAAAAGACAAAAGGGAGCGGACTCTACGCCGGCGGTACCTTAGCACCTACGGCGGTTCCTTATCGATAAGGAATCGAGGGCTCCAATAAGGAACCGCAGGCAGATATAGCCGTTGGATGTTTGTCTTATAAATAGTGGATCAAATCTGCATTCTCATCAACCCATTTTAGACATCTCTTTCAACCTTCTTTCTCCTATCTAATCCTAATCATTTGTAGATCATCACTTAATGTGTTAAGTATGTTTACTCATGATTGTCCTCTTGATCTCCTTTTTTACCTTGTCCAAAGAGAAGATCACTCACACACTTGTGATGTGATTAAAGATGTAGCATTGACGAAGATCACCTTCTCCTAAAGATCTAGTCATGTTCATTATTTGTTTATTTGTGTCTTGTGTAGATCCAATATATTTGTGAATACTTGTACTAGTTGTGTTCATCCAAGCTATATGTGAATACTTGGATTAGGGTTGTGTAAATCCATTGCACATGTGTGTGCTTGGATTTGTGTTCTGTAGATCCAAGCTACATGTGTGTACTTAGATATGTTTAGTTGAGTTGTAATTAGTTGTGTGACTACATGTGTGTACTTGGATATGTTTAGTTAAGTTGTAGTTAGTTGTGTTAGTTCTCACTAAACTATAAAGTAATGTGGTTGTGTCTTGTGAGTTCTCACTAAACTATAAAGTGATATGTAGTTGTGTTGTGTAATGTTTTCACTTAGCTTCAAAGTGAAGAGTCGTGAAGATTGGTTCTAGCTTTGGATTAGAACTCGACATCTAGCCTTGTGCCGGAAAATGGTGAAGTAGGCAATGTTGTGAAGATTGGTTCTAGCTTTGGATTATAACTCGACATCTAGCCTTGTGTCGTAAAATAGTGAAGTGGGTGACGTTGTGTAGATTGGTCCTAGCTAAGATTAGGTCTCGACATTTAGCTTAGTGTCAGAAAATAATGTAAGCGACGTTGTAAGGTTTTCTCCGCCAAGTAGGGAGCTTGTCGATATAGTGGAAATCTCGAGTAAGGTGTACTCGAGGACTGGAGTAGGAACGAGGATAGAGCCTCGTTTCCGAACCACTATAAATCTTGGTGTCTTCCTACTAGGTTGTTTCTTTCCTTACCTATTTCTTACATTCATTATCATTATACTTACTACACATTGTTAATGCATTAGAATTAAATTTAATCATTATGCAACTAGCTTTCAAGTAAAAGATAGTTTTATGCACTCACCTAATTGAAAGGAATTTTAATTAGGAGATAAATCGATGAGAAACTATTCAACCCCCCCTTCTAGTTCTACAATTGGTATCAGAGCGATGGTGACACAAGATCTTTGAAGTATATTGTACTTTAAAACTTGTATCGATCCATTGTCTCCTCAAACTAGAAGGTTAAGTTGTACTAAAGTGTTTCTTTGGTCAAAACTATTTTTTGTTGAAAATAAGCCTTTTAAATTGTTAATATTGCATATTATCTAAATTAGTAGTATTAATGCATTTTAGATTTACTCTTGAAATGTATCTACTAGTTTGCTTCTTGTTATGTGTAGGTACTCATGAAGATAAATCATTCTATTGATTGTGGATTGAGTTACTTACACTTATAGAAGACTCATCGTCTTTGATCTCCAACATCATTGAATGATGATATCAAGATGGGTAGGAGTGATACTAGTCTTTAAAGAATTAGTAGTCACTATTAGTCATAGTTGGGCTTTGCATCGGTTCCTTGAAAGCTCGGAATGCAATTTGTGGCTAACGTACGCTTTCGTTCTTCCACACGCCCTATTGGTCATTCTTTTGATCATTAATTGACTATATGCTTGTTCTTGGCATCCTTGCCTTGACATTTACTTGTGGTTTGTGATTCTTTCCTTTTTCCCTCTCAAACCTTCATTGCTTGGATACTTGACTCACTATGGAGATGTAGGGTGAGTTAGTAGAAGCTTAAAGTATCAAGCATGATTTCCATGGTTTGTACCCTAATGGTTAGTAGGCCCTATATCATGTGTAACTTGTGCAACTAAGCTCATCTCTAGGATGATTAGTGAATCCCTTGAGATACCAAACTACTTCATTGTTGTAGGTGGATTTTACACATTTGGAATTGAAATATTCCAAGGATAGTGTTATTGTTAATTCTAGAAATAGTTATCCGATCATGTGGGAGAGAAAGTGAATATATACTTTCCTCATGTTTTGAAATAGAATAAGACTACTCTTAAAAATGATCTTATTCTATGCATCAAAATTGCTTGGTATAATTCATTACCAAAGCCGTTTAGACTTTCGCCGGAAAGGCACGTCTTAAACCACTATAAATGACACAAGCTCTTCTCCTCATCAATTTGAAGAATGTCATTTGTCTCTTGAGCAATGTTCTTGGTCTTGATTCACTTCCCTTGACTCCTCTCCCTTTGCTTCTTTGCTACGAGTAGTCGTTAGTTCGTTTCGGTCTTTTCCTATCTCGATTCAACTCGTAATCCTTCAACAAGGCATTATTACCTAGTGTTGTGGTGGTCCAATGATATTCTAAAAGGTTTAAGATATATTTTTAAGTATTTTAAAAATTTTGGTTTTCAAAAATTCATTGTTTTTCTTTGATAAAAACCTGCCTCTGTAGGCGGTTCTTTATCTCTGGCGGTTCAATAGCGCGGTTCCTTATCGATAAGGAACGCGGCAAGAATCTTTTGTCAGAGCGCCAGTTTTTATAAAATACCTTTTTTCAAACAAGACCTTCTCTCTCCTTCACACACAGCCGACGGTTTTTCTTGTTTTTCCACCATTGTTGAAGCTTCAAAAACCTTCAATTACTCAAATTAATTGATTCAAGTTCGTGGGTTTCACTCATCCATCATCCAAGATCAATTAATTGTAAGTTGTTTCTTTCAAATTCATCTAATTTGTTCTAGGGTTCATACATTCATAATTGGGGTTTTTTTTACATTGACATTGAATTAGAACCTTACTAGGAATAAGAGTTGACATAGTATTGTTACTGTGATTCCTTAGGTTCATATTCATTGAGATTTCACTTAAACCCATTTGTAGAACAAATCCGAATTTTGACTAAATAGTTTGGTTGATTGATGGAATTGATATGAACCCATGAACAAGTTGGTAATGGCATTGTTAAATGCTTACCTGAAAACCTTGTTTTGAAAAACCAATGTTCAAGTTCATTATTGACCTTACATGTTCAATGTGTCATTGTTGATGATGAACTTGCTACATTGTGAATATGAGAATGAAAAGGATTAAACCTTGGTTTACCAAGAGATTGATAAAACATATTCTCATTTTCTTTGATTTTTAGTTTATATGTAACATATGAGTAATTGGAGAAATATGTTTATATGTTATTTTTAGGTACTATTATCATGACTACAGGCTATCAAAATGACCATCTACTTACTAGAAGATACATGCCTAATCCTTCTTTGACAAATCAAACTCGCTCTTTTCAAAACACTTAACATAATCTTGAATCTCGTTGTTTCCATGAAGGACGTATTGTTCCTTCTAACCTTCTTGGACTTGACTTCATTCGATTCATGTTCAATACCATTGATTTTGATTGTTTGTGTGATATTGATGAGCTAATCTTTCCTTCTTTCCTCATGGAATTCTTTAACTCGTTCAAGCTAATGTACATCAACAATGGTCTATCTATAAGATTTTTCATCAAGGGGAAGACCTTTGTGTACACTCTTGAGGAATTTGGTGAGATTCTCGGAGTACCATACGAAGGTCAATGTAGGTTCACCGATGCTTGGGGTTTAAACCACTTAGAATCGGCCCCTATTGATGTGCATTATTTGACTGAGATTACTTCGGCCTCGGCCATCTCTCGTACCCTTGCTACACCTTGTGAACATCCTATTCTTGGTAATTTTGAAGGATAATTTCGTGCTCTCACTCCTTGGGAATTACTAATTAGCGATCTTAGTGATTTTATGGTCCCGTGGGCCGAAATCATTAGGGAAAATGCAATGTGTTTGGTTGGTGATCGCAACCATGTGCATGCTTGTCTTGCACATATGTTGTATTGTGTTGCTACCACTACTCCATACAACCTTGAATTTTTCATAGCTAGAAGGATAAGATTTTTTCTCAATGGATCCCGTTCTACTCTTCCTTATGCCATGATTCTCTCACGGCTTCTTAAGAGAGTTCTTCTTGATCATCCTCCTCTAAATCCTTCATCTTTTCACTCCGTGGTTCGAGTCATGCTTCCTATTGAAGGGAATGTCTCTTCAGTTCCCACGCATGATTCAAATGAAGATGAAAATGTCTCTCAAGACAATTCTCTCATTTCTCGTTATGATTTGTCATCATCTATCTCTCAATTGTCTTCACTAGACATTGATTCAGACTATCAGTATTGTCTTAATCTTCATCTTCAAGATCGAATCAGAAGTGAATAAAGGCAAGGAAAAAATGCTTACCACTCTTGTGAGACTAACATGTGTGTAAACATGTATGGATTGTTGAACTTTATCTCTTTTCTTATCTCTATTCTTAGGATGTTGTGTATTCTTTAACTAACAATTTTGTTTGGATTATCTAGTATTTTAATCCTAATTATCCTTGGTATTGATTTCTCGATTTACATGGCTCTGTGCATCTTGTGTGTTAGATAGCCTCCTAGTTTTTGATTAATAGTTCACTTTGGCTTGATAAACCTTGGTATAAAATCTGGGCTAGCAAAAGTTTTAGTAAGTGCTATTTTTAAACACCTCTGGTCGCGGTTACATATCAAACCCGCGGTTCCTTAGCGATAAGGAACCGCGGACCTACGTAAGGAACCGCCTAGTAATGTTTCACTAGAATCTTTACTTTACACTGTTTTCTTTAATCTGTGTAAAACTTTGATAAAACTTTTGCAAAAACCTGCACTTTCCTAAACTAGGCTACCTAATTTCATTGTTCATATAAAATGATTTTAACCTATTACTAGTTTGGATCATCCCCTTCTCTTCTTAAACCCTCTCTTGTTGATTGTGTTCTTCATCCCTTCAACTCTTCTCTTAACCTCAACATTCAACCATGGTATCCACTAGAACATCCAACTCCTCCAAAACCTCCTCACCCAAAAGAAGTTTTAAGGTGAATCTCATGTCCTCTAAATCGGTTCTCCATCTTCTTTCAAACCAAAAGGTGAAGCCTCGCCTATTCTCATCTCCTCATCACTTTCACCACCCCTTGCTTCATGGAAAACAAAATCAACCCATGCTACTAACTATTCATATGGTTATACCTCCTCTTCATTCAAATCAAGAATGAATGAGTTTTCATCTCCACTCATTTCTAGTCCTCCCTTAAATGTGAATGCTCAACCTCAACCTCATCAAAGGATTCCCTTTGTTTTTTAGCCTCTTCCTTTCACTCCACCAAAATCACCCATCTCACCAATTTCACCCTTGGATACCATGCCTTCTCCTCATCCTCCTACCTCCAACGCTCCTCTCTTGGGTGTTCCCATTTCCCGTTTCTTGGGTGATCCACACTTGTTTGATTTTTTCATGCACAATGGAACAAATTGCCCTTGTTGCTTGAACAACTTTCACCTCATTGATATCCTTAGGTTGGAGAAGATTAGGGCTCACATCAAGTTGAAAAGCTTCTTGTTGAACTTATTTGCTAATCCTCCACCTCCTAGGAGATAAATGATGGATTTTAAAATTAACATACTTTTCAAAAGAAGGTCAAGCTAAAAGAGGACTATGAATTCAACACCTAGTTGTTAGCTATCTTTGTAGTAGTTAATTGTCTTTTTATTTCTTGTATTTCCTTTCTTTTCCCTCATGATTTTCTCATGTGGATGATTTATGGATTTAGTTTTTATGTGCTTTAATCTATGTGATCACATTAAACAACTTCAATTTATTTAAAATTGAACCTAAATCTATTACAACCTCTAAAAACTTGACTTAAAATTGGACCAAAAGGTTATTTAAATATTTCGTCACCCTTTGTCAAAGACATTCTTTGTGAATGTGTTGCTTTTATGCAACCCTAGCATACTCTAGTGCTAAAAGAGGTAAAAATCCAAGATTTGCAAAATTTTGAAAAAGTCTTATTTTTCTCCAAAACTTTTGAAAATCAAGGTTTGCTGTCCACTGGACGTGGTTCCTTAGCCCCCAGGTGGATCCATATCGATATGGAACCGCAGGCTATTTTAGAGAACCGCGCTTAGTAAAGCCGTTCTTGGCTTATTTTTTGTCTTTCTTCTTTGACCACTGTCTTGGTTAATGAAAGACCCAAGCCTACATGAACCATCACAAAGAAAGTCCTCAAAATGGTCCTGTTTCGATGAAACCTCGATGAAAGCCCGCAGAAGGGCCAAAGCACAACAAGCCTACCCGTCATCAAAGCAAGCCCCAATGCAAGAACTCAGTGTGAGGTGCTCGTCGATCTCTCCGAACCATTATACCCCAAGCCACGGCAAAAAAGCCCAAGCGCAAGCAAGCTTAGTATGAGGAGAACAGCGGGTGGCGAGTCAGCAGAAACGGGGACGTCGGTGAATCGGCCGGAATCTGGACGCGTGCCGCCTGCGAGCTTTCAATACTAGTTGTTACCTTACACTGCCATTTTTCTAATATTATTGAATATCATGGCTGGGAGCTAAGATTATTTGTTTACCCAATTTGGCTAAACATTTCCTAAAACCTTTCTTTTTCATTTCAAATCTTTGCCTTGTCTAATATCTTTAAATTCTTCTCTTTTGGGAGTTCCTTTCTTCATCCCTCATAATGCCTAATTCTTCCTTTCCTAACCTTGACATTTCTTTGTCACAAACTTCTCAACCTAAAACTTCTTCTTCTAAGCTTTCAAAGAAACCGAAAATCTCGGTTAAACCCATTTGGATAAAAAAAAGATCAAGAATCCTCATGATTCTTCTTCTCCAAAATCCTCCAAGAATTCATCTTTCTCTCCAATTCAATATTGGAATGAGACTTACTCTATAAATCCAATTACCGGAGAAAAGGAAATTTTTCCACCACCACCAAAACCTTTCAACTCTCCTCAACTCAATCACCTATCTTCTTTCCCCAACCTCACTAGGCATTATGAAAACATCTCTTATCCATTATCTCCCTCTCCACCAACCTCTAATTTTGACGGACCTCCCCCATCTAATGACTTTGTTTTGCATCATGGTTCCTTGTGTGCTTGTTATCGTTTTCAACAAATTGAACTTGCTCATATCTATGACAAGCTAAATTTTCTTGAATTGCTCCTCACTCGACCTCCTCTCAAAGTTTTCGTTCCCATGAACAAAACTTCGAATGATGCTTCGTCGTCTTTCTTTTCCAACTAAGGCACATTTTGTACTTTAGTTGTTTGAGTCAATAAAACTTAAGCAATCTTGGAAGATTATCACTATTAGAGTAGTTTATGCTTTGTGGTCTATTTTCTATATTTTTTGCTTTAAATATTCATGTTGTGTGTATGAATATTTCTCTTGTATGTTATTTCATATTTATGTAATATGAATGTTATGTGTGTTATCTTCCCCTCTAATTCTATTTCACACATGGTTAAAAATTAAAATTATTTATCGGTGATTCTATAAATTCTAAATTTTAACCCATTGACATTTTAAATCATCTTTGATTGGTTTGGATGTTTCTTTTCTTCCTTTATTCCACCGGTTGAACTATGATGTTGTCAATACACACTCTTTGCACATACTTAGCAAATGCTTGCTTCTAATTTGAGATTTCTTTTCCTTCTCCCTCTCAAGTTAGTTAGTAAGTAGTGCACATACATACATTGGTGTTTCTTTTCTTTATTCTAACCTTTGTGTAGCATGTCAACTTAACTCATTTACTTGGTGCCCCAAGCAAGGGGGACTAAGCACCAAGGGGGAGCTACTAGCAAAAGTCCGGTTCTTTTCTTCTTCAAAGACTTGTGCTAACCTTTTTGCTTCGACAAAGGGGGAGAAATGATAGTGATAAACTCGTTAATAATTCGAATAAACTTGTATTTTACGTAAATGAGTTTATAGTTTGTCGTAATCAAAAAGGGGGAGATTATTAATGCAAAGCAATGCCTAAAAACATTGTTAGTATTAATTAATCTTTCTTAGTTTTGATCACGGCAAATTACAAAGACATATATTGTCAAACACAATCATAAAACGAATTATCTAACAAACACTATCATCAAGATAATAATCATTACACTAACATATCTTAATCATGCTTAGTGATCATAAAAGTGATTAGTCTTAAAACTCACTTTTGTCAAATGTAACAAAAGATTTTTAATAAATTTTATTTTTAAGAAAATGTTTTATTAAAATGAAAGTGTAAATTAGAATATGGCATATTCCAAATGCCATAAGAATATCCTTTGAAGGTTTAAACAGCCTCAGATATTTCAAATTCACTAAAAGACAAAAGGGAGCGGACTCTACGCTGGCGGTACCTTAGCACCTACGGCGGTTCGTTATCGATAAGGAACCGCGGGCTCCAATAAGGAACCGTGGGCAGATATAGTCGTTGGATGTTTGTCTTAGAAATAGTGAATCAAATCTGCATTCTCATCAACCCTTTTTGGACATCTCTTTCAGCCTTCTTTCTCCTATCTAATCCTAGTCATTTGTAAATTATCACTTAATGTGTTAAGTATGTTTACTCATGATTATCTTCTTGATCTCCTTCTTTAACTTGTCCAAAGAGAAGATCACTCACACACTTGTGATGTGATTAAAGATGTAGCATTGATGATGATCACTGATAACTGGCTTTTGGCCTAGTATGAAAATTAAAGTTCTTTGTCGTGGTCTAATCGAATTGATTATTGGTTTAAGTGTGACTCGGCTGTCTTTTGGTGGAACAAAGAGTTGTCGTTGTAGTGTAATTAAATTGCAAAACTTTAAAGTAAAAGTAAAGTAAATAAAGCTGAAAATGATTTAAAATAAATGACGGGAATTTAAAAGCGTGACGAGAAATTAAAAGGCACTAAAAGTAAATAACGCAAACTTAAAACTATCCTAAAGGTAAACTTAAAACGCAACTAAAGCTTAAACTAAGGCAAAAATACTTAAAGTGCGACTAAGGAAAAAGGAGGGAAAAATAAAGCTTAAAAACTGAAACTTAAAAACAGAAACTTAAAATAACTTGAAAACAGCTCATTCGGAATAAACCTTCGTTTGGAATAATCATTTGTTCGGAATGTCACCTTCGTTCGGAATAATTTTTCTTCACTCGGAATATTTACCAAAACCCTTGATCCGGAATAAAATGTTCACCCGGAATATTACTTCATTCGGAACAAATGTCTCATCCGGAATAACTCTTTATTCGGAATAAAAGCTTCACTCGGAATAATCACAATTAATCCTTCATTCGGAATGATAAGCTGATCCGGAATATCTTCTGATTCGGAATACCAAGTTGATCCAGAATAAACTTAGAATAAACCCTTCATCCGGAATATTCCGAATGAACAACCACAACCTTGATCCGGAATATATGTTGTTCCGAATGAACAACCTTGATTCGGAATACCAGCTTGGTTCGGAATATCCACTGATCCGGAATATTGTGTTTATCGGGAATATCAAGTTGATCCGGAATATGGGCTTGGTTCGGAATATGTTGCTGATCCGGAATAACAAACTGATCCGGAATATGTCACTTATCCGGAATAAGTTCTTTATTCGGAATACTCACAACACAGCCTTCGTTCAGAATAATTGGCCTTGATTCGGAATAACCTGGAAAATAACAGAAAGCGAAGAACACCCGGGGAAACAAAAAGCTACGAATCTAAACAAAAACAAGCAAATCAAACCAAAAGGTTAAGCAAGACTAATCACAAATGATCAACTAATGGTAATCTATCAAACCAAATCAATAACACTAACAATAATAATCACAATAATAAAAACCCACTTAATCAAATTAATAAAAACTCAAGAACATGAACATAAACATAAGATTTAATCAACACAAGAAAGGAAGATGAGAGATTAACAAATAAGATAAAGATTCAATAACATAAAAAAGAAACTTACTTGAAATTAAAGGTGCAAGGTAATTAAATTTGACAATTAAGTAAATGACATATATTTAACTATGCAAAAATTAAAGATGGAAGACTAATTGTCACACTTAGCCAACAAAAAAATGAAATGAAATGAAAGCTATTTATAGGGGATTAGGGAGGTGCTTAGTGGAAGGAAGCTTCCTCCCCTCTTTCTTCTTTCTTTAATTACTTGTTTAGTCCTTAATCTTCCAAAGTCTTCGACTTTTTAAACTTAGTCTCGGGATTACTTTGAACTCGTCTTGTAATTTCTTCAATAAATTAGACTTGAGTTCTTCGGCTTTAAGTAAACTTCCGTCTTTTGACTTTTTCTTCGATAAATCTTCAGAATTGGTCTTGGACTTCCGTTCTTTTTGCACTCTTGATTTCTTGACTTTGTCTTTTGTCTTTTTCTTTGATAAAAGCCCGTGAATGCCCGTGTTTTCTCCCCTTTTCACATTTTCGTCCTAAATCACAACAAAAACACAAACCACGCATTATTCCGACATTTATGACATAAAATACACGTTTTGGCTTGGTTATTATTGTAGTTAAGTGGTAAAAAGGATGGGTGTTTACACACCTATCAAATCCCCTACACTTGACCATTGCAATGTCCTCATGCAATGCATTAATTACAAAGCAAGATTACACTTTTCATCACAATCAATCCACATTGGCCTTTATTAAAGAGATAGAAAATAACAAAACAAGTAAAGAATTCAAAAACTTACCTTAGGGTTTTGGAATGTCATGAATGATCATAATCCTCAAGTTTTCACATTCTCCAAACCAAGCTTATAAACGAGATCATTGTTATTATAAGTTACCAAACTAACACGAACTCATATGGGCCAGTTATTTACTTAGACTCCCTTATTCCTAGGTGTATCTCTTATATTTTATTATTGTCTTGAATGATCACGAGGATGCATTGTTGACTTATTTCGATAGTTATTTAGGCTGAAAATAAAGTGGGACGATTTAATCAATAGTTAGCTAAAGGACAAAATCTTTTAAAACTGCTTCTCGGGATCTCATAAAGTTCATATCTTGGCATAACTCGCTTCGCGATTTGAGACCTTTCTCGGACCGATATTTGGCAGCGACTTCATACTTCAAATCTTGATAGACGTTTATGAAATAATGGTCTTCTCTTCATAATAGGAATTTCTTCACTTGAAGTTTTGAGAGATTCTTCATACTTGGACCACGACTTCTTCATTTTTCTCCAATCTTTATTTTGGACTTTGATATACAACGATCCGCCTCCTTTTTGGACTTGGATCTATTTATTCTCATACCTTGTTAGGGCCTTTTTGGATAGACTTCTCCATGATCTTTTGGGGAGTTTTTGCTTTTCGTCGTGTGTCTCGATCCTTCATATTGATTTTTGATAAATGATTCTTCACATCACTTGGGATCTTTAGCAACAAAATGTAGCCCTCATGCCTTGTTAGGACCTTTTTGGACTCGCCAATCTTCGCATCCCGCTTCAATAAGTTATGCCTTGGCTATGAACTCTAATCCATACCGAGCAACTTTTAAACGATCTTGGGCTAGAAGCTAAGTAACTTTTCAAATCGTACAACCTTATTTATTGCAGATAAAATTATTAGCAAGCGATGGGAGAATAGGCTTATATTTCACTCACATAAATTCATGAAAGAATACCAAACTTATAATTGACTCTATCATCTCTCATTCTCCACAATTTAAAATCTCAAGGAATGTGACTCGTGGATGCTTAGCCTATTAAATCAAAGTTTTGGGTTTTCGAGTCGTCTATAGGATCTTGCAAACTCTTAGACTTTTTCAAGTTTAGAAATCGCATTTTAATGTTCCCTTGATAAACGACTCTCTAGGATCAGTTATAGGAACTTGTGAAAAGTTCTTGTTCTTAACCCGTGAGAGTTAAGACTTTCGCGTTTTAAAGCTCCCTATATAAAAGCCTAGCAAAACTTGACTTAAACATGTTAAGGATACTAGCTAAAGTAAACTTAGATAAGTAAACTCGAGTTGAGTCAAAAGATTCACAACATTTGAAAATTAAAACCACTTTATTAAAAATTTTATTCTAATAAAGAAAGAAAATAACTATACAAAGGGCAAAACTAATAGGCCAAAATAGATCAAAAATTTTGAAAAATGTCGAAAAACTGATTTTCTGGTTAAAATGAGGATAAATACAAGGAAAGACCACTTAACTTCGATAGAAGTCCCCCCTACACTTGATATAAACATTGTCCTCAATGTTTAAGCATATGGGAGTAAACTCCCCTACACTTAGGACATTGTGCACTTTGTTTAAATCTTGCTAAGGAAGAGACAACTAAAGAGATTCCTATTTTTATATAGAGAAATATAAAATAGATAATCAAAAAGAGTTTAGGATAGAACCGGGAAGACGAAAACACGGAATCACGGGTCGTCAAAAATCATCAAGAGTGGATCATTGAGCGCTCGAATCCCTGAATATGAGAAGAGAGGAAATAGCAAACACCAACGGGTCTCCCCTACACTTAGGATATAGATAGCTAAAGGATAGATACATGGGTTGCCTCCCAAGAAGCGCTTGATTTTTGTTCACCGAGTCGTGAGCCTGACTAGACCTTGATTAGCATAGGAAGAAGCATGAAAAACATCCACCGGGATCAAATACATAGTTTTCGTCCATCAAATAGCACAAGCTTAAGGCGAACAAGGCAAGCCAAAGAAGAGTAGGCAAGGTTCCCTTAAGCAAAGATGGAGCATGGTGGAAGCAAGGGTGAAGAGGTGCAAGAATATCTCTAGTAGTTCCAAAAATCTTTCCTTTTATTTCATCAGATGGATACTGAGATAGCTGAAGAATATTGATACCAGGGTCGAACACCTTTTCCTTTAGGGGAAAATAGCACTCAGGCTCACCAGAATTTGAAGAAGATCCGCTAAGAAAATGCACAACCTCGTCCTCAGAAGGTGGACAAAGAGGTGTCAAAACATACGTGTTGCGGATGTTGGTGTTGTCCGGTTGCTTCTCCTTTGAAAGAATTTTCTTCAAATCTGAAGTAGGATCAAGACCATAATCATCAAAGTCTAAAGGAGGAGCATCACTCTCATGAGGGAAGTATGTATTAAGAAAAGTAGAAAAGTCTTCCTCAAATGAGTAGTCATCCAAAGTAGGATTAAGCATGGTTGGTGGAGGATCTTCATCATGTGAAGAATCACTCGAAAGAGTATCAGCCTCATCAAAATCAACATAAGTGGGCATGTCAGGATACTCGGAAGTAAAATCATCATAATTATCTCCATCGGAACTAGAATCATCATCATAAGCATCAAAGATCGATGGAGAATCATATATGGGTGAAGGTTCCAAATTGGAGAGAGAATCATCCACTTCATCTTGAAACAGTGGATTATCATTGTAAGAATCGAATAGAGGATTGTTGTAGACGACAAAATCATCAAGCACATTAATCATATTCGCTGATTCTCTTCCATAGGATTTGCTTGTAAGCTTCCCCATTTCAAAAACTTGTGCATCATCCCCGACTCTTAAGATGAGTTCACATTTATCCACATCAATTAAAGCTCTACCGGTTCTCAAAAATAGGCGTCCAAGTATTAACGGAATACGAGGTTCCATTTCATAATCAACAACAACAAAGTCGACCGGAAAAGTGAATGTGCCAACTTTAATGAACACATCTTCGGCGATACCAAGAGGGTACGCGAGAGTGCGATTGGCTAGCTCAAGAGTCATCTTCGTGGGTGTAAGGTCGGGCAATGATAACTTTTTCCAAAAACTTAAAGGCATCAAATTAATACTTGCCCTGAGATCGGCTAAGGCAGTAAATTTGTCGGTTTGGTTAAAAGTACAAGGTAGTACAAAACGACCGGGATCTCCAAGTTTTTCCGGAAGTTCTTTAAGAAGGATTGCAGAGCAATTTTCATTCAAGCGAGTATTAACAAACTCGACCATCTTTTCCTTCTTACTAAGCAATTCCTTAAACATCTTGACAAATTGTGGCATTTGGGCAAGAGCTTCAACAAGGGTAAAGGTAATTTTCATGCCAGCAATCTTTTCCAAAAAGTTAGAGACTTGAATGTCATTCTTAGTCAAAATTCTAGCTTTGTTGAGTCGAGAAGGGTAAGGAATGTTGGGGTTAGGTGGTGGAGGTGTAGAAGGTTAAGGTTGAGATGTTGAAGGGTTCTTCTTGGGTACTTCGTCATGACGAGGCGGAGATGGTAATGGTGAACTAATACTAGGTGTGGGAGTAGGAGGGATAAATGGTGGAGGAGGAGGTGTAGATGATGTAACTGGGGGTGGGATCGGTGGTCCTACAAAAGTAACTCCACTACGGGTAGTAATAGCACTCACATTCGCTCGCGGATTGGTGACTGTGTTTGAAGGTAGAGAACTCGAAGTAGAGGGTTGAGTGGTGGGTAAGAAACTAGCCAGCATATTCTTCAACTCATTCGTTTGATTGCTGAATGAGGATTGTATATCATCTCGAAGCTCTGATCTAATGTCATTCCCTTGCTTAGTGATATCTCCTTTCAAATTGATAATTTGGCTTTGCAGATTCTTAATTTGCTCTCCTTGGGTTCTCATTAAAGCTTCAACATCTTGATTGATGGGTGGGTCTTGTTGAGCGGGTGGGTGATAAGGATTAGAAGCTCTAGGTGGGATTTGGTTGCTTCTATTGTAATTGTTGTTGGGGTTGTGGTTTTGAGGAGACAAACCGGGTGAAAGGTAGTTGTTAGACCGGTAACTTATCAAATTTCTATCCCCTTGAGGTCGGGCTTGGTAATTTTCCGGTGAATAATTACCATAAGCCGCATACACGTTTTCCGGATTTCCTTGAGTAGAAGGACAATCAGTGTATGAGTGAGGACCGCCGCATGTCTCACAAGGATTGGCTACCGTTTTAACTTGTTGTTGTTGGTTAGAAGCGATGAGCAAGATATTTTTGTTCATTTCGGCCATCATGCGGGTGAATTCGGTCATATCGGGGTTTGCTGAAGTAGAAGAAACATTGACTCTCGGGTTATTCCTTGAAGAAGCGGAGGAATCCCAGTTTTTGTGATGAGTAGTCATGTTCTCAATAAGCTCTCTACACTCCTCGGGTCTTCTTATCATAAATGTGCCACCGGCGGCTGCATTAATCGTATCACGATCACGAAAAGTCAAACCGTTGTAGAAAGTATCAATTAAGGTAACGGGGAGCATGTTGTGGTTTGGAAAACGATCGATCAAAACATTATATCTTTCCCAAGCATCAAAGAGAGATTCATCGGGTTCTTGCATGAAACCGCTGATTTGATTGCGAAGGCTCGTGACCATGGATGATGGAAAGTAGCGCGACAAAAAGCGTTGAGTCATGTCATCCCAAGTATGAATGGAATTCTTCGGGAGACGATCAAACCATTTCTCGACGTGGTGTGATAAAGTATGTGGGAAGAGTTGAAGGCGAAGAACATCCATTGTGGCACCGGGCAACTCATGCTTTGGGTAATAGTAATGAATTTGTCGTGGTGTTTGTTGGCATCATCATCAGGCATTCAGCGGAACGGATTAGTTTACACTTGCTGGATCATGTGATGCTTCAACGAAAACTCCGGAGTCGTGATTTGCATCGACGCAATCGGTCCTCCTCGTCCAAACATTGTGGGTTGACAAAGCTCCTCCATTGTCCGAAGATCGGGCTGTGGAAGAACATTGTTGTTGTTATTGTTGAGGTGCGGTGGATTATTGTTGTTGTTTACACCTGCCATAGCTAAATCTTCACGAGTCTCGAGCTCTGGATAAGTTGAAGATCTAGTACGCATACACCTGCAAAAGCAAAAGAAAACAATACCAAACAAACAGACAATATATATACACTATAAAGATAAAATCTTTTTGGATTTTTGAAAATTTTTAATTTTTATGGATTTTTGAATTTTTTAATTTTTGGATTTTTGAAATTTTTAAACAAGAAAATAACGCTCACGAATGAACGGATCCCAAAAAGCAACGTGTCTCTCACAGAAAACCATTAATCTTTACGAAAAGAGCCGGCAGCAGCGCCATTTGATAACTGGCTTTTGGCCTAGTATGAAAATTAAAGTTCTTTGTCGTGGTCTAATCGAATTGATTATTGGTTTAAGTGCGACTCGGCTGTCTTTTGGTGGAACAAAGAGTTGTCGTTGTAGTGTAATTCAATTGCAAAACTTTAAAGTAAAAAGTAAAGTAAATAAAGCTGAGAATGATTTAAAATAAATGACGGGAATTTAAAAGCGTGACGAGAAATTAAAAGGCACTAAAAATAAATAACGCAAACTTAAAACTATCCTAAAGGCAAACTTAAAACGCAACTAAAGCTTAGACTAAGGCAAAAATACTTAAAGTGCGACTAAGGAAAAAGGCGGGAAAAATAAAGCTTAAAAACTTAAACTTAAAAACAGAAACTTAAAATAACCTGAAAACAACTCATTCGGAATAAACCTTCGTTCAGAATAATCATTCGTTCGGAATGTCACCTTCGTTCGGAATAATTTTTCTTCACTCGGAATATTTACCAAAACCCTTGATCCGGAATAAAATGTTCACCCGGAATATTACTTCATTCGGAACAAATGTCTCATCCGGAATAACTCTTTATTCGGAATAAAAGCTTCACTCGGAATAATCACAATTAAGCCTTCATTCGGAATGATAAGTTGATCCGGAATATCTTCTGATTCGGAATACCAAGTTGATCCAGAATAAACTTAGAATAAACCCTTCATCCGGAATATTCCGAATTAACAACCACAACCTTGATCCGGAATATATGTTGTTCCGAATGAACAACCTTGATTCGGAATACCATCTTGGTTCGGAATATCCACTGATCCGGAATATTGTGTTTATCCGGAATATCAAGTTGATCCGGAATATGGGCTTGGTTCGGAATATGTTGCTGATCCGGAATAACAAACTGATCCGGAATATGTCACTTGTCCGGAATAAGTTCTTTATTCGGAATACTCACAACACAGCCTTCATTCAGAATAACTGGCCTTGATTCGGAATAACCTAGAAAATAACAGACAGCGAAGAACACGGGGAAACTAAAAGCTACGAATCTAAACAAAATCAAGCAAATCAAACCAAAAGGTTAAGCAAGACTAATCACAAATGATCAACTGATGGTAATCTATCAAACCAAATCAATAACACTAACAATAATAATCACAATAATAAAAACCCACTTAATCAATTTAATAAAAACTCAAGAACATGAACATGAACATAAGATTTAATCAACACAAGAAAGGAAGATGAGAGATTAACAAATAAGATAAAGATTCAATAACATAAAAAGAAACTTACTTGAATTTAAAGGTGCAAGGTAATTAAATTTGACAATTAAGTAAATGACATATATTTAAATGTGCAAAAATTAAAGATGGAAGACTAATTGTCACACTTAGCCAACAAAAAAAATGAAATGAAATGAAAGCTATTTATAGGGGATTAGGGAGGTGCTTAGTGGAAGGAAGCTTCATCCCCTCTTTCTTCTTTCTTTAATTACTTGTTTAGTCCTTAATCTTCCAAAGTCTTCGACTTTTTAAACTTTGTCTCGGGATTACTTTGAACTCGTCTTGTAATTTCTTCAATAAATTAGACTTGAGTTCTTCGGCTTTAAGTAAACTTCCGTCTTTTGACTTTTTCTTCGATAAATCTTCAGAATTGGTCTTGGACTTCCGTTCTTTTTGCACTCTTGATTTCTTGACTTCGTCTTTTGTCTTTTTCTTTGATAAAAGCCCGTGAATGCCCGTGTTTTCTCCCCTTTTCACATTTTCGTCCTAAATCACAACAAAAACACAAACCACGCATAATTCCGACATTTATGACATAAAATACACGTTTTGGCTTGGTTATTATTGTAGTTAAGTGGTAAAAAGGATGGGTGTTTACACACCTATCAATCACCTTCTCTTAAAGATCTAGTCATGTTCATCATTTGTTTATTTGTGTCTTGTGTAGATCCAATGTATTTGTGAATACTTATATTAGTTGTGTTCACCCAAGCTATATGTGAATACTTGGATTAGGGTTGTGTAAATCCATTGCACATGTGTGTGCTTGGATTTGTGTTGGGTAGATCCAAGCTACATGTGTGTACTTGGATATGTTTAGTTGAGTTGTAATTAGTTGTGTTAGTTCTCACTAAACTATAAAGTAATGTGGTTGTGTCTTGTGAGTTCTCTCTAAACTATAAAGTGATATGTAGTTGTGTTGTGTGAAGTTATCACTTAGCTTCAAAGTGAAGAGTCGTGAAGATTGGTTCTAGCTTTGGATTCACTCGACATCTAGCCTTGTGTCAGAAAATGGTGAAGTAGGCCACGTTGTGAAGATTGGTTCTAGCTTTGGATTAGAACTCGACATCTAGCCTTGTGTCGTAAAATAGTGAAGTGGGAGACGTTGTGTAGATTGGTCCTAGCTAAGATTAGGTCTCGACATTTAGCTTAGTGTCGGAAAATAATGTAAGCCACGTTGTAAGGTTTGCTCCGCCAAGAAGGGAGCTTGTGAATATAGTGGAAATCTCGAGTAAGGTGTACTCGATGAGTGGAGTAGGAACGAGGATAGAGCCTCGTTACCGAACCACTATAAATCTTGGTGTCTTCCTACTAGGTTGTTTCTTTCCTTACCCATTACTTACATTCATTATCATTATACTTACTACATATGCATTAGAATTAAACTTAATCATTATGCAACTAGATTTCAAGTAAAAGATACTTTTGTGGACTCACCTAATTGAAAGGAATTTTAATTAGGAGATAAATCGATGAGAAACTATTCAACCCTCCTTCTAGTTTCTATAAAGTCATACTTGCAGAAGGTGCCTTATGCTTCGGTTGTAGGATCTATAATGTATGTTGTTAGATGCACAAGGCATGATGTGGCATTTGCTCAGAACTTGGTCGAAAAATACCACCAGAATCTAGGGAAGCTCCACTGGACTGTTGTTAAACATATTCTAAAGTATTTGAGGAGTACGAAAGATATGTTTTTTGTATATGGTGGAAAACCAGACACAGAACTGAATGTTATAGGTTTCTGTGATGCGTCCTGGCAATGTGATAAAGACGATACGAAGTCTCAGACGGGTTACGTTTTTGTTATCAATGGAGGAGCAGTTGACTAGAAGAGCAAGAAACAGACAACGATTGCAAGGCATGCTACTCAATCTGAGTACATGGCTGCTTCAGAAGCTGCAATGGAAGCTGTTTGGATTAGGAAGTTTATTGAAGATCATAGAGTGATGCCTTCAATTAAAGAACCTATTGATATGTTGTGACAATTCTGTCGCAATAATATTTGCCAATGACCCTGGAGTCATGAAAGGCGCCAGACACTTTATGCGTAGACATCACTACGTACGAGAACAAGTTGAAGATCGTGAAATAAAATTTATAAAAGTTCACACGGATGATAACGTAGCATATCCTTTGACTAAGGCATTGCCTAGACCAAAGGTAGTTAAGCATGCTAAGGCGATTGGGCTGCAACTAGCTAGCGAACTCATGCAATAAATCTGTGATTAGTATTAGGATAAAGGATGTTATGACATTATTATATAATGAAATAAAAATTGGGTTTCGTTTATTTTTATTATTTAATAAGTGTATCATATTTTACATGTTTTAATCCATGAATAAAAGTTACGTTAAATGTCCGTTGTCGATTAATAATATGGGAGTGTTATTAAACTAAGATAAATCAAAATAGTGATAGAGTATACATGAAAGTATATTGATCGATTTTGGATGATATTCGATAAATCGAATATAGGACTTATCCCAACTATATGTTATTACTTTATGGATCTTTGTCATTAAGTAAAACATAAATAGTTATCCTTAGACTTGAGATACCAGGAAACTGTTATGAATCTAGTGCATCTCTGTGGAATAATCTAATGCTAAACGTAACTGGTAGCTATAAGGATTATTTTCGGAAGTGTTGCAAAATTCATAAGTTTTGCTCGTAGTCAATATGGAATTTATTTCCTCTAATTTCGTTATGGATTTTAATACAGTTGGGCCCCTCGTGATGTTAGTAAGATGTTTGTGTGGCCACACCCAAATTTGCTTTGGTAATCTTGCTGAATCTATGAACGAGAAACATAATGGTTAATGAAATGAATGACTGAGATCCATATCCTTATTAACGTTGTATTAGAAATAAAAGGATAATAATAACGATGCAGAATCGTTAAAAGGTTTTGTCCAGGAAACCTTAATCGAGTTATACTAGAGGCATTGTTATGTGTAACTAGACGCTAGTCAATGTAATCACGATATTCGAAATATGTCCAAGTGGGAGCTGTAAGTTTATGGACTTATATTTAATAGTCGTGTGATAGGATCGAACTCGAGATTATGGGATTGCACATAATACGTAAAGAGTTAATTTAATTAATAAATATATTATCGTATTTAGTAATTTATTTAATAAATATATTTATGTATTTATTAATTTAACCGAGCATGTAAATATATAACTTTAACGATCGTTTATTAATTAATAGTTAAGTTATAGCGAGCGTTAAATAAACATATAGTATGTATAAACAAAAGGAAAGAAGTTTGGAAGATTTCGGAACACCCCTTAGGGGTGTTCGACTGTCGGTTATGCCCTCGGGGGGCAAAAGTTGCCTTATATTTATTGGGCTACAATGGGTTGGAAGTCTATAAATACACCTCCTAATCCCCTCATAATCACAACATCATAAATCTTTTCCCCTCTTCTTTCTCTTGGTCGATCGACACCCCCACCAACAAAAGGGTTTCGGTTGGTTTTTCTTGGTTGATCGATTGTATACTTAATCTAGTCCTAGCCCCTCTCTAGGGTTGTTGGGTAGATTAATTACAAGAATTGTAGCTCGGTTTTCATGTGCTAGAATCACGGTTAGTGTGACAATCCGTCAATTTATGGTTGATATTTTATTCTCAATATTTATTTGAAAACATTATTTTAATGTTACAATATGAACTCACTTATTTTTGGGAAGCAATTTGGATTTACGTCTTGAAGTAGCGTCGAATACGTCTAAACCGGAGGATTCTACGTTACGTGCTTACGTTTACATACACCGTCTTTGGTGACAGTCCGACATTTCAGAAAATAAATTTATCCGCGAATATTATTTTGGAGTTTTAAATTTGTGTTGGTTCATAAACTCACAAATTTACGAGAAGAGATTAGGACTTACGATTTTATTTTAACGTCCTTTACGACTAAACCGGAAACCCTAGGATTACGTATTTACGTTTTCGAACTCCGTTTTTTATGAGACAATTTTTATTATATTCGTTTTGTGCCGTTGATTCATAATTTATAAAAACGTTTTTCGTAAAACGACCCGAGGGCACGCAAATCGAGGAAACTAGAATCGAGGAATACCCGTAAATTAGTGGGATGAGACAAGTTTACACTTGCCCCACTCCACTAACATGGGACGGCCAAACCATGGACTCAACACCCTTAGGTGTCAAGCCTTAAACAAGTAGCAACCACTTGTCACTTTAGCTTACAAGTTAAGCTTCCACTAGTCAAAACAACTAGCTACACACACACCCTCATTTCCATCCATGCAAAACAACCATTTTCTCTCACTCACTCTCAAAGATGTCGTCCATATCCTCACCATAAACACCATCATTGATCAAATTTAACCACAAAATCCTATGTTATTCATACATATGTTGATGCCCTCTTGAAGCTCTCTTGAATGGTGGTGATTATAACATCCAAGGAGGAGTTTCCATGGAGTATTAGGGCTGATTTTCCACAAGGTGTTCATGAAGATTGGTGGCCTTGAAGATGGTCTTGGTTATCCACAAGTTTCTCCATCAAAAACCATGTCCAAATCACAACCTACATCAACCTGGTGGTTTCCGTGATTGAAGCACGTACCATACGTCCGAATTGCCGATAACCCGCTTTCCCACATCAACGTGAGTTCATATCCTCGCACTCTTTTAAATGTTTTTATGAAATGTTTTATAAACCCGCGAGGGAGATAACATGTTAGTTTTTATAAAATAGGACACCATTTGCCCCGATTGTTTGTTTATTGATTTGGACCCGAATGATTGAATGACCCGATTGTATGACCCGATAAATGATTAAAGGACCCGATAGATAAAAAAAATGGATTATTAAAGTTAGGTTATGTCACTAAAAGTCCCATTAGCATGAATTGTGAACTACCGGGATTGGTAGACGCTTGTGCATATAATAGTACTATTTGGGGACGATCACCCCAGTTCGCGCCTTGACGGTTGATCCCCGTCGTGCCACATTGATTGGTAAGCGAATTTATGTATGAGAAGATTTCCATAGCGTGACCTTTGTGACGACACGCTACTTTAGATGGGAAAATTTAGTATCGGGTTAGCTACCCATTGTTTGGTTTAGTAAGGTAACAATGTCATGCGGCTTATAATAATCCAAACTTACGAAATACTACTAGACGCACCGAATTATGATGTATTGCCTGACTAGCAATACAGGGTCATACTATTGATATTATGTTCGTGTTTTGGTTTTCATAACCATATTCATATAACAGTTTTTATTTAACTTTATACAACGTCGTAAGACGTATTGTATGATGTTTTTACGACATTGGCTCGTATAACGATTTTTAAGGCAAATGCCGATACTATGATTTTTGATAAAGATTTGTATAAAATGATTTTGGTTATTTTATGGCCTATTACAATGGTTTGTACGAAATTATTTTCGGTAATAATTTTATACCGATATTATATTGATGGTTTATTAAACTCTATGAATTCACTCGGCGTTATCGCTGACCTTTTCTTTTAACATGTTTTATCTCAGGTACTTGAAGGTAATTCTCGGGAAGACGACAAGAATTCATGGCCCGCACTTATATTATAATTTCCATTCAAATGTTTGTAAAACCTGTATTAAATACAATGACTTGGGACCTATGTAACTTTGATATTTATGAATGGAAATGCTTTATTAATAAACGACGCGATTTTTATGTGTTGTCTATGATGTGAGTAATGTGCTATCCCGTAACACCAACTAGTCTTCCGCTGTATTAAGTTGTATAAAATTTGGGGATGTTACAGTTTGGTACCAGAGCTCTCGTTATAGAGAACGAAAGATTTTTAAAACTAAGGTTTTGAATAAAACATTTCAAAATCTTTTAACTATAAACATTTTTCTAAAAATGTCTAAAAATCTTTTGACTATAACGGTGCCGAAGAATTCCCGAGTTACCGACAAGGCCAGACTGAGAAGTATTATTTTAATATATATATAACTTGGATTATATATATATATGATGTAATTTTATTACATGATTGTTTGATGATTATTTTGATATTTATACGAGGTATTTATACGACGTAGATTGTCACAAGAAACCCTAAATCCCCTAGTAAATTAATCGAAGCTATTCTCGTAGGAATTCTAGCTATCCTAGATCTAAACCAAGTTGTGGATATTTATGATCCCAACAAATGGTTGATATTCGTAGAAATGTAGATAGTAGTTGATTGTGAAATTGAAGAAGAATTGGCGAGATTAAATCTGATACCGATGTCATGACGATCTTTTCTTATAGAGTGGAGTTTGACAAAACATTACCACCTAGAAAAATGTCATATGATTCGTTGTCATCCAATTCTTAAATTGAAATCGAAAGGGTGAATGTTGCACTTGAGGCTGTCATTGGAACCATTACCCAAAAGCCTCATGCCACTAATACATTTCAGAGAAGTCTAATTGAACGTGTGAGTCATTTCATACTAGTGACTCATTTGATAATTGTTGTTGTAAGAAATATAGGATTGGAAATTAAGTGTTGATAATATCGAACTTATGTTGCCCTTTAAAGGTGTAAGAATAAGATTGAAAGTATTGGAAAATGAGGTAGGATATCGCATTGAGTATAAGTTGGTTAAAACTTGAATAAAGTAAAATTTAACTGGTATGGAATATGAAATTGTTAAGAGGAAGTTGTTAAGTTCTTTGATTGAATTATAAGGTTTTAATTGATTGTTAGTTTGTGATAAGTGTTGTTCCTAGGCCATTGTCCACTAACGAGGATGTCCAGTGTCCAATAAATAAATTGAAGAAATCTTCTTCTGAATTGAGACCGATGGATCTTCTGGGACATGTGGAACACCTAATGACTCTTGTAGATTAGTATTCATTGTGGTATCTTTTAAAAATCCCTAACTTAACTGAGATATCAGTTGGTAGGATGAGTTCTGAAAATTGTATGACATAGTGACACGTAATGTGTTACGGTACAATTTTGACTTGTTTGTGATTAATGAAAAGACTACCTTTGATTGCTAAATCCTACATGTATCGATGTTATCTATCTTTTCTTGCTTCTTCCTAATGCTCGCATTAGTGATGCAACCATTGAACAAGTACTCATCTTGAATTGAGTTACGTTGTGGATTATTCTTCCTGAGTGCCATCGAGGTCATGAACCTCATGATTATTTGGCTAAAGCTCATTTCCTATCATATTGTAGTTAAGATCTTGGTGAACAACTCTTCATCACTCTTTTGCAGATCACTCATTGTTTTTATAAGATAAAACAGTATCCTTTGAGAAAAATTGAATTTTCATCACTATAAGAATTATTCAAAGTAAGATTTATAAGTGACTGTTATCGAAATGAGGTTGTTTATAAAGTACCTTGGAAAAATTAACTGTTTTTATAACAAAGAAAATTTTGTAAATTTATTCTTGATTCTTATTTAAGAATTAAGCATGAAAATGTTTTTATTATAAACATGATGATAAAATTTTGACGAACTGAGTATTTCATCGTTAATCTTGAAATTGTATATAGTTGCGCGCCTACATACAATTTGGAATGGACCATGCAAGACTGATTAGTTGTCACCATAAAACTAATGAATAAACACTACATTTTCTTTGAAGATTGTGAAAGATTAAAATTTATGAGATCTGTAAGAAGTGAAAAATAAGGACATAGTGTTAGGGACACCTACATATGTGCCTGTAGCATCTATTCTTCTGAGTCGAGTTTAATCATCTGTGGAAATTGTCTTATTTGAAAATTGGCAATTCTTTCTTGTCCAATTCTCCCGTGGCGAGATTCTTAGGAAAAGTATCTGATTACCGAGTGTTGATACCCGATTGGATGTATCGACGTTCCTATCATTTCTTATGATTCGATTTCATTTGAATGACCTGGGTAACGATCCGAGGAGCTTTCGAATGCGTACTCAAATTATGAAAACAAGGGATATATTCATATTCGTTAAATGTTTTCGTCTGTATCTGATTTGAAATTCTCTCGCGTAGATCATGCGTTGACCTTACTCTTTTAAGGTTAGTTGTGTCTCCATATCTCCCTGGATTTGTGAAGGATTATGAGTTATTATTAGTCTTTTAAGAAGTTCACATCTTATCGACGGCAATAAAACTAGAAAGTTGATAGTGCCAGTAGAATGGATTAATTGATTATGACATGACGACATTGTCTTAATCGGTGGGAACTCGAATAGAATTCCCCTAAATGATAAGATGTTGATTATCAAAAGTGATCTAAATAATCCTTGATGGATGACCGTATCCTGCATTTAAACTTGAAATTATACAATGAATAATTGTGAATTAGTCATAGATATTATAATCTAGGAAGAACCTAATATGAATTTATTAAAAGATGTTCCCGTTATCTGAAACTTTAGGAGGTATTTATTGGTGAATTACCTAAACTTTTGCCATTAAGGCAGATTGAAATTGGTATTGACTATATTCCCGGTGCTGCACCTGTGGCTTGTGCACTGTACGTCAGCACCATCTAAATTAAAGGAATTGCCGTACAACTGAGAGAGTTGTCGGAGAAAGATTTTATTCTACCGAGCTCGTCATTATGAAGAGCTATGGTGTTATCATTCCTTATATTTATAGAATACTGTGAACTGAGTAAATTGACAATCGAAAACGATATCCATAACTCGAAATGGAAGATTTGTTCGATCATTTACAAGGTTCTAGCGTTTGTTTTAAAGATTTGATCCATGGCATGGTTATCATCAACTTCGAATCCACGAAGAAGATTATGTATTCCAATCACTACATCCGGTACTTGTAATGAACATTATGAGTTTCACGTGATGACGTTTGGATTGACTAATACACATGTAGTATTCATAAATTTGGTGAATCACGTGTTTAGGCTGTAAATTGATAAATTCATGCTTGAGATCATTAAGGACCCATTATCTGTATATAAGAATAATAATGAGTTAATAATCATTTATAAATTAACCTGAATTGGCCGAACAATGTAAACTTGTACCTTGAGTAATTAACATGTGATTTAAGACTTAATCCTTTACATAAAATGACCATTTGATTAATGATGGAAAGATATATATATATATATATATATATATATATATATATATATATATATATATATATATATATATATATATATATATATATATATATATATATATATATATATATATATATATATATATATATTGACTCTTCAAAAATTAAGAGCTCTTTTAAGACTTTGGGTTTTACCAAAAAGAAAATGAAAATAGGTTTTGACAAATGTTTTAATAAAGGATTTTAAAGGGATTATTCCCTTATACACAAAACATTTAACTAAACTCCTGTTTAGGGGTAAATGTTTTTGCATACCTTAAGACAACTTAAGAAGGATTGAGGAAAACCATTTATACCATGACTTGAAAATTTAAACGACAATTTTTGCTTTCAGCTAAGGAAATTTTGACCAAAGTATAAACAAAGATTTTTCGAACATTTATGGATCTTATTAATTATTTTAATTACTTTCAATAAATCAACAAAAATCTTGTTAACTAAATTCAAATTATTTTGAACATTTGGTCGAACTAAGAGATTTAAAATTTTTACGTTTATGTTTCATAAAAATTAAATACTTATTATTTAATTACTTATAATAATTATTGACGCTTTAGACGTCGGATTGAGTAAAACGGATAAAAATGATAGTTGAGAAGAAATTAAAACTTAGAAAATATGAAGAAAGAATATCTGAGTGAATTGTGGACATGATAATTATATCATCAGGAGAGGTGAATGTAGATACTGACACATAATATAGAAAGAATAAAGAACCAATTATGATGTGTTCCTTAATAATGAAGGTGCAAAATAAATTCCCGAACAATATAAAAATAAACAATGCTTATAAGAAGGATAATATAGATAATAAAAAGGGGGTTCACGGCTAATGTGAACCATTAGAATTGAGAAGTCGATAGCGTTAAATGTATAAAAGGCCACTTGTGACTGTCAAAATATGGATGATTGTGAGATATAGTTATGTTGGAATCTTGTAAGTATAAGTATTTTATTCATGACATTTTTGATTTAATGTATCATTATCAGAAGAAGTTGTACTGATAGCAAATTATGAAGGCAGACACCGCCTCATACATTAGTAAACGTCTAGCTATTGCAAAGGTCATCATCTGAATTTGATTCGATTTGGGTCATCGTCGACAGACTGACCAAATCTGCTAATATCATTCCTGTTAATGATAAATTCTTGATGAAGAAATTGACTCTTTTGTATTTAAAAGAGTTATGTAAACATGGTGTGCCTGTATCGATCATCTCTATCAAGATCCTCGCTTCGCATCGAATTTCTAAAGACTTGCTCAGAAATCATTGAGAACGAACCTTGATGAGAGTACTATGTACCACCCCAATCGAAGGGACGAGGTAAAGTAACGATACAAAGTAATATAAGTGATGTTTTATGTTTGAATGATTGACCTTTGGTAATAGACTGTATAATCGCTTTCCTTTGGAAGGATTATCATTGATAATCATCGTATTAGGATCGAGATCGAATCTTGTTAGGATCTAAATATTAGAGCATCTGTAAGCAGGATTTGGGATGAAGACACCCGACATACACCCATTGTGAGTTGGACATGTCTTTTAGGTTTAAGGTTTCCTATGATGGCGAACCTAATCTTACAAAATATTCGACCCGTGAGATCTGAAATGATTGTTGAAATTAGGATCTGATTATTGACTGCCGGTAGTAGGCAGGGGGTTATGTGAATATGAAATGTAGATCTTGAAGTGCCAAATGGGTAGCGAAGTTATGCCAAAAATTTTAACCTTGGAAGAATGAATTAATGATCTGACAAATCATGGGATATAAGTCCCCGTTGTATGGGACCATTGAGATGATGTAAAGGATTGGTTTGAAAGGCATATAAGCTGGATCTACCCTAGGACTTCAAGAGCTGTGTGAATTATGTTTCGTAAATCGAACTTGATAAATGTCTATCAAGTTAAAATTTGAATTCTTCTTAGTAATGTTTAGATCGGCGAAAAGTTGCATTCATCACAAACCCGTGAACATCATGGATAGAGAAAGTAAGTCAGCATTAAGCCTGATCTTATTCCCGTAGTTATGTTTTCTGAAACTCACGTATTGTAATAGATTACACTTATGAGAAAAGATCGGATGTGAAGGAAATACCCACATGGCTTTAACTCTATAAGAAGCGAGTAGTAAGATGATCTTTGAGGACAAAGATCCTGTTTAGGGGTAAATGATGTGACAATCCGTCAATTTATGGTTGATATTTTATTCTCAATATTTATTTGAAAACATTATTTTAATGTTACAATATGAACTCACTTATTTTTGGGAAGCAATTTGGATTTACGTCTTGAAGTAGCGTCGACTACATCTAAACCGGAGGATTCTATGTTACGTGCTTACGTTTACATACACCGTCTTTGGTGACAGTCCGACATTTCAGAAAATAAATTTATCCGCGAATATTATTTTGGAGTTTTAAATTTGTGTTGGTTCATAAACTCACAAATTTACGAGAAGAGATTAGGACTTACGATTTTATTTTAACATCCTTTACGACTAAACCGGAAACCCCAGGATTACGTATTTACGTTTTCGAACTCCGTTTTTGATGAGACAATTTTTATTAGATTCGTTTTGTGCCGTTGATTCATAATTTATAAAAACATTTTTCGTAAAACGACCCGAGGGCACGCAAATCGAGGAAACTAGAATCGAGGAATACCCGTAAATTAGTGGGATAAGACAAGTTTACACTTGCCCCACCCCACTAACATGGGACGGCCAAACCATGGACTCAACACCCTTAGGTGTCAAGCCTTAAACAACTAGCAACCACTTGTCACTTTAGCTTACAAGTTATGCTTCCACTAGTCAAAACAACTAGCTACACACACACCCTCATTTCCATCCATGCAAAACAACCATTCTCTCTCACTCTCTCTCAAAGATGTCGTCCATATCCTCACCATAAACACCATCATTGATCAAATTTAACCACAAAATCCTATGTTATTAATACATATGTTGATGCCCTCTTGAAGCTCTCTTGAATGGTGGTGATTATAACATCCAAGGAGGAGTTTCCATGGAGTATTAGGGCTGATTTTCCACAAGGTGTTCATGAAGATTGGTGGCCTTGAAGATGGTCTTGGTTATCCACAAGTTTCTCCATCAAAAACCATGTCCAAATCACAACCTACATCAACCTGGTGGTTTCCGTGATTGAAGCACGTACCGTACGTCCGAATTGCCGATAACCCGCTTTCCCACATCAACGTGAGTTCATAGCCTCGCACTCTTTTAAATGTTTTATAAACCCGTGAGGGAGATAACATGTTAGTTTTTATAAAATAGGACACCATTTGTCCTGATTGTTTGTTTATTGATTTGGACCTGAATGATTGAATGACCCGATTGTATGACCCGATAAATGATTAAAGGACCCGATAGATGAAATAAAATGGATTATTAAAGTTAGGTTATGTCACTAAAAGTCCCATTAGCATGAACTGTGAACTACCGGGATTGGTAGACGCTTGTGCATATAATAGTACTATTTGGGGACGATCACCCCAGTTCGCGCCTTGACGGTTGATCCCCGTCGTGCCACATTGATTGGTAAGCGAATTTATGTATGAGAAGATTTCCATAGCGTGACCTTTGTGACGACACGCTACTTTAGATGGGCAAATTGAGTATCGGGTTAGCTACCCGTTGTTTGGTTTAGTAAGGTAACAATGTCATGCGGCTTATAATAATCCAAACTTACGAAATACTACTAGACGCACCGAATTACGATGTATTGCCTGACTAGCAATACAGGGTCATACTATTGATATTATGTTCGTGTTTTGGTTTTCATAACCATATTCATATAACAGTTTTTATTTAACTTTATACAACGTCGTAAGACGTATTGTATGATGTTTTTACGACATTGACTCGTATAATGATTTTTAAGGCAAATGCCGATATTATGATTTTCGATAAAGATTTGTATAAAATGATTTTGGCTATTTTATGGCCTATTACAATGGTTTGTACGAAACCATCTGAGCTAGATCAGTTGGCCACCAAGGGTAATCTTGGGGAGGTATTCTTGGAGAGGTCTCGAGTTCGAGTCTCACCAAGAACCTTCAGGGGCCCGAATTAAGAAGCAGGAGTGGGGTTTATCCCCTAAGGAGAAGGTTCGAGGCTTACATACTGCCCAATTGGATGTCACTGTAAGCTCGAATCACTAACTGCTAACTAGCTGTTCGAAAAAAAAAACAATGGTTTGTACGAAATAATTTTCGGTAATAATTTTATACCGATATTATATTGATGGTTTATTAAACTCTATGAATTCACTCGGCGTTATCGCTGACCGTTTCTTTTAACATGTTTTATCTCAGGTACTTGAAGGTAATTCTCGGGAAGACGACAAGAATTCATGGCCCGCACTTAAATTATAATTTCCATTCAAATGTTTGTAAAACCTGTATTAAATACAATGACTTGGGACCTATGTAACTTTGATATTTATAAATGGAAATGCTTTATTAATAAACGACGCGATTTTTATGCGTTGTCTATCATGTGAGTAATGTGCTATCCCGTAACACCAACTAGTCTTCCGCTGTATTGAGTTGTATAAAATTTGGGGGTGTTACAGTTAGCTCGTTGTATTATGTGTGTACAAGAACGTAATATAGTCTTACTATAGACGATATCTTGGTATATACGGTTTAAACCCGAATCGGTGATTTGTTCTTCGTCTTGTGGAATTGCTTTAGCGTAAAGGTATGTAACCCTAAAATCGATTAATTATAATTGTGTTATTAATTATAATCTTGTTAAATCGCTTCCGCTATCTGTGCTTTGATCTCGTTTAGGGTTTTATATGAATGTTATGATACTAATAAACCTTCAGTAAGCACTACCACAAACAAACACTTGACTTTTAATCTGAATTTCTTTACAAATCTCAAAGAGGAATTTCAAGTAGATAAACTTGAAAAACAAAGAAGATTACTCTTTACATATAGGATTGGTGAAGCTCTAGTCAAGAGTGAAAGCATTGGTTATTTGATCCCAAGGGTACATTATGCCCCTGAAATCACTCTCAATATCTTATCTATAAACATGTTGAAACAACAAGGTTTTGAAATTATATTTGAGGGAGACAGATATACTCTTGAACATATATGTTCAAGAGCCAACAAGGGCAGAACCTAAATGTAGACAAGATGAGGAAGAGGCACAATGATTATTTAGAAGACTGCTTTGAATCATTAGACAAGAAAAGATCAAACAGAAAAGAACAAGTGCCAAGGTTTGTGGAAGACACAAATTCATTAGAGGTTCACACCGTTCATGATTTTTTTGCTTTTCTAAACCTGATCAGGAATGATGATGTGATAAGGAAATGTTGGGAAATCTACAGGGACAGATTTGATAAGGTCCTAAAATGGTATTATAACCATTATTTGCAGAGAAAAATCGTACATTTGTGGAACCCTTGGGGGTTCCTTATATAGGAGTTAAATTCCCATTGGGCTTTACCAAATCTTCGGCCCCAAGTAAAAGATAACTATCATAATTGGTTGATTGTTATATTCTAATTATGGTTAATGTATATCCTTTACTTTGGGACGAGTCACAATCCTAATTAGGTTGTGATTCTGTCTAACCCTGTACCGGACGTACCGGGCGGTGGGTCGCACATGACATATGCGACCACTGTTCATCCGAAGTCCATAGGTCCAAATGACATTATTCTGACCCATTCGTGATGGGCCAGATACGGGTAGTACCCGTGGCCGGATGCATGACCAGAATGGGAACTATACGTTATCAATACACATCTCACAAACACTTCGTATCTGCATAAAAGAGAAAATAAACTTGCTTAAAACTTAAATACTTAAAAAATAAATGATATTGTTAGCAAAAAAATACAAATATTTATAAACCTTAATAAAATATATAGAATATTTTAATATTTAACAACGTACACCACTAATTTTTTTATTTTCAGTTAATTCACACCTATGTATTACATAAGAAAAATTCACACATAAAACACTTTTTTACTCCGTCGCCCCCATGTGTAACTAGTGTAATACCCGTGCGTTGCACGGGTCGATTTCTTTACGAAAATCTGATGTTAAATATGTAAACATATATATTATAATCAACAGATTTATAAAAGTAAGCATATAAATCGAAGTCTCGTTATGTAAATCTTTACCAATAGAGATGGTGATGTGCATAAGCATATCCAACATCTAATTCATGAGCAAAACAACTAAAAAGAGCTACAATCATGTTAAACTTGCTCCAACGTCCACCGAGGCTATATTGAGAATGAGAAACAACAGGTCTATTATAATCGAAGGCGAGAAACCATAATGCAAACAACAATTCCTCAAACATGCGACCATCAAGCTAATATAATTCCAAACACTAATTATGAATCATGAAATCCATATTTAAAGCCATCCTTGAACTCATATGGAAAACACAAATGGTGTCAGTGCACACACCAGGACTACATAACAGAAGTCAGAAGACCTTTTATTTATGGCCTGTACAAATGGGGTGCAACAGACATCACTGAACTATTTCCAAACCGACTTAGATGATTGCAAATATCAAAATTGTCAACCTACAACACAATTGCTTGGACACTCAGTAACAAACATAAAAGCATAACCATCCTAAGAAATTGGAGAAGTACATCATTTGGAAAAACATCATTTAAATATTACCTAATAAGAATATAACAATGAAAACATCAAGTTAAAAGTTGGGAAAAAATAGTCAAAGATGGTTATAAATCTATTCATCTTTGTCACTAACTTATTTTCATCTTCATCATCAACTTGATTGACTTCTCACGAGTGTCTGTTTTTACCATCGTCTTCATCTTCATCATAGTGGACACAACCCACTTCTGGCACTGACTTTGATATGGTGTTTCTTATTTCTCGCTTCATCGGTGGAAACATCATCATCATCATCATCATCATTCATCAACATTATCCTACATGTAGAATAATAATTTATTAGTCGAATGTGTGAACGACGAATACAATAATTAACTATAAAGTATATGGATATAAATTTTGTGTGTGTTACATGTTCGTCATATTGCTGATTTGAAAATTTGGTATGAAGAATGACATACTCATCTTTCACTTCAGCAATGCTTTTTATTTTCGTAACTTCTTTTGGGGCATCGTCAATGACAAGAACATCTTCCCATTTCCAGTTGTCTTCACGTATGCTTTTCTTGAGCGCATTGTCGAAGTTGTTTGGAACTTTAATGGATCATAGAGGATAGTTCTGATTGTGTGCCTTGATGCTTGCATATTCTTATGTTTTAGTAGTATAGCTACTTTTGAGAGTCATAGTGACTATCTATATCTATATACCCTATAAAGGGTGTATGTAAAATGTTAAAAAAGTTGAATGTTGAAAGTATATTAGGAAAGTATTCTAATTTTTAATACTCCCGTATTAATCAGTTTCAATATCAATTCTTAATTTTCCCCCACAAACAGTCATTGGTTAACCCTACTTCATGGCCGAACCTAAAAAACACGCCAATATCAATTCCATCCAATAATCCGTAAGTTTTTATTCTACCAAATCATCTTTATCAGTTGTTTTTTATATTACCTGAACTTTACTTGTATTAAAAGTTTAATTGTATCTTTAAACTTCTTCATCTTCATCTGTGAAATGTATTTTCCAAGATTGAAAGGTTAGATTTCATTATCTTTTTAATAAATCGTTCCAAAAAAATAGGGTTTTATTTAGCAATCATAAACATCCCTATGAATTACAAATGCCCTAATTTGAAACACATTATCACTCTTTTGTTTTTTTAATAATTCAAGGTTTGAGGTTGTGCACATACAAGATTCAATTGTATTTAGATAGGTCATCAATTGGCTTTGAATGTGAATCGACCTATTGAAAATAGTGAGAATAGGAAGAACCTCTCATATTCTTATGCAATTGTTGTTATAACAGGTGAAAGTCGGACTTGATATGATGACAGGGAAGCACCTTTGTAATCGATGGCTGAGTGGCATCGTATTTGTCAAGATGAATGTCGGGGTGGGAGAAGAATTTGTACTGACATGTTTAGCATGCAATAAGAACCCAAATCTTTGTCCATGGTCAGGTTCGGATTTTAATTTTAGCAAATAGCATTTTATGTTTGCATATATTATAATCATTTGAAGAACTAAATTATTTACTTTAGATATTTTTTGCAGGTGGTAATAGTGTCGAAAGAATCACTTAGGGGATAGAGAGATTGGAAGTTTTGATTCAGAGCTCGAAAAATATATGTGGTAACTCTCTTAGAATTGATTTTAAATTTTGCAATGAGATAGCTTAGGGGTTCATGCTATTCTTCTCTATTTGTATAAGCGAAATGTCTGAAACTTCTATAGATGTTTAAGTTAAGTAAATCACTATTCATTTGTTCTTAATTGGATGGCTGATGAGACTGTATTTATACATAGTCTCATCGTCCAAATCGGGCTTAAAACGCTTAAAATGTCGTCAAAATACCCATATATATACTTGTGTTTGTTCATTTGTGTATTTTAGGTACGGATATCGTGAAATCAACAAAATATCACAAGAATGAAGCAAAAACGAACACGGGAAACGAAGCCACACGAAGAACCGGACCCGAATCATGAATTTCCTTTGAAGTCCTTGAAGTTTGAAGAATTGGCAAGATTGGCCCCTCAACTTTTGAAGACTTGTCATATTATACCCTTGCAAAATCCTATTATTGCATTTGGGTCCCTAATATTTCAAGATTATGCCATTTAAGCCCTTAAAGAATGAAGAAAATGCTTATATGGTCCTTGATACAAAGATTTGCAAAGTATTGTGCCATATTTGACAATTGCTTGAAAGTTATTACAAAGGATATTGAGTTAATAGTTGTTAAGACTTTGTTTGCAAGAAGTTTGGGAGTTCAGGGGCCAAACTTGTATAAAACAAACCCATATCCACCATTTACCCAACCAAACCCGTTTTTACCCTACCCAAACCCACCATTTTACCCGACCAGCCCAATACCCATCACCCTACCCAGCCCAAGTCAATGACCCAGTCAACCCACTTACATTTTTTTAAACCGGTATTAATATTAAACAAAAAGTAGGGGAAACATAATTTTTAAACTAATCTCTTCCCTAACCTGCATTAAACCCCCACCTATTACCCTATAAACCCTAATTCGATTATACCCCTAATCAAAGGGGTTTGGCTTTATAGCATCCAGAACCACAATTGAACCTCCCCTAAACCCAACCCACCAAAAAACACACCAACCCGTGACCTCCAGTGGGGCCCCCGTCCTCCCCTGCTTCTCCACTTTTGGCAACAAAGGAATCTCTTGACTTAATCAACGAACCTCCTTCAAAACTTGGCCTCTAAGGAGTATTTCAACGTATAGGATCAATCTTCACCAGCTGGCAACACCTCAGTCATCACATGGACCATTTTGACTGATTTGAAGAATCAAGGACCAAGGGCAAAAGAGGAAAAGACTAGCTAGGGTTTTAGTTTTCATTTTTTATTCTAGAATAGTCTTAATTCAGTATAAATACAAGTGGTGTGTCACTTGTATCAATGTTCTAGTTTTATGTACTATTTTTTAAACGAATTAATGAAAATGAAAATTTTTTAAGTTTACATTCTACTGAGTTCCCAAGTTGTATACTTGTTTTAGTTAATTGTTATTTGAGTAATTGTTTAGTAAAAATATTAATGAAGCTTCTGTTTTAAAGTAATTGTCGCCAAAATCAGTTTTATTGTTTTTTGAGTAATTGTTTCAACAGCTTGGATTAATTCTCTTGAAGAAGTGAAAGTGGAATCAAGAGATTAACCCAAGTGTCAAGTTTAGTTTTTATCAAAGTTTTTAAAGGATTCAGTTTTAAAGATTTTTTTAAAATCTTTTACTTTCTCACGTTTACTGTTTAAAAAGCCATAAGCTTCTAGCTTATGGTCTTTTTAAAACAAGAATTTGTTCTTTGTTGGCTTTGTTTGTGCAGGTTCACCAAGACCCCATCCTATTGCATTTTTCTTTCATTTTGAAGATATTGTAGGTGTGTTTGGGACTGATGTGGTCCCCACACTTTTTCTCTACATCAGCAGCTTACAACAAGCTTGCATAAGCTCAAAATAAGTTCAAAGGTTCACCAGGGAAGGCATCAGCTAAAGGTTCTAAGGCTTGAACCCCCTTGTGCTATTTTTCTATTTTTTTGTGATTTATGTGATTTTGAGCATATTCTGTTTTTATGTGATTTTTCTTGTTCAAAATAGCTTTATTTAAGTTTATATGCATGTTTAGATAGTTGGACTTCAGTTTGGTTAGGTATGAATTAAGTTTGGTGTGTTAGATAGTGTTAACTGATTTTAAGGGGGTGTTTGGATCTGCTTTTTTGGGTAAGTGTTTGCCTAATATTTAGCCTAATAGTAATCTAGACATACTTAATAGGTAGTAGTAGGACTGCTTTGCTATTTTGTTTCAAGTTTGGTAGGATATTAATCAGTTTGCATGCTCTTCTCTTGGTAATACTAGCTAAACTCAGAAAGTTCTTCAATCTGCCTTGTTTTAGCTTGTAATTGCCCAATCATTCTTACAATATGTTAGGATATAGGTTAGACTAGGGTTGGTTTTCAGTTTCAAGTCATTAGGGTAGCTTGTGTGCAAGGTTTTGTGGATTGAAATTCGATTTTGTGCACACTATATCAACAAAAGTACCCCAGGCCCCGCCCCCCTTTGTATACAGCAACTGCATGTTGGCCAATTGAGTGTGATTTTTGTACTGTGCTTGGTGTTTTTTCTGCTTATCTTGACTCCCCCACACTCCACTGAGTGTGGGGGTGCCCTTGTATCCAAGAAAAAACCAACATATAAGCTTTCCTAAGCTTATCTTTGCCCAGACTTTGTTTTTGCACTATCAGTGGGAACTAAGTTCCCACTGCTAGCCTTACTATTGGTACTGCTACACTAAAAGACAGAAAACAAGAAAAAGGTCACTATCAGTTTCATACTTTTTTGTCTTTAGTGGTTAATTTTAGGAATTAGGGTTTCAAACTAGTGTCATTATTTTTCTTATTTAAATTTTGATTTTTCAGTTTAATTTATTTTTGTGTTACTGTTCATTTACTATTTTTCACATTAAATAGCTAATTTAATTACTTTTAATTATTCTGATTTTGTCATTTAGTGTAAAAAAGTATTATTTTTCAGATTTAAAAATTTTCTTATATTTAGAAAATTAGTTTAAGATTTTTAGTTTAAAAATTTATTACTGTTCACTTTTTAATTATTTTTTTTAATTAATTTAAGTTAATTAGGGTTTAATTATTATTCAGTTTTGTCTTTTAGTGCAAGATTTTACATTTTTCAAACTTTTTCAATTTTCTACTGTTCATTAGGGTAATTTAAGATTTTTAAAATTGTTAAATTAATTTTGGCATTATTTTATTATTTTTTAGGATTATTTTAATTTAAAAATAGTTTTTAGCATTTAAAAAATGGAAAAATAGTTTTGAAAATTTAGGAAAAATACTTTTTAGTCTTTAAATAATATAAGTGACTTATTAGTTCAATAAATTAATATTTTGGGCATTTTATTAATTATATTTAATTTTAGGGCTTTAATTAGCATTAAAAATTGAATATTTAATTAATAAAAGGTTTTAAGATATATTTGTTGGATTTTTATTCTTATTTATATTATTTAAGACTTAGTTTAATATTTTAATTAATTTTTAGGTTTAATTTTTAATTTCGTCACGTTCTACGTATTTACGTTCGCGTTTTACGTCGACGTCGTAGTTTTAATCGTAGTCTTAGCTCGTCTTAAATTTTTCTCTCTTAAACCAAAAACGTCACTAATCCAAACATTGTTATTTTATATATTGGCACATTAATACACACACCTCCTTCGAGAACGAACTTGGAATTTATTCGTCTTCACGGTTTTTCATTAAATCGTGTCGATTAATACTTGCCGCATTTATACGTTGTTTTCCTAAACACGTATTTTCTACATCAATGGCACTGCGGCAAGTCATAGTTGCTGTAATAATATAGTTTTAATATATACTACGAGGTAGAATATAACATGGTTAATTTTAGGCATACGTTTAGTTGCTACCAATATATTAATTATTAATATAGTATACCCAAATAAAGATGCTTAGCTTACTGGTAAATTATAATTTTTGACGTAGTTAGCAAATTGATATTGTTCTTTTTGCATAGTTTCGTGTAGGAAATGGATGCCCACCTACGGGGATGCAATTTATACAACCTGCACAAGATGGCAATATAGGCAAAGTGCAAAGATTTACGAAAGAAATGCTAAGGAATGTCTTCATTAAAAAAATTGGTAGGCAAGAAGTGCAAAGATTTATGCAAACATTTACAGTTGAGGGACGAATTTATTAAAACATTAGTTTTGAACAATTTCCTTACTTGATATTAAAATCAGGTGTGACTAAATGTAAGTACATTACTCTTTCGGTCTATCGATTTGGAATATAAGTTTGACTACAAATGAATAGAGTCAGAGATTGAGAAGGAAGCACAGAAGTTTGGGTACTTGGTTCACCATATGTTTTAAATTTAGTTTGGATCAGTATGATGTTAGGACGGTATAGTGCTAGGAAGCATGGGATTAAGTTATGATGTATAGACTCAAATTTTTTATTTCTATGTGTTAATGAATTTAGTTAGGTTACTTGATTAGCTTTTGGTATTAAGTTATGATGTAGATGATAGATTCTAGCGTTATTAAGTCGAAATCAGAGTTTTTGGATGGAGGATATGATTTATTTTGTGGTGTGATCATGTAAAGGTTAGTACTTTTGTTGGATTTGTTGACTTTTGACTGAACTGTGGTTTTATTTGCTTTGATGGTTAGTTTAGGATCAAAATATGGCATTTAGTTATAGGATTATTGCGTTCAAGTCGAATATGACGGCTTTTGAGTAGGTTAAAGTCATTTAAATGGGTTTTTCCCCACTATTGTTTGAAAATTATGTAGAATGTAAATTTTGGTTGTTATTTATATATACCTTTATAGGATGATCACAGAACTTAGTACTTGCCATGAATTTTGCTACGTGTACTATTATATGATGATCATAGCAAAATTTAAAAGGGTGTTTGGGATTATTTCTGCGCAAATTATGAACTATCTTATCAGAAATTAGGTCTTGTCTTTGTTTTGTCTTTGATAACGCATATGATAACCTTTGTTTTAAATTATTCGCTAAAATATGGCCGTTTCGATTTGCACTTGCAATAATCACACATTCCACCTCAAACACACGTGTTCATGCTTCTTTTCTCTTTTCTTAAATGCATATACTTTGTATTTGTTTAAAAAAACAATTTTTTCATTTTTTCTGTTGGTTCTCGTATCTGGGAAGTTATGTTTTCAAAGCTTTTCTGTGAATATAGTTTGCTTGTTGATTCCTAACAGGTCCCAAAATCTTAATGGCAGATACGAATAACTTAACTAATTCATGTGCTAGTATTGTAAGGTACAAATCCTTAAAGTGGAGCCAAAAACAGAAGAGTAAAACCTAAAAGAATAGTGCATTATTTCAGTAACAGTAACACACTGATGTATGGCAAGTTACTGTAATGAAAGAAATGTCAAGTGAAGAGGTAAGACTGGAAAAGAATACCCTTATAATGCTCAAAAACTCTTCCTACATTATTTATATAGAGCATGCCTAATACATGTGCATTTTCAGTTCGTTAAACATTAACAATTCTTCTCTACATGTGCATTTTCAGTTCACACTAATCTTAATATTATTATGTGTTAATGAATTTAGTTAGGGGTATGTTTTTATTTTTGAGCTTAAAGCATATTTATTTATCATGAAAGTGGCCATCCATTAATATCCTTACATTACATAAACGTTCATTTTATTGGTTATATGTAAAGCTTACATCTTTATTGTACTTTTTCGATAATTCCACTGATAATGCTTGGTTGGTGGCGTGGTGATGTTGAAGTTGTATATGCATCGTCAGTCACGAATCAAATGATTCGAATGTGATTTTTTTTATAAGTAAGGCCTAACAATTCTCTTGTGGACCTTCTTCAAGTATTTTCTGTCATGTAATTTATCCGTGGTTTTTAAATAGTTGCTTATTTATAAAATCATTTCTATTGGTAACTTCCTTGCACACCAATTAGATTTTATAGCAGCTTATAGTTATAATTAATTTGCTACTTTCTAATGCCATCTTTATTATTTTGTAGATGAGCCAATTGCAGCAAAAATGACTTATATGTTTGGGGAATTGTTATCAAGCTTTATGTTGGTTAAATTGTACTGGGGGCGTATAGAAATTGAATTGATGTTTAGATCTGCATATATTACTCAAATAGTGTCTCCCAACTAAGGAACAATGATTAAGGTATGTTAGTATATTTTATATATATTAACTTTATATTGTGGCCTTAATATATTTACACATAATATCTTTGTACTTAACATGAGTTGATTTATTTAGGTAATACTTAATGAGTTACCATAATGTAACTCATAATCTTGATGGAAGATTATACTAAATTGATTATATGTAAACATTATAATCTATACTTAATATAAGAGTTGATTCCTGCCTAATCTCTCACTATAATTAGGGGATTAGTCTCACCCCGTAAAACATACAGAAGTTCCATCATCTTGTGAGAGGATTAGGGAGAAGATCAAAGTTCCACCATGGCACTCTCTACCCTCAATTCATGTAAGTTTTATTTTATGTTTATTGTTTTGATTCTTCACATAATTGTTAACATGATTACACATGCTAGAATTAAAATAATATGAGTTTTCTTATTGAATATGTTGTTGCTATATGCATGATTAAATGAGATTTTAACAATATGTGGCATCAGAGAATTACGATCTGAATCATACTAATTGTTAGCCTCAAAATATTGAGTCAAACAAGAATGCTCGGTCATAGGTTATTATTGTAATATTAATTAGAACGTTGTAATAGGTAGTTAATTAGTCGTAGTTTACGGGCTTGGATTTAAACTATTTAAAGTCCAAAAGACAAGCCCGGTCCAATATATAGCCATTAAAGCCCGCATGTGGGTGGACTATATATACTACCCTCCTAGCATGTTAGGAGGGTTGGTTGTTCACTTAATTCTTTTCTTAATCTAATATTCACCAAGTTAATCATCTCCTTCTCTCTACTTTCTCTCTCTAGGAATCCATCTCTTTTCATCTATTTTCTATCTATAATCATCTTAATATATGAGACAACATTTGGTATCAATCGCCATGGGGTAGACACGTGATTGGTTTTGATTGTCATATAGTGTTCGTGTGCTTTTCTACACTCTTTAGCTCGAATCATCAAGTTTTTTTGTGTTTTTGTGGTTTTAGTGAGTAGACAAATCATCTACATAGGAGTGGTAGTGATTTGGGTTACTCTGATCGGTTAAAAACACGAAATTTGGTGGTGTTTGGCTTGATTTTTGGTGTGAAATCACGTTTTTCATAAGTGTTCACCATTGTTCCTATTTTTTAGGAAATCTGTTACAAATTCGCAATTGTGTACTTAATTGCGAATTTGAATTCCTGGAAAATATTGCGAAATTGTTCATATTAAGCATTGTGGATTTGTTCTACGAAGGCATTGCGGAATCTTTCCAAAGATTGCGCAATCTTGTGATTTGGGCAATTGCGAAATCTTGTAATTGTCTCCAATTGCGGAATTGTATTTCGTCTAAGAATTGCAAAATCGAATACGTGTATATTGCGAATTCTGTGTATAATTCCTGAATTGTCTACATTGCGAAATCTTGCTATATTGCGGAATTAGTGTCATTGCGAAATCCTTCACTAATTGCGGATTTTGTACCTATTGTGAAATCCTTCACTAATTGCGGATTTTATGCCATATTGCGGAATTAGTGTCATTGCGAAATCTTCTTTTATTTTCGAAAATTTGTATTTTTGAAAATTTTTAAATCGAGTGATTTTTCGCCTCAGAATTGTAGGTTTCTTGTGAAGACTATTTTTAAGGGATTTCAACATCTTTTCTCGACAACACCTATCACAACACATCTACTTAAGATCCATTTTCATTTCATCGATTTCAAGTCTCTAGATATGGATTCTACTCAAGAGTATCGTGTCACAAACAACAATATCATGGTCGCGGGTAATAAAGAGAGACCACCAATGCTTGTGTCTGGTCGGTATGCTCAATGGCAATCACGTTTCATACGATATCTTGATACAAGACCCAATGGTGATGCCTTGAGGAAATGTATTACTCACGGACCATATGTATTCAAGAAAATCTCAATTCCTCCAAGAGCAGCCACAGATACTACTGATCCAATACCTGCAAGTGAACGTGATGAAACAAGAGCTGATCTTACACCTGAAAATTATGCTTGGCATGATGCGGAGAAGGAAGCCATCTATATGGTTTTAAGTGGGATTGGAGATAATATTTACTCCACGGTTGATGCATGCCCGACAGCACATGAAATGTGGACTGCGATTGAACGCTTGCAACAAGGAGAATCACTCAACAAACAAGATGTCAAAACAAACTTGTTTTGGAATTTTGGCAAGTTTACTTCAAGGGATGGAGAATCAATTGATTCGTACTACTCCAGGTTCTATAAAATGATGAATGACATGACAAGAAATAATCTGCAAGTCTCCACCATGCAAGTTAATGTTCAATTTCTTCAACAACTTCAACCAGAATGGACACGGTTCGTCACTTTAGTGAAACAACAAGAAAAGTTAGACGAGGTTCATATCATCTACTCTTTGATATCTTGAAGCAATTTTGGAATGAAGCAAATGAGATTCGTGCTGAACGTGTTGCCAAGACGGCTAATCCACTTGCTTTAGTGACTACCACACAACATGTTCAAGATAATCACTCTCGTGCTCCTAAGCCATACTCCACTACATCATCTTCACCACGATATTCCACATCATCTAAGTCTTCATCATCCACAAGATCTCGAGGTAAAGTGCCAAGAGCACCATCACCACCATCTGAGTCATCATCTGAAGAAGATAGTGATGAAGACCAAGCTCAAAAGAACCGAGAGATGAAACAACAAATTGCTTTCATAATGAAGACTTACGAGAAAATCTACAAACCCACCAACAACAATCTTCGTACATCATCTAACACAAAGAATCGATATGTTGAGAGTCCTCCAAGGTATGACACACGTCGACGTGGTGAAAGTCCTTCTAGGTATGAGGGATCTGCAAGGTATGATCGACAAACTGCCAAGTATGATACTCAGAGGATTGCTGCTGCTACTGGGAATAGGGAAACTGTTGGAAGTCAAGTGGTTCAGCAAAGTGGGATTCAATGTTTTAATTGCCAAGGTTATGGGCATATGGCAAAGGAATGCAGGAAGCCAAAAAGGGTTAGAGACTCCAGCTATCACAAGGAAAAGATACTTCTATGCAAGAAGGTGGAAGCAGGGGTTAAATTATCAGTTGAGGAAGGAGCAATGCTTGATGATACTGATGATGAGGATTCTGATCAAGAGCTCGATGCACATTACTCGTACATGTCAAAGGTTGAAGAAGTTCTCAAAGTCACTAAAGATGACAATGGCCCTATCTTTGACACTAAGCCAATCGATAAGGTACACAATACTGATGAATATAATGTGTTTGGTGATATTCATGAGCATAGTGATCTACCCAATGCCATTAATGACACGTGTATGATGGAAACGGTTGATAGCAATACCACACCCGATTCATCAGACATGTGCAATAATGAGTCTGAGGATGATCAACATGCAAATGAATATGATGAAGAGGAACGTATTGTGCTTGCTAATTTAATTGCTACTTTACAAAAAGATGTCACTGAAAATAAAAAGAGTCAAAAGCAATTAAAGAAAGCAAACACTACGCTCACTTAAAATTTTGAAGAATGCAAAGCTGATCTTATCAAATCTATTGAGATGACTGAAAGCTATAGAGATGAGCTCCTTCAGAAAACCAAAGAGCTTGAGGGGTACAAGGGAAGTGCGTTAAAAAGTCAAAAGGACGATTTTGAAAACAAATATAATACCACTCTTGAGTTATTAGACAAAGAGAAGCGTCAATATAATGTTTTCTTAATGGATGAACGTCAAAAAACGTACCTTGCCAATACCAAAGTTAACAAACTTGAACAAAAGCTCTCTATGACCACTACTGATTCTGCTAAAAATTCTTGAGGATAAGAAACAAGAGGTAGATGCGTTAAAACAAGACTTCAAAAGTAGATACGATAAAGAAACTGAAAAAGTAACAAAATTAGAAGAACAAGTCGAATTTTTGAAGAAAGTTGTTTATAAAACGCATGATTCTATTCAATCCGTCAGAATGCTAGCACCTCCGTCCATGTTTAAGGGTCAAGCTAGCTTTGCAAGTCCTGAGTACCTTGCCAAAGCTCAAGTTGCGAACCCGTGTCTTTATCTTGATGAGACTAAAAGGACCGATCTTGATTGCATGCCTGTTAGTGCCGATAGTGAAGAGACTGCCCTTTGGGATGATGATAGTCAACCTCTTGTCAATAAGGAGTTTGTAAAACCATATAATTATGCTTATGAGAATAGTCTCTATGGTCTTTTCAACAAACAAACTCAGAAAACTCGTGAGGAAGTGTTTCTAGAATGCAAACAAAAGAGAATTCAATGGAAGAAAGCATTTGCCCCTTAGAAATCTAATGTTTACAAATACATAAACTACCTCCCTCTAGATGAATCTAAAAGCAAGAGTAGGAAAACATTAGGTATTCTTAAACACCACATAGATAATGTTAAATCTATTGTTGAAAGAGACTGGGCAAAACGTGAAAATGCTGAGTGGACACGTCCGATACCTCAAGATATTACCTTGCTTGTGAAAGAACTCTTAATTCCAAACACGGCGTTGATTAAAGAAACTGTCCTTCAACTTGAGGAGTTCATTCGGACTGAAATGTAGGATGATTTAAAATACGTTGAATCTCTTGAGAAACACATTGATGATCTTCAAATGGAGAAGTCTGATTTTTCAGATGAATATGATTTACTCTTGCAAGAATGCATTTCTAAAGATGTTATGTGTGCTGATTTTACATCTTGTGCTGATATTGATGAATATTCTAATGTTGCATGCAAATATCTTGATAAGATCAAAGAATGTGAACGTCTTGAAATTGAGCTTTCGAAACGTAAAGAAAATGTTGATAAAAAGGCTTTTGATTTACTTCAACACAAAACTGATTTCCTTCAAAAACATTGTCATTCTCTTGAACTTGCTTTGCAAAAAGACGTTGGTAGTTTTCCACATGATAATAAATTGCAAGAAAAACTTTCCCAAACGTTTCGAGAAATGAATGAACAGAACTTGGAAATTAAAGGGTTGAAAGCTCAGTTACAAGACAGGGACAGAGCGATAGCAGAGTTGTAGAAACTCGTTGCTAAAATGGGTGGGAAAGTCGAACCTAGCATTAAGAAACATGTTGTTAGACAACCCAATGCTTCTAAAATGAATAGATCCTCTATCTTGGGAAAACCATCTGCTTTATCAAATTCCTCGTTTGCAAAACCTGTGTTTGCCCCCAAGATGGATGGAAAGGAAAGGTTACCACAGAAACAACCCATAAGGAATACTATAGCACCAAGCGTTAAGCACAATAATGTGATTAAACCAGGGATGTATAGAATTCCCACTAAGCCCACAAACAAAGATACTCACTCGCCTCAGACTTCTAGAAACACTAATATTCGTGTGTCTTCTAGTACAGGAATAGTCTCCACTACTAGTGTTAGCCGGCCTCAGCTTAAGAGCACTCAAGTGAATGATAAGGTCTGGAAACACAATAATCAAGGGAAGATGAAGGAAGTAGAAGAACACCATAGGAATTTGAATGTTTTTAAGAATAAAAAGTCTGTAATCGCATGTAACGACGATTTGAATGCTATGAATGTGAAATTCGTTTGTGTCAAATGTGGAAAGTGTACTAATGCTAATCATTCTATGTGTGCTATGAATAAAGTCAAAGGCGTAGATACTAGAACTAAGAAGCAAGTTGCAATGCCTATTAGAGCTAGTCAACCCAAACGCAAAGTGAACCATTCTGGTGCCACCCCCACTAAGAAAAGTAATGCATCAGACTCCACCACTAAGAACCCTAGAAGAAAAATTAAGGAATTATATGAGTCTGCTAGTAAGTCTTGGAAATGGTGGTTTGCTAATCAATGTCCTCCCGGATATAAATGGATGCCTAAAGTTAGGACAGAAAATGTGACTACGAGTGTTAGTATGCCTTTAAATGTTGCTAAGGACACTAATGATTATATAATCACAAATACTGTGGTATCCAATTTAGCAAATGTTCCATCGTGTTCTAACTCTTCTGTAGGTGATACAAATAATTCTCTTCATACTGGACTCCGGATGCACGAAGCACATAACGGGGAATCTCAAGCTTCTAATTAACTTCGTGGAGAAGTTCCTGGATACGGTCCGATTCGGAAATGATCAATTTGCACCGATCCTAGGATATGGAGATTTGGTTCAGAGGAATATTACGATCAAAAGGGTATACTACGTCGAAGGGCTCAATCACAATCTTTTCTCGGTTGGTCAATTCTGTGATGCGGATTTGGAGGTTGCTTTCAGAAAGAAGACATGTTTTGTTCGTGATTATGATGGGAATGACTTACTTACCGGTACACGGGGTACTGATCTTTACACAATTTCACTTCAAGACACAACTTCATCAACTCCAATTTGCTTCATGGCTAAAGCTTCAAAGACTCAGGCATGGTTATGGCATCAACGTCTTTCTCATCTCAACTTTTATACCATCAACTTGCTTTCCAATAAAGATATTGTGAGAGGACTTCCAAGTTTGAAATTCATCAAAGATCATCTTTGTTCTTCTTGTGAACTTTGTAAAGCTAAAAGAAGTAGCTTCAAAACAAAGACTACACCAAGCTCAAAAGGAAGGTTAGATCTTCTTCATATGGATATGTGTGGTCCCATGCGTGTTCAGAGTATCAATGGAAAGAAATATATTCTGGTAATTGTCGATGATTACTCAAGGTTCACATGGACTCACTTCTTGAGGTCCAAGGATGAAACAGTTCTCATCAGCTTCCTTAAACTGATACAACGTGGTCTTCAAGCTCAAGTTAAAGTGGTTCGTACTGAAAAAGGTACAGAATTTTCGAATTCAAAACTGAGAAACTATTTTGAAGCCGAAGGGATTGAACATGAAACATCTATTGCTCGAACACCCGAACAAAACAGAGTTGTTGAAAGACGAAACCGTACTTTAGTTGTGGCTGCTCGAACATTATTATCCGCTTCAAAACATCCACTATACTTTTGGGCCGAAGCCGTGTCAATCGCATGCTACACACAAAACCGATCCTTAATTATCCCAAGACACGAAAAGACATCATATCACATAATTCATGATCAAAAACCTTCACTCAAACACCTTCATGTTTTTGGATGTACTTGTTACATTATACGAGATGGAGAAAATTTAGATAAGATGAAAGAGAAAGGTGATGCATGTATTCTTGTGGGATATGCAACTCAGTCTAAGGGATATAGAGTATACAACAAGAGAACAAAATTGATTGTCGAGACTATTCACATCCGATTTGATGAATTACAAGAAATGGCACTTGAACAAAATAGTTTAATTCCCGATCCACAACGACGAACGAATTCCGTTCACAACCGCACGGAACTCAGAACTCAAGACCACATCAATGAACCATCAAGTTCAACGCTGGTTCCAGAAAATGTTCCTAGAGCTGATATAACAATTGACACGACAATTGAAGAGTTGGAAATGTTATATGGACCAATGTATGATGAATATTTCACGGGGGAGAAACGAGTTGTATCGAAGTATTCCGCTGTCACTCATGATAAGAATGATGATACTGATCATCCTCAACAAAAGGATACAACTTCATCTACTTCAACACCGGTTGCTACAGATTTACCTCCTCAGAATATCACTTCAACAATCGATCCTACAACACCACAACAACTGTGATTGCTCCAGAGAATACAAATCAAGCAGACGATGCATTATCTGACGAAGACGAATTTATCAACCCATTCGGTACACCGGTACACGAAACTGGAGAGTCTTCTACTCGCCATGTTGATCCGTCAAATATGCATACGTTCTACCAACGACATCCTTCAACACATCATTGGACCCGAGATCATCCTTTGGTTTATGTAATTGGAAACCCTTCACAGCCCGTTCGTACAAGACGACAGCTTCACACCGATGGCGATGTTTGTATGTTCGCACTCGCCGTGAGTTCAGCTGAACCGAAAAACATCAAAGAAGTAATGGCTGATCATGCTTGGATTGAATCGATGACGGGTGAACTTCAACAATTTCAAAGACTTAAAGTCTGGGAACTTGTTGACAGACCATACGATGTAATTCCATTAAGTCTTTGATGGATCTGGAAAAACAAGATGGATGAAGAGAACACGGTCATCAAGAATAAATCTAGGCTAGTGGCTAAAGGGTATGGACAGAAAGAGGGTATTGATTTTGAATAATCTTTTGCACCTGTAGCTCGAATGGAAGCAGTCAGGATTTTCCTTGCTTATGTTGCACATAAGGGATTCATCGTTTATCAAATGGACGTAAAGACGGTGTTTCTTAACGGTCCTTTGAAGGAAGAAGTTTATGTCACGCAGCCGGAAGGATTCGTCAATCCTCATTATCCTCACAAGGTGTATCGTCTCCAAAAAGCACTATATGGACTCAAGCAAGCTCCAAGGGCGTGGTACGACGAGCTCTCGAAATTTCTGGTCTCCAAAGGTTTCTCAAAAGGTTCCATTGATTTAACCTTCTTCACTTATAAATATAGGGATGACATTTTGCTTGTGCAGATTTATGTTGATGACATTATTTTTGGGTCTACAAACCCAAAACTTTCAAAATGGTTTGAAAAAGTAATGCACAGCAGATTTGAAATGTCTATGATGGGCGAACTAAAATTCTTTCTAGGAATTCAAGTTCACCAATCCCCAAGTGGTATCTTCACTAACCAAGCTAAGTATTGTCAAGAGATAATCACAAAGCATGGTATGACATCATGTGACCCCGTTAGGACACCATTATCAACCACATCCCTAGATGCCGATTTGGAGGGATTACCCATAGATCAAACGAGATATCGCTCCATGATCGGGTCCCTCATGTACTTGACAGCAAGCAGACCTGATATTCATCATGCTACATGTTATTGTGCACGATATCAAGCACGACCCACTGAAAAGCACCTCAAGGAGGTTAAACGGATCTTTCGGTACCTTAAGAATACCATTCACATGGGACTCTGGTATCCGAGGGAAACCGGTTTCTTTCTAATGGCCTATTCAGATTCTGATCATGCAGGGTGTCTTGATACACGTAAAAGTACTTCTGGTGGTGCACAATTTCTAGGTCAAGATAAGCTTGTGGGATGGCCTTCAAAGAAGTAGGATTGCACGTCACTTTCATCAGCCGAAGCGGAGTATGTGTCTCTATCTACGTGTTGTGCTCAAGTTCTTTGGATGAGAACACAACTCACGGATTATGGCTTCCACTTTGATAAAGTACCTATGTACTGTGACTCAAAGTTGGCCATAGCCATCTCCTGCAATCCGGCACAGCATTCCCGCACGAAGCACATCGATTTCAGATATCACTTCATTAAGGAACAAGTTGAAAAGGGTATTGTTGAATTATACTTTGTTGGAACTGATTACCAATTGGCTGACTTGTTTACAAAATCTCTTTCGAAAGAGAGGTTTGCGTATCTAGTTAGGAAAATTGGTATGAGATGTTTGACTCCAGCAGAACTGGAGGTTCTAGAAAAGAAGCCTGCTTGATTTATCTATCAAACATCAACCTGTAAATATCTATGAAAAAGCAAAATACAAAAATATAAAACATATAAAAACAAAACACAAAATTAAAAAATCTTTCAAAATCCAAAACAATTCTTCTCGACATGTCTTTCAGTATCGATAATATGGACGTACCTAGAAATGTCGCTCAATAACGACAAGGGTGTGTACATAAAGCTTGAATGAAAGTTGTAAATATTTTTCAAAACATGTTATTTCTTTTAATAAAGGAAATTGTCTATTTTGGACAATATTTCTAAACAACGGGTAGAGCAATCTATCACGGGTTGATCTTGTCACAAAACATTCAACGTTGTGAGCTCAACACAATGGCTTGTAATCACTTTCAGATTGCAACCCGGAACTATATTCACGGGGGAGTGTACGATTTCGTGCTCTTACCGTTAGCAAAAGAAGTTAAATCTTCTTACACTTGAGTGGATTTGTCAACACATTCAAAGTCTATGAACTCAAGTTTATGCTTTAGAAAAACCTTTTCGCCAAAAAAAATTGATTTTTCAAAAAGCGTTGAACACAATAATTTCTCAATGATATTCAAAATCTTTCAAAAATTGTGTGTTCAACAACTCCTATCCTCAAAAGTTTAATGTGGATCATATCCTCATAATGACAATTCCATTGGATCAATTTTTGAGGGGGGGCGTTCCAAAATTCATGCTAAGTTTGACACATCTTTCTCCCGAAGATTTTCAAGACTATTTTTCAAAATATATTTTAATCAAATTTGGTATCACTAATATCTAAAGATTTTATATATTAGAGATAGGGGAGAAAATGTGATTAAAATGTGATCTAAAGACTCAAGCACTCATGGTTACGATCAAATACCCACAACATCTTTAATTCACAACGTTATTGGTGTCAAAAGGGTGGTTAGGTTTAAGTCCTATGATCCAACCAGAACCGGAGGGATCTCTTCCCATGTACAATCCAATAGATTATTAGAATTCCTTAGGAAAGATGGATTAGAATGTGAATGAAGCTGAATGTCGACTAAGTACTGACGATAGCACTAGAACAATCACAACAAGGTGCTATTAATGATGTCTTGGTAAGCATTGAAGGGGTTGAAGAACGAAAAAGAAATGTAAGGATAAAGGGTCTAAAGAAAGAAGCCCTCCATACAACTTAGGCAGAAACCGGGTCAACACATCATGAAAACAAACTCATTATGGACCCAGTGATGTGAAGCACAACCCTTTCCTAGCTACTCAGGCTTCTCTCAAAAGAAGTTTGTTTTATTGTCATGGAGATCAACACGACTTCTATTGACTTTCTCGCTCTGAGATAGTTGATATTAAATAGGTGGCATCTGCTCCAGCCTCCGACCACTAAAAAGTGCACAAATCGAGTCTGGAGCCAAGAGATCAATCAAATCTCGTTAGGACACACGGATGAAGATCAAGAGAGTCCTACGCTATATACTTGTGATATTGCTAGAACACTCACAGTGATACTACTTAGTATTCACAATGATGAGTGGAAATCCTTCCAGTGTTAACATCAAACAGCACTGCGGTAGGTCATATGCAAGATTCTTTATGAACTGAACATGTGTAAAACTGAAAAGCAACAGTGGTTTGATTCTGAATTGATTCAAACTCGTTTCAGGTTTCTACGCAATATCTTTATGGTCTTGCCAGAACATTCAGAGAATTTTCACAGTGACGAATGGAAATCCTTCTAGCGTCAACATCAAACAAGCGCTACGGTAGGTGACTTGTGAGATTCTTATGAATCAAAGTTGTGTCAACTGGAAAGCAACAATGGTAAGATTCTTAATGAATCAAACTTGTTCCAGGAATTTGAATTGACGACTTTAATCAAGCGGATATTTATCCAATTGATTCACTCTTTATGTTCGCAGTCTTGCTTTGAGACGGTCGAGTAAAGAGAACGGCTAGTACTGCCGCGAAACCCTGTCAAGGAGATTCCTAATTGAATCTACCTAATCACAGGTACGGTATTTAATATCGTATAACGGTCTTCACCGACCGGAGGTAAAACGCTACCGATTTAGGACGAATGTCAAAGCCATTCAGTCTGTGTCTATGTTTTGTCTCGAGAAGGTGGCGTCACGGTGTACTCAGCAAAGTCAAAGATTCAAAACCACATATTCATGCCCAAAGACTTATCCAACAATTGATAGTGTGAGCATGTGGATAAAGACACAAAATCGCAAGATCGCAATGACAAGTCAAGGATGATTTGAAGATCTCAAGACTAAAAGACAAAGTCGAAAGACGACGACAAAGGCTCAAAGATCACAGCATGAAGGAACAAGACTACTGTTACACGTTCAAGACTCATTTATGACGAGGTTCGTAATCTCCATTGATCTCCAAATATCAAAAGGGTATGACCTCACATTGGGGGAGATTGTTAGCCTCAAAATATTGAGTCAAACAAGAATGCTCGGTCATAGGTTATTATTGTAATATTAATTAGAACGTTGTAATAGGTAGTTAATTAGTCGTGGTTTACGGGCTTGGATTTAAACTAATTAAAGTCCAAAAGACAAGCCCGGTCCAATATATAGCCCATTAAAGCCCGCATGTGGGTGGACTATATATACTACCCTCCTAGCATGTGAGGAGGGTTGGTTGTTCACTTAATTCTTTTCTTAATCTAATATTCACCAAGTTAATCATCTCCTTCTCTCTACTTTCTCTCACTACTTTCTCTCACTACTTTCTCTCTCTAGGAATCCATCTCTTTTCATCTATTTTCTATCTATAATCATCTTAATATATGGGACAACACTAATATATACGAGTATACATTCACAATGAATATATGATCTATTATATGATTATTTATTTTTTTCTCATGATAATGGGCCATGATTATATAAAGATAAAACGAATTTTTTACTTCATGCATGAACTGATCATTCTCAAACTATTATCTATTTAAGTGGTAAGAATTGTGTAATAAATTATGTTTGATTGAATACATGTTTTGGTGTTTTTTTTGTTTACCTTCTAATCAAATCTTGATGTTAAATTAATTTTGGATTTTACGTTTTTTGTTTTACTCATGTATCTCAATATATGGATTCAATACTAAAAATAAATTAAAAAAAAATGAAATCTATTGTTACATCTAAATATGTGTGTAATAATTGTTGTATGTTCCTGTTTTATTTGAATTGGTGACATCAACTTAGTCATATTATAATTCATTAATAAAAACTAATGTGAACATTATGTGTTGGAAATTCTGACATTGTCTTTCTTAAAACTCACGTAAACAAAAGTTTTCATAATGTTTAATTACAGAAGGTGAACTATACATGTTTTCATTTATTTTGTTACATCTATTACGACTACTCATACTAGTTGCATGCCCAAAGGATGCAATTAATCAAAACATCAAGTGAATGAAAGATGTAATAAGTTACGTTTTTATGTGTTTAAGTTACGAGTAAAGCCCAAAGGATATCCGTAATCTTAATCATTAAAACGGTATTTGCAAATTAAATACTTAGTTAACTAAATATTCTGCCCAAAGGTGATTATTTGTTAATGTAAGTTTGCATGATTTTAGTAGAGAATATTAGTGTGTTGTTAATGGAACCAACGAGAAATTGACAATTACACCAAACTTCTTATGTGAAACTAATTTTGTTTTGTGGTTAGATTTACATAACTAGCTTTTACCTTTTAGTTGGTTATTATTTTGATACTAATATAGTCTTTTATATGATTTGTACTGTGGATATAATTTTACAGCTTTGACACCTAATGCTATTACCAATTGTGTATTTGGAATTGAACCCCTAAACGGAACAAATTTTTCATCGTGGAGAGATCAAGTGAAAATTTCCCTCGACATAACAGATTTGGACTATGCATTAAGATTCGACAAACCTAACCCTCTAACGGCCACTAGCACGGCCGATCAAAAGAGGACTTATGAAATATGGGAAAGGTCGAATCGCATGTCCCTAATGATAATGAAGAACTCTATTTCAGTTGCTATTCGAGGAGCCATTCCGGACTCTGAGGATGCTAAAGAGTTCTTAAAATCAGTTGAGGAACAATTTAAAGGCTCGTCTAAAGCTAATGCGAGTACTTTTATTCTTAAAATGCTCACCACGAAATATGATGGCCTTAGTAGGGTTCGTGAGCATATCATGATGATGAATGACATGGCCTCCAAATTAAATGGCATGGACATGGCAATATCTGAAGGTTTTCTCGTTCATTTCATAATGAAATCTCTCCCTGCTCAGTTTGGTCCTTTTAAGATCAACTATAACACGCAAAAGGAGAAATGGAAAATGAGCGAGTTAATAGTCATGTGCGTCCAAGAGGAGGAAAGGCTTAGAATTGAAAAGCCGGATACTGCTTACCTTACTACCACTAAAGGTTTCAAAAAGAAAAATTTTAAAGTTAACAAAGGTTCTAAATGGGAAAAAGGAAACTCTGACAAGGCAAGTTCAAGTAATGGCAAGGAATCAAGCCCTAAATGTCGATTCTATAAGAATCCTGGCCATTTCCAAAAGGAATGCCCAAAGTTTCGAGAATGGTTAGATAAGAAAGGTTCGTCTTTTTCCTATGTCTCTTGTGAAAGTTTTTTCATTGATGTCCCTTCAAACACTTATTGGATTGATAGTGGTTCCATGGTACATATAACAAATTCATTGCATGGATTCCTTTCAAAGAGGATGCTACAAAAGGGGGAAAGAACCATTAAAGTTGGCGACGGGTATGAGAGACATGTTGAAGCTGTAGGAACTCTTCGATTAATTTTAAAGAGTGGTTTCAATATGTACTTAAATGATACACTTTATGTTCCATCCATTACTAGGAACCTTATTTCTGTTCCTAAGTTGCTTCTTCATGATTATGAATTTATGTTTGGATATTATGGTTTGAAAGTGTATTTTGATTCCCGTCTTGTTGGCATTGGTTCATTAGAAAATAACCTCATTAAATTACAATTAGATAGCAACTTTGAAAAATCCCTATCATCAATGGATGTAAATGTCATTAGTCATGGAAAAAGAAAACATTTAGATGAAGAAAATTCCTCAAGATTGTGGCATAAACATCTTGGTCACATATCTAAAGATAGAATGCAACGTCTTATAAAAGAAGGAATTCTTCATCATCTAGATTTTTCAGATTTTAATCAATGTGTTGAATGTATTTGATGACGTATAGTCCCCAGCCGGGTCATGAACCCGGCCCACGGGTACTACCCGTATCCGGCCCATCACAGATGGGTGGGAATAATGTCATTTAAGCTTATGGGCTTGGATGAACAGTAACCGCACACACGTGTGCGGCCCACGGCCCGGCATGACCGGTGCAGGGTTAGACAGAATCATATTCTATCTCTGAATGTGATTTACTCCAAAGGAGGAGATATTCACTCACCATAATTAGAAGATAACAACCAATCTAATTTTGGTGCTTATCTCTTCCTTGGGGCCGAAGTATCAGTGACAGCCCATTAGGGTTGTCACTGCCTATAAAAGGAACCCTCAAAGGTTCCACAAAGGTATTACGTTCCAAACTCTGAACTCACATAAAACCCTAACCGATTACTTACTCTCACGCCGGAGTCTAATCGTGGGAAACCTTCCCACGGTAAGCCTAACGCGTGTTGTTTAGTGTGCAGGATCCCAACCAAATAGTTCACTTGGTGCAGGAGCCGGAGCCCAGCCAACCCGAATTAAGCCTAACTCGGGTCTAGCAAGGATCACCCAACTTTTGCATCAACAAGTTGGCGCCGTCCGTGGGACCATTACACTAAGCTAGAACAAAACCTCATTCTGAATTTCCAATGACAAAGGGGCATCCACAAGCTAATCCCAGGAACACGAATCCTGGGAATCGGAAGTCCCAAGGGTAAGGGATACTCATCCCCAATCAATCACCTAGCCGCCTTGCAGGCAGACCGGGTAACCGTGGTGGTTTCCAGCCCTTGGGGGTGACGAGCACGATCTCTATAACACCCCCACCTACTTCAACCCTGGATAACCCTGATCCAGGGAGTGCGCCCAATCCTCCTAACAAGGAGCCGCGCAGACCATCAGTGGAGGATGAAGTAGAAGTCCAACCACTCAGCGAGGAGGATCTCACTCGAGTTCTCACGCAGAACTTTGATAGGATCGTCCCGGGGATCGCATCAAGGTTAAATCTAGGGAGGAACCTCCAATCTAGACTCAACTTTGGTGACACCAGACCAATCACCTCTTCCCAAAATCATAGGAAAAGGAGAGCTCGGCCTCAGGAGCAGAGCATCTTTGAGGAAACCCCTCAACCCAGGAATGTGTTTGAGCGCATAGGAGATCGCCTCATACAGGAACTAATGCAGTCTCGAGAAGGGGGAGACAAGTCTGACGGTTCACCCGAGCGACCAGATCGAGAGCTGGCCAGAACCGCTCGCCACACGAGCGTGTGGGACAGGATGAACACTGGTAAAAGGATTCCTGGTTCGTCCCAAAAAAGTGGTCCTCACCCAAAGGATGGGGCACCACCCCCGTCTCCAGACCCGTCAGGGGAGGACTCAGATGATTATCCGCCTAAGCGTCACCGACCTAGGCGTACCCCTCCACCACCACCAAACAATGATGAGTATTATGGTGGCCCTTATTATCGAGATGCAGAAGCGGAGGATCTTTCCCGCCCGTGGTGTGAACTGTGGGATAACCCTAGGCTCACCCGGCCATGGGCGGATCCCAGGGAAGACCCATTCACCCTCCGCATACGGAACTATTCCGAGGACACCAAACGTCGCATGCCGGCGTGTGTCAAGACCTATGATAGAACTGGTGATCCGGATGATCACCTTAAAATATTCGATACGCAGGCTAAAATTGAGCGATGGCCCATGCCTATATGGTGTCAAATGTTTAATTCAACTCTGATCGGAAATGCCCGTGACTGGTTTGAGGGACTCCCTCCACGAAGCATTGATAGTTTCACGGAACTAGGCACTGCGTTCAAGAAAAATTATACTCAAAGGAAGAAGTATAATAGGGATCCGGTCTCATTGGCGACTGTCAAACAACGGCCAGGGGAGTCCACAGAAGCCTTCACTGAACGCTTCAATGATGAGTGCACGCGCACAAAAACAATGCCGGAACTCCTGAAAATCTCTGACTACATGCACGCCATAACAGACAGGGAATTGATCAGGCGCCTCAATGACAAGCGTCCAGAGAGATATGATGACCTCATGGAAAGGGTCAGAAATTTCATAGAAGGAGAAACAGCTGTTGTCGCGACTTACCCATCCAGGGGAAATGGGTACCGGTCAAACGACCAGTCTCGGAGACAGTCGGGCGGTCAAGGCAATCAGAACAATAGCAAGGGCTCAGACTATAAGAGCCAGAACAAAGGAGGACGGCCGGACGATAAGTTTACCCCCCTAAAGATGTCCTACCAGGAGATCTTGCTGACGGAAGGGGCAAACTTTCCAAGGCCTCCCCCAATGACAACTCCGTCGGACCGTCGGCAAGGAAATCGCTTCTGCGAGTTCCATAATGACAAGGGCCATGGTACGGAGGAGTGTATCCAGCTCAAGAAGCACATTGAGTTACTGATCAAATCAGGTAAACTCAAGCACTTAGTTAAGGATTGGAAGGATGGAAAAGACAACAAGAAGCATGATAAGAAGGATCCCCAAAAGAACAAACCTTTGACCATATACATGATCCAATCCAGACAACGCCGCACGAGGCAGAAAGTTGGCCAAAAATTTTCACGCGACAAGGAAATCTCATTCCCTCCCATCACAGCAAGTGATGTGATTGATGCGCCTCTCACTATTGAGATAAGCATTGGAACACACAATGTTCGTCGCATGTATGTGGATGGAGGGTCGTCAGCAGAGGTACTGTATGAACACTATTTTGTGCAGTTATACCCAGAAATAAGAAGCCAATTAGTACCGGCCACGGCGCCGCTCACCGGCTTTAGTGGAGACAGTATCTGGCCGATAGGGCAACTACGTCTGCTTGTAACCATTGGGAATGAGGAACACTCCACTACAGCGTGGATGAACTTCATGGTGATACGCTCACATTCTCCGTACAATGGGATCATAGGCAGACCAGGTATTTTGGCTATACGGGCGGTACCCTCCACGGCGTACGGAATGATCAAATTCCCTGTTGAGGGAGGAATCGTCACCATTTACAACACAATCGTACCAGCATCCGAGTGTCATACCGTGACAATACCGGCTCCACCTGTTCCACCCAAGGATGGATCACCACCTCCTAATTGGAAGGTGGCAATTTATCCCGACTATCCGGAACAGGAGATATCCATAGGAGGAGCACTCTCGGATAACGGCAAAAGGGCCATGTGCTCTCTTTTAAGTACAAACCTAGATATATTCGCATGGGAGCCAAAGCATATGACAGGCGTGCCACGGGCGGGTAGCAGAACATAAGCTCCAGATCCGCAAGGGGTACCAACCCGTCAAGCAAAAGAAGCGCGGCCAGGCACCTGAGCGCAGTCGAGTAATATTGGAGGAAGTACGGAAACTAGTGGACGCATGTATCATGCGCGAGGTATACTACCACGAGTGGTTATCCAATCCGGTCATGGTCAAAAAACATGACGGAAGTTAGCGCATGTGTGTGGATTTTACGGATCTGAACAAAGCCTGTCCACAGGAATGTTACCCGTTACCGGAAATAGACTGGAAGGTAGAATCCCTATGTGGATATCCCTTTAAATGCTTCTTAGACACATATAACCCTATCCAGATGGCTGAGGAGGATGCAGAAAAAACGGCGTTCCATACAAGCCAGGGCGTATATTACTATACGAAAATGCCGTTTGGACTAAAGAACGACGGTGCTACATACCAGCGGCTTGTGGACAAAGCTTTTGAATCACAGATAGGCCGCAACTTGGAAGTCTATGTGGATGACTTGGTTATAAAAAGTCATACGGAGGATGCACTTCTCCGGGATGTCCAAGAGACATTCCACACACTAAGGAGGATTAACATGAAGCTAAACCCAAAGAAATGCACGTTTGGGGCAACGGAGGGAATGTTCCTTGGATATTTGATTGATCCAAACGGCATCAAACCTTGCCCAGAGAAAACGGACGCAGTGATACAGCTGCCATCCCCTCAGACACGGAAGGAGGTGCAATCTTTAAATGGGAAACTGGCCGGGCTGAATAGGTTCCTATCCAAATCCGCGGATAAGTCATTACCCCTATTTAAGACACTCAAGAAGTGCATTAGGAAGGGAGACTTCCGGTGGACGAAGGAAGCCGAGGAAGCTTTTGGCCAACTCAAGCAGCATCTTGCATCTCTCCCTATGCTAGTAGCTCCCCGGCCAAAGGAGGAACTCATTATGTATCTCTCAGCCACTCATGGCGCAATAAGCGTGGTACTCATGACAGATAGAGATACAGTGCAAACTCCGGTCTAATTTATAAGTAGAACACTACAAGGGCCGGAGCTGAATTACTCCTCTATGGAAAAATTGGTGTTAGCACTAGTGTTTGCTACAAAGCGGTTGCGCTGGTACTTTCAGGCGCACCCAATTGTAGTCATTACGGACCAGCCAATCAAGCAGGTTATTTCTAGACCGGATGTGGCAGGGAGGCTACAAAAATGGAGCATCTTATTGGGGGATCACAATATATCTTATAGGCCAAGGACGGCTGTGAAAGGCCAGATCTTGGCAGATTTCCTGATCGAGAAGCCGGATGAGGAAGGGCCAATCGTTAAACAAGACGAGACTCCAACAGAACCATGGGTGCTATTTACGGACGGATATTCGTGTACGGATAGCTCCGGAGCTAGTCTCATCCTTACAAATCCGGAAGGAATGGAGTTCACGTACGCCCTCCATTTTGAGTTCACGGCCACCAACAACGAAGCGGAATATGAAGCATTAATTGCGGGTTTAAAAATCGCCGCTAGAATGGGAGTCCGCAACCTTGAGGCCTACGTGGACTCACGGCTTGTTGCGAACCATATTCTAGGTGGATATGTGGATAAAGAGGACAACATGGTCAGATACTTGGAAAAAGTCAAGTCACTAATCGCGGCTTTCAGCAAATTTTCAATCAAGCAGGTGCCAAGAGGCGAGAACAAGAAGGCGGACACTCTCAGCAAGATCGCATCCACAAGCTTCGCTCACTTGTCCAAGCAAGTCTTGGTGGAAATACTCAAGGAGAAATCTATAACAGAGGGGGAGGTCGCTACTATAGTTGAGGAGGATAGACCTACATGGATGACCCCGATTATCAACTATTTGACTAGTGAGACCCTTCCAAACGAGGAAAAAGCAGCACGGCGCATCAGGAGGAAGTCGCAACACTTCGAACTTCGAGAAGGTATCCTTTACAAGCGCTCTTTCTTGCAGCCGTGGCTGCGGTGTGTTGGACCTCGTCAGGCCGCTTACGTAATCAGTGACATACATGACGGGTTATGCGGCATGCACGTAGGTCCACGATCCGTGGTAGCTCGAGCCTTACGAACAGGATACTATTGGCCTACCATGCACAGGGACGCACGCGACATGATTCGCAAGTGTAGTGATTGCCAAGTGCATAGACCAGTGCCGCGACATCCGCAGCAGGAGATTACACCTATTACATCCTCATGGTCATTCTATAAGTGGGGAATTGACATCGCATGACCGTTTCCTGTAGCTGCGGGGGGAGTTAAGTTCTTGATTGTCGCAATGGACTACTTCACACGATGGATAGAGGCCAAGGCAGTCAAATCCATCACAGGCAAGCAAGTTAAAAAGTTTGTTTGGGAGCATATTGTGTGCCGTTTTGGCCTACCGGGAGAAATCATCTCGGACAACGGTAAACAGTTCACGGACAACCCATTCAAGGACTGGTGTGCATCATTGAATATCAAGCGGCGTTTCGCATCTGTTAAGCATCCGCAGACAAACGGCCTTGTGGAACGAGCGAATAAAAGCTTGGGAAACGGTATCAAGGCACGTCTGGATGAGCGAAGTGCCAAATGGGTGGATGAACTACCACATGTTCTATGGGCACATGGGACCATGATCAAAACAGCCAATGGAGATACTCCATTCGCATTGGCCTACGGCACTGAAGCTGTTATACCAGCAGAAATAGGAATGCCTACCATCCGTACGGCGGAGGTTAATGTCGTCACGAACGACGAGCAGCTGCGAATCAACGCGGATCTGTTGGAAGAAAAAAGGGAGATAGCAGCCATCAATGAGGCTAAGTCCAAAGCTAAAATGAAGGCTTATTATGACGCCAAGGTCAAAGGTGTTTCTTTCCGACCAGGAGATTATGTCTATCGTGCTAACGAAGCAAGTCGAGCAGAGAATACAGGAAAGCTGGGTCCTAAGTGGGAAGGACCGTATGAAGTCACGGAAGCCTTGGGACGAGGCGCGTACAAATTACGCGACATGGATGGCCGTGACATGGAACGCACATGGAACATCTCCAATCTAAAAAGGTGCTATCTTTGAAAGCTACGGCTTCCGCATGGGTGCTTCGCTATATGTGGCTTTAATGAAGAACCATGCGCTCTTTCTGTTTCTCTTATGTTTTGTTTAGGTTCGTTTTTTGTTTTTTAGGACTTATCATTCTTGTTTAAACATAAAAATGTAAACGTTCTAATAAAGTGTCGTGGTGCCTAGCTAGCTCCACGGCTTGTTTCGTGAAAATCATTTTTTAGATTTTTGTCAGTCATATGAATTTTTAGTTATTATTATAATATGTCATGTTTCATTCGTATGCATTCATTCAAATTACTGTACATGTACTATACGCCTCCAGGCGGGGTAAGAGGATTAAGTGAACCTACTAATTCAACTTTCCGCGTAAGAGGGATGCAACCCCAACCGCACGGATCATGTATCCTTACTAGACACCTTACTCACAAGACGTTGTGGTAAGTTTTGTATGCCGTACTCACGCAGTGCTTCGCATAGTAAAGACGTACGTCGCATGTCTAGTAAATTATAGGCTTGTATGTATTTTCCTTTTTTGTGTGTAAGACGTGACATGTCATGCAGTATTGGTATATAATATTCAACACAATCAAAATACACAAGTTTCCAAATAAATAACAAAAATGGTCGTGGACATCACGGACTTACATACAAAATACACATGTCTTATCCGTGTACATGCACGGACGAATAAAAACTACAAATATTCAGCGGTTACAAACCAGAGTTGTCTGAAATGGATAATAAAGTAGGAGCACCCTACATGGGGGGGAGAAACTTACCTATCTCCACTTGTTCCTCGACCAAGCATGACAACCACTCACTACGTTCCTTCCGCTTCCGGGATTGAGCCGCATTCCTCTCCAGCACCCCACTTAAGGGTTCTTCATCGAGCACGATCCTGGTTACATCCTCATAGATGGGGAGCGTCAGGTGGCTGGGCGATGGAGTGAAGGAAGCACGGGAATGACCCTCATCTTGGGAGAACGCACTGAGACTTAGCTTTTCCATGATTTCCATGTTCGATGCATCTTTTGTGGCCTCCAGCTCAGCCAAGAATGGATAATGCAGGTCTCGCATCGCGGCCATGGAAGCAGTCATCTTGTTAGCCGCTTCAGGGTTAAAGAAAGCATGTCTGGTGAAGTTCTCCCTTTTCTTGATCAGCTCTACGGCCTGGACCATTCCCTCATGACGGTCGTGGTCAATACCATTGGACACAAGCCTTGCAAACTGTTGCACAAATTCGGGGGCCTCTAGTACCTTGGTGACGGCCAAGCGTGCTCCATGCCCTACCATCCACCTGCGGCCGGTAATGGCCGCTAGTAGTTGAGGGCATAGCACATCATCGCGTTCGGCAGTGAGGGCATCGATCATCACATCTTTTTGGGCAAACGCCTCTTTCAGCTCTTTGGTGATAGCCCTCTCATCAGCAAGCTCCTCTTGTACCTTCTCCATGCTCTGGATTGTCATTTGCGCGTCTTCCAGTTTCTTGGTGAGCACGGATACCTGGCTGGAGGAAGACTTGGCAGACGCCTCCGCTGTGGTTACCTATATGAGATTAATTGTTAGATTATATGTCTTTTAGAATAAAGGGTGGTGCGGCACGGATATGTACCTTGGTTGTCGCGGCATCTAGTTTTGACTCGAGATCGGCCACTTGTTGGTCATACTCATTCGCACGTGACGATTGCTCTTTTATGGTCGCCTCGGCACTAGCAAGTTGGGACTGGAGGGCTGCAATTTGAGCTTCATTGTCCTCGATCATTCTCTCCCTCCGTCCAACCTTCCTCTTAAGAGACTCCACATGCCCAAGTGTGGCTTCAAATCTTACTCTCATCGAGGTGCCCATTGCCATTTGATGCACCAAAGCACCGTTGTACTCATCCGCCAGGTCCGCATGGCTGAGTGCGTTCACTTCTCGCACCAAGCCTGGTGGTATGCAGTTATTGAGGTACTCTCGGCATTCCTCGGCTTCCCTCATTCGTGATGTAGTGGTGATATTCCAAATAGGGTTGAACGACTGAGGGGGGCCGGATGTTGGGAGGTCTTGGGAGGCTGTGGGGGTACCTTCTTCAAAAACGGGGCCGGATTTCGTGGCGGCCGTATGAGGCATGGGGTTTCCCCCCACTTCTTTTTCTTTTCCCTTCTCCATTTGGGTGTCAGGAGGAGGCACCAGTTTGTTCATCCCTGTGAAACAAGCATTTGGATACATATTAAGTATTGCTTAAAGGGAATTTGTCGTTCTTATGTATCAGGATGGAGTCTTACATGTTATTTCTTGCTAATTCTGATGTGGTTGGGGGAATCTGAGTGACTGGATCGACATGTGCGGCCCGGATCGTCTCGGAAGCCTGGGTGGTGCTCCCAACAGATTGGTATAAGGGGTGGTCTTCTCGAAGCTTCTTGGGAGGGGCGTTGTGTTCGCCAATCTCGGCTGGAGCAGCTCTCCTTACTTGTTTGTTCTTTTTGCGGGTACGCTTGGCGACGGGCTGAGCTGTTGCTTCTTCGACCTCCTCCTCAACTTCTTTTTCCACTTCTTCCTCTTCCTCCTAATTGATTTGTTGTACCTCTTCATCATCATCGCCCAACATCCGGCGAAGGCTGGAGGTGGTTAAGTCAATATTGTCTCCCTAGTCTTCCCCATGTGAAGGAGTGGCAGTCTTAGGCGGTGAGGAGGGCCCGGCTCCTCCTTCAAGCATCCTGTTATCACCGTCCTCGTTGTCGAAGTCAACGGGCGTCCTCATTAAAGTTGTTTCTTCCTCGTCCGAGTGGGGATCCGGCACGGCTTCAAGAGCAACCGTCACGTTACGGGTATGCTCAAGAAGGGGTAGTTCGTTCTCACGTCGGGGGCAGGAGCCTTCTGGTACAAGCTTTGGGTCGCCCTGGCGTAGAAGTCCAAAGAAGTTCATTTCTGCCATACAATAACAAAATATGTTAGCTATTACAAAGTACTTGAATAAGCTTTTTTGTGTACGGATGTTAGCCTACCTTCACCCTGCCTTCTCCAAAACACAGGATATCTGTTGGACGGGCCAAAATAGTTGCGGCTAATCCCTAGCAAACATAGAAATGACTCGGGAAGATTTCTATGGAACCCGGTCCTATTCAGATCTATTTCTTGGGAGTGTCGGGGGTTATATGTACTAGCGTGCAGCTGGGGGTCGTGGGATATCCTATGTCTAAAGGCATAATCAGCCGGCCATACTATTGCGTCAATGAAAAAGTAGTGGTCATACCAGTTTTTCAGCGAATCTATTGGCTTATTATGAGACTGGGGACTGTTAGGGGATTGTTTCTTAAAGGATAACCAACCATTTACTAGGTTGGGAGTGTAAAAAAGCCGGAATAGTTCTACGATTGGGGGGATTCTTCTAGCACGGCAGAGGATCTCGAATTGACTAATCTTATAGGCGCCTATACAGTGGAGCTGACTAATATGTACATCATAATATCCTAACATATCTATGAGGAAACGGGTGAATGGAATGCGGTAGTTGGCCGCATCGAAAAGGCGAGTGTACAGGCCAATCTTACCCTCCGGAGCCTCAGTTATGAGGTCTCCGGCGCCAGGAAGTGAGGGGTGTAGGTTGGTAGGGATGAAATAATTTGTACAAAAGTGATCTAGTTGTTCCTGGGTCATTACATTAAGCACGGATCCAATGGTGGGGTTGTTTCTGTGAGCCATTACTAAATAAAAATGTAAGGGCGTGGTGTTCTAACCTGCGGAGGAAGGGATCCGTGTGTGGTTGATTGAAGCTAAGAAGAAAGCTTTAATGGCAGAAATGGAGATAAAAAACTGTGTGTTTTACACAGCCGTAGGGGTGGCTTATTTATAGGGTTGCCTCGTGGGTCATGGCCTGTTGGATGTGTGACACGTGTCTGCCACTATTCTTGATCGTGTGGTTAGGGGGCAAGTGGCAAGTGAAACGTCAGGCGGGACCCACGGGTCACTTCTGACTCAAACGTTTACGCTGCTCGAGGCTCTGACTGTTTGCACTTTTGTCAGTCAACATGCCAGATGAACAGTTATTAATGTCGGGATATGCGGCTCTTACGTAAGACTTGACATTTAATGCTATATTTAATTTGTCTCGGTCGCCATGAGCGGCTGAGATAATAATGGAATAACTTCCTAAGTCAGGTTGCCATGTGCGGCCAACACAAATTCTTGGACAACTTATCATTCCCTATTTTTTCTTGGTACGTCCAGGGAGCATCTTGATAGTCTAGAGGTTACGCCTATGGTTGTAACAACTAGACTGGGGGGACATGATGACGTATAGTCCCCAGCCGGGTCATGAACCCGGCCCACGGGTACTACCCGTATCTGGCCCATCACAGATGGGTGGGAATAATGTCATTTAAGCTTATGGGCTTGGATGAACAGTAACCGCACACACGTGTGCGGCCCACGGCCCGGCATGACCGGTGCAAAGAAAGAAACTCGATTCAAGAACCATTAGTTGTTATTTTATTGGGTATCCAGAAAGATCTAAAGGGTATCTGTTCTACTGCCCTAATCATACCACTCGAATTGTTGAAACACGAGATGCTAAATTTCTTGAAAATGGTGAAATCAGTGAGAGTGGTGAAAGAAGCATTGACTTGAATGAAAAATTAATGGATGCTCCTAATCAAGAGTCATCAATACCATTATATACGGAAAATACAACAATCGCACCTTTAGATGAGGTTGTTGATGTTCCTATATTCGATGCACCACCACATGATCAAAACCCAAGTTCACCTACTGTTCAGCAACCATTACGAAGGTATGAAAGGACCAGAAGACTTGCCGTTCATGATGACTTCATAACCTATTTACTTGATAATGATGATGACTTAAGTAAATTTGAAGATCCCATATTCTACAAAGAAGCCATGAATAGTGACCAATCAACTCAATGGTTTGAAGCCATGAAAGATGAGTTGAAATCAATGCAAATTAATGATGTTTGGGTACTTACGGAATTACCAAATGGTGTAAATCCTGTTGGCTATAAGTGGGTCTATAAAATCAAATTAGACTTAAAAGGAAACATCAAAAGATATAAATCACGATTGGTTTCTAAACGCTACACTCAAAAGGAAGGGATTGACTATAATGAGACCTTTTCTCCCGTTTCAAGAAATGAATCCTTAAGAATAGTCATGGCCTTAGTAGCTCATTATGATTTAGAGCTACATCAAATGGATGTTAAAACTGCATTCCTTAATGGTGATTTGCACGAAGATGTCTATATGACACAACCTGAAGGTTTTGTGGTTGAAGGCAAAGAACATATGGTTTGCAAGTTAAAGAGATCCATATATGGGTTAAAGCAGGCTTCTCGACAATGGTATTTGAAATTTCATGAAGTTATGAGTAAATTTTAGTTCAAGAAAAATGCAGTGGATCAATGTATATACCTTAAGATCAGTGGGAGTAAATTTTTCATACTTGTGTTATATGTCGATGACATTATTCTAGCAAGTAATGACCTGAATATGTTGTATGAGACTAAAAGGTTTCTTTAAAAAAAATTTGAAATGAAAGATCTCGGGGAAGCCTCTTATGTAATTGGCATTGAAATATACCGAGATAGGTCTCGTGGGATTTTAGGCTTGTCACAACGGGCTTATATCGACAAAATCCTTAAGAAATACAACATGCATAATTGCTCTCCAACTGTTGCCCCTGTTGTTAAGGGTGATAAATTTGGTGCATACCAGTGTCCTAAAAATAAGCTGGAACAAGAAGAGATGCGACTTAAACCTTATACTTCTGTAGTTGGAAGCCTCACGTATGCTCAAGTATGTACACGCCCTGATATTGCATACATTACGGGTATGCTTGGACGTTATCAGTCTAATCTGGGAAATGAACATTGGAAAGCAGCTAAAAAGGTTTTACGATATCTTCAAGGGACTAAGAACTCGATGTTGACTTACCAAAAAACGGATAACCTAGAAGTTATAGGTTACTCAGATTCCGATTTCGCTAAGTGTAAGGACTCTTTCAGATCCACATTAGGGTACATCTTTATGCTTTCAGGAGGTCCTATATCATGGATGAGTCATAAGCAAGAACTCACTACAACTTCCACTATGATGGCTGAATATGTTGCATGTTATCACGCAGCTAGTCACGCTATATTATTGAGAAATCTAATTTCTGGACTCAAGGTAGTTGACTCTATTTCAAGACCCCTCAGAATGTATTGTGATAATAGTTCAGCTGTTAGATTTTCAAACAGCACTAGTTCTACTGGAGCTGGTTTATATCTTGAGACTAAGTATTTGTACGTTCGAGAGAAGGTTGAAGACAATAGCATTGTCATAGAGCATATTAGCACTCATGACATGTTGGCGGATCCACTTACTAAAGGTTTACCACCCAAGCTCTTTTTAGAGCATGTTGCCGGCATGGGATTATGTGATAACCAAATTTAAGGATTTTATTGTTTTGTTTGCACGTTATGTTGAAGTTTGTTATTCTCTATTTTGCGCGCACATTACATTGAGATCTTATGAACAAGCGATTCTTTTGGATCATTTTGAATGGATTTATTTTATTACCGTTTATTAATATTTTCATTCATATACATTATGGATAATGATCATGATCATGTAGAAATGCTAATAGTATAATTAGTAGGGGTCCCGTGTCAATAGCGATTCTAGTGACTATGTTAGTTTGCGTTAGTTATTCTATATTATTGTGATGAAGTTATGAAATCAACTTGGCCAATCTAACGTTGTACAAAGTGTAAATATAAATACGGCCAAGTGGGAGAATGTTAGTATATTTTATATATATTAACTTTATATTGTGGCCTTAATATATTTACACATAATATCTTTGTACTTAACATGAGTTGATTTATTTAGGTAATACTTAATGAGTTACCATAATGTGACTCCTAATCTTGATGGAAGATTATACTAAATTGATAATATGTAAACATTATAATCTATACTTAATATAGGAGTTGATTCCTACCTAATCTCTCACTATAATTAGGGGATTAGTCTCACCCCGTAAAACACACAGAAGTTCCATCATCTTGTGAGAGGATTAGAGAGAAGATCAAAGTTCCACCATGGCACTCTCTACCCTCAATTCATGTAAGTTTTATTTTATGTTTATTGTTTTGATTCTTCACATAATTGTTAACATGATTACACATCCTAGAATTAAAATAATATGAGTTTTCTTATTGAATATGTTGTTGCTATATGCATGATTAAATGAGATTTTAACAACAAGGTACTCTCAAGCAAGTTTTGTAATCCATCATTATTGTATGCTATGAATTCTATTTTATGACCTTCGGAAAAAAATTCGTTGTTGGTTATAACAACCTGGAATAACGTAACAATAATTGTGTTCTTTCAATAAACAGTTTACTAGCTTCGTTGCACTGAGATTTGTGAGTACCTAGACAATTAGTAATTACCTTAGAAAGTTAGATAACGTAAGCGTAGGGAAACTATAACACTTTTATTTATAAATCAAATAAATATAACTAATTAAATTAACATAAAACAAATAACATAATATAAATAACAGAAAAATAAATACAGACATAATTATAAACGATAATTAAATAAAACAATGAAATAATAAAAAGACTTACTAAATCACCAGCAAGTCGAGGCATGCGTAAGACATGCTTAGAACTAAAGAGCCGAGGCACGTGTTTGACACGCTTCCCTTAAAACAGATTCTTCGTTTGTTTCCCAGGGTAGAACAGCCGAAACAGTAAGTTGTACTGTCGGACTTAACAAAACTTCCCGGAATTTCACCTTTACAAATGCGTACTCCATATGTTGGAAATCAATAATAATACTTATTGATTTGATGTGTGAAACAACTATGGAATTAGGCCTCTATTTATACACAATAGACTCCCTTCCAGTTTACTCATCCCACCGATGTGGGACAAAAAATAAACTATTTTTCCTCTTTAAGCATGGTACCAAATGCCTAACTTTGAGACACGATATCTCATTCACATCACCTTCATTTTAGACACATAAAGGCTCATTGCGAAGCTCTCTTCAAGGAGAACGCGAACCTATAAACTATCACTAATATATATGATACATACATATACATAATTGTGTCCAAAGTTGGTCAAAAATTATTTTGCCAACAATATTTTCCAACAATCCCCCACATGAATAGAGATCGGTTGTAATACACAAAAGTTTTAATAAAATTCCAACAGTTGAATCTTGCATAGGATAGGTAGGTGTGACCCTTTGAACCTTCCCTTGTGAGATGCACTTAGTTTCCTAGATCTAAGTAGACGCGATGTCTTTGAACTTAGCCTCTGTTTACGTAGACGACAATACACACTCACACAAGACTCTCCCTGACATTGTCAAGTCCTCATAGTCGTGTTCATTATGGTCATGAACACTAGCCTGGTTCTGCAAGTGCTCTTAGAAATTGCGCCCCCATAATTTCCTTCGAAGCGACCCCTACTTCTCTCTCACATAGGTGATTTCATCTTGAATCAATAAAAACATATGTTTTATGATTTCATCTTGAATCATCATGCTTTATGATTTCATCCTGAATCATTTAAGCCATATGTTTAACCTCTCAATAAGTCACATTGTTCTAGGAATGGACTAGGAAAGTTACTGTATTAAGTAACTCCCCCACAATGACGTGACTTCCCCCACATTTCTATGATTAGGTTGTCCTATTGAACCTAGATCTTGGGATCTCCAGTCAACTGGGTTAGGTTTTCCTTCATAGAAACTCATTCTTTCAAAGGCTTTAGTCCCATTCCTTTAGACGACACACTAACTAACTCTCTGCTTAAGCATTTCGTAAGTGGATCCGCGATGTTATCCTTTGACGTTACGTAGTCAGTCGTGATAACTCTAGTTGAGAGTAGTTGTCGCAACAATCACAATCTATGATGGATATGTCTCGACTTACCGTTTTACATTTGTGATATGAGCTCTGTCAAATTCTATTGATTATCACACTTTATAAACATGGCCGTTACCGGTATACGCCATCTTGGTATGTCCTTTACGAATTAACGTAAACTATCCTGCATATTCTATAAATTTATCATAAATAATAAATTCATATTTCATCATAGATTTAGCTATAATTGTCTCTTTGAAATACTTTCAAGATTTCTAAGATATAGCTTTCCACTTAGGATAAATACATCCCCTCTAGTGGATATTCTTATATGTAAGAATCCATATTTGCATTACTCTATCACTTGATAGTAGTAGGATATCTTCCATAATGCAATATTATTAGTATCGTAGTACTCAAGTAGTACTTATTCAAATGGTCCCCACTTGAATTACTAATATATCTGCTTGCCTGATTATAAGTTCTAAATCAGATCATACACACGTCATTAGACACATAAGATACCCAATATTATTTGAGTATTCAAAATGGGAAACAATTTTACCTCTATTTTAAATAGATTTAAAAAGATGTCATTAGACTCTAGCTAGGCCGGAATCCCCCACATTGAACCTCTCAATAATATTGTTTTTCTTAATGTTTGACTTCAAAACAAATCCATATGGGTTCAACAAACCCGACAATTAATTAAATTCATGTCAAATATTGACTCCAACAGTTCATTAGTGGATTTATTCATCTTGTTATCACTTCTAGTGATAAGTATATTCATGTATAAACACAAGAGTACATATTTACTATTGATCACATGTACATACATCAATTTTGGATCCACATTATGACATGATATGGTCAAAAGTTTGATGTCATTATTTGGTAGCTTGCCTTAAACCATATAATGACTTAATTAGCCTACAAACTTTTCTCTCTAGCATAGGAACTATGAAACCCTCAGGTTTGTTCATGTATAGTTCCTTTTTCTAAATCCCTGTTTAGAAATATCGTTTTCACATCCACATAAGAAACTTCCAAAATTTCTTAATGCGGCAATAAAGTACCATCATAATTGAGGTTATTCGTGTAACATGCGAATAAGCATCAAAGGAAGATAGACCTTCTCGTTTTTTAAATTCTTTGATTACCAATCTTTCTTTGCACATGTCAATGGTGACATCGACGTTTATCTGCTTTTTGAAGATCCATTTATAGCCTAGTGGTTTACAACTTAAGGTACATCCACGAGCTTCTAATTTTACTTTTGTAAAATAGAATCTGTTTCACTTTTAATGGCTTCTTTCAATTGATACCCTTTCAAAGAAGTTACTGCTTCTCAGCAAGAAGTAGACTCATTTTTCCAATATTTTTTTTATTTTTTTTTACCATAAAAGAAACAAAAACCGAATCTAACCAATCTCTTGGTTCATGCCATTTTGTTTCTTATAGGTTAAACCTGATCTTGGGTCAATCTTGTCTCTCTTTTAAGAGATCAATATCATCTTGTTGTCTCTGACCTTGGACAACCTCGTCATCTATTCTAGATGATCTTTCAATTTCCTTCATAAACAAGGAATATATTTCCGAAGAATGAATCATTCCTTAATTCCATTACTATGTCTATTTTCGATCCATGTACAATGAAACGATAAGCACTGCTATTCATAACAAATCATGTGAACATACAATCCATGGGTTTACGTCCAATCTTTCGAACCATGAATTTCATACGGATATCTTAGCTAGATACCCCCCACATTTGTAAGTACTTATAAGATAGTTTTCTTCTCACCCATAGTTCGTAAGAAGTATCTTATTTTATTTACAAGGGATCTTATCTAAAAGATAAGCAATCGATATAATCGCTTTCCCCCCATGCCATGGCTTAAACCTGTACTTAAGAACATGGCATTAACCATTTCTTCTAAGGCATGATTCTTTTCTATATCAAGAGCAATGATATTGTGTCTTATTCTAAGTTTAGCATAAAAATTTAGAAATAGAGAGACATATTCACCTCCAATTCGAATCACCTTATTATCGATAATAAGTTGGTTCTCAACTTATGCATATAGATCAAGCTTGTCTATATCCTTACTCTCAAGTAAGTGTAAATATCAATATTTTGTACCGCATTTAGCCAATATGGTGAAGTACACGATACTCTATACCTTAGTAGGTATCAATTCTAAATCACATAAAACCATGCGAATCATATCAAGGTTTTTGGTTATTTCTGTTCAACCAAGAGAAAAGACTTATCAATTTGGCTTTAACCTAAGTTTTGATTTTGTAATCTGTGTCAATACAAAAATGGGTATCCAATTTGATTTAATTGGACAACATGTTGATTAAGAATTTAAAACATGTCAAAGTAAGTCATAACATACATTTAAAAATGACCATTATAAAATATAATCAACTTACCCATTTTAAAGGCATAACCCGTATGCACTAAATTTATGTTATTCGTTAAATCGAATTTTATTTGATTCAAACACATATGAAAGCCAAATTTCATTAAGCAACCATCCGGACATAAGATTCCTACGAATCTCCGGCACACACAACGTTGGTTAACTTAGTTTCTTTTCCAGATGTAAATCACATCTTTTTCCTTGATATTAGCAGTTGGAGAGTTGCCGAAACTCGTTCTCTCCATTCTCAACTGCAATATAAGAGTTAATCAAAACTCTTATCACCATATACATGACATGATACAGAAGTGCTGATGCACCATTATCTATGGTTGGATTCACTCATGACCTCAGTTTTCATGTCATTCTATCCATTTAACACATAGTTACGGCAAAAAAGGTTTCTGAATGCTTTAAAGAATCTACCGTACACATAAATCGAGTATCGGTCTCCCATTTTACAAGTAAGGGAGCAGATCCTTTAGATGTCACTCGTGACATTCCAAATAATTTGTTAATCCGATGTCTCATAATTAGTTTGAAACTAATTTTTGTTACTATTAACAACGTTCTAAATCACATAGTGTTTATTATCCAAAACGAATTAAATCGAATTTTGTTTCAAACCACTAATATTTTGTCCGATCCGTTACACAAAACCAATTTAAAGAAAGTCTTTCGACTAAACAATTAAAGAATGTCTCATATGACATAATCTTTCTAACAAAACCACATATGTTATCAATCTTCATCACGAAGATCTTAATAGATCAATTTCATATGATCAATTTCTACAACGAAACTCAACAAGGTTTCAGTAGATCCATTCTTTTAAAGAAACTCAACAAGGTTTTTGTAGATATGCCTTTAAACTCAACAATGTTTTATAGGTATATCTATAAACTCAACAAGGTTTCTATAGGTATATTTATAAACTCAACAAGGTTTCAAGAATATATATGGTTTATAATTAGACTCAGCCCAATTTACAATGAATTACACAAGTCAAACAAACTCTTCCACTAATTTAATAAAATTAGTGTATGTAATCTGATATTTAATGATAACTCATACCATTGTCAACATCTTGTTTCAAATAAATTCTTCTTGATTTCATTGAACACGTTTCAAAAGTCTAATAAAATAAGATCTTGCACTTTATGAGATCAATGAATACGTTCTAATAATCTCATAAAATAGCAACTTATCTTTTATGAGATTTGTGTCAAAGAAACTCCACTTGGTTTCAATGAATCTAAATTCACCATGATTCCAATCATGTTGTAACTGGCGCACCAATTACATTTACAAGATTCACTAGGGTCACAATTGTGTTACCACAAGTAAATTTGTCAATATTCTAACGGAATACAGTTAAGAACTATTATAACAATTTGGTATCTAATAAACTCAACATGGTTTATATAAACTTGTACCACATCTGATTCAAAGAAACTCAATCGTGGTTTCAGTAAATCTAGGTTAAAACTATAACATATGTAATAAACAAACTAAACGAGTTTGAACGCAAACTCATCATGGTCTCAAAACAAACTGATACGATAAACTGTTTTTTTTAAATCGTTTATAGATTTGTAACACCAAATCTGTTAATTAAAATTCTGTTTTACGTGAAAACTGATTTCTCAAAGAAACACAATCTTGGTTTCGAGAGAATACAATTTGTATAAAAATTTGTTAATTAAATTCATATCATTTTAGCAAAAAAATGTTTAATTCTGTTACACGGAATCTGTTTTAAGACTGTAGGGAAACTATAACACTTTTATTTATAAATCAAATAAATAAAATTAATTAAATTAACATAAAATAAATAACAGAATATAAATAACAGAAAAATAAATACAGACATAATTATGAACGATAATTAAATAAAACAATAAAATAATAAAAAGACTTACTAAATCACCAGCAAGTCGAGGCATGCGTAAGACATGCTTAGAACTAAAGAGCCGAGGCACGTGTTTGACACGCTTCCCTTAAAACAGATTCGTCGTCTGTTTCCCAGGGTAGAACGGCCGAAACAGTAAGTTGTACTGTCGGACTTAACAAAACTGCCCGGAATTTCACCTTTACAGATGCGTACTCCATATGTTGGAAATCAATAATATTACTTATTGATTTGATGTGTGAAAAAACTATGGAATTAGGCCTCTATTTATACACAATAGACTCCCTTCCAGTTTACTCATCCCACCGATGTGGGACAAAAAATAAACTATTTTTCCTCTTTAAGCATGGTACCAAATGCCTAACTTTGAGACACGATATCTCATTCACATCACCTTCATTTTTGACACATAAAGGCTCATTGCGAAGCTCTCTTCAAGGAGAACGCGAACCTATAAATTATCACTAATATATATGATACATACATATACATAATTGTGTCCAAAGTTGGTCAAAAAAATTCGTTGTTGGTTTTAACAACCTGGAATAACGTAACAATAATTGTGTTCTTTCAATAAACAGTTTAGTAGCTTCGTTGCACTGAGATTTGTAAGTACCTAGACAATTAGTAATTACCTTAGAAAGTTAGATAACGTAAGTCCTATTTAAGAAACAAAAATCGATTTTGATATTTTCATGTTTTATGGTTTAACGTTACATGCAACATTTATAAGAATATCTCACATGTCGTTAATTATCTATCGCTAAGAATTTCCGCCGCTATGTGCGGGTACTCGTCTAGTTAAGATTAATAGTGACAATACTTTATGAGTCTAGGTTTCGGTTTTTATATAATCTCCATATGTGTTGGCGTCAATTTTAAAACCGAAAAATAGCAAAAAAATAATCAAAGTTTGTTTGGAGAGGATAGTCATGAGTACAGATATCCATATCCCTTGTAAATAGGAGTGCAAGTTGTATTTTTATCCATGTGTTTTCATTGTCAAAGATATCTACAATATGGATAAGCATGGAAGTAATTAACACGGTTAAGATTTAACTTACATGTGATCCAAAGGTTTATAGACGATGACAGTTCATATTTATTTCTCTGTGCTACGCTAGCAATAAGAAGGGAAATTAATCGTCTAGTCTCGTATATCACTTCAAAAAAACTTAAGATTGATGGGCCACTTATAGTTGGCGAAAACAACAAAGAATATGTGTAATGAAATATCAATCCATCTAAGGTGGCCTACTTTGAATAAAACATGATAACAAAGATAGTGTCCCAAAATCAAACTTCTTTAAAGATCACAAGTTTGTTCTTCCAAAAATATATTTTCTACTTTAATTTGAAGCTTTACTTATACAAAGCTACGCATGTAATTAGAATTTTCATTGTGTTTCGGATTAATAAAAAATGTCTAAAAAATTAAAATTAAACTTGACTTGCCGACATTACTATTAAATACTAATTTGACATCTGATGAAAGTTGGAGGTAAGAAAGGTAAATTGTTTTCTATTATATTTTTTACTTTGCAAAGTTTGGTTTGAGTTTGACAGGTTTGGAGAAGTTGGAGGGCTAAATGTAGCAAAGTGACTCAACTTGAGTCAACCCTAGTTATTGGAGCATAAATACTCGTTTCTTGTTATTTCCGTCATTCAGTTTTTGTTATCACTTTGTTTCATCTCTCACATAACAATATCCGCCATTGTTGATCTTGTTGATTTGTTCTTGTATATTGATCTTGCCTGTAAGATCAAGTATACATTGTATTTCTTTGTTTTCTGAGTTGTATGTATGATCACAAATCTAGGTATCACATTTGAAGTGATAGCCTAACGCAGTTATAGAAAAATAAAGGGGAGGTTGGTTGATTAAATCTGTTCTTGTGTTTTGGTTTAATAAATCGAATATGGTATCAGAGCCTTTGGTTCTTGATATCTGAGTTTTAAAACGGTTTTCTTTAACAATCTTGATTAATCTTGTGGTTAATCGTGTTCCTTTTGTGATTAATTGCAAGATTTTATCATTTTAAATTTTTTAGGGTTTTAAAATTTGGGGGTTTTGTGATTCTTGGTGATCTGTGGTGTTTAATTGGGTTCTTTTGTGCTTAATTAAACTCAATTGTGTTTCTGGTAAGGTTAATTGAAGAAACCCTAAAATCCAGAAATTAGGGTTTCATTCAATTTTTGGGCATTTGTTATTTTGTGTTAGTTATTTGTTATAACTAACATTTTCAGGTTGTTTTTCCGTTGTGCTTGTTGGTTGTGATTAGATCTTCTTGATCTTATTGGTTCTTGGGTTTCTTTGCTTGTTGCTGCGCGTGTAGTAACACCTCTCTCACTCTCTCTTCTTTATTTGTTGTTTTTAAAAGGGGTTTTAGGTGTCGAAGGGATTAGTTAGTCTTGGTTGTTGGTTATTGTGGAGATACAAGGAGTTTGTTGTGCTTTGTTTGATCTTTGTGTGCTTTCATTATGTCTGTTTCTAAGAAAGGTGACCAGGATGATGATCCTGTTAGTGATACTGAAACTGAAAGTGAAACAGTCATTCATACTAATGACCCTTTGTTTTTACACCCTACTGACACAAATGGGCAGCCCATTGTGAGTGTTAAACTCACTGGTCCTGAAAATTATAAAGTATGGGCTGCTGCATTTAAGCTTGCATTGCATACTAAGAATAAATTGGGTTTCATTGATGGTACTTGTGAAAAGAATAATGATGATAATGTTTTAGCTGATCAATGGGATAGATGTAATGCTGTGGTTTTATCTTGGATCCTTGGATGTATCTCTTTTGAGTTATATCAAGGACAAATTTTCTCTAAAAATGCTAAAGATGTGTGGGATGAATTTAAAGAAACTTATGATAAGATTGATGGATCTGTTATCTATAATTTGCACTATAAGATTTGTTCTCTTACACAATCTGGCTCTTCTTTGTCTGAATACTATCACAATTACAACAGTCTTTGGAGGCAGTTTGACTCACTTGTCAATCTTCCTTCATGTAAATGTGATGGTGCTCCTCAAATGAAGAGTCACAACTCTCTTATAAGACTCATGTAGTTTTTGATGGGCCTTGATGACACTTTCAGTGTTGTTAGGAGTCAATTACTAACTGCAGACCCTTTGCCAGATGTTAAATCTGCTTTTACTACTCTATCTAGGGTTGAGTCTCATAAGAATAATCTGGTTCATGGTGTGAGTGATAAGAATACTGCTACTGCTTTTGTTGCTAAACCTAATAATTGGAATGGTAATAAAAATTCTCAAAACAGTCAAAATGGTCAAAACAGAGGTCCTAATAAGAATAACAATAAGTTTGTTTGCACTCATTATAATATGAATGGCCATACTGTTGATAGATGTTTTGAACTTAACGGATATCCTCCAGGTTTCAAGAAAAGGAATACTGGAGGATCTAATGGTTCTAATAATGTCTCTAGTTCTCTTGGTAATAATGTTGATCAGGGATCTGGGAAATCTCTTCCCTTCACTGCTGATCAGATAAATAGACTCATGGCTTTGATTAATTCTAAGCCTGACATTGGTGAAGTGCAGTCTTGTGTTGCAGGTATTAAATTTGGTTCTAATCATGTCATTAGTTTTGTCACTTATAGATTCTTTAATTTTAATACTAATATAAGTACTTATAGTACTTATATTGGTTGGATCTTTGATTCTGGAGCATCACAACATATGACTTTTTCAACTGAACACTTATTTGATGTTATTGATGTGTCAAAATTGAATATATCTGTTTCACATCCTAATGGAACTATTGAACATGTTAAGCATGTTGGAAACTTTAAACTATCAAGTAAAATTACTTTGAAAAATGTGTTGGTTGTTCCAGGTTATAAGGTCAGTCTTATTTCTGTTCACAAGTTGGCTAAAGATAGTAAATTTGTTGTTTCCTTTACTGAATCAAAGTGTTTTGTTCAGGATTCTCATCAAAAGTCCCTCTTGGGGACTGGTAGTGAAAATAATGGACTTTATCTGTTTGATTCAGGTAGGAAATTTGTTAATAGTGCTATCACTAAGTGTAATTTGTCTAAGTGTGTGTGGCATAACAGACTTGGTCATCCCTCAGACCAAGTTTTAGCTATTCTTAAGGATAAAATCCATCTTGATTCTGCTAGTAATGTTCAGCCTTGTGATGTGTGTCATATGGCTAAGCAAACTAGAGATCCTTTTCCTATAAGTGATCATAAGACTAAATGTTTGGGTGAAATTATTCATTTGGATGTTTGGGGTCCTTATAGGGTTAAAAGTAGAGATGGATTTAGATTCTTTCTTACTATTGTTGATGATTATACCAGGGCTGTGTGGTTATACATGCTTAAAGGCAAAGATGAGGTTTTTGATAAACTTGTTGAGTTTTATAAGCTAATCAAAAATCAATTTGATGTTGCCATCAAAGTGTTTAGAAGTGATAATGGAACTGAGTTTGTTAATCATAAATTTGAAAGTTTTATTAAACAAAATGGTGTTATACATCAAACTACTTGTGTGTATACTCCACAGCAGAATGGTATAGCTGAGAGAAAACATAGGCATTTACTTAATGTTGCTAGAGCCCTCATGTTTCAGGGGGGATTACCTTTGAACATGTGGCCTGAATCTATTCTTACTGCTGTTTATTTGATTAACAGGATTCCTAGCTCAGTCCTCTCTGGAAAAAGTCCTTATGAAATGATTTATAAAACTGAACCTAATATCTCTCATTTAAAAAGTTTTGGGTGTCTTTGTTTTAGTACTGTACTTAATAATGTGGATAAGTTTGCTGCTAGGTCTGAAAAGTGTGTGTTTATTGGGTATTCATTCACTAAAAAGGGTTATAAGTTGTTTGGTATTGAGTCAAAACAAGTGTTTTATTCAAGGGATGTCAAGTTTTATGAAACAGTGTTTCCTTTTAAAAATGATGTTTGTAAAAATGGTTTGATCTTTGAATATCAGGGAGTAAATAGTTTAAATATTTTTGATTTAGCAGTAAACAACTCTGATGATCCCCATGATGATTTGAGAGATAGAAAATTAGGAGATAGAGGTAGCATTTTAAAAGAGTCTGTCTTAGCTGAGAAAGTATCTACTGATACTCCTATCATTGTTACCAGTGATACTCAGGGGTCAGAGTCTATGAATGATAAAAGTCACAGTCTTGGAAACCAGTATAACTTAGGCAATAATGATGCTAATGATATTGACAATAATGTTGCCCTAGATGATGAAAATTATGATTCTGAGGGTGAAGAGTTTATAGAATTCAACCAATATTTTCAACATAATAGTCTAGAGGAAACTGAGCTAAGAAGGTCTAGTAGACCACATAAGTTGCCTAGTAAACTTAGTGATTATGTGCTTGACAAGAAAGTTAAATATGATATTAACACTGTGGTGAACTATAATAACTTGTCTTTGCATAACTTTGTGTTCACTAATAACTTGAACAAAATACATGAACCTAAGTCTTACAATGAGGCAGCCAAAGACCCTAGGTGGGTTGAGGCTATGAATGAGGAGATGGAAGCTCTTAATAGAAACAATACTTGGGTGATTGTTGATCTACCTCAAGGTAGAAAGGCTGTTGCATGTAAATGGCTATGGAAGGTTAAATACAAATCTAGTGGTGATGTTGAGAGATATAAAGCTAGAGTTGTAGCAAAAGGGTTTAGTCAAAAAGAGGGAATAGACTATGAAGAAACTTTTTCACCTGTTGTAAAAATTGTAACTGTTAGGTGTCTTCTTTCTGTTGCTGTGCACAATAATTGGCCTGTTTATCAGTTAGATGTAAATAATGCCTTTCTTTATGGAGATTTAGATGAAGAAATTTATATGAATCTTCCTGAAGGGTATGGCTCTAACTCAAACAAGGTGTGCAAGTTAACAAAATCTTTATATGGGTTAAAACAGGCACCTAGAAAATGGAATGAAAAATTAACAAGTGTGTTAATTGAAAATGGTTTCTGTCAAAGTAAAAGTGATGTTTCTTTGTTTACTAAGACTGAGAATGAGTCTTTTGTTGCCCTGCTTGTTTATGTTGATGATATTATTATAACAGGGAACAATGAAAGTATTATCAATGACTTTAAAGAATATTTGAGTTCAAAATTTAAAATTAAAGATCTTGGTAAACTCAAATATTTCTTATGTATTGAAGTACTTGATACTGACTCAGGATTGTGTCTTAATCAAAGGAAATATTGTTTGGAGTTGCTATCTGAATATGGAATGTTGGCTTGTAAGCCAGCTAAAGCTCCTATTCCAGATGCATCTAAGAAAAAGAAAAAACTTATTGAAGATGAGATTGATACTGTGCTTGAAAACAAAACTTGTTACCAAAAGATTGTTGGTAAATTGATATATCTGACTCTAACTAGGCCTGATATTGCTTATGTTGTTCATTGTTTAAGTTAGTTTATGCATGATCCTTATAAATCTCATCTGAAATTAGCTTTTCATGTTCTTAGATACCTGAAAAGGTCACCTGGAACTGGTATATCTTTTAAACATAATAATAATCTGAATCTTAATGCTTTTGTTGATTCTGATTGGGCTAAGCGCAAGATTACTAGGAAATCTGTTACTGGATATGCTGTTTATCTGGGTGATAATCTTGTATCATGGAAAAGCAAGAAACAATCTGTTCTAGCCAAATCTTCAGCTGAAGCTGAATATAGAGCTATGAATAGTGTGGCTTGTGAAATCATGTGGATACTTAAGATTATGAATGATCTTAAAGTAAAAGTGAATTTACCTGTGCCTATCAGTTGTGATAGCAGTTCTGCAATTCAAATTGCAGCCAATCCTGTATTTCATGAAAGAACTAAACATTTTGAGATTGATTTATATTTCTTAAGGGAAAAGGTATCTGCAGGTTTGATCAAAACTGTTAAGGTCAAATCTGAAGATAATGTTGCAGACTTGTTTACCAAAGGGTTGTCTATTAAAGATCACAATTCTTTTTGTGAACTTTTGAAGCTTGTTGATCTGTATCAGAAGTCAAATTAAGAGGGGGTATTAAATACTAATTTGACATCTGATGAAAGTTGGAGGTAAGAAAGGTAAATTATTTTCTATTATATTTTTTACTTTGCAAAGTTTGGTTTGAGTTTGACAGGTTTGGAGAAGTTGGAGGGCTAAATGTAGCAAAGTGACTCAACTTGAGTCAACCCTAGTCATTGGAGCATAAATACTTGTTTCTTGTTATTTCCGTCATTCAGTTTTTGTTATCACTTTGTTTCATCTCTCACATAACAATATCCGCCATTGTTGATCTTGTTGATTTGTTCTTGTATATTGATCTTGCCTGTAAGATCAAGTATACATTGTATTTCTTTGTTTTCTGAGTTGTATGTATGATCACAAAGCTAGGTATCACATTTGAAGTGATAGCCTAACGCAGTTATAGAAAAATAAAGGGGAGGTTGGTTGATTAAATCTGTTCTTATGTTTTGGTTTAATAAATCGAATAATTACCATACCAGCAAGAGGCGTTGGCCAAACTTGAGTTGGTTGGGTGTAGTTAACCTACCAACTTATTATTTTGAAGCTTTTTTATTTTCATTTTGTCCTCTCAAGCTGCTAGTTTTTAACCTTTTAGAAAAGGAAAATGTTATATCTACAAAAGATTTTATAAAACATTTTTTATAAATAAAAATCGTGTTAATATTTTCTCCCTCTTACTTTTAAGCCCTCATCCTCCAACAAATGCATGCTACATCATTTTATAAATTTTCTTTGTTAAAGTGTTTTGTGAATGTAGCATATCTCGAAAAGGAAAATTTTAAAGACACCTTTCCTCCAATCCAATCCAATGGCTATATGTTTAAATTTAAAAATATTTCAAAACCTAACAAAAACAATATAAATACACCATTTTCTCTACATTATTTCTCACAAGAAAAACACAATTCCATCAACAAAAAACACAATATGAATATGAATCAACCACATAAAAGCGCTTTTTAATATTGATGACGAAACCGACGTTGATTATTAATATGTTTCATAACTAGAATTAATGTTTGTTAGTATGTTTATTTTAAGAGTTGTAATGTAATATATTTAAATTTAATGAAAGAATTATCGTGTAGGTGGCGGTTTTATGAAAAATGAAAATTTGAGTGAAAATAAAATTGTGTTATTTGATGTTATGATGAAAGAGGTTTTTTTGTTGTTAGTGTTATAATGATGTGACGGAGAGTGATACTATAACAACAACACCTCGTAAAATTGTTAAATATTGAGTCTTATTAAGATAATAAGAGACGAATATATCGTTAACGTTCATCTCCAGTTGATCCAATCGATAAGATTAAACCAACATTTTTAAAAACTCATTTTCATTTTTTCTTTCAATTAATAATATCTCTTAAATCATTATTCGTTAAACGAAAAACATATATAATCACGAATCATTTAATTGTCTATCTTTAAAATAGCCATTTTGATATATACTATCGACGGAAAACTAATCTTCGTGGTTTTAACTTTTATCTCACAAGTATCTAAACACAAATTTGAATATACTATTAAAATCACATGTGATCAAAGACAAAGCTTGTCTTCTAGTGTATAGTTTAAGTAAATCTAAATAGGTCATGCTTAAAATTAAAGAGCAATGTTAAATCATCATACATATTTTCTTACACACGTAATTAAAAATTATACATTTTTGACTTATTATCTCTCCAGATCTAAAATTTCAGTTTCGCCACATGTCAAGATCTTGTGTGTAAAAAAGTTCGTAGAAAGATTATGTAGGAAGATTATGTAAGAAGAATTAGCGATACTTTGAAAATAAACTAGCATGATACCCACGCAATACAGCGGCGAGTATTTAATTAACGAATTTTTGGACGAACAAATGTTCTCTCTTACCAACTAAGTAATTTGTATTCTCATTAATGTAAAAGTTATAAAAAATCAAAATAAAATAAACTCACAAAAAATAGAAAAAAACTAAGAGCATGAGCATTGCTTCTAAGTCTTCAATGATTTAAAGCATTGATGGCATTTAATGAAAACAAAATTTAATAACAAAAACTTGTAACAATAACTTGATACTTGCCAAACTTTTCCAAAAAGCTTTATAAAAAACTTTGAAAGCAATAGTAAAAACCTTCTCCAAAGACTTTCTATAATAGCAAAAAATTATTCACCATTTAAAGCATAAAAGATGCTCTTGATGGCATACTCTAAACGTAGGCCCAAAATAAAACTTCATATTAATAAAGTTTTTATTGTATTTTGGATTAATAAAAAAAATTAAAATCAAACATTCTACGGATTATATTATAAATGGCACTATATTACAGTTTATTACTAATGTTTCGCGTTTATACTGTGAAGTAGTAAAAGTAAACTTGTAACACCGGGCAGCGTTCTTGTTGTAATGTAAACTTGTAAGAGAGGAAGGTATCACGGCGAAGGGTACTTCGTCGAGCTGACGTGGTCTCTCGTCGTGGCTCGTCGTGCCTTGTCGCCACACCCACCCCATTTCGCCGAAAGAATTTCGCTTTTGCGAAATATGAACGACGAGAGGTAGTGCTCAAAATAGCCGTTGGTTATTTAAATATAGCCGGGTTTTTTTTTTCTAAATATTCTTAATCTTTATATAAACTTTCCCCATTTAACAATTTTAACAATCGTATTCATTCTCCAAAATCAAAAAATACTACTAGAATGGCTTGTTCAGCTCCACACACTTATGATCAAATCAAAACATTGATTGCTAACTTAATTAAAGAAGACAACGTTCGGCAGAAAGCGATTATAGATTTAGCCCTCAAATTTGAAAGTGCATCCTCTTCAAAATTTGAACTGCAGGAAGCATGTGAAAATTGCAATGATATTCCAAAAGAGTGGCGTGATCAGATAATCGAATTTTTGAAAAAATAATCAAACCAAGACGATGCAATACATGATGCTTTGGTTGAAGAAGGCGTTAAAATCGAAAGACAGATAGAATTTAAAAAGAATGGATTAGAAAATTTTAATTTCGGTGTTCTAGTTCTAATTTAAATAATGTTATTTTAATTTCAGTAATGTTATTTTATTTTCTATGTTGTAATTTTAATTTCAGTAATGTTATTTTCCAACGACTATGTTTAAATTTGAATTTTCCAACGGCTATATATCAATTGACCATGGGTTCCAATGGCTCTATTTTCTCTATAAATACTACTTCAATTTAGTATTATTATTTTTCTCACACAAAACCATACTCTCAAACATGTCTCAAGAAACACAGTTGCAAACAAGAAATAAAACAAACGAAAAGCTACTCCAAGCAACCCATCGACACCGGAAAAGGTACCAGAGACAATCCCTCCACAACCTTACCCAAATACGATGGGTGAATCATCCGTTCCTACTGTTGATCAATCAGAGAGCCTGTTGAAGAATACCAAGTACCTGCTGAGTTCCGTCTTACTGAGAAACAAGAAAATCAACTGTTTAATGATGAAGAAGCATTACGTGAAGCATTAGCAGAAGAAGAAAGGGAGAAACAAGAGTTGGTGAAGCAAATTAAGTGGGAAAAGACTGTCGTATTCATCAAGAATTCTTGGGGTATTTCATCGGAATCCGATTCGGATCCCGAAACCGATTAAATTTTGTCGAACCGTACCGTATCGTATCGTATTGTTTTTAATTTTATTCCGTATTTGTAATTTTTATTTTCGTATTTGTAATGTTTTATTTTAGTGAAATAAATTTTAGTTTGTGTGAAAATGGAAAAAAAAAAGATAGTGTTGGGGCCCAAATGAAGAGGGGTTGGATGTGTTGTGAGTGAGGGGTTATTTTGTTAGTTGTGTTGGTGTGATGTGACGTTAAGTTGACAGCTGACTAGACAAAATTTTGAGGGATGCCTTATTGTGACACCCTTGTCTCTAACACCTGCAAGCAGGTCGGGCAACTTAAGTTGGCTAGATGTTAACCTACCAACTTATTATTTCGAAACTTTTTTTTTCATTTTGCCTTATCAAACAGCTAGTTATTAACCTTTTTGAAAAAACTTTCACGTGCACCCATACACCCGCCCGCACACACAACGGCTACATATATAAGTTTAAAAATACTTTTAAACTTACCATAAACAATAGAAAAAACATTTCTCATTGTTTCTCACACAAAAATATTATCCAACAAAAAAACACGATATGAATCTGAACCAATCACATAAAAACGTTTCCGATATCGATGATAAAACCGACATTAATTTTTAATATGTTTCATAATTATAAGTGATGTCTTTTAGTATGTTTATTTTTGGAATTGTAATGTAATATATTTAAATTTAGGGGAAATGATCCCTGCTGTGGGCAGCAGCTATGTTGCCTGCTGCAACATCGTTTCTAGGCCATTTCACACGTCACCATTTCACACGTCAGATTCAGCTCCCTTTCTTCCAATGCAATCGTCCGATGCCAGCCTTCAGTTTATAAGCAGATTTGGAGGTGCCGATGCAGTTGCAACAGTGGCTAAACCCTTGCTTTCTGAACTTCAGTTTAAGTGACCAAATACTAGCATAGGATTAGCCGCTTTTGCACGGGCACCGACACCTCCTAGTCTGCTTATAAACTGAAGGCTGGCATCGGACGATTGCATAGGGAGAAGGAACTGAAGTGTGGAATGGCCTAGAAACGATGTTGCAGCAGGCAACATAGCTGCTGCCCACAGCAGGGATCATTTCCCCTTAAATTTAATGAAAGAATTATTGTGTAGGTGGTGGTTTTATGAAAAATGAAAGGATGTGTAAAAAAATTGGGTTATTTGATGTTATAATGAGAATAGTTATTTTAGTTTTTTTTTGTTTTTTTAAGTTTATGTTATTTTTATCAACGAACTATTTTATTCAATGAATTCAACAACAAACTTTCAAAATCGTAGTTGACTTCCAATATGTGCTCAATTTATGACTTGTTACCGACACGCTGTACCAGTTATTTTCACGTAAGTAATTTCTTTTTTTCTAATTTAAAAATAAATCCATCTAACTATTCCACTAAGTATTAAATTAAAGTGAGTTTAATAAAAAAAAGAACTCTAAATTGAGGGTCAACGCAATACACATTGATAATTGACAAAGAATTGAAAATGGGTAGATTTGGTTGTGGCTATGTTAAACAAAATTTATAAAGGGGTGATTGATGGTTTGATTAAACTATGGGAAGAACAAAATCATAGGGATGATTTTAGTTTGTTTCTTCTGAGAATGCAAACCGGATTGCTTTTGGTACTTTCTGGGTACATGCAAATGATTGGGGTTTAAAATAAATAATGACGTTATAAATAAATCGGTAATATTGATGAGATTAACTAGGGTTTTAAATAGTGCGCTATAGCGCGTCTTATATCGGGCTATAGCGTGAAACGTAACCTCCACGTTACGAAACAGACTAAGGGGCGTCTTAAGGCGTAGCGTGCTAAAAAGCGCCATAAAGCGTGATATAGCGCGCTATAGCGCGTAACGTGACGTTTTTTTTTTAATCTTTTTGCTGATTTACAATTTTGCTCGTTTACTAATTTTTGGCTATTTAGTTGACTTGGGCTTAGTAATTTTACTATGGAAATAAATCCTTAAGTAACTAATAGCCGGTTTTGTTTTCAACCAAAATTAAAATATTGCTTCATTTTATAAACTCGCTATATAAATACTAATTTATAAATATTTTGTGCCGCTATGTATCACGCTTCGGAAAACGTCATAGCTTCGCTATAGCTTGTAGCTTGGCAATAACGCTACGTCACGCTTCACGCTATTTACAACCTTGAGATTAACACATAATTAATAAGTATATTGTTGAAGTCGTTGAATAAAATAGTTAGTTGGTAAAAACGACATAAATTGGAAAGTACATGTCTATTTTTTTACTTTCACCCTTAAAGACATACTAGCATGGTACCTGTGCAATGCAACGGCGAGTATCCGGTGACGATTTTGAGGTGAAAAATGTTATTACTCTTGCCCGTTAAATTTGTATTCAAAAATTAAAGTTGTAAAAAAATTAAATCAAAATAAAATAAAATGAGAAAATGAGAAAAACTAAAAATTAATTAAAATATATTAAAATGGATAAACCAAAGAGCTTGAAATTTTAAAAAATATGGTAAAATTAGATTGTAAAAAAAATAATTAAATAAATATATATTTCAATTTTAAGGATAAAAATAGCTTTTTAATATGTTGTTACAAAAAGATATGGATTGTCAATTCCGAAATGAATATTTTTATAAAAACCAATTTTAAATGTTTTAATTTTCAAACTTTTAAAAATAAAAATATATCAAATGCTTTATAATATAATAAAATATTCTATTAAGTTTGTTTCTTAATTTTAGTAGCATTACTAGAAGTATTCTTTTCAAAAGGACAAATTGAATAAAAAGATACTCATCTTTGGTTTAAATTCAATTAAAGGTACTTAACTTTTTTTTTCTCAATTTAAGGTATCGATCTTTTTCCTTGTTGCAATGTTGGGATAATTAACGAAATTAAAAACGACCGTTTACTTTGTTATTGCACCGTTAGTCCTTTATATTAACGACACTTTATAATAAACTCAAAATCCGTTTTTTTATATTTTTAGACTGTTATCTGCCTTTTTATCTTATTTTTATCGTTTCCGGTCAAAAATGGTAAAAAAACAAAAACGTCAAAAAACTGACGAGAAGTGTAAAAAATGGATGAAACTGGTAAAAATTATACGAAAAATGTAGAAAATGGTCGAAAACTATAAAATAATTAATTTTGAGTTTATTAGAAAGTGTCGCCAATATAAAGGACTAACGATACAATTATAAAGTAAACGGTCGTTTTTAATTTCGTTTATTATCCCAACATTGCAATAAGAAAAAAGATCGATACCTTAAATTGAGAAAAAAAAAGTTGAGTGCCTTTAATTGAATTTAAACCAAGAGATGAGTTCTACATAGAACATAAACCAATAAAAGAAGAAAGGAATCAATCTCAACCTTTCATTTTTTTCATCAAAAAATAAAAACTTATCTTTCACCTTTTTTTAAAAACACCATATCTTTCAAACGATAAATCGTCAGATTACGAAAAATACACCATTGCGACGAAAAAATTCTTATCTTTCAGTAGATAGGCACTTTGATATATTTTTGACGATTTTTTATTATTGCGGTTTTCGACTATAAAAATCACATGTAATTCGGAAAAATTACTTGTGATTCTTTTATAAAAAAAATTAAATTTTTTTACAGAATAAATAAATAACTTTTATTATTATTTATTAATGTAACTATTTACATAGTCGAATGTAAACACGTAACAAGTTACGTCACTAGCTTTTTCATATAGTTTCGGTGATTTTTTGTTGAAATTTTCGTCCAAAAAAATTACACATAATTTGTAAAATCACTAGTAATTTGTAAAATCAGTTGTGATTTGTATTTCTAAAATGCATGTGTGATTCCATATATCGCATGTGATTTCATAAATGTAAAATTGTAAATGTGATATTAAAGTAATAAACCACGTGTGATTTCAGAAATCCTTAAATACAAACGATTTTATAAATTCACGTGTGCTTTATAAAGTAATAAATCACATGTGATCCGTAAATGCGGAAATAAAAAAAATCGAGTCGAAAGTATATAGAAGTACGTATCATTAAAAAGAAAATTTACCACAAATCACATATGATTTGGTAAAATCATGTCATTTGACACAAATCACAACTGTTTGAAAAAATTACTTACGGTTTGGCGAAAATTATGATTTTGGATTTAGTATAAGTAAATTGTTATTCGGATCAATCACATGTAATTATCATTAAATCACATGTAATTTAAGCAGAATTACATGTGATTAAAATAAACTCATAACTAATTAAAAAGCAAATTTGCTTTATATATTTCACATGAATCACATGTAAAAACACACAGAGAATCACATGTAATTCAAGTAAAATTACATGTGATCAAAACAAATTCACATGTAATTCAGAAGCCAGTTTACTTTCTATATTTTATATGAATGACAACAAAACATTTTTTATATTAACAGAATTACATGTGATTCAAACAAAAGCACATGTGATTCATCTAAAGTGGGTTTGTTAGAAGAAGTTAAAATTTTGAAATGTTTGAATCACATGTAATGCAAGCAAATTCACATGTAATTATCATCGAATGACATGTGATCCAATGCAAGCAAAATCACATGTAATTATCATCGTATTACATGTAATTCAAGCAGACAATTTAATATATTAACAAGATTACATGTGATTAAAAAAATCACATGTGATTCATCTAAAGTGGGTTTGTTAGAAAAAGTTAAGGTTTCGGAATGCTTAAATCACATGTAATGCAAGAAAAATCATATGTAATTATCACCGAATCACATGCAATTCAAGCAGAATTACATGTGATTCAAACAAAATCACATGTAATTTAGAAGCCAATTTGTTTTATATATTTTACATAAATGAAAACATAATACGTGATTAAAAAAATCACATGTGATTCATCTAATGTGGGTTTGTTAGAAAAAGTTACGGTTTCGGTATGCTTGAATCATATGTAATGCAAGCAAAATCACATGTAATTATCACCGAATCACATGTAATTCAGAAGCCAATTTGTTTTACATATATTTTTTTGGGTAAAGGGGACTCCACCCCGGTAAAATGAACATATTTGATATTAATGGCAACAAACATTTTAATATATAAACAAAATTACATGTGATTCAAACATTTAAATGTAATTCACATAAATCACGTGTGGTTTTAAAATAATAACGAAAATATTTTTGTCATTTAATATACGGTTATTTTCATATACTTTTAACGATTTTACAATGTTGAAATTTACGTAAAAAAAATACACGTGATTTCACAAATCGCATGTGACGTTACAAATTCAAATGTGATTTTTAAAATAATTAATCAAACATGAGTTTTCGAGAATTACATGTAATTTTTCGAGAATTACATGTGATTTTTTTACGAAATTTTTTAAAAAAAGTTCGCCGAAAGTATATAGAAGTGCATATCTATGGAAAGATAATTGAATTCCCGTCGTGAAGGTATAATTATTTTTTCATAACGATTAACGGTTTGAGAGATATTTAATTTTTAAGAAATAGGATAAAAATGTGTTTTTTTAATTAAATTTAAAAAGATTAATATTGGATGGTGGAGATTGCTTCTTTTGTTCTTTTTTAGATACATGTTCCTTAGAACTTTTCTCTTTAGACCAAAGATGAGTACCTTTTTATGCTATTTACCCTTTTCAAAATAGTTTTGCCCACCACCCTCTCGACGCCTAAAGCTGGGAAATCGATTCTTTTATTTGATCGAGTTTTAAATAAGTTCACGTCAACAACTGGTTTGTTAATTTGTTTTTCTTAGATTTTACTATAAATCAGATCGGATCGGTTTTAACCGGGTCAATTCAATAACCTGTTTTTCACCAGTTTTTGAACTGATCCCGACCATTTTATTATTTATTTGTTTTTCTTAGATTCTTTTATAATAAGTGTATTTTCTAAAAAAAGTGTCATTTTTTGTTATAATGCAAGTAACAAAGAATAACTCAAAAATAATATCAAAATTATCCTCAAAACTTTAAACTCTTTTAGGACCTGAAATAACTTCAAGTTACACTTTATAAGTATCCATAAAACAAAAATAAAATATAATGTCTTTAGTATCTCATCATCGTCTTAACCGACAGAAACAGAACAGTCGCTTCTGGAACATTAGCTTACGGGCTGTTGATGATTTCCATACCCGTTAGATCCATACATGCCTGAATCCTGACCCTGTTGCATACCATATCCATAACCGCCACCGTAACCTTGTCTCCCCTGGTAGTTACCGTTCTGTCAAACAAGTGTATACGTTACGGGTTAGTGGTCCCTGACAGAATTCTGTAAAACACATGGATTGTTATGATAAGAGGCCTAAATCCTAATAATGGTCTCCTAATCCCCACTAAAGACTGCCAATGATGTTGCTTGTCATGATCCTACCAAAAATCAGGCCCACGGGCCCATTAAGAAGCTCGCCTCTTCACCAAACTCTAATACTAAGTTGCCGTCTTAAAGAGCAATAGAGCATGATACCTTAAACCATATAAAATACCTAGTATATATGCACGGGCGTCAGGTCTAACAAAACCATAAAACAGAGACCAGCAAGTTTTAACAGGAAGTAATGTCACTCCGAGAGGCTGACTCCTAACTCTTTTGACACCAAACAAGCTGCACGTGAGCATGTCACGGCTAATTAAATTTGGATAAACAACTCAAGGACATACTATTTTAATTCATCTAAATAGTTATATAGCAGCCTAAATTAGGTCAGGGTACGACCATTTATGCTTATCTTAAGAAATATATCCCAGCCTATCTCTAAAATAATATCATCTGACTTCTCATGCTCGTAAGTAAACACCATACATTAACAACAAAATTGCTGAAAATTTGACACATTAACTTTAATTGTCGTCAAGTTGAGTTGTAATACTTCCCCACTGATAATCTTACACACGTCGTAGTTAGCTATGGTAATGCTAAGTTAAGAACTAATACATGCTAATCATATCACATCAAGGCATGTTTCAAACTAGGCGAGATTTTGAGCTCAAAAACCAAAGTGCCACCAGTTACCAAAAAAAGTTTTCTCCCTTCTCTAAATAGAAAATCTTAATTAACAAATCAATCGAGAGAAATATAAAAACAACTACTTCTAAACAAAAAGAGAATCGATTGGTTGACTTATAATAGGCTTACTAATAACCCATAGAGTCCTAATGTATTTAATAAGTTAAGCAACAAATGCATACCTGTCTGGCAGCTGGGGTTTTACCCCACGATATACGAACTGTCTGCTTGCCGATCACCGTGCCATGCATGTTCTGAATTGCTTCCTCGGCGCTGCTTCTGTATAATAACAAACAAACAAAACACCATTATTAAGTTAACAAAAACAACTCCATTAGATACAAACACAAACGACACAACAAAGAAGTACCTGTTCGCAAATCTAACAAAACCACATCCTTTCCCTATAGGTATCTTGACCGATAAAATCTCGCCACACTGAATAAATGTTTGCCTCAAGTCTTCGTCATTGACTTCCGAGTCAAGTCCACCGACAAAAATCTGTGTAAAAGTCAACACGTTAGCAAAAGTCACAAATATGTTACTTGCAATTAAACAACAAACCAAAACCAACATACGGTTGTATTTGAAGAATCTTCGTCAGACTGAGAGTTTTGAGACATAGCACCAAATGAACCCCCTCCGCCAGATAATAGCACAGCTAATATACATAAGAAGTGAATAAATTTACTTGAATACATGCAATGCAATACCAACCTTTTGTCATTGTAGAGTCATATTTTTTGTCCATTTGTTAGTCAATTTGTATCCAACAAACCCCGAATTCAAATATGATGTTTTTATAAAAACGTTAACTTTATGTATTAAAAAGCCAAGTAGGACAAAAAGCATCTTTTAATGACCGAGATGTACAAAAAAAATATGATGACTGAATCAAGAAAAAAGGGGTCGGAAAAACACACCTTGTGATCCATATTGTTGTTGTTGCCCATATTGTTGCTGACCTGAAGGCTTCTTAGGAGTTGCAACACCAATACGCATGGCCCTGCTTGAGCAATATTGACCGTTCATTTCATTCATGGCTCTTGTTCTTTCATTATCATCACTAAATCTAACAAACCCGTATCCTTTTGAACAGCCAGTACTTGTGTCAACAACTACCTTTGCACCTTTGACTGATGGATATCGACTGGCAAATGTTTCATGCAAAAGTGTATCCGTCACATCTGGAGCCAAATCTCCCACAAAAATAGATAGATCTGAACCAGTGTCTCCTCCACGTTTTTCCCCTGTGCTAAAGCTCGCCCAGTTTAACCGAAAAGCTTGATCAGTGTTTGGCATCATAGTCCCGTTGTAGGTTTGAAGAACTTTTTCAGCAGCTGAATGAGAAACAAACTCGATGAATCCATAACGCTCTGATTGACTGGTTTGCTTGTTCCTTATGATCTTTATAGTTTGTACCTAAATATGTATAGAAATATAGAGAAGATATTAGATGCTATGAAAGATATAACAAGTAAATATGAAATAGTATGTCAACAAAAATGTAAATCATGTAGCAAGATCCTTGCATCATATGTCCCTATATGCATCTTTGTGTACAAGTTACCAAAAAAAAAAACAAGTAATGCCTCAACGACAAATTAAGATACATAAGTCCAATTTTATCATGAGTTTAGACAGATGGTAAATGAAAACATGGAGGAGAAAATTTAGATTTATTTGAAATACAGTATCAACAGAACCATATAGAAGCTATGTTTGAAGCAAATGGTTAGCACATTCTTTAAATTTCGTCTACCAAAGAGAACCACATGAGGGATTTTCGTGAGAAAGGGTTTCCGGATGTAACTATACAGGGCATACGAGCATGATGTGAATCTTCAAAATAGAATACAAGTAAAGTTTCTTTAAAAAAAACTATTACTTGGATTTTCTTTTTCTTATTGAAACACGCATCATGTTCGGAAACCCCTAGATACTACCATCTAAAAACCCATTTGTATCGAGAACCACTCATAGGCTTCTCTCTGGTAGAAGATACCATAAATCCTATTTTAACGTTAAATTTCGCAAACAAACTATCACAATCAAGAGACAATTAGAAGTCCAACAATTGACCTAATGCATTCTCATTCACTTCAATTAGAGACAATTAGAAGTCCAACAATTGACCTAATGCACATGGAAGATGACCAAGCTTTATATGTTCCTCGCTATACTTCCACAAACCACCCAAAAACGTGCCTACATCATACACACCATGTTAATAAGAAACTCTCTCGGAAAACACCGACTCACAACCTCACGAATGCGTTCTCATTCACTTCAACCTAAACCATCTAGACAATTCTCTCGGTACTAAAACTCTTAACGGGGTGTTTGTTCGGCTAAGCCGGCTTATGGCTTATTTGGTTATGGGCTTATGTTTCATAACCTCACTTTTTGCGGCATACTTAGAAACTTTCTGGCTTATTTTGAGACTTGTGGAAAATTTGGGCTTAATCAAATATAAGGCAAAATCAAATAAGCTCATAAGCCCACATATAAGCCTAAACTACTTTTTGGGCTTTTAGACTTATTTAAAATTTGAAAAGCTCATAAGCCCACTTTTTCCAACTTGTGATCTTCATCTTTTTCACCTTATAGCTTATTTAAACAAGCTATAAGCTCAAGTTAATAAGCCCGTAAGCCAAAAAAAAACCAGCTTTTGAGCTTTCAATTCTAAATAAGCCCAAAAAAAGAAGCTCCTTCAAATACTCCCATCCTCCCTAAGCAAAAACATTCCTTACATCATCACGAACAATTAAATCAAATTCAACATCTAGACTATATATGTTTATAATAATCATGCATTCATTCATTCATTATGCCTATAACTATCACATACCAGCACTATGGATTCTAAACACTTTGTAAAAAGGCGAAAAACCTAACTTCGCCAGTCTGTTACTCCATTAATCATTACTTACATGATCACTAACAATTAAACCAAATTCCACATCTAGACTAATACGCGTTTAGAATCATCATTCATTCATTATGCCTATAACTATCATATACCCAATTAGACCCCCTCTCGGAAAACACCGACTCTCAACCTCAAAGAATGCATCCTCATTGATGTCAACCTAAACCTCGTATATATCCAAAATCCTCCTAAGCAAATCACATATAGTTAAATTAAATTGGACATCTAGACTATATACGCTTATAACCATCAGTAATTCATTATGACTATACCTATCATATAGCCACACTATGGATGTAAAAAGCCAAAAAAACCTAACTTCGCGGTCTGTTACTACATAAATCATTACTTACATCATCACAACCCTAAGCAAAATATCACTTACAGCATCACAAACAGTTGAATCAAATTCGACATCTAGACTAATACACGTTTAGAATCATCATTCATTCATTATGCCTATAATGATCATATACCTAACTTTGTAAAAAAAGTAAAAGACCTAACTTTTTTTTGGCTTTGGGGCTTACTTGAAATATAAAAAGCTCTTAAACCCACTTTTTCCGCCTAGTGATCTTAAATTTTTTTCAGCTTATAGCTTATTTAAACAAGCTATAAGCCAAACAAAAAAATGAGCTTTAAGCCCAAAAAAAAGTTCCTCCAAACGCTCATCCTCCCTAAGCAAAACAATCATATACCAACACTATAGATTCCAAAAATTCGACATCTTAGACTATAAACAAATTCCAAAAACTACATAAAAACGCGTTAAAAACAACCCTGAGCAAATCATTACTTACATAATCACAAACAGCTAAACCAAATTCAATCAAGAAAGTAAGTAAAAAAAAAGGCGAACCTCGCCAGTCTGCGAAAAACAGGACTGGAGATAAGCCTCATCCATCCACTGATGCAAATCACCAACCCAAAGAGTCTTATTATCCTCACTAGTAGCCTGAATCTGGTTGCTACTATTAACCTGTCCATGTTGCTGCTGCTGATGATGAAACTGCTGTTGCTGTTGATAAGCTGCAGCTGCGTAAGGCATATAAGCTGCAGCTGGGGGCTGTTGATACATCATCGCAGGATGAGGTGCTGGGTAGCCTTGTTGCTGCATAGCTATCCATTGTTGTTGTTGTTGGTATTGTTGCATCGCCAGCCATTGTTGTTGTTGTTGGGCTGTTATGTCGGGGGTGTTTGGGGTTGTGGGGTTGTTGTTTGGTTGTTGCATAGTGGATTTAAGATTTAAGGTTGTTTTTTAAGGTTGTTTTTAAGGTTGTTTAAGGTTTGTGTTTTTGTGTTTTTTTTTTTAAGGTTTTTGTGTGTTTTTAAGGATGGCGGCGGCGCTGAGGATGAGGGTGGAGGATGGAAAAGAGAGAGAGGGGTCAATGATATTGGGGGTTTAATGAGATTTAAATCTAGAGTGGTTCTATTTACATTTTATACCCTTTATCTTTTTACATATTTTTTTCTAAATTTTTTATTCAGTCTTTACATTGATAAGGACCAGTCATCTATCCTGCGTATAATAGAAGTTCACTAGTTTCGTCCTGTCTTGGACTCATAAGGGGAGCGGTCATATCGAGTCTTTACTCGTAACACGTACTACACTCTTACCGTTGGGTTACTCCAACAAAACTAACAGGAATAAACTATGAACTTTTGCATTCATGTACACCTTTCAAGCAAAACCCGACCTTTATACGGATGACCGACTGCTAGTGTTGGAGAGGGTGGAGGAAGGGTGGAACTGTAGGGGTGTTCAATGTTTTGTTTGATACCGAACAAACCGAAAAATAAACTGGATCGAATCCGAATAAAACCAGGCCGAAACTATTAATTGGTGTATGGTTTGGTTTGAATCCGAACCGAAGTATCTAGTTGGTGTTTGATTTGGTTATGGTTTGAAAAAAATAAAATCAAACCAAACTGAAAAAACCGAATAACTCTATACACATGAAATTTTTAAGTTTTAAGTATATATACATATATGATATCTTATTATCCTAAATAGTTAATTTTCAAACTAATCACTCACCGGATAAAATATTGATGTATATCCCGAGAAATTGAGCGAGAGTTTGCCTACTTGATTCATATATATTCTTATACATGAAGTAAGTTTAGAGTATACGTGTGTTTGGATGTGTAAAGATGTACTATTCAAGTTAATAAGAATTTTGAAAACTTTTTTCAAAAAAAAATTAGTTTACCTTTTTTTGCTTTCATTTGTTAATAGTAAGTTTTAAGCCTTTTAAGTTTTTTTAAAAAAGTTTGTCGATTTACTTGAGCACTTTTAAGAGCTTATAATTTGTTATTTTTTACTTGAAAATGTAGGGTTTTTGTTTATGACTTCTAGTTTATATTTTAAAGTTTACTTGAATTTGGTTTTCTTGGTTTAAACCGAAATCAAACCGAATTTGAATTTGGTTTATGGTTTGGTTTTATCAGTATTATAATTGGTTTGGTTTGGTTTTGGTTTTAACTTTATAAAATTTTAAACCAGTTAACCCGAATTATACAACACACGAATCCAAAAACCGAATCGATGAACACCCCTAGGTGGAAGGAAAAGAGAGGTCAATAATATAGGGTTTAATGAGATTTAAATCTAGAGGTTGTATTTGTGTTTTTTTACCCTTTATCCTTTAGATATTTCTTGTTTTATATTTATAAGATTATTTTAGTTATTTTTTATACATTTATGGTTATTGGTTGATGAAAATATAAGAAATATAATATGTATTATATATTAGGTTGTATTGTTGATAAATGATTAAAAAAAGTTAAACGTATTAGTCAAGGTTGAAACAGTGTGAATAGTAGCGTAGCGGTTTGCCAAACTTCAAGTTACGGAAGCTAAATGAAACTACTATGGTTTTTGAAGCGTGGTATATAGTTACACAAAATATTTATAAATTAATAGTTATATAGCTAGTTTACAAAAGACTGTATACATAAGAAATCAAATTTGTTAATTAATAACTTACTCCTTACATGATACAAAATGGAGCAAGACTTTAATTCAAATTTAAAACGAAATCGGCCTATAGTTACTCAAGAATTTATCTCCATATTAAAATTACTAAGCACAAGTCTAGTAAATTTCCCAAAGCTAGTAACCAAACCCAATTCCTATAAATCTGCGAAAGATAAAAAAAAACGTCACGCTACGCGCTATAGCACATTATATCACGCTTTATGCCGTTTTTAGCACGCTACACCTAAAGACGACGCCTTAGTTTGTTTGTAACGTGGAGGTCACGCTTCACGTTATAACACATGTTATAACGCGCTATTTAGAACCACGGTATTAGTTGTATATGTGAAAGGGTAAAAAATAATATTTTAATAAAAGATCATGTTAGAGTAAGTTGTGAATAAACATAGTGTAACAGCATCCACAATGTATCAAGTTACTCAACACTTGATGCATTTATGACATTCAATACAAAACTTATTCAATGTGCAAGACTTTTTCAAATAACTTTTACGAAACATTTATAAAAAGTTTTTCAAAAAGCTTGTGATGCAATGCAATAAACGTTATCCAAAGGTCTTTTATAACATAGTTACGATGCTCATGAATCCGCGAGTTTTATATGATTTTTCATTACGTGATAATATCAATTGATATTTTGTATAAATATTTGTTGCATACAAGTTTTGACTTTGTTTAACTGAAATGTTAGCTACCCTTTTCTAGACATTGTGTGTTTAGTAACACATTACGACCTTGAAAAAATATATGTTGTTGTAATATGTAGAATCACGTCTATTTGTTTTTATCACACACTGGTGTCTGAGGTCCTTCATTCGTATTGATATTTATATTCATGTTAATAATAGTTACGTATATTACATTACTTGACTTTTACTTTGTTGTATTTTAAAATATAAAGTATAAAGGGTATAAAATTTAAGGTGTATTTTGTTTATTTTTTAAAGTTACTAAAAATATGGTAAATAATTTACACTTCAATTCATCTAATTTATTTAAAATTCAACCACTAAAATTTTAACTCATCATCTCCTCCTTTTTTAAGTTTTTATTTTCACAAATTTGACATATTTTTATGTGTGTTTTCATTGACTTCTTCTACCAAAAAATTTAATTTTGAATAAAATGAATTTAATTTTGACTTTTTCGATCAATCAAATCGCTCGATTTTTTTTATGTGACAAAATCAAACCATTTGATTGGTCAATTGGTTTTTTTACAACATCCACGTTCCACTAAAATTCACAAATAATCTAATTTTTTATATAAAAAATTAAGAGCATTTTGAATTTCGAGTTAATCTAATCGGTTGAATGTTAAATCGTGATTTGATCAAGTAATCACGTTTAGATTTTGAGCAAAAAATTAAGTTGATCATGACCTAATAACTCGACTTAATCAAGTTTCCTTGTCAACCACTTTTACAATAATTATCTTGCTAAGGAAGAGATAAGGAAATACTTCATCGAGACAAGGAAATACTTACTTCACCTCAAGATTATTATCTTTAATAAAACACATATTATTATCTTAAAATCTCATATTAAATATTCACAATAAAAATTTTTAAGTTTTTTTTATTGAATTTTGACTAAAAATATTTATATTTGTGTTATATATTACTTGATGAAATTTATATGAATAGATTTAGTGTTAAAATTAATTTAGATTGCATCAAATATTATATAACACAAATAAATATATTTATAGTCAAAGTAAGATAAAATTTTTTAAAAAAAAACTCAAATGAACACTTATTATGGGACGGAGGAATACATTTTAAGAAACTACATTTATTACTCTTTTTTTATTAGGATGACAGTTTTTCTTTCGCTTATTAATTAAATTATTTTATAAAATTTATAATATATATTAGTATATAAAGGTGTATATTCTCATTCTAACTCAAAACCAAAAATTAATATTAACATATTAAATTTCAACCATTTAAATATTTTTAATTCAAACATAACTCCAAACTAGATGTGCAGTATTAATCATTCATCTCTTATATAACAAATTTTTGTAACAATTTATTAAAAAACTACTTTTATTTTTAAATTAAAATATTTTTAAATTCATTTATTTTTTTATATTTAATTTTACAATAGTTTTTATAATTTTGTTTTATCTAATTAAACATACATTTACATATATTTAACTTTTTTTCATTTTTAATGATTTTATCTAGAGTAAACGAGTATTCATTTCTATATTACACGGATACCATGTTAATAAAATTTTCTAAAGAAAGTTAATCAAAATTTTCTATTTATAATATTAAATTAAATTATTAAAAAATAATTAAATTAAGGCATTAAAAAAAGAAAAATGATTGTTCCTCCTACTTCTTGTTCCTACATAACTTTTTACTTATGAATTTAAGACAAATGAAATTATTAATGAATTAAATTAAGAGAGAGAATTAATGCATTACACATGTTACATAATTGCATGAGTAGAAATATATGTAAGCACATTAAGGTTGTGTTTGGTAGCGAGCGTTTGGGAGCATTTAGAGCGACAAGCGATAAGTGGTAAATAGTTTACATAAAAAACTTGTTTGGTAACACTTCAACAAGCAGTTCATTATTGTTTAACTGCTCTAATCTCAAATGATTGTTGGAGAAGTATTTCAGAACTGCTCCAAACAGTTTGATAATAAAATTACATTTATATCCTTAAATATAATATTTATGATTTATTTAATTAGATTATGTGCTCTTTTTAGTAATTTTACACTTTTTAACTATATCTTACAGCTACGTTACAAAACATCTTTTTAACACAAATATCTATTGTTTACTGCTCTTACTAACTTTTTTTGAACGACAATTTTATTAGAAACTAGCAAGTTGCTAGAAATTACATAATAATAAGGTTTGGGTTTTTAAGCCACTCATTCTAACTAAAAGTAACTTTGCTTCTATACCTACACCAATAGAAAGATTTAGTAATAACATCATCAAAAAGAACAGCTTTATTCGGAGCCTTGTCTTCAAAGATCGTCTGATTCCGATACCACCATAGAAGCCACCACATGACATAGTAAACACCTCCAAACATCAATTTATGCTTTCCAGAAATCCGCAACTTTGATACCCAATCTTTCCAGCTAGAATACGAGACGACATCAGAATCCGAAATATCCCACCATCTATTAATCAAACGACTAACCTTCTGAGCCATCACACATGTAAAAAACAAATGGTCAGTGTTCTCCACTTCAATTCCACAATTAACACAGGTAATTGAATCAATTGGGAAACCTCTACTCATCATATTATATTTTGTAGCCAAGCCATTCGCCATAACCTTCCATGCATGGATATTTACTTTATTAGGAATAAATCTATTCCAAGAGGTTTTCAACTCCCCACCTGCACTAATAATACCATCAATAAATTGCCTAGCCGAAGCCACCGTGAAAATTCTTGTACTATTTCTCGTCCAAGTCCACCTATCTACACAAGGGGCCATACTGACCTGCTGCAAACACTCGACCAGATCGTTAAATTGAGCTTGTTCTAAACCTCCTCTCGGACATCTACGAAAAGCATCTGATAAAGTGTGGTGACCAAGTTTCTCTCCGATAGTAATAGATTTATCTATCTCCAAAGTGTACATCCTAGGAAATCTAACTTAAGAATACCGTCCATATGCCACAGACCCTCCCAAAGATGAATAGACTCACCATTTCCAATTTTAATTTTCAGAAACTACATCAAATCGATCCTTTTATTTTAAGTTACTACTCTTACTAACTAACTGAAATAGGATGATTTAACATTGCTCTTAAAAAACGAACTATCAATAAAAAAAACCAAGAAAGAAATAATTTTGTTTACACATTCCTAGCAACCTATCATGAGTCAACTTACATTACCCAATGGTATCATATATTCATATTCCTTTTTATGAAAAAAAACAAAGGGTAATTACTGACAACTCAACCATAACTAAGGTACTAAAATTGACATGCGTTTGGATCTAGAAAATCACCCTCGTGGGTTGTGTTGGTGACTAGGATAATTTACAGCCGTTGATGGGACGGTAGATCAACCGTACTAATAAAAGACTTTCGATTAACATAGATCTTGATTCATAAATACTACAGTAACTAATCTGAGAGGTATATGTGGATATTAATCTAGCCGTTGATTTGATGAAGGTGTTACAATGGACGGTGTGGATTGCATTGAAGTGGGAACAAGAGGAATAATTCAAGTCAAAGTTAAGGGCGGTCTTAGGCACGTAGCATGTGATGAAAATGGGCCTATGTCAGTTGCTTGTTATGACAAATTTGGTGTACCTACAATTAACTCAAACTCAATATTTAATTACAGGCAAAATAGTGATAAAATATTAAAAAATTAATTTTATTCATTTATTATTTAAAATTTGATTATATTAAAAAAATTATAAACGTATTATTTTTGTCAAAATGTTTAAAATTAAATAAAACAAAATAATAAATATGCTAGTAATAAGAATAAGTGATATTTCATTACTTTTATCACTAGTGATAAATAATATTTCGTCATATTTATAACGTTAGTCTTTTTGTCCGATTTACAACTTTGAACATGTTGTGGGTATGATGAATATATAAAGTGGATTCAATCTTGAGTTTAGTTGGTGATAAAAAAAAACCTTCTCATACGAGAGATCCTTATAGAACCCTCTATAAGTTTTGAAAATGAATAGCGGTGGGGATGTGGTTTTGATTTTGTTTATGTGTAGATAAAGTTGCATTCAACAACGATTTATTGCGACTTACATCTTTCTTGTTATATCAGTTTTCTTTTTTTGATGACTACGAGGATTTGGTTTCAACAACAAGGCGACCATGTTCAACTTTTTTATTTTATAAATAAAAACACTACATTAAATAAAAGCGGGGATTTGGCTATGTGGTGAGTGTCTTTGTACGCATACTTTTGGTAAGAATTGTAGACATATGGATGGTGTTGTGGTTGAGTCTCCAGATTTTGAGGATTGTGCGATTCGGGGGATTGTTTTGCCGGTTTGTTCGCCTAGTGTGGATGTTGATGTTGATCGAGGTCAGGTTTCGTTGTCAGGTTCTGGGCCTCCTACAGATTGTGACGAGGGTTCTGTTAGAACTGGCTTAGGGGTGGGTTCACTTTGTTTGGATGTTGACCTCCTTGACCGTTTCTTTTTGACGCGCATACGCACGGTCAAGTGCATCCCGCCTAAGTTGAGGCTTGGTTTTGCTAGGATTTTTCTTAGTGCTCTTGACAAAGTTTTATCTAGCCCAAGTGATATTGCAGCGTGGGTGGAACTTCTCATCTTACCGGGTTGTATTTTGGCGGTGTTCGTACCGTCTTGCAGGGCTCAGCGGCGATCTGGTGAGAGGGAGCATGGTCAGTTTGTTAGTATTTCTAGTGCCATTGCTCGGTGGAGGGATTCTGGGGAGAGGATTGGTTTGATTAGAGATCGTTTAGGTGGTCCTTCCTTTTCTTCGCGTAGGTACTTGAGGTCGAAAGATGCTATGGCGGCTAATATTTCTCAGTGCAAGCGTAAGTTGAGTGATGGCCACTTTTCAGCGGCTATTAAGGTCCTCACTTCTTCGGGTGTTGCCCCTGATTCTCCTGACACCCTGGGGGATTTAGAGGCTAAGCATCCATTTGCCTCTCCTCCTGTTGTGCCTTCTTCTTCCTGTGGGGTGGACACGCTCTTTGTTCGCAAGGATCTGGTTTTGAATCGGATTCGTAGTTTTCCCAAAGGTACTTCTTGTGGTCGAGATGGGCTTAGAGCTCAACATTTTTTAGATGTTTTGGGAGGAGCGGCTTCTGCTGTGGCTGATGATCTTTTGGTTTCTATCACTGGTGTGGTTAATCTGTTTCTTTCTGGTAAGTGCCCTAGTCTGCTTGGTGAGTTTATTGCCAGTGCCCCTTTGACTCCGCTTGTTAAGCCTGGAGGGGGCATTCGGCCTATTGCTATTGGCATTGTTTGGAGGAGGCTTGTCTCTAAGGTTGCATCTTCTTCTGTTGGGGAATCGATGACCTCTTATATGCATGATTTTCAGTTTGGTGTGGGGGTGCCAGGTGGGTGTGAGGCGGTTCTTCATTCTGTCAGCAGGTTTGTGGAGGAGAGAGGGGATGAGGCCGGACTTTCTATGCTTTTGGTGGATTTTCAGAATGCATTTAATCTTGTTGATAGGAGCACCATTATTCATGAAGTTCGGTTGAGGTGTCCGGCTATCTCGCCTTGGGTGGAGTTTTGCTATTCTCGGCCAGCTCGGCTTTATTATGGGGATTCTATTCTTTGGTCTTCTCAGGGGGTTCAACAGGGTGATCCATTGGGTCCCTTATTATTCTCTCTTGCTCTGCATCCACTTATTCATGCTATTCATCAGGCGTGTGAGCTCTCCCTTCATGCATGGTACCTTGATGACGGCACTATTATTGGTGATACTCTTATGGTTGCTAAGGCTTTGGATATTATAAGTGTGGAAGGACCGGCTCGTGGGCTACATCTTAATGTTGATAAGTCTGAGCTTTTCTGGCCGGTGGAGGATCCTCGGGGGTTGGTAGATGGCCTCTTCCCTGCTTCTATTTCTCGTCCGAGGTCTGGTGTCAAGCTTCTTGGTGGCTCTATTAGTCGTGATTCAGGTTTTGCTGGTAATTTTGTTGCGCGTCGGGTTTCTAAGGCTATTTCTTTGTTAGAGGCTGTTAGGGGGCTTGATGACCCGCAATGTGAACTTCTTCTCCTTCGTTATTGTGCTGGTGTTTCTAAGTTGGTGTATGCTTTGAGGACTTGCCCCCTGGGTTTCTTGAGGGTGTTTTGTCACAGTTTGATCAGGCCTTACGCACGTCTTTGGAGTTGATTGTTACGGGTTCAGGGCCTGGGTTTGGTGATTTGCAGTGGCGTCTTGCTACTCTCCCTATCAGTATTGGTGGCCTAGGGGTTTTATGTGCTGAGGATGTCAGGCGATTTGCCTTTATTGCTTCTCGTTTACAGTCTGGTGTTTTGCAGGTTCGGATTTTGGCGAGGTCTGGGATTGTTTCGTCGGGCCCTATTTTTCAGTCTGCTCTTGATGCTTTCTCGACTTGTTGTGGTGTCGATCCTCTCTCTGTCACCACTAGCTCTCCTGCCCCCCAGTTTATGAAGTCTTTGGCAAAGAGTTACTTTGGTTTCATTGATGGTTGTTTGACGTCGCATTTCGGGTTGAGTCGTCGTCAGGAGGCACTTCTCAGCTGTGTGCGTGCTCCTCATGCGCAAGATTATCTCTTCACTATTCCGATTGATGGGTTGGGGCAGCGGATGAACCCGAGACAGTTTCGTGCGGTATTGTGTTATCGTTTGTCGATTCCTTTATTTCCTGATGGTTCTTTGTGCTCGGGTTGCCATGTACATCGGATGGATCTGTGGGGCGATCATGCTGTTCATTGTGCTAGTGATTTGGGGGTTAAGTTTCGGCACAATCTTGTTCGTGATGTGTTGTTTGATATTTGTTCTAAGGTTGGTGTGTCGGTGAGGAAAGAAGCTGATATGGGCTTTGTTTCTGATGGTGGGCGTGATCTTCGGCCAGCAGATTTATTGCTCCACAATTGGTCCCAGGGCAAAGATGCGTGTTTAGATGTTACAGGGGTTTCTCCGTTTGCAGGGGCGGGGTTGGAGTCGTGGGTTCCTGGGAGTGCTTTGCAGTCAGCTGTTCAGAAGAAGAAGAGGAATTATTCTTCTATTTGTGCTGAGCATGGTTACTCGTTTATTCCATTCGCCTTCTCGACTTTTGGGGAGTTTGAGGAGGAGGCGATGGGTACTCTCTCGCGTCTTAGGCGGTTAGCTGGTTGTCATTCTAATGACGCGAGGAGTGGCGGTTTTTTGATGTCTAGACTTAGTTTTTGTATTCAAAAAGGAGTGGGCGCGCAGCTTGTTTCGCGGCTCCCTTCCAATTTTGTGTGATTAATAAAATTGGTATTTAAAAAAATAAAAATAAAATAATAATAATAATAATAATAATAATAATAATAATAATAAATAAATAAATAATAATAATAATAATAGTAAAACTTAAAAACTTAAACTCCTCGATTAAAAAACCTTGACATTTCAACATAGCTCTATGCGGGACATTGTTTCGAAATTTTCCAATATTCATAGAATGCAAAATTCGAATGATAATAGTGTGATATTCGATTGCGGCTTCTTAATAGGTAGTATCTTCATAAGTCCCATTTGGATGCCTATATAAGACATTATTGTAAATCGAAGAAAATTGACCAACTTTAGACGAATCGTACTTTTTCATTTGCTGGTAACGGAGTCATGACTTCTTATTTTATCACTTATTTTGCTATGAAAATACTGGTAACGGAGTCACGACTTCTTATTTTATCACTTATTTTGCTATGAAGATACTCAGGTATCTTTGACCAAAACCCTTTCATCTGTTGACTTTTTCTTGGTAGGTACGCCTCCGAAACATGTATCCAAGTTTCAAACAAAGCTAACTCCTCATCGGGAGTGCACGAATGATTGGAACCCATTATTTTAGATGGTAAAAAATTGCTTGATGTAAAATAAATATGAGAGAAATGGTTTAAAAGTTTGGATATTTATAAGGGTGAAGTGTTTAAATTTAAAATTATTTAAAAAAAAAAATTATGCAACGGTCAAATTTAAAAACATTTTGATTTTTCTACGTGATTGAGATCGAGTTAGTCGAGTCGACGGACTCCACTAGATCGCTGTAACAAGTCGACTGAGTTCGAGGTCGATCGACTGAATCTATCAACCCTCGTTGCGGGCAACCTAAGAAAGAAAAATAGAGCTAAAATCGATGAAAATTAAGTATGGTGTAAGTATGGTTGTGGTGGGCATAAAAATACATTAAGAATGGGGTAAAAGCTATAAAATACCATCTTACTTATTGATGTGTGTCGACTTTAAACATTTACTATTTAATCTCGTGACTTTACCATTTTATTTTAAAATTTGTTTTGACTATATCAATATAAGCCTAAAATGACTATATTACCCCTTAAAATGACTAAAAAACCCTTTTGTCAGTTTGTTTCAACCCACATCTACACCACTCATTCTAATCTTATATCACCTCATCAATATGCTCCCCTCTCATATATTAATACTGTGATCCTACGGGCACGGTTAGACCCAAGACCCCATACCCCACTTCCTGATAATGTTGTGATTCACATCATTTTTATCCCTGTCTCTTTCCCTATCTCTGTCCCTTCCCCTGTCTCTTTCCCTTCCCCTGCTTCCATGAGGACTCAAACTCCTGCTCCTACTCCGCTCTCTATTCTTACCACCCACTTCTCGTTCAGCACCCCTGCATGTAGCATCAAACAAAACACAGAACATAAACTAAATTACCACAATACTATTGATGGCACACAAACTATGTTAGCATTTATGTGAAAAGTGGATCAATTTGAGTTACTTCTATTGATGGCACATAAATTGGTAAAATTTCGAATTTAGACTGTTAGCCAAAAGGGTAAGATGTTTTAAAACTGATTAACTGATTTGATCATGATTTTTATTACATAGTTTATAATATTGATCAATTAAAATATTCAATAGATATGGATGATAGAAGGTGTTGGTAAGTCAACCCAGTTCTAACTCAACCTACTTATTTACCCATCTGACCTTTTGTCCGACCAATCATTTTGCCAATTCCAAAACTATTTGCCATTTACAAGCAACAATATTCAAAGATGCAATAAGATACGCATTTTGGAATAGATTATTTAACAGGAATTGATTACTTTGTCTTTTTCAAAGTTCAAGCTTGATATTATCTTAAAAAAAAAAGTTTAGATCAACTTCCACACAAATAAATATGAACCGACCAAACAAAGAGAGAGAAAATAGATTGGCGGAGTGAGAAGCAGTTTGTGGCAATAGATGTAATTATGATGAAAAAGATAAGCGTAATATAGTCATTTTAGGCTTATATTGGTAAGTTAGAACAAATTTGAAAGTAAAATGGTAAAGTCACGAGATTAAATAGTAAGTGTTTAAAGTCGGCACAAATAAATAAGTAAGATGTTATTTTATATAACTTTTTGTGTGACTTGTATGACTTATCGGTTTTTTTTTTTTTTTTTTTGTATAACTGAGCAAGATGAAGATAAAGAGTACTGTTTGTGTTTTTCGTTGGTATTGTTTTACCTTTTTTGTCAAGAACTGCAAAAAGAATTGGTTTTTTTTGATAATGTGTTAGTAAATTAAAACGATAATAATTATTGTTATAATAATAAAATGTGATTTAAGAAACTAATAAGAATAAAAGGTTTGGGTTTTTAAGCCACTCATTCTAACTAAAAGTAACTTTGCTTCTATACCTACACCAATAGAAAGATTTAGTAATAACATCATCAAAAAGAACAGCTTTATTCGGAGCCTTGTCTTCAAAGATCGTCTGATTCCGATACCACCATAGAAGCCACCACATGACATAGTAAACACCTCCAAACATCAATTTATGCTTTCCAGAAATCCGCAACTTTGATACCCAATCTTTCCAGCTAGAATACGAGACGACATCAGAATCCGAAATATCCCACCATCTATTAATCAAACGACTAACCTTCTGAGCCATCACACATGTAAAAAACAAATGGTCAGTGTTCTCCACTTCAATTCCACAATTAACACAGGTAATTGAATCAATTGGGAAACCTCTACTCATCATATTATATTTTGTAGCCAAGCCATTCGCCATAACCTTCCATGCATGGATATTTACTTTATTAGGAATAAATCTATTCCAAGAGGTTTTCAACTCCCCACCTGCACTAATAATACCATCAATAAATTGCCTAGCCGAAGCCACCGTGAAAATTCTTGTACTATTTCTCGTCCAAGTCCACCTATCTACACAAGGGGCCATACTGACCTGCTGCAAACACTCGACCAGATCGTTAAATTGAGCTTGTTCTAAACCTCCTCTCGGACATCTACGAAAAGCATCTGATAAAGTGTGGTGACCAAGTTTCTCTCCGATAGTAATAGATTTATCTATCTCCAAAGTGTACATCCTAGGAAATCTAACTTAAGAATACCGTCCATATGCCACAGACCCTCCCAAAGATGAATAGACTCACCATTTCCAATTTTAATTTTCAGAAACTACATCAAATCGATCCTTTTATTTTAAGTTACTACTCTTACTAACTAACTGAAATAGGATGATTTAACATTGCTCTTAAAAAACGAACTATCAATAAAAAAAACCAAGAAAGAAATAATTTTGTTTACACATTCCTAGCAACCTATCATGAGTCAACTTACATTACCCAATGGTATCATATATTCATATTCCTTTTTATGAAAAAAAACAAAGGGTAATTACTGACAACTCAACCATAACTAAGGTACTAAAATTGACATGCGTTTGGATCTAGAAAATCACCCTCGTGGGTTGTGTTGGTGACTAGGATAATTTACAGCCGTTGATGGGACGGTAGATCAACCGTACTAATAAAAGACTTTCGATTAACATAGATCTTGATTCATAAATACTACAGTAACTAATCTGAGAGGTATATGTGGATATTAATCTAGCCGTTGATTTGATGAAGGTGTTACAATGGACGGTGTGGATTGCATTGAAGTGGGAACAAGAGGAATAATTCAAGTCAAAGTTAAGGGCGGTCTTAGGCACGTAGCATGTGATGAAAATGGGCCTATGTCAGTTGCTTGTTATGACAAATTTGGTGTACCTACAATTAACTCAAACTCAATATTTAATTACAGGCAAAATAGTGATAAAATATTAAAAAATTAATTTTATTCATTTATTATTTAAAATTTGATTATATTAAAAAAATTATAAACGTATTATTTTTGTCAAAATGTTTAAAATTAAATAAAACAAAATAATAAATATGCTAGTAATAAGAATAAGTGATATTTCATTACTTTTATCACTAGTGATAAATAATATTTCGTCATATTTATAACGTTAGTCTTTTTGTCCGATTTACAACTTTGAACATGTTGTGGGTATGATGAATATATAAAGTGGATTCAATCTTGAGTTTAGTTGGTGATAAAAAAAAACCTTCTCATACGAGAGATCCTTATAGAACCCTCTATAAGTTTTGAAAATGAATAGCGGTGGGGATGTGGTTTTGATTTTGTTTATGTGTAGATAAAGTTGCATTCAACAACGATTTATTGCGACTTACATCTTTCTTGTTATATCAGTTTTCTTTTTTTGATGACTACGAGGATTTGGTTTCAACAACAAGGCGACCATGTTCAACTTTTTTATTTTATAAATAAAAACACTACATTAAATAAAAGCGGGGATTTGGCTATGTGGTGAGTGTCTTTGTACGCATACTTTTGGTAAGAATTGTAGACATATGGATGGTGTTGTGGTTGAGTCTCCAGATTTTGAGGATTGTGCGATTCGGGGGATTGTTTTGCCGGTTTGTTCGCCTAGTGTGGATGTTGATGTTGATCGAGGTCAGGTTTCGTTGTCAGGTTCTGGGCCTCCTACAGATTGTGACGAGGGTTCTGTTAGAACTGGCTTAGGGGTGGGTTCACTTTGTTTGGATGTTGACCTCCTTGACCGTTTCTTTTTGACGCGCATACGCACGGTCAAGTGCATCCCGCCTAAGTTGAGGCTTGGTTTTGCTAGGATTTTTCTTAGTGCTCTTGACAAAGTTTTATCTAGCCCAAGTGATATTGCAGCGTGGGTGGAACTTCTCATCTTACCGGGTTGTATTTTGGCGGTGTTCGTACCGTCTTGCAGGGCTCAGCGGCGATCTGGTGAGAGGGAGCATGGTCAGTTTGTTAGTATTTCTAGTGCCATTGCTCGGTGGAGGGATTCTGGGGAGAGGATTGGTTTGATTAGAGATCGTTTAGGTGGTCCTTCCTTTTCTTCGCGTAGGTACTTGAGGTCGAAAGATGCTATGGCGGCTAATATTTCTCAGTGCAAGCGTAAGTTGAGTGATGGCCACTTTTCAGCGGCTATTAAGGTCCTCACTTCTTCGGGTGTTGCCCCTGATTCTCCTGACACCCTGGGGGATTTAGAGGCTAAGCATCCATTTGCCTCTCCTCCTGTTGTGCCTTCTTCTTCCTGTGGGGTGGACACGCTCTTTGTTCGCAAGGATCTGGTTTTGAATCGGATTCGTAGTTTTCCCAAAGGTACTTCTTGTGGTCGAGATGGGCTTAGAGCTCAACATTTTTTAGATGTTTTGGGAGGAGCGGCTTCTGCTGTGGCTGATGATCTTTTGGTTTCTATCACTGGTGTGGTTAATCTGTTTCTTTCTGGTAAGTGCCCTAGTCTGCTTGGTGAGTTTATTGCCAGTGCCCCTTTGACTCCGCTTGTTAAGCCTGGAGGGGGCATTCGGCCTATTGCTATTGGCATTGTTTGGAGGAGGCTTGTCTCTAAGGTTGCATCTTCTTCTGTTGGGGAATCGATGACCTCTTATATGCATGATTTTCAGTTTGGTGTGGGGGTGCCAGGTGGGTGTGAGGCGGTTCTTCATTCTGTCAGCAGGTTTGTGGAGGAGAGAGGGGATGAGGCCGGACTTTCTATGCTTTTGGTGGATTTTCAGAATGCATTTAATCTTGTTGATAGGAGCACCATTATTCATGAAGTTCGGTTGAGGTGTCCGGCTATCTCGCCTTGGGTGGAGTTTTGCTATTCTCGGCCAGCTCGGCTTTATTATGGGGATTCTATTCTTTGGTCTTCTCAGGGGGTTCAACAGGGTGATCCATTGGGTCCCTTATTATTCTCTCTTGCTCTGCATCCACTTATTCATGCTATTCATCAGGCGTGTGAGCTCTCCCTTCATGCATGGTACCTTGATGACGGCACTATTATTGGTGATACTCTTATGGTTGCTAAGGCTTTGGATATTATAAGTGTGGAAGGACCGGCTCGTGGGCTACATCTTAATGTTGATAAGTCTGAGCTTTTCTGGCCGGTGGAGGATCCTCGGGGGTTGGTAGATGGCCTCTTCCCTGCTTCTATTTCTCGTCCGAGGTCTGGTGTCAAGCTTCTTGGTGGCTCTATTAGTCGTGATTCAGGTTTTGCTGGTAATTTTGTTGCGCGTCGGGTTTCTAAGGCTATTTCTTTGTTAGAGGCTGTTAGGGGGCTTGATGACCCGCAATGTGAACTTCTTCTCCTTCGTTATTGTGCTGGTGTTTCTAAGTTGGTGTATGCTTTGAGGACTTGCCCCCTGGGTTTCTTGAGGGTGTTTTGTCACAGTTTGATCAGGCCTTACGCACGTCTTTGGAGTTGATTGTTACGGGTTCAGGGCCTGGGTTTGGTGATTTGCAGTGGCGTCTTGCTACTCTCCCTATCAGTATTGGTGGCCTAGGGGTTTTATGTGCTGAGGATGTCAGGCGATTTGCCTTTATTGCTTCTCGTTTACAGTCTGGTGTTTTGCAGGTTCGGATTTTGGCGAGGTCTGGGATTGTTTCGTCGGGCCCTATTTTTCAGTCTGCTCTTGATGCTTTCTCGACTTGTTGTGGTGTCGATCCTCTCTCTGTCACCACTAGCTCTTTTGCCCCCCAGTTTATGAAGTCTTTGGCAAAGAGTTACTTTGGTTTCATTGATGGTTGTTTGACGTCGCATTTCGGGTTGAGTCGTCGTCAGGAGGCACTTCTCAGCTGTGTGCGTGCTCCTCATGCGCAAGATTATCTCTTCACTATTCCGATTGATGGGTTGGGGCAGCGGATGAACCCGAGACAGTTTCGTGCGGTATTGTGTTATCGTTTGTCGATTCCTTTATTTCCTGATGGTTCTTTGTGCTCGGGTTGCCATGTACATCGGATGGATCTGTGGGGCGATCATGCTGTTCATTGTGCTAGTGATTTGGGGGTTAAGTTTCGGCACAATCTTGTTCGTGATGTGTTGTTTGATATTTGTTCTAAGGTTGGTGTGTCGGTGAGGAAAGAAGCTGATATGGGCTTTGTTTCTGATGGTGGGCGTGATCTTCGGCCAGCAGATTTATTGCTCCACAATTGGTCCCAGGGCAAAGATGCGTGTTTAGATGTTACAGGGGTTTCTCCGTTTGCAGGGGCGGGGTTGGAGTCGTGGGTTCCTGGGAGTGCTTTGCAGTCAGCTGTTCAGAAGAAGAAGAGGAATTATTCTTCTATTTGTGCTGAGCATGGTTACTCGTTTATTCCATTCGCCTTCTCGACTTTTGGGGAGTTTGAGGAGGAGGCGATGGGTACTCTCTCGCGTCTTAGGCGGTTAGCTGGTTGTCATTCTAATGACGCGAGGAGTGGCGGTTTTTTGATGTCTAGACTTAGTTTTTGTATTCAAAAAGGAGTGGGCGCGCAGCTTGTTTCGCGGCTCCCTTCCAATTTTGTGTGATTAATAAAATTGGTATTTAAAAAAATAAAAATAAAATAATAATAATAATAATAATAATAATAATAATAATAAAAAATAAATAAATAATAATAATAATAATAGTAAAACTTAAAAACTTAAACTCCTCGATTAAAAAACCTTGACATTTCAACATAGCTCTATGCGGGACATTGTTTCGAAATTTTCCAATATTCATAGAATGCAAAATTCGAATGATAATAGTGTGATATTCGATTGCGGCTTCTTAATAGGTAGTATCTTCATAAGTCCCATTTGGATGCCTATATAAGACATTATTGTAAATCGAAGAAAATTGACCAACTTTAGACGAATCGTACTTTTTCATTTGCTGGTAACGGAGTCATGACTTCTTATTTTATCACTTATTTTGCTATGAAAATACTGGTAACGGAGTCACGACTTCTTATTTTATCACTTATTTTGCTATGAAGATACTCAGGTATCTTTGACCAAAACCCTTTCATCTGTTGACTTTTTCTTGGTAGGTACGCCTCCGAAACATGTATCCAAGTTTCAAACAAAGCTAACTCCTCATCGGGAGTGCACGAATGATTGGAACCCATTATTTTAGATGGTAAAAAATTGCTTGATGTAAAATAAATATGAGAGAAATGGTTTAAAAGTTTGGATATTTATAAGGGTGAAGTGTTTAAATTTAAAATTATTTAAAAAAAAAAATTATGCAACGGTCAAATTTAAAAACATTTTGATTTTTCTACGTGATTGAGATCGAGTTAGTCGAGTCGACGGACTCCACTAGATCGCTGTAACAAGTCGACTGAGTTCGAGGTCGATCGACTGAATCTATCAACCCTCGTTGCGGGCAACCTAAGAAAGAAAAATAGAGCTAAAATCGATGAAAATTAAGTATGGTGTAAGTATGGTTGTGGTGGGCATAAAAATACATTAAGAATGGGGTAAAAGCTATAAAATACCATCTTACTTATTGATGTGTGTCGACTTTAAACATTTACTATTTAATCTCGTGACTTTACCATTTTATTTTAAAATTTGTTTTGACTATATCAATATAAGCCTAAAATGACTATATTACCCCTTAAAATGACTAAAAAACCCTTTTGTCAGTTTGTTTCAACCCACATCTACACCACTCATTCTAATCTTATATCACCTCATCAATATGCTCCCCTCTCATATATTAATACTGTGATCCTACGGGCACGGTTAGACCCAAGACCCCATACCCCACTTCCTGATAATGTTGTGATTCACATCATTTTTATCCCTGTCTCTTTCCCTATCTCTGTCCCTTCCCCTGTCTCTTTCCCTTCCCCTGCTTCCATGAGGACTCAAACTCCTGCTCCTACTCCGCTCTCTATTCTTACCACCCACTTCTCGTTCAGCACCCCTGCATGTAGCATCAAACAAAACACAGAACATAAACTAAATTACCACAATACTATTGATGGCACACAAACTATGTTAGCATTTATGTGAAAAGTGGATCAATTTGAGTTACTTCTATTGATGGCACATAAATTGGTAAAATTTCGAATTTAGACTGTTAGCCAAAAGGGTAAGATGTTTTAAAACTGATTAACTGATTTGATCATGATTTTTATTACATAGTTTATAATATTGATCAATTAAAATATTCAATAGATATGGATGATAGAAGGTGTTGGTAAGTCAACCCAGTTCTAACTCAACCTACTTATTTACCCATCTGACCTTTTGTCCGACCAATCATTTTGCCAATTCCAAAACTATTTGCCATTTACAAGCAACAATATTCAAAGATGCAATAAGATACGCATTTTGGAATAGATTATTTAACAGGAATTGATTACTTTGTCTTTTTCAAAGTTCAAGCTTGATATTATCTTAAAAAAAAAAGTTTAGATCAACTTCCACACAAATAAATATGAACCGACCAAACAAAGAGAGAGAAAATAGATTGGCGGAGTGAGAAGCAGTTTGTGGCAATAGATGTAATTATGATGAAAAAGATAAGCGTAATATAGTCATTTTAGGCTTATATTGGTAAGTTAGAACAAATTTGAAAGTAAAATGGTAAAGTCACGAGATTAAATAGTAAGTGTTTAAAGTCGGCACAAATAAATAAGTAAGATGTTATTTTATATAACTTTTTGTGTGACTTGTATGACTTATCGGTTTTTTTTTTTTTTTTTTTTGTATAACTGAGCAAGATGAAGATAAAGAGTACTGTTTGTGTTTTTCGTTGGTATTGTTTTACCTTTTTTGTCAAGAACTGCAAAAAGAATTGGTTTTTTTTGATAATGTGTTAGTAAATTAAAACGATAATAATTATTGTTATAATAATAAAATGTGATTTAAGAAACTAATAAGAATAAAAGGTAAAAATATATTGAAGGATATATTAGTCATTTCATCGGGCTTATAGGGGCTTGAGCCTTTAAAATAAGCTCTAATAAGCTTTGTTTGGCACACATGTTTGGTTCATGTTTCAAAAGCTACAAACGATTTAGAAGAAATTTGAAGTAATTTTCGAGTAAAATTACTTGCCCTAGTTTAGAAAAATCGTAGATTGGAAGACTTATAAATTCGTATATCACTTTGTTACAGGACTGTTTAGGGGTTTGTTTGGGATACTAACTTTGGGGATGTTTGCTACACCTTTCCAGAATTCTCGGAGACTTCAGATCAATGGGATGTAGGCATTAGTAAGCTAGTCCTATTGATTCCATCTAATTTGGTGGTAGTATTGTGGGGTCGCTCGATGAAGCTTGGATTTTGCCGTATTGGAGATAACAAGTGGACATATGTTTCCGAGGGCTGGAGCGGGATGATATACGATATTACTTATTACCACAGACGAGTTTATAGTTTCGACTGTAAAAGCAACATCCGAGCATGCGATGTTGATGGGAGAGATCTCACAATCATGGTTGAGGTTTCAAGGCTCCCAATTGATGAAGTGTTTGGAGCTTATAATCTGGAATTCACGAATTTGTTAAATTGACTAAAAACATACTAGGACTACATGGAGCCGAATGATATACTATGTAACAACAAATATGGTCAAAGATAAAGCAGCTAGATAATTTAACAATTGAATAAACTTTGTAACAATAGATATGACTTCTTCACTTTAACTGAAGCATCAACATGTCCTCCTGTTGTTTCAAAATTAAGAATTTGGACGAGTCAGTGCCAAAGTAGTATGACAACTTGCATCCCGAATCCACGCATACCTGAGAGAATGTATGTTAAACAGATAAGTGGCAATTGCGTGCTCGCTAAAAGGACAAGCCACCATTTCCAGCTTACTCAATTTCGGGCACCCTTTTAATAACTCCACAAGTCCTGCATCAGACTCTCCTGCATAACCAAGAGACAAAAATCTCAGATTATGACCATACTTCCCAATATACCCCAAACCGGCGTTTGTTAATCCTCCATGTCGAGGACGAAGATGGATACATAACCTTTCAAGTTTGCTACAACCAATTAGCATAGCTCTGATCCCCTCGTCAAGTGGAAGTGGCGTTTTACTGTAGTTATATATCAAACTCACACTGAAATCACGGAGGTTCTTCAAATAAGTTCTTATCCACTCAAAAATTTCACTCGAGATTTTATGGAGTCGAATATGTAAACATTCCAACTCAAGACATCCTTTTACCATGGTAATGAGTCCCATTTGAGTCACCAAAGTATCAGTCTTAAATTTGCGCAATTTTTTGCAAAACGCACCAATAACTTGCAATCCCGTGTCTCCAAATGCACAATCCGTACTGAGAACTTCCAAGTTAGGACAACTCTTAAACAATAAACACTGGATATTAGTATCCAAACTTCCACAGTGAAGATGCAATTCCCGTAGCTGATGCACAAAGGGGAGAACAAATGGAAAGGAACTTTCGGTTAGGTAATATATACCCATACAACGCATACTTGTAGGAAACGTAAAACCAGTATACACCTCGACCTCGTCATCAACCCATTCACCGCCAAGAAATTCTTCTAACCTAACAGCATATCTAAAGACATCTACTAGATTAATTATATCGAGTCTGTCCATCTTCAAAGATACAAGAGACCGACTAGAATATTTCGCGAGAAGTGAAAGATCTTCAATATCATGTATAGTAAAGTACCTAAAATCCAATGATGCAATGCCCGTGTTTTGCAACGCCAATTCATGTAACCATTTCCCATCCTTATTATTGAACAGGTTTCCTTTCAAACACAAAGTTCTCAAATCGTTACAATATATACCGATATAGAGTAATCCATCCGTGGAAAACCCTTTACACTTACTAATCTTCAATACCTTTAAATCTCTACCACGCGTTGTAGCCAAGAGCTTAAGATCCGAATCATCAATAATCATGTTACGAATTTGAAGTGAATTCAAGCGCTCAAATGATACAGCTATTTCTTGAATCCATTGATTCATGTCAATACTCAACTTCTTCTCTAGAAACCAATTTAGCAATCCTTTGAGGGTTAGAGACTCAATAGACGGAAACCGCTGATGCAAGCGAGAAGGCGTGGGAGCGTAAAACACGTGTACAGTCACATGTTTACGTGTCATACAATCGAGCGTATACCAATTACGACAAACTGTAGAAATAGAGTTTCGGTCATCGCCGTTTTGTATGTAAGGAATAACACAGTTAAGAACAGTATCGATTGCCTCGTGTGGTTGATTCTCCATATCTTTTGATGATATAAGGGGCTCAAAAGCCAATGCTCAGCTGGATGATCGAAAACGTGATCTTTAGAATTAGTCTGATCTGAGAAAAATGTATATGATATATGAGGCCTCATAACTTATAATCAATGCTAAGGAGTTCGCGTTCGACTACTTTTCAAACAAGAAAATAAGCTAAAAAAACAGTAAATAAGATGGTAATTTGGGTAAGCTTATGCTTAAATTCATATGTGTTCTCAAAAATCTTTGTTTCATAAAAAGTTATAAGCCCTTTTACAAAGTTACTAAGCACCTACAATAAGCTTACTCAAAACACCATCAAACTGGTAACTAGTTTTTCCAAAAATTAGCTTAACCCTCTAACTAAGCCAAAACTTTTGGTCTTCTGCAAAATAAGCCACAAAAAAATTAAAGGTCAAACATAACACCTAGATTATAAGCTTGTATTATGAAAAGAATGAATAAACTTACAGTGTTAATTGGTGCATGATATCACCTAGATTATAAGATAATTGGTGCATGATATCATATCTTTTGGTTTTGAATCGAAACACAAAAAAAGATTTTAGTCAGATTCCTCTTGTCTTATTGGTTTGTCGACATGAGTTTCAAATCTTGAAGACTTGAACCTTAAAGTTTTAGATATGGCACTATGCCCCCCTTTATATGAACATGTTCATATATACACTACAAAATCATAGTAGTACCTTCTCAAAATATTGAATCAAGTCATTTACAAATCTTTTATCTAATCACATCGTTGTACTTTACTTAATTACACGTCAATGATCACACGTATTCTAGTCGAGTCAACACAAGTATGCTAGTCGAGTTAACACACGTATTCTAGTCAAGACGACAAAATGAACATATTATTAGATGATTAGATAGTGCCGAAACGGCTTTATATTTATATACATGAACATTAAAAAAATCATTTCTAAAACCCGACAACATTTAAGGGGATATATTAAGTCATCACTATCTACCATTTATCTTTTTTCTCTTATGTGATTTACCTTCATCATTTTTCTAACATGACCATTATTATCGTGAGGCACACTATGGCTGCAAATACCACTAACTTGCTGAAATGACGACAATATCTTCAAACAATGCTCGAACCAGAACACATGTCGTAGAGGAGTAATTAATGAATCACCGGAGAGAAAACACAAGTTGGAGAAGTCCTCGTAAAATTTAATGAATCACCGTAATATTATAATATAAAAACCTCGAGTTCAACTAGAGACGAAGAAAACATCGTCGAAGGTTTATTTCCGCGCGAATATACTAACAGATAACGATCGTTAGCCACGAAAAGTTAACCCGTTAAACGTAATTGAAGATTTTCGATTATTGCCGTAGCCATCAAGTTTTGAAAAATTAACTCACTAAAGGTAATTAAAGATTTCAGTAATATAAAACTAAATCCACGTATAGTAATGTAAATAAACAAAACAAATGTACAATGACTTGTATAAACATTTTAAGAAAGTATAATGACTACTGAGTGTAAAAACGTTTTTATGAACCAAGTGGTTTACTTGAAACTAAAGAAATTAAAGTAGACTTTTATTGTGATAGTAATGTAGCTGGATGCACGTCTCTAGAGTAAATGTTGAAAACATTTCTCTTTTCTAAATTACTACAAATTGAGAAAATATCTTATCTTTCAATCATCCCATCTTGCACCCGGTACATGGCTTGTTATGGTTATTACCTCACGCTGATTGGTAATACGAACGCGACACCGCCCCAACTGTCATCGGTGTTGGTGTCGAAAATACTAACCAATGTTATCTTTTTTCATTGATTATGTTAGTCGGAGCGTTTTATAACTTGAATGATTGTGGAGGTGTATTTTGAAAAATATATGTGGCAATGCAAGCTCCATGGCTCTTGCAATTACAATAGAATAGACATCAAATAGTCCTTTAAGGGACCTGCTAAAAAGTACGAAACAACAGTTGATGAAAAAAGTGTACTATAAGATAAACAGCGGTCAAAATGGGGAAAATACAAAACACATGTATATATTTTTTGGTTTTGTTATAAAATTGGGAAATCGAAAAATTCAAAAACAGAAAATAAAGTTTGATGTTGCATTTCAAAAAAAAAAAAAGTTTGAAAAGTCAAAACTGTTAAAAAGCTGATAAAAATTGTATTGTATTATATTGTTAACAAGAAATCAGAAAACAACGGGCCATAATTTTGGGAGCAGGGTAGTTGGAGACATTTTGCTGGTGCAATGATACGTATTGGTACCTCACGGATGCGTTGCATTTTCGTGAGCCGGAAGGGGCTGTTGGAATACAATTTGCTAGGGCTTATTGGCGTTATTATTATGTGGCGCTTGGATTGTCTTCCCTTTGATGCGGTGCTACAACTACCCTGGGAGTTGTAGCGTAGTTATTTTATAACCTCTTGTTATCAACGATGGTAATTTTGTCTTGGAAGAAGGGCTGAGTTTTGAAATGGTGTTTCTAAAGTTTCTATATTCGGTATTCTTACACTATTGACGGTTGTTATGGATGCACCTTAGCGGTCAGATGTATGTTTACATGCTTTATGGTCACAAGTGTGATGCGTCATGCAATTTCCAAGAGTCGAGGGTTAAGTGGGAAGACTTGGACGTTGTATAGATAAATATGGTTTTTTTTTTTTATAGTTTTCCTACTTATTTAGGTCATAAGAATGACATGTTCTTATGTAGGATTGTTGCGCTTTGGTGCATTTTTGGTGTCTATGTAACGGGTTGTGATATAGGAAAACACCTATATCTATTGTACTTAAACGATTTTTTGGTGTATTACTATTTACCGGGGAAACCTTTACTAAAAAAGAAAAGAAAAATGGAGACATACTTGACCGCTTTCAAGCACAAGAAACCGATTGCAGTCAGTGACGGCGGTGCATGATTTAAATTCTTTTCTTATTGTTTTCTGTATTAGATCATCAGTTTTGACATCCACAGCTGCAGCCGCTTCATCGAGAACAAGAATCTTTGATTTCCTTAGCAATGCCCTTGTAAGACTCAGTAGTTGTCTTTGTCCGACGCTAAAATTTTCCCCTCCCTTTAACACCTACATCATGATTCATGATCAAACCGTTATTTCACTCATGAACCATTAAGAAACAAAATATCTTCAAATATCATCTGTGACAAAGTACAACTTCAACTAACTATAAATGTTAGTGTAGTAACCTAGTATGTATTCACATTTTGACCCGCACCTGACCTGTTATCAGTAGGGGTGTTCACGGGTTGGGTCGGGTCGGTTCGGTTAGTTAGACGATTTTTATTATCCATCGCGGTTCGGTTAGTTAAATTTACTATCCATAACCGAACCGTACAAGGCGGTTAACTGGACATACGGTTACCCGAAATGAGCGGTTACCCACGGTTCGGGTCACGGTTAACCATTATATAAGTTTCATAAAGTTTTAGTTTATAAATAATAACATGGTTTAGAACATAGAATGTAGTTTTCGTATAATTCAACGACATTAAATAGATAAAAATCATATAAAAATTATTTCGTTAAAAAAAGTGCATTAGAATATTCATAAATAACATATTAAGTAAAAAATATTTATTCGATATTTATAAACTACGATCACATTAATTAAATTTACATATACATGTTTAAAACAGTTGTCATTAAGAGTAAAAAAAGAGTTGTATAATAAAAGTAGGGTACTAATACAATTAATACATGTACTATAATTTGAATATTTAGTTAAAAATTTTAATGTATAATATGTGCGGTTCGGTTCGATTAACCACGGATATCTAAAAATGAAAACCGTAACCGAACCGTTATAAGCGGGTTTTTTTCGATTTCGGTTTTTTTCGGTTTCGGTTTCGGTTTCTTCGGTTTCGGGTTTTTTCGGTTTCGGATTGAGCGGTTCGGCTCGGTTCGTCGGTTTCTCGGTTTTTTTAACACCCCTAGTTATCAGGACAAGTTATAAGGACAAGACTGACTCTACAGTAAACTAAAGGGACCTGGAAATAAATGAAAATACCAAGCCACATCAGCAATCACACTGATGATTCAAGAGCCTCCCAAATATCATAATCACTATGCTGTAAACAGAATTGAGGTAAAATAATGTTGTAGACAGAATTGTTACATAAAAAGTCTAAATAAAAACAAATAACAATTAATTAACGCATAACCATCCTTAAACTACAAAATAGAAAAATTCCACAATGAATCCTATTCTGAAAAAATTCAAACATTCCGAGTTGTCATATTTTCATGTTGAAATTTACTCAACCCTTTCATTTTATTTGCGGTTTCTTTGTTTTTGTTAAAATGACTATAGCCAAAAAAATTTCTTTAACAAAATAAATATCAGTTTTAAAATGCTTGGTTCTCCCAATTTCCCGTCAATTTTATTGTCACAAAATATTTTTACAACTCATCATCACACTCTCGTAAATATTTATGCGAATGCCTGCGTCATGACGTAAGTGACAATTTTGTTATCAATCATGCTTTTTGAGAAGAAATTTTCGTGAGAAATATATGTACATATGTATATAATTGTTATCGGACACATTGATAAGTTTTCGAAATTACTTTACTAATCATGGAAACAAAGTTAACATCATTTTATTATATCTTTTGCAAGGGTTGCATCACGTCGTATTCACAATGTTGGTCTTTTTGCTCATTCTTATCTACTTCATTTTCATTACGTAACGATTAACATTTTCATATTATTCAACTCATGACAGTTAAGTTTTGTTATTTTACTTTTGGTTCTTTTATATAGTATTCATGGGATAGTGTAGTATACATTACAAACAAGGTATCTTAGATATAATCAAGCACATAGAAATGTTTTCTGTTTCTCCGTCGACATACATATCAACCTCCAAAGAAGTTCCGCTTGAAATTCGTGGATGGTGTCGAATTCACAAAGACGGCAGGTTTGAGAGATTGGCTGGAACTACTACGGTCCCTGCTGGATCCGATCCTTTAACTGGTGTTCAATCAAAAGACGTCGTCCTATCATCAAAAACCAAAGTTTCTGTTAGAATTTACATCCCTAAATTCGCTACCTCGAATGAAAAGCTCCCCATTCTGATCTATTTTCATGGAGGCGGGTACATGATAGAATCAGCCACCTCATCAACATACCACCCGACGCTTAACATGATCACAAGAGAATCTAATGTCATTGCAGTCTCGGTTGACTACAGGCTAGCGCCAGAATATCCTATCCCAGCTATGTATGAGGATTCATGGGAAGCGATCAGATGGGTTGCTTCCCATGATTTAGGACATGGTCCTGACAATTGGTTAAATGACTATGCTGATCTTAAAAATGTGTTTCTAGGCGGTGATAGCGTGGGTGCTAATATTGCCCACAATATGGCTATTCGGGTTGGATTAAACCTTAATCTTGTTAGTAAACTCGAGCTCAAGGGCTTGATTTTGCTTCATCCATTTTTCAATGGGGAGGAACCTATTGAACAAAAGACGAGGAAAGATAGGGAATTTGAAGTGGCGAAGGACTATTTGTGGAATTTGGTAAACCCAAAGGGGATCGGACGGGATGACCCGTTGTTTAATCCGGGCACTGACACGAATGTTACAAGCTTAAAGTGCTCTAAGATACTTGTGTGTATTGGTGAGAAGGATAAGTTGAGAGGTATGGGTTTGTATTACAAAAAAGTGATGGAAAAAAGTGGATGGATAGGAAGAGTAGATGTTATGGAGAGCAAAGGGGAGGGTCATGTGTTTTTTTTGCATAACACTTCAAGTGAAAATTCTCGCACATTGCGCAAGAGGATATGCATCTTCATCAATCCTATTCGTAATAAAGCATAAACAAATTTATATGAACATATGTCTACATCACTTTATATGAACATATGGATCCCAGACTCCCAGAGTCCCAGTATTGTCACATGATACCGTCGACAGCTCCAACGTGTGATTCTGGTTATTTACGGTTATTGTATAAACAAATTTATGCTCAGAATCTTTGTAAGGATCAAGTAGACTATCTGATAAACTGTACTTTTTCGAAAAAAGATATTGGTTTGAAGTGACGGTCGATTGAACTCTAAATGTTTTGTAAGTATTGAATAAGACACTAGACTCATACGGGATTGTAATATTGTATACTAACTGAGATCTTTTACGAAGATTATATGAAAAAAAACGTATCATCTTTATTTTGTAATACATAAAAGATGATGTTACACCAATTGTCAAATGGTAACAATCAGCTTATTGTTCTCGTGTTCATCCCGCAACACTTGTATTTGTTAATTGCTCCATGAAGCGGAATTACAATGAGAAGCACTTAAACACAATTGCAAAAGTTTATTTAATTTGGTAATCTAAAATTACAAAAAGCTGCCCATCGCAAAATTATAAGTTTCTCAATATCCTCACTTCGTGCTACTTCTTTCAGACACGCCATGAGCGATTCTGTTCTTGCTTGTTCTTTCACATATGTCATGAGCGATTTGTACTTGCTAAAAATTGATTTCTGAACATAAACAACGAAAGTTAGTTATCCACTAGAGCAAATGAAAACTATTTTAGGGCGGATGATACCTCATTCTGTTGCCTTCCAAGTTTATGAGCATTTTTATAGGCTTTCACCATCCTCAAAGAAATTTGTTCAAGTACCCTCTCCATACATCTGATTCTATTTCTCTGAAGATCCAACTTCTCGATTAAGTTGATCCCTTCTCACAGTGCGAGCTTTAAGTAGTTGGTTTAACACAATCTAGCCGTATATAAACATGGATTAATTGACTAGTAATACATAATAAGATGGACCAGAACTTTAAAGAGGTATAGACCTGTCTGTATTGTTTGTCAGAGACTGTTCTACTTGGCCGACTTCTATATCTCCACAAACGATCAGGTTCATTAGGTTCTGTTGGTGCTGAGTATATTTATTTTGTATCACTGACATTTCTAATTTCATTATATAATTTTGCTTCCTCTACCCGGTTATTGTTTCCATGTTGGATCCTGTGTACAAGGCTCTCCATCTTTCAACACAACGATGAAATGAGCCATTTGTTAAAAGCTATGACAAAGGTAAAGAAAAGAAAAAGTTTTGTAAGTCTTATCGATACACACCACATAGTTAAGCTCTTGTGGACCATCATCAAAATAGTTGCCCAATTTCATTGATAGAAGTTCTTCCTGAACTTGTTTCATATATTCCAAGTCCATCCTCCCTTTGTTGAGCCTATTATGTGTAAGATTTAGGGTGTCTGTACGACGGGTGTGATAATCTTGGATATCTAACTTGAATCGTGTTTGGTTCACTTTCCGTATAAAGTATTTCGACCCTATGATGCCTGGGTTACACGAAATCCTTATCGGGATAATTCAAGTAGAAACACTTTTATTCTAGGCACAAGAGATCAAAGCAGGAACTGAGAATATTATGGTTTTTCGTTATGTTCATATGAGATCAATGTCTGTTAATGAACATACAGAAATTGACAGTTACATGCAGTTAACAACGGTTGGAATACAGTTAATTCCAAGGGTCACAACTGTTGGGTTTTAGCGGGAAAATAAGAAACTCCTTAATGCCGATTCGTAAAAATCGTTTAGGTTTTGGGGCGCTGACCTGTCAGCGGGACCCCAGCAAGGGGCTCTGCCCCTTGACCCCGCAAGGGGCGCAGCCCCCTTGACCCCTGCATTTTCGTCGTGGGCGATAACATAATAGCTCAACGAGTGTGCACTCCGCACTTCCCCTAACTCGCGTCAGAACCGAATATGAAATCTCATTGATCTCTAGTAAATCCCGATTAACTAAAATAGTTGATGATACTAAAATCACCAACAAATCCCCCCCATTTTAGTGTAATCCTTGATCTACTAAAATATATATAATGATATATACAAGTATAAAAACAAACATAACAAAACAAACAAATGCATAAATGAAAATGTCTTGCGATTGAATTTTCATCTTAGTATAATACACATTCCAAATATTCGAGAATCGGGGTGTCGTAACGATTGAACCCGTCAACTCATGTGAATACCTGAAGATACTATACACATAAGTTTCTACAACACTCTACAGTTCAGTCTTGACACTATTACAAGCCATGTGTCCCTATCCATTAATGAACATATAGAAAGCCAAGTCCAAGCTTCTTGAAGCGGCAAAACTTCATGCTCATATAGGTGATCCTTTTAATCTTGCTCCTGCATGCAATTTTTCAAAAGAACCATTAAGAAGATATACTTCAACCTAACATCACTCGCAGGTCTGAACACATACCTTGGGATAATAAACACATGCGTTCCAATCTCTAGCTATGAGCTTTCCACATTGAATTCAGCTTCTAACGTTGTATTAGAAGGGAATTGGGTATCTCATAGGTAGTAGATCTAGATGGACATTAAACCCACCCCAATCACCGACTTATTCACTAAGTCTCTAGCTAACGCCTTCGTCAAGTGGTCAGCTAAATTATTTTGTGACCGAACAAATTCAGTAGATATCACACCATTCATGATTAGTTCCCTAATCATACTATGTCTAACACCCAAGTGTCTAGACTTGCCATTGTATATTTGACTATAAGCTTTAGCCAAAGTGGCAGCACTATCACAATGAATAAAAATTGGTGATATTGGTTTCGGCCATATTGGAATCTCATGTATCAAGTTCCTTAGACAATCTGCTTCTTTACCAGCAGCAGCCAATGCTACAAACTCAGATTCCATAGTTGAATCAGTGATGCATGTTTGCTTCTTGGAAGCCCATGAAATGGCACCTCCCCCAAGCAAGAACACCCATCCACTAGTAGAAGACGAATCTTCAACATGATTTATCCAGCTAGCATCAGAATAACCTTCTAACACCGAAGGATATCCAACATATGATAAACCATAATCCTTAGTACCTTTCAAGTACTTAAATACTCTTGTTATCGCATGCCAATGCTGTCTACTAGGATTACTAGTAAACCTACTCAGCTTGCCAACTGCATAAGCAATATCAGGTCTAGTGCTCGTCATAGCATACATCAAAGAACCAACGGCTCTTGAGTATTCGAGCTGATCCACAGGTTTACCTGTGTTTGGCATAAGCTTTTCTACCGGATCCATGGGAGTATTCACCGGAGAACAATCTTCACGATTGAATTTCTTGAGTATTTTCTCAATATAATGAGATTGTGTAATTACAATCCCTTTATTTTCACGTCTAATCTTAATACCAAGAATAACGTCAGCTTCTCCCATATCTTTCATGGAAAACTTAGATGACAAAAACCTTTTAGTTTTATCCACTTGATTTTGGTCAGTGCCAAATATCAACATGTCATCAACATATAGACAAATTATAACACCATTACCGGAGTCATCAAATTTGCTATATACACACTTGTCAGATTGGTTTAGGAGGAAACCACTAGACAACACAACCTCATCAAACTTTTGATGCCACTGCTTAGGTGCTTGTTTCAGCCCATACAATGACTTAACCAACTTACACACCATATGCTCTCTATGAGGCATAACAAATCCATCCGGTTGCTTCATATACACTTCTTCTTCCAAATCACCGTTTAAAAATGCTGTTTTGACATCCATTTGATGGATCACTAGATTATGAATAGCTTCCAAAGCTAACAACAATCTAATAGTAGTGATACGAGCAACTGGTGCATAGGTATCGAAATAATCGATTCATTCCTTTTGTCTAAAGCCTTGGATTACCAATCGAGCCTTAAACTTGTCAATTGATCCATCGACTTTCATCTTCCTTTTGAAGATCCATTTGCAACCTAAAGGTTTGCATCCAGGTGGTAAATCAGACAAAACCCATGTATTATTTTCCATTATTGAACCAATCTCATCATCTATTGCTTCTTTCCAGAAAGCAACATCTCAAGATTGCATAGCTTCATTATAGGTTCTTGGATCCTCCTCTATACTATAACAGTAAGATTATTGAGATCCAATTTGATCTCTTGATCCCTCAACTAAATATAGTTGAAAATCAGAACCATATGATTTAGCCTTTCTAGCTCTTTTACTCTTACGAGGTTCAGAAATTTCACTTGGTACATCATCTGAATGATCATCCCTTTGAAATTCATTCTAATTTGGTATGATATCCTTTGGCCTAGGTATTGAAGAGAAACGATTCTCATCAAATATTGCATCTCTTGATTCTATAATTGTGTTTATAGAAACAGAGTCATTAGGTTCTATAACATTAAACCTATATGCCTTGGAATGCTCAGCATATCCAACAAAGAAGCAATCAATACCCTTTTCACCCAAAGTTTTCCTTTTAGGGTCCGGAAGCCTAACAACGGCCCGACATCCCCAAACTCGCAAAAATGTCAAGTTTGGTCGTTTCTTATACCAAAGTTCATATGGGGTACTCTTGTTCCTTTTATTAGGAACCCTATTCAATAGATAGCAAGCCGTTAACATGGCTTCTCCCCAGAACCCGTCACTCAAACTAGAGTAAGACAACATGGAATTAACCATTTCTTTAAGAGCTCTATTTTTCCTTTCAGCCACACCATTTTGTTGGGGTGTGTAAGGGGCTGTAGTTTCATGAATGATTCCTACAGATTGGAAATATACAGGATCATAGTATTCACCACCTCTATCTGTACGTAAGGTTTTAACCAAGTCATTTTGTTGCAATTCAACTTCTGCTTTATAAATTCTAAATTTATCTAGGGCTTCATCTTTTACGTGCAGCAAATAAACATAGCAAAACCTAGAGGCATCATCTATAAAAGTGATAACATACTTCTTGTTTCCTAAATATGGTGTTGCATGATAATCACATAAATCACTATGTATGAATTCAAGTATGACAGATTTCCTTGTTATACTTTTAAATGGTTGCCTAGTGATTTTAGTTAACATGCAAGTATTACATTTTCCAGCATTTCCATCAATAGCAAGAATTAAATCATTGATATGAGTGATTTACTCATATCAATTGTATCTAAAAACAATAAATAAATGCAATAAATGTATCAAAAATGCCTTGTATACGTTTGTTTGTTGTTTTATGCGTGTAGGTACCAAGGTTCACGAAAATCGGCGAAATCGACACGAGAATGAAGAAAAGATCAAAGAAGCCAAGAATCAAGTTGTTTTTAGAGGATTTAACTTTACGAAAGTATTTTGGGCCAAGTGGGTCCCACAAATGCTTATTAGGCCTGAAAGCCCAATATTGGGAAACAAGTATTTACTTTGGTTAAAGCCCATATTAACAAGCCCAATATGTGCCCATTTAGAAACGGATGAACATTTTATTTGGGCCAAGCCCATGATTAATCAATTGAAGGTAGTCAAATAAATAAGTTTCGGATGGGAATTTATTTACTTTCATTTTATAAATGAACCACTCACTTTTACAACACACACACCTTTTGATATTATCTATGCATTTTCTTCCCCATCACCAAATAAACCAAACCAGACATCCCATTCCCAAACCCTAAATAACCATGGTTAACATTAATCTCAAGTAACTTTTGGGGGTTTTGATTCACACGATTAATTCACACGAGTTGGAATAAAAACCCCATATTTTCGGATGTTGAATATGGAAAAGAGCAAGAGACGTGGCAGCAAGTCATTGGGCGTACCACATCATTCACTCTCAATTCTCCAATAATAAAAGGACACCTCAGCACACAACTAGCACAACTAGCACACTCGGATGCCACGTTGGCGATCCGTGTGCTAGTTGGCTTATCTCAGCCTTCAGATCAAAACTGACAAGAGAGAGAAGAAGAGTAAGAAGATCCAAGTGCTAAAAATCAGTCTTCCTCAACAACCTCAATACCTCTCGTCAGCTATAAATACCCCCTGAAAAATCATGTAATGCATCCCATCTTTTAATCTTAAAGTTATAATGTTAAAATAGATTTAGGTTAATTTGTATTTCTTTTCAATAGTTTTGTACTGATTCAGTGATTAATAAAAGTTAACTTCGAGTTAAATCTGTGTCGAATTTACTTACTGTTGAAATTTATTTGCAAATATTTCTTTAATAATCTATTTAATATTATAATAAAAGTTATTTGGTTAAGCTTGTTCAATAGCTTATATTGAATAATTAAGTAAAATATGGAAGACAAACTTTCCTACTGAAAGTTGTAAAAAGGTGATTCGAAGACTTAAGATGGTGGTTCGTGGTCAGTTAAGTTCGAAATGTTTAATGTTATGGTGATGGTGTTGTTTCGGTTCAAAGGTAGCACAGCGCTAACCTTCTGCTCAACGGTTTACTACAAAAAGGTTCATTTACTTTTTAATTTCCATGTTATTTAGTTTATTATGTTTAGATGCTTTCTAGCTTTAATGAATATTATTATAAGCTGATTTTAGGTTTGATTTTCAGAAAGTCTGGTTGTGATTGAATCTGTTCATTGTCGAATGTTTGTTAGAATTTGATTAGTTTGATAAACTGAATAGTGTTGTTGGATTGATTATTAGAGTTCTATTGTTTTTAAGTAAAGTTGATTAATGTTGTTTTTTTTAAATCAGTTATTCAGTTTAATTTGTTTTTAAAAGCTTGCTATTATGAAATCTATGAAGAGATCTGCTAGTTCTGCTTATATTGAGTCTATGAATTAGGCCGCGTTTGGTTTTGAAAGTTTGATTTAATACATAGCTGCTAAAGTATTGATATGTTATGACTGATATTGAAGTTTTAGCTGACTAAGTTTTGAACTATTCGATTCTGATAGTTAAATTTTGAGTAGTGTGTAGCTTAAATTGCTGTGTCAAACGATTTTGCTGAAGTTAGAATTCGGATTTGAAATTATGACTGATGGTTAATTGCGACTGTAATTCCCATGTGCAAATTTTATTTGTATGCTTTTACTATAAATGGGAATCTGTTTAGAGTATGTTGGTAAGTAGTAGTGTGTTTAAAAGAAATTTTGACCCATAGTTCAGTTTTTCGTATTGATAATTTGCATATAATTGAGTTAACTGTTATCTTTTTATTGATAGCTTTTATAACGTTTGCTGCTGATATACATTTTGTGGTTACTGCGTTTTAGTTAGATATTGCTTAAATTTATGATTAAAAGTTGCGTATGTGATTGTTGCTATGTTGTTGCGTTTTTATAATAATGTGGATCCAATTTGTGGGGCGAAATTTTGGACTGTGACTTTCATTTGATTGAGTAATCTGTAATATATTGCTGTCTGTTTTATAATATGATCTTTGGAATGATTGCTAGGTGTTCGTTTGTTTGAATTTGCTACATTTTTATTTCTGATAGTTATTGGACTGCAGACTCATTGGTCTGTTAGCCCTGATTTATCATTCCAAATAGTTGTCATCAAAAGTCACCCCTGTGACTTTATTTATTTTTTTACTGTTCCAAAAATAATAGCAAAAAGTTGCTATTTCCAAGGCTCGACCTCGAGACCTCTCGGTTGCACAACCATCGTGATAACCATCTGAGCTAAGAGCGCTTTTGTGTTTAATTTATGTCAGTTAATTAATATAGTATATTGTATTAGAGCTGTCAGCTTTCTTTAAATTGTATTTAACCTAAATTTTAATTTTATTTAGTTTTAAGTAGTTTTATGTTTAAATTACTTTTATAAATTTTCAGTTTTAACAATAATTAAATAAAACAAAATAAAAAATGTTTTTATTAATTTTAGAAGTTTAATTAGTTTTTAAATAATTAGATTTAAATAAAGATAGTTTTAAAAATAGATTTGGTTAGTTAAGGGAGTAGAAGTAATTTTTAATAGATTGTTTATTATAAATGTTTTAAATTTTTTAATATTTAAATAATTGTCCATTAGATTTATTTGAGGTTTACGATTCATGCACTTTAGGATAAAATTAAGTTTAAAATTGGTAGATTTGATTTTTAGTTTAAAAACCAAAAACCAATTCGAATCAATTGTCCAAATCGATACAAAACGTCTCAAATTCATAAGATCTTCGTGTACAACGAACTTGGTTCACCCACGTGCTTAATTAAATCCGTCTTTGGTAATTTTAGACTACTAGACGAGTACCCGCGCATAGCGGCGGAATTTCTAGCGGCTGACAATTAACGGTATGTGATATTATGGTTATTGTTTTGTGTATTATTCGAAATAGAACGTGAAAGGATCAAAATGTAATTAAATACGGGTATAACACACGATACTTCAATCCAAACAAGCAAATTTAACATGTATAAAAAACATATAAAATGAGTGATTGTCTAATTTGTTGCTCGATTTATGTTGCAAAAATAGTTACTTCAATTATGTATTTTATCATAAAGATAATGTGCATTTAGGCCCTGTCCTATGATCGTGTGTTTAGAAATGAGTTTTGTGTTAAAAGAAGAAAAAACTATATAAAGTGAGTGATTGATTAATCTTTTGCTCGATTTATGTTTTTTAACTATAAAAGTTGTACCTTTTAATCTACGTTAGTCCTACATATTAGTCATACATAATAACAAACAAATTGCTTGATTTATGTTTTTTTAGCATTTCCTTTTAATCAACGTTAGTCATACATAATAACAAACAAATTGTCCAAGTCCTAAAATGGATGTTACATTTGTTCCAGGCATGTTACAACCACAAAGTTATGTTGATTTTTAAAGAAATTGCATACCCCCTTGTTAATGTTAGTTACACATTAACTTACAACAAGTGATTGTATCCTTGGTTTATCATATGCCTATATTAACAAAAATTATTATTGATCCAAGAAGTCCATTTGTGCAAACGAAGTAGTTCTTTTGGCATACTTTTTCTCAAAAACTTGATAGTATCTATAGACGATAATAAGATGACAGAAATGTTACTCGAAAAGCTTCGAATGGTACATCAATTATTACTCTTTCATGTGAAGAACACCAAGATCAAACAATAATCCGAAGATACAAAACTCCATAAGATACACACTTATAATAATTGTAAAATAGAATAATCATTTAAAAAAAATTATTTTTTAATAAAAATTACACTAAGAAATAAAATGCATAAAAGTAGCAAATTATCAAAAGTTAGGTCCATCAGCTAACTAAGGTTTGTACATAAAATTGGGTGTAGGGTAATTGAGACGTGGTTAGTATTTATCATTCATACAATATTTGAGCATTTGATTATCGCAGGCACGCAAACAACCAAGCTGTTGACCTAAACATGTAACATTCATGGAGGCGCTGCTGCCTAATATCATCTAAGATGATCCGTGGTGAAGAAATATAATATCCTAAATTAATAGTAAAAAACAGCTTTGATACTTTCTCTTGATGATGCACCCTCAGGTCAATCCAACCTACTTTTACTCACATATTTCTCTACATGTCGGCTGTGAAAAAGTAGCATTGAATTTAGTTGCAAGACAATACAATCATACGCATTGAGACTAAAAATGATATGATAAAGATAACTTTGCTTTCTCCACATGTGTGAAAGCAATGGGGCAACGACCTTTTCCATCATAGCAAGATGTTCCAAGTTATCGTTCGTTTGTAACAAAGCCTGACCCTATTGCCTATCCAAACAAATCACAATTGGGCATAATACAAGATGCACAATCATCAATATTATAGTATCGGAGTCAAGATCAAACTTACAAACCAAAGCTCAACCATAATATAATGCAACCAACACTCCATATATCACATGGGTAACTCCATCCATGACCTATATAGAAGAAAACTTTAGTAAGTATCCAAACATACCTATGAAACAAACACAAAGGCACATCACAACAAATTAGCTTATCAAGCGATTACAGTTCAAGTTATCTCTAAATAGACTTCCTAAGTTTGATAAAGAAAAAAAGCTGAAGTGCTGCCAAAAAACAAATAACCTAAGGACAGTTCATTGGCCTAATAATTTATGATCGTAAACATGGCTACTAAATATTTAGTTGCTGATAAACGAACCGACTGAGAAGCATCCTGCATAATGTGAATGTACTCATTTGCTCTTATCAAAATTTTAATTCGGTTCATCTCTATACAAAATATTATCTAGTTTACATATAAAAAATGGTGTATGTATACGTACTCATGGCAAATAAGGGGAGTTGGCAGTGGACCATAGTCACTGCAAAGAAGTTACGAATTATGCCTCTAGGATAAGATTGTGAAAATCAAATGCTCAGCAATGTGAAAACTGTACAAATAAAGTTGCAGCACATAAGCCTTATTTTAGAGATAATAACGGAACCGTAAAAAAACATAGAATAACATGACTGAAAACAAATGGGTGTAGGTTAGTCGTGGTACCTATTTTTCATCACAGCGCCTCACCAAAGCTCTTGTTTACCAGACTACCATTTCCCTTTAAGACCTAAAAGTCAATCACTTGGACCTGTAAAAAGAATGCAACAAACATAACTGAACCCCAATTATTTGGAGGCCGTAACGAACCGGTGTATCTAAAAACACAACATATTATCAAAAGAAAAACATTGATTCATCGATTAATTGTTATTCAAAACCCGAATTAGGGTTTAAATTGTGATAAGAAAACTGAGAATGCAAGCATAATCATAAAACAATAAAAAAATAGATAACCGGAATTACCTTACATGATAATCGATCTACATAGTGCTTCTAAATCTAATCATAAAAAAGCGAAGGTTAAATAGAAAATATATTTGAATGAATATCACAGAAGCTTAGAATAATTTGGTATAAAAAGAATTGAAAGAAACTCATTAATTGGTGGGTGAATGAAACGTATGGAGGAAGATTCAGTAAGTTAAATATTGCGTTTCATTGCCTTTATCAACATTGCAAAGCTGTGTTTTTCATAGCTGTATTACAACTATATCCTCAATATTAAAATATTCCTTCTTGATACGTTTTTAGGAGGTTTCCATCTTTTATGTTTCAACTTTCAACATTTAACATTGTTGCAAAACATATACTCTGTATTATTCAATTTTCAACATATGTGTGCAGTAGCATTAAATTTTTCGACAATTTCTAAAATACATGGTTTTTCAACATTCAACATTTTACATACACCCTTTATAGGGTATATAGATTACTTTTTCCTAAAGGTAATTTTCTAATTTACCCTATAACTTATCTATTTATCACTATACTATCACGATCACATCAAAAAATTTGGCGCCGCTGCCGGGAATCTTGTGTACGATTCGTCTTTGTGGAGATTTGTTGATCGTTGATTTGAAGACCCTTTCCGTCCTCGGAAAGTTTTGTTATTTTTCTATTATATAGTATGTATCATTTTTCTCGTTTTTTGTGATTAATATATTGTATTACGTAGAACAATAAATTTACATACTTTCCAAATAAGACCTTAGTCGGGATTTCATCACCTAGCTATTGTATTCGAATCCAAAACAAAAATAAAAGGCAAAATAGATAAATACTAATAAGAAGTTTGAACTCGATTTATACAAACTATAAGGTGGGTATAAGGCGACGTGCTATAAAAGGCCGTCTAAGGAAAAAGGTTTTTAAGTGCTTTGTGCCACCTCGTTTCCCCGCTTGCTTGTGCGTATATTGAGAGGGACGACCTATTATTGGTTTGCCGACTCAAGTAGTATTAAATCTTATTTTTGTAGTTTACTTGTTGAACCTCGAGACATTTAGGTTTTCACCTATCGTTTCAAAGTCGACCGAGGGCAATTTACTTCTATAGTAGTTATCGCTATTCCTTGTTTTTATCGATCATTATTGATTGAGCAATACCAAATAAAAATACCAAAAATAATCTTCTTCTTGTCTAATTTCTTTTCTTCAATCCTCTAAATTCTCGTCTTTGTAGTGTATGCAATTACGTTCTTCTCGACTTGTGATTGATTTTAATAGGCTTGAAAATATTCCTCGTAGAAATAGAAATCGTCAACAACGAATAGTGGAACCCGAGCTTCCACCTATTGTTGTAGAGATGGCCGATAACCGAACAATGGAGGAATTGCTCCGTGCACCCACCGAAGGGTATGGGGAAGCAATCGTTGTGCCGGCAATTTTGGCGGATCATTATGAGATTAAGACGGGTCTTTTATCGCTCATTCGTGCCGACCAATTTCGTGGCAATGAGACCGATAACCCACATTCTCACATTCGGAATTTTCTTCGAATTACCTCGACTCTCAAGTTTAGAGATGTGCCGAATGACGCGATTAAGCTCATGCATTTTCCGTACTCGCTCGAGGGTAATGCTAAGATTTGGTATGAGAAAGAACCACCGGGTTCGATTTTGACATGGGATGATTTAGTGTCTATGTTTATGAATTATTTCTTTCCACCGTCCAAAACAACACACTTTAAGAACGAGATCACTAGATTTGAACAAAAAGTGCATGAATCGTTTGGGGTTGCTTGGGAAAGGTTTAAAGATTAGTTAAGACAATGTTCACACCACGGTTTCTCGGAATTGCATCAAATAAATACTTTTTATAATGGGCTTAATATGATTGAACAAGATTCTTTAAATGCCGCCGCGGGTGGTAATCTTTTAAGAAAAACTCCGAGAGACGCGTGGGGTATAATTGAGAATAAATCTAGAGCACAATATTCACGAAACACACCGGGTGTTTCCAATGTGAATTCATTTAATCCTGAGATTGCTAGATTGGACTCTAAGATTGACACGATTTTGCATGAGCTTAGGAAGAATCCTCATGGATCGATTAATATGGTTGGGAATGTTTGTGTATCATGTGGTGGAGCACATCCTAATTATGCTTGTTTAGCCACGGGGTTTGATCAAGCTAGTGCTTTCACCACGACGAGAACTTATGGCTCCAACGGTCAAGTTCCTCGTCAAAATCATGTTGCTCCACCGGTTCAAAATAGGTACAACAATGTAAATAATGGGAATAATTTTAACCGTGGTAACCAAGGGAATTATAATAAAGGAAATGGGTCTAATGCTAATCAAAACAATCAAGGTTTTCACAATAACCAAAATGATTTGTCAAGCTACATTAAGACGAATGAGGCAAATTTGAAAGCTTTCCAAAATAACATTCAAGGACAAATGGCAACTTTGAAGAATGAGTTTCAAAATACGATTAAAGGGCAAAATAATAAGATTGAGCTTAATCAACAAAGACCTGAACAAAACCAAAACCGTTTTGAGCAAAGATTAGAGCAAAGTCAAAATCGTATGCAACAAAGTTTGGAACAAGGTCAAAATAAATTGCTTTCGATGTTCGAATCTTTTATGACCAAACCTTCCTTTTCTTCGGGTGGTTTACCTAGCAACACCATTCCAAACCCGAAGGGTGAGATGAAAGCTATAACCACACGTAGTGGGAAAGATTTAGACGGACCTTCGCTTCCACATGTGAGTACCTCTCCGGTGAGGGAAGTGGAGCAAGAACCCGAGGTGGTTAAAGAAAAGGAAATTCCTATTCCACCAAAGGTTGACCAATTGCCTATTCCGAAACCCGAGCTTCCTAAGACTGAACCCACACTACCCTACCCTTCGAGACTTAACCAAGAGAAGCTCCGCAAAAAGTCCAATGCTCAAATGACTACTTTTTTAGAGATGTTTAAGAATCTTTATATTAATGTTAGTTTGCGGATGCATTGCTTTACATGCCTAAGTTTGCTTTGACTATTAAGAAATTGATGAACGATAAAGGGAAATTGGTTGAAGTGTCTACATCTTTAGATGCTAATTGTTTCGCAGTTCTTACACAAAAGCTTCCCAAAAAGCTTGGAGACCCGGGCAAGTTTTTGGTACCATGTGATTTCCCTAATATGGAAGAATGCTTAGCATTAGCCGATCTTGGTGCTAGCATTAATTTGATGCCTCTTTCCGTGTGGAAAAGGTTATCACTTCCCGAGCTTACACCTACTAAGATGACTCTCGAGCTAGCGGATCGATCGATCGCCTTACCAAAAGGTATAGCCGAGGACGTGTTTGTCAAAGTAGGGAAACTCGTCTTTCCAACGGACTTTGTAGTTTGCGATTATCCCGAAGATTCTCGTGTACCACTTATTTTGGGAAGACCGTTTTTGATGACGGCTAGTGCTTTAGTTGATATGAAAGCGGGGAAATTGACTTTAAGAGTTGATGATGAAAATATCACGTTTGATATTGGTCATATCTCTAAATATTCTTCCAAGTATTACGAGGAATCAATTAATCAAATCGATGTGATTGATGTTGCTTGTGAAGAATATTCTCAAGAAGTGCTTGGATTCTCGGCTTCTTCTAAAAGTGGCAATCCCACTTCATTGAATCCTATTATCTCTTTGGCTAAACCTCCACTCACTCCATTTGAGGGAGGTGACTTCGTTCTTGAAGAGCTTGAGAATAATGGTTATTAAAAAATCGATAAGGAAATTGATGATTACCTTAGCACACCATTTGATCCTAGTGAGTTTGATTGTGAGAATTTTGATCCCGAGGGAGATATTGCTTTAATTGAAAAATTGTTGAAAATAGATCCTTTTGAATCACCACCCATGGAATTAAAAGTTGTGAGTGAAAATGAAACTAAAGTGAAAACATCTATTGAGGAAGCACCCGAATTAGAACTTAAGGAACTTCCCACTCATTTGGAGTATGCTTTTCTTGAGGGGACGGATAAGTTACCGGTGATTATTGCTAAGGGATTAAAGGAAAATGAAAAGGATGAACTTATCAAAGTGCTTAAGAAACATAAACGGGCCATTGCATGGAAAATCTCCGACATTAAGGGTATAGATCCAAAATTTTGTACTCATAAATTTCTAATGGAGGATGATTATAAACCCGCTATCCAAAATCACAGAAGGGTCAATCCAAAGATTCATGAGGTGATCAAAAAGGAAGTCACTAAACTTCTAGACGCCGGAATGATCTACCCTATCTCGGATAGTCCACGGGTTAGCCCCGTGCATTGTGTTCCAAAGAAAGGAGGAATTACGGTTGTTACTAATGAGTGTTGGGTCAAAAAGTTGATGTGGCAGAAACTCAAAAACGAAGAAAACATGAAGATTTTGTCTAAGCGTTGTCAAGAACAAATCAAGCTTTGACAAGAGCAAATCGGAGGTTGATGGCTCAAGCATTGTCATGTACAATCCAAGCATTGTCATGTACAATGTAAGCATTGATAGAAACGTAGACAAGAAGTCTTTAGAAGCTTCTATTTGGATATATATGCAAGATATATTCTGTATATAGTTATTTAAATAGAAGATTTACATGTTTATTCATTCTTATCTCTTGTAAAACCCTAGTCTTTACACTATAAAAGGAACCAAGGGTTATTAGGTTTTTCATATTATTCATTTACAATGTAAACCTAAAAGCGTGTGTCGACTAGACGTGGGATTCAATGTATACACGTCTAGTGGTTGTTGATTATTAATATAATTAGCAATCCATTTGTTTTAATTCATGTTCTTTGTGTCCAAACATCTTGCTAATGTGTCATGTTCTAATTCCGCTTTGATTATCTAATCATATGAACATGATGCATTCCTAGTAGCTTAAAAGATCCGGAAACCAAGGTTTCCACAATTGGTATCAGAGCCTCGTGGCTCGTGATGCTAGGACCAACAAGGTGTTCGTGTATGGTGAAGAAAAGAAAAATCCGTCTAGGGTTTTTCTGGACGTTTTTGTGTGCGCAGCAGTATTCAAAAGGTCATAACTTTTTACTGGACTGTTGGATCATCACGAAACTTCTTGTGTGTGTTCTATACACATATATCTAAACATCCACCGGAGGGATTGTCCGGATTAGCCCTCAATCAAAAGTTATTAGGCGTCAAAGTTGACAGCAGTGGTGATTTTCTTATTTCCTGTTTTACATAAAATCATGATTTAGGGTTTTTCTACAAACCCTAGATCATATCTATACAGGAAGGAAGATGTGTTCTTGTTCATTATAATCAAGCATACTAGCTTTGGTGAGTGATTTTCTAAAAATCATGATGAACCCTAGTTCTTTGTTCATGGCTGTTGTAATATTTGTTTAGGGTTTACTTGACAAACCCTAGATCCATGAGGTTTAGCAGCAGATCGTGATGCATGATGACAAGCAGCATAAGATACACTGTTATGCTATGTGTTTGTATCACGTGGGATACAAAAAGAAAAGTTGAACATAAGTGGGTTATTATTGGTTAGATAACAAAGGTTTTCAGTATAAACCCTAGATCTGCCCACATGTGATAATAACAGCAGGTATGTTTCGGTCTGTGGTGTTCATGTCGTATGAAGAGATTGATTTTGGATGACTGGAGCTGTGAAGGCAACTTCTATGGTTATCTAATTCTAATTATGTCAAGTTTGCTAAATTAACTTTGTCTTAGTTTCTGTGATTACGTGGGAAAGATTCTTGCATGCGTAATATACAAAGATAATTATGGGATTGATACAACAAGTTATTTTGCTGAACGGTCATGTAAGAAAAAGTCAAGAAGAATTCCTATTATTCAGCGGATGTAAAACGTGTGAGGAGTATATCTCCTTAAAGATGTTATTCTAATTGCCTGCATGATTTTCGGGATCCTACTTTGTAGGGAATGTGCTCAGTATGTATCTATAAAACACGTTTGTTTTAAATGTGTGGATATATAAGGAAAGAGATAAAGTCATGCTTTAGGAAGATGATAAACACGTTTGGGATTTCATACGACATAGAAGGAAATTTAAGACGTGGGGATAGAAGACTAAAGTAAAAAGACGTGATCTTTTACTAATGAAAAGTGATTTATTGCTTTTGGTACCCACGGTTGATAAATTTTTACTGTTATCAAGAAAGTTGTTGACCACAGATGGTGTCAGCTGACAAGGAATTTGATGCTGACAAGTATTAAATGGACGCTGACAGGAATAAAGTTGGCGCTGTTAGAAAGCGTTGACACTTGTTGTCCGATATGTGGTTTTTCAAACGCTGTTAAGTGTTGTCCGATATTGGACATCACACAGTGTAGATATCTTGGACAATGAAAGATATTGGACAACAAAAGGAATAACTGCTGTTGAGAAAATTGGTACGTTTTTAGCACACAAAAAGAGATATTTACACACGAAGGTACATGGAATCTCCGTTTTTATATAGAATATCAAGTTGATATTAATGGTTCGGATATTTTTACAAGGAGTAAATGATTTTTTAAGTAAGTTAGCAACAATTCATGAAGAATTTGATGGATATTTTAAACTATGTAATCGGGATAGCCTTGCGAAAGAGTTATCCAATCTAACACTTTTACATATGGTATGAAGATGTTATTTCATTATATTCGTCATGAAGAGGTGTTGGCTTAAGGGGAAGAATTCTTATGGTAAGTTTGATGTTTGAAGAAGATTTTCGCGAGGTTATGTTCTATCATATCTTAAAAGTAATCAACATAACAATTAACTTTTAAGATAACTTGTTCATGCTTTAAATGTTTGGTGACGAAGACTTGTCATAACACTTGAAGGAGTTACATTATCGTGCTCAGTGTCTCACAAAGGATGAGAATATTGACAAGGGATCGAGGTCTACTTATAATTTGTGCCATGAGTATAAGTTCTTTATCACGTGGATAGTACAAGACATGGAACATAGGTTTGGGTTACTCTACTTCTACATCAAGAATACTTTATTTATTTTTCTTCAAGATCATTACATAGAGCTACATTTGGAGAATCTTCAAGATTGCATACATTATTTACTTCCCTGTTGATGTGACAAAAAGGGGAAGACATACACGCTACAATTGAGGGGAAGCAATTTGAAGATGATGTACAATTTACAAGAGATACACAAAGAGTTTTGCCGACATCAACTAGGGGAAGATTGTTGGGTCAAAAAGTTGATGTGGCAGAAACTCAAAAACGAAGAAAACATGAAGATTTTGTCTAAGCGTTGTCAAGAGCAAATCAAGCGTTGACAAGAGCAAATCGGAGGTTGATGGCTCAAGCATTGTCATGTACAATCCAAGCATTGTCATGTACAATGTAAGCATTGATAGAAACGTAGACAAGAAGTCTTTAGAAGCTTCTATTTGGATATATATGCAGGATATATTCTGTATATAGTTATTTACATAGAAGATTTACATGTTTATTCATTCTTATCTCTTGTAAAACCCTAGTCCTTACAGTATAAAAGGAACCAAGGGTTATTAGGTTTTTCATATTATTCATTCACAATGTAAACCTAAAAGCGTGTGTCGACTAGACGTGGGATTCAATGTATACACGTCTAGTGGTTGTTGATTATTAATATAATTAGCAACCCATTTGTTTTAATTCATGTTCTTTGTGTCCACACACCTTGATAATGTGTCATGTTATAATTCCGCTTTGATTATCTAATCATATGAACATGATGCTGAGACAGGTAATTTGGGCGTTGACAAGCAAAGTTTGAACGCTGACATGGGTAAATTGGGCGTTGATACAAGCAAATTGAGCGTTGACAGACCTGCAGATGAGGTTGATGTATTCTAGTCATCATCCATCATCAAAGATGTATCTTCACAGGTATTACCATCATCCTTACCCATCATTGATCCATTAGATAAGGGTAAAGGAAAAATGGTAGAAGTAGAAGTTCCAAAGGATGCAGCACAGGTTGAGTTTGATAAAAGGTTGGCTGCACAAATTGTGGAACAAGAAAGAAAGAAGGTTGGTGAATCACCATTTGTTGTCACTTCAGAGGAACAAGAAGGAAGTGATGAAGCTAGTTCAGACTCAAGTGTGATGATAATAGAACAACCATAAAGACTTGAGTATGGTGATGATTTGGCAAAAGAGAAGTTAAATGAGTTGAAATTACAAGTAGATTTTGATATGCCAGAAGTTGTTCAGATGTACCATGCTTGGGAATATAGGTGTATGGAGAATCCATATTTGACTATTTCAGACCAAATATGGGGTTTGGAGATTCTTCTAAGAGTACAAAAAGACTGCAAGGTAATTCTAAAACACAAGCTAGCAATATTCTCTCAATGCTGAAAAGGGATAGAAGGGAGTAGTACTACATGCTACTCAGATGTCATGGAACAGGATGGACCTATAAGAAATTGTTGGGATTATCCTTTGAAGAGTTGGAGTACAAGGCTTATCCCATTTGGGCAAGAGTACAGGAAGAAAACATTCTAAGACTTCTTTTAGATGAAAGGAAAGAAGAGCTTGTAGAAGAGATGGAGCTTAAGAAGGCAATGATTGTTCCTAGACCTTTGAAGAAAGGATCTCTTGAGTTTCCTAAAGATATGGATAGATTGGTGCCTAGTGAAGCTGTTATAAGAAGGAGCATCAAGCTCTCACCATTGGAAGCTTCAGATATGGTATAAGTGTTACCTCTTGATTCTAGAAACCCTATTATAAGCTATGAAGAAGATGAAAGTGGGTTTTGGAAGATTGGCAGGTATGGGAAAGAGGTACACACATTTACTACTCTTATATCTTTGTTTGCAAGTGTTGATAGAGAAGACTTGCTAGACCTTTGGAGGTTGTTGGAGGCCAAGTATGAGACTGAAGCTCCTACTTCAGTCAATGCAATAAAACTTTGCTCAATATTCAAGAGAATGTGTGGACCAAGAGATGAAGATCCTGTTGTTTGGAAGGATCTTGAAGATGACCTCAGTGGTCTTCAATGGCATTTGTATTCAACCGCTGGTGTATATTATTTGAGTTCTACAAAGTTTGCTGAGTATCTACTTGTAGATGGTCAGTATTCCATGTCCAAAGAAGTTTTGGAGAAGATGAAGACAACACAGTTGGAGATTTATTATTCAAGTGACGTGGCCAAAGATTTGATCAGACATATTTATTACCAATATGATCAAGTTTGTAAGATTCCTCCTAGTTCTTAATGTTTATTCAGAAACTTGATTACTAGAGTAGATATCAAGTTTAGGAGAGGATTCTTGGGAATAAAATATAGCCATTCCACTTGAGCACTGACAAGAGGAAAACAAGCGTTGATAGGAAGAAAACAAACACTGACAGATCAAGCGTTGACAAGAAGAAGTCAAGCGTTGATAGGTTGAAGACAAGCACTGATGGAAAGATTTAGTCTACGCGTATATTGTTTCTAGTTTGTTTCTAGTAAAGATAAGTTCAACATTGTATTTTCTATAATTATCTTTACCTAGAATAGTTGATACGTAGACTCTTGTACAAGGCTTCTTATGTTTATAAAAGAAGACCTTTAGGTTATGTTTCAATATAAGTTTTTCATATGTTAAACAGTTTCATTGTAAGCAAGTTTGTTATTATCAATCAAGTGAAAGTTTGTTTACATCTTTGTGTGTTCTTGTTTAAGTGTTAATTCCGCATAACACTTTGATTACTCTATACATAAACAAAGTTTCTCTATGTGTATAACTTGATCAAATCTCGTATACACAAAGCTAAATCGATCTAAGTTTAGGATAAAAAATGAGGGTAATGAATTAATTCCTACTAGACTTGTGACCGGTTGGCGTGTTTGTATTGACTATAGAAAGCTTAATTATGCCACTAGGAAGGATCATTTTCCATTACCTTTTATGGATCAAATGTTAGAGAGACTAGCGGGGAATGAATTCTATTGCTTTTTGGATGGATTTTCCGGCTATTTCCAAATCCCCATTGATCCTCGTGATTAAGAAAAGACCACATTCACTTGTCCTTATGGAACATTTGCTTATCGTCGCATGCCTTTTGGACTACGCAATGCTCCGGGGACGTTCCAAAGGTGTATGATGGCCATTTTCCATGATATGATCGAGAAAACCATGGAAGTCTTCATGGATGACTTTTCGGTTTTTGGGGAATCTTTCACTTCATGTCTCTCTAACCTTGAAAGAATGTTGCAACGTTGTGAGGAAACGAATCTTGTGCTTAATTATGAAAAATGTCACTTCATGTGCAAAGAGGGAATTGTGTTAGGACATAAGATCTCTAAGGCCGGTATTGAGGTTGATAGGGCTAAAATCGACGTGATTGCCAAATTACCTCTACCCACCATCGTTAAGGGAGCTAGGAGTTTTCTCGGCCATGCCCGCTTCTATCGACTTTTTATACAAGACTTCTCTAAGATAGCTCGGCCTATGACCTATCTTTTGGAAAAAGAGACTCCTTTCGTCTTTTCGGATGAGTGTATTCAAGCCTTTGAGATGATTAAAAGGAAATTAACCGAATCTCCAATCTTGGTTGCTCCGGATTGGGACCTACCTTTTGAGATTATGTGTGATGCCAGTGATTACGCGGTAGGTGCGGTTTTGGGGCAACGTGAGTCAAAACATTTCTTGCCTATACACTATGCAAGTAAGACTATGACGGATGCTCAAACAAAGTACACTACAACGGAAAAGGAGTTACTTGCCGTTGTGTATGCTTTTGAAAAGTTTAGACCATATCTCGTCTTGTCTCAAACCATAGTGTATAAGGACCACTCGGCTATCAAATATCTTCTAAATAAACAAGATGCTAAGCCGAGTTTGCTCCGGTGGATTCTCCTCCTTCAAGAATTTAATGTCAAAATTCTAGACAAAAAGGAGCCGAGAATCTCGCGGCCGATCATTTATCTCGACTTGAGAATCCTCACAAAATCGATCGAGAGAACAAGGAAATCAATGAAACATTTCCTCTCGAGACGCTTGGTATGATTGTTTTTCGTGGTGATGAGAGTACCCCATGGTTTGCGGACATCGCAAATTACCATGTGGGGAAGTTTGTGATCAAGGGTATGTCGTCCCAACAAAAACGAAAGTTTTTCAAGGATATCTTCTATTACTTTTGGGACGACCCTTATTTGTTTCGTGTGTGCACGGATCAAGTGATTCGTAGGTGCGTATTTGGCAAAGAAGCTCAAGATATCCTTAAATCTTGTCATGAGGGACCCACTGGGGGACATCATGGTGCCAACGCCACCGCGAAGAAAGTCTTTGATGCCGGCTTCTTTTGGCCTTCTATATATCATGATGCCCAAGACTTGATCAAGACTTGTGATGCTTGTCAACGTCAAGGAAAGAACTCACAAAGGGATGAAATGCCTCAAAACATTATCCAAGTTTGTGAAATCTTTGACATGTGGGGGATTGATTTTATGGGGCCATTTCCATCTTCGAAAGGAAATAAGTACATTCTCGTAGCCGTGGACTATTTGTCTAAATGGTTCGAAGCTAAGGCTTTGCCCACGAATGATGCTCGAGTTGTGGTGAACTTTTTGAAACAACTCTTTGCTAGGTTTGGAACTCCGCGGGCTATTATAAGTGATCGTGGGACCCATTTTTGTAATGAACAATTTGAAAAAGTTCTGAAAAAATATGGTGTCACTCATCGACTTTTGATGGCTTATCACCCTCAAACGAGTGGTCAAGTGGAGGTTTCAAACCGAGCTCTTAAAAGGATTTTAGAGCGTTCTATTGGAGAGAATCGCACTTCATGGTCGGATAAATTGGACGATGCATTGTGGGCTTTCCGTACAGCTTACAAGACGCCAATTGGTTGTACACCATTTAGGTTGGTCTACGGAAAAGCATGCCACTTGCCAATTGAACTCGAACATAAGGTGTATTGGGCTCTTAAGCATTGTAACTTTGATTTGAGGACCGCGGGTGATCATCGTAAGGTTCAATTGAATGAACTAAGTGAAGTAAGGGATCAAGCTTATGAAAATTCTTTGATCTATAAAGAGAAGACTAAGAGGATTCATGACTCAAAGATCAAAAATCGCATTTTCAATGTTGGTGATCAAGTCCTCTTATTCAACTCTAGACTTAAGATTTTCTCGGGCAAGCTTAAATCCCGTTGGTCCGGACCATTCACCATTGCACAAGTTTTCCCTTATGGTACCGTTGAGCTAGCTCAAAAAGACGGGCCTAACTTTAAGGTGAATGGTCATCGTGTGAAACACTACTTTGGAGGGGACATACCTACGGAGGTTGTCCCGGATCTTCAAACTTTCCCTAAGGACTAATGAATGCGGGGATCGAGTCGAGCTCATGACTCGGTGAACAAAAACGAGGTGCCTTGTGGGGGAGTCCCATACATTCTATCTTCTTTCTATTTTCTAACAACTAATAAGGCTTGATCTTTCAAGCTCGTGCTCGTGTTTTGTTGTGTTGTGAATCTTAGGTATGACCCTATTCATTGAAGACTCTCGTGTTCGGTTTTTGCCGGTCCACTTGATCTTCCATTCTTTGAATGCCAAAAAGGGGGACACTCTTTATCCTTTGATTTTTATCGACTAACGTTTTATCTTGAGGCATAATTAATAAACGGCTTATAGATTTGCGTGCTCTTACCATGTTATGATTTCGCATTAGACTCTTCGTGTTTTAGCAAGGGGGTGTTACTCTTGAGCTAAGAAACATTGAGGACAATGTTTGGTTTTAGCATGGGGGAGTCAATCGATATGATCGCTTGCTATTGCTTTTGTCGTGTCCAAACGTAATTGTTTTTCTCATTTTTCATAAAAATTTTAATTTTTTTTGTGTTATTTTTAAGTTTTAATAAAGGAAATAAGTGCTTTTGACACAAATGTAGGCTTTCCGTTGGTGAAAATAAAAATAGTTTTTGACTCGACTCGGTTTTTACTTTAGCTTTTCCTTAACGTATTTGAATTAAGTTTTGCTAGGCTTTTATATAGGGAGCTTTAAAACGCGAAAGTCTTAATTCATACGGGTTAAGAACAAGAACTTTTCGCAAGTTCCTATAATTGATCCTAGAAAGTCGTTTATCAAGGGAACTTTAAAACGCAAATTCTAATATTTGAAAAAGTATAAGAAGATTCAAGATCCTATAGATGACTTGAAAACCCAAAACTTTGATTTAATAGGCTAAGTATCCATTGATTTCACATTTTTGAAATTTTACAATATGGAGAACAAGAGATGATAGAGTTCAACCATAAGTTTTTAAAATTAATTCTTCTTTGTGCAAGTATTTTTGTGTTTGATTTAATCTCCTCGTATTTTCCACGCTTGAATAATAATTGCTTAATAAATGATGTTTTTAGCGGTTTAGGCTTGATATCTTAACTCGTAACTCCTTCTTTTTCTTCCCTTGTAATTAAAGTGAGAACATATTAAGGGTGTCATCGTCATGGACTTTTGATCATGGGATTGCGGAAATTTGGCTTACTATAAATATCATATTAATAAAGAAGAATAAATAAAAACATGTTCTCTAGGAGCCTTCGGGTGGGAGTCATGTAGCACTAACCTTGTCATTAGAGCCTTAGGGTGTATGACGAGGGGACGTGTTGAATAAAAATTGCTTCATCATCATGAGCCGTAAGGTGGGATGGTGATGTCAATTCCCTTGTTTTTGTCCAAGGAGCCTTCGGGTGTGGATTTTAAATAAGGAGCACAATTGCATCTTAAAGAGCCACAAGGTGTTATGATGTAGTTGTTGCTAACTCCATATAAAGTCATAATTGACTTTGGAGGTTTTTATTGTAGCTTTTAAGTAGTCCTATTAGCCAAATTTCGGGTCCGAGATTTATCCCTTAGATCGTGTTAAGTTATCCTTGATGTGGGCTTTCTTTAGTGACAACGGTTTTTGAAGTCGAGGTTAGGTTTTGAGTGTTGAGTTTACACCGTTCTTGCCTTCATTTTTGGACTAATAAATATCAAATAAAGTCAAATGAGCCTTTGGGTGAATGACAAATAAAATCTAGAGATACAATTAGGAACAATAGGAGATTGAGTTTAACACAAATTACTTGTATGAGTTGGTTTAATTTTGGGGCTTATGATTGACAATGATCTTGTTTTTGCACTTGGCATGGAAAAGTGAAAAGTCGGGGACGATGAATCTATTTGAGTTTTATGATCCTAAAAGTTATTTTTCAAATAATGAAAGCAATACATTATATCTTTGCAAAATAAAATGTGAAAAGTTGAATAAAAGTGTAGTTAGTGTTTTATTGTATCATTGCGTGAGGACACGACAATTGCTTAGCAAGGGGGAGTTTGATATGAGTGATTTTACTCATATCAATTGTATCTAAAAACAATAAATAAATGCAATAAATGCATCAAAAATTCCTTGTATACGTTTGTTTGTTGTTTTATGTGTGTAGGTACCAAGGTTCACAAAAACCAGCGAAATCGACACGAGAATGAAGAAAAGATCGAAGAAGCCAAGAATCAAGTCGTTTTTAGAGGATTTAACTTTACGAAAGTATTTTGGGCCAAGTGGGTCCCAAAAATGCTTATTGGGCCTGAAAGCCCAATATTGGGAAACAAGTATTTACTTTTGTTAAAGCCCATATTAACAAGCCTAATATGTGCCCATTTAGAAACGGATGAACATTTTATTTGGGCCAAGCCCATGATTAATCAATGGAAGGTAGTCAAATAAATAAGTTTCGGATGGGAATTTATTTACTTTCATTTTATAAATGAACCACTCACTTTTACACCACACACACCTTTCGATATTATCTATGCATTTTCTTCCCCATCACCAAATAAACCAAACCAGAAATCCATTCCCAAACCCTAATTAACCATGGTTAACCTTAATCTCAAGTAACTTTTGGGGGTTTTGATTCATACGATTAATTCACACGAGTTGGAATAAGAACCCCATATTTTCGGATGTTAAAGATGGAAAAGAGCAAGAGACGTGACAGCAAGTCATTGGGCGTACCACATCATTCACTCTGAATTATCCAATAATAAAAGGACACCTCAGCACACAACTAGCACAACTAGCACACTCGGATGCCACGTTGGCGATCCGTGTGCTAGTTGGCTTATCTCAGCCTTCAGATCAAAACTGATAAGAGAGAGAAGAAGAGTAAGAAGATCCAAGGGCTAAAATCAGTCTTCCTCAAAAACCCCAATACCTCTCGTCAGCTATAAATACCCCCTGAAAAATCATGTAATGCATCCCATTTTTTAATCTTAAAGTTGTAATGTTAAAATAGATTTAGGTTAATTTGTATTTCTTTTTAATAGTTTTGTACTGATTCAATGATTAATAAAAGTTAACTTCGAGTTAAATCTGTGTCGAATTTACTTACTGTTGAAATTTATTTGCAAATATTTCTTTAATAATCTATTTAATATTATAATAAAAGTTATTTGGTTAAGCTTGTTCAATAGCTTATATTGAATAATTAAGTAAAATATGGAAGACAAACTTTCCCACTGAAAGTTGTAAAAAGGTGATTCGAAGAGTTAAGATGGTGGTTTGTGGTCAGTTAAGTTTGAATTGTTTAATGTTATGGTGATGGTGTTGTTTCGGTTCAAAGGTAGCACAACGCTAACCTTCTGCTCAACGGTCTACTACAAAAAGGTTCATTTACTTTTTAATTTCCATGTTATTTAGTGTTTTATGTTTAGATGCTTTCTAGCTTTAATGAATATTATTATAAGCTAATTTTAGGTTTGATTTTCAGAAAGTCTGGTTGTGATTGAATCTGTTCATTGTCGAATGTTTGTTAGAATTTGATTAGTTTGATAAACTGAATAGTGTTGTTGGATTGATTATTAGAGTTCTATTGTTTTTAAGTAAAGTTGATTAATGTTGTTTTTTTTAAAATTAGTTATTCAGTTTAATTTGTTTTTAAAAGCTTGCTATTATGAAATCTATGAAGAGATCTGCTAGTTCTACTTATATTGAGTCTATGAATTAGGCCACGTTTGGTTTTGAAAGTTTGATTTAATACATAGCTGCTAAAGTATTGATATGTTATGGCCAATATTGAAGTTTTAGCTGACTAAGTTTTGAACTATTCGATTCTGATAGTTAAATTTTGAGTAGTGTGTAGCTTAAATTGTTGTGTCAAACGATTTTGCTGAAGTTAGAATTCGCATTTGAAATTATGACTGATGGTTAATTGTGACTGTAATTCCCATGTGCAAATTTTATTTGTATGCTTTTACTATAAATGGGAATCTGTTTGGAGTATGTTGGTAAGTAGTAGTGTGTTTAAAAGAAATTTTGACCCATAGTTCAATTTTTCGTATTGATAATTTACATATAAATTGAGTTAACTGTTATCTTTTTATTGATAGCTTTTATAACGTTTGTTGCTGATATTCATTTTGTGATTACTGTGTTTTAGTTAGATATTGCTTAAGTTTATGATTAAAAGCTGCGTATGTGATTGTTGCTATGTTGTTGCCTTTTTAAAATAATGTGGATCCAATTTGTGGGGCGAAATTTTGGACTATGGCTTTCATTTGATTGAGTAATCTGTAATATATTGCTGTCTGTTTTATAATATGATCTTCGGACTGATTGCTAGGTGTTCGTTTGTTTGAATTTGCTACATTTTTATTTCTGACAGTTATTGGACTGCAGACTCATTGGTCTGTTAGTCCTGATTTATCATTCCAAATAGTTGTCATCAAAAGTCACCCCTGTGACTTTTTTTTTATTGTTCCAAAAATAATAGCAAAAAGTTGCGATTTGCAAGGCTCGACCTCGAGACCTCTCGGTTGCACAACCATCGTGATAACCATCTGAGCTAAGAGCTCTTTTGTGTTTAATTTCTGTCAGTTAATTAATATAGTATATTGTATTAGAGCTGTCAGCTTTCTTTAAATTGTATTTAACCTAAATTTTAATTTCATTTAGTTTTAAGTAGTTTTATGTTTAAATTACTTTTATAAATTTTCAGTTTTAACAATAATTAAATAAAACAAAATAAAAAATGTTTTTATTAATTTTAGAAGTTTAATTAGTTTTTAAATAATTAGATTTTTATTATTTTAGATTTAAATAAAGATAGTTTTAAAAATAGATTTGGTTAGTCAAGGGAGTAGAAGTAATTTTTAATAGATTGTTTATTTTAAATGTTTTAAAAGTTTTAATATTTAAATAATTGTCCATTAGATTTATTTGGGGTTTACGATTCATGTACTTTAGGATAAAATTAAGTTTAAAATTGGTAGATTTAATTTTTAGTTTAAAAACCGAAAACCAATTCGAATCAATTGTCCAAATCGATACAAAACGTCTCAAATTCATCAGATTTTCGTGTACAACGAACTTGGTTCACCCACGTGTTTAATTGAATCCGTCTTTGGTAATAGACTATTACTTTTTCCTAAAGGTAATTTTCTAATTTACCCTATAACGTATGTAATTATCATTATACTATCACGATCACATCAATCATCTTTAGACATTTCAAGCATTCTTTTATAGTGCACATGTCCTAAACGAGCATGCCATAATGAGGTATCAACAACAGTAGAAAAAGACATATAAACAGAACTAGAATCACTAGGAACTTTATTCAAATTTAACATAAACATTTCATTGTTATAATAACCAAATCCAACAAATACACCAGACTTCGATAAGATATACTTATCAGATTCATAGACTTGTTTGTAGCCACATTTATTTAATACAGGACCAGAAATTAAGTTCTTACAAAGTTTAGGAACAAACAATACATTAAACAAAGTAACAGATTTTCCAGAACTGAATTCCAACACCACACTTCCTTTTCCATGAACAGGAGCGAAATGATCATCACCCATGTAAAGGACAGATCCGTCTTCCACCGGTTCATATGTCTTAAACCAGCAACGATCTTTACAAACATGTGTTGTGGCACCGGAATCAATCCACCACGCAATTGCATCAACGTGCACATAAAATGCTTCAGAAATTAGTAAAACATAATATTTACCAAAACTGTTCCAAACATGTACTAAATTCTGACCTTGGTCTTGGGATTGGTCCTTAGACCCCTTTCCCGAACCACCAGCACTTGCGTTATTCTTTTTGCTTCCACCACGACAGTCCCGCTTAAAGTGGCCAGATTTGCCACACTTCCAATAGTCCCCTTTGGGCTTTTTGTTGGAACTGGAACCACCGCTGTTATCCTTACGTTTCTTTTTGTTTTTTTTGTTGTTCTTATTCTTTCCACCCTCTTCGATCATATTGACCGAGGGTCCAACAACTCTTTTCCTTTGCCCTTGTCACTGTCCTGCGCCCTTAGAGATTCCTCTATGCGCAAGTGACTACCAAATTGTAGCAAAGACAGATCGTCTTTACCATGTTTCAAATTATGTTTGAAATCCTTCCATGAAGGAGGCAACTTGTCTATCACACTAGAAACAAATATCGATTCATCCATTTTTAAACCGTGTTGTGTATACTGTCCTAGGATTCTAAGGAGTTCATTAAATTGTTCCATGACAGGCCTAGAATCGACCATTTTGTAATTATTAAAATTACTTACAAGAAACTTTTACTTGAAGCGTCTTCTGCCATGTACTTGGATTCAAGAGAATCCCATAACTCCTTTTCACATGATCACCCACCAAACACCTGAACAGATTACCAAAGGACATGTTAACAACTTCAGTTTCCCCATGAGTTTGGGGATGATAAGCACTATTAAAATTGAGGTCCGTATTCACCATATTCCACAAACTACGCCAAAAATAACTCCGAAACCTGGTGTCTAGATAAAAAACAAAAGAGAATGGTAAATCATGTAAACGGTATACATCCCTAAAGAAAAGTTGGCCACATTAAACGCATCTATTATCTTATTACAAGCAATAAATGCACCATTTTAGAGAAACGATCAGCAATAATAAATATTGAATCATTAAACCTTTGAGTTCAGAGTTGACCCAACACAAAATTGAATCATTAAACCTTTGAGTTCAGAGTTGACCCAACACAAAATCCATGCTAATGTCAACCCAAGGCTGGAAAGGAACAGACACAGGCATATAAAGTCTCGTGTTAGTAATCGTACCCTTTAAAACTTGGAAAATACGACATCTCTTGACATAACGATCAACTTCCTCATAATGGGCCAAAAATAAGATACTTGCACCAACTGTAAAGTTCGAGCACGACCAACATGCCCTTCACCATGCAACTCCTGAATAATTTTCAAGCAAATATTTGAATGAGTAATACATAGTTGATTCCCTTTAAACATGAACCTATCATATAGAAGAAAATATGTTTTCTCCCCCGGTTACACATCCTACAAAAAAACTAAAAAGTATGGGTCTAGAGTCACCATGTCAGATACGACATCAATTCCTGTAACATCAACATGCATTTTTACAAGCAAACTATTCCTCTTGCTTAAGGTATCAACATCACGATTAGAAACACCGGTTTTGTGTTGCACCACAAAAGTAAACTTCTCAAGAAATGACAACCAACGTCCGTGCTTATGGGATAACTTATCTTGAGTATGTATAAGCCTTAAGTAATCATGGTCACTAAACAAAACATACTCCTTATGAAATAGATAATGACGCTAATGCTTCACAGCTTAGACATTACATAAAACACCAAGTCATAAGTATAGTACTTAGACTTCAACTCTGTCAACTTCTCACTAAAATAGGCAACATGTTGCCCACGTTGACTAAGAACTCCACTAATTGCAACCTTAGAAGCATCAGTATGAAGCTCAAAAACTTTAGAAAAAAATAGGCAGTACCAAGATTTCCATTGTAGTAAGATTTTCTTTGACAATCTAAAAAGCCAGATATGCCTCATCCATTCACACAAATGACTTTCCTTTCATTCAATCTGTCAAATGAGCCATAATGAAACTAAAGTTAACGATAAATTGCTTGTTGACGAAGAAGCAAGATCATGGAAAATTCAAACTTCAGCAATGGTAGTTGGAGTTGGCCACTCCTAAACAACGGGTACCTTAGACTCATCCACATGTATGCCATCATCAGAAATAACATACCCCCAAAACAAAACTTTATGGGTCATGAACATACACTTCTTCGTGGCTGCATTAATAGGATTCAAGTATGTTGAAGAGAAATTCAAGAATCACTTTTAAATAAAGAAAACAAATCATAAAATATAATTTTTAAAATCTAAACACATCTTCAATAAAAATAACATAATAATAATATTAAAAAGATAGACCACGACAATTATAAATTGTCAATTTTACTCTTCAATCTCTTCGAAAGTATCAAACAGACTTCACGTGTTGACTGAAGAACCGAAAACTAAGCTCGAGGAGCTAGAGCTAGAACATGCCTTGCATCATTCTCATCCTCATGGAAAAGACTTGTCCTCGAGTCTTGTCTTTCGAAGTCTCGAAATCTGAAACTCTCCAACCTGTAAATGTTTCCTTAACACGACTTCTCTATTAAGAATCACATTCCCTCATATCAACCAATCGATAAGAACATTTTACATCATCCTCATTCATGTGATCGTTGTTTAATTTGGCGACTCTACGGTTAAGCTTATTTTGGAATCCGTCTTAAAGTTCCTATACTTGTTTAAGGAGGTCTTCATTCCCTACAACATGTGGTCCTTGTTGATCAGTTGCATCGTAGCCTCATCCGGTTTACATATGATTCAAGTAACAAAATGGTTTTCCATGACCACACATTCGTGGGCTAGTATAGCCAATGATATCAAAAACTATTCTTTAAGAAAAAAAAACAACCACTTTAGACAGGTGTATCTCCCTTAAGAGAGCTCCAATCGCAAATCCAAACGATAGGATCAAGTAGATTTATGTGTCTTGAACATCTTGCACAAAAATTATAGAATCCAGTGGTGAACGATTGTGTGTTGTCAATTTACTCACAACTCTGTAGAGAATGATGAACATAAACAAAAAATGCTTTTACGATTTGGCTTCAATAAGTTGTGTGATTTCTTCTTCGAACCTAAGCTCTTGATACCAACTGATATGTACTAAAAACGAAGATAGTAATTGGATATGTTGATTCTAATGAACACCAGAAACAATCTATCCAACAATCATTGATTAGAATGAATATCGATTATTAGGGTAAATTTTTGGCAAACATCAGCCACAATTAACTTTTATTAATCTGTAAAACTGTATGGCTAAGGTGATATAATTATTTAAATATGCTCACAGGACTGAAACGTTCCTCAAAAGATAAACGGATCATGAGCTACAATAGAAATAAGTTTGTTAAGCTATAAGATTCAACGTAACAAGAGGTGATCCGGAGGTCGTGGAGGATGAAATAGATGTTTAGACATTTTAGAGAGAGAAAATAACAATATAAAGAAGGTAGTATGTGTATTTTAGAGAGAGAATGAAATTACAACAAAATGAGAATCCTCACCCCTCCATGAAAGTATGGAGGGGTTTATATAGGCTCAACAAGGAGTAACTATGACAACTTAGCAATAGTAGTCCGTAAATGACTATATGAATCTAATGTAATTCCGTAAATGACGCTCACATTTTAAGGCTAACAAAGTCAAATAGTAAATAAAAAAAATATAAAATGTAAATAACTCATTAAAAATACTGTTATGTGCCTCGAAAAATATGTAACTAGACAAGTGTGGTTACAATTGCGTCTGTCTCGTTTATGCGTTCGATTTGACTAGCCGTGGGCCTTCTAACTTCTACTAGAGCCCAAGTTATGCTCATTTTAGTAAACCCTCTTTTTATTACACGATCCTCAGCCTCTAGAAACAAGTTGTCCCGTTCATTGATACTTGGGTGTAAAACCCGCAAGAAAATACCATTAAATTAAAACTTTTAATATCTAATGAATTCACGACAAGTATATAAGTATATTAAATACGACATAACAAGATATAACACGGATTTATAAATCCATGAATATACGAACACACGAGGACACAAGTTATGACGTGAATAAATATAACGGGCCTTGTGTAGACATAAGTCTTACAAGCCTACTTATGGCCCAAGGTGAAGCCCAAGGCCCGACCCATTAAAATAATTAACTAATAAACACTTCTACCATTTCATTTGTAAGAAGAAAGAAAAAATAGAAAAGCCCAAGGTGTGTGTGTTGTGTCGCCGGCCACCAAGAACCAAAAGAGGGAGAATAACTTTGATTATGATCGTGATTCCTATGTGTGGTATCCGTGTTTATCATCCCTTAATTATATCTCTTTCGATATATCTCAAGACCTTAATCTCTTATTTTATTTTTTCGAAATCATCATTACAATTAATCAAGAATAAAATAATGCATGAAATGATACTTTAGATAATCAAACATGTAGGAAAATCATGTTGGTGGTGAGCCTTCGACTCATTTTTGTTGTGGTTCGGACCGAAGCCGAGAACCCCGAAGGGTTCGGCTCGGTTGGGTTGTCCTCGGCAAACTGACACCCCACAAGGGGGTGCTCGGTGGTGTTTGTTTGCTCGGCAACCGAGAGCCACAAGGGCCTCGGTGGGGTTTTCGCTCGGCAAACCGAGAACCCCAAGGGTTGTCTCAGTGGTGTGTTGGCTCGGTAAGCCAAGAGCCCACAAGGGATCGGCTTATTGTTGTTCGACTTATATTAAAATGGGCTTAATTAATTTTTGGCTTTTTAAGGTTAGGCTTATTTAATATTGGCTTATTAGTTTTTGGCTTATTAAAATTGACTTATTAAGATTAGTCGTATTTAATATTGGATTATTAAGTTTAGGCTTATTTAATATCGGCCTATTGATTTTGGCTTATTTTCGGCTAAACTGAATTCGGTCTAAGTAATTAAAATCATCATACAATAAAATTAGTTAAGTCACCTACGTAAATTAAAAACGAGCTAATTAACTATTTTTAGAAAGTTACTATTTATGGAAACCTGCTAATTTTAGAAAGTTACTATTTATAAAAACCTGCTATTTTCGAAAAATTACTATTTATGGAAACCTACTATTTTTGGAAAGTTATTATATATGGAAACCTGCTATATTTAGAAAGTTAGTATATATGGAAACCTGCTATTTTTGGAAAGTTATTATTTATGGAAACCTGCTATTTTTTGAAAGTTACTAATTATGGAAATACCAAGTATAACAATACACGAATCATGAAATACACTAATCAGGAAAACATGAACATATAACATTAAAGAAAGCTACTAATATTAGAAAACTAATAAAGAAGGAAAGACACGTTAAACCATGAACAAGTAACTCATACCATGAACAAGTAATTCATATCATGAACAAGTAACTCATACACGTCCTTTAACATGTAGATCACGTGAAGTTGGAGTAGTTCATTTCCGTTATCCATCTCTCTCACTACTTACTTGACACAAGGTAAAAATATTCCGTCCTTTCAGTAGGGACATTCATCTCTTTTCATGATTAGGATTTCTCGATTGCTATACCACATGTTCTCCCCATTTTCAAGTTATAGATCTGTTCATGACTACTATTATTTCTCCTAGTTTATTTCATGACCCACATACTGCCTGAGCTATTTACATGCATGACCATGATATACATGATTTACCACCTAGTCATGGAGGTACCATGACCATGACATATTAGGCACCTATGTTATGACTCTGCGACAAGAGTGATTTCTCGCGGCGTCTCTTCATGTACATGTTATATTTATCAGTTGCCCATTATTATTATTACGGGGCATATGGGTGCATCCTAGTTTACATGTTAACACGTACAGGGTGATTGGTTTGGTGTGTGCTCTACACCACATCTCATTGGAGCTGATCCCTCCACCCATGTTACTATTATTAGAGGTCACCCCTCTATTCCATGTTGAGGCAGCCCCTCTACTTATCATGCATACGTTTATGATATTAGTATGCATGACATGTTATGGCCTAAATGAGCTCGTGGGCATTTATCTGTATTACTTGTGTAATTCATGACATTTCAGTTACCCTATATTCTTCATAACTTATCTCCCAGGTTTTCCTCAGGACATGGATGTTCTTTCCCCTGCTTTCATATTCATTATTCATGTTACATTTATTCTTATCTTGCCTTTATATCCGTTCACTTAGCGTATTGCTCAGCCGTATTTTCTTTTCATGTCTCATAAGGCAGGTACCTAAAGACGAGATTTGGGCTTTGGGAGTGTGTGGTTAGGATGAGAGCTACCATAGACTTCTTTCCTTTATGCACTTGAATACTTATGCTTGGTTGGTGATGTAGGTTTTTATATACAAGTCTTAGGAAAGACAAGTATAAATGTGGAAAGTATTAATCGACACGATTTAGGAAAACCGTGAAGACGAAAAAATTCCAAGTTCGTTCTTGAAGGAGGTGTGTGGATTAATGTGCCAATATATAAAATCAAGTTTGGATTACTGACGTTTTTGGTTTAGAAGAGAAAAATTAAAGACGAGCTACGACTACGATTACACTACGACGTATTGACGTAAAACGATGACGTAATTACGTAAAACGTGACAAAATTGAAAATTAAACCTAAAAATTAATTAAAAATGAAAACTAAGTCTAAAATAATATAAATAAGAATGAAAATCCAATAAATATATTTTTAAACCTTTTATTAATTAAATATTCAATTTTAAATGCTAATTAAAGCCCTAAAATTAAATATAATTAAGAAAAAACCCAAAATATTATTTTATTGGACAAATAACTCACTTATATTATTTAAAGACTAAAAAGTATTTTTCCTAAATTTTCAAAACTATTTTTCTATTTTTAAATCACTAAAAACTATTTTTAAACTAAAATAATCATAAAAAAATAAAATAATGCTAAAAATAATTTGACAATTTTAAAAATCCTAATTTATACTAATGAACAATAGAAAAATGAAAAAGTTTGAAAAAAGTAAAAATTTTCACTAAAAGACAAAACTGATAATAATTAAAACCCTGATTAAACTAAATTAATTCTAAAAATCAATTAAAAAGTGAACAAAAAAATATTTTTAAACTAAAAATCTTAAAATGTTTTTCTAAGTCTAAGAAAATTTGTAAAACTGAAAAATATTAATTTTTCACACTAAAAGACAAAAACAGAAACTTAAAAAGTAATTTAAAAAGCAATTTAATCTAAAAAATATTTAATGAACAGTAACTAAAAAATAGATTAAACAGAAAAATCACAAATTAAATAAGAAAAATAATGAAACAAAAATGAAGTTCTAAATCCTATTTTTAGGCCACTAAAGACAAAATTTTTGAAACTGAAAGTGACATCTCCAGGACTTTTGTCCTCTTGTGAAGCAGCACCAACAGACACACTACCAGTGGGAACTTGGTTCCCACTGCTAGTTATAAAAAATGGGTCTGGGAGGTTTTTGGCTTGTAACTTGTGATTGGATTGGTTTTATCTGAAAACAAGGGCACCCCCACAACCAGTTGGGTTGTGGGGAGTCACATAAATAAGAAAACAGCTAAGTTATTCACAAAAATAGCACACAAAGGACCAAAAATGTTACTGATTAGGCTATATAGAGGTCTGATGAACAGTTGCTGAAGCAATTGGTCTTTGGATGAGATTCAAACAACAATACCAAACAACCTAGTACACCATAGTCTAAATCAAGAGCCTACAATCTTACACTAACATACAATCTAACTACTAGCAAGATTTTAAGGCATAATTTACTCTAAAATAAACAGAACATGGGCTTACTGGTTTTAGCTAGATGTATGCAAAATTTTAACACACAAATTCCTTTTAAAACCTATGAAACTAAAAACTAATAACTGATTTATACTCTAACCAACTAATGCGGTATGTTTAGCCTAGTTTTCATGGGCTTGTGTCACCCAAACCAACTTCAAACCCTAGACCCAAACAACCCTTTAAAAAATCTGAAAATGAAATTTAACAAAGGACTTCTTAACAACTCATACCCAAACTGATTCTAGGCCACTAAATCATGAAAAACAAACAGAAACCAACATGTATCACTACTCAAACAAGCATCTATCTCACAAAAAGTCACATATGCATCAGATTTTATAGCCTAAAAGAGGGTTCAAGCCCAACTTACCTAGAGGGACCCACATCCAGGCCCCTCAATGGCTGCATGCCATCTCCTTTCAACTTAAAACTGAGCTAGGGCTTATGGTGCTAGAGCTTATGTAGAGAAAGGGATGGTATGAACCTTACCAAGTCCAATACCCCATATATCTTCAAACACAACTGTTTCCTTGTAAACCTTCTAAGAAAATCAAACAAGAATAAAAGGGCCACAAAAGCTATGCACAAGCTTGTTTGTCAGGCAAGCTTGTGTATAAGCTTTTGGGACAGTTAAAAATCAAGAAAATAAAGAGTTTATAAAACCTTTTCAAACTGAATTTTTTTAACTAAATCTTTTGTAACCAATAAACAAGGATTTAAACTAAACTAGAACACTAATTTGAAATCAGGGAATACAAATCCACTTTCACTTCCTTGTATTCCTGAATTCAGAATTCGTATCCTTAAAGAAAACTTTTGCCAAAAGAAATTCTCACTTGAACTAAAAACCTTTGATAACTTTTAACACTAAAATTGCAAGTAAAAGTAAAGATTTAACAAACAAATACAGTAAAAATGGAACTCAGCTTATTGAATAAAACTTAAAATTTTCATTATCATTAATCATTAAAATTTTTACAATAAAACGGGAACAAACATAATATAAATACTACAATGCCTTATATAATGGCATGTACAAGGTTCTAGAAGTAAAAGAAAAACCCTAGCCCTAATTCATGATTTTCCAGAAAAGCCCTTGAGGAAATTCGGATCTTTTTAGCATCTTTGAATGTTCAACCCTTGTCTTGCCATCTTGTGAGTAGTGCCAGGTGTAAGAATGCATCACAGCCATTAATTTTGAGTAGCCAACACGCCATAGGATCAGAATCGTCTATTTTCTGTCAAGGTTTTGGTATTTTGTGAGTGGTGGGGCAGGGGAAGCCCATGTGATGGTGTTGGGTGATGTGGGGTTTGATTTAGAGGCGGGAAAGTAGTGAGGGGATTGTCAATTTAGGATCTGGAAAGTTGTGGGGCAAACCCCTTTGGTTTAAGGGTAATTGGGATTAGGGTTCTAATGAGGATTTAGGGGAGAGTGGTGACAAACAGTGCGTGTTACCCGCCCCAATTAATTATATAAAACAATTTTTAAACTGATTTTATAAATTAATCAGTTTTGGCTTAGTGATGTGTAAGTCAAGGTGAGGTGGCGTGGGTTTATTGGTGGTGGGAAATGACATGGAGCATTAGTTGGCTAGGATGAGAATGGTTGCTTGATGCAATTGCCCCCTGAAGTCTCTTGTCTTTGTCACTTCATAATAAACAACATTTACTTGCAATTCCTTTGTAATAAGTTTGGATAATTTGTCAAAAATGGCACAAGTGTTTTTCAAACTTTATAACCAGGACCAAAAATGTATCTTGACCATTCTTAAAGGGAATAACTAGTAATATCTTGATAATTTAGGGACCTAAATGCAAATAGTGAGTTTTACAAGGGTATAAATTGTCAAGTCTTCCAAAGTTGAGGGACCATTCTTGCCAATCTTCAATTCTTCAAGGGTATTTTTGGAAATTCCATTCTTGGGCCCGGTTCTTTGTGCAGCTTCGTTTCCCGTGTTCATTTTTGCTTCATTCTTGTGATCTTTTGGTGAATTCATGATATTCGAACCTAAAATACACAATGAACAAACACAAGCATATATTTGGGTATTTTATGACATTTTTAACCGTTTTAAGCCCGATTTGGACGATGAGACTATATATAAATACAGTCTCATCACTCCTCCATACTAAACCATTGCCATGTCCTCACGTAATGCTAGAATTAAGTATCATATCACTTCCAAAATTCATTTTACGATGACATTTATTGAAGACATAAACTTAAATATACTACTACACGTGTTTTAGACATAATGTATTGCTTCCATCACGATTAAGTGACTTTTGGGATCATAGAACAAGAACACGTGAATGCTTCGTTAGAAATAATTTCGTCGTCCTCGATTTTCACCCAATTCCATGCTAAGCGTGTAACGAGATCATTGTTATTATAAGTTAGCAACACGAACACATCTCATGAGTGTTAATTACGAACCTAAACTCCCTTATTCCTAATTGGTATCTCTTATATTTTATTTTGTCTTAATGATCACGAGGATACATCATTGACTTATGCGTAAATAGAGATTGAGTCTAAAAATAGAGTTTTAGCGGTGTAACCAAAATCATTAAATTAATAATTCACCCTAATAGACAACGATGTCAAAAATATAAGTCAACAAGAAGGATCGATAAACACGGTTTTATAACGGTTTTGAACATGAGACTTATTACCAAGACTTTTATACGCCCCCTAACGGAAGGGCCTTATTACCATAGGTTTACCTCCATCTTTTATTCAACTCCGTCATGGAGATTTTATTATGACTTCGGTCTTGCCTTGCCTTTTATTATCCGCCTCATCGGTGGTTTTATTAGCCAAAGACGTATATCCTCACGCTAAAGCGAATTTTGGATCTTTAAAGCTTCAAAGATTAAGGCTTGATTCACTTTCAATTTGGGCATAGATTTTTCGGCCTTGTGAGCTTCAAATTTTTTCTTAATTTAGGTGAGCACTTGAAATCTTATTATTAGGTGAAGCTTTCGATTATTCGGGTGCCAATACTTCAAAACCGTGACGCTGGCGATACCTTAATGTTTTCCCAATTTAATTACATGAAAGCTACTAAAACAAATTAGAAACCAACAATAAAAAAAAAAAAAATTAGAAACCAACAATAGTGACTAAACCGCTAAATCAATATTTATTAACAATTTATTATCAAAAGCGTGGGGAGAATAAGTTAATAATTACTGCACATGAGATCGTGAAAGATTACGATACTTATAAATAACTCTATCATTTCTCGTCCTCATTTAAGAGACTTAGCCTAAAAAGTTAAGGAATCGAAGCTAAGTGCTCAACACGCACGGTCGAGTCAAAAATTACTCTTATTCTCACCATCGGAAAACCTACATTCGTGTCTTAAACACTTACGAAAAATAAGAAATTTTTTAAAATTTGGCTATTTTTAGCCTTATTTTGCAACAAAACGATAACAAAAAGATGAAAATTGGATTGCGTGTTGACGTAAGCAAGGTGAAGTATCTACTCACCCCCCCCCATACTAAACTAAACATTGTCCTCAATGTTTCGAGTCTAGGGGTGAAAACACCCCCATACTAGAGACGAAGTCGAATGCTTAATCTCGAGTATGGAAAGGGTAAAACGAATAACTTAAAAGCCGTTTATGAATTATGCTAATAAGATAAACGTTAGAACATAAAAGGATATCATCGGATATCGGAATCTCCAAGGGAAACAATAGAAGCTCGAGTGCTCCGTAAAACGAACACGAGAGGCTTCAATGAAGACGATGAACCTAATGAATCACAATCACAAACAACCACGAAACAAAGGTTGGAAGAGCACAAGTCCCCTCGTTACGTTAAACTAAGAAAGCGATAATATACACAAGGATAAGCATGAGAATCCCCCACGAGGCACCTTGTTTTTGATAACCGAGTCAAAAGCTCGACTCAAATCCCCGTAAATGTGATCATTTAGGGATAATCTTGGTTTGGTCATTTTTGTTGGGGCTTACATGATAAACAATGCCCAAAAGTACATGGAGTACTATAAAAACCCGATACACGTATATCAGGGTCAAAGATAGTGTCCTCGTTTTTGGATGAAAGACGAAACAACGCTACTTCAACCATTGCACAAACCCCAAAGGGGTAGAATAAAAGAGATGAGAAGTAGAAAGGTGGGGGAATTGGTAAGTCAACATAATGAGCTACTTGAGGTAGACTCACACCAAGCAAATAGATATGATTTCCATTTATTGCATCGGTGGAAGACCGAGATTTCCCTTTACAAGCAATTCCGGGATCGTAAATCTCGTCCTCGGTGGAGAAGTGTGAAGGAACATAAGGGGCTCCCCCACACTAGATCCACACCAACCTTCGTCAAAAGGAGTAGACGACGTGGTAGCACTCATAAAACGATGTGATGACGAAGTTAGACATGTAGAAAAATCTTTTAAAACATTTTTAAAATCTTTTCCTTTTTCATCGTTTAAAAACTCTTAATGAAAACCCGATTTGATAATGTCGAAAATATTTGGCGTGTCAAATTCAAAATTAGTCGCGCTAAAAATCCTCACATTTAAGTCGCGGGGTGGTGGATTATATAAGTTCTCAAAACGTTGATCAATAAAGAACACCGCCCCCTCGGGGTCAACATACTCGTCATCCTCATGAACGTCGATCTCATCGATTTCTTCATCAAAGATAGGCTTGTCAAACCAAGGTTTGTCATTCCCGTCCTTAAATATCTTAGAAACTCTCTCGAAAAGATCACGATCAAGCACGAAACCATCATTCTTTTGTGGGGATTGTTGATAAGTTAAATCCTCACGAATGTGGTAAACGTAATTCTCATTTGAGGAGTGTTGATTAGGTAACTCCTCGAGAATTGGATTTTTGGTCATATGAGTTGGTTCGTCATCGAAAATAAGACGTTCCAACTCATTAAGTTCATCCTCGATTTTGGAAAGATCGACCTCACTCGTAGGTGGAAGTGAAGGCATAAGAGCTAGCTCTCGTTCAATGATTTCCACAATCTCGGGATCAAACTCGTAATCATCATACTTCATACATTTCTTTTTAGGAGAATCAAAAATTGCATGTGGATTTCGAAGTACGTGATCAATCTCGACAAAACCGCCATCGTCATTGTCAAAGAAAGAGTCGATGTGAGCACTCACAACCATGGTCTTACAAGTCGAATGACTATGCTTAGGTGACTTTTCTAAAATGAGAGGATCGATGTCGATAAAACCTTTAGCCTAACGGGTGTTGGGCTAGGCAAAGATGGCACTCCGATGGAGTTAGAAGTTGAAGCCTCAAAGACATGGTCCTTCGAAGGTGGTGAAGACGAGCCCATTTTGGTCATTGTCGTGATGGCACTAACGTCGCCCTTCAGAATTGGTGTTTCACTTGTTTCGCTAAATACATCCCAAAGTGAGTTTTCATCCATAAATTTACACATACCCTTTTGAATTAGGTACACGTACTCTTTATCATTAAAATCATCATCTTTAAAACCGTTTTTCTTAATTCTTTCAAAACATGCATTAAGCCTCATTCTTTCCGCTAAAGTGAACATTTTGAAATCATTAGGATTTGAATCATTAGGTTTTGAAACCTCGGTTTTTTCATTATCATTAAACACTTGGGATTTTCTAGCGAAAAAGTCCATTTTGTCATCCCCATATCTCATAGTAAGTCTCCCCTCGTGAACGTCGATTACGGTTCGAGCCGTCGATAAGAATGGTTGGCGTAAAATAATGGGACATTTAGGGTGACACTCGTAATAGGATATAACGAAATCCGCGGGAAAAACAAACTTTCCAACTTTGACATAGACATCCTCGGCTATTCCAATTGGTATAAGTGGTGTACAATTTGCAAGCTCGATAGTCATGTTCGTGGGGGTAAGTCTAGGCAATCTCATCAATTTCCAAAGAGAATGAGGCATGAGATTGATGCTAGCACCTAAATCGGCAAGGGCTAAACATCCCTCAATCTCGGAAAAATCACAAGGTAGTAGAAATTGGCCCGGATCCTTTTCCTTTCTCGGCATACACCTTTTAGGTTTTTTAAGAAGGATTGAAGCACAAGTTTCTTCAAGGGTTACTTTGGCAAGGTCGATAAAGCTCTCTTTTTGAACCGTGGATGGAATTTGAGGTACACGAGGGTCAAAAAAGCTATGCACAAGCTTGTTTGTCAGGAAAGCTTGTGTATAAGCTTTTGGGACAGTTAAACATCAAGAAAATAAAGAGTTTATTAAACCTTTTCAAACTGAATTTTTTTAACTAAATCTTTTGTAACCAATAAACAAGGATTTAAACTAAACTAGAACACTAATCTGAAAATCAGGGAATACAAATCCACTTTCACTTCCTTGTATTCCTGAATTCAGAATTCGTATCCTTAAAGAAAACTTATGCCAAAAGAAATTCTCACTTTAACTAAAAACCTTTGATAACTTTTAACACTAAAATTGCAAGTAAAAGTAAAGATTTAACTAACAAATACAGTAAAAATGGAACTCAGCTTATTGAATAAAACTTAAAATTTTCATTATCATTAATCATTAAAAATTTTACAATAAAACTGGAACAAACATAATGTAAATACAGCAATGCCTTATATAATGGCATGTACAAGGTTCTAGAAGTAAAAGAAAAACCCTAGCCCTAATTCATGAGTTTCCAGAAAAGCCCTTGAGGAAATTCAGATCTTTTTAGCATCTTTGAATGTTCAACCCTTGTCTTGCCATCTTGTGAGTAGTGCCAGTTGTAAGAATGCATCACAGCCATTAATTTTAAGTAGCCAACACGACATAGGATCATAATCGTCTATTTTCTGTCAAGGTTTTGGTATTTTGTGAGTGGTGGGGCAGGGGAAGCCCATGTGATGGTGTTGGGTGATGTGGGGTTTGATTTAGAGGTGGGAAAGTAGTGAGGGGATTGTCAATTTAGGATCTGGAAAGTTGTGGGACAAACCCCTTTGGTTTAAGGGTAATTGGGATTAGGGTTCTAATAAGGATTTAGGGGAGAGTGGTGATAAACAGTGCGTGTTACCCGCCCCAATTAATTATATAAAACTGTTTTTAAACTAATTTTATAAATTAATCAGTTTTGACTTAGTGATGTGTAAGTCAAGGTGAGGTGGCATGGGTTTATTGGTGGTGGGAAATGACATGGAGCATTGGTTGGATGGGATGAGAATGGTTGCTTGATGCAATTGCCCCCTGAAGTCTCTTGTCTTTGTCACTTCATGATAAACATCATTTACTTGCAATTCCTTTGTAATAAGTTTGGATAAGTTGTCAAAAATGGCACAAGTGTTTTTCAAACTTTATAACAAGGACCAAAAATGTATCTTGACCATTCTTAAAGGGCATAACTTGTAATATCTTGATAGTTTAGGGACCCAAATGCAAATAGTGAGTTTTACAAGGGTCTAAATTGTCAAGTCTTCCAAAGTTGAGGGACCATTCTTGCCAATCTTCAATTCTTCAAGGGTATTTTTGGAAATTCCATTCTTGGGCCCGGTTCTTTGTGCAACTTCGTTTCCCGTGTTCGTTTTTGCTTCATTCTTGTGATCTTTTGGTGAATTCACTATATCCGTACCTAAAATACACAATGAACAAACACAAGCATATATTTGGGTATTTTATGACACTTTTAACTGTTTTAAGCCCGATTTGGTTGATGAGACTATGTATAAATACAGTCTCATCAGTTGGACACATGTTTTGTCCTTTATTTTTCCTTTACTTTTACTCATGTTGAGCTTATGTTAGAAGCCGATGTTTGATTCCGGCTTTCCTGTTGGTCTTTTATGTCTTTATGACTTGATGCCTTTATTATGCTTTGATGACACGCCATGATTATGACATAAAGGCCTTCTTGTCAAAGTGGGTCGTTACATTGGGCCTCCATCATAATTTAGGGGGTGAAATTGAGCATTTCTTAAACCTTTGGTTAGAACGTGTACAACTTGTTGAGTAGTTTTAATGTAAGTAGGAAGGATAATACCGGCTTTGATTTTATCTTTGACAAAGTGAAAAACAATCTTTATGCGCTTATTCCTAGCATGTTGGACAACGTTAGAAGCTAAGGCAATGGAGGACTGATTATCACATATAATAAGGATAGGTTTAGGTTTCATAAAAGGAACTTGTAAATCCATTAGCAGGCTTTGTTACCAAGTGATCTCACATGTACAAGGGATGAAAGGAAGAACATGTTGAGAGTGGTAGGTGTGTTTCTAGTTTACTAACTGAGAGTAAGTTGTATGAATTTGAGGGGATGTAAAAGAAGTCATGCAGTGTGATTGAAGTGTTTATGTATATTGAAACAACATGTCTTACTTGTGTTTGGTGTCCAACCGATAGCGTAATATAAATTGGGTTTTTTTAAAGTCTTGCATTGTGCATAAATCATAATGTCATACAAATATGGTCTTTGATATCACTATCAGCTACCAAAGATGTATTTGTTTTATCTTATAAATCATATTTGTCTATAAGTAGAATATGTTATATGAGACACAATAAGCTTAGGTGTACTTTCTAAATTTAGGGTGATTAATCCAATACCATCATTTGTAGTCTGTTGCATTAGGAGCATCATTTGGTTGAGTTGATTCTCCTATTGGCAAATTCTTGCACCCATAGCCAAGTCAGTTCTTTCGTCGTTTGTTGGTGTGGATCTTGAATGTCTTTCTGGCTGGCTGGGGTATTAGGTACTTTTTGGGTCATCATGTTAACTATTCTAGTTGTTTATTTGTTCTTTGATTTGGTGGCATGTATTTTCCATGTAATTGATGTCCAACTAGATACCTAACCAATATAAATCACCCATTACTTGTATGACCCTCTTTGCTCAATTTCCGCATATCATACCCTTTTGAAACTACTCCTTTTCGCTATTACTTCACTTAATATCCTATTTGAATATTCACCCTGTTAAAACTCCTATTATTTTTGTTATTGTTGTATGTGTTCCCGTTCACAACCGTAGTAGAGGTTTCTTGAACAAAACCCACTATACGTTTCTCCTCTTGCCTGATTAAACCATGTGCCTTTGTACAGTAGCCATTGGTTGCATCATCAATATTTTCCCTTTAACACTAGCATAGAAATCATATAACCTCATCAAAATCTATATTAAACTTTTCCTCCAATCTCTTTCATCATTAACTATACCATTCTCACAAAGACAAACACAAGCACAAATCTGTTATGGTTCTAAGGGACCATACTAATCTCACACTCCTTTCAATTTGTGAAAAAAAAACTTCAATAACACTATTGTTTTGTTTCAATTGCACCAAATATGTAGTAATATGATATATCCTATGTCCATCAAGTTATGCATAGTGTTTTTGCAATTTATTTCATAGACTACTAGTAGTATTAAGAAAACTTAGTGAATTACTTATCTGTTTTGGAATGGTATTCAAGATCCAAGAAATGAACGTATCATTTTTTTCTCCCACAATGTTCTTACCCTTAAATCAACCTTTAGTTCCTTGTACTCGCCGATCACAATATTCCACTTATTCCAAGAATTTAGTGCAATTATCATTGATATTTTCAATGAAGTGTGATTGTCATAACTACTGAGTTTCTTGAATAAGAGGACTAATAAAGGGTGATAATTTTAGTTTAATGTAGTTAATGCGAAAAAATTTCAAGCTTGAGTTGTTGAATACTTCTTTATTGTTTGATCATGCTCTATTTTATAAGCTACCACACTACCATAAACTCGTTTTGTGCTTTGCATATTGGAAATCAAAGAGATACTTAAGATTCATAAAGGATATGTAGGGGGGGGGGGGCAAAGAACCGCGTATGAACATTTTTCAGTGTGGAAGTAGGTATCCATCAGCGATTTACGATTAGCCCCAACCACTTCACCTTAATACTAGATGAGCTTTCACGTGGGATTTAAGAGGAAATACCTTGGTGCATGGTTTTGAAGACGATATTGTGTTGATGTCAGAATCGGCGGAAGCGTTAGATAATAGACTTGAGAGTTGGAGGGAGGCACTAGAAGTCATTGTCGTACGTATGAGTAGAGAAAAGAAGAAATACCTTAGATGTGATTTCGTTAGGTACGACGACGTCCACCAATAAGTAGATATCTGCATCAGAAACCAAATCCTTCAACCAAATAAGTCTTTTAGATATCTGGGTTCGGTGATACAAAAGTCAATAAGAATATACGAGGATGTAACTCATCATATTAAAGCAAGTTGGGTGAAATGGAGGGCAGACTCCGGATTCCTTTGTGATATGAGTGTTCCAATCAAAGCTAAAGGGAAATTTATAGAGTGTTGGCCGATCGCGAAAGCTCAAGCGAAAAGGGTGGAGGTGGCAGAATTGACAATGTTGAAGTGGAGTTGTGGTAAAACCATGTTAGCCATGATACCAAACGGAGTTTTCAGAACAAAACTCGATGTCGATACAGTAATCCACAAGATGAGGGAAGGAAGGCTGAGATGGTTAGGGGATGTCAAGAGGAGACCACATACAACACCTGTTAGGAGAGCTGAAGCTTTGTTGGTCAACGGCTTAAGGAGAATGGGTAGACCAATAATAAGATAAGAGGATATAATTAAGCAAGACATGGAGTAACTTCTCTTATCCGAGGACATGACTACTGATGTAATCGCGTGGAAAGATAGAATTAGGATTATCGGGTAGGAGCTATATGTACCATAGTTGGTTTTGCTTTTAAGCTTTTTCTTAGTAGAATTTTTTTGTTGCCTTTTAGATTTAGCCCCTTTACTTTTTGTTAGGCTAGTCTTTCTTCAGGTATTTGGTTTCCCTTAGCTTTCTAATTAGGCTCTTGGGTCCTGAATTGATGCTTTTATGATTTGTATTTACGGTATGGTTCCTTTGTGTACGTGTTTCTCCTTTGTTATTACACTCCTTGTGTATGGTTATTTCTACGATGGTTAGGTGCCGGTATGCTTGTTTGTTTTGCATTTTAGCTTGTTTGCTCTTTGATGCGTTTTTTGTGATGACACAAGTTTTATACTTATAACAAGGATCACCGAATAAGCTAAGAACACACGGGCAAGTATGAACCTTTCGTTTGTAGCTAGTTTGTTGCGGTAAGCCTTCGTTGGTATTTGGCTGTTTTCGGTTGTGAAAAATCTAAGTAACAAGTGTAACTGTAGAAACTAGAAGGGGGGGTTGAATAGTTTCTAGTTCATTTTTCAAAACATTTCGGCTCAATCTACTGCCTGCGGTTCCTTATCTCTGCCCGCGGTTCCTTATTGATAAGGAACCGCCGGTCCAATAACGAACCGCCGACAGTGGACGTAGCAACATTGTTAATTTGAAACCTTAACAATCCTTTGTATCAAATTCCTTATCAATCTTGACTAGATGTGAGATGTGTTTGATTGAGAGATAAATACTACAAGTAAGAAAACACACAAGCACATCAAATCAAGAGTACATCAAGCAATAGTCTAAACACTAAGCACACACGTACTAAGCACAAGCTTTTCCGCAACTAGGATGTTTAGACTAAGTAATGTATACTTGACCATAATCTAAACATGAAGCACACACGTACTTAGCCATAGCTTTTCCGCAACTTAGATGTTTAGATTATGTGATGCACACAAAGACACACAACACTAATATGCAATTATAAATACATCTATAAAGGTAAAGACATAAATATAAATGAAAGTAGCGACACGATGATTTATAGTGGTTCGATCACGAAGCTCCTCTTCGCCCTACTCCACTCCTCGAGTACACCTTACTCGAGAGTTACTTCACTAGTCAACAAATTCCTTAGGGTGGAGAAACCATACACAACGTCGCTTATCCAATTTCCGACTCTAAGCTAAAAGTCGAGTCCTAATCTTAGGTAGGACCAATCTACACAACGTCGCCCACTTCACCATTTAACGACACAAGGCTAGATGTCGAGTTCTAATCGAAAGCTAGAACCAATCTTCACGACTCTTCACTTTGAAGCTAAGTGAGAACTTCACACAACACAACTACTAATCACTTTAAAGCTAAGTGAGAACTCACAAGACACAACCATATCACTTTAGAGTTTAGTGAGAACTACCTAGACACAACCACATCACTTTAGAGTTTAGTGAGAACTACCAAGACACAACCTAATCTACCCACTAGTTATGTTTTATGGCCCAACATAACAAACCTTGTGTTTTATGGTCTAAACACATAAACCATATAGATCTAAGCACACATCACTTAGATCTATAACTCTAACACTATATCCAAGTACTAACAAGACTTGGATCTACACAACTAACACCTAATCCAAGGATACCCATCACTTGAATATTCTACCCTTACAAACACATCCAAGTGTACCCAACACTTGGATCTTCTACATATACATAGTAGGAAGACTAAAAACATAACTTAGATCTATAGAAGGAAAGATCTTCATCATGTAGTGAACCCAACACATCATGGTAATGATAGTGTTCTTCTCTTTGCACTTGTAAGGATGAGGAGATTGAAGATTGAATCACATCTTAAACAAGATTAATCAAAACTAACTAATCAAGGATCTAAGATGGTTTTTGAAAGAAACTATGCAAAAAGGGTTAAAAGAAAACCTGGAAATGATCCACTATTTATAGGACAACATTGCAACGGTCAAAAACACCCGCGGTTCCTTATCTCTACCCGCGGTACCTTATCAATAAGGAACCGCGGGTTCCTTTAAGGAACCTCTGCGTCGGAGTCCGTGCAAATTTGTCCTTTAGTGGTGATATGCCATCTGGGGTAGTTTATACCCTCAAAGGATATTCCTTTGGCATATGGAATATGCCAAATTCAAATTTCCATTTTCTTTTTAATAAAACATTTTCTTAAAAACAAAGTTAATTAGAATCTTTTGTCACATTTGATTAAAATGTGAGTTTTAAGAAAATATTAATCCTTGATCACTTAGTTAGGTTAATGACATGTTTGTACATACCTTGAGTGATTCATGCCGAATGTGGTCTTGAAGGTGTCGAGAGAAGTATACAAATGTATTCTTGAGTGATTACGAGTACCTTAACATTTTACATAATGTATTGCGAATTATACGTTTGTCATCAACAAAACACAAAGAGATTATATCGACAAAGCATCGTAATGTTTGCACTAACAATCTCCCCCTTTTTGATGATGACAAACAAGTAAACCGCAACACATATTAAAATGCATAAGTTACTCGTTTACACTTACTTCTCCCCCTTTTGTCGAATTAAAAAGGTTGTCAACGTCTTGAAGAAGAGAAGAATCAACGTCGAGAGAGCACACGTCCAAAGTGGTAGTCATCGATCACACGAGCTTGCATCCGAAAGGTAGTCTTCATTTGTTGAAGAGGAGGATCGACTTCGAGAGAACATCCATCCAAAAATCTAATCATCCATTGTGGTTGTCGTTTGAGAGGCGAGAATCCTAACCATAAACCCATCATCCAAAGATATTGAGCTTGCGTCATCCTAGTGAAGTCTTCAATCACCATAGGTTAACTAACTCCATGCATAATAAAATGCTTATCTTCAAGATTCCAAAATTCATTACTAGCAAGATATTCGATGATTGATCGCAAATGTAATGACTAGAACTCTTTTAAATGCTCCCCCTTGATATGAGATCCCCCTTGCTTGAGGTACCACCAAAGCAAGAATAGTGACGAGCTACAAAAATGGGTTAGAAGTGTCCTACAAAACAAGGTTAGTAGACAAGAGCATATATAAAAAGAGGATGATAGACAAGTCGTTTGCACAAACAATGACAAGCAAAGAAGTGTGCACGCGATGCTATCAATCCCAAAAAAAATAAATAAAGGAGAGGATCGTGACAAGATCAATTCACAATTGTTGGAATAGAGATAGAAAAGAAACATCCATACCAATTGTAATGATAATATGTCAAAGGGTAAAAAGCTTAGAATTTTTGGAATCACCCAAGAAAATTCAATATTTAACCATCAACTCTAAAAAAAACAAGGAGAGGATTTTGAGGAAATCAATTCAAAATTGTTGGAATAGAGGTAGAAAAGAACCATCCAAGAATTTGAAGATATCATCTCAAGGTGTTAAAAAATTAGAATTGATGGAATCACCCATACCAATTGTAAATTTTAACCGCAATCAACTCTCAAAAAGAGGAACAAAAATATCTCAACCTAGAGACATTTTTGACAAAAAAAAAATAAAGGAAAAACAAAAGCGGATAAATCGACGCTTTAAGAAAAATTTGGGATAGGGACATTATAGGCAAAAATGCGTATGAATGTCGACACCAAATGGTGTTTAGCATACGATAAGCTACATGCTCAAAGTTTCGTAGCTATTCTCAATCATTATGGATGTTCAAAGAACAATTACATGATGAGGAAAGGGTAAGGCTCAACTCAACTTAATTTAGAAAGACTAGAAGAAAGAGACTCGACTTAGAAGAGAATGATTAAAATGAATTGAGAGAGACTCAACAAATAAGTTAAGGATAACTTCACAAATTAATTCATGAATACTATACCTTAGAAGGTGATAGTGAAATCTCGAAAGAAAATGAGAGAAGAAACTCAAAAGAAGCTCAAGAAGACATGAAGAGTTAGTACAAAATCTAACACATAATCAAGTAAGCACATAGGATAATTCATGCAATGCCTAATGAAGTCTACAATACACCAATGTAGAGAAGGTGCGCAATTAACACATATGGAATGCAAGAACCATGATTACTTAAAAAGAGAAGACTAAGTAAAACATGTTAGCAAGTAGCATTTAAGGACATGCATGAGTTAGACACATCTAAGAGATATTATATCGGAATTGCTTGACAAAGACAAAACCTTTATAATAAGCATGCATTCATTAACTAATCAATTAAGCATATAACATACGGATAAGCAAGAAGATATATAAGCAAGTAGCATACAAGCAAGTCATCTATCTATATATCACAAATCAAGCTACAAGAAATGTAAATCTCCAAGAAGATTCCTAATTCTTATTAGTTTAAGAGAAGGACTCAAAATAAGAGAAAAGAAAGAAACATAATAGCAACAAGATCCAAGAATCAAAGAAAAATCATGTTGAAAAACATGAAAGGAAATACAAGAGAATAAAGATCATACAAAGATGTAAAAAAAAATAAGCGTAAAACTTAAGCATCATTTTAATCTTAGTTACACTAGAATCCTAAGATTTGCTTAAATTAGATGTCTTAGCAATAAGCAATCCACATGCTTAAATGAAAGACAAGGGTGGTGGCGGAATTTGGTGGGGTGAAAGGTGAAGTCACCAAGGGTTCAACAAAGTCATTCACAATGGGAATGCTTTGGATGGGTAATGTTGGTGAGTTTGAAGGGGTAAAAGGTGAAGTCACCAAGGTATCAACAAAGTCATTCACAATGGGAATGCTTTGGATGGGTTGAGGTTGGGTAGTCACATCCAAGAGAGTACTTGGAGTGAAGGGTGAGGTTAGCTCATTCATTCTAGATTGGAATGAAGAGGAGGTAGAACCATGTGAATGGTTGGTACCATGGGTTAAGGTAGTCTTGCATGGAGCAAGAGGTGGTGAGGGTGATGAAGAGATGAGAATTGGAACAATCTCATTCTTGGGTGTGGCAAAAGGTGAAGAGTTAAGTTTTGGTAACTTAATCTTAAATTTGAGGTGCCTCTTTGAAGAGGAGGTTTTGGATGAATTGGAGGTTCTTGTAGAAACCATGGTAGTAATGGGTGGTTTAAGGGGTAAGGATAAATGGTTTCAGGTGTGAAGAACATGGCTAACAAGGTGGGTTTAAAAGGGTGAGGGGATGATCCAAACTAGTGAAGGGTTAAAAAAAGGGAAAGCCCAAGATATTTTGGGAGTGATCAAAGGTTTGAAACAAAGATTCCAAAGAGTGTTGGAACAATTGGGAAGTTTCAGAAAACCCGAATTTGAGAGCTTCTGCCCGCGGTTCTTTATCTCCACCGGCGGTTCCATATTGATATGGAGCCACGGTCTATTTAAAGAACCGCCTATAGAGGCTAGGTTTAGGTGGTGAAGGAGGATTTTCCAATTCAGCAAATCCTAATGTTCTAGTCTAACTTATCATAAAGGCATGCTTAAGAGCAATAAAAACTAGATCACACACAAAGGAAAGACACATAGGTTCAATTAGCGCGTAAGAAGAAAGCTAAGAAAAACCTAATGGCTACAAAAGAAAAAGACTCCTAATGACATACAAAGTTCAACAAAGTAAACTATCATTAGTCATATATAGGAAGAGCCATTTAGCCAATTTATAGAATGAGTATGAGACTATCACTAGAGGTGCTCAATTAAGGCTAAACACGACCATTTTTACGAGTTATACACCAACTCAACTTCCCACATGGAAGTAATTCAACCGTTAGGTCAAATTAAGATCCTAGTGCATAAATTCTCAAGTAGTCATTCTCAAGTTAGACAAAATGTAATTCCAACATTTGCCTAATAAAGTTTAGCAAGGATGAAACTTGCATGGCGACACAATGCATGACCTAATGAGGGTTAAGAATGCACCATTGCATATCTTGTCAAACAAGTCTAGTTAAGGTTAATTACCTTAATAGAACTTGAGGCCAATAACATTGAAGTGTATAAACAAAGTTTACACAAACCAAAGGAACACTCTTGATTGGTCTTTCGGAAATGACACATTTATAAATTGCATAGCAATGTAAATTACTTGAGTATTTCGGATGAAAATCCAAGTTATCAAACCGACTCTATTGTGCATTATAAGTAATTATTAAACAAAATATGTCTAACAGTTTAAACAAGTAGATTCAATATAACACCATCAACACAAGTGTGAGTTATGATCCGATGTATATTATTAATAAACCACATTCATGTATACACTAAAAAACATGTCAATTAGATTCGATAATGATACCAATCATAGTTTGAATAATGCATTGATATTTTAATCGAAATCTTTCTTGATTCCCACAAACACTCTTTTAAGAGAAAATAGCTAAGATTTTCAAAGGGTGTGTCATGTTTTATAGTGAGACATTTATCTACTTGAACTAATAACACAATGATCGAGTAAGACGACCTAAATCAATAGATTTGACAAGCTCCCAAAGCTTTCAAACCTAAAAGTGTTAAAGAACATGCCGAGGTGTACAAGATGTTTATGTAACACTTGTAAACCAAGAGATGTTAATCCTATATGCAATGCACACATAATGTTGCAACTAAGATGCAAGAAATCTAGCATACATCCTAATTAGGAAAAACTAGATACTAACAAATACCAAGCAAGGCACAAGAGACTAGACATTTAAGCAATACTACTACAAATAGCAAGGAACACTTAATAATGTCTACATATAATAATAACACACAAGGAAACATACACAAACAATTAGTTTAACACATAAAACCATTCGTCCATGTTTTGAGTGTTAGATACAACAAAGTATTCATAGCTTGATTTAATTTGAAAATAGTCTTTGACCCATTTAAAATTTAATTAAGTTTAACACTTTGTAAATATATCAATTTTCAAAGATATATCACCAAGAGATGTCCAACTTAATAGAAAAGAGTAAAACACAAGTTTTACGACAAACCGACGCTCAATACTTTGGACAAAGAATGGAACTTAGAAACCATCCAAATTTTAAAGTTTGAATAAAGTTTGGAAGCATTTTTAATTGAAATAAAATTCAATTACGTTCGAAATGACGGGTGGCACGACTTCTACGGACTTACGGTTGATTTTATATGATTTTTCAAAGTTTTCAAAAATCTGAGTCAGACTGACTGCGGTTCCTTATTGATAAGGATCCGCGGGGAGCAATAAAGAACCGCGGTCAGAGGACAAAAAAAATGAGTTTTTGGCCAAAATCATTTGGTAACTTTTTGGAAGGACTTAGGACTCTAAAAAATCATTTTAGACACATAGAACTCGTATTTTTAGAGTTAATTATGACACAAAAGATTTTTATACTTCCAAACATGAAAAGATTTAATTCAAGCTATTATACAAAGTTTATTTAACACCAAAACTTGTACGAATGAAACAACGAAACACATGTCATAAGTAATCACTCTTCATGAACAATTTGATACAAAGATCGTCTCTATTTTTTGAAACCGTTTTTTCATTTTTAAAAACCATTTGTTTTGAAAAAGAGAGCAAAGATCGATCCAAGCTTTAAAGTACAATATACTTCAAAGATCTTGAGTAACCTCGCTCTGATACCAATTGTAGAAACTAGAAGGGGGGGGGGGGTTGAATAGTTTCTAGTTCATTTTTCAAAACATTTCGGCTCAATCTACTGCCTGCGGTTCCTTATCTCTGCCCGCGGTTCCTTATTGATAAGGAACCGCCGGTCCAATAACGAACCGCCGACAGTGGACGTAGCAACATTGTTAATTTGAAACCTTAACAATCCTTTGTATCAAATTCCTTATCAATCTTGACTAGATGTGAGATGTGTTTGATTGAGAGATAAATACTACAAGTAAGAAAACACACAAGCACATCAAATCAAGAGTACATCAAGCAATAGTCTAAACACTAAGCACACACCTACTAAGCACAAGATTTTCCGCAACTAGGATGTTTAGACTAAGTGATGTACACTTGACCATAATCTAAACATGAAGCACACACGTACTTAGCCATAGCTTTTCTGCAACTTAGATGTTTAGATTATGTGATGCACACAAAGACACACAACACTAATATGCAATTATAAATACATCTATAAAGGTAAAGACATAAATGTAAATGAAATTACCGACACGATGATTTATAGTGGTTCGGTCACGAAGCTCCTCTTCGCCCTACTCCACTCCTCGAGTACACCTTACTCAAGAGTTACTTCACTAGTCAACAAACTCCTTAGGGTGGAGAAACCATACACAACGTCGCTTATCCAATTTCCGACTCTAAGCTAAAAGTCGAGTCCTAATCTTAGGTAGGACCAATCTACACAACGTCGCCCACTTCACCATTTAACGACACAAGGCTAGATGTCGAGTTCTAATCGAAAGCTAGAACCAATCTTCACGACTCTTCACTTTGAAGCTAAGTGAGAACTTCACACAACACAACTACTAATCACTTTAAAGCTAAGTGAGAACTCACAAGACACAACCACATCACTTTAGAGTTTAGTGAGAACTACCTAGACACAACCACATCACTTTAGAGTTTAGTGAGAACTACCAAGACACAACCTAATCTACCCACTAGTTATGTTTTATGGCCCAACATAACAAACCTTGTGTTTTATGGCCTAAACACATAAACCATATAGATCTAAGCACACATCACTTAGATCTATAACTCTAACACTATATCCAAGTACTAACAAGACTTGGATCTACACAACTAACACCTAATCCAAGGATACCCATCACTTGGATATTCTACCCTTACAAACACATCCAAGTGTACCCAACACTTGGATCTTCTACATATACATAGTAGGAAGACTAAAAACATAACTTAGATCTATAGAAGGAAAGATCTTCATCATGTAGTAAACCCAACACATCATGGTAATGATAGTGTTCTTCTCTTTGCACTTGTAAGGATGAGGAGATTGAAAATTGAATCACATCTTAAACAAGATTAATCGAACTAACTAATCAAGGATCTAAGATGGTTTTTAAAAGAAACTGTGCAAAAAGGGTTAAAAGAAAACCTGGAAATGATCCACTATTTATAGGACAACATTGCAACGGTAAAAAACACCCGCGGTTCCTTATCTCTACCCGCGGTACCTTATCAATAAGGAACCGCGGGTTCCTTTAAGGAACCTCCGCGTCGGAGTCCGTGCAAATTTGTCCTTTAGTGGGGATATGCCATCTGGGGTAGTTTATACCCTCAAAGGATATTCCTTTGGCATATGGAATATGCCAAATTCAAATTTCCATTTTCTTTTTAATAAAACATTTTCTTAAAAACAAAGTTATTTAAAATATTTTGTCACATTTGATTAAAATGTGAGTTTTAAGAAAATATTAATCCTTGATCACTTAGTTAGGTTAATGACATGTTTGTACATACCTTGAGTGATTCATGCCGAATGTGGTCTTGAAGGTGTCGAGAGAAGTATACAAATGTATTCTTGAGTGATTACGAGTACCTTAACATTTTACATAATGTATTGCGAATTATACGTTTGTCATCAACAAAATACAAAGAGATTATATCGACAAAGCATCGTAATGTTTGCACCAACAGTAACGTATGTAGTAAAATGATTGACCATCCACGACGTAGACAATATTATCCTTTACGCCATATGCCTCAATATCTTCGCCTTCTTTAATGTGATAACACTACATACGACATAGAGGAGGACAAGCCCTGCACCATATGATTTCAATTAATGCTCTTTCCGTTTATTTTTCCAAAGAACTACAATATAAATGAGACAAAGATCTACACCCGTAGAAGAGGTGATGACATAATTTCCACATATAAATTTGATCTTGTCATCTCTAATCTTCAAAGACGGTTCACTACTCATACGACGTAGGTAAGATACACCTTTACGCCGTTGGAGATCTTGATATATCAAATCTTTCTACATTTCATATACGACGTAGGCTAGAAATACACCTACGTTGTAGAAAGCTTGCAACATTTCACCTTTGGCGGCATTTCGAAAATATTATATCATTTTTCTTAGTTTTTCGTTACTTGCTCGTTTTTACATGCAGGAATGCATAAAATATATTATTATGATAAGTTAATTTAAGACCGATTGTGGGAATGATCCATGAACAATATTGACTGCATATCTTGTATATCAATATTATTTTCCTACAAGCTATCCCTATAGACGGGCTCAGTCAACATATGTCGCCGGTGGAATACCGCACTATCCTTAAGTATCGCCTTATGATTTCATTATTTCCGGTTGATGCTATATGCCCTATTTGTCGCAAGGCATGTTTGGATTCTTTTGGAGAACATGCGGTTCATTGTAAAGAACTTCCGGGCTTCAAGTACCGACATGATTTTGTTAGGGACGTTCTTTACGACATATGTAGGCGTGCCGGGATCTCCGCCAAAAAAGAGGCACCTGTGAATTTCTTGACCGACCCGTCAGATGGAAGATCCACGTTGAGACCCGCTGATGTTTTGGTTTTTGGATGGTTTGAAGGTAAACATGCGTGCGTTGATTTGACAGGGGTTTCTCCTCTCGTGGGGCTAGGCAGTCGAGATTTTACAGCGGGTCAGGCTGCTATAAAAGTCGCCTCGTGCAAAGTGACTAAACACCAGAAAGCATGTGTTGAAAATCAACACGTGTTTATTCCATTCGCGTTTGATACATTTGGTTTCCTTGTACCTGAGGCGGTGGAGCTACTTACCAGAATACAACGTGTTATGAATAGTAATGTTTTGACTCCTAAATTCACAAACGTTGTATTTAATAGACTTGGTTTTGCTATATAAAAAGGGCTAGCGGCGCAGCTTGTTGCCCATTTGCCTTCTCCTATTATATAAATGATAATTATTAATAAAATTTAAAACATGAAAGGTAAAAAAAATATACAGAGGATGAACACGAACATTATTTTCTTAGCTTTTCATATATATCCATATCATCTCGAGTCATCTTTTAACATCTCATCTATATCCATATCATATCGAATCATTCGTTTAACATATCTTGTATATTTATATAATCTCGACTAATCCGTTTAACTCATGTATATCTTTTCTGACGCGAAACTATTACCGATGTCATGCGCGAAATAGATCAAGTTCATAAGAATAATGGACCTAATTAATGTTGACATTTCATTTAAATTGAAGTAATAATAAAAAAAAAAACTGAAATTTTCTCATCTTTCTAATGATTTTACTTTTTGATATGGAGACATATTCAAACATCTCTATACAAGAAATCTAATCCAGAACATGCCCTAATTAGAAATAAATTTGATAGCCAAACCTGAAGGACCTTGATTGTAAATTACTGTAATAAAATAGTACAAATAGAAAGAAATCTAAGAGACAGAATTACATAATGGTGTCGACACAACTTTTGTCAAATTCTCAGGACTTTTCTTTGTACACGAAATCTGCATAAACATTATTATTGATCACTAGAGAAACTATGACGACATTTTATTCCACGCACATTTTATTCCACGCACATCTTTCCAATCTACAAATAATCTCAACAACACTTCCTTAAGTTTCTAATCTCAAACTTGAACACGTAAACACATCATGTCTTTGTTTCAGGTTACTATCTATCTAAGTTACGTTATATATTTACATTGTTTGTAGATTAAAATGATGTGTTTTAATTGCCTTTGTTGGATTTTCATTCAGGAGTTCCCCCCTTTATTTAATATTTTAGAGAAAGTTCGGATTTCACCAGGTAACTAATTCGATAACCCTTTATCATAGCTTGAATTATGTATAAGGTTAATGATAATTTAAGTTATGAGCTAGCTCGGCTCGGAAACTATCTAGCTCAATCATCTTAGGATATATATGTATGTTGTGTCTACGTTTAGTACTAGCAGAGATAAGGATTTAATGATCATGATTGAAAATGGGTGTTTTTTTAAGAAAGACTGCTTATGAGTTCTAGCTTGGTTAAGCAGTGAATTGAAATGCATTTTAAGTTCAGATAGACGCGTGTTTATTATGAGGGTATTTGGGATTACTAAGAATCATTATTTGTGCTTATGGACTGGTTTCTTGTAACTTATAGTAAAATTGAATTCAATTCGTTGGTTTCGTGTTGCTATTTTGGATCAAGTTTTTTTCAGTGTACCCTAAAAATCAGATAAGCCATTTGGATAAGTTATCCCAAGCACCCTAAGAAATCAGAGAGTTTTGTTACATTGCTGCAAGCAGTATTCATAAGCAGTTCAAATACCTCTTCATGCTTGTTTAGTTACCAACTCCTTTGGATCTCAAAAGGATCTTGTTTCAGGAACTTTTCTGAATCGATGTCAACCAGTAGTTGCGACTCAACTGAGACAGATCCATGCCGTGATGATAAAACCGCTCTCATTCTTAAATTTGTTGCAATTGTCACCATTCTTCTTACTGGAATATTGGGTATTGCAATCCCGTTTATTGGAAAAAACTGGCGTCTCCTCAAACCCGACTCCAGTCTTTTTTTAGCCACCAAGGCCTTCGCGGCTGGTGTCATCTTAGCAACAGGATTCGTGCACATGTTACCCGAAGCTACAGAGTCATTAACAAACTCTTGTCTCCCTGAAACCCCATGGTCCTACTTCCCATTTTCGGGGTTTATAGCAATGATGAGTGCTTTGGTCACCTTACTTGTTGAAGTTGTTAGTACTCAGTATTATGAAAGTAAACAAACGAGAAAAATCCAAGATGTTCAAGATGACTCCGCTGGTTGTGAATCTGAATCTTTGATAGTTCCCGGGGCAGTGGACGAGAAGGTCTTTGGTAAAGAAGAAGGTGATGAGATTCACATTGTGGGAATGCATTCACATGGTTTCGGTGATGATGATGAGAATGGTGTTCGGCAGATTGTTGTTTCACAGGTATGATATGGGCAGACAAGTGTGAAAAACCACATTTTTCCAAAGATATACCATGTTCATAATGATACCTCTAGATTAAAATAGTTTGTTTCTTATTAATTAAATTTGAATTTGATAGGTGTTGGAACTAGGAGTTGTATCCCATTCCATCTTGATTGGACTATCACTAGGCGTTTCGCAAAGCCCATGTACAATTAGACCCTTGATCGGGGCATTATCATTTCATCAATTTTTTGAAGGGTTTGCACTAGGCGGGTGTATTTCCCTAGCAAAGCTTGGATCCCTACATTCGAGTATAATGGCATGCTTTTTTTCTATAACGACTCCTCTTGGGGTTGGCATAGGCATGATTATCTCGTCGTTTTATAACCCAAATAGCCCCCGAGCTCTGGTTATAGAAGGCATACTGGATTCCATATCCGCAGGGATTTTGATATATATGGCTTTGGTTGATCTTATTGCTGCTGATTTCATGAGCAAGAAGATGAGATGCAATGGCAAGCTTCAAGTTGTGTCTTATATTTCCTTGTTCCTTGGGGCTGGATTAATGGCTTTACTTGCAATTTGGTCATGATAAGAAAATAGTAAACAGATTGTATTGTGTTACCTTACTAAAGCTGTAAAGCAAGTCCTGTTTCCATTTATGTTTTATTCATTTATCCCTTATCATGTACAGTAATGTCGATAATTGCACATTGTGGGGCATAAACAAGATTGATAATATGTTACGACGGGTTTGTTTTATTATTTTGCAACATGTACGTTTTATATAATTTGGAAAAACTCGTCAAATTTGTTTGTAACTCGATCGTTAGCTGATCAAAAGCCAACGGCAAGCCTAGATGTCTCAATGCATTTTTAACTTTGTGTCGTCAAGTTTACTCCATCTGCATAAATATTTGTAAATCCACAAATCGTTCATGTTTAGAAGTTTGCTATATCTAAATTTTGTGCTCATAATCATCGCTTATTAAAGGCCGGGTTTTTAATGACAGATCGACCTTATTAAGAAACTTTTAATAAGTTATGATTAACAACACAAAATTTAGTGTACTAAAAAAATGCACCTTAAAGAACAAGATTCTATCCTTTACTATGAATCGGGTTAATAAACATACAAATCCTTGGCCCTCACCTTTGCTCTCCATAACCTCCACTTTTCCTTTCCATCTTTGTTTATATGCAACCAGCCATGAAAATGGATTGGGAATTCTTTAGAGGCTGACATATATTTTGAGGGAAAACTAGAAGCCATTAAATAGATGACTAGCCCGGATAATATATCCTTATACTGGTTTGAGAAACTATGCATACTTTACATCCGAACAATCAGTTTAATCATGAAAATGATTTTGCGTTTTGAACCACATGTAATGATTTAACCATAACTAATTTTAAAGGAATTTTTTAACTTATGCCTAAACGCATAAGATTAAAAAATTATAAAGTATGAAAAAGTACTTTAAAACCCACCAAAAAATATATAAAATACCTAAAACCCGAGAGTCCTTCGGTGCTTTTTAATACTATCTCTGTCCCATAATAAGTGTCAACATTTATTTTTTTCGGTCTTTCTTATACAACTTTTAGTATAATTTTTTTTATTTGTGTTATATAGTATTAGATAGAAAATATATGTATGAATTAAGATTTAAATGTATTTTCATTAAATATGTTTTTCATCCGGTATTATATAGCAAAAATAAAAATATTTATAATCAAAATTGAATAAAAAAGAACAAAAAAAAGTTAAAGTTGATACTTATTATGGGACGGAGACAGTATTTTTCGAGGAGCCCTAACTCCCTGATCATCTTATCATGTGTTCTTAACACACACGTTATAAAAATCCTTCTAAAAGTAATGTAAAGATTGCAATGACTTTTGTGACTCTTATCTAGTAATCTATTTCTTTTGCTTTAAGTTTTAGCCTTACTCCTTTGGCTTTTAGTTATAGCCTTATTTGACTAAAGTTAATTTTGAATAACTTTAATTACAGCGTCTTACTGATGGTTTATGTAGTTTATAACAATTACAATAACCTAAGAAAATATCAAAGCACGTAATAGTGAAAGCGATTTAACAAAATCATAATATCATATTCATAATTAATACAATTAAGGTTACGTACCTTTTGCAATGCAATTCTCATGAATAAGAACAAATCGCTAATTAGGGCTTATAACGAATCCAAGATATAATCTAAAGTAAGATTATATTACGTTCTTGTACACACGTATAATAACGAGTTAACCGTAATACTAGTACGTATAAAATGAGCTTAAACGTTTAGTGGAAAATCAACCCAACAACCCTAGAGAGGGGCTACGACTTGATTCAAGAAATCAAAAAAACTAAAAGGAACCCTATAATGGTATTTTGTTTGTTTGGTCGCAAGGATAGGGAGAAAGAGAGATGTGGAGTGAAGAATTATGAGGTACCCTATGTGTTTATATAGTGTACCAAAACTTGGAGGTCAAGCAAAACACAAATTAGGAAAGAAACCTCTTTCCTCCATTTTCCTTGCCACCGCCGGTCGAATAAAACCCTAAGGGGTGTTCTGGAATCTTCTTTTCCTCTCTTAAATATTCCACGTTAATCGTTAGTCCTTAACTCTTAATATTAACGACGGTTAAATATTTAAACCTCGATTTAATGAATAAATATATAAATAAATTTATTAATAAATTAACTCTTTACGTATTGTGTGAAATCCCGTAATACCGAGTTCGATCCTAATACACGACTATTAAATTTACGTCCATAAAACTTACAGCTCCCACTTGGACAAATTTTAATAGTGTGATCACATCGGTTAGCGTCTAGTTACACGCTGATGCCTCTAGTACGACTCGACTAAGGTCTTCTGGATAAAACCTTTTAATGATTCATCATTATTATTATCCTGTCGTTTCTAACACAATATTAATAAGGATATAGATCTTAGTCATTCCTTTAGTTAACCATTTTGTTTCTCGTTCATCAGATTCAGCAAGATTACCAAAACATCTAAACATGGTTTAGAACGACTTTGGGTGCGGTCACACAAAAATCTTACTAATCCCACGAGGGGCCTAGCTGTATTAAACTCCAAAATGAATTTGGAGGAAACAAATTCCATATTGACTACAAGCAAAACTTATGAATTTTGCAACACTTTCGAAAATAACCATTATGGCCGCCAGTTACGTATAACGTTACATTATTTCGTAGAAATACACAAGATCCATGATAGTTTTCTGGTATCTCAGGTCTGAGGATAACTATTTATGTTTTACTTGATGACAAAGATCCATAAAGTATAATCATATATTTATGATAAGTCCTATATTCAATTAATCGAATATCATCTAAATTTAATATGTAAACACATACTTTCAAGTATATTCAATCACAATTTAGGTCTGTCTTAATTTAATAATACTCCCATATTATTAATCGACAACAGACATTTAGAATACAATAATATTTGTGGATTAAAACATGTAAAATATGATACAAAATTAAATAACAAGAATAAACATAACCCAAACTTTATTTCATTAAATAATAATGTCTAACATCCTTTATCTAATAGTAATCACATATTTGCATGAAGTCACTAGCTAATTGAAGCCCAATTCTTTTGGCATGTCCAGTGACCTTCCCTCTAGGCAAAGCCTTAGTAAATGGATCAGCTACGTTATCATCTGTGTGAACTTTTATTAATTTGATTTCACGAGCTTCGACTTGTTTTCGAATGTAGTGATATCTACGCTTAAAGTGCCTGGTGCCCTTCATGACTCTAGAGTCATTGGTGAATATGATTGCAGCAGAATTGTCACAATACATATCAATAGGTTCTTTAATTGAAGGCGTCACTCCAAGATCTTCAATAAATTTGCTAATCAAAACAGCTTCAATTGTAGCTTCTGAAGCAGCCATGTACTCAGATTGTGTAGCATGCGTCGCAATCGTTGTTTGCTTCCTCTATTCTAGTCAACTGCTCCTCCATTAATAACAAAACGTAACCCATCTAAGACTTCGTATCGTCTTTATCACATTGCTAGGACGCATCTAAACGACTGTTCAAGAAGGCAGTCTTAACATCCATTTTCCATATCTCATAGTCATACTATGCTACAATAGCCATGAGAATCCTAATAGCTCTCAAGTCTGCTACATGAGAAAACGTCTCCGCCTAGTCTACGCCAAAAGTTTGAGTAATACCTTTAGCTACTAAACGATCTTTATAGGATTGTATTTCACCATCCATGTTAGTTTTTTTCTTGTATATCCACTTATGTTTCACTACTTTAGCATTTGGTGGTGGATCTACAAGAATCCAAATATCATTAATTTTCATAGGTTTCATTTACTCATCCATTGCACTAATCTACCTAACTTTTTTAGGATCAAGCATGGAGGATTTATAATTAGCAAGTTCTCCAAGACCCCCTACTTCACTATCTCCATCCTCTATGTTAAAGCATAGCTTTCTTGGTACACGTATAGTCCTTTCAGACCTACGTAGAGGAACTAATTCTAATGGAACTACCAGACTCTCTGGTTATATAAGAATTATTTCACTAGTATTTTCATAAGGTAATGTATCTATGTGACTCTCTTCAAGATCATAATTTCTCCCACTGAACTCTTGAGATATGAGATCTCTTTCAAGGAAGTCTCCATACCTTGCAACAATAACTTTGTTTTCAGGTGGAAAATAAAAGTAGTAACCCATAGTTTCCTTAGGGTATCCCACAAAGATAAATTTCACAGATCATTGTTGGAGTTTATCAGCTGAGTCACGTTTGACATACGCCTCACAACCATAGACCTTTTAATAAAAAATATGGCGTTTTACCATGCCATATTTCATATGGTGTCTTATTTACCTTCTTCGTGGGAACCATATTTAAAATGTGAACATCAGATTCTAAGGTATAGTCCCAAAAGTATAATGGTAAAGTTGTAAGATTAAACATAGATCGTACCATATCTAATAATGTACGATTTCTCTTTACGGATGCACCATTTCGTTGTGGAGTATAAGGAGAAGTTAGATTATGAACAATTCTATTCTCACTTAGATAATCTTTAAACTCTTGGCTTAAGTACTCGCCACCTCTATCAGAACGAAGAGCTTTAATCTTCTTCCCTAGTTGGAATTCTACTTTCACTTTAAACACTTTGAATGTTTCAAATATCTCATATTTATGCTTAAGTAAATAAACATAACCATAACGGCTAAAATCATCCGTAAAGGTTATGAAGTAAATAACACCTTTTCTTGACACATGTCTAAGTGGTCCACACACATCGGCATGTATTAATCCAAGTAGATCAGTAGTCTTTTCAACATTATTATTAAAACGTTTCTTGGTCATCTTTCTAGAGATACAAGACTCACATTTATCAAATGATTCATCATTGATATTTTCCAAAAGACCTTCATGTTGAAGATTTTGTATGCGTGTCTTCTTAATATGGGCAAGTTTACAATGCCAAAGATAAGAAGATTTATTATCTAACTTTCTATTCTTATTCATGCTAAAGACATAATTATTATTATACTTAGAAACATTATCATGCATGTGAATTTCAAACACACCATTCATAGAAATTGCATTGAAATAGAAAATGCCATCTTTGAAAACAAAAATTCCATTACTATAAATAGTGTAAATAATCCCAAGATCTAACAAACAAGAAAAGGAAGTAACACCTCTAACAATAGAAGGTGCATATTGACAATTGGTTAAGATCAGTCTTAAACCCGAAGGTAAAACTAAATTAAACGTTCCTATGGCTTCAACAACTGCTTGTGCTCCATTGCCCACTTGCAGATATTGCTATCCATAGGATAGCTTCCTTTCCATCTAAAACCCCTAAAGCGTATTACAAATGTCAATACCGCATCCCGTATCATATACCTACGAATTTAACTTGTATGTTAAATTAAATAATTCAATCATAAATAAGTTACCTGAAGCTACAACACTTTGCTCAAACTTCTTTTTCTTGATTTCTCACAACTCATCGAGGTACACAGGGCAGTTCCTCTTCCAGTGACCACTGGCACCGCAATCGTGACTAGTCTCAGCCTTTTAAGATTGATTCATTTTAGCAAAGTTTTTCTTAGGCTTTTGATAAGTCGCAACTTGCTTGCCTTTACCACCTTTGCCTTTGCCTTTCATCTTTTTATTTTCTTGCGGTTTTGGCTTACTCACTCTACCCTTTTGTATGTTAAGTACTTGAGGAGTAGAGGTAGACACCTTGTCCTTTAAACCTTTTTCATAGTCAATGAGCATTGCATGGAAATCATTAACACTCTTTCCCGCGCAATGCATATTGAAGTTCCTAACAAAATTGTTAAAGTCCTTCATAAGAGACCTATTGATTAAGTTAATTGGTATATTATGACAACCCATAAATTTCACATGTATGCTATATTAATGTAAGTGGAAAATCTATTAGAAATGTTTGCTTTTTATACCTAACTTGGTTAGATGAATTTTTTTCTCACAAGCTAAACTGTCACTTCAACATATTCTTATATATTGGAAATACAATATATATATCAAGTCTAAGATCTAAAAGTAATATAATAAGTACATTATGAATAAGAACATCTCAAATGTAACTATAATGTCTTAAATTCCCTTAGAAACCCTAGAATCTATATAAATAAGTTATAAACTCAAGAGTGGTAAACTATGAATGGAATACATATGAATAAGTCATTAAGGATTATAAACAAGTTATAAACTATACTTTGAAAATATAATAATACCTAAGAATAGTAATAACAAACTATACAAAGGTAAGTACAAGTAAATGTACATAATAGTCTAGATCACCACCTAGAAACCTTTGGTAAACAATATTTCAAGCAATATAACTACATAATATCTATGTAATAATATCAAATACAATATAATAATTATAATATATCGTATAAAGGAAAGGTAATTGATCATAAAATGCTAATATTCAATAATCCATGGCTAATTACAAGTTAAGACCTAGTAACCAAGATTAGCATATAAAATCCATTATACATTGAATTAGAGTCTTATCTTTTGCCACTAATTATAAAACTAAATTATGTATCATATTAAGATTATACAATTAATTCAACATAAAGTACAAGTTAATAAATCATAAGGTACAAGTTATCAAAGCATAGGATCTTAAGCTCCCAAAATCATCCCTAAAATATGGTAAACCTATATAAACCCTAAAACCAAGAATGTAGAATCCATATAAGTCATAAAAATATTATATAAGCCCGAGAATAAGCATACATTAGGATATAAACCCTAATTACCCAAGATAGAAAGTCATTAGGTTTAATGACCTAAAACCCTTATATTAAGAAATGTACATAGAATCGCTACCTAGTCTTTTTGGACAAGTCTACAAAAACTCATAGCACTTCATTAGGGTTATAATATTATATTAAGATAATATAAAGGTACCCTAAAGCACAAGGTACAATACTTCAATGCATGGCTTGTAAATTAGGTCAAAATGGGGATTTTAACCTTTTAGATATGTTTACTTATAATAACTTAATAAAACAAATGTTGGGACTTAATAAAAAAATTGAGAACAATGTAGGATTTATAAAATTAGTTTACATAAGTAGCTAACTGAAGGATAATCAATTTAATAAGACTTAACCATAAATCATTAGAAACCCTAACCCGCCAAGGTTTTCTTCCCATTTTCACATCAAACCATTATTAAAATTGAAACCAAAGACCCAAAATTCTTAATTACAATGTATATAACTGATAGGTGTGAAAACACCCATCCTTTTACCACTTATTTCTGGCTAAAACAAGACCAAAACACGTATTTAATATCATTTGTTTGGAATTATGCGTGGTTTTTGTGTTTATTGTGTTTTCAGAGTCAACCGGATGAATATTGAAGAAAACATGGGATTACACGGGTTTATCGAAGAAAAAGACTCAAGACGAAGTCTATTGCCCAAGAGATGCAAAAGATTTGAAGTCATTGTGCCTATTTGAAGATTTATCGAAGAATAGAGCCAAAGATGGAAGATTCATATATGTAGAAGAACTCGAGTCTATTAAACAAAAGATTATAAGACGAGTTGGAATTATTCACCGACACTTCTCAAAATCCAAAGTCGGAAACGTTTATTTAAAGAGACGTAAAGACTAAAGAAGAAAGAAGAAAAGAAGAAAAGAAGCCCAAAACGAAAGCCCATTCACAAGCCCACCACCACACGCCTATATATAGGATTTCACTTCACCATTTTGGGGAGTTAGTCTTTGTTTTAGTTTTAGTTTTTTTTTCATTCTCTCTCTAGTTTTAGAGAGAGAAAGTTCTCAACTTTCTCTCACTAGTTTTCATCTTTCTTTCTTTCAAGATTAAACTTTTGTATTGTTTTTCATTAATCAAGTTTAAATTCAAGCTTTTAATCTTTAATCTCATTCTACCTTTCTTGATTTTAGTTAACTTTTGGTGCGAATTTCATATGATCCGTGTTGTTCATCCATGTTTTCGTGCTCAAAAATTTAATCTTTTTATGTTTCCTTAAGTTTCTTTACGAATAATGATGTAGCGAAAATAACAAGGATAAATAATTGAATCGGTTGATTCCAAAGAATGCCAGACACAATCCTTCTAACTATCATTGATTCAAAAAGAATACCGATAATCAGGTAAACTCCAACAATCGTTGATTCAACGAATACCCGATTATTAAGAGAAAATTGAACAATAAATCCTAACCCGGATTCAAGTCAATTTAGACTAAAAGTCTGTATTTTTTTTTAATTCATAGTTTCATCATAATTCAATATAAAAAGTCCTAATTATATAGGAAAACTAAACTTGGGGCAAAAGATAACAATATTTTCCCAAAAACATAAAATAAGAAAACTAAATAAAAGATACCACAAATATGAAAACTAAATAAAAGATACCACAAATAAACTAAATAATCAGTTTATTTTTATGATCCTCCATCATTCTCCCTCACTTCAAAAAACTCGTCCTCGAGTTTGTCTCACTCGTACCTTGTTATCTGTTGATTCCAAAGAATGATGGAGGATCATAAAAATAAACTGATTATTTAGTTTATTTGTGGTATCTTTTATTTAGTTTTCATATTTGTGGTATCTTTTATTTAGTAATCTTATTTTGTGTTTTTTAAGAATAATATTTTTATCTTTTTCTGCAAGTTTAGTTTTTCTATAAAATTAGGACTTGGGTTTATTGTATTGAATGATAATTGAAGTTATGAATAAAAAAAAGACTTTTAGTTTTTGTTAATTGACTTGAATCTAGGTTAGGGTTTATTGTTCAATTTTCTCTTAATAATCGGGTATTCGTGGTATCTTTTATTTAGTTTTCATATTTGTGGTATCTTTTATTTAGTTTTCTTATTTTATGTTTTTGGGAAAATATTGTTATCTTTTGCCCCAAGTTTAGTTTTCTTATATAATTAGGACTTTTTGTATTGAATTATGATGAAACTATGAATTAAAAAAAAATACAGACTTTTAGTCTAAATTGACTTGAATCCAGGTTAGGATTTATTGTTCAATTTTCTCTTAATAATCGGGTATTCGTTGAATCAACGATTGTTGGAGTTTACCTGATTATCGGTATTCTTTTTGAATCAACGATAGTTAGAAGGATTGTGTCTGGCATTCTTTGGAATCAACAGATTCAATTTTATGTACGAATAATGATGTAGCGAAAATAACAAGGATAAATAATTGAATCTGTTGATTCCAAAGAATTCCAGACACAATCCTTCTAACCATCGTTGATTCAAAAAGAATACCGATAATCAGGTAAACTCCAACAATCGTTGATTCAACGAATACCCGATTATTAAGAGAAAACTAAATAATCAGTTTATTTTCCGCTACATCAAATAAGCTTTAAGATTTTTGTGCTTATTGGCTTATTTGTAAGTTTAGCTTATTTACTTTTTAAAGTTTTCATAAAAAGTTCATCTTTTTATTATTTGATCTATAAGTTTGCTTAATTTAAGTTTAGATAAGTTGTAATTTGTGTTTATTTGATTTTTTTCTTATTAGATTCGTGCTAGTTTTGGTGTTGGCTTATTAATATAGCTTATTACACTAGCTTAATTTTAGGATCAAAGAGGGTAATCGGAAGGGGTTATAAACCCCTTTCCGATTTGTGTATTCCGACCAGCAGCATCCCTTATTCCGATCGTGTGATCGGAAAAGGGTTTTGAAGATTCCGATTTTCCCCTTTTGTTCATATTCCGATTTGGTTTGTTTTGGTATTCCGATTTGTACTTTGTGATAATCATTCCGATTGTGGGTATTTTGGCAACATTCCGATCAGCATCCAATTTATGTCATTCCGATTGCAACTCATTCTCCACATTCTGATTTAAAGCTATTTCCCATATTCCGATTGAACTTGTTTTTAAATATTCCGACCGTAGAGCTTGTTTACAGTTCGATAAAGCAGATCGGAATATATTCTGATTTGAAGTTTTGCTTATTCCGATCAGTGTAGGGTTCAAACATTCCGACGGATTTAGTTTTTCACGTTTTTACAAAGTATTTAAGTGCTAGTTCTATTGAGTGTTCAAGTATTTTTCTAAATTTTGCCTTTAAGTTTTCAAGCATCTATTTTCAATTCGTTTAATAATTTTAAGCTTTAAATTTACTCTTTAACACTTACTTATTTGTCATTAGTTTAAAATAGATGAACAAACCAACATCTTTTTATTAACCAAGAACAAATCATTCCACTTAGAGCCGTTATCAATTCGAGGAGATACCGAGAGAACCTAATCCGAACCATAGCAAATCAATTGTATCAAATGGCGCCGCTGTCGGCTCTTCTCGTTAAGATCAATAGTTTTTTGTGAGAACTTGGATTTTGGGATCCGTTCACCGTGAACGTTACTTTTTTATAAAAACTTTCAAAAATCCTAAAAAATATAAAATCTTCAAAAATACAAAAAAATTAAAAACCATAAAAACCAAAAATATTTCTTGCTTGCTTTGTTAGTTCTTTTGCAGGTGCATGCGTACACGATCAACGTCTTATCAAGAGCCCGAGCCTCTCGAAGACTTAGACATGGCCGGTGTACAAAACAACAACAATAACCCACCTCTCAACAACAATAGTAACAACAACAATAACAATCCACCTCTCAACAATGAGCCTCTACCAGACAATCGCCCGATGATTGAACTTCTGCAAGCACATGTAGACGGCAACAATGATCTCATTGTCATACCCGCGATTGCAGCCAACAATTTTGAGCTCAAATCCGGCTTTATCCAGATGGTCTCTGCTCAACCATTCTTGGGGCGTACCATTGATGATCCACATGACCACATCAAGAGATTCTTGCAACTAACAAATACGGTCAAATTCAATGGTGTTCCACAAGAGGTAATCCGTTTGCAACTTTTTCCTTTCTCCCTAGAGGGAAAAGCCCGGTATTGGCTTGCTAAGGAACCGCCACAAAGTATTCTTACGTGGACGGATTTGGAGACCAAATTTATCAACTACTTTTTCTTACCCTCTCGTACTACCGCTTTGCGGAATGAAATTATCAATTTTGAACAAAAGTACGATGAGTCTTTTAGTGAATCTTGGGATCGTTTTAAAGATCTTTTAAGAAAATGCCCACAACATGGTTTTACCAAAGTGCACCAAATTAACACTTTTTATAATGGTTTAAGCATGAATGACCAAGATTCACTAAATAGTGCCTCGGGGGGTAATATTTTGGTTAAGACTTCCAATGTCGCTTGGGATATCATTGAGAATAAATCTCGTGTGCAAACCAAGAGTGTTCGGACCAATGTCGTTTGTGCTAGTACTAGTGACAGCGACAAGCGACTTGACAAAATTACTACGCTTCTTGAATCGCTTGCCGCCCAAACCGCCAGCAACACCAACAACATCAATGCTAAAAACGCTCAAGTCTATGCTGTCAACCAACCATGTGAGATATGGGGGGGTCCCCACTCTTACACCACTTGTACCGTCACCCAAGACTACCCTTCTGAGAATGTGAATGCAGCATACGGCACCTATCCTCCGGCCGCTTATCAAGCTCGTCCTCAAGGTGACCGCAGCTTGCTTAGCTACCGCTTAAACAACTATCTCTCACCACCCGGTTTTCCTCCTAACAACCCAAACCAACAACAAAACCTCAATCGCCCTCCTCAACAACAACAACAACCTCGTACACCATACATACCACCTCACAAACAACCATATCCACCTCAAAGAAACAACCAAGTTTACCAACAACCTGCTTATCAACCACCCGCATACAATGCTCCTCCCAACCAACCCACCGCATTACACCAAGACATTGGAACCTACATGAGGACTAATGATGTGATCGTGGACAATCTCCAACGGGAAGTGCTCAACTTGAAAGCAGACCTGGTGAAACAAGGGAACGATCTGAGAGATGATATGAGAAACACTTTGGATAGTCAAACGAATGACTTAAGGAACATGATGGCTAGTTTCTTCCAAGGTAATCAACCCTCTTCTTCGGGTACTCTTCCGAGTAACACCGTTGTGAATCCCAGAGGGGAGATGAAAGCAATCACCACTCGCAGTGGCAAAGGTACCAAGGAACCCGAGCTTCCTATACCTCCACCGGTGATTGTGACTAAGGAGCACGAGTCACCTGCTTCTATTCCTCATCCTTCTACTTCCCCAATTTCTCCGCCTCTTACTTCTACCCCTCCTCCACCCAAGGACGTGAGTGATCCTTCGATCCCAAAGACTTCCTCTTCTTCCGATATACCTTATCCCTCAAGGTTGAGGAAAGAGAAGCTCAAAAGCAAGGATGATATTCAAGTTTCGAACTTTCTAAGAATGTTTAAACAATTGAATTTCAACATCTCCTTCGCTAAGGCTCTCGCTCACATGCCTAAGTACGCGAAAATGTTCAAAGATCTTCTTAGTGACAAGGAGAAGCTTCTTGATATTGCTAACACCCAACTTAATGAGAATTGCTCTGCAGTGCTCTTAAGGAAACTGCCAACCAAGCTTGGTGATCCGGGTCGTTTCTTAATCCCTTGCAACTTCTCGGGAGTAGAGAATTGCATGGACTTAGCCGATCTAGGTGCCAGTATAAACTTAATGCCTTTAAGTGTCTGGAAGCAATTATCTCTCCCTGAGCTAGTCCCCACCAAAATGACTTTGGAATTAGCTAACCGTACGGTTGCTTATCAAGTGGGGATAGCTGAAGACGTCTTTGTAGGAGTCGACAAATTTACTTTTCCTGCCGATTTTGTTGTCGTTGACTACGACATGTACCCTCGTGTGCCATTGATCGTTGGTCGTCCATTCTTGAGGACCGGTCACACTCTCATCGATGTTGAAGCCGGTGAGCTTATCATGAGAGTGGGTGACGATAAAATCGTCTTCAACATGGGAAAGCTTTCTAAACAACCTTATTCATATGAGAGTGTTAATTTTATTGACGTTCTTGATGAGGCTTGTGAAGAACACTTCAAAGATGCTTGTAAAAGTATTCCTACCTCTCTTCCCAATGTTGAGACCGTTTCCTCTATTGATTTATCACTATCTCTATTTGGAGAAAGTGATTTCCTTTGGAAAGATTTGGAAGCCACCATGGGAGATGTGAACTTAGAACATGATGATTCTCCCATCGATTGGGATGAAAATCTTCGCCTCATTGAGAACATTCTTAAAGAAGACAATATTTCTCCACCATCTCCCACGGTTATTGCTATCGATGCTCCGACTTTGAAAACGCCTCCTATTGACAATCCTCCGGATTTAGAACTTAAGGAGTTGCCGCCCCATCTCGAGTACGTGTTCCTTGAAGAAGAGAAGAAGTCACCCGTCATCATTGCTAAGGACGTGAAAGAAGACGAAAAATCTCGCCTCATCGCCGTGCTTAAAGATCATAAGAAGGCAATTGCTTGGAAAATTTCTGATATCCGCGGAATTGATCCGAACTTTTGTACTCATAAGATTCTCATGGAAGATGACTTTAAACCCGCAATCCAGAGCCAAAGAAGGGTTAATCCTCGCATTCATGACGTCATCAAACAAGAGGTTATCAAACTTCTAGATGCCGGCTTGATTTACCCTATTTTGGATTCGCCTTCGGTAAGTCCCGTCCATTGTGTGCCCAAGAAGGGCGGAATAACCGTTGTTCCCAATGAACACAACGAGTTGATTCCCACTCGTCTCGTTACTGGGTGGAGAGTTTGTATTGATTATCGCAAGCTCAATGATGCCACGAGAAAAGATCACTTTCCTCTTCCTTTCATGGATCAAATGCTCGAGCGTCTTGCGGGTAATGACTATTACTGCTTCTTAGACGGTTTCTCCGGGTATTTTCAAATTCCCATCGATCCCAAGGACCAAGAAAAGACCACATTCACTTGTCCCTACGGAACATTTACTTACAAACGCATGCCTTTTGGTTTATGCAATGCTCCTGGGACTTTCCAAAGGTGTATGATGGCTATCTTCCATGACATGGTGGAAGACACTATGGAAGTATTCATGGATGATTTATCGGTTTATGGCGATTCTTTCTCTGCTTGCCTTGCCAATTTAGAACGTATGCTTAAGCGGTGTGAAGACACTCGCCTTGTTCTTAATTGGGAAAAATGCCATTTTATGGTAAAAGAGGGCATCGTGCTAGGACACAAGATCTCCAAAGCCGGTCTCGAAGTAGACCGTGCTAAAGTCGATGTTATCGCTAAGTTTCCTCCACCTTCAACTGTGAAGGGTGTGAGAAGTTTCCTTGGTCATGCGGGCTTCTACCGTCGATTCATCAAAGATTTTTCTCAAATCGCTCGCCCGATGACTCACCTCTTGGAAAAAGATACTCCTTTTATCTTTTCCAAAGAGTGTATTGAAGCCTTCAACTTGCTTAAGGATAAGCTTACTAAGGCACCCGTCTTGGTTACCCCTAATTGGGAGCTGCCTTTCGAGTTGATGTGCGATGCTAGTGACTTTGCTATTGGAGCAGTTTTGGGCCAAAGAGTGAACAAACACTTCTAACCGATCCATTACGCTAGAAAGACAATGACGGGGGCTCAATTGCATTAAATGACAACCGAAAAAGACCTTTTAGCTGTTGTCTATGCTTTTGAAAAATTTCGCCCCTATCTTGTCCTTTCTACCACAATCGTTTACACCGATCATTCCGCGTTGAAGTACTTGTTGAATAAACAAGATTCTAAACCAAGACTTCTTCACTGGGTTTTTCTACTCCAAGAATTTAAAATCGAAATTCGCGATAAAAAGGAGCTGAAAACCTAGCCGCGGATCATCTCAGTAGATTTGAGGATCCTTACCAAGGGGATCATCCGAACAAAGAGATCAATGACTCTTTTCCCCTGTAGACCTTAATGTCTATCAACTCGACTTCTGATGAAACCCCGTGGTTTGCGGACATTGCAAACTACTTGGCGGGTGGAATTCTCGTTGACGGGTTAACATCCCAGCAAAAGAAAAAGTTCTTCAAAGACATTAAGACTTACTTTTGGGATGACCCGTATCTATTCAAACAATGTGCTGATTTGATCATTCGCCGAAGTGTTGATGGACCGACAGCTTTAGAAATCCTTGACGCTTGCCACAAAGGACCTACCGGTGGTCACTTTGGTCCCAACTACACCGCAAAAAAAGTGTTTGACTCGGGATTTTATTGGCCCACCATTTACCGTGATGCTCACGGGATGGTTAAACGATGTGATGCTTGCCAAAAACAAGGCAAGATCACACATAAAGACGAGATACCTCAGAATTTTGTTCAAGAGTGTGAAATCTTTGATGTTTGAGGTATCGACTTTATGGGGCCATTCCCTTCCTCTAAAGGAAACAAATACATCCTTGTAGCCGTTGACTACGTTTCAAAGTGGGTTGAAGCCAAAGCTTTACCTAATAATGACGCAAGGGTGGTTTGTAACTTTTTGAAATCGCTATTCGCTAGATTCGGTGTGCCTCGTGCCATTATTAGTGATCGCGGGACTCATTTTTGCAATGACCAATTTGCTAGAGTCATGGCTAAGTACGGTGTAAATCATCGTCTTTCCACCGCCTACCACCTACAAACTAATGGCCAGGCTGAAATATCCAACCGCGGATTAAAGCAAATTCTGGAAAGAACCGTGGGAGAGCATCGTGCCTCATGGGCTGATAAACTTGATGATGCTTTGTGGGCTTTTCGTACCGCATACAAGACTCCGATTGGTTGTACACCATATCGTCTCGTGTACGGGAAAGCATGCCACCTCCCCATTGAGTTGGAGCACAAGGCTTATTGGGCCTTGAAGTGGGCTAATTTCGATATCAACAAAGCCAGTGACCTACGCAAGATCCAACTCAATGAGCTGAATGAACTCCGTAATGAGGCTTATGAAAATTCTTTGATATATAAGGAGAAGACTAAGCTCATTCACGACTCTAAGATTAAAAACCGAGAGTTCCAAGTTGGAGACAAAGTTTTACTCTTTAACTCTCGGTTGAAAATCTTCTCGGGCAAGCTAAAATCTCGTTGGTCCGGCCCATTCACCATTGCCCAAATTTTTCCATATGGTACTCTCGAGCTCGCTCAACCTAATGGACCTAATTTTAAGGTGAATGGCCAACGAGTGAAGTTGTACTTTGGTGAGGACATCTCTCAGGAGATGATTCCATCCCTCACCACGTTTCCCATGAACTAATTTTGGGTCGAGTCAGGCTCGTGACTCGGTTATTAAAAACAAGCGCTCCTCGGGAGGCAGCCCGAGTATCTATCCTTTTCCGTTTTAACCTCCTAAGTGTAGGGGGACCTATATAGGTGTTTGTATTTGTGTGGTGATGTGATTACAGGGATGAATGCACTATTGGAACCTTTGAAGAACCGTGCTCCCGTGTTATCCGAAATCTGGTTCTATCTCTCAACTATCGTGATTCAATTTTCTTCATACTCACATTTGAAATTGATCACTTTAGTCGTCTCTCCCTTAACTTCATTTAACCAACGTGCACAATGTCATAAGTGTAGGGGAGACTTTTCCCACATGCTTAAACATTGAGGACAATGTTTATATTAAGTGTAGGGGGACTTCTATCGAAGTTTTAAGTGGACTTTTCCATGAAAATGCCTTCATTTAACCGGAAAATAATCTTTTTCAACATTTTTCAAATTTTTTATTAACTTTGGCCATTTAGTCGTAATTTTTAAATTTTTATCGTTGCTTTCATATGTATATATCCCGCAATAAAGTCAAAAATATTAATAAAGTGGGGTAGCTAGTTTTGAAATCTTTGACATATTAGGCCCGTTGCGATTATTTTGACTCAACCCAAATAGACTTATCCAAGTTTATTCTAGCTAGTATCCTTAACCATGTAGACCTTAATTGGTTTATTAGGCTAAGCATCTACGAATCTCATTACTTGAGATTTTAAATTGAGAACGAGAAATGATAGAGTCAATTATAAGTCAGTATTCTTGCACAAGCTCACTTGGTGTAATTATTTGCCTATTCTCCCATCGCTTGCTAATAATTTATCTGCAATAAGTAAGGTCGTACGATTTGAAAAGTTACTTAGCTTCTAGCCCAAGATCGTTTAAAAAAAAGTTGCTCGGTAATGATAAGAGTTCATAGCCAAGGTATAACTTATGAAGCGGGGCGCGAAGATTGGCGAGTCCGAAAAGGCCCTAACAAGGCATGAGGATTCCATTTTATTGCTGAAGATCCAAAGTGATGTGAAAAGCATTATTCCCAAAATCAATATGAAGGATCAAGACTCACGACGAAATGCAATCAACTCCCATAAAGATCATGGAGAAGTATATCCGAAAAGACCCTAACAAGGTATGAGGATAAATAGATCCAAGTCCGAATAGGAGGCGGATCGTTGTATCTCAAAATCCCAATTAGAGATTGAAGAAATAATCATGAAGTCGTGGTCAACAAAGTTGGAGTACCCCTCAAAAGTCTCCAAGGGAAGAAACTCTATAACGAAGAGAAGACCATTATCTCAAGAATGTCTCAAGATATGAAGTACATGCCAAATATCGGCCCGAGAAAGGTCTCAAATCGTGAACCGAGTTATGCCAAGATATGAACTTTTTGATATCCCGAGAAGCAGTTTTAAGAGATTTTGTCCTTTAGCTAACTATTGATCAAATCGTCCTACTTTGCTTTCAGCCTAAATAACTATCGAAATAAGTCCAAAAATGCATCTTCATGATCATTCTAAGACAAAAATAAAATATAAGAGATACACTTAGGAATAAGGGAGTTTAAGCATTTAATTAAGCCATGTGTGTGAGTGTTTGATTTGCTAACTTATAATAACAATGATCTCGTTTCTAAGCTTAGTTTGAGGAACGTGAAACTTGAGGGTGATAAATCTTCGCAGCGCCAAAGCCCTAATGTAAGTCCTTGATCTCTTTGCAAGTTATTTCCATATAGCTATTTTCAAGTGAAAATGGTTTTCTATCCTTTTGATTACTTTAAAGTTTTTAATTTCTCTTAGTACTTTAATTTTTGTTTAGTAGTATTTTAATAAGGCCAAGGTTGATTGATTATGAGAAAAGTGTAAATTTGCTTTGTCGATAAGCATTGTACGAGGGCATGGCAATGGTTAAGTGTAGGGGATTTGATAGGTGTGAAAACACCCATCCTTTTACCACTTATTTCTGGCTAAAACAAGACCAAAACACGTATTTAATATCATTTGTTTGGAATTATGCGTGGTTTTTGTGTTTATTGTGTTTTCAGAGTCAACCGGATGAATATTGAAGAAAACATGGGATTGCACGGGGTTTATCGAAGAAAAAGACTCAAGACGAAGTCTATTGTCCAAGAGATGCAAAAGATTTGAAGTCATTGTGCCTATTTGAAGATTTATCGAAGAATAGAGCCAAAGATGGAAGATTCATATATGTCGAAGAACTCGAGTCTATTAAACAAAAGATTATAAGACGAGTTGGAATTATTCACCGACACTTCTCAAAATCCAAAGTCGGAAACGTTTATTTAAAGAGACGTAAAGACTAAAGAAGAAAGAAGAAAAGAAGCCCAAAACCAAAGCCCATTCACAAGCCCACCACCACACGCCTATATATAGGATTTCACTTCACCATTTTGGGGAGTTAGTCTTTGTTTTAGTTTTAGTTTTTTTCATTCTCTCTCTAGTTTTAGAGAGAGAAAGTTCTCAACTTTCTCTCACTAGTTTTCATCTTTCTTTCTTTCAAGATTAAACTTTTGTATTGTTTTTCATTAATCAACTTTAAATTCAAGCTTTTAATCTTTAATATCATTCTATCTTTCTTGATTTTAGTTAACTTTTGGTGCGAATTTCATATGATCCGTGTTGTTCATCCATGTTTTCGTTCTCAAAAAGTTAATCTTTTTATGTTTCCTTAAGTTTCTTTACGAATAAGCTTTAAGATCTTTGTGCTTATTGGCTTATTTGTAAGTTTAGCTTATTTACTTTTTAAAGTTTTCATAAAAAATTCATCTTTTTATTATTTGATCTATAAGTTTGCTTAATTTAAGTTTAGATAAGTTGAAATTTGTGTTTATTTGATTTTTTTCTTATTAGATTCGTGCTAGTTTTGGTGTTGGCTTATTAATATAGCTTATTACACTAGCTTAATTTTCGGATCAAAGAGGGTAATCGGAAAGGGTTATAAACCCCTTTCCGATTTGTGTATTCCGACCAGCAGCATCCCTTATTCCGATCGTGTGATCGGAAAAAGGTTTTGAAGATTCCGATTTGCCCATTTTGTTCATATTCTGATTTGGTTTGTTTTGGGTATTCCGATTTGTACTTTGTGATAATCATTCCGATTGTGGGTATTTTGGCAACATTCCGATCAGCATCCAATTTATGTCATTCCGATTGCAACTCATTCTACACATTCCGATTTAAAGCTATTTCCCATATTCCGATTGAACTTGTTTTTAAATATTCCGACTGTAGAGCTTGTTTACATTCCGATCAAGCAGATCGGAATATATTCCGATTTGAAGTTTTGCTTATTCCGATCAGTGTAGGGTTCAAACATTCCGACGGATTTAGTTTTTCACGTTTTTACAAAGTCTTTAAGTTCTAGTTCTATTGAGTGTTCAAGTATTTTTCTAAATTTTACCTTTAAGTTTTCAAGCATCTATTTTCAATTCGTTTAATAATTTTAAGCTTTAAATTTACTCTTTAACACTTACTTATTTGTCATTAGTTTAAAATAGATGAACAAACCAACATCTTTTTATTAACCAAGAACAAATCATTCCACTTAGAGCCGTGATCAATTCAAGGAGATACCGAGAGAACCTAATCCGAACCATAGCAAATCAATTGTATCAATAACCTAATTAAATCCTAATCCATCACTAATCACATTCATAAACCCTTAATCACCAAAATTACAAAGTTACAAGTTACAAGCCCTAATTTAGGACCCGGTTTAGGTTTTTCCCTCCAAAACATATTCAAAACCCTTTCCCTCCTAAATATAAACATAGGATCAGATCATATAGATATTCAAGAGATATTTTACAAGTAGGTGCATCACATACTTGTCAATGACACATACTCGTTCTTATCATTTTGAGCAGTGACTTAATACTAGCCACAAGCTTAGATATTTTTCATCCTAGACTCTAGGAACTTGCATAGATCTTCCCTAGCCTCTCTTAGTCAATAAGTTATATCTCTTACACTTCCATGCCAGAACTTGGAGCCTAAGGCTTGGAAATACTATAAATAGGGGCGAATGGATATAGTTAGAACTTGCACCCCGATTTCTCTTAACCTCCTACCCATTCTCTATTTCCACTTCTATAAACGTCTTAGGACATCCCCCAAGACCAGAAACCAGGTCTAGAATGTAACACCCCCAAATTTATACAACTCAATACAGCGGAAGACTAGTTGGTGTTACGGGATAGCACATTACTCACATCATAGACAACGCTTAAAAATCGCGTCGTTTAATAAATAAGCATTTCCATTCATAAATATCAAAGTTACATAGGTCCCAAGTCATTGTAATTAATACAGGTTTTACAAAGCATTTGAATGGAAATAAGTATTTAGGTGCGGGCCATGAATTCTTGTTGTCTTCCCGAGAATTACCTTCAAGTACCTGAGATAAAACATGTTAAAAGAAAAGGTCAGCGATAACGCCGAGTGAATTCATAGAGTTTAATAAATTCCATCAATATAACTTTGGTATAAAATTATTACCAAAAATCATTTCGTAAAAATCATTGTAATAGGCCATAAAATAGCCAATGTCATTTTTATACAAATCTTATTGAAAATCATAATATAGGCATTTGCCTTAAAAATCATTATACGAGCCAATGTCGTAAAAAACATCATACAATACGTTTTATAACGTTGTATAGATTAAATAAAAACCGTTATATGAATATGGTTATATAAAACCAAAACACGAACACAATATCAATAGTATGACCCCGTATTGCTAGTCAGGCAATACATCATAATTCGGTGCGTATAGCAGTATTTCGTTAACTGGATTATTATAAGTCGCATGACATGGTTACCTTACTACAACAAACAACGGGTAGCTAGCCCGAAACTCATTTGCCCATCTAAATTAGCGTGTCGTCACAAAGGTCACGCTATGTAAATCTTCTCATACATAAATTCGCTTACCAATCAATGTGGCACGACGGGGATCAACCGTCAAGGCGCGAACTGGGGTGATCGTCCCCAAATAGTACTATTATATGCATAAGCGTCTACCAAATCCCGGTAGTTCACAATTCATGCTAATGGGACTTTTAGTGACATAACCTAACTTTAATAATCCATTTTATTTCATCTATCGGGTCATTTAATCATTTATCAGGTCATACAATCGGGTCATACAATCATTCGGGTCCAAATTAATAAACAAACAATCGGGACAATTTGTGTCCTATTTCATAAAAACTAACATGTTATCTCCCTCGCGGGTTTATAAAACATTTCATAAAAACATTTAAAAGGCTATGAACTCACGTTGATATGGGAAGGCGGGTTATCGACAATTTGGACGTACGGTACGTGCTTCAATCACGGAAACCTAGACAAATAATACTCGTCTTACACTCTTGTCCAATGACTTTATAAAAATAACAATTATGTATACATATGATGATTTTATATATATGATGATCCAGTGGGTTTACATATTCTCTTTTACTCATTTTAGTGTTTACGTATTGGTAACTTCTTACTAGTTTACTAGTTTTACCTATATACGTGTTTTAGGTCCAATAAACTTATTATAAGTTCTTTAACTTGGATTACTCCATTTCATACTTGTATTATCAGTATTTATATTTTACATGTTGGGCCCAAATGGGTTAAGCCCAATAAATAAGTTTATAAGTATTTTAGTCCATTTTGTTGTGTTATTAGTCCAATAACGTTAACTTAGAACGTTAATGTTCGTATGTTATATAGTTCGGGTTTTATCGGTTTTTACTTGTTATATACGTTTATATATCAGTATACGAGTTTATAAAAGTTTACATTAGACGGGTCCTACCGTCTAAGTTTTATTTAGCAAAAACGTTAATTTTACGGTAATAGCCGAAAAAGTCGTAAAAATCATGTTTATAGTTTTATAACTTATAAAACTTATCAAACTACCATTTTTATAAAATGTCCATTTATTTATCCTTATACATATTTTTATAAATATATTATATAAGTTAGTGAGTTTTAATTCACATTTTATACTATTTTTATTTGAGTGCTTATATAATACTATTATACTTTAATTTCCAAAATCTGATTTTTATTTTCATGTTCACAAAAACTGCCATATCTAGAGTTCTATATGGAGATAGAAGCTCAAATATTTATGACATAAACTACATGATATTTTCTCCATTTAACTCTTCTATAGCTACTGTTGAATCAGCCTCTAAGTATTTTCTAAAAATCGTCCTAAACAGTGAACTCAGATTTGTACTCTAAACTTGTTTTGATCATATCTCACTCATCCTAATGATTCCATTGCATGGCCAACTCTCACATGTGTACAAGACATATTACTTACTGTATATCCATTAATCTATGCCATTTTTATCAGTTAATCATATGATTCTTTACTGTTTTATACAGCCAACAATTTAAACAAGATTTTAGCCTTGTTTCTTATAGTTTTTCATCTTTTTAACCATGTTTATCAACACCAAATCCCCACACAATATTTTTAATCATCATTCATCATCATATACATATACATAAGTAAAAGAAATACAAGATTACATAATCAAAAATAACAAGAAGGATAGGAAGAATGATCCTTATACCACCATAGTGATGAAAAGATGAGGTTTTTGATGAACAAGACTTGGTTCTTGTTATCAAATCTTCAACTTGGCAAATTAACTTCTTGGGTCCTTCAAATGGATGATTATCTTCTTGAAAATCAGCCCATAACTCCATGGAAACTCCTTTTTGGATGTTAAGATCACCTCCAATCTTCATAACTTCAACTAGGCTTCACCATATGTTGATTATAGCCTTGGGTTATGGCTAGATTTTTGATCAAAGGGGTGGTTTATGGTGGATATGGGATGAAATATAGAGAGCAAGGGAGAGAAAAATAGTGGTTTGCATGTGAAAAATGAAAGGAAATGGTTTAGTGCTAGTGGTTTTGTTGGTGTGTAGCTAACTTGGTTAAGTTAGCTTAACAAGTGTAACTTGTTTACTACAAGTTTGACACCTCATGAGGTGGGGTGTCTATTGTTTAGCCATCCCTTTGAGTGGGGTGGGGCAAGTGTATACTTGTCTCATCCCACTAATTTACGGGTATTCCTCGATTCTAGTTTCCTCGATTTACGTGCCCTCGGGTCGTTTTACGAAAAACGTTTTTATAAATTATGAATCAACGGCACAAAACGAATCTAATAAAAATTGTGTCATCAAAAACGGAGTTCGAAAACGTAAATAGGTAATCCTAGGGTTTCCGGTTTAGTCGTAAAGGACGTTAAATTATAATCGTAAGTCCTAATCTCTTCTCGTAAATTTGTGAGTTTATGAACCAACACAAATTTAAAACTCCAAAATAATATTCACGGATAAATTTATTTTCTGAAATGTCGGACTGTCACCAAAACGGTGTATGTAAACGTGAGCACGTAACGTAGAATCCTCCGGTTTAGACGTAGTCGATGCTACTTCAAGACGTAAATCCAAATTACTTCCCAAAATAAGTGAGTTCATAATATAACTTTAAAAATAATGTTTTTAAATAATACTTGAGAATAAAATATCAACCATAAATTGATGGATTGTCACAGCATTTACCCCTAAACAGGATCTTTGTCCTCAAAGATCATCTTACCTTAATACTCGCTTCATATAGAGTTAAAGCCATGTGGATATTTCCTCCACATTCGGTCTTTTCTCACAATTGTAATCCATTACAATCCGCGAGTTTCATCAAACATAACTACGGGAATAAGATCAGGCTTAATGTTGACTTACTTTCTCTATCCATGATGTTCACGGGTTTTTGATGAATGCAACTTTTCGCCGATCTAAACTTCACTAAGGAATAGTCAGATTTTCACTTGATAGACATTTTATCAAGTTCGATTTACGAAACATAATTCACGCAGCTCTTGAAGTCCTAGGGTAGATCCAGCCTATATGCCTTTCAAACCAATCTTTTACATAATCTCAATGGTCCCATACAACGGGGACTTATATCCCATGATCTTTCAGATCATTAATTCATTTTTCCATGGTTAAAATTTTTGGCATAACTTCGCTACCCATCTGGCACTTCAAGATCTACATTTCATATTCACACAACCTCTTGCCCACTACCGGCAGTCAATAATCATATCCTAATTTCAACAATCATTTCAGGTCTCGCGGGTCGAGTATTTTGTAAGGTTAGGTTCGCCATCATAGGAAACCTTAAACCTAAAAGACATGTCCAACTCACAATGGGTGTATTTCGGGTGTCTTCATCTCAACTCCTGCTTACAGATGCTCTAATATATATCCTTACAAGATTCGATCTCGATCCTAACACGATAATTATCAATGATAATCTTTCCAAAGGAAAGTGATTATACAGTTTATTACCAAAGGTCAATCGTTCAAACATAAATCAATACTTATAGTATTTTGTATCGTTACTTTACCTTGTCCCTTCGATTGGGGTGGTACACAGTACTCTCATCAAGATTCGTTCTTAATGACTTCTGAGCAAATCTCTAGAAATTCAATGCGAAGCGAGGATCTTGATAGAGATGATCGATACAGGCACACCATGTTTACACAACTCCTTTAAATACAAAAGAGTCAATTTCTTCATCAAGAATCTATCATTAACAGGAATGATATTAGTAGATTTGGTCAGTCTGTCGACGATGACCCAAATCGAATCAAATTCAGATGATGACCTTTGTAATAGTTAGACGTTTACTATTGTATGAGGCGATGTCTGCCTTTATAATTTGCCATTAGTACAACTTCTTCAGACAAAGATACTTTTAGTCAGAAATGACATAAATAGAATACTTATACTTACAAGATTCCAACATAACTATATCTCAAAATCTCCATATTTAGGCAACCGCAAGTGGCCTTTTATACATTTAACGCCATCGGCTTCTCAATTTTAATGGTTCACATTAGCCGTGAAACCTTTCACTATTTATATTGTCACACCCCACCATGGCGGAATATGGGGCGCGACGTATGGATATCATCACAACAAACGGTGTCTCTATAGAGAAAGCTAAAATGCAACTATAACGTCATAAATGGCGACACAAAGGTCATGACAATATCTCAACATAGCACGAGTCTAGGTAAGTAGGTAACAGTCCTACCACTTACCCAAGACAAATAATAAACATAAACCAAACAAACATATAGGTGCCAACATGTATCACTTATATAAAAAAAACATAAAGGTAAACTAAGAAGGAACGGGGATCTCCTTCTATATGCAATTCTAAGGCATCCAAGTCTAGCCACTTCTATCCTCTAGCTTAACCATAATATCACCTGAAAGAGACACTAAAACACGTCAACACAAAGTTGGTGAGAGTCATAGGTTTAGACTCCAACGCTAAATTAGTTATAAGCTGCGAATAACAACCATCAACACAATAACATATGGACAATGCGCTACAATTATGTATTAACAACTAGCATTCATGTTCAATCAATCATCACAATACCAAGGCATCACGCCTTACCAACAACCACAATTCCCAAGGCATCACGCCTTACCAACAACCATAATTTCCAAGGCATCACGCCTTACCAACAACCATGGTACAATAGGCGCCCATACACCTATGTACCTTTCCGATCCAAATCATACACAAACAAGAACCACATAGCAGTTAATCACATAATGTACACACAAGTCCATCTCAAACCTTAAAAACATTCACATCGTCAATATATAAATAACTCAACACAGTGTCTCTTCCATCCCATCTGGAAGTCAAAATCAATAATAAACATGGGACTATGAAACTCACCTGATTGCTTCTTCACAAGTCCTCGTACTAGCAACGAACTAACAAACCAAAAACACGCAATCAATACATGAACCAATCACTAATATGGCTCATCAACCTATGATGGAAATCTAGCCTATTCCCATATAAATCCCTCATTGATAAGCTCTAATCACCCCATTACCCTTCCCTAACAAGTCCTTAACTTGGTTAAGTTTAATAACTATCCCGTTCATATTTTACACAAAACAGTCTCAATTTTAGGTCTCAAAACTTTAAGTCAAACGTCCACTTAAACATACCCATAGTTTCTGTAAAAGGAATATTCATACCCTTAAATATGTTAGCTAACACCTCCAACTTGCCCCAACCTTAAAGCTACTGTTAAGGCCCAGATATATATATATATACTTTTGTCATTCCAGTTTTACTAATTTTAAACATAGAAAACGTTTGTTAGGATTAGGGGGTCTTACCCTAACCCAAAACCTTAGCCCAAGTGCAGATACTTACTACAATATATAAACCATCTCTCATGTTCGTTAGAAGACCCCAATGCAACCCTAAGTACCCCAAACAACCCAAAACTTAAAAAGAAAACAGGCTGAATTCAAAACTGTTTTGACCTCTGACTGTTTTAACCTATTTTTGACCCACTTCCCGACCACCAATTTAGTTCTCGTTTCTTGCATTGGAAAAACACTTAAATTACCTTTTCAGGGGTACTTGGATCATTAAATAAGAGTTTGTAGAACTCCCATTATGATCAAAACAATTGACTCAAAATTCTTCCCAGTTTTTAAAAACGGGTTTAATCAAATTAAACTAATTAATTCTCCATAACCCCATTAAATACAAGCCCTAGTTTATGGAATCATCATATTATGATTAGTACAACATTAATTTACTGTTTTTATATTAACCCTAACCCTGATCCATCATAAGATGATTAATTAAACATAAAAATAATTTAATTAAAAAGGTTTATGAAGGTTTTTACCTTTAATTCAATGGAAGATGAAAAACTATGAAAACCTCTAAAAACCCTCTTGATGCCGTCGACTTAATGCTCCAGGAAGAAAAAAATATGGTTTTGTTTTTTAGTTATAATATTATATAGGGTATTCACAAATCCTAGTCCAAGTAGAAGCCCACTTTCCATTTTTCCCCTTCATTTTCTTTTGATTTGTCCAAACCGACCCATATGCCCCTAATTTCGTTTTTTTATATTTTATTATTAATATATGTATTAACAACATTACCTTAATTTTCCTTAATTTATTTCAGCTCCTAAAGCTTCCAAAACCTCAAATTTTTAAATAAACTTTATAACTAAGTCCTAAATGACTTAAAACCATCCCGAAAAATATTCATATGACTAATTACCTCATCCGAGACCTCCAAAAGCTAAACCGTAAATCCTAAAAAAATATACTATTACTATAATACTTATACGTACACGTAAACACTAAAATATCACCATTTCATTTCATAGTAACTAAATGTGAGCTCATGAACATGAAATAACCGTTCCTCGATTTACTTATGAGTACTCTATACTCATAAACGATAACCGCACCAACCTCGTTCACACAAAATAAACACGTAAACACACAAATCAAGTAATCACACATAAAATAACCTAAAAATAAGACCAAGTGACGAACCTCAAAACCACGGTTGTCACATCACTCCCTCCTAATAGAAATCTCGTCCCGAGATTTACTCCTTAGGATCAAACACACAAACAACAAATCACACGAGGATACTTGTTCTAAACGAACTCCTCTCATTTCCATGTGAACTTTAGTTCAAGTCTCTAATTACCACGTATACTAACCAACAATATTTAAACTCATTGCCAAACTCTTGACCTCATAGTCAATAAATCTCACAAATGACTCTTTGATAAAAAAAAGACTCTTATTAACACAAGTCCCGAATAACCGTACAGGCAAAATGCATTCTCAAACAACCTTTACCAATCCTAATAATGAAATGTATCATGTATACAATTTATTTCCCCCAGGTAATTCTATGCTCATATGCTACTGGTCCGATCTTTCCAAAGATCATAAATGGACCTCCAAAACTCTACATCAACTCTTCCATTTTACCAAAACATACCACCCGATACTATAGGTGAAACTTCATACACAACTTTGTCACTAACTCTAGTGGTTTCCTCCATCTCTACATAGCATCCCTTGCTTCTCTCATCCTGTCCACAAACACCATTACGACATTAGTAGCCTGCTTTGTGCTTTATTCTACTCATTAGGCTCTACCAAAGTTCTACCTTCGGTTCCTATCTCGACCTATTTCATTTATGCTTCGCTTCTATACACACTTCCTTCTTCCTCCTTAACTCATACCATACATCACGATGTGATGCTTCCCATCGTTTCTTCCCTTGCCATAATCCCTCATAAGGCATTCCATACATATCAGGCTAACTTTTACGCAAAACCCTCTATTCCATCACATCCGTACGCAATCCTTCCAACTTCTCAACTACATGACTTCTCATTCTTCTTGAAATGTGAGATGAATTAGTCTGTCTATCGACTATCACCCAACTCTCGTCGTACTTATTCCTCCACCGAATTATGTATCCCTTCCACCAACTTCGTCCTTACATCGCCCCTTTCTAAGCTACTCTTATCTATGTAGGAAGTATAGTCTACGTCCCTTTCTCCATATGATTGTCCAAGCCACGCAACATACATGTTGACGCGTTCTCTGCTTTAGACAACTCAAATCGTGCAACCTACATCTTTCATCGAAACCATCCTAATACGTCATCCATATAGTTCAAGTTCTTCTCAGATTCACTTCATTCTTCTTATTCCATGTCTCATCAACCATGCTTGCCTTTCCCAGATGGTACTTGGCCTTGCAATTTTCTTTCACCACTTAACCTTTGCCAAATGTTAAATAAAGACGATTGAATATGTGTTGGAGACATTCATGATCCGTATAGATCATTCTCCACGTCTCGTACACCAAATGCCTCTAGCATTCTAGGCAGATATAACAATCCAGCTCCACTAACTAAGTCTTATCTAGTTCTTCTAAATCTTTAGTTCTTGTAACGTATAAGCCATCGCCTTTCTTTGTCGTTCTTGTACACATCCAAATCCTTGCTCCACGCATCGTCATGCTTCGCGAATTCATCCAGTCCTTCCGATAACGCCAAGATCGGCTCATTATCCATTCCACCTCTTCAGCCTCCAAAATGCTTCCTCATCCTTCTTCACTTCACCCTTGCTGGTTCCATGATATGCCACCACCTCTACTGATCATCCTCGTAAACTTAATCCTAAAAACTTACTCTGGAAAATCTCACGTATAACTCCCTTTCCTAACAACTCCAAAACCAACACATAATTCGCCTCATCCTTCTTCTTAGATTTGAGTAAATCAAGGTGTCGTCGATGCTCCCGATGACAACTCGTTTACATACGTTCATGCACACAAGGTTCATTGACTCCATGAAAACCGCTAGTGCTTTGGCAAAGCCAAATGCATAATCGTAAACCCAAAGCGTTCATACTACATCCTTAGCAATTTCAACTATGTCCTCCTTACACCCTCTCTTAGCGGCAATACGAATAAATTCCTACCTCGTTCTACTTGCGAAATTCTACACACATCTTAAAAGACCAATGCTTCCTCTCATCAGACCACTCAACCGCTTTCCACATCCAATCTACTACTAGGCAACTCAACTTTTACCTTGCATCCGTTGCAATTTCTAACAACTCTTGTTTTTAAATCACTCCATCAACGATTTGCCTTGGAAAGGCACTAACTACAACTCCTCTCACCTCCCCTACTTGCTCTATTTATGTTTCTACCTCACAGTAATAGGCAAACCTACTAAATTTCAGGAAATTTTTGGAAAACTTTCATGCCCTACGAACAATCATAAATACCTTTGAGGTATTGTATCCCCTTCCAACACTCTCTATGGCGCGTTACTTGTGCTAGTATCCCACAAATCTCTATTCATCTCCTTGGTACTCCTAAGAGACCTCATGACCACATTAGTTCATCTACGAACTTCTTTCCTCCCCACTAAGGGTATTCTGACCGATCTCTCTTGGTCACCTACGTAAGCGTGTAGGCGCGACCAAGTCTTTCATATGACTACCTCAACTCTCCCGAACAATACGAAACCAAAACTACATCCTGAATCCATCAGATACGATCAACGAATCAAACCAACGGATGACTAACGACATTTCACGTGCACCAGTTAAATCAAGTCAAAAACCATGAGACTCAAAAGAAAACTCAACCCAAAACGTGTATCAATTCAAAATGACCCATGACAACGAAAAATAATCCAACAAACACCCAATGGCAACAAAACATATTATGCCCCGCGACATATTATTTAAACCGTGCAAAAGATCGACTTTTCCAAAAGAATATATATCTTTTTTTATTATTACCTCCACATCTATGTGACTCAAACAATCTACAAACAACCCTCTTGACAAACTCAAAACTCAACTAAAAAACTAGGTGTAGCGTGCATCCCAAATCATAAAAATAAACTACTATTCAAACTCAACCTTTAACCCGACACTTGTACAATAATTTCGGCCAAGATACTTACCTCCCATGACTATAGTTTCTGAATATTTGAAAAGTACGTTCCGAGTACATAATTTTTGGCTTTTGAATCATCCAAAAAGCTTTAAAAACGAACAAGTTATGACGAAAACAGTTTTATATTAATATAAGATAAAATTTTATGTGAAATCTTCATAAACTCAATTTAACCTTGTATTAATAATTATAAATGACGTGAATCGGTTAAACCCAATTATATAAACTATGTAAGTAGAAAGAAATTTTTCTTATGTTACATCTTGTTTCAAACACGACTCCAACACCTTTCCCTTATTTAACCGAATACAACTAACTATCTAACCCTATAATAGATTTCTAAGTCCCCCTTTTTCTCAATATATACCGACCATAAGAAATGTAAGACCCAACACAAAAGATTTCATTATTTCAAAAGAAATCCCAAGTTACTTCAATAGACTTAAAACCAAGAACACCATTTTAAAACGTACACGTGAAATACGAAACTCAAAGAATACGCTACAAGACACACTTCAAAAGATTCAAAACGTCGTTGAAACTCCCCCAAACTCGAGCTCTAATAAATTGTTTAAACACAAGAGAGCACCAGGTACGTTCAAGTTATAATAACTACTGAACGACCGTAAATCATAACATAACATCTATTAGTATATATACATCCGCATATGTATACCTATCGAATCTCCCAAACATACTCGTTATCATACAAGTCAAGTCAATCAATCGCTTTATACGCTCGTTTTTTCATACGAGTAATCACCATCTCACCGTGCCACCACAAGGCATAAAGCCCACCTCCAAAACCAAACCATATCATGTGACCCCAAAATCACACAACACAGCTATAACCCAAAACATATAACACAAAAAGAACGATGGCCATATCATAGGTAGTCATCACATAAACCCGTATATTATACGTATACCCAAATTCTACATCTCATCATATACAAGCATGTACTAACCCTCTTTCATGCAATCATACTTGAGAACCCATTGAAGTTGTGGTACTTGTATAACTATGTTGGCCACCATACTTATACAATTACCCTTTCCCCAATGCACTCCCTCCTATGATGACACTTATAAGAATCAATACAACATATAACACATAAATCTATCTACTTACATAAGCTCATAATCACATAACCAATAAGGTCCAAAACTCCATCTATAAAAATAAAATAATAAAACTCTTGGAATACAGAAATCCATAGTCTAGCTAAAACAGCCTAGACTAAATCCAAAACGAAAACAATATCAGTTATAAGTCATGTCGCCCATAAGAGTGGAAATGGCTTAGAATCCTTCATATCCACTTACTCCTACTAACTCGAACCACCACATGATTCTTAGGGAACATGAGTTAAACATCAAAAGACAAAAAAAACATACCTCAAGTACATAAAATAACCCAACAAAAGATAGAAACTACTATATACCAAATTATGTATTATAATGTACAATATAAGCAAAATACGACAATGACTAGCGAGGATGATTATGGTTCAACCCGCACTACTCACAACCCGAAAAGAAAATAACATGTGGCTAAGTATGAACTTACTATGGTTCAATTCATACTAGTCAAAACATCATAATAAATAACATCCAAATACATCAATTTATATAAAATGCACACATACTCCTATGACGCCTATATGCAGGGACCCTTAAGCTATAGACTAGGCTACGCGACTAGGCAACCTAATTCTCTATAACCATTGTCTCTGATACCATTCTGTCACACCCCACCATGGTGGAATATGGGGCGCGACGTATGGATATCATCACAACAAACAGTGTCTCTATAGAGAAAACTAAAATGCAACTATAACGTCATAAATGGCGACACAAAGGTCATGACAATATCTTAACATAGCAGGAGTCTAGGTAAGTAGGTAACAGTCCTAGCACTTACCCAAGACAAACAATAAACATAAACCAAACAAACATATAGGTGCCAACATGTATCACTTATATCAAAAAACATAAAGGTAAACTAAGAAGGAACAGGGATCTCCTTCTATATGCAATCCTAAGGCATCCAAGTCTAGCCACTTCTATCCTCTAGCTAACCATAATATCACCTGAAAGAGACACTAAAACACGTCAACATAAAGTTGGTGAGAGTCATAGGTTTAGACTCCAACGCTAAATTAGTTATAAGCTGCGAATAACAACCATCAACACAATAACATATGGACAATGCGCTACAATTATGTATTAACAACTAGCATTCATGTTCAATCAATCATCACAATACCAAGGCATCACGCCTTACCAACAACCACAATTCCCAAGGCATCACGCCTTACCAACAACCATAATTTCCAAGGCATCACGCCTTACCAACAACCATGGTACCATAGGCGCCCATACACCTATGTACCTTTCCGATCCAAATCATACACAAATAAGAACCACATAGCAGTTAATCACATAATGTACACACAATTCCATCTTAAACCTTAAAAACATTCACATCATCAATATATAAATAACTCAACACAGTGTCTCTTCCATCCTATCTGGAAGTCAAAATCAATAATAAACATGGGACTATGAAACTCACCTGATTGCTTCTTCACAAGTCCTCGCACTAGCAACGAGCTAACAAACCAAAAACACGCAATCAATACATGAACCAATCACTAAGATGGCTTATCAACCTATGATGGACATCTAGCCTATTCCCATATAAATACCTCATTGATAAGCTCTAATCACCCCATTATCCTTCCCTAACAAGTCCTTAACTTGGTTAAGTTTAATAACTATCCCGTTCATATTTTACACAAAACAGTCCCAATTTTAGGTCTCAAAACTTTAAGTCAAACGTCCACTTAAACATACCCATAGTTTCTGTAAAAGGAATATTCATACCCTTACATATGTTAGCTAACACCTCCAACTTTCCCCAACCTTAAAGCTACTGTTAAGGCCCCGATATATATATATATATATATATATATATATATATATATATATATATATATATATATATATATATATATATATATATATATATATATATATATATATATATATATATATATATATATATATATATATATATATATATATATATATATATATATATATATATATATATATATATATATATATATATATATATATATATATATATATATATATATATATATATATATATATATATATATATATATATATATATATATATATATATATATATATATATATATATATATATATATATACTTTTGTCATTCCAGTTTTACTGATTTTAAACATAGAAAAAGTTTGTTAGGATTAGGGGGTCTTACCCTAACCCAAAACCTTAGCCCAAGTGCGGATACTTACTAAAATATATAAACCATCTCTCATGTTCGTTAGAAGATCCCAATGCAACCCTAAGTACCCCAAACAACCCAAAACTTAAAAAGAAAACAGGCTGAATTCAAAACTGTTTTGACCTCCGACTGTTGTAACCTATTTTTGACCAGCTTCCCGACCACCAATTTAGTTCTCGTTTCTTGCATTGGAAAGACACTTTAATTACCTTTTCAGGGGTACTTGGGTCGTTAAATAAGAGTTTGTAGAACTCCCAATATGATCAAAACAATTGACTCAAAATTCTGCCCAGTTTTTAAAAACGGGTTTAATCAAATTAAACTAATTAATTCTCCATAACCCCATTAAATACAAGCCCTAGTATATGGAATCATCATATTATGATTAGTACAACATTAATTTACTGTTTTTATATTAACCCTAACCCTAATCCATCATAAGATGATTAATTAAACATAAAAACAATTTAATTAAAAAGGTTTAAGAAGGTTTTTACCTTTAATTCAATGGAAGATGAAAAACTATGAAAACCTCTAAAAACCCTCTTGATGCCGTCGACTTAATGCTCCAGGAAGAAAAAAATATGGTTTTGTTTTTTAGTTATAACATTATATAGGGTATTCACAAATCCTGGTCCAAGTAGAAGCCCACTTTCCTTTTTCCCCTTCCTTTTCTTTTGATTCGTCAAAACCGACCCATATGCCCCTAATTTTGTTTTTTTATATTTTATTATTAATATATGTATTAACAACATTACCTTAATTTTCATTAATTTATTTCAGCTCCTAAAGCTTCCAAAACCTTAAAATCGTAAAACTAGTCAAATTTACGCGTTTTACCGTAAAAGACGTAAAATATACACTTTTAAAAAAAATCTCAAATTTTTAAATAAACTTTATAACTAAGACCTAAATGACTTAAAACCATCCCGAAAAATATTCATATGACTAATTACCTCATCCGAGACCTCCAAAAGCTAAACCGTAAATCCTAAAAAAAAATACTATTACTATAATACTTATACGTATACTTAAACACCAAAATATCACCATTTCATTTCATAGTAACTAAATGTGAGCTCATGAACATGAAATAGCCGTTCCTCGATTTACTTATGAGTACTCTATACTCATAAACGATAACCACACCAACCTCGTTCACACAAAATAAACACGTAAACACACAAATCAAGTAATCACACATAAAATAACCTAAAAATAAGACCAAGTGACGAACATCAAAACCACGGTTGTCATATCACTCCCTCCTAATAGAAATCTCGTCCCGAGATCTACTCCTTAGGATCAAACACACAAACAACAAATCACACGAGGATACTTGTTCTAAACGAACTCCTCTCATTTCCATGTGAACTTTAGTTCAAGTCTCAAATTACCACGTATACTAACCAACAATATTTAAACTCATTGCCAAACTCTTGACCTCACAGTCAATAAATCTCACAAATGACTCTTTGATAAAACAAAGACTCTTATTAACACAAGTCCCGAATAACCGTACAGGCAAAATGCATTCTCAAACAACCTTTACCAATCCCAATAATGAAATGTATCATGTATACAACTTATTTCCCCCAGGTAATTCTATGCTCATATGCTAGTGGTCCGATCTTTCCAAAGATCATAAATGGACCTCCAAAACTCTACATCAACTCTTCCATTTTACCAAAACATACCACCCGTTACTATGGGTGAAACTTCCTACACAACTTTGTCACTAACTCTAGTGGTTTCCTCCATCTCTACATAGCATCCCTTGCTGCTCTCATCCTGTCCACAAACACTATTACGACATTAGTAGCCTGCTTTGTGCTTTATTCTACTCATTAGGCTCTACCAAAGTTCTACCTTCGGTTCCTATCTCGACCTATTTCATTTATGCTTCGCTTCTATACACACTTCCTTCTTCCTCCTTAACTCATAACATACATCACGATGTGATGCTTCTAATCGTTTCTTCCCTTGCCATAATCCCTCATAAGGCATTCCATACATATCGGGCTAACTTTTACGCAAAACCCTCTATTCCGTCACATCCGTACGCAATCCTTCCAACTTCTCAACTACATGACTTCTCATTCTTCTTGAAATGTGAGATGAATTAGTCTGTCTATCGACTATCACCCAACTCTCGTCGTAATTATTCCTCCACCGCATTATGTATCCCTTCCACCAACTTCGTCCTTACATCACCCCTTTCTAAGCTACTCTTATCTATGTAGGAAGTATAGTCTACGTCCCTTTCTCCATATGATTGTCCAAGCCACGCAACATACATGTTGACGCGTTCTCTGCTTTAGACAACTCAACTCGTGCAACCTACATCTTTCATCGAAACCATCCTAATACGTCATCCATATAGTTCAAGTTCTTCTCAGATTCACTTCATTCTTCTTATTCCATGTCTCATCAACCATGCTTGCCTTTCCCAGATGGTACTTGGCCTTGCAATTTTCTTTCACCACTTAACCTTTGCCAAATGTTAAATAAAGACGATTGAATATGTGTTGGAGACATTCATGATCCGTATAGATCATTCTCCACGTCTCGTACACCAAATGCCTCTAGCATTCTAGGCAGATATAACAATCCAGCTCCACTAACTAAGTCTTATCTAGTTCTTCTAAATCTTTAGTTCTTGTAACGTATAAGCCATCGCCTTTCTTTGTCGTTCTTGTACACATCCAAATCCTTGCTCCACGCATCGTCATGCTTCGCGAATTCATCCAGTCCTTCCGATAACGCCAAGATCGGCTCATTATCCATTCCACCTCTTCAGCCTCCAAAATGCTTCCTCATCCTTCTTCACTTCACCCTTGCTGGTTCCATGATATGCCACCACCTCTACTGATCATCCTCGTAAACTTAATCCTAAAAACTTACTCTGGAAAATCTCACGTATAACTCCCTTTCCTAACAACTCCAAAACCAACACATAATTCGCCTCATCCTTCTTCTTAGATTTGAGTAAATCAAGGTGTCGTCGATGCTCCCGATGACAACTCGTTTACATACGTTCATGCACACAAGGTTCATTGACTCCATGAAAACCGCTAGTGCTTTGGCAAATCCAAATGCATAATCGTAAACCCAAAGTGTTCATACTACATCCTTAGCAATTTCAACTATGTCCTCCTTACACCCTCTCTTAGCGGCAATACGAATAAATTCCTACCTCGTTCTACTTGCGAAATTCTACACACATCTTAAAAGACCAATGCTTCCTCTCATCAGACCACTCAACCGCTTTCCACATCCAATCTACTACTAAGCAACTCAACTTTTACCTTGCATCCGTTGCAATTTCTAACAACTCTTGTTTTTAAATCACTCCATCAACGATTTGCCTTGGAAAGGCACTAACTACAACTCCTCTCACCTCCCCTACTTGCTCTATTTATGTTTCTACCTCACAGTAATAGGCAAACCTACTAAATTTCAGGAAATTTTTGGAAAACTTTCATGCCCTACGAACAATCATAAATACCTTTGAGGTATTGTATCCCCTTCCAAAACTCTCTATGGCGCGTTACTTGTGCTAGTATCCCACAAATCTCTATTCATCTCCTTGGTACTCCTAAGAGACCTCATGACCACATTAGTTCATCTACGAACTTCTTTCCTCCCCACTAAGGGTATTCTTACCGATCTCTCTTGGTCACCTACGTAAGCGTGTAGGCGCGACCAAGTCTTTCATATGACTACCTCAACTCTCCCGAACAATACGAAACCAAAACTACATCCTGAATCCATCAGATACGATCAACGAATCAAACCAACAGATGACTAACGACATTTCACGTGCACCAGTTAAATCAAGTCAAAAACCATGAGACTCAAAAGAAAACTCAACCCAAAACGTGTATCAATTCAAAATGACCCATGACAACGAAAAATAATCCAACAAACACCCAATGGCAACAAAACATATTATGCCCCGCGACATATTATTTAAACCGTGCAAAAGATCGACTTTTCCAAAAGAATATATATCTTTTTTTATTATTACCTCCACATCTATGTGACTCAAACAATCTACAAACAACCCTCTTGACAAACTCAAAACTCAACTAAAAAACTAGGTGTAGCGTGCATCCCAAATCATAAAAATAAACTACTATTCAAACTCAACCTTTAACCCGACACTTGTACAATAATTTCGGCCAAGATACTTACCTCCCATGACTATAGTTTCCGAATATTTGAAAAGTACGTTCCGAGTACATAATTTTTGGCTTTTGAATCATCCAAAAAGCTTTAAAAACGAACAAGTTATGACGAAAACAGTTTTATATTAATATAAGATAAAATTTTATGTGAAATCTTCATAAACTCAATTTAACCTTGTATTAATAATTATAAATGACGTGAATCGGTTAAACCCAATTATATAAACTATGTAAGTAGAAAGAAATTTTTCTTATGTTACATCTTGTTTCAAACACGACTCCAACACCTTTCCCTTATTTAACCGAATACAACTAACTATCTAACCCTATAATAGATTTCTAAGTCCCCCTTTTTCTCAATATATACCGACCAAAAGAAATGTAAGACCCAACACAAAATATTTCATTATTTCAAAAGAAATCCCAAGTTACTTCAATAGACTTAAAACCAAGAACACCATTTTAAAACGTACACGTGAAATACGAAACTCAAAGAATACGCTACAAGACACACTTCAAAAGATTCAAAACGTCGTTGAAACTCCCCCAAACTCAAGATCTAATAAATTGTTTAAACACAAGAGAGCACCAGGTACGTTCAAGTTATAATAACTACTGAACGACCGTAAATCATAACATAACATCTATTAGTATATATACATCCGTATATGTATACCTATCGAATCTCCCAAACATACTCGTTATCATACAAGTCAAGTCAATCAATCGCTTTATACGCTCGTTTTTTCATACGAGTAATCACCATCTCACCGTGCCACCACAAGGCATAAAGCCCACCTCCAAAACCAAACCATATCATGTGACCCCAAAATCACACAACACAGCTATAACCCAAAACATATAACACAAAAAGAACGATGGCCATATCATAGGCAGTCATCACATAAACCCGTATATTATACGTATACCCAAATTCTACATCTCATCATATACAAGCATGTACTAACCCTCTTTCATGCAATCATACTTGAGAACCCATTGAAGTTGTGGTACTTGTATAACTATGTTGGCCACCATACTTATACAATTACCCTTTCCCCAATGCACTCCCTCCTATGATGACACTTATAAGAATCAATACAACATATAACACATAAATCTATCTACTTACATAAGCTCATAACCACATAACCAATAAGGTGTTGGGATTAAATTATAGGTCAGTTCACTAGACGCTGATAAGAAGAATTCAAGCGTTGATAAGATGACATTGGACGCTGACAGCCAAGCGTTGACATTTGAAGAAGTCAACGCTGACAGCCTTGAAGACTAGCACTGATGGAATATATCTTCATACGAATCTTTTTGTTTATTTGTTTCTTTATTTGTGTATGGTAAAGATAAGCTCGACATTGTATTTTTCATTATTATCTTTACCTAGAATAGTTGATTCGTAGCTTATTGTACAAGACTTCTTAATCTATAAAAGAAGATCTTTTAGGTTAATGTTAATCATCAGTTATAATAAGTTTTCACAAGTTAAACCTCTTTCATTGTAATCAAGTTCGATCATTCTAATACAAGTGAAACTTTGTTTAACATCTTTGTGTTTTAGATTAAGTGTTAATTCCGCATAACACTTAGTTACTTTATTCATAAGCAAAGGTTTCTCTACGTGTATTACTTGATCTAATCTCGTATACACAAAGCTTAATCGATCTAAGTTTGGGATCAACAAGTGGTATCAGAGCTTGTTGAGAAACTTTTGATCTTTAAGTAACGCAAGAACCCTAAAACACCAAAAACCCTAAAAACCCTAAAATTCTCAAAACCCTAAAAACATCACGTCTGGCTCAGAACAACCTCCTGCTCCTGTTTTGCTTCAAAACAACACCACCAATTTGTTGAACAGCTACCATGGCCTTGGAATCTTGGCTCTTAACCATTTGGCTTGAAGGCTTACCAGCATCAGATCTTCTTGGAGATCTACATTCCCTCATAAAGTGCCCTATTCGATGACAATTGTAGCACTCAACTTTGGATTTGTCAAATCCAGCAACATCCTTAGCATCAAAGGTCATCTTCTTCTTGAACCTTTTATTAAACCTGTTTGCTCTTAAACTTACAAGAGCCATAGACCACATGGACGTTGACCAAGCCAATGTCAACGCTGACACTCAAAATGTTGGCGCTGACACAGCCAATCCCAACGCTGATGACATCCCTGAACAATCCCAAACACCCCTTAACCAACCAACACCCACACAATCTACCTCATCTTCCACCCCATTACAATCTAGGTTGAATAAACGCCAAAGGACTACTGGAGTGTTCTCCTATAGTGGTCCTAGCCTTGTTGCAGAGAGAACCACCTCCACAAGTGTGGCTGGTGACATGGATGAGGCTGGGGCTATTGGCACAAGCTTAGATGCAGGTCAAGACAGTCCCAACATCATTAAGACCTCATCCATGCCCTATGATTCTATTTTGGGAGGTCAAATCCCCATTCTAGCTGAGGGCAGATTGGAACCTATGACATTGAATGAATTGACGGCTGCTGTCATTAGCTTGCAAAAGCAAAATGTCAGCCTTGTACAAATTGTCAATAATCAGGGCCGTGAACTCCAAGTATTGAGGGAGCGGGTAACTGTTTTGGAGAATTCTAGTAGCAGGAGTAGAATGGAGGAATCTTCCAAAGGAGAGGATGAAGAGGATGAGCTGATTCATACAGCTAGTGAGAAGAGTTCACAATTTAGTGAATCTTTAAGTGTTGCTGAAGCACTCACCAACTTGAAGAAGCACCCAATTCTTGATACATCCAAGGTAACTCCATTGAACTTGGAAGGATCTTTCACAGCAACAATGGGCGCTGATACAGGTTTGAACGCTGACACATCCAGCGCTGACAAAGGTAATCAGGGCGCTGATAAAGGTAACTTGAACGCTGACAAAGTTGCAGGTGGTGTTGATGTATTCCAGTCATCAACAATCATCAAAGATGTGTCTACACATGTATCTTCATCTACTTTACCTATCATTGATCCAAAAGACAAAGGTAAAGGAATTTTGGTTGAAGAAGATGTTCCAAAGAAAGATGCAGCACAAATTGCATTTGATGAACAGTTGGTTGCACAACTTTTGGAAAAAGATTTGAAGAGGAGTGGTAGATCACCATTTGTTGCCACTTCTGAGAGTGAGGAAGAGAGTGGTGATGAAAAAGAAGGAGATAGCTCAGATTCAAGTGTTCAAATAACTGAAGATCCAGAAAGACTTGAATATGGGGATGAGTTGGCAAAAGAAAGATTGGGTGATTTGAAGAAGCAGGTTGATTGGGACCTTCTAGAAATCACCAGAATGTACCATGCTTGGGAAGATAAGGTAATGGACAACCCAGGGATGAGTTTGTCAGATCAAATTTGGGGGTTGGAAATTCTTCTCAGGGTACAAGATGATATAAAGGTGATTTTGAGGTATAATGCACAAGAGGTCAAGACTTGGCTTAAAAGAGATAGAAGGCAATTGTATTACAAGTTGCTTAGATGCCATCAACCTGGATGGACATACAAGAAGTTGCTGGCTTTATCTTTTGAGGAGCTAGAGTACAGGGCACATCCTATTTGGAGGCATGTGCAAGAAAATAATGTCTTACAATTTCTTTCAGAAGAAAGGAAACAAGATCTTGCTGAGGAAATGCAGATTGAAAAGGAGATGAGGATTGCTCAAAGACCAGTGAAGAAAGGAGATCCTCTCCAATTTCCCAAAGATATGGATGTGTATTATCCAAATGAAACTGTCATAAGGAAGCATCTCAAGCTTTCTCCATTGGAAGCTTCAGATTTGGTTAATGTAGTACCTCTAGATGACAGAAATCCAATCATAAGTTTTGATGAAGATGAGTGTGGATTTTGGAAGATTGGCAGGTTTGGGAAGGAGGTACACACTTTCACTTCAATTATTTCTATCTTTGCAAGCATAGACAGAGAAGACTTGGTGCATCTATGGAGATTGATAGAGGCCAAGTATACAGCTGAAGCACCTACTTCAGCAAATGGAATAAGACTATGGCACACATTTTTGACTTTGTGTGGTCCAAGGGAAGCAGATCCTGCCATATGGAAGGATCTTGAAGATGACCTTAGTGGTCTTCATTGGAGGCTTTATTCTACTTGTGGTGTGTTTCATTTGAGCTCTACAAAGTTTTCAGAGTATCTACTTGTGGATGCTGACTATTTCTTGTCCAAAGAAGTATTGGAGAAGATGAAGGAGACACCCTTGGAGATTGATTCTACTAGTGACGTGGCCAAAGACTTAATTAGATATGTTTATCACCAACATAAGAAGTTTTTGTAAGATTCCTCCTAAGCCTTAAGTTTTTATTCAGAAACTTGATCATTGGAATAGATATCAAGTTTAGGGGAGGATTGTTGGGAATAAATTATAGGTCAGTTCACTAGACGCTGATAAGAAGAATTCAAGCGCTGATAAGATGACATTGGACGCTGACAGCCAAGCGTTGACATTTGAAGAAGTCAACGCTGACAGCCTTGAAGACTAGCACTGATGGAATATATCTTCATACGAATCTTTTTGTTTATTTGTTTCTTTATTTGTGTATGGTAAAGATAAGCTCGACATTGTATTTTTCATTATTATCTTTACCTAGAATAGTTGATTCGTAGCTTATTGTACAAGACTTCTTAATCTATAAAAGAAGATCTTTTAGGTTAATGTTAATCATCAGTTATAATAAGTTTTCACAAGTTAAACCTCTTTCATTGTAATCAAGTTCGATCATTCTAATACAAGTGAAAGTTTGTTTAACATCTTTGTGTTTTAGATTAAGTGTTAATTCCGCATAACACTTAGTTACTTTATTCATAAGCAAAGGTTTCTCTACGTGTATTACTTGATCTAATCTCGTATACACAAAGCTTAATCGATCTAAGTTTGGGATCAACATAAGGTCCAAAACTCCATCTATAAAAATAAAATAATAAAACTCTTGGAATACAGAAATCCATAGTCTAGCTAAAACAGCCTAGACTAAATCCAAAACGAAAACAATATCAGTTATAAGTCATGTCGCCCATAAGAGTGGAAATGGCTTAGAATCCTTCATATCCACTTACTCCTACTAACTCGAACCACCACATGATTCTTAGGGAACATGAGTTAAACATCAAAAGACAAAAAAAACATACCTCAAGTACATAAAATAACCCAACAAAAGATAGAAACTACTATATACCAAATTATGTATTATAATGTACAATATAAGCAAAATACGACAATGACTAGCGAGGATGATTATGGTTCAACCCGCACTACTCACAACCCGAAAAGAAAATAACATGTTGCTAAGTATGAACTTACTATGGTTCAATTCATACTAGTCAAAACATCATAATAAATAACATCCAAATACATCAATTTATATAAAATGCACACATACTCCTATGACGCCTATATGCAGGGACCCTTAAGCTATAGACTAGGCTACGTGACTAGGCAACCTAATTCTCTATAACCATTGTCTCTGATACCATTCTGTCACACCCCACCATGGTGGAATATGGGGCGCGACGTATGGATATCATCACAACAAACAGTGTCTCTATAGAGAAAACTAAAATGCAACTATAACGTCATAAATGGCGACACAAAGGTCATGACAATATCTTAACATAGCAGGAGTCTAGGTAAGTAGGTAACAGCCCTAGCACTTACCCAAGACAAACAATAAACATAAACCAAACAAACATATAGGTGCCAACATGTATCACTTATATAAAAAAACATAAAGGTAAACTAAGAAGGAACAGGGATCTCCTTCTATATGCAATCCTAAGGCATCCAAGTCTAGCCACTTCTATCCTCTAGCTAACCATAATATCACCTGAAAGAGACACTAAAACACGTCAACATAAAGTTGGTGAGAGTCATAGGTTTAGACTCCAACGCTAAATCAGTTATAAGCTGCGAATAACAACCATCAACACAATAACATATGGACAATGCGCTACAATTATGTATTAACAACTAGCATTCATGTTCAATCAATCATCACAATACCAAGGCATCACGCCTTACCAACAACCACAATTCCCAAGGCATCACGCCTTACCAACAACCATAATTTCCAAGGCATCACGCCTTACCAACAACCATGGTACCATAGGCGCCCATACACCTATGTACCTTTCCGATCCAAATCATACACAAATAAGAACCACATAGCAGTTAATCACATAATGTACACACAATTCCATCTTAAACCTTAAAAACATTCACATCATCAATATATAAATAACTCAACATAGTGTCTCTTCCATCCCATCTGGAAGTCAAAATCAATAATAAACATGGGACTATGAAACTCACCTGATTGCTTCTTCACAAGTCCTCGCACTAGCAACGAGCTAACAAACCAAAAACACGCAATCAATACATGAACCAATCACTAAGATGGCTTATCAACCTATGATGGACATCTAGCCTATTCCCATATAAATACCTCATTGATAAGCTCTAATCACCCCATTATCCTTCCCTAACAAGTCCTTAACTTGGTTAAGTTTAATAACTATCCCGTTCATATTTTACACAAAACAGTCCCAATTTTAGGTCTCAAAACTTTAAGTCAAACGTCCACTTAAACATACCCATAGTTTCTGTAAAAGGAATATTCATACCCTTACATATGTTAGCTAACACCTCCAACTTTCCCCAACCTTAAAGCTACTGTTAAGGCCCCGATATATATATATATATATATATATATATATATATATATATATATATATATATATATATATATATATATATATATATATATATATATATATATATATATATATATATATATATATATATATATATATATATATATATATATATATATATATATATATATATATATATATATATATATATATATATATATATATATATATATATATATATATATATACTTTTGTCATTCCAGTTTTACTGATTTTAAACATAGAAAACGTTTGTTAGGATTAGGGGGTCTTACCCTAACCCAAAACCTTAGCCCAAGTGCAGATACTTACTAAAATATATAAACCATCTCTCATGTTCGTTAGAAGATCCCAATGCAACCCTAAGTACCCCAAACAACCCAAAACTTAAAAAGAAAACAGGCTGAATTCAAAACTGTTTTGACCTCCGACTGTTGTAACCTATTTTTGACCCACTTCCCGACCACCAATTTAGTTCTCGTTTCTTGCATTGGAAATACACTTTAATTACCTTTTCAGGGGTACTTGGGTCGTTAAATAAGAGTTTGTAGAACTCCCAATATGATCAAAACAATTGACTCAAAATTCTGCCCAGTTTTTAAAAACGGGTTTAATCAAATTAAACTAATTAATTCTCCATAACCCCATTAAATACAAGCCCTAGTATATGGAATCATCATATTATGATTAGTACAACATTAATTTACTGTTTTTATATTAACCCTAACCCTAATCCATCATAAGATGATTAATTAAACATAAAAACAATTTAATTAAAAAGGTTTAAGAAGGTTTTTACCTTTAATTCAATGGAAGATGAAAAACTATGAAAACCTCTAAAAACCCTCTTGATGCCGTCGACTTAATGCTCCAGGAAGAAAAAAATATGGTTTTGTTTTTTAGTTATAACATTATATAGGGTATTCACAAATCCTGGTCCAAGTAGAAGCCCACTTTCCTTTTTTCCCCTTCCTTTTCTTTTGATTCGTCAAAACCGACCCATATGCCCCTAATTTTGTTTTTTTATATTTTATTATTAATATATGTATTAACAACATTACCTTAATTTTCATTAAATTATTTCAGCTCCTAAAGCTTCCAAAACCTCAAAATCGTAAAACTAGTCAAATTTACGCGTTTTACCGTAAAAGACGTAAAATATACACTTTAAAAAAAATCTCAAATTTCTAAATAAACTTTATAACTAAGACCTAAATGACTTAAAACCATCCCGAAAAATATTCATATGACTAATTACCTCATCCGAGACCTCCAAAAGCTAAACCGTAAATCCTAAAAAAAAATACTATTACTATAATACTTATACGTATACTTAAACACCAAAATATCACCATTTCATTTCATAGTAACTAAATGTGAGCTCATGAACATGAAATAACCGTTCCTCGATTTACTTATGAGTACTCTATACTCATAAACGATAACCACACCAACCTCGTTCACACAAAATAAACACGTAAACACACAAATCAAGTAATCACACATAAAATAACCTAAAAATAAGACCAAGTGACGAACATCAAAACCACGGTTGTCACATCACTCCCTCCTAATAGAAATCTCGTTCCGAGATTTACTCCTTAGGATCAAACACACAAACAACAAATCACACGAGGATTCTTGTTCTAAACGAACTCCTCTCATTTCCATGTGAACTTTAGTTCAAGTCTCAAATTACCACGTATACTAACCAACAATATTTAAACTCATTGCCAAACTCTTGACCTCATAGTCAATAAATCTCACAAATGACTCTTTGATAAAACAAAGACTCTTATTAACACAAGTCCCGAATAACCGTACAGGCAAAATGCATTCTCAAACAACCTTTACCAATCCCAATAATGAAATGTATCATGTATACAACTTATTTCCCCCAGGTAATTCTATGCTCATATGCTAGTGGTCCGATCTTTCCAAAGATCATAAATGGACCTCCAAAACTCTACATCAACTCTTCCATTTTACCAAAACATACCACCCGTTACTATGGGTGAAACTTCCTACACAACTTTGTCACTAACTCTAGTGGTTTCCTCCATCTCTACATAGCATCCCTTGCTGCTCTCATCCTGTCCACAAACACTATTACGACATTAGTAGCCTGCTTTGTGCTTTATTCTACTCATTAGGCTCTACCAAAGTTCTACCTTCGGTTCCTATCTCGACCTATTTCATTTATGCTTCGCTTCTATACACACTTCCTTCTTCCTCCTTAACTCATAACATACATCACGATGTGATGCTTCCAATCGTTTCTTCCCTTGCCATAATCCCTCATAAGGCATTCCATACATATCGGGCTAACTTTTACGCAAAACCCTCTATTCCGTCACATCCGTACGCAATCCTTCCAACTTCTCAACTACATGACTTCTCATTCTTCTTGAAATGTGAGATGAATTAGTCTGTCTATCGACTATCACCCAACTCTCGTCGTACTTATTCCTCCACCGCATTATGTATCCTTTCCACCAACTTCGTCCTTACATCACCCCTTTCTAAGCTACTCTTATCTATGTAGGAAGTATAGTCTACGTCCCTTTCTCCATATGATTGTCCAAGCCACGCAACATACATGTTGACGCGTTCTCTGCTTTAGACAACTCAACTCGTGCAACCTACATCTTTCATCGAAACCATCCTAATACGTCATCCATATAGTTCAAGTTCTTCTCAGATTCACTTCATTCTTCTTATTCCATGTCTCATCAACCATGCTTGCCTTTCCCAGATGGTACTTGGCCTTGCAATTTTCTTTCACCACTTAACCTTTGCCAAATGTTAAATAAAGACGATTGAATATGTGTTGGAGACGTTCATGATCCGTATAGATCATTCTCCACGTCTCGTACACCAAATGCCTCTAGCATTCTAGGCAGATATAACAATCCAGCTCCACTAACTAAGTCTTATCTAGTTCTTCTAAATCTTCAGTTCTTGTAACGTATAAGCCATCGCCTTTCTTTGTCGTTCTTGTACACATCCAAATCCTTGCTCCACGCATCTTCATGCTTCGCGAATTCATCCAGTCCTTCCGATAACGCCAAGATCGGCTCATTATCCATTCCACCTCTTCAGCCTCCAAAATGCTTCCTCATCCTTCTTCACTTCACCCTTGCTGGTTCCATGATATGCCACCACCTCTACTGCTCATCCTCGTAAACTTAATCCTAAAAACTTACTCTGGAAAATCTCACGTATAACTCCCTTTCCTAACAACTCCAAAACCAACACATAATTCGCCTCATCTTTCTTCTTAGATTTGAGTAAATCAAGGTGTCGTCGATGCTCCTGATGACAACTCGTTTACATACGTTCATGCACACAAGGTTCATTGACTCCATGAAAACCGCTAGTGCTTTGGCGAAGCCAAATGCATAATCGTAAACCCAAAGCGTTCATAAAACATCCTTAGCAATTTCAACTATGTCCTCCTTACACCCTCTCTTAGCGGCAATACGAATAAATTCCTACCTCGTTCTACTTGCAAAATTCTACACACATCTTAAAAGACCAATGCTTCCTCTCATCAGACCACTCAACCGCTTTCCACATCCAATCTACTACTAAGCAACTCAACTTTTACCTTGCATCCGTTGCAATTTCTAACAGCTCTTGTTTTTAAATCACTCCATCAACGATTTGCCTTGGAAAGGCACTAACTACAACTCCTCTCACCTCCCCTACTTGCTCTATTTATGTTTCTACCTCACAGTAATAGGCAAACCTACTAAATTTCAGGAAATTTTTGGAAAACTTTCATGCCCTACGAACAATCATAAATACCTTTGAGGTATTGTATCCCCTTCCAACACTCTCTATGGCGCATTACTTGTGCTTGTATCCCACAAATCTCTATTCATCTCCTTGGTACTCCTGAGAGACCTCATGACCATATTAGTTCATCTACGAACTTCTTTCCTCCCCACTAAGGGTATTCTGAATGATCTCTCATGTTCACCTACGTAAGCGTGTAGGCGCGACCAAGTCTTTCATATGTCTACCTCAACGCTCCCGAACAATACGAAACCAAAACTACATCCTGAATCTATCAGATACGATCAACGAATCAAACCAACGGATGACTAACGACATTTCACGTGCACCAGTTAAATCAAGTCAAAAACCATGAGACTCAAAAGAAAACTCAACCCAAAACGTGTATCAATTCAAAATGACCCATGACAACGAAAAATAATCCAACAAACACCCAATGGCAACCAAACATATTATGCCTCGCGACATATTATTTAAACCGTGCAAAAGATCGACTTTTCCAAAAGAATATATATCTTTTTTTTATTATTACCTCCACATCTATGTGACTCAAACAATCTACAAACAACCCTCTTGACAAACTCAAAACTCAACTCAAAAACTAGGTATAGCGTGCATCCTAAATCATAAAAATAAACTACTATTCAAACTCAACCTTTAACCCGACACTTGTACAATAATTTCGGCCAAGATACTTACCTCCCATGACTATAGTTTCTGAATATTTGAAAAGTACGTTCCAAGTACATAATTTTTGGCTTTTGAATCATCCAAAAAGCTTTAAAAACGAACAAGTTATGACCAAAACAGTTTTATATTAATGAAAGATAAAATTTTATGTGAAATCTTCATAAACTCAATTTAACCTTGTATTAATAATTATAAATGACGTGAATCGGTTAAACCCAATTATATAAACTATGTAAGTAGAAATAAATTTTTCTTATGTTACATCTTGTTTCAAACACGACTCCAACACCTTTCCCTTATTTTACCGAATACAACTAACTATCTAACCCTATAATAGATTTCTAAGTCCCCCTTTTTCTCAATATATACCGACCAAAAGAAATGTAAGACCCAACACAAAATATTTCATTATTTCAAAAGAAATCCCAAGTTACTTCAATAGACTTAAAACCAAGAACACCATTTTAAAACGTACACGTGAAATACGAAACTCAAAGAATACGCTACAAGACACACTTCAAAAGATTCAAAACGTCGTTGAAACTCCCCCAAACTCGAGCTCTAATAAATTTTTTAAACACAAGAGAGTACCAGGTACGTTCAAGTTATAATAACTACTGAACGACCGTAAATCATAACATAACATCTATTAGTATATATACATCCGCATATGTATACCTATCGAATCTCCCAAACATACTCGTTATCATACAAGTCAAGTCAATCAATCGCTTTATACGCTTGTTTTTCCATACGAGTAATCACCATCTCACCGTGCCACCACAAGGCATAAAGCCCACCTCCAAAACCAAACCATATCATGTGACCCCAAAATCACACAACACAGCTATAACCCAAAACATATAACACAAAAAGAACGATAGCCATATCATAGGCAGTCATCACATAAACCCGTATATTATACGTATACCCAAATTCTACATCTCATCATATACAAGCATGTACTAACCCTCTTTCATGCAATCATACTTGAGAACCCATTGAAGTTGTGGTACTTGTATAACTATGTTGGCCACCATACTTATACAATTACCCTTTCCCCAATGCACTCCCTCCTATGATGACACTTATAAGAATCAATACAACATAAAACACATAAATCTATCTACTCACATAAGCTCATAACCACATAACCAATAAGGTCTAAAACTCCATCTATAAAAATAACATAATAAAACTCTTGGAATACAGAAATCCATAGTCTAGCTAAAACAGCCTAGACTAAATCCAAAATGAAAACAATATCATTTATAAGTCATGTCGCCCATAAGAGTGGAAATGGCTTAGAATCCTTCATATCCACCTACTCCTACTAACTCGAACCACCACATGATTCTTAGGGAACATGACTTAAACATCAAAAGACTAAAAAACATACCTCTAGTACATAAAATAACCCAACAAAAGATAGAAACTACTATATACCAAATTATGTATTATAATGTACAATATAAGCAAAATACGACAATGACTAGCGAGGATGATTATGGTTCAACCCGCACTACTCACAACCCGAAAAGAAAATAACATGTGGCTAAGTATGAACTTACTATGGTACAATTCATACTAGTCAAAACATCATAATAAATAACATCCAAATACATCAATTTATATAAAATGCACACATTCTCCTATGACGCCTATATGCAGGGACCCTTAAGCTATAGACTAGGCTACGCGACTAGGCAACCTAATTCTCTATAACCATTGTCTCTGATACCATTCTGTCACACCCCACCATGGCGGAATATGGGGCGCGACATATGGATATCATCACAACAAACGGTGTCTCTATAGAGAAAACTAAAATGCAACTATAACGTCATAAATGGCGACACAAAGGTCATGACAATATCTCAACATAGCAGGAGTCTAGGTAAGTAGGTAACAGTCCTACCACTTACCCAAGACAAACAATAAACATAAACCAAACAAACATATAGGTGCCAACATGTATCACTTATATAAAAAAAACATAAAGGTAAACTAAGAAGGAACGGGGATCTCCTTCAATATGCAATCCTAAGGCATCCAAGTCTAGCCACTTCTATCCTCTAGCTTAACCATAATATCACCAGAAAGAGACACTAAAACACGTCAACATAAAGTTGGTGAGAGTCATAGGTTTTGACTCCAACGCTAAATCAGTTATAAGCTGTGAATAACAACCCTCAACACAATAACATATGGACAATTCGCTACAATTATGTATTAACAACTAGCATTCATGTTCAATCAATCATCACAATACCAAGGCATCACGCCTTACCAACAACCACAATTCCCAAGGCATCACGCCTTACCAACAACCATAATTTCCAAGGCATCACGCCTTACCAACAACCATGGTACCATAGGCGCCCATACACCTATGTACCTTTCTGATCCATATCATACACAAACAAGAACCAAATAGCAGTTAATCACATAATGTACACACAAGTCCATCTCAAACCTTAAAACATTCACATCATCAATATATAAATAACTCAACACAGTGTCTCTTCCATCCTATATGGAAGTCAAAATCAATAATAAACATGGGACTATGAAACTCACCTGATTGCTTCTTCACAAGTCCTCGCACTAGCAACGAGCTAACAAACCAAAAACACGCAATCAATACATGAACCAATCACTAAGATGGCTCATCAACCTATGATGGACATCTAGCCTATTCCCATATAAATACCTCATTGATAAGCTCTAATCACCCCATTACCCTTCCCTAACAAGTCCTTAACTTGGTTAAGTTTAATAACTATCCCGTTCATATTTTACACAAAACAGTCCCAATTTTAGGTCTCAAAACTTTAAGTCAAACGTCCACTTAAACATACCCATAGTTTCTGTAAAAGGAATATTCATACCCTTACATATGTTAGCTAACACCTCCAACTTGCCCCAACCTTAAAGCTACTGTTAAGGCCCCGATATATATATATATATATATATATATATATATATATATATATATATATATATATATATATATATATATATAGAGGTGGGATCGATAGAAAACTTCATTTTTATAGAAAACTTAGAAAACCCTCTTTTCAACCATTAGATCAAAAGTTACCCTCCTTTCTTTTTTTTCGCCCAAACTACAAGGGGCCGAATGTAATTTATTAAATCTTATGGTTAAATGTTGAAACTTTTCAAACTTCCATGTATTTAAACCCTTTTTTCATTTTTTTTATTTTCTTCTTTCTCTGATTATGCGTGTTCTTTCCCACTACAACTTCACCACCATATCCACCGCCCTACACCACCGTACACCACCATTCATGATCGTTCATCATCATCATCCGAAATAATATTTCTCATCGTTCACCATAATTCGCCGTCGTTCACCACCATTTCCCACCATTCACCATCGCCATCAGCCATGTAAGTATCGTGAATCACTTGATCAAATCAGAGATAAAGGTAAGTTTTATAACCGCTTTTGATTTTGATTACTCTATAAATTTGTTCATATTTTTGTTAAAAAATGAATAAAAAGCCTATATATTTGCTTGTTATTGTTAGTATGTAATGATTCGATTTTATTTTCTGTTAGTATTGTGTTTTTTGGGGTTTTCTTCAGTTATCATGTTTGATGGATAAATTTCATGACTTTTGTAATATGATGTACTATATGGGTTAGTTTTTTAAGCAAACTTGAGTAAAATAATGCCCTAAACTAATGGTTACAAAAACTGCATAAAAGGTGTTTGATATTATGTCTGAATTAAATTTAATAACTAAGATGCTCCCATTGTTCATTAGTAACTTGTATATGTGTTTTTATGTTAATCTGCTCCGATTAAGCAAGTTTGAGTTAGAAAATGTCTTAAAGTTGTGTTTACAAAACTGCACAAAAGGCGTTTACTATAATGTCTCAATGAAAATTTATAACTAAGATGCATTATTTTTTTCACAAACTGGTTCACTTATTATATCCAAATGATTTGTATTACTGTTGTTTGGTGGTTAGGATTAAAGTGTTTGAAATGACAATGCATATTTTAGAAATGTTTGCTCAAGTATAGAATAAGTAAAAATAAACCCGAATACTAAAAAGTGATTATCTTTATTGAAAATGCAATACTTACAAGTTTACGAGTTGTGTTTACATCTTATTTGAACTGTTTATTGCTTAGAGCTTATAAGCATAAGAAACTAAAAGCTTATTCAATACTTTAGGTAACCATGGAAATTTGAATCATCCAATAGGTTCTTGCTGACAATATACCTGAAGTCTTGATTATAAGACCCAAGCTACAAACAGATGTCGTACAGTACTTCAAACGGATGCCCGAATTTACCTCAAGTGCTCGACTAAAACTAACTTGTTTTATATAAGAGCATGCACTAGGTTGACTAGTTCTTTTGTAGCTTGTCTAACTTGAGCTTCCATATAAAAAAATTATCTTGATTTTATATATTATGATTGCAGGAAGTTTTAGTGGTTGGATTAGGAAGATGTACTTGGAAGAGAGATATCACTAAAGTTGAAGGAAGTGATGTTTTCGAGTGGCATCTAAATGCGTGGATATTACATATCCTTTCTCAAGAGCGTCTTCTACCAGCCATCAAAAGATTCATCAGCAAGGATGTCTGCTGCTACTTTTTCCGTTTAATATTGTAATGCTATTTGGTAATATTGCATGTAATTATTGTAGAAATCGTATAGTTATTCCGGTGGCTTGCCCTAAAAAACTATATTATTCACTTGAATAAAGTAATATTTTGTTGTGTATTATGTTGACAATTACAAAGCACTGTACTATTTTGGAGCGCTAATTAATTTATTATAATTGGTTGATGAATTGATAGTTTGAGTCAATGTAACGAATGCCAAAATATATGCTAGCACAAGTTAGACATTAATACTTTTAATTGATTTAAAATCCTTTTTTTGTTCGATTAAAAAGGCTTTCATATTCTTCATGATCTTACCGAGCTTAGGTTTATCAGCATGATCATGTAACAACATTATAATTAATGCTTATTGTCAATTAGTATATGTTTTCTTTGCCCATATGCAACATATGATCACGTCTGAGTTGTCATAAAGGTAATTTGTTATTTAGGCAGCTTGTATTTTCCTGATCAAAATAGGCAACAACGTCCTAAAAGCCATAGAACATACAATCCACTTAGTGAAATCTTCCGATGACTTATCTAAATCTAAGTATAATCAAATAATGTTACACAAGAAGCCAGACTCTTCTGAAATGAACTCAAGAACAATTTGATACTTAAATTTTCAACCAAACATTGAATTTATTGATCATAGTATCATACAATTAATACTATTTTCAACATGAATTAACATCATCAATTCATAACAATTGAAAAAAAAACATGATACAAACTAAAATTCCACCTCACACAATCACATGACAAACAAATACATCATCCTTTGAACCCACCATGCAGACGGAGAACAAGGTGAAGGGTCGACTCCTTCTGAATGTTATAATCAACGAGAGTACGCACATTTTCTAACTGCTTCCCGGCAAAGATCAACCACTGCTTTTCGGGTGGAATCTCCTCTTTATCCTGAATCTTTGCCTTTACATTATCAATCGTATCTGAGCTTTCAACTTCCAAAGTAATCGTCTTGCCAGTCAACGTCTTGACAGAAATATGCATTCCACCCCTCAACCTTAGCACAATATGAAGAGTCGATTCCTCCTGAATATTGTAATCAGCCAGTGTACAACCATCTTCTAGCTGCTTTCTGGCAAAAATCAACATTTGCAGTTCAGGTGGTATCCCTTCTTTATCATGGATCTTGGCCTTGACATTATCAACTATGTCCGAACTCTCCAACTGTTGCATCACACCATCAAAGTTATTGAAATCCCAGTGATATAAAAGATACCAGCTATAGCTATGTATGATTCCAAACCTTGAGATATCGTGAAGTTGCCCATCTCTCTAATAAAAGCTTAAAGGCTGAATGTAGAGATGACCTGCACATGAACAAATAAATTCCCTTTATATAAGAAACCGATGCCGTTATATAACAAACAAATGCCCTAAACTATTTTCAAACAGATGCTACTTTTCCCTTAACAAGTTTACATAATAAGAAGTTAATATAATCACCAATCCGACACATTAACAAAGAAGTATAAGAATAAAAAGCAGAAATACGCACTTACTATTTGTTGCATAAGGTGATTCTTGTCTCCGCAAACCTACAAGCAAAATATACACCTATCTAACATTAAATAAGCCATTAGTGATGAGTTACCATTACTACACAAAGAACATAGTCAATTTCACACAAAACGAATAAAATGCACAAAATATCCAAATTAAATGTAAAAAAATCAATTTTGCCTTCATGAAAAGACACTTACCATGACCTATAACGAAAAATCCTTTACTAAATCTACGAGCTGATGTGAACACAACATACCACAAGAGCCCGTTATTGATTACACGAGCTGCATCAAAGTAAAAAAAAATTGCCAAACATACTCACTGATGTTCGCTTTATGTAACTCATGTGAAACAGAATTGCTTGACACATGATCAGTTTTGGATTTTAACCTTTGAGTTATTAGGTCGAGGTAGTTGAGATAGACATTGTGAACCATTTCCCCCCTCAAAATTGTCTACAATCCAAAGCTGTAGATCCTTACCTATCATCAGGCAGCATGCTCGCTTCTTCACATAATCATTACTAAATGCAATAGTGTTCTTGGATTCTACATTCATAAAATGAATCCGCGTAAGTTGACATTAAAACGGTATGCGTGAAAAATGTGTGTTGGATCAGTAGTCTTTTCAATATGCATACACCCTCAACCTGCATATAAAATAATGAATATCACCTTTTAATTCACATGAGTGCAGAAGTGAGAAGATAAACATACAAGCATATACGTACATAATTAAGATTATTAAGTCTATTCATTGGGTCGCTAGCTAAGTTAAACAAAACCAAATCACATATACCAAGTGAGATACTGCAAAGAATATTTATATGATAATGAAATTGATAAGTGAACACACCAACACTACCATCTACCTACCAATGTGTTATTTAGACATAGTCGAATGAGCCTAGTTTTTAACCAGACCTGATCAACATGCCCATTTTGTAACCTATTATGACAGAAATGATAAACTGGCTCGAACGTAATATTACCTAAGGTATGGGTAATAGAATAAATAAATCGAGGGGAAAACCAGAAATGTAATGTAGTGCAATATTTCTACGATTATCAATCAAGTCGCCTGCACCAACAACTCTTGATTCAGGAGAAACAAATTCCAACCCAAACTGCAAAATACAAAAACAAGAAAAATAATAGTCTCAGCTATATAATATCAAATGAACGTTACTAGATTCAAATAGTAATGATAAATGCTAGTAAAAAAATGATCAGACATATTTGTCTTTTAGCAAAAAAAAGTATATCTGAAAAGGTATGGAGTTGTGGGAACATTTATGAGCGTGTATTACAAGTGCAAGAAAGGTAGGAATACTAAAAAGGAGGTTCAGGTTGCGAAATAGACACAAGTTGACTTTGTGAGCTGAATTAATTTCAAGCTCATACCAGTTTTGACACTTTTTTCTAAGTTATATTTTGTTAAAACAGGTAGACATATAAACACACTTTTTTTACCTGACTTCCAACAAACAACTATGGCGGCTAGATATACACTGTTGAAATACCTTCGTGCGAGCGTTAAGCGGCCACCATCATCTCAAATGGGAATGTCATGTAGAGTATATGTAGAAAGTGTGAAAGAAAAACAAGCAATTAATTCAAAGTATTATGGAAGGCCGCCAAAGCAACGAATCAATTCACCGAAGATAACAAGTCGTGAAGACAAATAATTGCCGTAATTATTAACAAACAAACGCCTTAATTTTAACATATAAATGACAAATTATGTAACAGACCTCTTGACCTCTTGTATCATCTTGGAACACCAATCACCTTCCCGCTTCATTTTTTACCCTATGAAAAATGCAGTGTCAATAATTTATTAATAAGAAAAGTGAGCTTATAAGAGTATAACAGTTTTAATACAAATGTAATAACCTCTAACCTTTCTCTTCTTTTATCAGCTAACTTAACCATCTGCACCACCCCATACCTCTTCTCATTAAGAGCTTCAAGCCTAACAAATCAATCACATATAGAAAAATATCAAATACGGAACAGATCACCAACATGCCAAATTTTCATATGTGTGGAGCGTATGCCATTAAATCATAGCTTTATATGTAGAACAAACCAAGCGCTTTTGATCGGTTACCCTGCCCGAGTAACTAGTTTTACAACCTTGTTTGAGAACAAGTTAAAAACGCCTAATCACTAAGATAGTCAACAAGAGAGCTTACATCTAGTGAGATTCGTCAACTTTGTCTAAGTATGTGTTAGATCGAATTACAAGTACTCAAGAAACCATTCATCGTGAGGACCTTCAGCTTTTGGCTTCATAAGGGAAATTTGCTGAAGCTCGCCCTGTAATAGAACATGAATTATTATTTAAGACTTATAGTGAGCATATGAAAATGTGCAACTTTACTATTAGGAGCTCTTAAAATCTTAACCTAAAAATAAGAAAATGATTATTATCGAAGTCAACTCCTTCCCCTTTTAGTTTATTCGTAACCTCCATAAACTTGTTGTCGCATAACATAGCACTTAGACGAAACAACTTCATACCCCATCATACTATAACCAACAAAATTCCTACATTACACACATTTCCAAAACTATATTGTAATTATAAAAAACTATAGAAAAACCTACTACATACCAACAAGTTCTATCCGGATTGTCGTGTGATATTTCTACATTTTAAAGTTTTTTCATGTTATGATTTGTGTGGGTTTATATTGGGAAAATATCTGAGCAGGTTTAAGCGTGTGAGCAGGTTTAAGGGTGTCTGATACAATGGCTTAGTTCTTAATTTGTAAATATATAGGTTCGTGGGTATTTCGTACAGTGGGTACAGTAATATGGCTGCAATAACTTCGGTTGGATGTTCTTAAATTTTAGGTTGTGGTAATGGGTAGTCTGGCCTAATGCTTGTCAGTACGGTTTGAGTTGTTTCAGGAGGTGTAACCAAGGCCCTCATATGGTTGTCCTATGGTTCCTTTTTTGTGTCGTTGCATGTTATGTCCTTCTAGTCTAGTTTCTAGTTCCTTCATTTATTTATAACACATCTACACTTGTGACTCTTAACAAATTTCATGTAAAAGCGACCCACTTTTCTGAATGGATCATTTAAGAAACATTTGCATCAAGACAACTTAAGCAGCACTCAAGGTGTAAATGTTGTGAGAAGGAAATAAACAAGAAATATACAACCAATATACCAATTAAGGCTTACCCGTCGAGCAAGAATGTAACAAAGTTGCTTGTTTCCCAACAGATCCGAACAAGAATTTAAAATGTGATTCACGTGCTGCCAAAGAAATGAAATAGAGTCTCAAAATCTTTATGAAAGTTATTTCAATTTACACCAAGTTGTTAGTAAAAGGTATGGCAAATCCTGTCCTAAAGAAAATCCATGTAACCAATTTTTTGTGTATGTTATCAACACACGATATATGGTGTTTAACAAGTGTCCTAATAAACATCAAAAACATGCCCTAATATATTTTCAATACGACGCCCTAGTACATTTTTAATGTGATGCCCAACATTAGTTTTTAATTTATATCATAAATCAAACACAATCAGTTAGTTCTCCTAATCCCTATTTATACAAGTTAACGACTAAGAATCCTAACCTATCAACAAAAACAACATACCTAATCACCCAGGCAGGAATCCAATCTATCAAATATACTAACATCAATGCCGAAGGGATGTTTAGCATTCAGTTTTGAAAGTATATTAGCGATAAGAAATAACCTGAACCTGATAAAAGTTGTTCAAAAAGTTGACCACTCCAACAAGTTTATCACACGAAAATCATATATAAGGGATATTGGCACCTCTGATAAATATTAGTTCGATAGTAGAAATAAAATTCCAAACTAACCTGCGCAATGGTGAACTCACAAAGACGCTTAAAGCCTGCAAAAAGATACTGATCTACAACTCTAAGAAGATCTTGGGCAATTTCTAGATTCCCATCTTCAGACCATGTACATACAGTTCTGTACTTCTGTAAGTGATGTAGTGGAGGGAGATATTAGATTACAGAGATTAGCATACTCGTGTTTGGTATGATGCCATAACATACTTATTAACTGATACTCCAATACGGTTGTGAAATGGTGCCTGATAGTTTGAATATGATGCACTAGAACAATTTCAAACTGATCCCCTAAAACATGTTTGCTATGATGCCCTAATATAGTTGTTAATCGATGCCGAAATATATTTGTGAATTGATACCCTAATATATTACCAACAACAATTCCTTAAACAAACAGAATGATTTCATAATACAAGATCAAAACATATGCCTTAAACAAAAAGATGGACTAACTTTTTAATTTCACTATCAAATATCACATTTTCTATGTAACTATACGGGATATTTATTTGATTTCTTTAACTCTTTACCGCTTTGTAATTTAAAATATTTGCACAACATACATTCCAAAATCAGAGTCATCATTCGTGATGGACATTTTTCTGTAAGTTACCTAATTCGTGATGGACATTTTATGTAAGTAATAATCCACATTTGACACATCACACTACATAATTGGTGCACCAAAGTTATCAAATTTAACTCAAAACATTTAATCGAACACATGGTGTGCAGTTTTAACAATCACTGTTTTAATTCATTTTTCATTATCAAAATTGTTTCGTAGCCATTAAGTTACACTAGTTCATGATGATTAATAATAAAAAATACTTCAAAATTAGTGCACTTACAAGTCATATCTTTCTTTTTCCTCACTCAGCTAGGGTTTGGTGTGAAGGAGGTGGCGATGGCGCAGATGATGGCGGCGGCGCAGATGATAGTGGCAGCGCAGATGATAGCGGCGGAGCAGATGATAGCGGCGACGCAGATGATAGCGGCGACGCAGATGACGACGACTGCGCAGATGGTGGTAGTCGACGGTGATCTGATGGAAGAGATTGTGGAGATGGAGAATGAGGGTTGAGTACACTGAATCAAGTATGTTTTGGTTTTTGGCAATTATACCCCTCTGCGTTTTTGTTATTTTACAGTTTCTACCCTACACTTTTATATATTTCAAAACCGACCTTTTAGCTTGTTTTCTAAGTTTTCTACGAAAATAAGGTTTTCTCTAGAACTCATCCCTATATATATATATATATATATATATATATATATATATATATATATATATATATATATATATATATATATATATATATATATATATATATATATATATATATATATATATATATATATATATACTTTTGTCATTCCAGTTTTACTGATTTTAAACATAGAAAAAGTTTGTTAGGATTAGGGGGTCTTACCATAACCCAAAACCTTAGCCCAAGTTCAGATACTTACTAAAATATATAAACCATCTCTCATGTTCATTAGAAGATCCCAATGCAACCCTAAGTACCCCAAACAACCCAAAACTTAAAAAGAAAATAGGCTGAATTCAAAACTGTTTTGACCTCCGACTGTTGTAACCTATTTTTGACCCATTTCCCGACGACCAATTTAGTTCTCGTTTCTTGCATTGGAAAGACACTTCAATTAGCTTTTCAGGGGTACTTGGATCGTTAAATAAGAGTTTGTAGAACTCCCAATATGATCAAAACAATTGCTCAAAATTCTGCCCAGTTTTTAAAAACGGGTTTAATCAAATTAAACTAATTAATTCTCCATAACCCCATTAAATACAAGCCCTAGTTTATGGAATCATCATATTATGATTAGTACAACATTAATTTACTGTTTTTATATTAACCCTAACCATAATCCATCATAAGATGATAAATTAAACATAAAAACAATTTAATTAAAAAGGTTTAAGAAGGTTTTTACCTTTAATTCAATGGAAGATGAAAAACTATGAAAACCTCTAAAAACCCTCTTGATGCCGTCGACTTAATGCTCCAGGAAGAAAAAAATATGGTTTTGTTTTTTAGTTATAACATTATATAGGGTATTCACAAATCCTAGTCCAAGTAGAAGCCCACTTTCCATTTTTCCCCTTCCTTTTCTTTTGATTCGTCCAAATCGACCCATATGCCCCTAATTTCGTTTTTTTTATATTTTATTATTAATATATGTATTAACAACATTACCTTAATTTTCCTTAATTTATTTCAGCTCCTAAAGCTTCCAAAACCTCAAAATCGTAAAACTAGTCAAATTTACGCGTTTTACCGTAAAAGACGTAAAATATACACTTTTAAAAAAAATCTCAAATTTTTAAATAAACTTTATAAATAAGTCCTAAATGACTTAAAACCATCCCGAAAAATATTCATATGACTAATTACCTCATCCGAGACCTCCAAAAGCTAAACCGTAAATCCTAAAAAGATATACTATTACTATAATACTTATATGTATACGTAAACACCAAAATATCACCATTTCATTTCATAGTAACTAAATGTGAGCTCATGAACATGAAATAACCGTTCCTCGATTTACTTATGAGTACTCTATACTCACAAACAATAACCACACCAACCTCGTTCACACAAAATAAACACGTAAACACACAAATCAAGTAATCACACATAAAATAACCTAAAAATAAGACCAAGTGACGAACCTCAAAACCACGGTTGTCACATATATTATCCTTCTTACAAACATCAGCTATTTTTAAATTGTTCGGCAATTTATTTTGTACCATCATTACTAAGGAACACATCCTAATTGGTTCTTTATCCTTTCTATATTATGTGTCAGTATCTATATTCACCTTTCCTGATGATGTAATTATCATGTCCACAATTCACTCAGAAATTCTTTCTACATATTTTCTAAGTTTTAGTTTCATCTCAACTATTATTTTTATCAGTTTTGCTCAATCCGACGTTTAAAGCGTCGATAAATATTACAAGCAATTAAATAATAAATATTCAATTTTATGAAACGTAAACGTAAAAAATTTAGATTTCTTAGTTCGACCAATTATAAAAATGTTCAAAATAAATTTGAATTTAATTAACAAGATTTTTGTTGATTTATCGAAAATAATTAAAATAATTAATAAGATCCGAAAATGTTCGAGAAATCTTTGTTTATACTTTGGTCAAAAATTTTCTTAGTTGAAAAGCAAAATTGTCGTTTCAAATTTCAAGTCATGGTTTAAATGGTTTCCTCATCCCTCTTAGGTTGTCTTGAGGTATACACAAACATTTACCCCTAAACAAGAGTTTAGTTAAATAATTTGTGTATAAGGGAATAATCCCTTAAAAATCCTTTGTTAAAACATTTGTCAAAACATATTTCCATTTTCTTTTTGGTAAAACCCAAAGCCTTAGTGGTTCCAATTTTGGAAGAGTCAATATATTCCATTTTCTATTAATCACACGGTCAAATAATGTAAAGGATTAAGTCTTTCATCACATGTTGAATACTCAAGGTACAAGTTTTCATTGTTCGGCCAACTTAGGGCAGTCTATAATTAATTATTAACTCATTCTTATTCTTATAAACAAACAAATGGTCCTTAATGATCACAAGCTTGAATTTATCAAATTACAGCCTACACATGTGATTCACCAAATTTATGAATGCTACATGTGTATTAGTCAATCCAAATGACATCACATGAAACTCATAATGTTTATTACAAGTATCGGATGTAGTGATTGGAATAGATAATCTTTTTCGCGGATGCGAAGTTGATGATAACCATGTCGTGGATCAAATCTTTAAAACATACACTAGAACCTTGTAAATGATCGAACAAATCTTCCATTTCGAGTTATGGATATCGCTTTCGATTGTCAATTTACTCAGTTCACAGTAATCTATAAATATAAGGAATGATAATACCGTAGCTCTTCATGATGATGAGCTTGGTAGAATAAAATCTTTCTCCGACAACTCTCTCAGTTGCACGGTAATTCCTTCGATTCAGATGGTGTTGACGTACAGTGCACATGCCACAGGTGCAGCACCAGGAATATAATCAATACCAAATTCAAATTGCCTTAATGGCGAAAGTCTAGGTAATTCATCAACAAATACTTACTAAAGTTTCAGATAACATAAACATCTTTTAATAAATTCACTTTAAGTTATTTCTAGATTATAATATCTATAACTAGTTCACAACCATTCACGATATAATTTTAAGTCTAAATGCAGTATATGGTCATCCATCAAGAATTATTTAGTTCACTTTTGATAATCAACATCTTATCTTTTAAGGGGATTCTACTTGAGTTCCCATCGATTAAGACAATGTCGTCATGTCATAATCAATCAATCCATTCTACTGGCACTATCAACTTTCCAGTTTCATTGCCGTCGATAAGATGTTAACTTCTCAAAAGACTAATAATAACTCATAATCCTTCACAAATTCAAGGATATCTGGAGACATAACAAGCCTTAAAAGAGTAAGGTCAACGCATAATCTATGTGAGAGAATTTCAAATCAGATACATACGAAAACATTTAACGAATATGAATATATCCCATGTTTTCATAATTTGAGTACGCATTCGAAAGCTCCTCGGATCGTTACCCAGGTCATTCAGATGAAATCTAATCAAAAGAAATGACAAGAACGTCAATACATCCAGTCGGGTATCAACACTCGGTAATCAAATACTTTTCCTAAGAATCTCACTACGGGAGAATTGGACAAGAAAGAATTGTCAATTGTCAAATAAGACAATTTCCACAAATGAGTAAATTCGACTCAGAAGAATAGATGCTACAGGCACATATGTAGGTGTCCCTAACACTATGTCCTTATTTTTCACTTCTTGCAAATCTCATAAATTTTAATCTTTCACAATCTTCAAAGAAAATTTAATGTTTATTAATCAGTTTTATGGTGACTACTAATCAGCCTTGCATGGTCCATTCCAAATTGTATGTAGGCGCGCAACTATATACAATTTCAAGATTAACGATGCAATACTTAGTTCGTCAAAATTTTATCATCATGTTTATAATAAAAACATTTTCATGCTTAATTCTTAAATAAGAATAAAAAATAAATTTACAAAGATTTTCTTTGTTATGAAAACAATTAAGTTTTCCAAGGTGTTTTATAAACAACTTCATTTCGAAAACAGTCACTTATAAATCTCACTTTGAATAATCCTTATAATGATGAAAATTCAATTTTTCTCAAGGGATACTGTTTTATCTTATAAAACAATCAGTGATCTGCAAAAGAGTGATGAAAGCTTGTTCACCAAGAACTAACTATGGCACTCAAAAAGAATAATGCACAACGTAACTCAAATCGAGATGAGTACTTGTTCAATGGTTGCATTACTAATGCGAGCATTAGGAAGAAGCAAGAAAAGATAGATATCATCGATACATGTAGAATTTAGCAATCAAAGGTAGTCTTTTCATTAATCACAAACAAGTCAAAATTGTACCGTAACACATTACGTGTCACTATGTCATACAATTCCAAGAACTCATCCTACTAACTGATGTCTCAGTTATGTTAGGGATTGTTTTTAAAAGATACCACATTGAATACTAATCTACAAGAGTCATTAGGTGTTCCACATGTCCCGGAAGATCCATCGGTCCCAATTCAGAAGAAGATTTCTTCAATTTATTTCTTGGACACTAGGCATCCTCGTTAGTGGAAAATGGCCTAGGAACAACCCTTAACACGAACTAACAATTATTTAAATCCTTATAATTTAATCACAGAACTTAACAACTTCCTCTTACCAATCTCATACTCCATACGAGTTAAATTTTACTTTATTCAAGTTTCAACAAATCTTATACTCAATGTGACATCCTACCTCATTCTCCAATACTTCCAACCTTATATGACGATAAAAGCTCGATATGAACAACACTTAATTTCCAATCCTATAGCTCTTACAACAACAGTTATCAAATGAGTCACTAGTATGAAATGACTCATATATTCAATTAGACTTCTCGGAAAGGTACTAGTGGCATGAGGCTTTTGGGTAATGGTTCCATTGACAGCCTCAAGTGCAACATTCACCCTTTCGATTTCAATTTAAGAATTGGATGACAACGAATCAGATGACACCTTCCCAGGTGGTAACGTTTTGTCAAACTCCACTCTATAAGGAAAGATCGTCATGACATCGATATCAGTTTTAATCTCGCCAATTCTTCTTCAAGATTACAATCAACTAATATTAACGTTTCTACGAATATAAATCATTTGTTGGGATCATAAATATCCACAACTTGGTTTAGATCTAGGATAGCTAGAATTCCTACGAGAATAGCTTCGATTAATTTACTAGGGGATTTAGGGTACCTTGTGACAATCTACGTCGTATAAATACCTCGTATAAATACAAAAATAATCATCAAACAATCATGTAATAAAATTACATCATATATATATATATATATATATATATATATATAATCCAAGTTATATATATATATTAAAATAACACTTCTCAGTCTGGCCTTGTCGGTAACTCGGGAATTCTTCGTCACCGTTATAGTCAAAAGATTTTTAGACATTTTTAGAAAAATGTTTATAGTTAAAAGATTTTGAAATGTTTTATTCAAAACCTTGGTTTTAAAATTCTTTCGTTCTCTATAACGAGAGCTCTGATACCAAACTGTAACACCACCAAATTTATACAACTCAATACAGCGGAAGACTAGTTGGTGTTACGGGATAGCACATTACTCACATCATAGACAACGCTTAAAAATCGCGTCGTTTAATAAATAAGCATTTCCATTCATAAATATCAAAGTTACATAGGTCCCAAGTCATTGTATTTTAATACAGGTTTTACAAAGCATTTGAATGGAAATAAGTATTTAGGTGCGGGCCATGAATTCTTGTTGTCTTCCCGAGAATTACCTTCAAGTACCTGAGATAAAACATGTTAAAAGAAAAGGTCAGCGATAACGCCGAGTGAATTCATAGAGTTTAATAAATTCCATCAATATAACTTTGGTATAAAATTATTACCAAAAATCATTTCGTACAAATCATTGTAATAGGCCATAAAATAGCCAAAGTCATTTTTATACAAATCCTTATTGAAAATCATAATATAGGCATTTGCCTTAAAAATCATTATACGAGCTAATGTCGTAAAAAACATCATACAATACGTTTTATAACGTTGTATAGATTAAATAAAAACCGTTATATGAATATGGTTATATAAAACCAAAACACGAACACAATATCAATAGTATGACCTCGTATTGCTAGTCAGGCAATACATCGTAATTCGGTGCGTATAGCAGTATTTCGTTAACTGGATTATTATAAGCCGCATGACATTGTTACCTTACTACAACAAACAACGGGTAGCTAGCCTGAAACTCATTTGACCATCTAAATTAGCGTGTCGTCACAAAGGTCACGCTATGTAAATCTTCTCATACATAAATTCGCTTACCAATCAATGTGGTACGACGGGAATCAACCGTCAAGGTGCGAACTGGGGTGATCGTCCCCAAATAGTACTATTATATGCATAAGCGTCTACCAAATCCCGGTAGTTTACAATTCATGCTAATGGGAATTTTAGTGACATAACCTAACATTAATAATCCATTTTATGTCATCTATCGGGTCATTTAATCATTTATCAGGTCATACAATCGGGTCATACAATCATTCGGGTCCAAATTAATAAACAAACAATCGGGACAATTTGTGTCCTATTTCATAAAAACTAACATGTTATCTCCCTCGCGGGTTTATAAAACATTTCATAAAAACATTTAAAAGGCTATGAACTCACGTTGATATGGGAAGGCGGGTTATCGGCAATTTGGACGTACGGTACGTGCTTCAATCACGGAAACCTAGACAAATAATACTCGTCTTAGACTCTTGTCCAATGACTTTATAAAAATAACAATTATGTATACATATGATGATTTTATATATATGATGATCCAGTGGGTTTACATATTCTCTTTTACTCATTTTAGTGTTTACGTATTGGTAACTTCTTACTAGTTTACTAGTTTTACCTATTTACGTGTTTTAGGTCTAATAAACTTATTATAAGTTCTTTAACTTGGATTACTCCATTTCATACTTGTATTATCAGTATTTATATTTTACATGTTGGGCCCAAATGGGTTAAGCCCAATAAATAAGTTTATAAGTATTTTAGTCCATTTTGTTGTGTTATTAATCCAATAACGTTAACTTAGACCGTTAATGTTCGTATGTTATATAGTTCGGGTTTTATCGGTTTTTACTTGTTATATACGTTTATATATCAGTATATGAGTTTATAAAAGTTTACATTAGACGGGTCCTACCGTCTAAGTTTTATTTAGCAAAAACGTTAATTTTACGGTAATAGCCGAAAAAGTCGTAAAAATCATGTTTATAGTTTTATAACTTATAAAACTTATCAAACTACCATTTTTATAAAATTTCCATTTATTTATCCTCATACATATTTTTATAAATGTATTATATAATTTAGTGGTTTTTAATTCATATTTTATACTATTTTTACTTGAGTGCTTATATAATACTATTATACTTTAATTTCCAAAATCTGACTTTTATTTTCATGTTCACCAAAACTGCCATATCTAGAGTTATATATGGAGATAGAAGCTCAAATTTTTATGACATAAACTATATGATATTTGCTCCATTTAACTCTTCTATAGCTACTGTTGAATCAGCTTCTAAGTATTTTCTAAAACTCGTCCAAAACAGTGAACTCAGATTTGTACTCTAAACTTGCTTTGATCATATCTCACTCATCCTAATGATTCCATTGCATGGGCAACTCTCACATGTGTACACGACATATTACTTACTGTATATCCATTAATCTATGCCATTTTTATCAGTTCATCATATGATTCTTTACTGTTTTATACAGCCAACAATTTAAACAAGATTTTAGCCTTGTTTCTTATAGTTTTTCATCTTTTTAACCATGTTTATCAACACCAAATCCCCACACAATATTTTTAATCATCATTCATCATCATATACATATACATAAGTAAAAGAAATAAAATATTACATAATCAAAAATAACATGAAGGATAGGAAGAATGATCATTATACCACCATAGTGATGAAAAGATGAGGTTTTTGATGAACAAGACTTGGTTCTTGTTATCAAATCTTCAACTTGGCAAATGAACTTCTTGGGTCCTTCAAATGGATGATTATCTTCTTGAAAATCAGCCCATAACTCCATGGAAACTCCTTTTTGGATGTTAAGATCACCTCCAATCTTCATAACTTCAACTAGGCTTCACCATATGTTGATTATAGCCTTGGGTTATGGCTAGATTTTTGATCAAAGGGGTGGTTTATGGTGGATATGGGACGAAATATAGAGAGTAAGGGAGAGAAAAATGGTGGTTTGCATGTGAAAAATGAAAGGAAATGGTTTAGTGCTAGTGGTTTTGTTGGTGTGTAGCTAACTTGGTTAAGTTAGCTTAACAAGTGTAACTTGTTTACTACAAGTTTAACACCTCATGAGGTGGGGTGTCTATTGTTTAGCCATCCCTTTGAGTGGGGTGGGGCAAGTGTATACTTGTCTCATCCCACTAATTTACGGGTATTCCTCGATTCTAGTTTCCTCGATTTACGTGCCCTCGGGTCGTTTTACGAGAAAAATGTTTTTATAAATTATGAATCAACGCCACAAAACGAATTTAATAAAAATTATCTCATCAAAAACGGAGTTCGAAAACGTAAATACGTAATCCTAGGGTTTCCGGTTTAGTCGTAAAGGACGTTAAATTATAATCGTAAGTCCTAATCTCTTCTCGTAAATTTGTGAGTTTATGAACCAACACAAATTTAAAACTCCAAAATAATATTCACGGATAAATTTATTTTCTGAAATGTCGGACTGTCACCAAAACGGTGTATGTAAACGTGAGCACGTAACGTAGAATCCTCCGGTTTAGACGTATTCGATGCTACTTCAAGACGTAAATCCAAATTACTTCCCAAAATAAGTGAGTTCATAATATAACATTAAAAATAATGTTTTTAATTAATACTTGAGAATAAAATATCAACCATAAATTGACGGATTATCACATAGAAGGTAGCCATTGAAGCCCTAGAATCTTTGATAGCAAGTAGTGTTCATAGGAAGCCATTAGGAGCTATTTTGGGGCATCCTAGGTAATTTCTATGTTGGCTATGATTTGATCTTGTTATAATACTTTCACAGAGTTTTTATAATTTCAAATAATGATAGAAAGATAATCTAAAACAAGTTAAGTCATTTGATCATTTTAAATGAAAGTCATAAGTTAAAGATGTCTTAAAACCCTAGTTTTATAATTTACATGAAACAATAACAAAAAAACCCATTTCAAACTCTATACTTCTGAAGAAATACTGTTATTATGATTATAAATATGTTTTGAAACTTTGTTATAAAATCCTAGATAATTTGGTCCATTTTTGAGGTTGTTATGTGATTTTTACAAGTATAGGGACTAAAACTGTCATTTTTGAAACTATTTAACATATTGGGCCAAAAGTGTCATTTTCGGAAAGTTTGAGGTCCTAAGGTTAAATATTGAGGGTTTAAAATACAAATACTAAAACTATATACTTAAGTGGTTAAAAGTGTAATTATACCAAAGTATAACTAAAAGGGATAATTTTGCCAATTTTGAAACTAAAGAAGATTAATTATAAATATAAGGAAGTAATAAAAGTATCATGTTAGTAGGGAGCTTTGTACAAAGATGTTTCATCTCGATATTACGTTCTGACTGAGTGGTTGGGTTTACGATTTAAAGTGCCCTCTCTCCTCAAACGTTTATAGAATGGCTTCTAAGTATGATGGCCTGAACAATGGTGCTAGAATTACAACGAAATATTAACAAAAGAATATATAACCAACACTTAACAATAATGAACTAAAAGTCAAAGACTTGATACTATACACAATGTATTAATCTAGGTTTGTGTGAGATCAAGCTGTTGTTTATGAAACCAAGTTGTGGTTTGTATGATCAAGATATTTATCTGTGAATGAAATATTTTTGGTTATAGCTCGGATTCTACGGACATAAGGTGAGTTCATAGCCTCACTTTTAAATGCTTTATAAATGATTTTCAAACCCGTGAGGGGGATATATGCTAAAAATAGAATACAAGTGTTTTTGGTATGCTTCTCAGATATGATTATTGACACTACGTTTACTTCTGTTAAGTCCCTTTTCAATCGTAGACCGCTAATCATTTAATGAGCGCTAATATTGTGAATAGTACTATTGGAGACTAACATCTCCTATCTGGGAGAGTCGCACTTGCTAACAGCTGATGGTTCCTACCTAGGCTAAACAGATATGCTTTATTTTGCTTTTTAGGATAGTTCGGCAAACTTCCTACTTAAAGGCAAATTTTTTGGGTTTTTCCTAATAATGTATAGTCGCGGGGTCATGAGCTAGTGCAATAATAAAATATTTTTTAATATAAGTGAATAATAACGTAGCTGTAAAACCCGCATGCTGTTACCATGAATAGTACCCTTAAGATCGTACGTACTAGATTAAAACTTTCCTTTTATAGTATGATTACAATTACATGTTAGGATTTTACGTATTACGTACGTGTTAGAACACGATAAGTATCTACTACGCACGAGCACGCAACAATTATTTAACAATAATTAATCACGAACATGCGATCATGAAATCATGAACGTAATTAAATCACGAACTATTATTAATTACGTATATATATTTATTACGAGCGTAAATAAATATATTAGGTCACGATAATTACTTAACGAGAACACATTAAACGCGAACACAAATAATCACGAACGAGTAACTAAACATCAAGACACGGAAAACGGTACGGGTACCCCATGTGGGGCCCCTACCCACGGCTACAAGGAAGAAATGGGCCAAGCCCATTTCAATTTTCACTAAAGGGGGTTAAGGGGAAAAACACTACTCATATTTTTCTTTACAGAGAATTTTACAGAAACCTAAAACTTCTCCTCCTCCTTCTTTTTCTCTTTTTGGCCGCCACCTTTTAACACACCAAAGGGGTGTGATTTGATCTTTGATCTTGGAATTATTGCTAGGGTTCGTGTTTGTTCATCATTGTTTAGATCCACGCATTCGGTAATTCGTTTAATCCCTTTCTTTTGATTTAATCTTTTTAATAATTATGAACATGATATGTTTTTATTAAAAACCTAATTAAATCATAGATCTAACATGAAATTGGTTTTGGAATAAATCAAAAAGGGATGTTTAAGGGGTGTTTGTTCTTGGCCGCGCCTAACCCGAACCTGAGAGGGTCTCGGTTTGGCCATTTTGACCACCACCGAGACCATATGGTCCCGGTTGGTTGGTGTGGGTCCCACGGCAGCATCAAGACAAGGGTAACCCCGATTTGGTTCGGGGTATGGTGTCGACTTCATGTCCGGTTCATGGTTCTTAGTCAAGATCCGGTTCACGGTGTATGTTTAGATTTTTATTTTTATGATCTTATGTTAAAATTTAATTAATAACATGACATGATTAATTTAATAACATGACTTAGATTATTTTAATTATTAAAATCATGAAATTATTAACCTAAGTATTTTTATATTTTAGACTTATAATTAATTAATTATTTAAAAACCATAGGTATAATTAATTAATTAACATGACTAAGGTTATATTATTAGTAAATAATAATACATGTTTTAACCTAAGTATTTAACTTTATTTAATTAAAAACATGTTATACTTTAATTAAATATTTTAACCTATAGTTTATTTTAATTACATGATATAATTAATAAACTATACATTATATCATATGACTTAGAAAATAATCATGAAAACACTTAGGCTTATATACTTAGCTTATTTAACCAGCTTATTTCTAATTATGGAAACTTCTATTTTTAGAAACTTATTTAAATAAGGCAGCTAATCTATTTATGGAAACGTTCTATTTTTAGAAACTTATTTATTTCAGGCAGCTAATCTATTTATGAAAACTTATTTAAATAAGGCAGCTAATCTATTTATGGAAACTTTCTATTTTTAGAAACTTATCTATTTTAAGCAGTACATCTATTTTTGGAAACATTCTATTTTTGGAAACTTTCTATTTTTGGAGACTTTCTATTTTTGGAAACTTTCTATTTTTGGTAACTTTCTATTTTTGGAAACTTGCTATTTTAGGAAACTTTCTATTTTAGGAAACCTGCTATTTTTGGAAAGTTACTTATTATTACACAGTAAGTATAATAATACATGAAATACCAGAAATACTTAATAAGAGTAAACAAAATATAAGATAAACACAGTTTAAGGCTTTAAACAGTAAAACATGATAAGAACATATAAAATAAGTTAAGACATGACATAAAACCAGCTACGTATTTAGTAAGCAGATGCTTATTCATGTATGTATTTATGTAGCACTAGTGATACGGAAATAGGATTCCTCTCAGTTCATCTTCTTCGTTCACTGGACATAAGGTACGGATTCCCGTCCTTTCAGTATGGACATTCTTTCCTTATTAGGATTTCCCCGTATGCAGCCAAATGTTTTCCTCTAGTATAAGTATGTGTTTGATTTCTTATGTTTAAATTAGAATACCTATAGCCATATACATGCATGACCAGTTTCACCTAGTTATGGAGGTACCATAACCATAACATTAGAGGCACTGATGTTATGACTTCACCACGGCGGAGTGATTGCTGGTGGCGTCCCTTCGGTTTTTGTCCATTTATATTATATTTATCATGTGGGGCGTATGGGTACATCCTATTTACATGTTTTCAGTCAGGATTTCATGGTGAATGTGGTGTGTACCTTGCATCCTTCACAAGGAGCTGATCCCTTCTATCCAAAAACCAGTATATTAAATTAGAGGCAGCCCCTCTAATTTGCATGATTAGGTCACCCCTCAAAGTATTCATGCACGGTGGATTTTCATGACCTATATTGGCTAATGGTAAAATATGTTAAACAGTTTTTACAAGATAAACATAAGGCTTTTCAAACAATAAAACTAGTTTTATCAAGACTTAACCAGGTTACTCGGGACTTAGTTTCTTCCGCTGTTATATGTTATATGCTTATCCTATTCATGCTTTATTGTACATCCGTGCACTGAGTGTATTGCTCAGCCGTTTTCCTTTTCTATGTTCCCAAAACGGCAGGTACTCAGGGATGCTCGTAGACTTTAAGAGTATGTGCATATGGACTGGAAGCTTTCTAGCCTTTCTTTACTTTATGCATTTCCTTTCTTTTGATACATTGCTATGGACATTGTTTAGTCCTTTCCTTTATTATACTTATGTTTGTGTGTGATGAGCTTTACATTTGGACTACCGATGTTTGATTCCGGTATTTTCCTTTTATGGTCATGTAATGTCTAGACATTTTTCCTTGTATGCTTTGATGACACGCCATAATTGCATGTGACATTTCCATTATCAAAATAGGGTGTTACAATTATGGTATCAGAGCCAAGGCTTCGACCTGTAGGCTCTCAAATATGACCTGTGATTAGTGGGTAGTCACTACGGTCTTCCTAGAACTGACGGTTGTTTTCATGCATTCATCATTTTACGCATACATATATATGTCATTGTCGCAGATTTTTGACTAAGTAATGGTTGGTACAGGACTGGCCCTATTTATTCGCATGTGTTTTATCGAAACTTTTAAATTTGGGACCGACCCATAGGCGTCCCCTCGCCATGTCTTTTGTTTTGGGTGAACTGACCATAGGAGTTCACTCTCAAGCATACAAAAGTTTTCATAAAACTGCATCATGCATTCATATACAAAATTTTCTTGCATAAAATTTTTCTCGTGAAATTTGGGTATAATTTTTCTTTCATGTATATATATTTTATGTTGTGATCTGTTTAATCATATGTTTTATGTTATACTGTCAGATGGTTCTCACACGCGAACAGGAACAGCTCAATGCTGCAATTCAAGCTGATATGCAAGCTTTGCTTCCTCAACTTAGGAATGACATCAGGGCTGAAGTTCTAGCTGCCAACAATCAGCAGCATAACCAGGCACCTCCTCCTCCTCCTCCTCCAGTGACATTAGCAGTATGGCTGGAGGGATTCAACAAGCTCCACCCTCGAGCTTTTGAGAAGACATATAGCCCCAGTGATGCTGAAAGCTGGTTGGCTTACATTGAGAAGATTTTCAATGCTATGTGTTGTGACCCCGCATACAAGGTGAGGTTGGCATGCTATCGGTTCGAAGACGATGTGCTTAATTGGTGGTTAGCATTGATGTAGTCTGAGGGTGGTGACGAGTGGGTTGCTGGTTTGACTTGGGCTCAGTTGAAGGACAGGGTGATCGAGCAGTTCTTTCCCAAGGCTGAGTAGGACAAGCTCAAGAGAGAGTACCATGGGATCCGACAGAGAGCTGGGGAGAATAGCAACGAGTTTATGCAGCGCTTTCTTCGCTTAGCTGGTTTCCTTGGTGCGGCAGAAGGTACTCCTGAAGAGCAGGCACACCACTTTAGGTGGGCTCTTCGCACATCGGTCGCAAACAATCTGGTGTGTGCTACGTTCAACACGTAGGAGATCACGTCTTCCTTAAGGTTTCGCCGGCACGTGGTGTTAGACGCTTCGGGATTAAAGGGAAGCTCAGTCCTCGTTTCATAGGACCGTTTGATATCATTGAACGAGTCGGTGAAGTATCTTACCGATTGGCGTTACCTCCGTAGCTTTCGCATGTGCACAATGTGTTTCATGTGTCCTTACTCAGAGGGTACCAGTATCATCCCCTTCACATGGTTCAGTATCCACTGGAACAGATACGTGAAGACCTCACTTTTATAGAAGAACCCGAACGAGTTCTTCACAGACAAGAACGAGTTATGAGAAGGAAGACGATTCCATTCGTCAAAATCCTATGGAGGGATCATACCGAGCGGGAAGCCACTTGGGAAACAGAGAAGTCTATCCGGGCTTCTTACCCTCATTTCATATTTTGAATTCGGGTATGTTCTTCTTTTCCAGTTACTTTATCTATAATTCCGGGGCGAATTATTCTTTTTAGGGGGGAAGGGTTGTAAAACCCGCATGCTTTTACCATGAATAGTACCCTTAAGATCGTACGTACTAAATTAAAACTTTCCTTTTATAGTATGATTACGATTACATGTTAGGATTTTACGTATTACGTACGTGTTAGAACACGATAAGTATCTACTACGCACGAGCACGCAATAATTATTTAACAATAATTAATCACGAACATGCGATCATGAAATCATGAACGTAATTAAATCACGAACTATTATTAATTACGTATATATATTTATTACGAGCGTAAATAAATATATTAGGTCACGATAATTACTTAACGAGAACACATTAAACGCGAACACAAATAATCACGAACGAGTAACTAAACATCGAGACACGGAAAACGGTACAGGTACCCCATGTGGGGCCCCTACCCGCGGCTACAAGGAAGAAATGGGCCAAGCCCATTTCAATTTTCACTAAAGGGGGTTAAGGGGAAAAACACTACTCATATTTTTCTTTACAGAGAATTTTACAGAAACCTAAAACTTCTCCTCCTCCTTCTTTTTCTCTTTTTGGCCGCCACCTTCAAACACACCAAAGGGGTGTGATTTGATCTTTGATCTTGGAATTATTGCTAGGGTTCGTGTTTGTTCATCATTGTTTAGATCCACGCATTCGGTAATTCGTTTAAACCCTTTCTTTTGATTTAATCTTTTTAATAATTATGAACATGATATGTTTTTATTAAAAACCTAATTAAATCATAGATCTAACATGAAATTGGTTTTAGAATAAATCAAAAAGGGATGTTTAAGGGGTGTTTGTTCTTGGCCGCGCCTAACCCGAACCCGAGAGGGTCTCGGTTTGGCCATTTGACCACCACCGAGACCATATGGTCCCGGTTGGTTGGTGTGGGTCCCATGGCAGCATCAAGACAAGGGTAACCCCCATTTGGTTCGGGGTATGGTGTAGATTTCATGTTCGGTTCATGGTTCTTAGTCAAGATCCGGTTCACGGTGTATGTTTAGATTTTTATTTTTATGATCTTATGTTAAAATTAAATTAATAACATGATATGATTAATTTAATAACATGACTTAGGTTATTTTAATTATTAAAATCATGAAATTATTAACCTAAGTATTTTTATATTTTAGACTTATAATTAATTAATTATTTAAAAACCATGGGTATAATTAATTAATTAACATGACTTAGGTTATATTATTAGTAAATAATAATGCATGTTTTAACCTAAGTATTTAACTTTATTTAATTAAAAACATGTTATACTTTAATTAAATATTTTAACCTATAGTTTATTTTAATTACATGAAATAATTAATAAACTATACATTATATCATATGACTTAGAAAATAATCATGAAAACACTTAGGCTTATATACTTAGCTTATTTAGCCAGCTTATTTCTAATTATGGAAACTTCTATTTTTAGAAACTTATTTAAATAAGGCAGCTAATCTATTTATGGAAACGTTCTATTTTTAGAAACTTATTTATTTCAGGCAGCTAATCTATTTATGGAAACTTATTTAAATAAGGCAGCTAATCTATTTATGGAAACTTTCTATTTTTAGAAACTTATCTATTTTAAGCAGTAATTCTATTTTTGGAAACATTCTTTTTTTGGAAACTTTCTATTTTTGGAAACTTTCTATTTTTGGAAACTTTCTCTTTTTGGAAACTTTCTATTTTTGGAAACTTTCTATTTTTTGTAACTTTCTATTTTTGGAAACTTGCTATTTTGAGAAACTTTCTATTTTAGGAAACTTGTTATTTTTGGAAAGTTACTTATTATTACACAGTAAGTATAATAATACATGAAATACCAGAAATACTTAATAAGAGTAAACAGAATATAAGATAAACACAGTTTGAGGCTTTAAACAGTAAAACATGATAAGAACATATAAAATAAGCTAAGACATGACATAAAACCAGCTACGTATTTAGTAACCAGATACTTATTCATGTATGTATTTATGTAGCGCTAGTGATACGGAAGTAGGATTCCTCTCAGTTCATCTTCTTCGTTCACTGGACATAAGGTACGGATTCCCGTCCTTTCAGTATGGACATTCTTTCCTTATTAGGATTTCCCCGTATGAAGCCAAATGTTTTCCCGTAGTATAAGTATGTGTTTGAATTTCTTATGTTTAAATTAGAATACCTATAGCCATATACATGCATGACCAGTTTCGCCTAGTTATGGAGGTACCATAACCATAACATTAGAGGCACTGATGTTATGACTTCACCACGGCGAAGTGATTGCTCGTGGCGTCCCTTCAGTTTTTGGCCATTTATATTATATTTATCATGTGGGGCGTATGGGTGCATCCTAGTTACATGTTTTCAATCAGGATTTCATGGTGAATGTGGTGTGTGCCTTGCATCCTTCACAAGGAGATGATCCCTCCTACCCAAAAACCAGTATATTAAATTAGAGGTAGCCCCTCTAATTTGCATGATGAGGTCACCCCTCCAAGTATTCATGCACTGTGGATTTTCATGACCTATATTGGCTAATGGTAAAATATGTTAAACAGTTTTTACAAGAAAAACATAAGGCTTTTCAAACTATAAAACCTGTTTTATCAAGACTTAACCAGGTTACTCGGGACTTAGTTTCTTCCGTTGTTATATGTTATATGCTTATCCTATTCATGCTTTATTGTACATCCGTGCACTGAGCGTATTGCTCAGCCGTTTTCCTTTTCTATGTTCCCAAAACGGTAGGTACTCAGGGACGCTCGTAGACTTTAAGAGTATGTGCATATGGACTGGAAGTTTTCTAGCCTTTCCTTACTTTATGCATTTCCTTTCTTTTGATACATTTCTATTGACATTTTTAGTCCTTTCCTTTATTATACTTATGTTTCTGTGTGATGAGCTTTACATTTGGACTACCGATGTTTGATTCCGGTATTTTCCTTTTATGGTCATGTAATGTTTAGACATTTTTCCTTGTATGCTTTGATGACACGCCATAATTGCATGTGACATTTCCATTATCAAAATGGGATGTTACAGTAGCTCAGAAAAAGGATCTTGTATTCAAATTATTTGAAACCTATGAATTCACTCAACCTTTGTGTTGACCTTAAGCTTATATTTCAAGAAACCATGACTGATATTGTGAAGCAGCATGAGGATGGCATGAAGAGGCACAAGCTTGAAATTATTATCTTAGATTTTGGGAACCTCATATTGTAAAACTCTAAATTTTTAATGATATATAAAGAAAGTTGATTTGATCACTCTTTTGAGTTATTTTCTATCATTATGACTTGTGTTCTATGAAGTAATACCCTAGATCAATGTTCCGCTGCGTAAAGGTAAAATAGGGTGTTACACATATCATTGTCATATGGTTTCCAAAGTGCAATGAGTTGTTCCATGTAACCTCTCATTTTCAAATAGTGTGTACTTACGGATTTCCCAGGGGTTTTCTTACAACTATGCAAAGTATCTACTAAGTCGTAGATCACCACAGCTTGAGGCTTCTCAAACATTGCCTTGAGCTCTTCAAGCATGCGCATGGGAGGATAAAGCTCAAACTCCTTCTGAAGAGAAGGTGACATTTTCCCAAGCATTAAGCAAGCCACATTAGTGTGCTTCTTAATTTCAGGATTGTAAATGAGCCTTTCGGCCTTAGAATCCCATTCAGCAAGGTCGACCGACACGATCGTAGACAAGTAATCAATACTACCCGCTATTCTCAAGAAAATTATTAGGGAGCGATACCAATCATTAAAGTTTGGGCCAGTCAGTTCTTGACGTTCAAAGAAACTTTTGAACGCCAATTTTAAAGCGTTGTTGTCAGGTTGAGCCATTTCTACATAAATAAGTTCAAATATTAGTTTTTTCGATAATACTTTCAAGAAAATAATATTACCCCGGTAAATAAATTAACCATAGTATTTTCCTTGAAACTAGAACTTATATTGACATAGATCCATTACATCAGTTGATCTGCTAGTAATGAATGTATTCAACATAGTAACTTGTCGAACAATTTATTGGCAAACAATTTCCAATTTCTAGATATTTTAGGGACTTACATTGCAAAAATAACGTTTTGTATTGTAAACATGTTTCATCCCCTCTTAATGCCTTAACTTTCTAGATCTCAGTAAGTAACTTAAGTAAGTCGACTAATCTAAAGAACATAAAACTATTCATGCGAAATCTCATTCAATCAAGACAGTTTTCCTTCCATCACAATCTCGCTCATAATCTCACATGAAGACATTATAACTTCAATTGTTCCTCAGTTAGATGGCATTTGACTTAAATTTTAAGGGTATAAATTTTGATGTCAAAATCAATGTACGGAGAAGAGTGCGTACATCTCCATAACATACTTTTAATAAAACCTTTAATAAACTTTTCGGCAAGACTAAATAACATAAATTATCGTTTAGATATTGGTTAAACCAATTTAAGAATTACCCACAACAAAATTCACAACGTACTTTTTCGAGAACTTAGCTAAGCACAAAGCAATAACCTTATTCATTTTGTTTTGAGATGTGAATTTGCGGTAAATCAACCTTAAAGTAAAGTGAAAATAATAATCGTAGGTAATTACAATTTGACGCACATACAAGCCAGGAATTTGGTCAGCGACAATGGCATAACCTCCTTCCTTAGTCAGGTACATGACAAGCAACACGTTATACCCACTTTATAGTTTGTCAAATTGAGTATGCCTTTTTAATTATTGTTGCAAATTACTAATCAACGTAATTTAATATAATTTAGATCTCAAAACAATTTTTGTTTTAATATGATTTAGTCCATATTATTTTTCTTAAAAAAAATTATCCTTGTTTACAACAATTTATGCAATTAAATAAACAAATAGGCAAACAAGAAAAACAAAATCATAGACACAAAGTAACAATTTATCAGTGCAATAAATAAATCAAATAGCCACATGCATATGATTTTATTCAATAAGTTTTAAATTTATGTTCATATAAAAGTCTTCCCTAATTCTAAATTTATTGAATCAAAATAAACAAGTAGCACATAAAATCATATGATCCATGAAAAACATGCATGTTCATCATGGATCTACCCACATTACTTAACAATTAAATATCTGCGGATCGTAACCATAATCTGCATGACATAACAATTGATCATGCAATTTATGTAAAGATCATACAACATGCAATTTAGGGTTTCAAATTTTTTTTAAAATTCGGCTAAAAACGACTTTAAAAAACAAAACTCTAAAAAAAATTAAGAAACCTAAAAAACATGTACTTTTAACTCAAAACAATTATTAGTTAAAAAACATTAGATCTCGATAATTATAACATGTTAACCAGGCTCTGATACCACTGATGGTTTATGTAGTTCATAACAATTACAATAACATAAGCAATGATCAAAGCAAGTAATAGCGGAAGCGATTTAACAAGATTATAATAACACATTCATAATTAATCGAATTAGGGTTACGTACCTTTTGCAATAAAATTCACACGAACAAGAACAAATAGCCAATTAGGGTTTTTAACGAATCCAAGATATAATATAAAGTAAAATTATATTACGTTCTTTTACACACGTATAATAATGAGTTAACCGTAATACTAGTACGTATGAAACGAGCTTAAATGTTTAGTGGAAAATCAACCCAACAACCCTAGAGAGGGGCTAGGACTTGATTCAAAGAAATCAAACAAACTAAAAGGAACCCTATAAGGGTGTTTTGTTTGTTCGATCACAAAGAGAGGGAGAAAGAGAGACGTGGGGTGAATAATTATGAGGTACCTTATGTGTTTATATAGTGTACCAAAACTTGCAGGTCAAACAAAACGCAAATTAGGAAAGAAACTTCTTTCCTCCTTTTTCCTTGCCACCGCTGGTCGAACAAAACCCCAAGGGGTGTTCCAGAATTTGTTTTTCCTCTCGTTAAATATTCCAAGTTAACAGTTAATCCTTAACTCTTAAAATCAACGAGGTTAAATATATAAAGGTCGATTTAATTAATAAATATATAAATACATTTATTAAAAAATTTACTGTTTACGTATTATGTGCAATCCTGTAATCCCGAGTTTTATCCTAACACACGACTATTAAATTTAAGTCCATAAAACTTACACACACTACATGCTTTGATGATTACGTGGATTATTACATTCACGTCCATAAAAAAATCATAAAAAGTTTCACAAGGCTGTGTTTCTAAACAAGGTCAACAAGGCCGATTAATCGTCGTTTAATCGTTCCAAGACCATTTACTTTTTTTTAATCATGTAAAAGCGATTAATAGAGGTCAACTGTGTTCAATGACGGTTAAGAGAGGTAAACTTGTCAGAAACTTACAAATCTTGCCGAAAATACCAAAAATTCATTATAAACTAGTGTTTATCACTTATAATAACTATTTATATGTATGGAAAGGATTTTATGAATAATAATGCTAAAATACCTAAAATTCGTTATAAATACAAAAAACTTGTCCGAAATACATTCCCAAAATTTGTCCGAAATACCCAAAAGTTGCCAGTAATGCCGATTAATCACCGATTAATCCTTCCTAAAACGGTTAAAATCTATAAAATAATCGACCAATCGACTAGCGATTCACGATTTTTTGCAAGCATAAACACAAGCACACAGTAAAATTTATTGTCACCATGGGTCATGACTCATGAGATGTTGACGTAAGATGTACATCATATGAGACGTTGACGTAAGATTTACATCATATAACATAAAATTACACCCAAACCGTAAGTTTTTAGCAATGTTTACATGTAAGATTATACAGAATGATATATCCTTTTTATTTCTTAACTATCTCCCCTAAGGGTAGATCATTAGGGTCTCTTAAAGAGGAAGGTGTCACGGCGAGGGTCACCTCGTCGCGCCGACGTGTACCCTCGTCGTGGCTCGTCGAGCTTAGTCAGCCCCCCCTATTAGCCTTTGGGATTTCGATTTTGCGAAATGTTGACGACGAGCACCTTTTCAAATATACCCGTTGGGTTTGATTTATAGCCGTTTGGTTTGATTTAGTTTTTTTTCTCACACAAAACCATACTCTAAAACATGTCTCAAGGAAACACTTCTGCAAACAAGAAACAAAACAAACGAAAAGGTACTCGAAGCAACCCATCGACACCGAAAAAGGTACCAGAGACAATCCCTCCACAACCTTACCCTCGACAACCTTACCCAAACACGATGGGTGAATTTTTCCGTTCCGACTGATCATCAATCAGAGAGCCATGTTGAAGAATACCAGGTACCTGCTGAGTTCCATCTTACTGAGGAACAAGAATATCAACTGCTTAATGATGAAGAAGCATTACGTGAAGCATTAGCAAAAGAAGAACGGGAGAAACAAGAGTTGGCGAAGCAAATCACGTGGGAAAAGACACGCGAATTCATCAAGAGATCGTGGGGTATTTCATCGAAATCTGATTCGGATCCTGAAACCGATTAAATTCCGTCGAACCATACCGTATCGTATCGTATCCTTTTTAATTTTATTCCGTATTTGTAATTCTTATTTCTGTATTTGTAATGTTTAAATTTGAATGAAATAAATTTTAATTTTTGTGAAAATGAAAAAAAAAGAATAGTGGTGGGGCCTAAATGAAGAGAGGTTGAGTGTGTTGTGAGCGAAAAGATATTTTGGTTAGTTGTGTTGATGTAATATGAAGCTGAGTTGTCAGGTGACTGTGCAAAATTTTGAGAGGTGCCTTAGTCATGACACCTTTGTCTCTTATATGTGTTCTATTATTTGAATGTTCTATTGGACATTTCGTAGGGAGATCATTAAGTTAATAATAAACCACCCTTACCCATGTTACATACGCGGGAAATACACGTAAAATCAATCAGAAATAAAATATTCATTATCCTTGTGTTTTATATATAATGAATAATGACTGGTTGTATTATAACACCACAACCCTCTGCACTCTCCTCACTCCATTTCTCATTTCAAAACCTTTGTGTCTTATGCCACTCATGAGACAGCATCTTACATGTGCAACTGCAACACAACAGCAATATAACACACTTTAGTTATCTATGGATTCACCACCTTATTTTGCACCACCACACCATTCGTCTCGACCAAGTATAGGATTTCCACTAGGGACTGCCTTGCTGCTAATAGTTTTTTTCTGTGTTAGTGGTGTATTCCCATGTTTATTCCATTGGGACAAGTGTCGTCATCTACGTGGTGACTTCTCTGATAATGATAATCATGCTACATATGATTCGCATTATAAACCTAAACCTGTTTATTCGGTAAATATAATCTATAATTTTCTTAAAAACATCAAAAAATATGTAGTTAGTTAAATGTTAGCCATTATTTAAGAGTTGTTGTATCTCTTATACGACTACTAGGTTTTTATGTTATGATTCTTGTTTGAAACAGGAAAAGAAGCAAGACGAAAATACGAGTGTGCCGGTAATTATGGCTGGAGATCGACATGTTCGGTTCTTAGCAATGCCGTGTCCATGTAAGCCACCAAGACAAGGAGATATTGTCGTTGAAGACGTTCATGCACCAACAAAACAACTGCCACATATAGCCATATCGATAGATCAAATTTCTTGATTTTTCTTTGTATACACATGTCACAAGAATGGAATTTATGGTTTGTATTACCAGAAAGTGATGCAAAAGTGTGGATGTATTAAGAAAAAAAAAAGTTGAGGTTTAAGAACAGATCGATGTTATGTAAAATTCTTAGTTTCGGAAATTAAAAAAAGTTGAGGTTTATGAACTCTATTTCGTTTTGAAACTTCATTTAGACTTTCTCTAATACTATATGCTCTTTGTTTTACTAAGTGTAATCAAAAGATGGCCTTATGGAACAAAATTCTATTAAGAAAGACATATATATCATCATGCTTTACTACGAATCGGGTTGATAAACATACAAATCCTTCTTCGTAAAACACGAGCATTTTCAGATGAAACGTTAGACAAAAAGAACACATGACCCTCACCTTTGCTCTCCATAATCTCCACTTTTCCTTTCCATCCACTCTTCTCAATCACCTTCTTGTACTTCAAACCCCTGCACTTCAGTTTATCATTCTCACCAACACACACAAGTATCTTAGAACACCCAACGCTTGAAATACGCGGGTCCATCGCTGGATTATACAACGGGTCATCTAAAACGACCCCAGACTTGTTTGCCAACAACCACATTTGATCCATGAACGCTTTATGATGTTCATGCTTCTTCGTCATAGCTTCAACCCCAATAGGATCTTGTCCTCCAAAATACGGGTGCATAAGAATAATACCCTTGAGGTTAATGATCTTCACGGGGCTCAACCCGACCCTGATAGCCATATTGTGAGCAATGTTGGTCCCAGCACTGTCCCCGGCCAACTACACATTCTCAAGATCAGCATAGTCGTTTAACCATGACTCAGGACCATTCCCATTAGCATGAGTACCCACCCACTTAATTGCTTCCCAAGAATCCTCATACGCTGTTGGTATTAGGTATTCGGGCGCTAGCCTGTAGTTTACTGACACGGAAATGACGTTGGATTCTTGTGTTATTCAGTTAAGTGTCGAGTGGTATGTGGAAGAAGCGGCAGATTCAATCAAGAATCCGCCACCATGATAGTAAATTAACGTAGGAAGTTTGGGTTTACGTATAGTTTTTGGAATGTAGATCCTTACAAAAACATTAGATTCTCGTGAGATAAGAAAATCTTTTGAACGAACGCCGGTTAAGAAATCGACCCCCGCAGGAATGATATCATTTCCAATAAATCTTTCGCATCGACCATCTTTGTTTATACGCAACCAGCCATGAAAATGGATTGGGAATTCTTCAGAAGTTGACATATATTTTGAGGGAAAACTAGAAGCCATGAACAAATTAGTAATGCTTGTACTTGATATATGTTTTTAAATATCATAAACATTCACATACGCATGATATCTAATTTAAGTTGGGGCTTGTGTGCTGATTTTGAACTTGTGGAATGACTTAGTTATTGCATATTTATGGAGCCTAGCCTATGAAACGACTATGATAGAAAAAGTAGATCTTTTTATTGATTCGAGAAACTATGCATACTTTATATCCGAATTATCAGTTTAATCATGAAAATGATTTTGCGTTTTAAACCATATAATTATGTAACTATAACTAATTTTAAAGGGGTTTTTTAACTTGCTCTAAAAGTAAAAGATAAAAAGTTTAAAAGTTTAAAAAAAATTACTCTAAAATCAATAGAGAAAATATAAAAAAGTACTTCAAATCAGTGAGACTTTCGGTACTTTTTAATACTTTTCTATGAGCCATATCATATTATCTAGTGTTCTTAAGGTACAGGTTAAAAAAATCCTTCTAAAAGTAAAGTAAAGATAGCAATTAATTTTGTGACTCCCATCTAGTAATCTACATCTTTTGCTAAAAGTTTTAGCCTTACTTCTTGAGCTTTTAGTTATAGCCTTATGTGTTTGACTATAATTAATTTTGAATAACCTTTAACAACACTATACATGGTTTGATTGTTACATGGATTATATAAAAGTCGGGTTTGATCAGTTTGAAAACATTCGATCCTCACCTCTTAAGGTCAGAGAGGTCTTCCGGATGCAACTTCTTTACATTCCGGTAGAGGTAAGGCTGTTTATATTTTACCTTCTATTACCTCTTGAAAGACGAAATTGGGCAACGCTATAATGCACTTTTCATACCTGTGGTATGTCCAGATTGCATATATAGTAACTGGTCTTTCGAAATTGCAGGCGGCCTACCTGGTTTTCCATTAAGTGTTCAATTAGCTACTTTGACCATAACGATTGTTAAGCGTTGACCGTTAAGTTTCGTTGCTACAGGGGTAATTTTGTCCTTTTCCTATTTTTGACCCAACACAACTTTCCCCAAAATTAGACCCGTGTTTTAACCCAAAATTAAACCCGACACATCTTTTTCCCCCAATTTAAAAATTTACCATATAAATTGGTCAAATACCCTAAACCGTATCTTCATTTCCATCACTTGTCTTTCACCTACAATCACTGTCACAAATACCCGATAATGTCTGATAACAAACCTTATTGGGTGATTAGAGCTGAAGATGAAACCCTTGATCATGAAGCATTATATGGTAATATGATTACCCTAATTAATTATACTTTAATTTAATTAATTTTTTTCGAAATCTTTAATTAATTGTTTTGATTGATTATTCACAGCCGCGTATCCAGACATGTTTTCTATGATGATACATCATGGTGGAAGGTTTACTGAATTACCAAATAGGAACTACATTGAAGGGGAGGTAACGTTCGTTGATTTGATCGAAATCAGTAAGTGTAAGATGGATATTTTACACTCTGTTTTGTATGCTAATTTAGGTTTTGAGGAAAAGCTGTTTTTTTGGTATAATGTACCTTTGAAAAGTCTAGACATTGGAATAAGGGAATTAGCTAGTAATGATGATTTTACCCAACTGCTTACCTATGTGAGTAAACATAGGATGATGGAAATTTATGTTGAGCATAAAGAATCTGTAATAAACCCAGCTTTGAATGATGATGAAAGTGAAAACTTGGATTATGAAGCAGATAAGGAAGATATAAGTGATGGTGAGTGTAGGAACTTAGGTGAGGGTGATGAATGTGATCAGGTTAACTTAGGTGAGGGTGATGAATGTGAGGATGATGAATGTGATCAGGTTGATATGGTAGATGATGAGCACATTGTTGATGAAGTGGATGTTCATATGGATGGGTTTAGGTTTGATGTTGCAGGAGACTTTATAGAACAACCAAATCATAAGATTAGCATGAAAGAAACTGATTTAGAAGTTATTGATTTTGATTCTTTTGAGAGTGAATGTGAGGATCCTAATGAGAATTCTAGGAGAAAGGCACTTAGAAAACTTAGAAAAGAAGCTGCCAACTCTAATGTGACTACAAGTTTCTATGTTGGACAAGAATTTCCAAATAGAGAGGCTGGAAAGAATAAGATGAAAATCCATTCTGTGGAGACTAGAAGGAATATTATGCTGACACTAAATGACAAAAACAGAACACAAGCTAAGTGTTTTGGTGTTGTTCCAAAGCCTGCTGAGAAAATGACAAAGACTAAGATAAGAAATAGGGATAGTTTATCACCTGTTAAGGATTTGAAAACAAAGGAGGGAAAACAGAATATTGGGGTGGAAAATAGTAAGGGTAGTAATGTAAAATCATGTGACAAAGAAAAGGGCAAACTGGTAAATGAAGAAGTAAAAGTCAAGGTCAAACCAGAGTGTCCTTGGTATTTGTACATATCTAAAGGTGTAAAAGGAAAGTGGGTGGTTAGGACTTTTAGGGAAGAACATAAGTGTTTGCAGTCAAGAAAAATCAAAGTTTGTACTTCTACTTTTCTGTCAAAACACATCCAAGATCTAGTAATGATGAATCCAGAAATACCAGCAAAATCTGTTCAAGAACAGATGCAGCAGAAGTTTCAATTGGGTGTTAGTCAATCAAAGGCTTTTAGGGCTAAGGCAAAAGCCAAAAAATTCATAAGAGGTGATGATACTGTACAGTATGAATTGTTAAGGGATTATGTACAAGAGCTACAAAGATGTAACCCAAACACAACTGTTAAAATAGATGTGTATCCTGAAGGTAATCCCAACTCACCCACTAGAATGTTTAGGAGGATTTATGTGTGTTTGGGCAGCTTGAAAGAAGGTTTTAGGGCTTCTGGTAGAGAATTACTTGGTTTGGATGGGGCTTTTATGAAGGGAAATTATGTTGGTCAATTGGTTACTGCTGTTGGTGTTGATGCAAATAATGGAATATACCATGTGGCCTATGATGTTGTGGAATCAGAGTCCTTATCTTCTTGGACATGGTTTTTAACTTGCCTTGGTGATGACTTGGAGTTATTCTCCAATTCAAATTTCACATTTATCACTGATAGGCAAAAGGTAAACAAATTAACAATCAGTTTTATATGTTAAGTAATTTATTAATTGTTATGATTTTAAGAATCTTTATTTATTTTTGTGTACAGGGACTCTTACCAGCTATAAACAAATTGTTCCCAGCTGCAGAGCATAGATATTGTGTAAGACATATCTATACAAACATGAATATGACTTGGAAAGGTAATGAGTACAAGCAAATGTTATGGGATTGTGCAACAGCTTGCACTGTAGTGGAGTTCAAAAAGCATATGGAAACCTTAAAGAAATTCAACAAAAGGGCATATGATTGGCTAAACAAGATCTCACCTCAGCATTGGAGCAGATCCCACTTTTCTGGTAAGTCTACTTTTCTGTCAATATATATCAGTTAGTTCATAATGTTGATAATATTGATAATTTTCCATTTTATAACAGGTAGGGCAAACTGTGATTTATTGATAAACAATGTGTGTGAGGTTTTTAATAGGCAGTTATTGGATGCAAGGGACAGTCCCATAATTTCCTGTTTAGAGTATGTTAGGGAGTACTTAATGAAGAGGATAGTTATAATACAAAATGTCATAGAAAAAATTGAGGGGATTTTGACACCAGCTGTTAGTAGTATTTTTAGTGCAATTAAGGAAAAATCTGCTGAATGTACTATGGACTGGAATGGTGCAGACTTGTATCAAGTTAAGTGCAAGAGAACAGGGGAACAAGTTGTTGTTAACATTACAGAAAGAGTATGCAGTTGTAGGAAATGGGCAGTCTCAGGTATTCCTTATAAACATGCAGTAGCTTGTATTCATGATATGATAGACCATGGTAATGATGTAGGGTTGCCAGAAGATTGGGTCCATAGGTCATATAAGCTAGAAATATGGAGGGAAGTGGTTTCTTTTAAGGTGAATCCTGTTAATGGAAGGCAACAATGGGAGAAATTTGACTGTCCAACTACATTGTTGCCTCCAAAAACTGTTCCAAAAATAGGGAGGCCACAAAAAAATAGGAAGAAAAGTGCAGGTGAGCTTGAAATGGTTAAGGATGGAAAGCTGTCTAGGAAAGGTAAGTTGGTAACTTGTTTAAAGTGTAGGGGTACTGGTCACAACTCAAGAAGTTGTAAAGGTAATTCATCCTCCAACCAAGCAGAAACAAGTGCAGCTGGTGCCAAAAGGGGTAGAACTAGTCAACCACATGAAGATGCATGCATGAAAAAGGCTAGAAAACCTAATGCAAGTCAAGGGACTCATTCAGCAAAGCATGCTAAGAGAGCTCAAGGATCTTCTAGCCAACCTGTAAGAGCTCAAGGATCTGCTGATGGTGCAACAATGAAAAGAATCAGGATTCCAAATCCAAAATACACTCAATGATGGTTTAATAACTTATGTTTCTGTTTTGTATTAAGTTTGAACCAGTACTCTTGTTTGACTTATGTTTATGTTTGTATTATGTTTGGACAAGTACTCTTGTTTGACTTATGTTATCCCTAGTACTTTTATTTACTTAAGTGTTTGAACACTTTATGTTGTAAGATAAGTATTATTTGTGTCAAACTTATGTTTCTGTTTGACTTATGTTTCTGTTTGTATTTGTGTCAAACTTAAGTGTTTGAACACTGTCAAACTTAAGTTTATGTTTGTATTATGTTTCTGTCAAACTGGGTATCCAGACATGTTATATCAACAAACAAAAAGCAACAAAGGATTCAATTAAAAACATGCTTCATTAATTCCATTCATAAACGTTCACAAGAAAAATCAATTACATGAACATAAACACAACAAACAACAACCAACTACAAATTATATAAATCCTAAGTCTTCTGTTGGCATTTGTGACTGAGTTCACTAATTCTTGTTTTCATTTCGTGACCTTAATAACCCAGGAATGATCATTCTTGAACGAGCACACATGGGAGGATCATACCACAAGAAAAAACCACAACCATTAACCTACAATAATCAAGAATTAGATGTTGTAATAATTGAAATAATACATTCATAGAACACTTATAATAATAAAACTTACAGATTGAGAGCAACTCCAAAACCTACGCCCTGGATTATTATCAGTCCAAGAGGTACGAACCACAGATCGCTGACCACAATGACAATTAACCATGTCCATGCTATGATTAGGGTTTATGTTGCTCAAAGATCTGATTGAGAAATGATAGCAAGGCGTAAATGATAGTAAGGCGTAAATAGAGGCTGTGATGACTTTAATTAGGGTTTATGTTTATAACACTTGATTTGGGGATGAACAAATGATAGCTGTGAATGGGTTTTGGGTTAGATTATATAGAGGATGTGTGTTAGTAATGGTGCAACGGTCAAAAATAGGAAAAGGACAAAATTAGCCCTGTAGCAACGAAACTTAACAGTCAACGGTTAACAATCGTTATGGTCAAAGTAGCAAACTGAACACTTAATGGAAGACCAGGTAGGCCGCCTGCAATTTCAGAAGACTAGTTACTATATATGCAATCTGGACATACCACAGGTATGAAAAGTGCATTTCACTCTGAATCAAATAAGAGAAGAATGTTACAATACCTCATAAATATTTTATTTACCACGTAATCATACTAAAACCGCGACTCAAATTGATCAGGGCAAAATTAGGTGATATGAGAAAGAGTAAGAGTATGTTATTTTGGTAAACGACCACTACAACATTCGGCGCTATTCCCATTGAAAATATCGGTTATCGCCGGCGACATGTCGTTGGGATAGTATTCCCTGACGACATGTTGTCAGGAATCTTCGATGAGGAACGTTCGAAGGGGATTCTTTCCCAGCGACAACTTGGGGCCCACTCCTTTTCAGTCAACCAAAATTGTGCCCGGTGGGCACATATTCCCTGCGCCATGTCGCCGGAAATTTTACCGACGAGTTGATTAAGTTAATTAACTTAGTGATAATCTTGCCAGGCGTCCACATTTTTTCCGACGACATATCATCAAGGGTTTCTTTTCGTATTACGTTGTGCTCAAATGGTGATATAAATTCGCATGGGAGGACATATAGATGGTGTTTTTGTTTTGCTTTGGATAACACAGTTGTGGTCAAACGGGTAAAGCCTATGAATATATTTTTCCCGGTGACATATCGCCGGTGATTCATTAGGATTTTTTCATTTAGTGAAAAATGCGCGATATTGAAAATTTTGTGGGGGACTTTTCCCCGTGTCGCCATGGATTCTTTGATAACAACTTGACTTGTCCACGCCACAGTTTTATACCTACTTTTGTTGTTTAGCGCGTACTGTTTTTTATTTACTGTTTTTATGTATAAGTTTTATTTATAAAATATTATTTATAATATATTATTTATTAAATAATAATTATAAAATATCATCCTGATCTGTTTAATTTCTCGATTCGTTCCGGTCAATTAACAGATTTTTTGTCAAAGGACCAAACCCATTGTAAGCTACAACCACGGGGATCAAACCCGAGAAAAAAAGTAAAAGGACTATTTTCGTTCAACTCGGATGATCACAGGGACCATTTATGCAATTAATACTCAACTTAAAAAACCGTTTTAGTTTTTTCACTAAGAGTGCTAGATATAGTAATGCACTAACGGCGTTATTGAGCGTTACGATACCGGCGAAGGAGAAAGGCCAACGCCGTTGACAGGGGCTTATATAAAAATATTCATTTCCCTCCTGTAACAATCCTCAAATTTCACATACGTGTTATGTGTTATGATTGTATGAATATGAAAATTTGATTCAAATTTTTTGCTTTTATGCCTTACTTGGTAAGATGAATGGGTTCTCACAACCTTAACTACTATATCAACATATTCCTATATGTTGTAAACACAATGTATATCAAGTATAAGATCTAAAAGTAATCTAATAAGTGTATTATGAATAAAAACGTCTAAAAAGTAACTATGATGCCCTAAATTCCATTAGAAACCCTAGACACCTCGTGAATGAGTTGTAAACTCAAGAATTGTGAAGTATGAATGTACAACATCTATGAATAATTAATCAAGGATTATGAAAAATTTGTAAACTATCATTTAGAAGTATAATTTCATCTTAGAAAATTAAGTATAAATCATTTAAAGCTAAGTATAAGAATTAAGACCTAGTAACAAAGATTAACACCTAAAATCTTTTTCATAATGAATTAGAGCTTAATCTTTTGAAACCAATTATAAAAATCAAATAAGTATCATACTAAGACTATAATTTCACTACAAGCTAATCTACAAATAATTAATGCACAAAATACAAGTTTTTAAAACATGAAATTCTAATTAAGCCTATTAGCACCTAGGATATGATTAACTAAAGAAACTTATTAAACTAAGTGTGTAGACTCTTTAGAGACCTTAAAGATAATATATAAGCCCTAGAATAAGCCAAGATAATGATATAAATACAAAACCCAAGGTACAAGTCACTTAGGCATATTAACCTAAAAACCCATATATTACCCATTTTACTTAAAATTAATGCATAGTGTTTTAGGACAAGTGTACAAACTTTAATAGCATTAAATTTAGGTTTTAATATAATCATAAGATAAGGTACAAATACCTTAATTCACAATGTACAACATTCAATGCATGGCTTATAAAAATAGGTCAAAATAGGTATTTTCACACTTTAGACATTTTTACTTGGAATAACTTAGTAAAACAAGTGTAGAGAATTCATGAACACATTAAGGACAATGTAGGATGTATAAATTGATTTTACATCAGTATTTAAATCAAGAATAATGGCTTTAACAAGGATTGAACAATAGATCACTAGAAACGCTAATCCGACTAAGTTTTCTTCCCAATTTCACTTCAAACTAATGTTAAACTTCAAACCAAGGACCCAAACTTCCTAATTACAATGTTTAAACCCTAATAATACCCTAATCCATCACTAATTACATTCCTAAACCCTTAATTACAAGAATTATAAAGTTACAAAGTTACAAGCCCTAGTTTCTTATCCGGCTACATTTTCCCTCCAAAATGATTCAAAAACCGTTCCCTCCCAAATTAAAACATAAGATCAGAACAAATAGATATTTTGAGATATTTTTAAGTAGGTGAATAAGCTACTTGAAGATTACACATCATTGTTCCTATCTATTTCATGTCGTAGCTTATTAAGGACCTAAAACTATGGATTGGTTTGAATCTAGCTTGTATGACTCATCTCCTAGACTTCCTTAGGATTCCATAGAATCCATTAGTCACTACCTTTCTGTTATTACACGTTTAGATGCTTAACTTGTAGGTTAAGTGTTGAAAACTAATATAAATAGGAACATTACCCTTTCATTTAAAACTTGCACCCCGATATCCTTTACATGCATAACCATTCCGATTTTCAACTTCTAACAAAGTTATAAGGATGCCTTGAGGCTAGAAACCAGGTCCAATAAGTAGCCATTAAAGTTCTTGAAGCTTTAGAAGCAAAAGAAGTCCATAAAGAGCCCTAGAAATCATTTTAGAGCTATCTAGGTAATGACTATGTTATTTAAGCTTAGATCTTGTTATATTGTTTTTTAAGACTTTTTATAATGTTAATAAGCTAATCTAATAATCCTTAGCTCATATGATCATCTAAAATGGAAGATATAAGCTAAAGATGTAATAAAACCCAAGTTTTGTAAATTACATGAAATAATGAGTTAAAATCTATTTCAAAAGCTATAGATCTAGAAAATTAATGTTATGATTATTATAAATGTGTTTATAAACTTTATTTTACGTTCTTAGATTATTTGGTACAAATTTGAGGTTGTCATGTAATCGTAAGCAAGTATAGGGACTAAAGCTGTCATTTTTTAAACTATAAAAATTTTGGGCCAAAAGAGTCACTTTACTAAAGTTAAAACTATAAAGATTAATATTTTTATGTTTGAAACCTTGAGATTAATATTAGAAGGTTAAAATTGTAAATACTTAAACTATATACTTAAAGGGTTAAAAGTGTAATTAAGCTAAACTTATAATAAAAGGGTCATTTTTGCCAACTTTGAAACTAAAGGATATAAATTATATATTAATGATACTATCTTATCATTTGAAAGTAATAAACATGTCATGTTAGTAGGGAACTTTGTACTAAAGATGTTCCATCTCGATATTACGTTCTGACTGAGTGGTTGAGTTTACGATTTAAAGTGCACTCGCTCCTCAAACATTCATAGAATGACTTCTAATGTATGATGGTACGAACAGTGATGTGTTATTTTAATAACCTATGAACCTTAGGCAAAATCACAAGAGAAATACTTAAAACTTGGAACTAAAGACAAAGACTTGATACCATACAAATGTGTTGACCCAGGTTTATGAGACCAAGTTGTTGTTTGTGAGACCAAGTTGTTGTTTGTGAATGAAATATATCTGATGCAACTCAAATTCTGTGGACACCAGGTGAGTTCATAGCCTCACTAAAGTAATACTTTATAAATAATATAAAAACCCGTGAGGGGGATATATGCTAATATTAGAATACAAGCATTTGTATATGTTGTCTGATATGATTATTGACACTATGTTTACTTATTGCTATTAAGTTCCTTTTCAATCATGGACCGCTAATCATTTCTATAAAATGAGCGCTAATATTATGATTAGTACTATTTGAGGACTGACGTCCTCTATCAGGGCAAGTTGCACTTGTTGGAATGCTAAAGGTTCCCACCTAGGCTAAACGGATACACTTTATTTTTCTAAGCTCATGATAGTTCGAAAAAAGTACCTGCATAAGAACAATTTGTTGGTTTTCTGATAATGTTTAGTCGTGGGGTCATGAGCTTGTGCAATAAAAATCGATGAATTTAAAATGATGGGCGAATAACAATGTAGCTCAAGAAAAATGATCTTGTATTCAAAATGGTTTTTCAACCTATGAATTCACTCAACCATTATTCTGATTCTAAGCATATATCTTAGGTGTTAAAAATTGATGGCATGGAGCAGCACGAGGATGTCATGAAGAGGCACAAGCTTAAAATTATTATTCTAAATTTTGGAAACCTCATATTGTAAAAGTTTGATTTTAAATGATTTATAAAGTAAGTTTTTTTAATCACTCTTTTGAGTTGTTTTCTATTATTATGACTTGTGTTCTATGAAGTAATACCTGAAATTAATGTTCCGCTGTGTTAAGGCAAAAATCGGGGTGTTACTCCCCCCCCCCCCCCCCCGACGGAAAGATAGATTTTACACTTTCGGAAAGCTTTCAAAAAAATTACAACCCTCCCCCCTTCTACAACTTTATAACAGCATATTTCATAAATTTTAGAAAAACTTTATAAAATTTACAAAACACCCCCTAAAACGACAACTTTTTTGAAACAAATATTTTATTTTTACCCCTGATCCAAATCATTATAAATACTCCAATCCCTTTTACTAGTTTCACACAAACAAAAAACAGACATTTATATAGTTTCAAAATGAATCAAAATCAACCTGGGCGAAGCGTACATGATATCGATGATGAAACCGACGTTTACTTTTTATAACAAGCCTACAATTATCATCAATGGCTAGGAAAACAAGAAAACCAACCACGATTGACCCATACACCGATTTTCCGTGATCGTGATAATGCTGAACGCCGTCTACGTGACGATTATTTTGATGATAATTGTAGGTATCCTTTATACTATTTTAGTAGAAGCTTTCGTCTGATTCGTAGACTTTTTACTAAAATTGTCGATGCCATTGTAACTTACACTGCTGATCCTCTCCCACAACATTTTCATTTCTTTTCGTCTCGACTCGATTGTACAGGTCGAATGAGTATTAGCGCGCTTATGAAGTACACGTGGCTATACATCAATTTGCATACGGTAACACACCAGATGCGTTAGATGAATATTTACAAACGAGTGAGCATACTGCACGAGATGTTCTAAATTTTTTTAATATGTGCATCATTGAATTGTATATGGCGAAGTACTTAAGAAAGTCAACATATGAAGACGTTGTAAAGATACATCGAAAGCACAACAATGTCCATGGTTTTCCGGGAATGCTTGGAAGTATTGATTGTATGCACTGAGAATGGAAAATTTGTCTAGTGTCTTGGCATGGTCAATACGGTAGGGGTGATAAGACATACCCTACCATAATGCTTGAAGCTGTGGTTTCGTAAGATTTGTGGATTTCACATGGGTTCTTTGGGATAGCAGGTGCGAATAACGATATTAATGTTTTAGATAATTCTACGTTATTCGAAGACTTGTTAAATTACTTAGCTCCAGCGTTCCTTATGAGGTAAACGGAAATCAGTATCTTAATGGATATTACTTGGCCGATGAAATTTACATAGAATGGTCAAGTTTCGTCAAGTCGTACACAGTTTCAAATGATCCAAAGCATATATACGTACTTCAAACAACGTCAAGAAAGTTCACGAAAAGATATTGAACGTGTTTTCGGTGTTCTCCAAGGACGTTCACTAGTACAAAAAATGCTATATGTCACACTTGAAATGCGTGACTATATGTTCTTCGCCACACACGTTTTTCGGGGCCCTTGTGACTATAAGTCGTGCCATCATAGGGTATCCTATGGTGTCACTATGAATTAGTGGCCTATTGTGCAAAAACGAGTGACCAGAAGCCGGTTATGTGTGATAATTTTGGCAGAAGTTTTGTTGGATTAATCAGTATGTGTGACTGTAAATACTATATAGTCATAGGGATGCTTTTTAAAAGTAACTATTGTCTGTATTTTTGTCACATAATAGATGATATATGTGACATGTTAAATGAGTTATTCAAGTAAATGTGTATTTTATGTGACTATTCCATGTCTTTTGACCACACAAGTATATAAAAATATGGCGTTTTAGATGATTTAGTCACCCACGTTATATCTTTCTTTTGGAGTTTGTCACAAAGAATTTAATTAAAAGTAGCTTAAAGTGCTAATAAAAGTCACCATATGCTTGTTAAAATCTAGTGAATGTGTGTTTTATGTGACTATTGTTATCCAACAGCCACATGAAGTTTATGAATGTATGACATTGTGTAATGTTTAGTCACACAAAAGTGGCTTAAAATTTGTTATATGTTGTTGAAAGTCAAATGAATGTGTATTTTGTGTGACTATTATTATCCAATAGCCACATGATGTTTAAGATTATGTGACGTTTTATTATGTTTAGTCACATATAGCGTGTATTTTGGGTAAATTTTGTCACCTACAATGAATCTAAAAGTGGATAATAGTGTTAAAATATGTGGCCATATGCTTGTCCAGTTTAATCAAAAGTGTGTTTTGTATGACTACTGATATCAAATAGCCACATACAATTTATGATTATGTGACGTTCTGTAATGTTTAGTCACATATACCATTGGCTTTGGGTTATTTTGTCACCTACAATGAATCATAAAGTGGCTAATGGTGTTAAGAAGTGTGACCGTATGCTTGTTTAGATCAATCAAATATGTGTTTGTGTGACTATAGTTTCCAAATGGTGACATGAAATTTAAGTTTGTATTATTTAGTGACACAGCAAACTAAGAAAACAGTGACCAACAGTATTAATAAGGAAGTGCGGGGAATTGAACCCCGTGCCTCTCGCATGTAATGTGAGCGCTCTACCATATGAGCTACACTACTATTTGGAAATTGCACTTATGGCTTTCTAAGCATATTTCCTTTTAGCCTTTTTGACACTTTCTACAAATAAGGGGAAATTGAAAAAGATTATTGCTAGCATCAGATTTTAGTATAAACTCGTCAACGAAGTGTCATGTGTACACTTATTGTACAAGGACAAGATAAAAGACTTATATGTTTTAAACTACTGCCTAATTTTAATACAAGTAAACAAACAATAAGGTGATAATTGATCTTAAGTAAACAAATAATAAGTTTAATTACCTACTGCATTGCTCTTGTTGACAACATATGAATTTCTTATGTGCAAACAGCGAAAGCAAAAGCAATTGTGATAGCATAAGTCCATGTACTCCACGAGATGATAAGGTGGAAAAGACCGAGGCATTGGATATGCAGTAAGATGAAGACTATGTTTATGACCGCAATTAGGTGGTCTACCTAACATGTATGGGCCTACACTCGGGGAGCAGAAAGTCCAACCGCGAGTCAACACCATAATTAGCATGGTAACTCACTCAATTCATGTCACTGATAAAATTTCATGTTGTTTACCTAGTTACACATGTTGCATGAGATATAATAAACATTTACGAATAATAATTTTTCCTTGTACCTGTCAAGTAGCCTCTGATGATCTAAGGTTTCTTCATCTAACAAAGGTATTTATTCATTGACTCGAGGAACATGCTACAAAAATCAAGCAACAACTTCTTATTCATTTGATTAATTCTAGGAATAAAGCAAAGTATGTATCTAGCAATATCTTTGCCACTTTTGGCCCATCTCCGATCTTAAATAATTGGATCTATCTTAAGAATTTAACCTGTATGTAATGCCATAAATCTGCTCTCCGTGGCAGATGACTCGGCTTTAAGCTTGGAAATTACCTGCAACATAAGATATCATAAATCATAAAATGCAAGTCTAACTGAAACGTAACATGCTCCTACAATCTAATAGCAGATAACTTACTGTTCCACTTTAATCTCTCCTAATACGAGTTATCATGCTTCCATATCATTACACAATGCAGTCATGGGTACACCACTTAAAGCCCCGTCATCCTCATTCTGCATTGTTATAAACATACCTTTTGCAGCATACACTGGGTCTGTATAACCCAAGGTTCCAATAAGTTGTGTGCTAACATGTGAATCCCCTATTTTAGGGCTAGATTTCGCCAACCTAAATTCTAAAAGTTTTACAGCAAAGTCCTAGAATAAGAGAGTACATATATATTAGTTACTTCATGGCACAAAGCCAGAATTACCAAAATGGTTTGATCAACAACATCAGGTCATAGACATTAAGGAGTAAGTACTTTATCCAACAATATATTAGTTCATTTTAAGTCTAAGATAAATTTTAGTTTCATTTTCTGAAGAATTCAAATAAAGCAGTCCCTTACTCACTAAATAATCTGAAGAGGGATGATTAGACCCTTCATTTGCAATCCTGTCCTCTTGCACGTGATCACTAAGACGACTTGTACTCAGAAACCTGAACATTCCTCTGTCTGAGCCAGGTTTTTTAGTAAGTGTATGAGCTTGTTTACCATAACACGTTCTTCGTATTGACAATCAATGGTGGACTCTGAGAGTAAGAATGATATGAACTAGCTCGTCTCGTATCATCCTCATTGTTTCTGTTGTTCTGAAATAACGATTGGCAAAAATGTAAAAGTAAGTACAGTAATTAACACATCCCGTTTGAAGTCTGTATGGAACTGGTTAAGCATACTACCAGCGTATCTCTAGAAGGTTTTTTGGACGCCTTTGATGAGAAAAACATCTTATCCACGTAGACACTTTTTATGAAGTCTCGAACTTTATCCTAGTTGCAGTATAAAAAAACATCAATAACAAATTCAATTTTGCATTTGATATTATGTGTCATTACTTAATTTCTAAAAACACAATAAAACTCAATGTTCTCATACCTGATGGAGCAATAACCAATAAATGATTGTGTTTTCTAGCGCAAGCTTGATTGAATGGGGCAACACACGACAAGCAAACCAAAAAACCCAACCCAATAAGACCAGATAACCCGACCTGATAACACCCTTAGAAATAAACACGCCCTAAATCACCATAGTTCATCAAAACTTTTATTCACCGATTCAATACTATGCTAACATACAAATAACTAAAATTAGTTACCTAATTGATTATGCTCGCTCGTGTGACTGCTTTGATGAATGAGATGCTAGTGGTGTGCCGGTGGAAGGTTTGAAATTGAATCTGGGGTGGTGGTTTTTTATGAGTAGATCTAAGTGTGTAAAAAAATGTGGAAAGATCCCAGAGAGTTTAAATTTTGGTGAATATGTTAGGCGGGCTAAAGTGAAATATCAGGCAGGATAATAATTTGGGTTAGAACTTAGAAATTTTAACAAAAGGAATATTTTTAAAATTTTGTAACTATATACAAAAATGTTATATATATACATTTTTAGATCGTTCATTAAGTAACTAAAAGAACCTTAGATGGACATAAGCAATCGATCATAAAAAATGAACGAATATAATGTGTCTAATATCGTGTGTATCCGTGTACTATATTGTACAACGATACCCTATCAACTCATATCTTGTAAAACGATACCCTATCGACTCATATCATGTGAAACAATAACCTTTCAATTTATATGGTAAACAACGATACCATATCGACTCATATCATGTATAAAGATACCCGATCGAGTCATATCATGTGAAACAATACCCTATCGACTCATATCTTATACAACGATACCCGATCGACTCATATCATGTAAAACAATACCCGATCGACTCATATTATGTGAAACGATACCCGATCAACTCGTTTCTTGTAAAACGATACCCTATTGACTCATATCATGTGAAATGATACACTATCGACTCATATAATATGAAACGCTACTCGATCGACTCATATCTTGTAAAACGATACCCTATCGACAGATATCTTGTACAACGATACCCTTTTGACTCATATCTTGTAAAACGATACCCTATCGACTCATATCATGTGAAAAGATACCCGATCGACTCATATGGTATACAACGATACCATATCGACTCATATCTTGTACAACGATACCCGATCGACTCATATCATGTGAAACGATACCCTATCGACTCATATCATGTAAAATGATACTCGATCGACACATATCTTGTAAAACGATACCTGATTGACTCCTTTCATGTGAAACGATACCTGATCGACTCATTTCTTGTAAAACGATACCTTATCCACTCATATCATGTGAAACGATACCCTAGCGACTCATATAGTATGAAACGCTGCCCGATCGACTCATATGTTATAGAACGATACCCTATCGACTAATATGTTGTACAACGATAACCTTTCGACTCATATCTTGTAAAACGATACCCTATCGACTCATATCATGTGAAACGATACCCGATCGACTCATATGGTATACAACGATAACATATCGACTCATATCTTGTACAATGATACCCGATCGACTCATATCTTGTGAAACAATACCCTATCGACTCATATCATGTGAAAAGATACCCGATCGACTCATATCTTGTAAAACAATACCCGATCGACTCATATCATGTGAAACGATACCCGATCGACTTATTTCTTGTAAAACGATACCCTATCGACTCATATCATGTGAAACGATACCCTATCGACTCATATAATATGAAACGCTACCCGATCGACTCATATCTTGTAAAACGATACCCTATCGACTAATATCTTGTACAACGATACCCTTTCGACTCATATCTTGTAAAACGATACCCTATCGACTCATATCATGTGAAACGATACCCGATCGACTCATATGGTATACAACGATACCTTATCGACTCATATCTTATACAACGATACCCGATCGACTCATATCTTGTGAAACGATACCCTATCGACTCATATCATCTGAAACGATACCCGATCGATTCATATCTTGTAAAACAATACCCGATCGACTCGTAGCATGTGAAACGATACCCGATCTACTCATTTCTTGTAAAACGATACCCTATCGACTCATATCATGTGAAACGATACCCTATCTACTCATATAATATGAAACGCTACCCTATCGCCTCATATATTGTAAAACGATACCCTATCGACTCATATTTTGTACAACGATACCCTATCGACTCATATCTTATAGACGATACCCTATCGACTCATATCATGTGAAACTTTACCCGATCGACTCATATGGTATACAACGATACCATATTGACTCATATCTTGTACAACGATACCCGATCGACTCATATCATGTGAAACGATACCCTATCGACTCATATCATGTGAAACGATACCCGATCGACTCATATCTTGTAAAAAGATACCCGATCGACTCATATCATGTGAAACGATACCCGATCGACTCATATCTTATAAAACGATACCCTATCGACTCATATCATGTGAATCGATACCCTATCGACTCATATCATGTGAAACGATACCCGATCGACTCATATGGTATACAGCGATACCATATTGACTCATATCTTGTACAACGATACCCGATCGGCTCATATCATGTGAAACGATACCCTATCGACTCATATCATGTGAAACGATACCCTATCGACTCGTATAATATGAAACGCTACCCGATCGACTCATATCTTTTAAAACGATACCCTATCGACTAATATCTTGTACAACGATAACCTTTCGACTCATATCTTATAAAACGATACCCTATCGACTCATATCATGTGAAACGATACCCAATCGACTCATATGGTATACAACGATAACATATCGACTCATATCTTGTACAATGATACCCGATCGACTCATATCTTGTGAAACAATACCCTATCGACTCATATCATGTGAAAAGATACCCGATCGACTCATATCTTGTAAAACAATACCCGATCGACTCATATCATGTGAAACGATACCCGATCGACTCATTTCTTGTAAAACGATACCCTATCGACTCATATCATGTGGAACGATACCCTATCGACTCATATAATATGAAACGCTACCCGATCGACTCATATCTTGTAAAACGATACCCTATCGACTAATATCTTGTATAACGATACCCTTTCGACTCATATCTTGTAAAACGATACCCTATCGACTCATATCATGTGAAACGATACCCGATCGACTCATATGGTATACAACGATACCTTATCGACTCATATCTTATGCAACGATACCCGATCGACTCATATCTTGTGAAACGATACCCTATCGACTCATATCATCTGAAACGATACCCGATCGACTCATATCTTGTAAAACAATACTCGATCGACTCATAGCATGTGAAACGATACCCGGTCTACTCATTTCTTGTAAAACGATACCCTATCGACTCATATCATGTGAAACGATACCCTATCTACTCATATAATATGAAACGCTACCCTATCGACTCATATCTTGTAAAACGATACCCTATCGACTCATATCTTGTAGACGATACCCTATCGACTCATATCATGTGAAACGTTACCCGATCGACTCATATGGTATACAACGATACCATATTGACTCATATCTTGTACAACGATACCGATCGACTCATATCATGTGAAACGATACCCTATCGACTCATATCATGTGAAACAATACCCGATCGACTCATATCTTGTAAAAAGATACCCGATCGACTCATATCATGTGAAACGATACCCGATCGACTCATATCTTATAAAACGATACCCTATCGACTCATATCATGTGAATCGATACCCTATCGACTCATATCATGTGAAACAATACCCGATCGACTCATATGGTATACAACGATACCATATTGACTCATATCTTGTACAACGATACCCGATCGGCTCATATCATGTGAAACGATACCCTATCGACTCATATCTTGTAAAACGATACCCGATCGACTCATATCTTGTAAAATAATACCCGATCGAATCATATCATGTGAAACGATAGCCGATCGACTCATATCTTATAAAACGATACCCTATCGATTCATATCATGTGAAACGATACCCTATCGACTCATATAATATGAAACGCTACTCTATCGACTCATATCTTGTAAAACGATACCCTATCGACTCATATCTTGTACAACGATACCCTATCGACTCATATCTTGTAAAACGATACCCTATCGACTCATATCATGTGAAACGATACCCGATCGACTCATATCTTGTAAAACGATACCTGATCGACTCATATCTTGTACAACGATATCCTATCGACTCATATCTTGTAAAATGATACCCTATCGACTCATACCATCTGAAACGACACCCTTTCCATTTATATGGTATACAACGATACCATATCGACTCATATCTTGTACAACAATACCCGATCGACTCATATCATATGAAACGATACCCTATCGACTCATATAATATGAAACGCTACCCGATCGACTCATATCTCGTGTAGAAAAACAAATTTCTTATTTTTAAATGACTTAAATAAAAACATAAAAGAAAAATAATTAGAAATTATTAAATTTAGAGGGAAAAAATTGAAATTAACACGAAAAGTCCTAAATAATGTGAAGTTTCTAGGAAAAATAAATAAAAGATCCCTGCATATCTCAATAAGCTAGAAACGACTTATTAAGCCACAGATTATTTAAACAAAGAGGAAGCAAAAAACTATTAAAATATAATGGAATGACTCCTAAACAAATAAAGAGTACTAGCACACTGGTAAAACCCCGAACCCTTATTTGGTAGGTCACGGGTTCGAGCCAGGCTTGATACTTTTTAGAATTTTTTTAATTTTATTTATTCTTGGACAATTACTACTACTCCTACAAGCAGTTGGCTTGTGGGAGGATAATAAGCTATAATGTGCAATCAATAAGCTAACTAAAACCAGATTGAAGCACACATATAGGCTACAAAATTATAAACCTAAAATTGAAAGCTGCAAGGGAAACAACACTAACAGTGGAAATAAGGTAACCACTGCTAGTCCATTCTTCACAGATAGTATTTATCCAAGAATTAATATGATGTTTGCTTATTCTAGTTTAAACATTGTGCATAATTATTAATCATACTGGAAATGAAAAAAATGTGAAACGAATTAAGCAAAATAAAAAACACAAGATGAAATCTCAGGAAACATGATTCAATTCAATAAAATTAAGGATTAAAGTTTATAAATAAAAACCTTCATTCTGTTTTTTTATTAATCCCACTTGGGAAATTTTTCAGGATCAAAAGACAAATGCAGTTCATGGTAAACATAAGACTCTCTGAACTCAGTTTCTTCTTCTTCATTTTCCTCCTCATTGTCGTAAACATCATCATCAGTTATTTGATCTTCTTCCTCCAATTGCCTCCTATAAGATTCATCCCTTTGGCGTTGTTCCTCTTTCCTCCTTCTAAAGGAAGCAGCTTCCTCCCTCTCGCGCTGTTCTTTCTCCTCTTGTCTCCTTCTTTTTAGAGGTACTTCCTCTCTACGTTGTTGTTCGAGCCGCGCTTTTTCTTCAGCTTCAATCTTCCATTGTTGCTGTTCGAGTGCTTCCTCAACGTAGTAACTGTACTCGTCATAAGGATCATAATAAGGAGCATCAATATGGAAGTTTCCATCTTCATCTGCTTTAACTTTTGTTCTCTCCACACAAGGTTTCCTGTAACATGATAGTGTACCTGCAGTTAGTACTAATTCATAACAAAAATACAAAATTTAGAAAAAAATGCTGTTACAAACTTGTTTCCAATGGCACAGCTGGTATCTTCAAATCCAGCAACAACAGAAGTTCTTTTGGATGATGAAGCCATATTTCAGATTATCGAAATTGTATGTGTATGTAATTAGTTTTTTGTTATCTGTTTTTTTATTAGTTCCATTAGATAATCTTTGTTTATATAACCTAAGGGTAGAATATGAAGAGGCAACCTACATTGCCTACAACCAATGAACATTCATGCATGCAATTAATTTTTTGAAGTTCCTAGAATGTGCAATCATCATTGGTACGTGTGTAAACTGTGTGTTGATCGTGTTTACATCAAATGTCACCCACTGATTAATTGCACCTTAATGAAACTTGCTTAGCCAAAGCCTAAAGGGTGTTTGGGACAGTCTCATAAGCTCAGTCAAAAACCTTAATAGGACTTAAGGGTTTGCATCAGAAGCTTTAGTTTAGGTTAGAATAGGTTGTAAGAATTGATTTCTGATTTTTAGGTAGTTTATAACATATACTTTCTCTGTTTTAGGTTTACTAGGTGGTTTAAAAACTTTTTTGTCAGCTTAACTATAAGCCCAAAATTAGCAAAACAACTTAGTTTTAGCCTATTTTCAACCATTTCATTTTACTTGTTCTTGGTGATATGTGATTGTGTATGTGTTTTAAATTGTTTTTATTGATTGTACAAACAACCCAATAAGCCAACTGCTTCTTGGGGTTTATTGTATTTTAAAAAAACAAAACAAAAAACAAGGTATGGGACTCGAACCCAAGATCTTCCATTTTCAAACCAACAGAGTTAGCTCTTGTCCCTAAATAATAACGTTAATATTAATAATAATCATATTAATATCCTTATCCTTATCCCCCTAGGTTTTTCACCCAAACCAAATTATTCCATTTAAACAATTCAACCAAATAGTTAGGGGTTAACAATTAAAATAGATGTATTAATAAAGGATGTTTCAAATTGGTGTGTTGCTTCATCTTGCCGTTTTTCTTGATCAACATGGTGCATACATCATCGCCACTGATAGGTTAACATTTATACATTCGTTAATTTAGTTTCTTTTAGATTAAATTATGGTTTTTATTAATAGGTTTTTGTTTTTCCCCAATTTTTGTAGTGTAAAATTAGGGTTTCTCAATTTACGTTAATAAATGTGTGTTTGGGTTTAGTGTAGTTTGATTCAGTTGGGATGTGTGTTTTTGGTTAAAAACTTGAAGCTTAACATCCCGATTTGTGTGTTGATGTTTGTTAGGTGTTAATTATTTTTTTAGTGATAGCCTTGTCAAGTTTTGGTTAAATGGTTAACTTATTTTATTAAGAGTGACACTAAACCTGTTAATACATGCTAAATGTTATAAAGGCAAGACTGAAAGGACTTGTTCATTCAGGTTGTGCGCATATTAGATGCAAAATTATAGTACTTTCCTAAGTGTAAAGAAATAATATAAGTCAGGCTAGGAGAGGCAAGATGATAGGTTTAAATCAGTATGAGAGTTGTTTAGAGGATCATTATGGAATGTGGTGGTCATATGCCTACGAGATTCTTAGATACAACCCAGGTTCAACATGTAAGATTAGTGTGACGCAATGCTAGATAGTAAGAACTATTTTAGTTAGTTAAATAATGGTTGGTTGGTTGGATGTATAGGGGAAATAATATAATTTTCTTGTAGATGCAGGGTATTAAGTTGGACCATCATAATGATAAATTCTTGTGTTTGCAGGGTATTATTGAAGCTGCAAAAGAGGTTATTCAGATAGCCGAGCATAGACAATATGCTATTTTGATTTATGCTAATTTCCAGAAGAATCTATTATGGATATTGAGTTCAGATAAGTTTATACTTTTCTCAGTTTTTTTATTGTTATAATCGTCATTGTAGGAATTAGTTTGAACTGAAAATCATTTTCACAATAGGAGTGTGTTGTTTTATTATTATGGTTCTCATACACCTAGAAATACAGCCCGTTTCCTCTTCAAGGTAGATATCGCCATGATTCCCCCTTTCTTGTGAACGTCATCTTCTTGCCCAATAATGGAATCCAATATAGCACCTATAGATGCACCAACATTTTTTAGTTTATCCTAAATATGTACGGACCTCTTACTTTGCCCATCGCATTCGCTTTTTCATTGGTATCAATAGCATCAAATAAATAAACCATTTCTGTTAAATGGTCAAAGTTTTTCGTTCCCAGTTCCCAGTTTTGGCGCTTCTAGGGGTAGCAAATGGTCCGAGTCATCATTTTGACTACTCTCACTTTTAGTTTCATTTTCAGTATCTGAGTACTCTTTTTCAGTTTGAGTATCTGGATTCGTCTATGTGTGGACACATTCATTCACTGAGTATCCGGATTGATCCAATCTTGGATTATATTTAGATACTAAATTCATAGTGAAAGTGAGAGTATATTCAGAGTGATGACCCGGAACATTTTCTACCCAAGGATGCGTCAAAAGTGAGAAGTGGAATGTAGAAACTTTGACCAGTCAACGAAAAAAAAGGGTCGCTCATTAAAGACCAAACTGGATTATTTAGTTGATACTATTGATACCCATGAAAAAGCGAATGTGAAGGGCAAGTAAGAGGTCCGTACATAAAAAGGATAAACTAAAAACTATTGGTGCATCTATATATGCTATTTTGGATTCCATTAATGGGCAAGAAGTCGAAATTCACAAGAAAGGGGGAATCATGGCGATATCTACCTTTAAGAGCAAACGGGTTGTATTTCTAGGTGTATACTATCAACAACTGTATTTTGTAGCTATCCGTGACATCTGACTTTGTAATTACATGAATTATTTTGGTACATTCTGAGTGGATGCTCCAGTTATGTTGAACTTCAATCTATCTTTTCTAAGAGATGAGGATAGAAGCGGCTAAGAAACGGATGGTGGAATAGCATTGGAAAGAAATTGATGCTATACAAAGACTTGACGAAGAGGATCCGTACGAAACAGAGGCATATTATGACGGATGGAATAGCATTGGAAAGAAGTTGCTTCTATACTAAGACTTGAAGAAGATGATCCGTACGAACCAGAGGCAGATTATGACAAGGAAGCCGAGGAAAAAGAGGCTTGGGATTATGACGAGTTACATGTAGCATTTGATCTTGAAAAAACACCGAAACTGTAATCGATCTATATATGTCATGTTAACTTTTTGTAATGGAACATCCTAATCTTTTATATCAGATCAATTAAAATTCAATCAATAGTTTGTTCATCCATTTTAATTGGTTAAGTTATATTTCTTTGTGTTCTCAACATGATTTATTTAGAGTGGTTTCCCTTTAACAAATGCTACTATCAATTTTTGGTGTTGTGCACTTCTACGCAAATGCAGCCTATGAAGATGGCATAATTTATAGCTATAAGTAAACACTTGGGTAAGATACGTGCTAGGTACTCGTATGAATAGTAAGATTTTTGTTATTTAAGTATGTGTTTGACCCCTGCATAGTGAATCAACAAGTTGTTATAATGCTCAGAAGTAGAGATAATGTTATGAATATTTTTGTTTGTTTTTTATGTTTATCTATGCGGTCCTATTCTGGATTCAGGTAGTAGGACTAACAGATGTTTTAGGTACAGGCTATTTGAAATTATGCATTCCGTTGGTTGCAGTCTATGGATACATATTTGTGAGGACATATGTTGTGATTGAAGTTGATTGTCTGGTTATTGAGTTTAGATAAGTTTTTACTTTTCTAACTTTGTTCTTGTTGGAATCAGTATTATATGAATTAGTTTTAACTGAAAACAAAAAATGTATTCATTAAACATAACAGAATTACCCTAAACATCATAAAGGAGATGTAATTTCAAATTAAAAATCACAATTTAGGTGATTTCTCACCACTAAAAGCTAAATGCAGGTTATCATAATCAATATTCTCTATATCGTCTACTTCATATTCTTCTTCCTCAGGCTCCGACGGATATTCTTCTTCAAATGGAATACCAACCGCATCGGCTTCTCTCAACTCAGCTTCACGTTGTTCTCTCAACTCAACTTCAAGCCTTTCTCTCAACTTAGCTTCACAGTGTTCTCTCAACTCATCTTCACGTTGTTTTTGGTCTGCTTCAACCCTAGCCTCTTCAACAATCTCCTTTTCCCAAGCTTTTTGATATTCAGCTTCTAGGGGGTAGTAACATTCATCAAAAACATCATCCCAAACCCAATAGCCAGCATTCTTTGTTTTATCTGCACTCATATTCACTTGATTATCAACGTCAGCCATTTTGTTCGTGGCACCATCATGTTCGTCTTCCCTTCTTTGTTTCCTGATACACATATACTTATTAATTAGCAATTACATATATATAAATTATATTGATTCCAAACTAAGTTAATTAAAAACAGACTTACTTGTTGTCGACCTTAGGTGAACTTTCAATGTTGGCTTCACTTGCAGATCTTTTGACTGTAGACTTCATTTTTTGCAAAATAATCCAAACAATATATTTTGCAATAATTTTTCAGATATTTGATTGATATTGTTGGAATGGTTCAATTTTATACACCTTGAAAGTGAAAATCAAAGATCACACGCCTAATACAGATTTAATGCAAATACATGAATGTAATTTATTAAGTATGTAGTTTCCATACTAAAACCAAGATTTTTATAGTTTTCCAATGTAATAAATAGCACATAAATATGAATGCAGAATTTAAAAACATCAGTACATACCAATCTGTCCATTATCATCTTGCATATATACATTGTAGTCGGTTATTGGAGTCACTTCGATAAAGTTAGACATTTATAATATGTGAAACTTAAGAGCAATAATACAATATGCAATGTTTTAGATGAAAATCATGCATACATATAGTAGTGAAAACTAATAACATCAACCATATATTTGAGTTTGACCATTGATGGGATTGTGAGTATATGGTTTTAATGGGATTACAACTATCTAGTTATAATATTAACTTAGTTTATATAAATAGGTTTTAGTTTACAAAAATATATTATCTAACGAAATATACATGATTTTGGTGATACTTAAATAATGTATGACAAAACATCCCTATAATATAGCCACGTAAACAAACACTTCGTGTGACCACGTATAGCATCATGAATTTTGCCACACAACCACTGAATGTAACTAACATAAAGGTTGAGATCACATTTTGCTCTCAAACATAGTGACGCGACTATTTCACATGTGACTATTTTGAATGTATTGGTCACACATAATCACATTATAAAGTGGCCATAAATATAATTTAGATACACATTTGTGTCATCGTGTGACTATTGTAAAGAAGTTAGTCACATGATCGTGGGACGGTTTAGTGTGACGAGATATGACTCTTGGTCACTCTTATAGTTATAGGAGACTAAAGTTTCAAACTTACTTTTCCGTTGTCACACAATAAAAATTCATATGTGGTAAAGTATTGAGCAAAAATTTGAAGTCACGTTTAAATAATATGTAACAAATGAGGCTATATGATTTAACCACATACACAATTAACTCACGTGACCAAACATGAAGTGTGGTCACATTGTTCAAGTATGTAACACATAATTGTCACATACGCATATGTATAGTGTGGCTGATACTTCAAACTAATTTGCATTATGTCACACGGGCAAAATTGTGCGTGGCTAGATGGACCTGGTAAAATTAGCACTTGCGTCTAGTCACATCAATACTCATATGTGTGACAGATAAAAATCAAAATAGTCACCTATATGGAGTTCAAGTGTGGCTGTGTATTTGATTCTAGTGAGTTTTGTCACATACTTATCTGATAGTGTACCTGTTCAAAAATCAAGATGTGTGACGTATTCCACATTTTGTACTAGTGGTTGTAGACTTATTCAACAACCATACCGTGCTTACGAAGTCAACACTTTTCGTAGAATCATGTATTCAGGTATCATAATGCATAACATGATTTTAGAAGATCAAAACCTGGCGGTTGTTGATTGAAAGCATGTTTATTCAAGTCCCGCAAGCTCAATGCAGTCAATGTGGGTCGATCAATGTGGAACTCAACGTCGTCAAGCAAAGGAATTACGTGACAGAGATACGCATCTAGTTTATAACAAGACCTTATGAACCATCTTTGGCGTGAAGTCGAGGAAGCTCAAGAAGAAGAAGACAAATATGAAGACTAGTTGTCGAGGCGTGGTTTTTATTTTTTGTTTTTATTTAATGTTTTTTTTGTATTTTTATTTTTATTTTTGAAGTGTTTTTTTTTTGGTAATGGCTTTTTTTTATTTCATAATGTAATTTGTATTTTTAGTTTATGAATGAAATCTGTTTTTGTTTAAAGAATGAAATAATTGTTGGGGGGTTTTATGAAAAAAAGTGGTGTTAGTTGGGGTTATGATTAGAGGGATTGATATTTGGGTGTTACTACATTCAGCTATCTACCTTCTTGCTGGTTAATTTTCTATATGTTTCCCGTAAAAAAAACAACAAAGATTCTTTTTTTCTTCGAAAGGAAATTTTTTTACAACTCACACAACTATCTCATAATTTCTATCTCACATGTCTCCACCGAGAGTTGAACTCACAACCTTAAGATTAGAGGGTCACTCACATACCACTACTAGAAAATTGGGCAACAATGACGGTCAAATCCGTCAGTAATCCGTCAATGATGGCTATTACTAACGGATTGCCAACCAAAAATTCGCGTCGGTAATATCGCTGTCGGTAATTTCACTAACGGCTTTTACCGACGGACTTTAAAAACTGCTAACAGAATCTTCCGTTGGTAATCCATCATTAATTACTAACAAACTGCCAACGGATGTTACCGACTAACATTACTGACGGATTACCAACAAAATTCCCAAATAAATTTCGGACATATTCTACCGACGGAAATTTTGTTGGTAAACGACTACCGTTTAATCACTTTATCGACATACCACATCCACAGTTGAGAACGACATATACGGTTTGAGAACGATAGTAGGCATACAATACCATTCAACATTCAAACTATAAGTTCAACATAACAAAATAATATCTAGAAGAACTTAGATTAAATTCGTGTTCTAACATCCACAAATCAACATACGGATTAACTTTGGAATCACAAGATCAACGTAACAAAATGCTGATTATATTCGATAATAGCAAAAGATGCTACCGTCAACTATATATCAGTTAGGTGAAGAGGTTGGTGATTTTCCAAGAACAATATCTTGGAACTCCTTTAGCTTGGCTTGCCATTCACGACGATCAGCTTCTCGTTGGTCCTCAAACTCCTTCCTTAAAGCGATTTCACGAAGAGCTCCATCTTCACGTTGCTTCTCCAACTTTTCTTCTAATTGAAGTACCTAAAATATAAATACATCAAAACATACACATATGAGTATTAAATTACTATATCAAGCTGTCAAATGGGTTGAACATGCTCAACAGCACGTGAATATAAAATGGGTCGAACAAGAAAATTTTTGGTTGGTCATATACACATCCTAGAAGTTTACAAATGGTTCTGTAAGACTCGTTAATTAACTAACTAAAACACATTTGTTATCCTCTATTCGTCGTAAATCTTAATTAATAAGGCCGTTAGAATATGAATATGTACTTGATCTAATGTACTGATTAGTGATCACAACAGCTCATATTCTTAATTTCCAATCACAGTTTGGTATCTATGTGACTAAAGAGTTTTTATAGCTTTTTTATTTATTTTAATGTTCACTGGTTACTGAAATATGTTTTGTAATCTAACGTAATGCTCTAGTTTAAGTTTCTATATTTATGCTAACTGTAAACAGATTATATAATCTGACCCGATAACCCAATTCAACCATAGTATCGGTTTCTAAAAGAAACAATGCAAGATCAGTTTCAAGCTAAGACAATTATTTCTAACCTAAAACCACCCATTTTGTTATATTCGAACATGTAAGATCAGTTTATACCTAAAAACTCATTTTAACCCAATATAATCCATTTTTTGTATTCTAGCGCATATAGTGTGCTTCAACCCCAAAAATGACTTTTATTCAGCCAGTACTTGCTGTATATAAGAAAAGCTGTTAGGACCATTGGAATAGTTAATTGTAATAGGTAGACTAGGAGGTATGTAGTTCCTCCTGGTCATAGTAGTAGTAGTAGGAGCAAGTCGTGCTCCTGGTCCTAGTTAAAGTCAAACTTTATTATTTATTTATTATTCGGTTAGGATATGCATGAGATATGTTAGGAAAGGATATGCATATCAATTTTACACGTTTTGTTTAATGATGTATTAGGGTTTCCTTGTAGTATAAAAGGAACCTTAGGCAGAAGGGTTAGACACACCTTCATCAAACGTAATTCTAGTCATTATCAATATTAGAAATCCTTAGAAAGGATCAAGTCATTATAGTTATTCTGTTCTTCTTTATAGTATTTGTATTCCGCACTTATATTGTGTATAGAGTCTCTCTGTGAATAGACTTGTGATTACAGAAGTCGTTCACCGTTCCTGACAGGCTGCAAGATCCACATCTAGTGGACCTAACAAGTGGTATCAGAGCCTGGGAGAGTCTCTGTACAAGAAGAATCAATTTTTCTTATTACTAACATTTTTGTTTAATCATGTCTGCCTCAAGTTCTACTCAAACAGGAGAAGAAAGCACTCCTAAAACTCTGCAACCTCAGCAGATCGTTGCTACGGTTTCTAACACAAATGGTAAGTTTCCTCTTCTGAAAAAGGACGAGTATGATAGTTGGGCAATGAAGATGGAATGGTGGATCACCAACACTGATCAAGACCTTTGGAAGGTTATTCTGAATGGGAACAGCAGGAAGTTGACTGGAAGAGACAAGAATGGTAATATTACTCTTCTTGACCCTAAAACTCATGAAGAGATCATAGCCATTCAGAAGGAGGTCAAAGCAAAAACTATTTTGCTTCAATCCCTTCCTGATGATCACATGGGTGACTTCTACCATTTGGATGATGCTAGAGAGATCTGGAATGGAATAAAAGCAAGGTTTGGTAGGAATGAGGAGTCAAAGAAAATGCGAAGATCCATGCTGAGAGATGAATTCACAGGAATTCAAAATCTCAGAAACTGAAGGTATTCATCAAGGGTATGAGAGGTTCCAAAAGATATTGAGCCAGTTGAATCAACTTCGGTCGAAACCTGACGATGGTGATATTAATGCAAGATTTCTTAGAGCCTTACCTTACTCATGGAATCAAGTGGTAATCTCTCTAAAAGCAAAAGGTGGGCTTGACTATCTCAACTTTGATGATTTATTTCATAAGCTCAAAACTTTTGAACCTCATGTGAGAGGATATTCAAGTGATTCCTTTCCCACTCCTGCTAATTCTGCCCTTGTGAGTTCTATGGCATCCAGTCCAATGTCTTATGCTAGTAGTCCGAGCAATACTGTGTCTTCTCAACATACTTTTCAGCATACTTCTGCTCCTAAACCAACAGCCAAGTCTGGTAGCATGGTAGAAGCTGTTCTTCATTCTTTTGTTGCTGACGTTGATGCTCAACAGCAACTTGCTTTTGATGACTTCAAACAGGTTGATAAACTCGACCTGGATGAAATGGATCTCAAATGGCAGATGGCCATGCTCACTCTTAGGGTTCACAAGTTTGAGAATAAAGCAGTACGTAAATTTAATTACAACCCACGAGAGCCAACAAGGTTTGACAGAAGCAAGGTTTGATGCTATAACAGCCAGCAGCAAGGTCACTTTGTAAAGGAATGTCCTAACAAGAATGCCCAGGAGAAGAGCAGATATTCAGCTTTTAAGGTTCAGGAGGTAAGGGATGACAAGAAGGCATTGGTATCTGTTGACTCTATGGTCAACTGGAATGATCATCAGACTACTACATTGGAATCAGCTGAGTCCTCTACTGACGTGTTTGCAATGATTGCTGGAAATCTATCTGATGCAGAGGAAGCAGACGAGTTTGCTCTTATGGGCATCTCACCTCAAGTACAACATTGTCCTCTTGGTTGTCATGATAAATATTCAGAATTGTTTTCCCAATATAATGACTTAAATGATCAGAATGATAAGTATTTTTTAGAGGTTCAAGCCTATAAGGCTTCTTTAAACACATTGGAACAACAAAAGAGGTGGCTTCAAGATACTCAACGTGAGTATGAGGATAAGATTAGGATACTGAGCATCGATTTAGAAAACACAACAAATATGCTTAAATACACAGAAAAGGTAAAAGATGACAGTATCAAAGAAAAACAAGAGATGAAAGAAAGATTAGATGCTACACTGTTGAGATTTGAAAAATGGCAAAAGGCACCTAAAAATCTTTCAAAATTAATCAATAGTAGCATGTCTGGTAGGACTAAAAGAGGGTTAGGATTTGATAAATATATTGATTCAGAAGATGTGTTTGATTTATCTTTTTCGAGTGTCTTTGATGCCGACAAAGAGGAAGAGGGAGAACCTAGTTACAATAGGTTTAAACCAGCAGCAGCAATGCATGCTGTCCCTCCACCTCTTACTGGAACTTTCATGCCCACTTCTAGGCATAATGACTTGGATGGATCACAGATGCATGAGTCCCCAAAAAGTTCTACTAATTCTAATGACTTTGTCTCATGTACTTTCAGTGACAAAGCCAGTGACTCTGCATCAAGTGGTTCAAGTGAAGATTCGAGACCTACAAGTTCCAAGTCGAATGATCATGCTGCTACTGGTGCTAGGAAGTGTGAAGAGAGAGTTACTTTTAATTCAACAGTGTCTAGTCCTGGTTTATTGAGTCCTATGAAGATTGATCCTCCTAGAATTGTGTGTAATAAAGTTAGCAGTATGAAACAATGTCATTCTAATAAAAGGTCGATTAAAACATGTTTTGTTTGTGGAAATGCATTTCATTTGATTAAAGATTGTGATTTTTATGACAAACATTCTTCTGTTCATCAAGCATTTCCTGCTCCTGGTCCACCAGGAGTTGTTCCATATTCTTCTAGAAGACTCAATCCGAGTGCTCAATCGTTTTCTTCTTCTAGAAGGACCTCTCCATTAGCTTATGATCATTGGAGAACCATTGGATTAACCCCAAATAGAACAACCAGTAACTATTTTCAGAATTTTAATCCAATTTATCCACATAATTTTGACCACATGTATTTTGGATTGGGAAATTTGGGAACTGCTGTTAAGCCCTCGGCAGGTTGTTCTTGGTCAAACAACAATACCAATATGATAAATAGGCAACCAAAGAACAACGGTGGATCTCATCAATCTTCTTGGCTATCTACTAAAGATCCACAAGGCAGGCTCAAACCTGAAAAGGTTTGGGTCCCCTTAAGATACTAACATTTGCATCTTTATTATCTTGTTGTTGTAGGTTACTCCATACCAAGATCCTACTCTAGGAATTGTTGATAGTGGATGCTCTAGGAGCATGACAGGAAATAAAAGTCTTCTATCTAACTTTGTACCATTTCAAGGCGGCAAGGTCTATTTTGCTGGAGGTGAAGGCAGGATCACTGGCAAAGGAACAATTCAGACGCCCATTCTTAATTTTGAGCAGGTCTACTATGTGGAAGCACTTCAACACTTCAACTTGATATCTGTCTCTCAGATTTGTGACAAGAAGCAGTTTGTCCTCTTTACGGATACTGATGCACTTGTGCTATCCAAAGACTTTAAACTTCCGGATGACTCACAGGTTCTACTCAGAATCCCTAGAAGACACAATCTCTATAGCATCAAGCTGAATGAAGTCAACCCTACTGGTCAACTAGCATGTTTGGTTGCTAAAGCCTCAGAAGATGAAGCCACTCAATGGCGCAGAAGGATGTGACATGTGAACTTCAAGACCATTCACAAACTAGCAAATATGAACCTGGTCTCTGGTTTACCTCCTAAGTCATTTAGAAATGATATTAATTGTCTTGCTTGCAGCAAAGGCAAACAACATAAAGCATCCTTCAAGGCCATTACTGCTCTCAGTCTTATAACTGAACCATTGCAGCTACTACACATGGATTTATTTGGTCCTACCTCTATTAGGAGCATTGACCACAAACAATTCTGTCTGGTGGTAACTGATGGCTATAGCAGGTTTACGTAGGTTTTCTTCATGGCTGCCAAGAGTGAGACCTACTCAATTCTAAAAGATTTTATTACCCTTATAGAGAATCAGTTGTCCAAGAAGGTTAAAGGTATTCGATGCGATAATGGAACCGAGTTCAAAAATAAAGACCTCATAGCACTTTGTAATTCTAAAGGCATCAAAAGAGATTATAGTGCAGCAAGAACTCCTCAACAGAATGGCGTGGCAGAAAGAAAGAATAGGACTCTAATAGAAGCAGTAAAAACAATGTTTGTCGATTCCAAGCTTCCAACCATGTTCTGGACAGAAGTTGTTAATACTGCAAGTTATGTTTTGAATAGAGTTTCTATTACAAATCCTCACAAGAAGACACCTTATGAGCTCCTAATAGCAAAAGTTCCAAATATTGCTCGTTTGAAGCCATTTGGGTGTCCTGTCACCATTCTGAATACTAGTGACTATTTGGGGAAATTTGATGGCAAGGCAGATGAAGGATACATTGTGGGATATTCAGCTCACTCTCGGGCTTATCGTGTCTACGCCAAGCGAGTAATTGAAACTATAAATCTCAGGTATTTTAAAGAGAAGTCAAACATCCAAGGCAAGGGTCCTGAATGGTATTTTGATCTTGATTATCTTAGTGATTCATTAGGATATTTTCGTTTCAAAACTAACCATGATGCAGGTCCACAAGTGTTTGCAACTTCTAGTACAGGTGCTCACTCTAGTCTTTCCGACTGAGATGCCGAGGATGATATTTTTGTTGTTCCATCCTACTCCACCACAGTCTCTCCTACTCCTCCTAGTGATGCAACTCCATTGGATGTATTGGATTCACAAGTAGCTCTTGACACTCTACTCAAACAACAACAAGAAGCTACTACAGCAGCTGCTCAAGTTGGCTTTGAGTTTCCCTTGAATACGCCTACTGACAAAGCTGCTCCTAGTACTTCAACTACTACTCCTAGTGCTAGTTTAACACCTATTGGTAGTCCGGCTAGTGAGTCTACTTCCCATACTCGATTCTCCAGTCCTTCTGATTTGGGGAACCATCAAAAGAAGTCTTCTACCAAGCTGGATGATATTCATAAACAACCAATAGATGGCATTTTCAATGCTGCTTCATATGATGATGACTTTGTTGGGGATCTTAATAACTTGGCACCAGAAGTGGAGGTAGCTTCCAATCCAGTGTTGCAATCACACAAAGATCACCCTACTACTCAAATCATTGGAGATCCTGGTTCTACTGTCAAGACACGCAGAATGCATAAGAAGGCCACGTCTGATCATCATGCTCTTGTGAGCTATATTGAAGATCAAAAGCGTAATAATCATACGGACTTTCAACACTGTTTGTTTGCTTGTTTTCTTTCACAGGTGGAACCTAGATCAGTCTCTCATGCTCTTGAGGATCAAAGTTGGGTGGAAGCTATGCAGGAGGAAATGCAGCAATTCTTGTTTTAGAATGTTTGGATCCTAGTTGACTTGCCGGATGGAAAGACAGCCATTGGTACCAAATGGATTCTCAAGAACAAGAAAGATGCACGAGGTATTGTGGTGAGAAATAAGGCGAGATTGGTTGCACAGGGTCATACACAACTTGAAGGCATTGACTACACTGAAGTTTTTGCTCCTGTTGCTCGGATTGAGGCCATTCGTCTGTTTTTAGCTTTTGCTTCCTATATGGGTTTTACAGTTTTTCAGATGGATGTCAAGAATGCATTTCTCTATGGCAAGATTGATGAGGAAGTTTATGTCACTCAACCTAAGGGCTTTGTAGATCCACTTCATCCCAAGAAAGTTTACAAGGTGGTCCAGGCTCTTTATGGACTTCATCAGGCTCCTAGAGCTTGGTATGAGCATCTCTCAACTTTCTTGTTGAAACATGGCTATAGAAGAGGCACAATTGACAAAACACTATTTCTTAAGAGGAACACCAAGGGCATTATCCTTGTTCAGGTGTATGTGGACGATATTATTTTTGGTTCTACTAAAAAGGAATGGTGTGATGAGTTTGAACAGCTGATGAAGGGTGAATTCCAGATGAGTGTTATGGGAGAGCTTACATTTTTCCTTGGTCTTCAAGTCAAGCAACAGTTGGATGGGATCTTCATAAGCCAAGATAAATATGTTCATGAGATCCTTCAGAAGTTTGACATGGATCCTCTTAGACCAGCAGCAACACCTTATGAAGTTGCTAAAGTCAAACTCAAGAATGAGCCAGATCCTCCGGTAAATGTTCACATGTACAGGTCTATGATTGGCTCACTCATGTATTTGACTGCATCACGTCCGGATATCATGTTTGCAGTAAGTGCTTATTCTAGACATCAGGTGGCTCTAACGGTTTCTAACTTGAATGCAGTCAAGAATATTTTCAAGTACATCAAGGCTCAACCCAAGCTTGGCTTGTGGTATCCTAAAGAATCACCTTTTGTTCTTGAAGCATATAGTGATAGTAACTATGCAGGTGCTAATAATGACAGAAAATCTACTACTGGTGGTTGTCAATTTTTGGGTCGAAGACTTATTTCATGGCAATGCAAGAAACAGACGATCGTAGCTACTTCTTCAACAGAAGCTGAATACATTGCTGCTGCTAGCTGTTGTGGACAAGTTTTGTGGATCCAAAATCAGATGTTGGATTATGGGTTCAATTTTATGAACACCAAAATTTTCATTGACAACCAAAGCACTATCTGCATTGTGAAGAATCCTGTTGTTCATCAACGTACAAAGCATATTGAAATTCGGCACCATTTTATACGGGATGCCAATGAGAAGAAGTTGATACAGGTTCTTAAGGTTCATACTGATGATAATGTTGCTGATTTGTTGACAAAAGCCTTTGATGGTCCTCGGTTCAACCACTTGGTGGTTCACATTGGGATGGTCAATCCTTGAGACCTAGGATTGAGGGGAGGCTAAGCCTAAGGGGAGGCTTAGTGTACATATTTATTTGCACAGACTAACTTATTGGTAGATTTTAACAACATATTGAATGGGTTCTGGTGGTGTGTGTTACTCCTAGTGGAGGTTCTTGTTCACTTATGATGGTTGTCTTCATTCATAACTGGCTTCTAGTCCTTAATGGTTAGCTTCTAGTCGTTCTTTGTTGGCTTCTAGTGGATAAAAATCCTTCTTTGTCAAGTGATGGTTGCCTTCTGGTCTTGGTTTGGGACACTGTTCACTCTGTTGACTTCTGTTGACCACATTCTGCTTCTAGTGTTGACCATTGTGTGCTTTGACTTTTAGTCAACGCATGCATAGTCTGGTATATATCCTCTTATTTAGCTTTGGTAAATTGGGATTTGCAATTAAGGTTAAAAGGGGCAAGTGGTTACTTTGCAATAACTGCCTAATTTGAAAGGGCAACCCCCATTATAAGGGGTCAATGAATAGTTACTAAGACCATTATTTATGGTCAATTAACCCCCCTTGACTCATTCATAACACACACACATCCGCGCCTACTCTCTCAAACCCTAACAAATCATCTTCCATTCCTTCTAATCAACATCAATGGATGCCCTGGTATACCAACCTGCTCACAATAAGGTCGCTTATCTAGGAGATGGTCCACACCGTGATGAGTTCACTAACATTCTGGAATTCATTGACACTTCTAACCTCAGGTATGCTTTTACTGTGTGCCCTATTGTTTATGATAGTGTCATTCGTCAGTTTTGGGGTTCTGCTCAACTTGTGGCTGTGGTTGGTCGTCCACGTGAACTCCATGCTACCATAGATGGACGTTCTTATGTGGTTACTGAAGCTTCTATTCGGAGTTCCCTTCATCTTCAAGATGAAGGTGGTGTTGTTTCCATCCCCAATGCTGAGGTTTTGGAGGGGATGGATGCTATTGGGTACAATCATGGGGGGAAGTTTAACTTCTAAAAGAATCGGTTTTCCCCCCAATGGAAGCTTCTAGTGCACTTTTTGATTCATTGTTTAAGCCCCAAGTCTGGGAGTTGGGATGCTTTTCCTACTCCTTTGGCTACTGGTCTAATCTGCATAGCACAGGGTAGGGTATTTAATTTCTCTCGTTATTTGTTTGATGGGATGGTTAGCAATCTGTCTAGTGCTGGTTCTAAGAAGAAAATTTTGATGTATCCTAGGTTTTTACAACAGATACTTGTTTGTCTACCTCGTGATAGGGAGGAGCATGAGCCTTCTAAGCTTACCGCTAAAGTATACTATAACATGGCTCATGGGTTTAGCGGGGTGTGGAGGCCCCTTACTGATGCAATGTTGGGCCTTGCTCAGGGTCCTCCTGGTGTTGTTCCTCCGGTTGACCAAGCCGAGGAGGAACCTCAATTAGGTGATGACCCAATAGAGGAGGAGCATCCTGCTGGTGGTGCACCTAATGTGGTTGTGGAAGAGCAGGTTGCGGAGGTGGTGGTTGAAAGGCCATCCACTTCCAAGGCTTCTCCTTCTTCGATGCCACGTTCGTCTCCATTTGTGGATACCCCCCTCCTATTCCTGCTCCACACTCTTTTGATAAGCCTTCTGGTTCTCGTGCTCATGATGCTGACCCCTTTATTGCTTCTGGTTCCAATGACGCCTTCCCAGACCCAAGTCCTCTTGGTGGGAAAGCGGAGGAGCCTATTACACTTACTTCTTTACTTGATCTCATGCACAGGTACCATGAACGGATTCTTTCCTTGGAAGCAGATTTGAATCAACATCGTAAGCTTACCCGGGAATTTGTTCTTCCCATGGCTGATCGGATTAAAGCCTTGGAGACACAGCAGAGGCGAAAGAAGAAGCATGTGGTTCAATCTGATTCAGATGAGGAGGTTGAAGATCTTGTGGAGGATGGTTTGAATTTGTTGGCGAAGGCTGCCTTTGCTGATAAGTTGTATGATGATCTGCCGATTCCTCCTACTTCCTCCAGCATTCCTTCTCCTGCTGCTGTCCCTACACCAAATGAGGAAGTTGTTGGTACTACTGCTGGTTCCACTGCTGGTCCATCTCATGATCCAAAGGGAAAAGCCCCCATGACTGATGCTCCCTCACCCCCTCGCAAACGTACACGCAGACAACTTGAGGAGGATAGGTTGGGTGAGGAGGCTGCTCAAAGGATGCGAGCAGAAATTGACCAAGCTGCTCGGGCGGAGGAGGAAGCTCTTCAGCAGCAGAGACGTGAACAGGTGCAGCATGATGCTATGCATTGGGATGATAGCGATTGGATGCAGGTGTTGACTATACTTACCTCGGATTATTCCCAGTTTACTGATCTCTTGGGTTCTGATGTGAATGAGCATAATTGTATTCCTCGTGCAATGGTGTTAATGCGCAAGCAACAGTTAGCGCTTGCTGCTCAACTTCATGACAAACGTATGAATAGGCCTTTGACGAAAACTGAGGAGCGAAAGCAGATGCAGCGGTATGTGAAGTATCAGTCGGCTGCTTATTTTACTACTAGTTGGACATGGGAACGGGTTCGGGCATTGTCTTTTGATGAGCTGAAGGCGCTCTATGAATGAATGATCAAGCATCAGAGCACCCTAATTCCGGAACGTTTCATCTATCGTCCTCCTCCAGGTGTGGTGCCTACTTCATCACCTGCTGTTGCTACTTGTTCTACATCTGATGCTCCTCTTGGTTCTGCTGCTATTCCATCGGTTGTTGATGTTTCTACTGTTGGTACCACCCCTACACCTTTGGTTGCTCCTCCTGTTTCATCTCTAGGTCCTACTACCACCACCACCTATGCTACCACTACCACCACCACTACTACACCTGCTATGGCATCACCATCACCACCCGTGCCTGGTCCTCAACCTATTCCTTTTTCTGGTGCAGCTTCTGTTGATCCTTTGGTTGGGCAAGCTATTGATTCTACTTCTGCTGATCCCACTCCTGCTGCAAAGGTAAAGGTAAAGGTTGAACCCTCGCCTAGTGCTCCCACTCCTCGCCGTTCCATCCACAAACAATTGGCTCGACGTGCCAGACGTAGCAAGTCTGTTCCCTATGAGAAGCGTGCTCCCGAAAATCTTATTGATGCAGCTTCCGATAGTGACTCAGAGTTGCCATTGGGTAATGGATCTATTACAGGTTGGACGGTTACGCCTTCCACGACTCTACATGGTACTGTCTCCCATAGGATTACCATTAGTGATGGTTATGTGCGGTATGCTTCGGGTTTGCACGGTATTTTGTCATGGGCGGATCGAAAGGATCTTATGGCATTGTATGGGTTTGTGGATGCTGGTATGCCTGTTCATCCTAGTGAAGTGCCCTCCTGGCCTGGTCTGAGAATATGGGCTGATTTGAAAATGATGCTTGATTCCCCTCCCCATGCTCCTGTTTCTGGTGTCTGGAAGGACCAGCCACAATGGGTCATTCAGCGATGGAAGTTATATGTTGGCTGTGGTGTGCATGTGTTAGAGTTGGAGTCTGGTCTTATGGTGTTCATGCTCACAGATTTGGATTATCCGTTGACGATTGCTTCGATGGAGGCCATGCTTGCTTGTCACTTGCAGATTTCTAATGCCCCTTCCGGGAATGAGTCTTCTATGGCAACTACACTGGTGGAAGGGATCCAAGCTCGTTTGCAAGCTGATAAGGTGGCAGCTTCTGGTCTGTGATATGGTTGGTTTGTAAGTTTTTATGTTTAGTGTTTTTTGTTTATCTGTTAATACTGCAATTCTTTTCACCAATATGTATAGTGATTGGTGACTTTCATTTATTATAGTTAATAAAAAAAATACAAATAAAAATGAAAAAAAAAGAAAAATATACTTTTTATATAATATCTGCTTATACTTTAAACAAATCCTGGATTTTACACTTGTGAATAATATACCATCTGCTGATTCAAACTTTGGGTTCCTGTTGCTGATTCACACTTGTGCTGGTTGCTTGTTTCATCTGGTGTTGGACTTGGTCCTCACAACAAATGGCCCTCAACTCACCATGTCTCACCGACAAGAAAGAGTTGATTCACCTTGAGGGTATGGCTCCTGGTGTGATTCTCAAATCCGTTGATGGTTGCCAGGTTACCCAAAACTGGATGGTTTTCACTTGCCATGGTCCTAGACTGAAAAGTGGCTAATCCAAGGGGGTACGGCTCTTGGTAAAGATTTTCTCAAATCTGTTGATAGCTATAATAGCTTGCTTAAAGCTATAGGGTTTTCAACTCACCGATGCTTCATTGCTAAGAGTTGGCGAGTCCAGAAGGGTACGGCTTCTGGTAAAGACATATCAAATCCGTTGACGGTTGTGATGGTTTGCCTAAAATCATCAGGGTACCCCCACTCACCATTGATTCACGTTCTAAGAGTTGGGCTGGGTTCTGGTCTCCCAGGGTGATGCTTATTCCACCAGAAAGACTGGCTAGCCCAAGAGCGAGCAGCTACTTGGTAAAGGCTCATCAAATCTGCTCATGTTGTTGTAAAGATTCAACACGATGCTGATTTGTTTCAAGCTTTGGAGAAGCTTCTAGTGTTCCATGTTGCGGCGGTTCTTATGTTTCTTATCTTGTTGATGCTGCTGTTTCTTTTGTTGTTTCAATCCTCAAGCTTTATTGAACGTTTTACCAGGAAACTTGAACTCAACAGGTCAAATTCAAGTTTAGGGGAGGATTGTTAGGACCATTGGAATAGTTAATTGTAATAGGTAGACTAGGAGGTATGTAGTTCCTCCTAGTCATAATAGTAGTAGGAGCAAGTCGTGCTCCTGGTCCTAGTTAAAGTCAAACTTTATTATTTATTTATTATTCTGTTAGGATATGCATGAGATATGTTAGGAAAGGATATGCATATCAGTTTTACACGTTTTGTTTAATGATGTATTAGGGTTTCCTTGTAGTATAAAAGGAACCTTAGGCAGAAGGGTTAGACACACCTTCATCAAACGTAATTCTAGTCATTATCAATATTAGAAATCCTTAGAAATGATCAAGTCATTATAGTTATTTTGTTCTTCTTTATAGTATTTGTATTCCGGACTTATATTGTGTATAGAGTCTCTTTGTGAATAGGCTTGTGATTACAGAAGTCGTTCACCGTTCCTAATAGGCTGCAAGATCCACATCTAGTGGACCCAACAAAAGCTAATATAAACAAACCTTTGATGTTGAGTCCTCTTGATGAGATCTGCAAGTAGATGGTGTTGAAGGCATACCGGTCACCAAAAAGTGGGGATCCAACAACGAACTAGTACCAAACGTTCTCCCCTTTACTTTTCCACCACTAGAGTTGAGCCATAAATCTATATCACCAACTGGATGAAGAGACTTATCTGGCCCATGCTTTATTAATAGCTTCTCTTTGTATGTTTCCTATAAGGTTTGTGAATTGGTTAAAATAACACATTAAACAGCTAAAAATACATATAATTCAAAGGAAATTGAGAGAATATACCCCAACTGTTTTGGTCTTTGGGGTAATGTACTCCCCTTTTTGTGAGTGTGTATCTTCAAATAGAACTTGAAAACTAATAGGGGCCCCTGTTTCCTTTTCCTACAAAAACAGTTGATTAAGATTTGATAAAAATGGTATATATAAGGGTTGATATAAACAATTAATAAACCGGCACATATAGAATGCTTACATTGTTTAACCTATGTTGAGTCATGGTAACTGATCCACAAGTATGCTTCCCTACATATCCATCGTCTTTTGTGTTTCTGTTTTGAGATGCTTTTCTTGACTTCGCTCTCTATTTCGGGTTGTTCCACACCCTACTAATAAGATCCTACCAATAGTCGTCTTTCATCCAGTTTGGGCCGCACTCCTCGAGGAGGGATTAAATTTCTCCATTAAAAACTATGTCAGTGGCCTCAGTGTTGGAAATACGTTTTTCGTATTAGAAACGATCGGTCACTCCAACAATAGTCTAAGTAGTAGCTCGTAGTTTAGTTTTACTAATATTAAGCAAACAAGGCTAAGCCAAGCCTACAACATGTGTAGGTCGGCCCAACTTGTAAGCCCAAGCCCATCTCATAGGCTTGGGTATATAAACCCTCTCTATAGATGGAGAGGTTGTGGTTTTCATTTTTCAATTTACACATAGTTCTTTCATTTCTCTCTTTAGAAGTGTGTGAAATCATCTATCTTTCTATCTCTTTCTCTCTCTAAACATAAGCTAGATTTACAATATCATACAAATGGTATCAAGAGCCATGGGATGATTGTATTGTTTATGTGTTTGTGTTCTTGATTTTAGTAGCTTTTGTCTATTAAACCCACGTCCAATTTTTTTTTGTGTTTTTATGGTTTTTTCTTGATACAAATCTTTTACATAGTTGTGGTAGAGATTTGGTATATTTACTTTTGCTAAAAACACAACATTTATGGGTGTTTGGATCATTTTTGGCTTAAAATCTCGAATTCGGTTTGTTTTGTCCGAGAAAAGTGGGAATATTGTACACTGTTGTACTATTGCGAAAGAAGTGCTTGATTTTCCATCGCAAAGCTTAAGGGTTTATGTATTGCGATCCATATTGCGATTCACATTGCGATTGGTGTTCATTTGTGATATTGCGATCCATATTGCGATTCACATTGCGATCGGTGTTCATTTGTGATATTGCGATCCATATTGCGATTCACATTGCGATTGGTGTTCATTTGTGATATTGCGATCCATATTGCGATTCACATTGCGATTGGTGTTCTTTTGTGATATTGCGATCAATATTCAGACCCACATTGCGACAGAACTTGTTTTTGTGCATTGCGATAGAGATTCAGTTAGACATTGCGATAGCTTAGTTTATTGCGACAGGTTTATTGCGATAGGATTATTGCGATAGAGATTATTGCGATAGGTGTTTATTGCGACAGATTGTGATATTGCGACAGAATTTATTGTGATAGGCTGAAACATTGCGACTGAATTCTTTTTGGGCATTGCGACTGAATTCTTCTTGGAATTTTTGGTTTATCGAGAACAATTATTAGGGGATTTTAACATTATTTCTCGACTTCAACACACAATAACAAACACATTTACTTTCTCTCATTGTTCGATCAACATTTGTAAATCTTAACTTATCAAAATGGAGTACACATCTCTTACGGATAAGTCCATCCTCTCGGGTACGGATAATCGTCCACCAATGTTGGAGAAGACTATGTACGAGGATTGGACTTCCCGAATGGAACTTTACATGTTGAACAAAGAAAATGGACATCTCATTTGGGCATCGGTGCTCAATGGACCATTAGATTATGGTACTGTGACGGAAGGTACATTTACTCGTCCTCGCACAACGGGTGAATTGACCTGAGATATGAAGATTCAAGACAAATGTGAAAAGTACGCTATAAACATCATTCTCCAAGCCCTTCCTCCAGATGTCTACAAACTCGTTAGCAAACATAAAGTTGCCAAAGAATTATGGGATAGAATTCGTGTTCTAATACAAGGCACCTCATTAACTAAACAAGAACGAGAGTGTAAGCTTTATGATACATTTGATAAGTTTGCCTATGTTCCCGGGGAGACTCTCAGTGATTACTATTTGAGATTTACTCTCTTGTTGAATGAGCTTAATATTTATGGCATGGCAATTCCTACGTTTCAATTAAACACCAAGTATTTGAACACCCTTCCTTCAGAATGGCGTAAGTACGTGACGGCTGTTAAATTGGCTAAGGACTTGCATAACACCAATGTGGATTAACTTTAAGCTTTTCTTCAACAACACGAATGTCATGTGATCGAGGCTCGGTTGTCTACACCACAAGTTCGTGATCCACTTGCCATGTATGCTTCTCAACAAATGACCCCCCAACAAAACATGGCTTACACTTATCAACAATAATCATACTTGCAGCAGCAACCACAACACACATATCAGCAACCATCTTATCAACCACTAATGATGCCACAACAAGCATATCAACAAAGTGTTCTTCCACAGCCTTATCCACAGCTACCAGCACATCAGGCATCGCCCTCACAAGCTAACACTTCTCCTATGGGTTATACTCCTCACCAAGGATATTTTCCAATTGAAGCACCACAAGCACAAGCCTTCTATTCCAATGAACTTCCACCAATTCAACCACCGGTCTTTAATCCAAATGATACGCCTAATGATGTCTTAAACCAACTCATTGCCTACTTGTCAAAACTTGTTGCTACTAGAGGTTTTCCACCAACGAACAATCAGCTCCGCACCTCTTCAAATCCACGACAACAAGCCACTGTTCAAGATGGTCAAGTGACGGTGCAACCCATTCAAGGAAGGAAAAATTCATATAGACCTACTACAAGGACTGTGAATGCTCAAGCTATGAATTCTCAAGCTAATGGAAATGGAAGCACTGTTGGTCCACAAAAGGTTGTGACTTGCTACAATTGTAGAGGACAAGGTCATATGGCTAGGGAATGCACTCAGCCAAAAAGGAGAAGGGATGCAACGTGGTTTCGTGAGAAGATGTATTTGGTCGATGCTCAGTCTAAGGGGAAGATTTTGGATTCAGAGGAATTAGCATTTCTTGCAGACCCAGGGGTAGCAAATAATGAAGGCATTGCAGTCGTCTCTACTTCTAATGCAGCATATCAAGCAGATGACCTTGATGCATATGACTCAGATTGTGATGACATTCACTCAGCCCAGGCTGCACTCGTTGCTAATCTCTCTCACTACGGTTCTGATGTCGTCGGTGAGGTACCAACCACATCTAATAATGTTCATGATAATCCACATCATGTTGAGCATGAAAATGACAACCTCGAACAGCATTCGGGAACTAGTAACTCAAATGATGTGGTATCCAACCCAACACATTTGAGTGAACCTCAACCAAATGCTACGACGGGTATGGAATCTTATGATCAACGTGATTTGGTAATGGTGCCTAAACATATTATTGATAACATGAATGTGGTTGTTCTACAAACCATAGATATGAATGCCAACCTAACCGCTGAGCTTGCGCTGTATAAGGAAAAGGTCAAAACTTTTGAAATGGTCCCTCAAGCAGAGAAAATAACGTGTTCTGAATTTGACCAATTTCGTTTTGAAAAGATTCAACACTTAAAAGAAATAGAATTATTAAAAGCTAATCTTTCCAAATTAAAAGCAAAAGAGTCGGTTGTCAATAATTTTTAGAAAGTTAAAATGGATTTCGAAACTCTCGAGTCTAAAAAGTTTGAATCGGAAATTAATGCTACCAAACTTCTTAAATTCAAAGAACAGCAGCTTTTAAAACAATACGCTTCCATAGAAAAGGTTCATCTTTTAACTAAATCGTTTAATGAACTCGAACTTAAGCGTCTTCAAGATTTACCACCTAATCCCGGTTATGCAAAACAAGCTCAGGAATTTATTCCTTGTCTTTATGATGTGACCCTAATTGGCAAATCGAAAGAAGCACCTTATGTTCGTAGTACTGAGGAGACATAGTCACTTGCGGAAGAAACTCAATATAAAATGCTTTCAAAATTCCATAAGCTTGATTATGATAAGCATAACAAAGATCAATTTTCTAAAAAGACCGGCAATCGCTTACAAAAGGAATTAGCTCAATTGTCAGCCTTTGTGCCCTAAAGTTTTCAACGGAAAACCTTCCTAGTACGTCTCCTATCAAAACGGATTTAACTAAGTTAATTCCACCGGTAAGTAAAGTGTCTGTTAGCTTAAATACGGTCCACCAACACTTAGCCGATTTTGACAAGGTCATTGTGGAACGTACGACGGCTTAGGCCATAACGGAAGGTGAATGGAATTTTGAGCACACTAGAGCTGAGTTCTGAAACGAAATTGTTCCATTTGTAAACAATGTTAAAGTTTTTCTTAGTAATATTGATCAAGATTTACTTTTGGAAATAGAAGAAGTTAGACGTGTTTTCAATGAAATAGATGATGCTTATGAAAACAATTTACTTGAAATAGAACGAGTTTCACGCCAAAATGATCAGCTTCTGAAGCAAGTGATGTCTCATGATATAGTGTCCATCTGTGTGAATAAAAGTGTTGATAATGATTCTATTGTGCATAATTTTGAATATGTGGATTAGATAGTATTTGTCACGAATCTGACGCTGAATTTTTAAAGCTTCAAGATTCATATTCTTCGCTTTCAAAACGTTTTGATGAAATTCAAACACATTGTATTTCGCTTGAATGCAGGCAACAATTTATTCAAGAAATCTTTGAAACATCATTCGAAGATGTTAATATCGATGATGCAAATTTTCAAAAGAATTTTCAGTTGAATTTACAATCAAAACAGCGTCAGCCAAGTGACAAGGTTGCTAAATCATTGCCAATAGACATAGAGAAATCTAAGGAGATTAACTGTGTGAACGTACTTGAGGTTGCTGAGAATTTTAAACTTGATCTAGATAATCGAGTTTCCAAGATTTTGTCCAAAGTTGATAACTTAAAACAGAAAAATACACGACTCGTCGATTCAGTAAAGCCCACACGTGCTGGTACCACTGCACAGAATCAATCATTGATTGAACAGTTGAATCGAAAGTCGGTGGAAATATCTGATTTGAGGGAACAAATTTGTGATAAAAGTCTAGCTTTGACTGAGTTAAAGGAAACACTTCGTACCCCAAAAGGTAAGAATGTTGTGGATAACGCAGCCACTGTCTCAGCACCGTCCTCTAGTGCCATCAAAACGAACCTCATCGCCGTCACACCATTTGACAAGGGCCCTAGGACTAAACCATCTCAAACATTGGTCAGTAAAGATAAGGCAAAATCAAAACCAGCTTCTAATATTCCCGTGTTTCCTTCTACAGGAGTAAGCACCACTACTAAGGCTTAAAGATCTAAGCTTAAAAGAAACAAGAAGAATGATAGGATCTTGTCCCTATCTAGTAGTCAAGTGAAGAAGAAAGTAGAAGCCCATCCTAGGAATGTTATTTATGTTTTGAATAAAAATAATCATGTAGCTAAACCTAAAGGCTCTGCGGTTGTGCAGCGTTCTAAGCCTACTGTGAATTCTAATTTAAAATGTTGGAATTGCAATGAATGTATGTTTTATAGTCTTCATGATTCTTGCCTTATTGACCATGTGAACGAGATAAATGCCCGAAAAAATGGTTTAGAATGGAAACCGACTGGGAAAGTGTTAACCCAAGTTGGTTGGATGTGGCACCCCACTGGTAGAACTTTCGCTATAGTAGCAATGCATGCCCTTTAACTGGGATCAATCCCACTAAAGCGAAGAAAGCGTGCCCTTTAATTAGGAGTACCAAGGCTACCAAAACACAAGCGTGTCCTTTAACTAGGAACACCGACACTACTGTAGGAACAAATTGCCCTTTAAATAGGTCTACTCCCACTGTAGTGCCCGCTAATATTGGTATTTCATTGTGAAAGTGCAAAAACATGCTCATTTCAATAACCCAAATCTCTTTCCGTTGTGACGGATGACCCGAACGAGTCTCTGTAGCATTTGGGCCACATCTTGTTTGTGAGGGATTCATCTCAATTTCAATTGCATCTTCATGAGTGTCAACATCAGCTTCATGCTCTAACCCTAACTCCACCTGCACATGATTGTTTTTTTGAATTACTAGTACTCCTCCTCTCCAAAGTACGCTTCATGTTCGCTAAAACATAAATGAAGCAAATAGTTAGCAATCTAAATAGTCCTAATGATTATTAGTAAAAGCAAAGTTAGTAATATACTTGAGTAATTAAATACTTCCGTTATATTAACTATGTAGCTAACAAACCAACCATTATTCTGTTATTAAAATGCAAAAAAAAACCTGCATCTAGTGTCAAGCAGTCCCTCTTTTACTATCACAGTCCATTTTAGTACCAAAATTGTCAAAAGTCATGAATATTTAACTTCAAACTTAGTGTCAACCAAAACTACTTTGCGTACCAAGTGTTAAGATCTAAATACTCTAAATTTAGAAAACAATCAATATAGACCAGTATCCCTACTGCCAAAGTATGGGTACATAAACATTTAACACTAACCATATGATTAAATTACTTCTATATCAGAGTGTAAAGAAAACATTTTATGTTATAACAACTTGTGATTTTTAACCATAGGTTATGATAGTATTCGATTTTATAAAATCTTTAACAAAAAACAGGAATCAAGAATGATTCAACCAGCCTCCCCTTTTATTTTTATTAAACTGCGTTAGGCTATCATTTCAAATGTGATACCTAGCTTTTTTTTATCGTACTTGCAAACAGAAAGAATGAAAGAACAAATGTGAATTAATGAGCTTACAAGCAAGATCAAGATGTACCAACAATACGAACAAGATACTAACAGAACTCAAGAACCAACAATGGCTGACTAAACAATGTGAACTATCTAACCCTAACTATGAGAAAACGATAAATATATAGCCCAAGAGTTAAGCCAGCTTGCACTTTCCAAACTTGCCACTTCAGACCCCTGCACTATAACAAAAATAGAAAACCAATACCAAACTATAACACAAGAAATTTATAAAAGAAAAAACTTACCTTTCTTACCCTTTGACTTTGACAAACTATACAAATCAACTTATAACTTTAATACCCCCTCTTAAGTTGATTTGTAATATAAGTCAATAAGTTTCAGCTTATCACAAAACCACTTATGATCTTTGATAGATAATCCTTTGGTAGACAAATTAGCAATATTATCTTCAGATTTGATCTTACAAGTTTTGATCAAACCTGTAGATACTTTTTCTCTTAGGTAATATAAATCAATTTCAAAGTGTTTTGTTCTCTCATAAATTACAGGATTAGCTGCAATTTGAATTGCAGAACTACTGTCACATCTGATGGGCACAGGTAAAGTAATATCCACCTTAAGATCTTTCATGATCTTAAGTATCAACATAATTTCACAAGTAACACTATTCATAGCTCTATATTCAGCTTCAGTTGAAGATTTAGCTATAACCGATTGTTTCTTACTTTTCCAAGACTCCAGATTATCTCCCAGATATACAGTATATCCAGTAACAGACTTTCTAGTGATCTTACACTTAGCCCAATCTGAATCTACAAAAGCATTAAGATTCAGATTGCTATGATTCTCAAAAGATATACCAGTTCCAAGAGAATTTTTAAGATATCTAAGCACATGGAAAGCCAGCTTAAGATGAGATTTATAAGGTGCATGCATAAACTGACTTAAACAGTAAACAGCATAAGCAGTATCTGGTCTAGTCAAAGTAAGATATATCAATTTGCCAACAATCTTTTGATAACATGTTTTATTATCAAGAATAATATCAACCTCACTTTCAACAAGATATTTCTTTTTCTTAGAAGGATCTGGTATAGGAGCTTTAGCTGGCTTGCAAGCCAACATCCTATACTCAGACAGTAATTCAAGACAATATTTTCTTTGGTTAAGACATAACCCTGAGTCAGTATTAAGTACCTCAATGCTTAAAAAATATTTGAGTTTTCCAAGATCTTTTATTTTAAATTTAGAACTCAAATATTCTTTAAATTCATTAATAATACTTTTATTGTTCCCTGTTATAATAATATCATCTACATAAACTAACAGGGCAACAAATGACTCATTCTCAGTCTTAGTAAACAAAGAAACATCACTTTTATTTTGACAAAATGCATTTTCAGTTAAAACAGTTGTCAATTTTTTATTCTATTTTCTGGGTGCTTGCTTTAACCCATATAAAGATTTAGTCAGCTTACACACCTTGTTAGAGTTAGAACCATATCCTTCAGGAAGATTCATATAAATTTCTTCATCTAATTCTCCATAAAGGAAGGCATTATTAACATCTAACTGATATACAGGCCAATTATTGTGCACAACGACAAAAAGAAGACATCTAACAGTCACAATTTTCACAACTGGAGAAAATGTTTCTTCATAGTCTATAACTTCTTTCTGACTAAATCCTTTAGCAACAACCCTAGCTTTAAATCTTTCAACATCACCACTAGACTTGTATTTCACTTTCCACAACCATTTACAAGCAACTGGTTTCTTACCAAAAGGTAAGTGAACTATAACCCAAGTGTTATTTCTATTAAGAGCTTCCATCTCTTCATTCATGGCCTCAACCTATCTAGGGTCTTTGGCAGCCTCATCATAAGATTTAGGCTCATGAATTTTATTCAGGTTATTAGAACTCTTTTATCAAGCACATAGTTATCAAACTTAGCAGGAACTTTGTGTTGTCTAGTTGACCTTCTTAGCTCAGATCTCTCTGTATTATTTTGAAATAGTTAATTAAACTCTATAAACTCTTCACCCTCAGATTCATAATCATCATCATTTAGGGCAACATTTTGATCTATAGGACTAGCCTCACTACTGCCTAGACCACTCTAGTTTCCAACACTAGGATCCTTGTTACCCATAGAGTCTGACCCCTGAGAGTGACTGGTAATAATGGTATAAGTGTCAGTGGACACTTTATCAGCTAAGTCAGATCTCTTAGAAATGCTACCTCTATTTTCTAAGCTTACATCTCTCAATTCATCATAGGGATCATCAGACTTGTCTGCTACCAGGTCAAAGATATTTAAACTATTTGTACCTTGTTCTTCAAAAATCAAATCACCTTTGCAAACATTATTTTTTAAAGGAAAGACAGTTTCATAAAATTTTACATCCCTAGAAAATAACACAGTTTTGGACTCAAGACTAAAAAGTTTATACCCTTTTTTAGTAAAAGAATAACCAATAAAAACACACTTTTCAGGCCTAGCAGCAAACTTATCCATATTATTAAGCACAGTACTAAAGCATAAACAACCAAAAGATTTCAAATGAGAGATATTAGGTTTTATTTTATATATCATCATAGGGATCATCAGACTTGTCTGCTACCAGGTCAAAGATATTTAAACTATTTGTACCTTGTTCTTCAAAAATCAAATCACCTTTGCAAACATTATTTTTGAAAGGAAAGACAATTTCATAAAATTTTACATCCCTAGAAAATAACACAGTTTTGGACTCAAGACTAAAAAGTTTATACCTTTTTTAGTAAGAGAATAACCAATAAAAACACACTTTTCAGACCTAGCAGCAAACTTAATCATATTATTAAGCACAGTACTAAAGCATAAACAACCAAAAGATTTCAAATGAGAGATATTAGGTTTTATTTTATATATCATTTCATAAGGACTTTTTCTAGAGAGAACAGAGCTAGGAATCCTGTTAATAAGATAAACAGCAGTAAGAACACATTCAGGCCACATATTCAAAGGTAATCCCCCCTGAAACATAAGGGCTCTAGCAACATTAAGTAAGTGCCTATGTTTCCTTTCTGCTATACCATTTTATTGTGGTGTATATACACAAGTAGTTTGATGAACAATACCTTTAGTTTGAACAAAATCTTCAAATTTATGATTAATCAATTCAGAACCATTATCATTTCTAAATACTTTTATAGACACATCAAACTGAGTTTTTATCAAATTATAAAATTCAACAATTTTATTAAACACTTCATCTTTTCCTTTAAGCATATACAACCACACAGCCCTAGTATAATCATCAACCACAGTAAGGAAAAATCTGTATCCATCTCTACTTTTTACTTTATAAGGACCGCAAACATCTAGTGAACAATATCACCCAAGGACTTGGTCTTATGTTCACTTAAGGGAAAAGGATCCCATGTCTGTTTAGCCTTATGTCAAACATCACAAGGCTGAACATTATCAGTAGAATCAATTTGAATACTATCTTTTAAAATGGCTAAGACTTTGCTAGAAGGATGACCAAGTCTGTTATGCCAAAGGCATTTAGACAAACAACATGCAGTAATAGAGCTATTAATGAGTTTCCTACCTGAATCAAACAAATAAAGGCCATTGTTCTCACTACCAGTCCCCAGAAGGGACTTTTGAAGAGAATCCTGAACAAAACATTTTGACTCAGTGAATGAAACAACAAATTTATCATCCTTGGCCAACTTATGAACATATATAAGGCTTACCTTGTAGCCTAGAACAACCAACACATTTTTAACACAATTTGATCAAAAAGTTTAAAATTCCCAACATGTTTAACTTTTTCAATGGTTCCATTAGGATGTGACACAGATATGTTCAGTTTAGAAACATCTATTACATCATATAAGTGATCTGTAGAAAAAGTCATATGTTGGGATGCTCCAAAATCAAAGATCTACCAATATATGTACTATAAGTACTTATATTAGTGTTATAGTTAAAAAATCTACAAGTAACAAAACTTATGATATGGTTAGAACCAAATCTAATACCTGCAACACATGACTGCACATGACTGCACATGACTGCACATGACTGCACATCAGTCTTAGATCCAATTAAAGCCATAAGTCTATTAATCTGATCAGCAGTAAAGGGAAGAGAATTCCCAGATCCCTGACCAACACTATTACCATGAGAACTAGATGCATTATTAGACACATTAGATCCTCCAGAGTTTCTTTTCTTGAAACCAGGAGGATATAACCATTCAGCTCAAAGCATCTATCTATGGTATGGCCTTCATATTGCAATGAGTACAAACAAACTTATTGTTGTTTCTATTAGAACCTCTGTTTTGATTATTTTGATTGTTTTGAGTATTTCTATTACCAGACCAATTATTAGGTTTAACCACAAAAGCAGAAGCAGTACTCTTATCATTAACAGTATGAACCAAATTATTCTTGTGGGATTCAACCCTAGACAGAGTAGCAAAAGCAGATTTAACATCAGGTAAAGGGTCAGCAGTTAATAACTAACTCCTGACAACGCTGAATGTGTCATCAAGACCCATAAGAAACTACATAAGCCTTGTAAGAGCATTATGGCTCTTCATTTGAGGGGCACTATCAAAACTACAAGAAGGAAGATTGACAAGGGAGTCAAACTGCCTCCATAAGCTATTGTAGTTATGATAATACTCAAACAAAGAAGATACAGATTGAGTAAGGGAGTAGATTTTATAATGCAAATTATAGATCACAGACCCATTAATTTTGTCATAAGTTTCTTTAAACTCATCCCACACATCTTTAGCATTTTTAGAAAAATTTTGTCCTTGATATAACTCAAAAGAGATACAACCAACAATCCAAGATAACACTTCTGCATTACATCTATCCCATTGATCAGAAAAAACCTCATCGTCTTTATCTTTTTCACAAGTACCATCATTAAACCCCAATTTATTTTTAGGGTGCAAAGCAAGCTTAAAAGCAGCAGCCTAAACTTTATAGTTTTCTGTTCCAGTAAGTTTAACACTTATAATAGGCTGCCCATTAGTATCAGTAGGGTGCAAGTAAAGTGGGTCATTAGTATGTATAACAGTCTCAGTATTATCATCAATATCACTATCACTAACACCCTTGTCACCCTTATTCCCCTTTTTGTCATCAGACATGATGACAAATCAAGAAAGCAATAAAACACAAAAACAAAAAACCCCTTGTACCTCCTTTACACACAGCTACCAAGAATCACACAAGAAAACTGAATCAATACTCCAATAACTATCTAAACCCTTCGACACCTAAAACTCCCACTAAACAACCTAAAAACAACCTAAAAGGCAAAGCATGAGAGGTGTTACAATGCACGCGCAGCAACAGGCTAACAAAAGCCGAGATCCAAAAGAGATCAAGAAGATCTCACCAACAACAGATAAAGCACAGCGGAAAACCAACCTGAAACATTAGTTTTAACAAGAATAACCAACAAGAAGAAAAAACCCCAAATTGAAGACAAACCCTAACTTCTTATTTTTAGGGTTTCTTCAATTAAACTTACCAGGAGTGTAATTCAACACAATTAACCACACAAGAACTCAATTAAACCCCAAGGAACACCAGAAAACAAAAAACCCCCAAAAATTAAGAAACCCTAATTTTTGGAAATCACAAAAAACCAATTAACCATAAGCTAATTGAAACCCAGAGTTAAAAACAAGTATCAAGAACCATAGGCTCTAATACCATATTCGATTTTATAAAATCTTTAACAAAAAACAGGAATCAAGAATGATTCAACCAACCTCCCCTTTTATTTTTATTAAACTACGTTAGGCTATCACTTCAAATGTGATACCTAGCTTTTTGATAGTACTTACAAACAGAAAGAATGAAAGAACAAATGTGAATCAATGATCTTACAAGCAAGATCAAGATATACCAACAATACGAACAAGATACTAACAGAACTCAAGAGCCAACAATGGCGGACTAAACAATGTGAACTATCTAACCCTAACTATGAGAAAACGATAAATATATAGCCCAAGAGTTTAGCCAGCTTGCACTTTCCAAACTTGCCATTTTAGACCCATGCACTATAACAAAAATAGAAAACCAATACCAAACTATAACACAAAAAATTTATAAAAGAAAAAACTTACTTTTCTTACCTTTTGACTTTGACAAACTATACAAATCAACTTATACTTTTAATAAATAGCAGACTACTAAATCCAATAATTAAAGTTCTAAATTGTTTAACATATATCCTACAACACATATGAAAATAAAGATGAAAAACACAAAATGGAATAATATACGTAAGAATTAACACATTGAAATAGTAGTTATCCTAAGTAAATGAAATCAGCCCGAGACAAATGAATCAGTGTATGTAAATGAATATTTCAATTGTTACTTTAGTATAATAATTAACTAATTTAATTATCTTTCTATTTAAAAAATTATTAGTAAACAAGTAAAATTTAAGCACATAAATCATAACCTTTGTGACTGAAAATGGTAGATGAAGAAAGGACCGGATCTGGTTTTTGGAGATTTGGACGTTGAATGGATATTTGGGGTAGGTGAGTGGATGTGTTTTTGGAGATAGGGTAAAGAGAGATATGAGTGGATGTGTTGGCCAAAATTTCAGATTAAGAGGGAAATTTTGAAATTTTGAGTTTTTGGTGAAAATTCCTGAAAATTATTAGCGGAAAAAATGAGGGGAAAAGGAAACGAGGAGCCAAAACAATTTTGGCAAAATAATTTAGATCTTATTATTAGCTTCATATTTTTTATATAATATTTTTATGAGAATAGTTAAAATTAATATGTAAGATTAGGATTCACATTTTTAACTCGACTAGAAACCCGATTTAAAATCGACACGAATATTAATTTAGAAACGTCGAATATTAATTGCTTTAGATTGAGCTTAAATAGGTTCTAAGTCGGGTTTGTGTCTACCCATCTAACTCGTTTATTAAATAAGTGAGCTTCGAGTTATGAACAAATTAAATGGGTCGACCCGCTTATCAGTTTATTTTTTCATAAATTAAGTGGTTCGACTTGCGAACCCTTTAACCCGTGTAATTTGCTATATTTTATAAATTAAGTGGGTCGACTTACGAACCCTTTAACCCATAAATTTCGTCAGTAATCAGTCAGTAATAATGAGAGGAATAAACTAGCGTCATTAGTACGTCGGTAATTAATGACAGATTACTAACAGACATTTGTTCGTCAATAATCCGTTAATAATTCGTTGGTATATAACGACAATTTACCAACGGATCTTTGTCCATCGTTAATCCATCGATTTTCTTAAGGGAATACCGACGGAGTGTTCCATCCGTTATTAGTCCGTCAAAGATCCGTCAGTGTTTAGTAAATGTTACGACTGAGGATAAGAGGGGAGGGCGAACCAAAAGGGTCACTGTTACCCGGCTTGGCACAAGGACTACAAGATGGGCTAGACTTATTATCTGCTTATTGGTTTCGTGTTTCGTTTCCAGAATTTGTTTAATAAGGAATGTGTATTGTCGTGATAGGAAAGTATTGTGTCTAAAAGTCTTTACTTTTATTTAGGATAGTGTATCGTGTGTTTTTATGTTTGAATTGTCCACCAAGAACTCCTACGAATATTTAACTCGTATTATCATTAATGAAATCAAGCAAGAGTATTGTGTCAATAAATATGTCCTCGTCCTTTCTTCTCAAGGAGGTCGCGCCCGCTTAAAGTGGTGCTTTATCTTGGTACTATCCGCAGGAGTCGTATCAATTGGTGCTTTCATTGCTATGGATGAACAAGCGATTCGTTTATTGTTGAAGGAGCAGTCTGATGCTTTCACAACACAGCTGGCTGCCTTGCACAAGGAGTTGCAAGCTGTGAAGTTGTCGAGTTACTCACGATCCGGATCGAGCAGCGATCAAGGCTCTGGGATTCCACGGTCTATGCGATTGGATGTTCTAAAGTTTAATGGGGCGGATCCTGATGCTTGGATATTTGCCATTGGTGAATATTTTAAGCTTCTCGACACGACACCGGAACAACGGCTTCCTATTATTGGGTTTAATCTTGAGGGAGATGCTGCCGAATGGTATCGGTGGATGACACGCAACAAGCTGATCACAAGTTGGGATGGTTTTCTTAAAAGTGTTCAAAATCGCTTTGGGCCGTCCAAGTACGAGGATCCTCAAGGAGCACTCTCCAAACTTTTGCAAACTGGTACAGTTACACAATACCAAAGTGATTTTGAAAAACTAATGAATCGGGTTACCAATGTTTCAGAAAGCTTACTCATCTCCTTTTACATCTCTAGATTAAAACCAACATTACAAAGGGAGTTATTAGTGGCTAAACCCACAACGTTAGGAGACGACTTCTCTTTTGCTCGTGTCACTGAGGCCCGGTTGGAAGATCAGTGGCCCACCACTAATAAAACTCATGACAACATTACAGTCATGAATACTCCACTACAGCAGGTTACTTCTACTTCTATTTCTTCAAATTCAGGAAAACCACCTCTTCTACCTACACCTACTGAATCAGCCACCAACACCAATAATATACCACTAGCCATCAAGTGGATTTCACCAGAGGAGCGCCAAGAACGACTGAACAAGGGGTTATGTTTCAATTGTGATAGAAAATGGATGCGCGGTCATAAATGTCCTGGCAAGTTCATGTTGCTTATGGAGGAAGAGGGCGAAAACCGAAGTCATGATGTGGATCCAACTTACTACCTTGAGGACAAGGTGAATTTCGAAGGAGAGGGGAATGTTACGACTGAGGATAAGGGGGGAGGGCGAACCAAAAGGGTCACGGTTACCCCGGCTTGGCACAAGGACTACAAGATGGGCTAGACTTATTATATGCTTATTGGTTTCGTGTTTCGTTTCCAGACTTTGTTTAATAAGGAATGTGTATTGTCGTGATAGGAAAGTATTGTGTCTAAAAGTCTTTACTTTTATTTAGAAAAGTGTATCGTGTGTTTTTATGTTTGAATTGTCCACCAAGAACTCCTACGAGTATTTAACTCGTATTATCATTAATGAAATCAAGCAAGAGTTTTGTGTCAATAAATATGTCCTCGTCCTTTCTTCTCAAGGAGCTCGCGCCCGCTTAAAGTGGTGCTTTATCTTGGTACTATCTGCACACTGTTCATCGAGATCACTGTTCATCTGGCACACTGTTCATCGGGAGTACTGTTCATCGAGGTGACTGTTCATTCACCGGGAGGGGGGAGGGGGGGGGTACTGTTCATCGACTACTGTTCATCCAGTACTATTCATCAGAAAAAAATATTTTTATTTTTTTCGATTAGTTGTTATGGCATCGAACACTAGTGATCGGGATGCATTATCTAAACTCTTGCAAATGGGTACAGTGGTTTAGTATCAAAGTGAGTTTAAGTATCTTATAACTCGAGTAACGGGTATCTCTGAAAGTTTACTTACCTCGTTTTATATATCTGGACTTAAACCGAAGCTACAGTTAGAATTATTAAGGATTTACCCGAAACCTACAACGTTAGGCGAAGCCTTCTACTTGGCCCGTATAATAGAGACCCGTCTTGAGGCAATTGTAGAAGAAAAATATACCATTGAAAAGAAAGCGGTTGATTCTTCTACAACACCAGGCGTTGCACTAGAAGTATCACTTGAAGAAGTGGGGAATGTTACATCCTGACTTAACAAAGATCACCTTGAGCGTGTTGAGGAATGGCAGCAGCCTACTAAGGAATCACAACCTATAGTTGATGAATCACAGCCTATGGTGGGTGAATCGCAACCTATAGTTGGTGAATCGCGTCTTGTGGTTAGTGAATCACATCTTATTTTTGATGAATCGCAAAAGAGGGTTACGTGGTTTGTTTCATACAAACCAAAAGACTGTAGAACAAGAGTCCAGATATCGTTACTACTCGAGCCACATAACATGTTGAAAGAGAGTGTGCAAATTCTTAGGAAACATCTCAAAATTTGGGACCCAGGAATCAAGAGTATTTTTTGAGACGTCACCTTGAGGGCAAGGTGAATTCAAAGGAGTGGGGAATGTTACGCATGCATATCTATTATTTATTTAGGATATATCTTTGTGTTTTATATTTATGTGTTTAGTATCTTTTATGTTTCATTTATCTTTGTGTTTATCACACAACTACTATTTAAGGTTTCATAATGTAATCATATTATCAATCAATAAGGTTTAAAGTCAATAACAATGTCTAGTCTTCTCATCTCGCGTTCTTAAGGTGCCATCACACGCTATAGTGGTGCCCTATCCCGATACTACCTGAGAGGGTCGTATCAGTAACCGGTTACTAACTGAATTTTGTCCGTCGGTAATCGGTTAGAAATATGTTGATATTCCGTTGGGAACACAATCCGTCATTAATTTGTTGGTAAGTCCGTTAATAACTACCAACAGATTTAGGTCCGTTAGTAAATCCGTCATTGTTACCTTATTTTTTTTAGTAGTGATACCACTAGACTAAAAAGTCTTTAGTAACAACACAATTCTTACATAATATGACATAGATATCTCGTCTCATACGAGACGTGAATCTATAAACTCCTTTTTAATGGGTCATACCAAAGACTCTGTTTAGTAACAAATAAAATAATGCAAAAATATATGTAGTTCACTAGTTCTCCATAGATGTTAACGTGACATAACAACCAAATCTAACACACTTAACACTAACAATTTAGATGCCCTAGTATTCATGTCACTTATCAAATTTGGCTAGAAAAATGAAATAACAAAGTTTAGATCAAATTAGATCTGGCAATGGATGTGTGGTTGTTCTATTCCTTTTGTTATTTACTTAAGCCTTGTTGTTTGACCAGATATGAACACATCAACAACAAATTGTGCCAACAATTTGATCCACTAAAATGCATGATCTAAAATGAAATTTTTTACCACTTTCATGAAGAGAATGTGTGCTTGATAATAGTCATTTAGTACTTGCACAGAATAAACATCATCTGATTAATTTTTTTTGAACGGCGATTTTATTATAAAAAGAAGCTAGCAAGAAGCTAGGCTAGACAACAAGTAAAGAAGGGTTTTTAAGCCATTCGTTCCAAGAAAACGAGGCATTACAACGAGACCTACACCAATGAAAAGAACTAGTAACGATATCATCAAATCTGGTGGCCTTTGACGGAATTCTTCCACTGAAAAGGAGTTTGTTACGGAATGACCATGTGTTCCACCACGTTACGTAGAAGATGCCTTCCAAGATCGCTTTGAGCTTCACACCAAGACGAATAGATACCATCCAAGACAACCAATCTTCGTACGCATTGAAATCTACAAGGTCCACATCCCACCAACGTGCAATCAGCTTGTAAACCTGACGAATCTGAGGGCAATGGAAGAAAATATGTGCAACGGTTTCAGGCCCGCTATCACAGATGGGGCAGGATAAAGAACCAATGTCAAGACCTCGACGGGATAGGTTAAATCTAGAAGGCAATGCGCCCATTTTAACTTTCCAGGCCATAATGTTGATTTTAATAGGAACGTACTTGATCCACCTTGTCCGAGACGCCACTCTAGGGTTCCTATGGTCATCAATCAGAGAACGCATAGAAGCCACAGAATAGTCCCCATTATTTGGTAACCAACTGTACCTATCACCTTGAGGGGCTAGATGAATCTGGCCAACAACCCCTGCCATACCGTCTAATTGAATTGCTTCAGCTCCACCCCGAACCTTACGACGCAGAGAAGATTCCAAACTAGAGTCTTCCAGTTTAGAGCGGAGTGAAATATTTTTATCCGATTAATTATTCCTCTTATATAATGCATTTGATCACCTGATACTCAAGATCACTACAAAGATGAATCCTGGGTTCCACTCCAAGTATATGTCATCCTCTGATGAGTTTCCAATCCATTTTCATGGTTGGTTACGAATACACAAAGATGGTACATGCGAAAGATTCATTGGAAATGATATCGTGCCTCCACGAACCGATCCTTTAACAGGTGTACACTCAAAAGACGTTGTTATTTCACTAAAAACGAATGTTTTTGTAAGGCTTTACGTTCCCCAAACCCTTGTCCCGAATAAGAAACTTCCAACTCTGATTTACTATCACGGCGGTGGTTTCGTGACCGAATCTGCTGCGTCTTCCACCTACCAACAAACTCTTAACCTAATCACTAAAGAATCCAATGTGATTATCGTGTCAGTAGACTACAGGTTGGCGCCAGAATATCTTATCCCAATTGCATACGAGGACTCTTGGGAAGCAATCAAATGGGTGGCTAGCCATGCTAGGGGAAATGGTCCTGAGTCATGGTTAAATGACCATGCTGATCTTGAGAACATTTTCTTTGTGGGAGATAGTGTGGGCGCCAACATCGCGCACAACATGGCTATCCGATCCAGGTTGAACACGGATGGCGTTATCAACTTAAAGGGTGTGATTCTTCTTCACCCTTATTTTGGTGGAAAAGACTCAATTGGGGCAGAGGCTGGGAAAAATAAAGAGTATAAAGCATTTGCGGATCAGCTATGGATGTTCTCAAACCGATCAGGGGTCGGGTTAGATTACCCGTTATATAATCCTGCCATGGACACACGTATTTCAGTTCTCGGGTGCTCCAAGATACTTCTGTGTGTTGCTGAGTATGATAAATTGAAAGATAGGGGTATGAATTATAAGGATGTTATCGAGAAGAGTGGATGGAAAGGATGTATAGAGGTGTTCGAGACTAAAGGCGAGGGTCATGTGTTCTTTCTCTCGAATAGTACATCTGAAAATGCTCGCATCTTACGTAATAGAATGTGTACATTTATCAACCCTATCCGTAGCAAAGCTTGAAAATCATGCTCGCATCTGAAATATCATAAAAAGGTACTCATCTTATGTTAAAATACAATTAAAAGGACTTAACTTTTTTTTTCTCAATTTAAAGTACCAATCTTTTTTCTTGTTGCAAGGTTGGGACAATAACAAACTTAAAGGTTATATATTAACGACCGTTTACTTTATTATTGTATCGTTAGTCCTTTACATTAATTAACACTTTATGATAAACTTAAAATTTATTTTTTTACAGCTTTAGACCGTTTTTCACTTTTTTCGTCTAATTTTTACCGTTTTCGTTTGTTTTTAATCAAACGAAAAAAATGGACTAAAATGATTAAAAACCGAGTGAAAACGGTAAAAATCAAACGGAAAAGATAGAAAACGGTATAAAACTGTAAAAAAAACGAATTTTGAGCTTATTATAAAGTGTCGTTAATATAAAGGACTAACGATGCAATAATAAAGTAAACGGTCGTTAATATATAACCTTTAAATTTGTTATTGTCCCAACATTGCTAAAAGAAAAAAGATCAGTACCTTAAATTGAGAAAAAAAAAAGTTAAGTACCTTTAATTTAATTTTAACATAAGATGAGTACCTTTTTTATGCTATTTGCGCTTTAATCTTATCTCTCGAATTAAACTAGATAAGCTAATCAAATTATATATTATAATTATAACTTATATTAGTTGAGCATTCACATCATGTGAGTGTTATGAACAGTACTCATTATTTTACTATAGAGAAGTACAAAATACATCATTATAGTTTATCACTATAATTTACAAAAAGTGTGGTTTACATCCTTCGTCACTACTTCAGATATAATACATCCAATCGTTACATACTTCGTGCACGATACATCCCTTGGACGGATGATGCAAATATTTTTTTCGTTAAGTATTAAAGAGAGTTTATAAAGAAGGTTATTCTTGGCTATTTTCTATTATAAAGGGATGTATTTTGCACTTAAGATATAATTTTTCAAAAAACTATATTTTTCATATTTTTTTAATAATTTTTCAAAAAAAAATTATTATTTAACAAAATAATAATTTCAAGAAAATGTTTTTTTTTCGCTAATTTTTTTTTTCATTAAACTCAAAAACATAAACTTTTTTGAAAAGGAAATATTAAAAAATGTAATTTAATTTTTTTAAAAAAAGTTTAATTTTTTTCAAGAAAAAGAATTTAAATTTTTTGGAAAGCATTTTTTTTGAAAAAATTAAAATTACTCTTTCTTCGAAAAAAATTTTAAATTTTCTAAAAATTTTATTATTATTTTTTTTAGTTATTATTCTTTTTTAAAAGGTTAAAACAACTAAAAAAATTAATATTTCATTGTATTTTTTTATCATTTTAATATTTTTTTAGATAAAAAGTAAATTAGATTAATTTTTAACTTAATAAAATCTTTTTAAGTTCTTTTTAGTTTTTACTTTAGAAAAATATTATGAAAGATAAAAAAATTATACAAACATTTAAACAATTTCAAATTTTTACTTTTTTGGAAGAAAAACTTATACTCTGTAGTTTTGTTTTTAACCCTTTAAAAAACGCAAACTAGGTAAAAAAATATATTAATTTTTTTTAACTTATAAATATTTTTAATTTTTTTGGAAAAGTAATTTTAACTTTTTTGAAATATTTTATAATTTTTGGAAAATGTAAAAAATATGGTTACAAAAATTATTAAACATTTATTTGAAAAAATATTAAAATTACTCTTTTTAAATAAAAAAATTTCCCTTGTAAACTTTTTTCGAAGAAAATATAATTTTATTTTTCTAAAAAAAGTGGTTTTAAAATATTAAATTTCTTAGAGTGAAAAAAAAAACATTTTTTTTTGTAAAAGTTAATTTTTTTTTGAAAAAGAATTATTTTTTTTGAAAAATAATTAAAAAATGTGAAAAAAAATTCTTTTAAAAAGATTATATTTTAAATGCAAAATACATCCCTCTATAAGCAAAAAGTCAAAAGTACCCTTCTTTATAAACCCTCGTTGGTACTTAACGAAAAAAATATTTGCATCATCCGTCCAACGGATGTATCATGCACGAAGTATGTAACGGTTGGATATATTATGTCCGAAGTACTGACGAGGGATGTAATCTACACTTTTTTAAAACCAAAAGGATGTATTTTGTACTTCTCTCTTTACTATATCTCTCATTTTTTTTATTATTTTCTTTTCTCATAAGTGGCTTCACCTGATGCTTTAGGTACGTGTCTTCCGCCTAATGTTTTCTCTTTAGTTGCTTTATACTTATCTCTCTCTCATATTTTACACCGCCCATGTCTTTCTCTTTTTCTTAAAAACCATCATCGTCCCCAATCTTTGATTACGGATGTGCTTTGCCGATTGCCTTTTTTCATCGTTGTTTGTAACACTCACGTGATGTGTATACTAACTAATATAAGTTATAATTATCATAGCGGATCCTTGATTAGGGTTGTGCCTGGAGATTTCTTATCGCCATGATCGTTGCCCCCGATGGTCGGCGGGTTGATGACGATCGTTGTCGATTTATTTTTATTTGAACCGTTGCCCCCAGTTTTTATTGGGTTGGTGACAATGATTCGCAATTGATGTTCGATGTTCTATGGCCATTATGCGTTTAATAGGATTTACTTGAATCAGGTGATACTGATTTAAATAAGTGTCCATGAATATTGAGTGGCATTTTTGCTTATTAGAACTGTTTATAGAAAGTATATAGGTAATGAATATTTTTATAGTGTTTTGCTTATTAGATCTACGAGCGTAAGGTATATAGGTGATAATATTATACTATGACTGGCCTAAATAAATGTCCATGGCATTGGTTATCTTAATATGTTGAGCTTATTTTGGTCTAATGATTAGATATATGCCTTTAAATTGTGTGACCTTTGCTTCTTTCATTATATGATTTCTCTGTTAGTAAAATGTTCCATCATTCCTAGCAACAAATATGTTTCTTTTTAACACAGACGAGGTATTAAGAGAAAACATGGAGTGTTTGCAGCGTGTGATAAAATTCATTGAAGACGGGTAAAGCTACTTGGTGTCAAAATGGGTTTGGGTTTAAAATTAAACCATGCAATTTTTAAATATAGGTTGAAACGGGTTAGACTGGGTTCGCGAATTACTAAATGGGTTAACTTTTCTATCTTAAACCTTTGAATTTCACATTGTTTGGAGATACTATTATGATAGTTGAAGGGTATTCATAGAATCATAGTTTCAGACATGAAGTAATGTTTTGATTCATTATGAGCTGCAACCTGTGGGATGTGTAAGGGTTTGATTTGTTTAGTGGACCTTTATTTGAGTCTCATCAAGGGATGTTTGTTTACACCTTTTGGGTGATTGAATGGTTTGTTGGTATGGAACACGTAATAGAAAAAAAAGGCAAAAACGATGAACATTACGAACTTGGTATCTCTTTGGTGATCTTTTTTCTTAGGCTATGATGAACAATGGCGAGCTCAAAAAAGGTTGAGGACGCTCGTATCTTGGCGGGACAACCTGCTACGGATGCAGCCATGGCGGGTGTGCTTATCTCTCATTGAATGTGCCTTATCTGAGCCAGCATAGTCGATGTCCCGGTCTTATTTGGTGACTATCACTTTGTTTCTGATTGTGGTTTGTATTAGAGATGGTCGTTGCTCCCAATGATTGGTGGGTTGGCAATGTCCAGGTTAGTTTCATACTAATTTCTGTTGCACACTTTCATTGAGCCAGTGTGGTCGGTTAATCCATGATTTTACCTTATCCGTGCCTACAAAACAAAATGGAATTCTGGGTCATGCTCCCAATCTTTGTTGGGTTGGCGAAGACCAGAACTGCAGCTATGGCGGGTGCGGCCGGTTTCTCTTATTAGCTTACCATTAGCATTACGTGGGTGTTATGAATAGTACTTTAGTTTTTTGTTTTGTTATGTGTGGCTTCCGCCCAACATCTTGGGTACATGGATTCCACCTAATGTTTTGGGTGTAATTGTTTCGTAGCTTTTTGGCTTTCACTATGGTCGTTGCCCCCAAACTTTGTTGAGTTGGCAACCACTTGAGCTGGAGGCATGTCGGGTTTACAGAGTTTCTCTTTGATTCTGCTTCATATGAACCTATACAAGAAAATGGTTTTGTGGATGGATGTGTGCCCTGTGTGATCCTGCATTTGTGTTGCCATACACATAGGTGTTATGAATAGGAACAGAATTTGTTATTGTTGTTGTCTGATTTTTTCTAGGCAATGATGACCCACGGGTATGGCGTATCTTGATGGGTTGAGGCCACCTGTGTCTTGGTGGGCAGCCCTTGATGGCTGCAGCCATGACCGGTGCGCCGGTCTCTCTTTGATTCTGCCTTACCTGAGCCTACAAAGGGAAGTGAAAATTATTGATACAAGTCGGCTTTTCCTTCATTGTGCAAATTGTTATCATATGTTTTGTCACAATTATAACTTATACATTATTAGTTTAGCATACACATCATTTGAGTGTTATGAACAATACCGTTTTTACAAGGTACCAACCATCTCGGTTTCCCCTTCATTGTGCAAACTTCTATGTAGTCCCTTCATTGTGCAAATAACTTTGTATGCCTATGTTGTCGTCGTTTTGCATTGAGCAAGATGCGTCTGTTGGCCACCTATAAGTATCTTTTGTGGGATGTAACCGTATATTTTTTAGGGCATACCGAAAACAGGGTTGTTAAGTAAATGGTACTTTTGAATGGCTATGATGATAGTAATTCATCATTCGTATGTGGAATCGAATGGATCTCGGATTATGGGTCGCCTGGCGGGGCAACCCTTCGGTTGCAGCCACGGTGATCATACCTTAATATCCGATTACTTACTTATCTGAGCCTTTTAGTTGATGTTTAAAATCGTATTTTCTTTTTCTTTGGTATATAGGATGAAAACCGCCCGCTGTGAAGCGTGGGTTGACTTGCCTTGTGGTAATACATTTGAGGTTATTCATATTGAAATTTATTGATCTAATCTATATTAAAACACATGAATAAAACACACTGAAAATGAGAAGACAGTGCATGCATAATTAATTAACGTAAATGAAAAATAGAAACTGAACAAATTTATTAGCAATCAAGCTAAGGCAGTATTCGATAAATCTTCGAGAACATGCACATGTATTAACCACGTGCACCAAAGATTCGAATAAGTCATCAATGTAGGTGACCTATACGTGTATCGACACTACACGTTATACAAAATCCTGTGGATGCTATTGCGCAAACCGAACAAAAAGTTATAATAGAATATTAAAAGAATTTCGAATATTTTTGTGAGCTTCTTAATTTCGGTCAATGGGAAGAAAGAACTCAAGAGATTGAGTTTAAATGAGCAAATGAAGAAGAAGCCCCTTACCTATATAGGGAGAGTTTAGAGTATCACTTTGATAGGTGTTACGCTTACGGTGTAACGATCGGTTCGGGCCAGCAAGAGGATAAGGAATGCGCCTAGTTGGCAGCAGGACTTTAAGATGGGTTAAGATAAACATCATAACTATCTTTGTTTAAGATAAGAGTTTAGGAAACGTGTTTGTGTCGTGTTAGGATAAGCTCTTCCTGTTTATTTAGGATATTTATCTCTTTGTGAGTGTTTAGGATTTATCTCTTTATGAGTATTTAAACTCATCGCATCAATGCCATAAGTCAGTTTTTTTCAACAAATTCTGAGTTTCTTCTTCTCTAAATTCTTAGGAACTTGCACACGTTATAGCGGTGCTACCTTGATACGAGTAAGGTCGTATCAATTGGTGCTTACATTGCTCATGGATGAAAACTCCATAAGGTTACTGCTTAAGGAGCAGTCGGACGGGTTTTGTTGGGCCAGTATTTACTGACCCACAACTCTAAGAATTAAATATAAAATCCCCCTAAGTGTTTCATGCTCAGCAGTAAGGCCAGTCTGTTGAAGGATGACCAGAGGAACAGAGTTCCTACAGAAGACCTTATAGCTGAAGAAAGTGCAGCACTCCCCTTCCAGTGTACTTAGAAGACAAAGGAGTCTTCGCTTCAAATACTAGGCGGTCTAGTTGCTGAAGAAAAAGGACTGAAGAAGGGCTTTCAGTTCAGTTTGGCTTGACAATACCAAACTGAATGATGTCGATCTCCTCTAGGATACTGAAGACTCTTTAGTATTCTGATGGTTTGCATTAGGCGGGAAAAGATTACTTTAAGTCAAAGTAGGTTGCTTGTATACTTAGATATAAGTACAACCTTTATCTTTTCTAGGATAGTTTATTATGTACTTTGTACTATATATCCAGCATGGGCATCAACCACCCACTAGATAAACTCATGCATTGGTACATGCAAAATGCAAACACTAATTTACACTGCCTATATAAAGGAGTGTATATTAAGAGAGAAAGGCAACCAATAGAAGAGCTTAAACTCTAGAAAATCTTTCTCTCTCGATACCAACTAAACCATATAGCCAAAGATGCATATGAACGTTTAGATTGGAGCTTAGACTTTAACTTTGGTTAGACGTTTAAGTAGAGGAGATCAAAGTCATTCAACCACTTTGTTATTCCGCAAACAAAGTGGGTTATAGATTCTTTATTTGATTCTAATAAAAGTCTATACGTTAAAAAGTATATTGGTATTGTTGTTTTAATCTTTCATAGTTTTTATTTAATGTTAAAACAACACACTTGAGTCGAAGTAATAGTTATTACTTAAGATAATAAGTAATATCGAATTACAAAGGACCAACAAGTGGTATCAGAGCAGTTTGATTAGTTAAACTCTTATTTTATTAAACTACTCACTTAAAAGTTTTCAATTCAAGATCCAAAATGGCTCAAGTTATACCACAAACCCTAGAATATAGGGGTGGCCAACTCAATGTTGCTCCTGTACTAGAGGTAGCCAACTTTACAAATTGAAGAAGAGGTTTTTTGTCCACATGGTTGGAACTGAACCTCAATTCCTTGGAATCATTGAAAATGGTCCTTTTGTTCCCATGGTTGGGGACAATAAAAAACCTGAAGTACAATGGACTGCTGATGAGAGAAAAGCTGCTAACCTTGATCAGCGTCTCAAAAGTCTCATCATGTCTATACTCCCAGATGACCAAATAAATTCTGTTGTAAATAGTAAAACAGCCAAAGCAACATGGGAGGACCTTATTCTTTACCATGAGGGACCCTCTGATGTAAAAGAAACTAGAATCATGAATTTAAAGCTTCAATACAACACCTTCAAGCATAAAGAAGGGGAAACCCTCACACCGACATTCACTAGATACAAAGCACTGATGAATGAACTTGTGAATGATGGTGTTGAGCTTTCAAAACTTCAAATCTACATAGTTTTTATTAATGCATTGCCAAAGAAGTGGCCTAGTTTCTGCCAAATCTTGAGAAATGCTAATCACATTAAAGATTGTGATCTAGCCTCTCTTTTTTGGAAACTAAAATATGAAGAAACCTAGTTGATAGGATTTATGAAGGCTCAAGCAAGAGTAAAGCATTAACCATTTCTACACCCTTGTCCATAGCCTTATTCAGTGAAGTTGGCATTCAAGACTACAAAAATAGTCCTGATGATGAGGAAGATACTAGATCTAGTGAGGAATATCTGAATGACCTCAAAGAGGAATTTCATGAAAGAGCACTTCTGGCCAAGTCTAGAAGGTTCTTTAAGAAAGGAAGCAAGTTTTCTAGCTCCACAAAAGCTTCAGTTGACACTGAATGCTACAAATGTGGGAAGACTGGTCAATATGCTAGGGATTGTTATTCAAAAACATCTCTCCTTTCATATTCCTCACCAGCTCAATCAAGACCAACTGGTCAATCATCATTTCAACCAAAACAAATTGCTTCTACTCCATTTTAGCAAAGCAGGGTTGAACTCAGACCAAAAAAAGACTTTGAGGCCAAATATAGATAAATCAAAGCAAGAATGGCCTTAATGAGTATTGAAAGCTCCTCATCCAAGACTCCTAAGCAAGACAAGAACAAAGGGATTCTTGCTGAAGCCTATGAATGGGATGAAGAAGATGTTTCTTCAGATGATGATGAAATAGTTAATGTAAAAGTGCTGATGATGAAGGGGCCAACTCAAATGTTGTCACCAGAGAAAGTGCCAGAAATGGTGAATGGGTCAATGTCACAATCAAAAAGGTACAAACTCTTCTTGAATTAGAAGATAAAGATGACATTAAATTTGTCTTTGATTACTTGTGCATTGATCTAAAATTTGTTGAAGAGTAAAGAAACAATTTGCTTGAAAAATTTCACAAACTTGTTCCACAACTTAAAGATTTTGAAAGTAAACAAGTAGAGCTAAAAGAAGCTAAACTTGATATTCTTACTTTTCAACAATTGAACAAAGAAATTTTGGAGGAAAATAACTCTCTTAGAGTGGAACTAAAAGAAGCAAAAGACATTGTGAAATCTTGGCTTAGAAACTCTGATAGGGTAAATCAATGCACAAGTGAACAAATACCCGCTCAAAAGAGGAAATTTCTTGGTGTTGAAGGATCCTCCAGCACCAAACCTATAGTCTTTGTCAAACCTCAAACGAGGATGGTAGCTCGATCCCTGACATTGAAAGGTCAGGTGAAGAGAATTTACCCAATCATGATACTGGATGAATCCTTCTTCCTGAGTTTCAAGAAAGTGTTAACACTTCAGCACCAGTTGAGTCCTCAGTTACTAAGGATGACTCAGATGATGATATAGAGAATGAAGTAAGTACCCCACTTCCTCCTCTGGAGAAGCTGGATGGTGCTGAACCCTCTACTGGACACAATACTATCTAGTCTATCATTAAGTCACACACCACACACAAAGGTAGCTCTTCCAAGCATGCCAACATTGACACTTCAAAGAACTCTTCAGCTCCTACTGAAGGTTCATATATGGGAACTACCTCTTCAGTTTCAACAAATAAACTGAAGAATGATAGATCTGAGGAAGATGAGAGAATGTCTCTTTTTATACAAGAGATCAATGATCTTAAACTGCAAATCAGGCAACAGCAAACACCAACACGATTTAGAGATGAACCTTCAGACTCTCCTCGTCTCAAGTACAAAACACAATTTAAAAGGGCTTGTGATTTATGTGGTCGAAATAACCATCTCACTGAAACTTGCCTAAAAGTGATTTATTGTACCAAATGTGAAAGGACTGACCATCGCACTTGTGAACAAACTCAGTATATACTGGCCAAAACAAGTTTTGATGCTCATAAATCTGAAGCACCTCATTCCAGGAGAAATATGCCTTTCACACCATGCATTCATTGTGGTATGGGCAATCATCACTCAGATGACTGCCACTATTACCCTGTTTGTAATATTTGTGGAAGTTATGACCATGACACTCATGGACATAATCGAATCATCTCACTCAGAAGAGGTATTAAACCAAGAAACCCAAACTCTATTACCAAATGTTGTGAGACTTGTGGAAGCGATGTCCACACTACATCTGATCACAACCATATAGAGTGGTTCAAAAGAGGTGAAGCCCTCCAGGCTAAGAAAGCAAAAGCTGCTCAGACATCTTCTTCTGAGCAATTACACATACCCTCAACAAGAGGACCCTTCAGATCTAGAAACCTTCTAGATCAAAAACCCCCACCCAAAAAAGGTGGGTTCCAAAACGAAACTGACCATTTCCTTAACTTGTGCAGTGTGATCTCAGGAAGCCTATTTGGTACCTAGATAGTGGCTGCTCAAGGCATATGACTGGCACCAAAAGTTATCTGCACAAGTATATGACTGGCACCAAAAGTTGTTTTTGGTGATAACTCATCAGCTACTACTGAAGGATTTGGTTCAGTAAAATGCAATGGTATAGTTTTCTCAAGGGTAGCATATGTAAATGGATTGAAGCACAACCTCGTCAGCATTAGTCAACTTTGTGATGCAAAGTATCTTGTGTTGTTTGATGACAAAAACAGGTATAATCTTCAACTCCAATCATGAAATTGTGATGATTGCTCCAAGAGTCAAAGATGTTTATGTCATGAACATGAACTCTACTCAAGAGACATGCTTCTTTGCTAAAGCCTCCAATATTACCAACTGGCTTTGACATAAGAGGCTTTCACATCTCAATTTCAAAACAATAACTCTGCTGGCAAAAAAAAATCTTGTTATTGGTCCTCCTTCACTTGTCTACTCCAAGGACAAACCATTCTCAGCATGTGAAAAAGGGAAGCACCATAGGGCCAGTTTCAAGACAAAGCAAACTTTCTCAATCAAAGAAAGTCTTCATTTGCTTCACATGGACTTATTGGCCCAGTCTCACCTAGGGCCATTTGTCATGAAAAATATACACTTGTCATTGTTGATGAGTACTCTAGGTACACCTGGGTATTTTCTGACAAAGAAAAGTCATGCACCAGATGCAATAATGTCATTCATCAAAAGAGTTGAAAATCATGTCAAACAACTCAGAACTGACAATAGCACCGAATTCAGAAATCACTCACTGATCAAATTCTGTGATGACAAAGGCATTTCCCAAAATTTCTCATCTCCTTACACACCTTAACAAAATGGTGTGGCTAAAAGAAGGAGCAGAACTTTGATTGAAGCAGCAAGGACACTGCTTGCTGGATCTGCTCTCTCTAAGCATTTTTGGACTGATGCTGTAGCCACTGATTGCTACACTCAAAATAGATCCATCATTGTGAAGAGACACATGAAGACTCCCTATGAAGTGTTCAGGGGGAGAATTCCAAACATTACATTCTTACATGTGTTTGGGTGTCCAGTATTCATTCACAATCACAAGGATCACCTTGGTAAGTTTGATGAAAAATCTGATGATGGTTACTTTCTTGGATACTCTCTAGTATCTAAAGCATACAGAGTCTTTAACACAAGAAGACAATGTATTGAAGAAACCTATCACATCACATTCAATGAGAGTTCTTAAGCTATTACTTTTTCAAATCCATCAAATGAAGAACTTCATATACATGATTCTCAAAATTATCCGTCTGATGAATTTAATCAGTATGAGCCTTCTCAAAAATATCAAACTAGCAACTCAGTCCCTCATATTGATCCATTTGAAGATATGACAAGTCCTACAAAAGGAAATCATCTAGTATCACATACTAATGGCTGCCAATAAAATAATGATCAATCTCAAAATGATCAGCAAGGAAATACAAATGACCAAAATGGTCAGTCTCAAAACAATCAGCATGCTGACACACATGATCAAAATGATCAATCATATGCAGATGCTGAAGAACAATCTGAGCCCCTTGCTCAAAGCTCTCCTATCATCTCTAGAGAATTAGGTATTGGATATGCTGCTTCTAACCAAGAAGGAAGCCCTCCAATGATTGAACCCTTGTCCACAGAATATCCTTCAGTAGACACTAGAAACATCCCAAGTCCAAGTCCATGTCATGGACTTCCAAGTTTTAGCTCTAATCATGATACCAGTACCTATTCTCCAGCTCCATAAAAATCATGGACTCAAAATAGTCACATACAGCTGGTGAACATAATAGGTAATCCTGGTGAAGGTAGAGTCACTAGATCTATGGCAAAGAAACTAAATGCTGCTTCATCTGGAGAATGCCTTTATGTAAATTTTCTTTCAGAAATTGAACCTACAAATGTTTCTAAAGCACTCACACACCCTGGATTAGGGGTGTAATCGAGTTGAGCCGAGCTCAAGCTTAGTAGGGCTTGAGCTTGGCTTGATACTAAAACTGTAGGCTTGAGCTTGGCTTGATAGCTTGTCAAGCTTTACCAATTCAGGCTTGAGCTTGGCTTGATAAGGCTTGATAAAAGCTTGAGCTTGGCTTGAAAAGCTTGATTGTGTATAAATTTAATTTTTATAATAAAACTCATCAATAAACATATGTATAAAAATAGAAAAAAAACAAAAATCATTACTTAAAACAAATTTGATTTATTTAACATTAATAAAACCAATAACAAAATTATCGTACAATCTTGGTTCAAAATGTGTTTTGCACTCCAATACGATTAAGGTCCCAAAGGCCATTGCATGATGTGAATGCGAGCACAATCTAGACACATTGCGTTTATTATTAAGAAGAGTACAAAAAATATTTATACACATATTGTATTTTACCAAGTATCGAGTAAATGCAATAATTAAATTTACACAAATAAATAATCATTTAAAATACAAAAAACTAAAATATAAATGTAATAAGAGTTAAAAGTCATTCTAAAATATATTATTTATTTATGAAATTAGCTCTTAAAATTAAGTTAATACTCAAATTAACAATTAGGTGCTTATATAAATTCATCATAAAAACATATTTTTGATAGAGCTTGAAAAAGCTTGATCAGAACTCGAGCCGAGCTATCAAAAGCTTGAGCTTGAGATTGATATAGTTTCGAGCTATTTTTTGGGCTTGAGCTTGGGCTTGAGCTTGATAAAAGCTTGGCTTGATCGAGCCAAGCTCGAGCTCGAGTTGCTTGATAAAAGCTTGGATTGATTATACCCCTACCCTGGATGGGTGGATGCCATGCAAGAGGAACTCAATCAATTTGAAAGAAACAAAGTCTGGAAATTGGTTCCTCTTCCATATGGAAAATCAACCGCTGGCACCAATTGGGTTTACAAGCTCAAAAGAGATGAAACCAATGTAGTGACCAAAAATAAAGCTAGGCTGGTGGCCCAAGGATTCAATCAAGAACCTGGTGTTGATTTTGATCAAACATTTGCTCTAGTTGCACGTATGGAAGCCATACGAATCTTCCTTGCATATGCCACCTACATGAACTTCATCATCTACCAAATGGATGTCAAAAGTGCATTCCTAAATGGTGACCTAAAAGAAGAAGTTTATGTTACTCAGCCTCCTGGCTTTGAGAGTAGTAAATACCCAAATCATGTCTACAAGCTTTACAAAGCTTTGTATGGACTGAAGCAAGCTCCAAGAGCATGGTATGAAAGTCCCTCAATATTTCTCATTGAACATAAATTTTTCAGAGGAAAAATAGATAGCACCTTGTTTATCTATAAATCTAAAACTGACACCATTCTGGTACAAATTTATGTGGATGACATAATCTTTGGTTCTACAAGCTTGAAACTTTACAAACAATTTGCCAAGCTTATGACCAGCAAGTTTGAGATGAGTATGATAGGAGAAATCACATACTTCCTTGGTCTTCAGATTAAACAATCTGACCAAGGCATCTCCATCAATCAAGAAAAATATGTCAAGGATCTGCTGAAGAAGTATGATATCAATTGTGCTTCAGTGAATACTCCAATGGTACCCCCTAACAACTTAGGACCTGATCTCACTGGACAATCAGCCAATGAGACTCAGTATAGAGGTATGATTGGGTCACTAATGTACTTAACTACAAGCAGACCTGACATTGAATTCTCTGCATGCCTTTGTGTAAGATACCAAGCAGATCCAAAGGAATCACACCTTACTGCTGTAAAGAGAATCTTCAGATACCTAAACGGTATACCAAGTCTAGTTCTTTGGTACCCTAAATCCTCAGGATTTGATCTAAAGGGGTATTCAGATTCTGACTATGTTAGATGCAATTTGGACAGAAAAAGCACTTATGGTGCCTGCCAATTGTTGGGTGGCAAACTTGTGTGTTGGAGTGCTAAAAAGCAACAAACAGTTGCCATGTCTTCAGCAGAAGCTGAATATGTGGCAACTGCTGGATGTTGTGCCAATGTTCTTTCGATGAAAAGCCAACTGACTGATTATGACATAGAATATGAAAAGGTACCAATCTTTTGTGATAACACTAGTGCTATTGCAATATCCACTAATCCAGTCCTCCACTCAAGAACAGAACACATTGATATCAGATATCACTTTATCAGAGATCATATTGTGAAAGGGGACATTGAATTACATTTCATCCCCACTCAATACCAGTTGGTTGATATCTTCACCAAACCATTGGATGAACCAATTTTCAAAAGATTGATAGTTGAGCTTGGTATGCTGAACATTGATGATACAAAACCTGAACCTTCAGCATTCACTGAAGAAGCTTAAAGGTTCAGCATTTCTTAAAAGATTTTGATTAATGTTAAGTAGCATTGTCTGAGTAAAGGAGTGTGCAATGTCATGTGTCTATTTCACTTTATGTGATTGTGTATATGATGTTTTGTCGCCTTATCTGATTCACTGAAGCTGAACAAATAAATCACCAATCATTAAAAGATTCCTTCAGCAATGATGAACAATTTTTTTTTAATACAACTGAGTAGCTAGGCCTGAGTAGAGGAGCGTGCAATGTCATATGTCTTGTTCACTTATGTGAACATGTATATGGGGTTTGTCGCCTCATTTGATGCACTGAATCTCACAAGTATTGCCATCTGCTTCAGCATATCTGAGCAACAACTTTTAAAACAAATCAATCATATGACTCAATGGAGTAAATGACATTAAATTTCTTGAGAATAAATACAAAACATTCTTTCAAAAGGTGTTAATTGTTTATTTAGGAAATATCAAGCGTCCATATCACAGTCAACAAATTTCTGACATAATGAGGCATTTCACTGTTCAAAACAACAGAAAATCATCACCTTCTTCAGAACATTAATGAGAGAGTTTGTGGCATTTGTTCAAAAGAAACCCTAAAAGTTTCATTCTCTTTTCAAATGTTTTACAAAATTTGACAACTCAGTTTAAAAAGTGTTTACATATATCTTTTGAAGATTGATGATTCATATCATTTGCAAAAACTTTAAAAAAACACACACAACTCTCTCTCTTTTTCAAAAGAAAGCACTGATACAAGAAATTTTGTATGTAAAAAGTTATCGTCTGATCTCTTCGAATTGATTACTAGTTAAGAGTGCGACTCAGTCGTTCTTTGTGGAAAATAAAAAGGTTGTCGTTGTCTATAACTAATTAAAAAGTAAATGTGAAACATAATTAAAATAGGCTAAAAGCAAATCTAGAAAAACTGTCACTTTTTCTCTAAAATTAGAAAAACACTTAAACCCATCGGAATGCCCTAGATCGGAATATGATCGAAATGCTATCGAAAAGTATTAAAAACCAAATTCTATCGGAATACTAAATAACTACCCTAGTCGGAATCCAAATCGGAATCAATACTATCGGAATACTGTCGGAATACAAGAAAAAGGAAACAATCAGAATGCTGAAACTCTAAGCTATTGGAATGTCCAATCGGAATCCCAATCGGAATCTTGGTTGGAAAAACAAAACCCTTTTCCGATCCAGTGATCGGAATAATAGGGCCCTAATCGGAATGTTGGTCGGAATAGGGAAACCCTATTCCGATTGAAAGAAATTCGTAATAAGCAATAAAATAAGCTAACTTTAATAAGCACAAATAAAAACTTACAAAACTCTAAATAAGCAACTTTTTAAATCAAACTTTAAAAAGACAAAACTTTAAACAAATAAGCTAAATACAAAATAAGCCAATAAGCATGTCAAGCTCAAAGCTCATTCGTATTAAAACTTATAGATGAATAAAAAGATAAACTTTTTAATCACATGAACGCTAAGATGAAGCAAAATCAACGATTATCACGAATCAAAGATAAACAAAATAAAGAAAGGTAGAAGAAGATGATTAAACAACTTGAATTTAAAAGATTAAAGATCAAAGATTTGACATAAGATTAAAGAGAAAGCTTGAAAAACATTAAGAAAAACTAGAGAGAGAAAGTATATTAATCTACTCCTAATTACCTTACAAAAATAAAACTAACTAAAAATTATCTAACCACCCTCCTAATGACACATTAGGAGGGTATTTATAGGAGGAGTACATGTGATGATGCTTTCTTCTCTCTTTCTTTTTGTCCCGACTCGATTTAATTTCTTTGTCTTTCTCGACAACGTCTTGGGATTTGTTGATATAAATTGAACTTGTCTTATAATTTGTTCAATAATTAGACTTGAGTTCTTCGATTTCATTAAACTTCCGTCTTTAGACTTTTCCTTCGATAAATCTTTAGAATAGGCCTTGGACTCCCGTTCTTTTTGCACTCTTGATCTTTTGACTTCGTCTTTTCTCGTTTTCTTCGATAAAAGCCCGTGAAAGACCGTGTATTCTTCCTTTTTCATCTTTTGGTCCTAAAACACAATAAAAACACAAACCACGCATAATTCCGACATTTACGACATAAAATACACGTTTTGGCTTGGTTCTTATTATAGTTATGTGGTAAAAGGATGGGTGTTTTCACACCTATCAAATCCCCTACACTTTACCATTGCAATGTCCTCATGCAATGCATTAATTACAAAGCAAGTTTTATATTCTCCATCACAATCAATCCACCTTGGTCTTTATTAAAGAGATAGAAAATTTAAAGGAAGAAAACTAGTAAAAAGATCAAAAACTTACCTTGGGGTTTTTGAATGTTATGAATGATTATCATCCTCAAGTTTTACGTTCCCCATACCAAGCTTAAAAACGAGATCATTGTTATTATAAGTTAGCAAACTATCACAAACTCATGTGGGCCAATTATTTACTTAGACTCCCTTATTCCTAGGTGTATCTCTTATATTTTATTGTTGTCTTGAATGATCACAAAGATGCATTGTTGACTTATTTTGATAGTTATTTAGGCTGAAAATAAAGTAGGACGATTTAATCAATAGTTAGCTAAAGGACAAATCTTTTAAAACTGCTTCTCGGGACCTCATAAAGTTCATATCTTGGCATAACTCGCTTCACGATTTGAGACCTTTCTCGGACCGATATTTGGCAGTGACTTCATACTTCGAATCTTGAGAGACGTTCACGAAATAATGGTCTTCTCTTCATAATAGGAATTTCTTCACTTGAAGTTTTGAGAGATTCTTCATATTTGGACCACGACTTCTTCATTTTTCTCCAATCTTTATTTGGGATTTTGATATACAATGATCCGCCTCCTTTTAGGACTTGGATCTATTGATTTTCATACCTTGTTGGGGCCTTTTTGGATAAACTTATCCATGATCTTTACAGGAGTATTTTCTTTTCGTCGTGTGTCTCGATCCTTCATATTGATTATTGATAAATGATTCTTCACATCACTTCGGATCTTTAGCAACAAAATGTAGCCCTCATGTCTTGTTAGGACCTTTTCGGACTCGCCAATCTTTGCATCCCGCTTCAATAAGTTATGCCTTGGCTATGAACTCTAATTAATACCGAGCAAATTTTAAACGATCTTGTGCTAGAAGCTAAGTAACTTTTCAAATCGTACGACCTTATTTATTGCAATTAAATTTATTATCAAGCGATGGGAGAAAAAGCTTATAATCAACTCACATAAATTCATGAAAGAATACCAAACTTATAATTGACTCTATTATCTCTCGTTCTCCACAATTTAAAATCTCAAGGAATGAGATTCGTGGATGCTTAGCCTATTAAATCAAAGTTTTGGGTTTTTAAGTCATCTATAGGATCTTGCAAATTCTTACTCTTTCAAATTTAGAATTTGCATTTTAAATTTCCCTTGATAAACGACTTTCTAGGGTCAATTATAGGAACTTGCGAAAAGTTCTTGTTCTTAACCCGTAAGAGTTAAGATTTTCGCATTTTAAAGTTCCCTATATAAAATCCTAGCAAAACATGACTTAAACACGTTAAGGATACTAGCTAGAGTAAACTTAGATAAGTAAACTCTGGTTGAGTCAAAAGATTCACAACGTTTAAAAATTAAAACCACTTTATAAAAATTTATTCTAGCAACGAAATAAAATAACTATAATAAAGGAAAACTACAAGGCCAAAATAGATCAAAATTTTTGAAAAATATCGAAAAATCAATTTTCGGTTAAAATGAGGACAAATACAAGGAAAAGCCCACTAAACTTCGATAGAAGTCCCCCTACACTTAATATAAACAGTGTCCTCAATGTTTAAGCATGTGGAAGTAACCTCCCCTACACTTAGGACATTGTGCACTTTGTTTAAATCTTGCTAAGGAAGAGACAACTAAAGTGATTCCTATTTTAATATTGAAGAATATAAAATAGAAAATCAAAAGAGTTTAGGATAAAACCGGGAAGACGGGTACACAGAATAACGGGTCGTCAAGAGTCATCAAGAATGGGTCTTTGAAAGCTCGAATCCCTGCATATGATAAGAAAGAAAACAACAAACACATACTAGGGTCTCCCCCTGCACTTATTACAAAAACAAAGAAAAAGGATAGATAATGTGGGTTGCCTCTCGAGAAGCGCTTGTTTTTGTTAACCGAGTCGTGAGCCTGGCTCGACCTTGATTAGCATGGGAAGAACCTTGAAAAATATCCACCGGGATCAAATACATGGTTTCCATCCATCAACTAGCACAAGATTAAGGCGAACAAGGCAAGCCAAAGAAGAGTAGGCAAGGTTCCCTTAAGCAAAGATGGAGCACGGTGGTAGCTAGTGTGATGAGGTGCAAGCATATCTCCATGGTTCCCAAAAATCTTTCCTTTTATTTCATCAGATGGATACTGAGATGGCTTGAAAATTTCAATATCGGGATCGAACACCTTTTCCTTTAAGGGAAAATAACACTCAGGCTCAGTAGACCTTGAAGAGCATCCGCTCATAAATCACACAATCTCATCCTCAGAGGGTGGATAGAGAGGTGTCAAGACATAGGTACTGCGGGTATCGGTGTCGGTTGGCTACTTCTCCTTTGAAAGAGGTTTCTTCATATCCGAAAGAGGATAAAGAGCATCATCAAAGTCCAAAGGAGGAGAATCATTCTCATTTGGGAAGTAGGTATTGAGAAAGGTAGGAAAATCTTCCTCAAATGAGTAATTATCCAAAGTATCAATAGTGTTTGGTGGAGGATCTTCATCAAAAGTGGGAGTAAGGTCATCATGAGAAGAATCACTCGAGAGAGTGTCAACATCATCAAAGTCAGTGGGCATGTCTTGATATTCTGAAACAAAAGCAGCATAATCATCCCCATCGGAACTAGAATCTTTAACATAATCATCATAGATCGGTGGAGAATCATAAATTGGTGGGGGATCCACATTGGGGAGAGAATCATCAAAATCATCCACATCGTCTTGGAAAAGTGGATTATCATGGGAAGACTCGAAAAGAGGATTATCATATACAACAAAGTCATCAAGCTTAAAACTTTCCAAAGTAGAAGTAAGCTCTCTTGAAGCACATTAATCATTTTCACGGATTCTTTTCCATTTGTCTTACTTGTAATCTTCCCTATCTTAAAAACTTGAGCATCATTCCCGACCCTTAAGATTAATTCACCTTCGGCAACATCGACTAGAGCTTTTCCGGTTCTCAAAAATAGCCGACCAAGTATTATCGGAATATGAGGTCCATTTCATAATCAACAACAACAAAATCGACCGGAAAAGTGAAGGTACCAACTTTAATAAACACATCTTCGGCAATACCAACGGGGTAAGCGAGAGTACGATTTGCTAGCTCAAGAGTCATCTTTGTCGGTGTAAGGTCGGGTAATGATAGCTTTTTCCACACACTTAATGGAATCAAATTAATATTTGCCCCTAGATCGGCTAAGGCAGTAAATTCTTCCTCTTTGTTAAAAATGCAAGGCAACACAAAACGACCGGGATCTCCAAGTTTTTCCGGAAGTTCTTTAAGAATAACTGCAGAACAGATTTCATTTAGGCGTGTGTTGACAAACTCAGCCATCTTTTCCTTCTTGTTAAGCAATTCCTTGAATGCTTTGACGAATTTCGGCATTTGGACAAGTGCTTCAACGAGGCTAATGTTGAAATTCATTTGAGAGATCATCTTCATAAAAGAAGTGACTGGAGAATCCTCTTTAGTAAGCAATTTGCACTTGTCTAACCGAGAAGGATAAGGGATGTTGGGTTTAGGTGTTGTGGGTGTAGCAGGTAAAGGTTGAGATGTAGAAGGTTTAGAGGTGGTAGGTGGGGTTGGTGGAGGGTTTTGCTTGGGTACTTCTTCATTAAGAGGTGGAGATGGTAATGGAGAACTAGTACCAGGTGTGGTAGTAGGAGGAATAAATGGAGGTAGAGGAGGTGTAGATGGAGTAACGGGAGGAGGGATAGAAGGTCCTACAAGAGTTGCTCCACTTCGTGTAGTAATAGCACTCACATTCGCTCTAGGGTTGGTTTCGGTTGTAGAAGGAAGAGCACCTTGGGGGCGAAGGGTTTGTAACATTTGAACAAATTTCCTATCCGTGGACTCTTGAATTTGTCTAGTAGATTCTTGCATTGCTTGCATGATTTTCTCATGTTCATTCAACTTTTGCAAAACCAAGTCCATTGGCGGAGGAGGTAAATTGAACCCTTGTTGTTGAAAACCTTGGTTTGGGTATTGGTTATAAGGTGGAAAACCTTGAGGATTGAAACCTTGGTGTTGAAAACCTTGGTTTTTAATGTTAGGATTTTTAGTCCAATTAATCAATGAATGTTTTCAAAGGCTTTTATCTATTGATGTTCGTTTTTCCTCGACTCACTCGAAATTGATATTCGGTTAACGTAAGATTTATTGTTTTTGGTGAATAAATTCTTTTTGGAATTTTAAACTAATTAAAAATATAAAGTTAAACAAAAGACTAATTAAACTATTTAAAATTTAAATCTAATTTAATTAATAACTATTTTAAAACTTAAAGAAAATGAAAACTAATTTTGTAAATAAAACTTAAAGAAAATGAAAACTAATTTTGTAAATAAAACTTAAATTTAAACTTCTCTAATTAAAAACTTTTCTACTAATACTTTTAATGAAAACTATTTTTTAAAACAAAACAAAACTATTTTTAAATAAAAATAAAATGAAAACTAATTTAAAATTATAAAAGTAATTAAAATTAAAATATTTTTTTATCTTTTTATTTTTTTTTCAAAACTGATTAAAGAAAATTAATATTAAAATACTTTTAATTAAAATTAAAACTAAACCAAACTTGTAATTAAAATGTTTTAAAATAAATCTGACAGCTATAAAAAAAACCTATATAAACTTAATGTGCATAATAAAACTCAAAAGAAGTGCTAGTCTAAATGGTTATGTCGTTTGATTGATAAGCTTGAGGTCAGGGGTTCGAGTCCCCTGACAGATGAATTTTTCCTATTTAATATTTTTGGAATACAAAAGCAAAACAGATCAAAAGGATCTGTTTCCTGCACAACAATATATCAGCAAAACAAACAAAGACCAAATAAGCTATGGCAGATAAGCATAAAAGCAGTCAAACCACAATCTTAAAAAACAAATAAGCAGCAAGTCCTAACAATAGCAAATGAGACAGAATTAATGAGGTAATTTAACTGAAATTAAGCAAATAAACAAATTAATAAAATAAGCTGATAAATCTAGACTGAAAATAAGCAATATTAATAAGCAAAGATAAATAAGCAGTCAAACCTATAAGCAAATCCAAACCAGATAAAAAAACAAAGATAAGCTAAATGGTTAAAAACAAGTACTAAGCAGAATCAAATAAGCCAAACTTAAACAAGCACTGAACAGATTATACGAAAAACAAACTTAAGCAAATCCTAACTATAAGCAAAAAAAACCAAATAAGCTATAATACCTAACAAAAGCAGATGAACAGTAATTAAGCCAAAAATAAGCAGATCCAAACACAACTAAGACAAAAACAGGTAACCAAATAAGCTGAACCAAATAATAGACTCCAATTAAACTTAAAGCAGATACCAGACAACTTAATACCAAACCAAAATACTACTCAAATCCAAACAAAAGCAGATAATTATAAACAAGCAAATATTAATCTAAAATTAATAATAAAAATTAAAAAGAAATGGATGAGAACCTCGTGATGAAAACCGTTGAGACGTAGGTGGGCGATGAACCCCCTTTCAACCGAAGCAAACACCACCATTAATCATCATCCCGAACAAGAACAGCTTTCTATTCGAACCAAACAACAGTAACCTTCAAACCAAACTTCGAACAGATTTTTTATAAATCTCCCAATGGGGAAATTTATGTACCACTTTCTTTAATTTATTTAATAATAAAAATAAACAGTAATTAAAAAAAAGCAGATTAAGGATGAATTATATTTAAACTTGCAAGAAATTAAATGAGACGAATTTTATTAAAAATAACTTTTCATTAATTAATAAGAGAAAATTACAATTGACTAGAAAATTAAAAATTACATTAAACCTAAAACTAACTTGCAGAAAAAAAGTGCATTCAAATTACATCTTTGATGGGGTTTTTATAGGCAAAACCCCAAAACCTTCTTGAATCTTCTTGAGGAAGAAATCGAATCCTAGCCGTTTAATCCTTCTTTTCTTCTTTCTCTCTCTTCTCTTCTTCAATCTACGGCTGAAAATCACTACCCATCACACGGATTGCCACCGTGGATGGGTGGTGTGCTTCTTGTGTTTGTTGAGGGATGATGTGGATGCACATGATTGGTGGATTTGTGATGTGTGAGTTGTCAAAACCAATCAAAATAAAGGGATTTGTCATATAGGATGAGGACCACGACTATGTTCATCCGAATTAAGGGGGATTTAATTGGTATCCGTGTGAATCACACGTTTAGGGTAAAAGCCCCAATGTTTTCCTTGGTAATTCTTTATATTTTTTATTAGGGTTTGGGGTAAAAACCATGGGGCTGCGTTTTTTGGGGAGAGAAGAAGTGGGTGAGAGGATGTTTTCCTTGTTATTATCGTAAGAATAAATGGGGTAAATAAAACGGTTATTAAAAAGTGTGAGTGGGGTGAATATTTATCACGTGTGTGAGGGTTGGAAAGTTGGGTTGACTGTGTGAGTTGAATGCAAAACCTTGACTAGCAATGTTACATCCTTCGTTTCATTTGTTTCAACAAAATGGGCTTTGGCCCAATTGTATTTGCTAATTCAATCCGTATCAAAATAGTGGAAATGGGCCATTTTGGGCTTTCAAGTTATTAATCCGTCTACTCTTCCTTATTAATGGGCTTTTATATTCCAAATGGGCTTTTGAGCCCATTAACCCGAATGTGGGACCCACAAAGCTTAAAAATCTTCAAAAAGATTAAATCCGATAAAATCGAGCTTGATTTCGGCTTCCTTGATCATTTCTCCAAAACCGTGTCGGTTTAGCCGGTTTTCGTGAATTAGGGCACACTTTTGGTGTTTTGACTTTGTCTTCGTCTTTTTCTTGGACTTTTCTTCAACATTTGACCGTGAAATCCCGTGTTTTCTTTCCTTTTGATCATTTGTACCTATTTCACACAAAAACACAAAACCACCCGTAATTCCGAATTTTACGATATAAAACACATGATTAGGTCTTGTTTTTTCCTTGATTTTAGTGGCAAAAGGATAAGTGTTTGCACACTTATTAAATCCCCTACACTTGACCATTGCAATGACCCCATGCAATGCATAATTGTAAAGCATAAAGTCACATTTTTCTCATAATTAATCCATCTCGACCTTTATTACTATTACTACTACTACTATGATGAAAATATAAAAACTTTAAAGGAAACAAAAGTTATAACAATTTATTAACATGGAAATTATTTGATGGAAGAAACTCGTAAAGAAATCTAAGACTTAAATTAGGGCTTTGGTGTCATAAATATTAATCACCCTCAAGTTTCACGTTCCCCATGCCAAGCTTAAAAAAGAGATCATTGTTTACCATAAGTTTTTAGGTTAAAACCACTTATATAAGACAATTGTGTAAACTCTTTCTCCAAGTCCTAAGTTGTATCTCTAGCTTTTATTGATTGTCATTCACCCGTAGGCTCATTTGACTTATCTGATAATTATTAGTCCAAAAATGAAGGCCAAACGGTGAAAACCGGACACTCAAAACCTAGCCTCGTCCTAAAAAACGTTTTCACTAAAGTAAGCCCACATCAAGGATGATTTAACATGATTTGGGGAATAAATTCCCAGACCCAAAATTTGGCCAAATAGTACTACTTATTAATTATTCCTCCAAAGTCATATAGACTTTATGTGGAGTTTAGCAAGTTCACATCATATACCCTTAGGTTCTTTAAGATGTAAAAATGCTCCTCATCTATTGTCCACACCCTAAGGCTCCTTGAACGATAAACAAGGGAATTGATTTTTGATCAATTTTTATTCAACACTTACCATGCCATACACCCTAAGGCTCTAATGACAAGGTTCGTGCTACATGCCCCACACCCTAAGGCTCCTTGAGGTCATGTTTTAATCTTATTCTTTCTTATTATGATATATATAGTAGGCCAAATTCCGCAGTCCCATGGTCTGAATACCTCCTACTTAGTGGTTATGAGCCACCTTAGTCGGAAGTCCACAACGCTGGCACCCTTAATGTGTTCATGCTTTAATTACAAGGAGCATAAAGATTTGGCTAAGAGTTAAAATATCGAATAGACACCACAAAAATCCTCATTTATTAAGCAATTAAATATACAAGCGGGAACAAAGAGCCACAAAAACTCATATAAGCAAAAATTAACCCTTAAACTTATTATCAACTCTATCATCTCTCGTTCTCCACAATTTAAAATCTCAAAGAATGAAATTCGTGGATGCTTAGCCTAATAAACCAATTAAGGTCCATATGGTTAATGATACTAGCTAGAGTAAACTTGGATAAGTAAACTCGGGTTGAGTCAAGATATTCACGACGGGCCTGATATATCAAAGATATCAAAACTTGTTAAAACTATTTTATTTATTTATTTATTTTTTACTTTATTCTTGAAATGGAAAATATTAATACGATGCGAGGAAAGAAAATAAATGAAAAACTACTAGGCCAAAATAGATCAAAATTTTGAAAAAAGTTGAATTTTTTTTAATTTTCCGGTTAAATGGGGTCAAATTCATGGAAAAGTCCACTAAAATTTCGATAGAAATCCCCCCTACACTTAATATAAACATTGTCCTCAATTTTTAAGCATGTGGGAGTATAAACTCCCCTACACTTAGGACATTGGGTACGTTGTTTAAAATCGAGCTAAGGAAGAGATAACTAAAGTGATTATATTTATTTGTCTTATTTATATACAAGATTGAATCACAATAGCAAAAACTTATCGAAGGAACCGAGTACACGGGAAACACCGGAACACGGGCCGCGTCAAAAATACCAAAAGTGGATCATAAAGCACATGTCCCTGCACACAACATCACAACACAAACAAACAACCTACTTGGCTCCCCCCTACACTTATTGGTGAAAATTGGTGAAGGTGAAAAAGTGTGGAAAGGATGGGAAAGGTAAAAATCTAACCTAGTTAAACGATGCTTGATTTATTTATCACGAGTCTCTAGCTCGACTCGATTTCCCGAATGTCACCATTCAGATAGGAAAATCATGGAAAAAACGAGATTTCCAAGGGAGGAAAATCTCTCCATGATAAAGGGGTGAAGTAAAGTCATATAAGGCATACCCAATGAAAATCCACCCGGGTCAAATACATAATTTCCATCACAAAAGGAAATAAACCCCGAGGTGGTAAAATCACACAAAGCAGAGGAAAGTGGGGTATCCTTAGGCAAAAGTCTCTTACGAGGAAAGGTGTTATGGTGATAAGACAATGAAAGAACAAAAGTTTCTATTCCGGGATCAAACACCGGTTCCTTAATGGGAAAATAGCAAGAGGTATTGACATTTAAGCTCAAAATATCATCAAAATCCAAAGTGGGAAGGTCGTCCTCTTCCAAACTCGATGTGAAAACATAAGTATCGTCGGAGTCATAGGAAAACTCTTGCTCATGAGGGAAATAGGTATTTAGAAAGGTATCTAAATCCTCCTCAAATGGAATAACCTCTAAATTAGGAATGATCTCTAAGAGTGGAGGATCCTCCTCAAAAGTCATGACTTCAAAATTGGGGTATAAAAGTCAAAAGGAGTCTCCATGGAAGAATAACTCATAGAGATATGAGGTGCATTAAGATCATGGGGTGGGTCATCAAAGTTAATGAGATCACTTAAAGAAGTGTCATCATCGTAAGTATCAAAGATTGGGGTATCAAAAATGGGTGGGTCAAAAGTGGGTGGGTCAAAACCGAAGATAGTGTGATCACTTGAAGAAGTGTCATCACTATAGGTTTCATAAATAGGAGTTTCAAAAATTTGAGGCTCTAAGGGAAGGGATGAATTTTTCACAAAATCATTTTGATTAGATCTTTCAGTTCCAAAAGGATTAATAAAAATCTCGTCATTATCATAATTAAGAACATCAATCATATTGACCGACTCTTTTCCATTTGATTTTGTTGTGATTTTTCCCATTTTAAAAACTTGTTGTTCATCCCGAACCCGAAGAATTAACTCCCCTTCGGCTACATCAACTAAGGCTCTTCCGGATCGTAAGAATGGTCTACCAAGTATTAATGTAATACAATGATCCATCTCATAGTCGACGACGACAAAGTCCACGGGAAAAGTGATTGTACCAACTCGAACAAAAACATCTTCGACAATACCAACGGGGTATCCGAGAGTTCTATTAGCTAACTCGAGAGTCATGCGAGTCGGTACAAGGTCGGGTAATGATAATTGTTTCCAAACCGAAAGTGGCATAAGATTTATGCTAGCGCCGAGATCCGCTAAAGCCATACAATCATCGATTTGAGGAAACGAGCAAGGTAACACGAATCATCCGGGATCTCCTAGCTTTTCGGGAAGCTCTTTGAGAAGAATCGCTGAACAATTCTCATTTAAACGGGTGTTCACGAGCTCAACCATTTTTTCTTTCTTATTAAGCAAATCTTTAAACATTTTCACAAATTTTGGCATTTGAGCAAGTGCTTCAATAAGGCTTATGTTAACATTGACGTTGGAAATCATTTTCAAAAAGTTAGAGAAATGAACGTCATCTTTGGTGAGCACTTTAGCCTTGTCTAACCTAGAGGGATAAGGAATATTAGGCTTAGACTTTGAAGGTTGAGAAGGAGAAGGACTCGCTTCTTGAACAACCGTAGGGATAGGCTCTTTCGGCAATGGAGCACTAGTACTAGGAGTGGTAGTGGGAGTAATCACCGAAGGGGGAGTAGGATTACTCATTATGACCTCCGGGCCTTGTCTCTCCTTTATGGGCGAAGAGATGGAAGGTCCTACTAAAGTGGCTCCACTTCGAGTAGTGATAGCACTCACATTAGCACGAGGGTTAATCTCGGTATTTGAAGGTAAGGCTCATTGGGGTCTAAGGGCTTGAATCATTGTCAAAAATTTCTTATCGGTCGATTCTTGCATTTGTCTAGTAGATTCTTGCATTTGTTTCATAATTCGCTCATGGTCGGTCAATTTTTGTAGAACCAAGTCCATTTGAGGATTATGCATGTTCATTTGATTAAACCCTTGATTGTTAACCCCTTGATTAGGAAAACCTTGGTTTTGATATTGAGATTGAAAACCGTTGTTATTATAAAAACCTTGGTTATTATTTTGAAAACTTTGATTTTGACCATCAAAACTTCCTTGATTTGCATTCCCTTGAAAATTACCCATTTGAGGACCTTGGTTCCTATTTTGGTTTTGGGTATTTTGGGCGGGTGGGGTGGTCTTTGTGGAGCTACAAAACCCGGGGGAGCCAAATAATTAGTACTTTTATAAGACAAATGGTTAACATCAACATTTGGTTTAAATGGAACCCTTTCATTAGCATTAAAAGCACAAACTTGTTGTTGTTGATTGTAAACCTTGTCACAATTAAAATATGCATGTGGTCCACCACAAGTCTCACACGTTTCACTAATTTCTTTCAAGGCATTAACTTGACCATTTAGAGCTTGGGTTTGTAAAGCAATTGTTTCAATAAGCGAAGTGAGTTTATCAATTCTCTTTTCACTCTCACTAGAACTAGCACTTGCCATAGTGGCCCTAACACTCTTGGTTTGTACTTTTGCCTTGTTTTCAATTATTGCCCAAGCCTCGTTCATTGATTTCACAAGAATATTGCCCCCCGCGGCACTGTTAAGTGAGTCTTGGTCATTTAGAGTTAAACCATTGTAAAACGTATTAATTTGATGCACTTTAGTGAAACCGTGTTGTGGACATTTTCTCAAAAGCTCTTTAAATCGATCCCAAGACTCACTAAACGTTTCCCCATATTGTTGTTCAAAAGTAATGATTTCATTCCTTAAAGAAGTGGTCCGTGATGGTTGGAAAAAGTAATTAATGAACTTGGTCTCTAAATCAATCCATGTTGTGATACTTTTGGGTGGTTCCTTATCAAGCCAAATCCGGGCTTGTCCCTCGAGGGAAAAAGGAAAGAGTTGTAAAAGAATGGCCTCTTGTGGCACCCCATTGTATTTGACGGTATTAGCCAATTTTATGAAACGTTTGATATGAGTGTGTGGGTCATCATTAGTACGGCCTAAAAATGGTGTAGCGGAAACCATTTGAATAAAACCCGTTTTAAGTTCAAAATGATTAGCTCCAATATCTGACACCACAATCGCGTCATCGTTTCCTTCAACGTGAGATTGTAGAATCTCAATCATTAGTCGATTATCCGTTACCATCGTATTGTCGAAAGCTCGATTCTCGGTATCGGCTTGAATGACGGTCTTTTTGTTTTTCTTCTTCTTCTTCTTTTTGGAAGAATTGGAAGAATTTGGTACACCAATCGGTATGTATGTACGCGCGCGAGTTCGCATACAATTAAAACTTTGGAATGGGGTAGGTGACCTCGGTCGACTTTGAGAGGAAAAGGATTTTCCCTCTCGAGGTGCAATATTAAAAAGCTACAAAAATATATACTTAATACTAATTGAGTTGGCAAACCAATAATCGGTCGTCCCTCTCAATATACGCACAAGCAAGCGGGGAAACGAGGTGGCACAAAGCACTTAAAAATCATTTTCCTTAGACGGCCTTTTATAAGACGTCGCCTTATACCCACCTTATAGTTTGTATATATCGAGTTCAAACGTCTTACTAGTATTTATCTATTTTGCCCTTTTTCTTGTTTTGGATGCGAATACAATAGTTAGGTGATGAAATCCCAACTAAGGTTTATTTGAAAAGTAGGTAAATTAATGTTCTACGTAATATAATATAATAAATGAAAAATCTTTTTGTATATTTTTTAAGAAAAATATATATTCACAATAAAAACGAAAGAAATCGAACTAAAAATATAACACTTATACGTAATATTTTTGGTGTAATACTTTTAGGAGAAAGTATTACTTATGTATTTTTTTTTAATTTTTTTGTTGCAAATCTTAGGAAAGAATTTGCTTTTGTGAGTTTTTTTCATTTTTTTTGTATTTTTAAGTTTTTGATTTTTTTTTAATGTTTTTGATTTTTGTGCAAGAAAATTAACGTTCAAAAAGAACGGATCCCAAAATCCAAACGTCTCACGAAATCATCAATCGTACGAGCGAAGCGGCAGCGACGCCATTTTAATGTTGCTATTTTTCAATCAATTATGTTCGTTTTTCCTCGACTCACTCGAAATTGATATCCGGTTAACGTAAGATTTATTGTTTTTGGTGAATAAATTCTTTTTGGAATTTTAAACTAATTAAAAATTAAAGTTAAACAAAAGACTAATTAAACTATTTAAAATTTGAATCTAATTTAATTAATAACTATCTTAAAACTTAAACAAAATGAAAACTAATTTTGTAAATAAAACTTAAATTTAAACTTCTCTAATTAAAAACTTTTCTACTAATACTTTTAATGAAAACTATTATTTAAAACAAAACAAAACTATTTTTAAATAAAAACTAATTTAAAATTATAAAAGTAATTAAAATTAAAATATTTTTTTATCTTTTTATTTTTTTTCAAAACTGATTAAAGAAAATTAATATTAAAATACTTTTAATTAAAATTAAAACTAAACCAAACTTGTAATTAAAACGTTTTAAAATAAATCTGACAGCTATAAAAAACCTATATAAACTTAATGTGCATAATAAAACTCAAAAGAAGTGCTAGTCTAGATGGTTATGTCGTTTGATTGATAAGCTTGAGGTCAGGGGTTCGAGTCCCCTGACAAATGAATTTTTGCTATTTAATATTTTTGGAATACAAAAGCAAAACAGATCAAAAGGATCTGTTTCCTGCACAGCAATATATTAGCAAAACAAACAAAGACCAAATAAGCTATGGCAGATAAGCATAAAAGCAGTCAAACCACAATCTTAAAAACAAATAAGCAGCAAGTTCTAACAATAGCAAATGAGACGTAATTAATAAGCTAATTTAACTGAAATTAAGCAAATAAACAAATTAATAAAATAAGCAGATAAATCTAGACAGAAAATAAGCAATATTAATAAGCAAAGATAAATAAGCAGTCAAACCTATGAGCAAATCCAAACCAAACAAAAAAAACAAAGATAAGCTAAATGGCTAAAAACAAGTACTAAGCAGAATCAAATAAGCCAAACTTAAACAAGCACTGAACAGATTATACGAAAAATAAACTTAAGCAAGTCCTAACTATAAGCAAACAAAACCAAATAAGCTATAAAATCTAACAAAAGCAGATGAACAGTAATTAAGCCAAATAAGCAGATCCAAACACAACTAAGAAAAAAACAGGTAACCAAATAACAGACTCTAATTAAACTTAAAGCAGATACCAGACAACTTAATACCAAATCAAAATACTACTCAAATCCAAACAAAAGCAGATAATTATAAACAAGCAAATATTAATCTAAAATTAATAATAAAAATTAAAAATAAATGGATGAGAACCTCGTGATGAAAACTGTTGAGACGTAGGTGGGCGCTGAACCCCCTATGAACCGAAGAAAACACCACCACTAATCATCATCTCGAACAAGAACAACTTTCTATTCGAACCAAACAACACTAACCTTCGAACCAAACTTCGAACAGATTTTTTATAAATCTCCCAGTGGGGAAATTTATGTACCACTTTCTTTTAATTTATTTAATAATAAAAACAAACAGTAATTAAAACAAAGCAGATTAAGGATGAATTATATTTAAACTTGCAAGAAATTAAATGAGACGAATTTTATTAAAAATAACTTTTCATTAATTAATAAGAGAAAATTACAATTGACTGGAAAATTAAAAATTACATTAAACCTAAAACTAACTTGCAGAAAAAAAAAGAAGTGCATTCAAATTACATCTTTGATGGGGGTTTTTATTGGTGGATTTGTGATGTGTGAGTTGTCAAAACCAATCAAAATAAAGGGATTTGTCACATAGGATGAGGACTACCACTATGTTCATCCGAATTAAGGGGGATTTAATTGGTATCCGTGTGAATCACACGTTTAGGGTAAAAGCCCCAATTTTTTCCTTGGTAATTCTTTATATTTTTTATTAGGGTTTGGGGTAAAAACCATGGGGGCTGCGTTTTTTGGGGAGAGAAGAAGTGGGTGAGAGGATGTTTTCCTTGTTATTATCGTAAGAATAAATGGGGTAAATAAAACGGTTATTAAAAAGTGTGAGTGGGGTGAATATTTATCACGTGTGTGAGGGTTGGAAAGTTGGGTTGACTGTGTGAGTTGACTTCAAAACCTTGACTAGCAACGTTACATCCTTCGTTTCATTTGTTTCAACAAAATGGGCTTTGGCCCAATTGTATTTGCTATTTCAATCCGTATCAAAATAGTGGAAATGGGCCATTTTGGGCTTTCAAGTTATTAACCCGTCTACTCTTCCTTATTAATGGGCTTTTATATTCCAAATGGGCTTTTGAGCCCATTAACCCGAATGTGGGACCCACAAGCTTAAAAATCCCAAAAAGATTAAATCCCATAAAATCGAGCTTGATTTCGGCTTCCTTGATCATTTCTCCAAAACCGTGTCGGTTTAGCCGGTTTTCATGAATTAGGGCACACTTTTGGTCTTTTGACTTTGTCTTCGTCTTTTTCTTGGACTTTTCTTCAACATTTGACCGTGAAATCCCGTGTTTTCTTTCCTTTTGATCATTTGTACCTATTTCATACAAAAACACAAAACCACGCGTAATTCCGACTTTTACGATATAAAACACATGATTAGGTCTTGTTTTTTCCTTGATTTTAGTGGCAAAAGGATAAGTGTTTGCACACTTATTAGTTTTGCATGTGATAGTTACCCTGATTTGCATTTGAGCCCCTCACATTGGCATTACCTTGAAAATTAGCTCTTGGCGGCCCTTGGTTGTTTGGTTAGGTTGTGGTGGTCTTTGGTGAAAACCGGGTGGAGCCAAGTAATTTGTCGAGTTGTAAGACAAGTGATTAACATCGACATTAGGCTTGAAATGAACTCTCTCGGTGTTGTTGTAAGCATACACTTCCCCGTGAGATTGATCATAAGCTTTACCACAATTAGCATAAGAGTGTGGCCCACCACAAGTTTCACAAGTTATATTAATAGCATTGTTATTCTTGGCATTGTTAACGGCTTGTAAAGCCAGTGCTTCAACAACCGTAGTAAGCTTATCAAGTCTCCTTTCGGTGTCACTAGTGCTAGCACTAGCCACATTAGCCCGAACACTTTTGGTTTGCACTTTAGATTTATTCTCAATAATATCCCATGCGGCATTAGAAGACTTAACCAAAATATTACCCCCCGAGGCACTATTTAGTGAATCTTGGTCATTCATGCTTAAACCATTGTAAAAAGTGTTAATTTGATGCACTTTTATGAAACCATGTTATGGACACTTTCTTAAAAGTTACTTAAAACGGTCCCAAGATTCACTAAATGTCTCACCGTACTTTTGTTCAAAGTTAATGATTTCATTCCGCAAAGCGGTAGTACGTGAGGGTGGGAAAAAGTAGTTGATGAATTTGGTCTCTAAATCCGACCACGTAAGAATACTTTGTGGCGGTTCCTTATCAAGCCAATGCCAGGCTTGTCCCTCTAAGGAGAAAGGAAAAAGTTGCAAGCGAATTACCTCTTGTGAAACCCCATTAAACTTGACCGTATTAGTGAGTTGAAGAAACCTTTTGACATGGTCGTTAGGATCATCAAGTGTACGCCCCAAGAATGGTTGAGCAGAGACAATTTGAATGAAGCCGGATTTGAGCTCAAAGTTGTTGGCTCCAAAGCATCGGTGTTGCCCTCTACGTGCGATTGCAAAAGCTCGATCATTGGTCGATTGTCCATGGTGACAATATGTTGAGTTTCGACTTCGGCTTGAGTTGCTTTCTTCTTACGAGCGCGGGTACGCATACACACCTACAAAAGGAAAAGAAAGATAGACAAGAAATATTTTTGGTTTTTTTTATGTTTTTCTATTTTTTGGATTTTTGAAAATTTTATATTTTTTAGAATTTTTGAAAATTTTTGAAAATTAGACAAGTAAAATAACGTTCAAGAGTGAACGGATCCCAAAATCCAACGTGTCTCTCAAAATAAACCGTTAATCTTCACGAAAAGAGCCGCAGCGGCGCCATTTAATACAAGAAATTTTGTATGTAAAAAGTTATCGTCCGATCTCTTCGAATTGATTACTAGTTAAGAGTGCGACTCAGTCGTTCTTGGAGGAATATAAAAAGGTTGTCGTTGTCTATAACTAATTAAAAAGTAAATGCGAAAGGTAATTAAAATAGGCTAAAAGCAAATCTAGAAAAACTGTCACTTTTTCTCTAAAATTAGAAAAACACTTAAACCCATCGGAATGCCCTAGATCGGAATATGATCGGAATGCTATCGGAAAGTATTAAAAACCAAATTCTATCGGAATACTAAATAACTACCCTAGTCGGAATCCAGATCGGAATCAATATTATCGGAATACTGTCGGAATACAAGAAAAAGGAAACAATCGGAATGCTGAAACTCTAAGCTATCGGAATGTCCAATCGGAATCCCAATCGGAATCCCAATCGGAATCCTCGTCGGAAAAACAAAACCCTTTTCTGATCATGTGATCGGAATAATAGGGCCCTAATCGGAATGTTGGTCGGAATAGGGAAACCCTATTCCGATTGAAAGAAATTCGTAATAAGCAATAAAATAAGCTAACTTTAATAAGCACACATAAAAACTTACAAAATTCTAAATAAGCAACTTTTTAAATCAAACTTTAAAAACACAAAACTTTTAAGAAAACTTTAAACAAATAAGCTAAATACAAAATAAGCCAATAAGCATGTCAAGCTCAAAGCTCATTCGTATAAAAACTTATAGATGAATAAAAAGATAAACTTTTTAATCACATGAACACTAAGATGAAGCAAAATCAACGATTATCACGAATCAAAGATAAACAAAATAAAGAAAGGTAGAAAAAGATGATTAAACAACTTGAATTTAAAAGATTAAAGATCAAATATTTGACATAAGATTAAAGAGAAAGCTTGAAAAACATTAAGAAAAACTAGAGAGAGAAAGTATATTAATCTACTCCTACTTACCTTACAAAAATAAAGCTAACTAAAAATTATCTAACCACCCTCCTAATGAAACATTAGGAGGGTATTTATAGGAGGACTACATGTGATGATGCTTTCTTCTCTCTTTCTTTTTGTCCCGACTCGATTTAATTTCTTTGTCTTTCTCGAAGTCGTCTTAGGATTTGTTGATATAAATTGAACTTGTCTTATAATTTCTTCAATAATTAGACTTGAGTTCTTCGAATTCATTAAACTTTCGTCTTTAGACTTTTTCTTCGATAAATCTGCAGAATAGGCCTTGGACTTCCGTTCTTTTTGCACTCTTGATCTTTTGACTTCGTCTTTTCTCGTTTTCTTCGATAAAAGCCCGTGAAAGCCCGTGTATTCTTCCTTTTTCATCTTTTGGTCCTAAAACACAATAAAAACATAAACCACGCATAATTTCGACATTTACGACATAAAATACACGTTTTGGCTTGGTTATTATTATAGTTAAGTGGTAAAAGGATGGGTATTTTCACACCTATCATGCACACACTACAAACATCAATGGCTGCTGAATCTTCTTCACAACCACAAGAGACTGAGATCACCCTCAATCGTTCCATCCATGTAAACTATCCCATCGAGGACATATTCTTTAAACTCAACAACATCACCTTGATCAAACGAGAAACCCTAACATCTGAACCAGGAAAACAAGTACTAAATTTTTTATCCAAATGTGTGATTCGTGATGCCTTGTTCAAGGATCCAGGGGTTATGTTTGAAAATGTGTTAAAAGAATTTTTATTCACAACACAAGGGTCAACGAACAAGTAAATCTATTGAGTTTGTGTCTACAACCTTGGGTATTCATGGGAAAATAAATTTAAAGATGTTTAGAAGGGTTTTAGGGTTAAACTATTTGGAGGATTCTAGCAAATATGAGGTTGTTCCCAATGATCTCTCTGTTGTCAAAATGTTTGTTAGTGCAAACATTACGATGATTTGTCGATATAATCTCTTTATGTTTTGCTGATGACAAACGTATAATTCGCAATACATTATGTAAAATGTTTAGGTACTCGTAATCACTCAAGAATACATTTGTATACTTTTCTCGATACCTCCAAGATCGCATTCGGCATGAATCACTCAAGGTATGTACAAACATGTCATTAACCTAACTAAGTGATCAAGGATTAATATTTTCTTAAAACTCACTTTTATACAAAGTGACAAAGTAATTTTTAATTAACTTTATTTTTAAGAAAATGTTTTATTAAAAAGAAAAATGGAAATTTGAATTTGGAATATTCCAAAGAATATTCCCTAAGGTATATTCCAAAGAATATTCTTTAATTTGAATTTGGCATATTCCATATGCCAAAGGAATATCCTTTGAGGGTATAAACTACCCCAGATGGCATATTCCCACTAAAGGACAAATTTACACGGAATCCGACGCGGAGGTTCCTTAAAGGACCCCGCGGTTCCTTACTGATAAGGTACCGCGGGTAGAGATAAGGAACCGCGGGTGTTTTTGACCGTTGCAATGTTGCCCTATAAATAGTGGATCATTTCCAGATTTTCTTTTAACCCTTTTTGCACAGTTTCTTTCAAAACCATCTTAGATCCTTGATTAGTTAGTTTTGATTAATCTTGTTTAAGATATGATTCAAGCTTCAATCTCCTCATCCTCTCAAGTGCAAAGAGAAGAACACTATCATTACCATGATGTGTTGGGTTCACTACATGATGAAGATCTTTCCTTCTATAGATCTAAGTTATGTTTTTAGTCTTCCTACTATGTATATGTAGAAGATCCAAGTGTTAGGTACACTTGGATGTGTTTGTAAGGGTAGAATATCCAAGTGATGGGTATCCTTGGATTAGGTGTTAATTGTGTAGATCCAAGTCTTGTTAGTACTTGGATATAGTGTTAGAGTTATAGATCTAAGTGATGTGTGCTTAGATCTATATGGTTTATGTGTTTAGGCCATAAAACACAAGGTTTGTTATGTTAGGCCATAAAACATAACTAGTGGGTAGATTAGGTTGTGTCTTGGTAGTTCTCACTAAACTCTAAAGTGATGTGGTTGTGTCTAGGTAGTTCTCACTAAACTATAAAGTGGTGTGGTTGTGTCTTGTGAGTTCTCACTAAACTTTAAAGTGATTAGTAGTTGTGTTGTGTGAAGTTCTCACTTAGCTTCAAAGTGAAGAGTCGTGAAGATTGGTTCTAGCTTTCGATTAGAACTCGACATCTAGCCTTGTGTCGTTAAATGGTGAAGTGGGCAACGTTGTGTAGATTGGTCCTACCTAAGATTAGGACTCGACATCTAGCTTAGTGTCGGAAATGTATAAGCGACGTGTATGGTTTTCTCCGCCTTGAAAGGAGTTTTGTTGACTAGTGAAGTAACTCTCGAGTAAGGTGTACTCGAGGACTGGAGTAGGGCGAAGAGGAGCTTCGTGACCGAACCACTATAAATCATCGTGTCGGTACTTTCATTTACATTTATTTGTTTACCTTTTTAGATATATTTATAGTTGCATACTTGTTGTTATGTGTTGTGTGCATCTTATAATCTAAACATCTAAGTTGCAGAAAAGCTAAGGCTTAGTACGTGTGTGCTTCATGTTTAGATTATGGTCAAGTGTACATCACTTAGTCTAAACATCCTAGTTGCGGAAAAGCTTATGCTTAGTACGTGTGTGCTTAGTGTTTAGACTATTGCTTGATGTACTCTTGATTTGATGTGTTTGTGTGTTTACTTACTTGTAGTATTTATCTTTCAATCAAATACATCTCATATCTAGTCAAGCTTGATCGAGAATTTGATACAAAGGATTGTTGATGTTTAACATGTAACAAATGGCATCATCCACTGTCGGCGGTTCCATAAGTGGACCGGCGGTTCTTTATTGATAAGGAACCGCGGGTAGACATAAGGAACCGCGCATAGTGGATTAAGCCGAAATGTTTTGAAAACTAACTAGAAACTATTCAACCCCCCCTTCTAGTTTCTACAATTGGTATCAGAGCGAGGTTACTCAAGATCTTTGAAGTATATTGTACTTTAAATCATGGATCGATCTTTGCTCTCTTTTTCGAAACAAATGGTTTTTAAAATGAAAACGGTTTTTAAAAATAGAGACGATCTTTGTATCAGATTGTTCATGAAGAGTGATTACTTATGAAATGTGTTTTGTTGTTTTATTCGTACAAGTTTTGGTGTTAAATAAACTTTGTATAATAGTTTGAATTAAATCTTTTCATGTTTGGAAGTATAAAATTTTTTTGTGTCATAATTAACTCTAAAATACGAGTTCTATGTGTCTAAAATGATTTTTTAGAGTCCTAAGTCCTTCCAAAAAGTTACCAAATGATTTTGGCCAAAAACTCATTTTTTATCCTCTGACCGCGGTTCCTTATTGTTCCCCGCGGATCCTTATCAATAAGGAACCGCAGTCAGTCTGACTCAGATTTTTGAAAAATTTGAAAAATCATATAAAATCAATCGTAAGTCCGTAGAAGTCGTGCCACCCGTCATTTCGAACGTAATTGAATTTTCTTTCAATTAAAAATGCTTCCAAACCTTTATTCAAACTTTAAAATTTGGATGGTTTCTAAGTTCCCTACTTTGTCCAAAGTATTGAGCGTCGGTTTGTCGTAAAACTTGTGTTTTACTCTTTTCTATTAAGTTGGACATCTCTTGGTGATATATGTTTGAAAATTGATATAATTACAAAGTGTTAAACTTAAATAAATTTTAAATGGGTCAAAGACTATTTTCAAATAAAATCAAGCTATGAATACTTTGTTGTATCTAACACTCAAAACATGGACGAATGCTTTTATGCGTTAAGCTAATTGTTTGTGTGTGTTTCCTTGTGTGTTATTATTATATGTAGACATTATTAAGTGTTCCTTGCTATTTGTAGTAGTATTTCTTATATGTCTAGTCTCTTGTGCCTTGCTTGGTATTTGTTAGTATCTAGTTTTTCCTAATTAGGATGTATGCTAGATTTCTTGCATCTTAGTTGCAACATTATGTGTGCATTGCATATAGGATTAACATCTCTTGGTTTACAAGTGTTACATAAACATCTTGTACACCTCGGCATGTTCTTTAACACTTTTAGGTTTGAAAGCTTTGGGAGCTTGTCAAATCTCTTGATATAGGTCAAGAGATAAATGTCTTACTATAAAACATGACACACCCTTTGAAAATCTTAGCTATTTTCTCTTAAAAGAGTGTTTGTGGGAATCAAGAAAGATTTTGATTAAAATATCAATGCATTATTCAAACTATGATTGGTATCATTATCGAATCTAATTGACATGTTTTTTAGTGTAGACATGAATATGGTTTATTAATAATATACATCGGATCATAACACACACTTGTGTTGATGGTGTTATATTGAATCTACTTGTTCAAATTGTTAGACATTTTTTTTTGTTTAATAATTACTTATAATGCACAATAGAGTCGGTTTGATAACTTGGATGTTTCATCCGAAATACTCAAGTAATTTACATTGCTATGCAATTTATAAATGTTTCATTTTCGAAAGACCAATCAAGAGTGTTCCTTTGGTTTGTGTAAACTTTGTTTATACACTTCAAAGTTATTGGCCTCAAGTTCTATTAAGGTAATTAACCTTAACTAGACTTGTTTGACAAGATATGCAATGGTGCATTCTTAACCCTCATTAGGTCATGCATTTGTGTCGTCATGCAAGTTTCATCCTTGCTAAACTTTATTAGGCAAATGTTGGAATTACATTTTGTCTAACTTGAGAATGACTACTAGAGAATTTATGCACTAGGATCTTAATTTGACCTAACGGTTGAATTACTTCCATGTGGGAAGTTGAGTTGGTGTATAACTCGTAAAAATGGTCGTGTTTAGCCTTAATTGAGCACCTCTAGTGATAGTCTCATACTCATTCTCTAAATTGGCTAAATGGCTCTTCCTATATATGACTAATGATAGTTTACTTTGATGAACTTTGTATGTCATTAGGAGTCTTTTTCTTTTGTAGCCATTAGTTTTTTCTTAGCTTTCCTCTTACGTGCTAATTGAACCTATGTGTATTTCCTTTGTGTGTGTCCTAGTTTTTATTGCTCTTAAGCATGACTTTATGATAAGTTAGACTAGAACATTAGGATTTGCTGAATTGGAAAATCCTCCTTCACCACCTAAACCTAGCCTCTGTAGGCGGTTCTTTAAATAAACCGCGGCTCCATATCAATATGGAACCGCCGGTGGAGATAATGATCCGCGGGCAGAAGCTCTCAAATTCGGGTTTTCTGAAACTTCCCAATTGTTCCAACACCCTTTGGAATCTTTGTTTCAAACCTTTGATCACTCCCAAAATATCTTGGGCTTTCCATTTTAAACCCTTTACTAGTTTGGATCATCCCCTCACCCTTTTAAACCCACCTTGTTAGCCATGTTCTTCACACCTGAAACCATTCATCCTTACCACCCATTACTACCATGGTTTCTACAACAATCTCCAATTCATCCAAAACCTCCTCTTCAAAGAGGCACCTCAAATTTAAGATTAAGTTACCAAAACTTAACTCTTCACCTTTTGCCACACCTAAGAATGAGATTGTGCCCATTCTCATCTCTTCATCACCCTCACCACCTCTTGCACCATGCAAGACTACCTCAACCCATGGTACCAACCATTTACATGGTTCTACCTCCTCTTCATTCCAATCTAGAATGAATGAGCTAAGCTCACCCTTCACTCCAAGTACTCTCTTGGATGTGACTATCCAACCTCAACCCATCCAAAGCATTCCTATTGTGAATGACTTTGTTGATACCTTGGTGACTTCACCTTTTACCCCTTCAAACTCACCCACATCACCCATCCAAAGCATTCCCATTGTGAATGACTTTGTTGAACCCTTGGTGACTTCACCTTTCACCCCACCAAATTCCGCCACCACCCTTGTCTTTCATTTAAGCATGTGGATTGCTTATTGCTAAGACATCTAATTTAAGCAAATCTTAGGATTCTAGTGTAAATAAGATTAAAATTATGCTTAAGTTTTAGGCTTGTTTTTTTTATATACATCTTTGTATGATCTTTATTCTCTTGTATTTCCTTTCATGTTTTTCAACATGATTTTTCTTTGAGTCTTGGATCTTGTTGCTATTTTGTTTCTTTCTTTTCTCTTATTTTGAGTCCTTTTCTTAAACTAATAAGAATTAGGAATCTTCTTGGAGATTTACATTTCTTGTAGCTTGATTTGTGATATCTAGATAGATGACTTGCTTGTATGCTACTTGCTTTTATATCTTCTTGCTTATCCGTATGATATATGCTTAATTGATTAGATAATGAATGCATGCTTATTATAAAGGTTTTGTCTTTGTCAAGCAATTCCGATATAATATCTCTTAGATGTGTCTAACTCATGCATGTCCTTAAATGCTACGTGCTAACATGTTTTACTTAGTCTTCTCTTTTTAAGTAATCATGGTTCTTGCATGCCATATGTGTTAATTGCGTACCTTCTCTACATTGGTTTATTATAGACTTCATTAGGCATTGCATGAATTATCCTATGTGCTTACTTGATTATGTGTTAGATTTTGTACTAACTCTTCATGTCTTCTTGAGCTTCTTTTGAGTTTCTTCTCTCATTTTCTTTTGAGATTTCACTATCACCTTCTAAGGTATAGTATTCATGAATCAATTTGTGAAGTTATCCTTAACTTCTTTGTTGAGTCTCTCTCAATTCATTTTAATCATGCTCTTCTAAGTCGAGTCTCTTTCTTCTAGTCTTTCTAAACTAAGTTGAGTCGAGCCTTACCTTTTCCTCATCATGTAATTGTTTTTTGAACATCCATAATGATTGAGAAGAGCTACGAAACTTTGAGCATGTAGTTTATCGTATGCTAAACACCATTTGGTGTCGACATTCATACGCATCTTTGCCTATAATGTCCTATATCTCGATTTTTTCTTAAAGCGTCGATTTATCCGCTTTTGGTTTTCCTTTATTTTTTTTTGGTCAAAAATGTCTCTAGGTTGAGATATTTTTGTTTCTCTTTTTTAGAGTTGATTGCGGTTAAAATTTACAATTGGTATGGGTGATTCCATCAATTCTAAGTTTTTAACCCCTTGAGATGATATCTTCAAATTCTTGGATGTTTCTTTTCTACCTCTACTCCAACAATTTTGAATTGATTTCCTCAAAATCCTCTCCTTTTTTTTAGAGTTGAGGGTTAAATCTTGAATTTTCTTGGGTGATTCCAAAAATTTTAAGCTTTTTACCCTTTGACATATTATCATTACAATTGGTATGGATGTTTCTTTTCTATCTCTATTCCAACAATTGTGAACTGATCTTGTCACGATCCTCTCCTTTATTTATTTTTTTTGGTTGATAGCATCGCGTGCACACTTCTTTCTTCAATGATTGTCATTGTTTGTGCAAACGACTTGTTTATCATCCTCTTTTTATATATGCTCTTGTCTACTAACCTTGTTTTGTAGGACACTTCTAACCTATTTTTGTAGCTCGTCACTATTCTTGCTTTGTTGGTGTCTCAAGCAAGGGGGAGCTCATATCAAGGGGGAGCATTTGAAAGAGTTCAAGTCATTAAATTTGCGATCATTCATCGAATATGTTGCTAGTAATGAATTTTGGAATCTTGAAGATAAGCATTTTATTATGCATGGAGTTAGTTAACCTATGGTGATTGAAGACTTCACTAGGATGACGCAAGCTCAATATTCTTGGATGATGGGTTTATAGTTTGGATTCTCGCCTCTCAACCGACGACCACTAGTGATGATCTACCTTTTGGATGCAAGCTTGTATGACGTTAATTCTTCTCCTCTTCAAAGGACGTGCTATCGATGTCTACCACTTTGGACGTGTGCTCTCTCGACGTTGATTCTTCTCTTCTTCAAGACGTTGACTACCTTTTTGATTCGACAAAAGGGGTAGAAGTAAGTGTAAACGAGTAACTTATGCATTTTAATATGTGTTGTGGTTTACTTGTTTGTCATCATCAAAAAGGGGGAGATTGTTAGTGCAAATATTACGATGATTTGTCGATATAATCTCTTTATGTTTTGTTGATGACAAACGTATAATTCGCAATACATTATGTAAAATGTTAAGGTACTCGTAATCACTCAAGAATACATTTGTATACTTCTCTCGACACCTCCAAGATCGCATTCGGCATGAATCACTCAAGGTATATACAAACATGTCATTAACCTAACTAAGTGATCAAGGATTAATATTTTCTTAAAACTCACTTTTATACAAAGTGACAAAGTAATTTTTAATTAACTTTATTTTTAAGAAAATGTTTTATTAAAAAGAAAAATGGAAATTTGAATTTGGAATATTCCAAAGAATATTCCCTAAGGTATATTCCAAAGAATATTCTTTAATTTGAATTTGGCATATTTCATATGCCAAAGGAATATCCTTTGAGGGTATAAACTACCCCAGATGGCATATCCCCACTAAAGGACAAATTTGAACGGACTCCGACGCGGAGGTTCCTTAAAGGAACCCGCGGTTCCTTATTGATAAGGTACCACGGGTAGAGATAAGGAACCGCGGGTGTTTTTTACCATTGCAATGTTGCCCTATAAATAGTGGATCATTTCCAGATTTTTTTTAACCCTTTTTGCACAGTTTCTTTCAAAACCATCTTAGATCCTTGATTAGTTAGCTTTGATTAATCTTGTTTAAGATGTGATTCAATCTTCAATCTCCTCATCCTCTCAAGTGAAAAGAGAAGAACACTATCATTACCATGATGTGTTGGGTTCACTAATGATGAAGATCTTTCCTTCTATAGATCTAAGTTATGTTTTTAGTCTTCCTACTATGTATATGTAGAAGATCCAAGTTTTAGGTACACTTGGATGTGTTTGTAAGGGTAGAATATCCAAGTGATGGGTATCCTTGGATTAGGTTTTAGTTTTGTAGATCCAAGTCTTGTTAGTACTTGGATATAGTGTTAGAGTTATAGATCTAAGTGATGTGTGCTTAGATCTATATGGTTTATGTGTTTAGGCTATAAAACACAAGGTTTGTTATGTTGGGCCATAAAACATAACTAGTGGGTAGATTAGGTTGTGTCTTGGTAGTTCTCACTAAACTCTAAAGTGATGTGGTTGTGTCTAGGTAGTTCTCACTAAACTATAAAGTGATGTGGTTGTGTCTTGTGAGTTCTCACTAAACTTTAAAGTGATTAGTAGTTGTGTTGTGTGAAGTTCTCACTTAGCTTCAAAGTGAAGAGTCGTGAAGATTGGTTCTTTCGATTAGAACTCGACATCTAGCCTTGTGTCGTTAAATGGTGAAGTGGGCAACGTTGTGTAGATTGGTCCTACCTAAGATTAGGACTCGACATCTAGCTTAGTGTCGGAAATGTGTAAGCGACGTGTATGGTTTTCTCCGCCTTGAAAGGAGTTTTGTTGACTAGTGAAGTAACTCTCGAGTAAGGTGTACTCGAAGAGTGGAGTAGGGCGAAGAGGAGCTTCGTGACCGAACCACTATAAATCATCGTGTCGGTACTTTCATTTACATTTATTTCTTTACCTTTTTAGATATATTTATAGTTGCATACTTGTTGTTATGTGTTGTGTGCATCTCATAATCTAAACATCTAAGTTGCGGAAAAGCTAAGGCTTAGTACGTGTGTGCTTCATGTTTAGGTTATGGTCAAGTGTACATCACTTAGTCTAAACATCCTAGTTGCGGAAAAGCTTATGCTTAGTACGTGTGTGCTTAGTGTTTAGACTATTGCTTGATGTACTCTTGATTTGATGTGTTTGTGTATTTACTTACTTGTAGTATTTATCTTTCAATCAAATACATCTCATATCTAGTCAAGCTTGATCGAGAACTTGATACAAAGGATTGTTGATGTTTAACATGTAACAAATGGCATCATCCACTGTCGGCGGTTCCATAAGTGGACCGGTGGTTCTTTATTGATAAGGAACCGCGGGTAGACATAAGGAACCGCGCACAGTGGATTAAGCCGAAATGTTTTGAAAACTAACTAGAAACTATTCAACCCCCCCCCCCCCCCCCCTTCTAGTTTCTACAATGTTTTTTAGAGAAATTGGATACACTAAAGAGATTGGTGATAAATGGGGGTTGAATAGAAGCTGTTTACCACGTAAGTGGAAACTTTTGATGTCCATCTTAATTGAGTGTCTGGGTGGGAAAACTAGTGGGCTTGATCAAATCAACCAAAAGGATGCCCTGATTTTGTATTATCTGGCAGAGGGCATAAAAGCTAATTTTGGAAAATTATTGTTTGAAGATCTCCATGGAAAAATGGAGAAGAAAACTAGGGAAAAGAATTTGGTCTACACCAGATTTCTGTCCCTCATTTTTGCTGACCAATTTGGTGAAGAGTACTCAAAGAACCATGGAGTTCAACTAGTTTTTCCAATCTTTGATACCAATCGTTGGAACATTCCAGTCAGCACCACTGAACCTCCTTTCACACAGCCCATGTTGGACATTTGCTCAGCAGATGCTCCAGTAGTGTTTAAAGCTCCACAAGACACTCCTCCAACTGGAGAATAGGATCTAACAGGCACAAAGTCTAGAGATTCTTCTTGACCACGTCAAAAGATCACATCTGTGAATACTCTTAAGTGTAGACGTGGGTCTCAGAAAAGGAGGCATCCCACAGAATCTTCATCAAAGAAGCATTCTAATGATCCCAAAGACCAAGCTTTGAAGAAACAAAAGTCCTTGGCCAAGGACCAGAACCCAATCCAGCCGCCACCATCAGTCTCTGCTGAAGGTGGCATACATCAAGAGGCCCTGAAGGCAACCCATCTCTTAACTTATTTAGGAGAGAAGGGTGAAGATAGAATGCACCCTCAGCTTGATAGAGTGGAGTCAGCATCGGTAAGCAATTCCAATCTAAATGCATCTCAAATTTCATTACCAATCTCTATCATTTGTCACTTTGAGTCTGCATCATGGAAAGATGTGTCAGCAAATCCAACAGCTGATACTGACCCTGGCCTATCTGTTTCTAATGATGTAGTTCCCCCACAACAGGGTTCTACTTAAGGAACCAAAAACATTATCATTGATCTTAACTCATCAGGTACTTTTTCTTAGGATCCATCAAGTAAAACCAACCCTGGTGGTGAAGGACTTGAAACTGATCAACGCGCTGAAGATGGGAATCATCAGACAATGAAGGAAGTGCCTCTCTCCACTGGCGCCAAGGGGGGACACTTGCCTACATTTATTTTCAGCATGCCTGCTGATGACTTGGAAAAGGAGTTGGAACTAAGTGAAAGAGCTCCAGTCAACTTCGATGATAGTGAATCTGAAGATGACCTTTGTAAGACCCTAAAAATCTGGTAACAGGACAGGTAAGCACTGTGGGTCCCACATCATGGTAACATCATACATGGCAATAAGGTAAATAAAAGACAGAGAAAATAAAATGACACACTTCACGAATTTCTTCAAAAGCTGCGGAATAAAGTTTTATAAATATGGTCCCAGATTTGCATAATTTGACATCAACAAAAGTCACATAATTTTACCAACATACTCATAATAGTCTTAGTGCATAAAAGTACATTTATTTGGCATGATTAACATGACATAAGTAGTTTTCCCAAAAGTTTCAACCAATAATGACATGGAATCGTCCAGCTGCTGGATCCTGCGGGCTCCCATCCTTAGCAAAATTAAGCATTAGCATTACCTGAGAAATAACATGTAAATATGTCAACATAAAGCTGAGTGAAATTCATAGGTTTAATAAGTGGTAATGTGAAATACAAACATTAGTTTTATAAAATAGCAACAGGATATGATTTAGTACCGTCGTACAAAATCATTTATATTTATTTATTGCAATAGCTCACGACACCGAAGCTTTAACATAAATATTTTACCCCTAGTAAGTATCTAGTCAAAATACTTAGGTAATTATATGTAAGTGCGTCAAGGTAATCGGGACGGGGATTGTTAATCCCGATGGATCCATCCACAACATTCGCGCTTGCAAAATGTGAATTAACGGTTCATGATGTAGGGGCTTTTTGACTAAGATACTAATGTAATAAGTAAATGTATAATCTGTGGAAAGCATTCCGTTCTTGAATAGCATACTAAAAGTTTTAAATGATTGTATTCCACGCATGTTATTCTCACGCCGTAATTTGTAACAAGTATATAAGAAAAGGGGCTATGAACTCACCTTTAGCAAGAAATCACAAGGTAAAGGAGCTGAGCAAAAAGGAGTCTTCACGGACCTATGCAATGGTGACGCCTAACAAGAATGCGTTCAATGTAGAAATAACGTTTTAGAAGTGACGGGACATAGTGTGACTAAGTAACTTACGTGCGATGGCGAGACCTAAGCTTAAGATGAAATTTGACCCAAACACCTTGAACCTACTGTAATAACATAATATTAACCTTATATGATGTTCCAAGCATTTATATGCAGGTTTCGAACACGTTTTAGACTCGGTTTGTAAAACCAAAACAAGGGACTGCATTCAGCTTTCTGAAAAAGGCTGTGAAGATTTGGTCATAACTGAAAATATATAATAGAACAGAAAGTGGGGTTTCTTGACATGAGTAGGAAATTCTCTTACCTTTCTAAGTTGGGCAAGAACAAACCTGGAGCTATTACCAATCAACGGCAAATCCATTTTTAGTGACAGGCTATCAAAACAGGAAGTTGAAATCGACTCTGGAAGCCTACGGTAATTTGGGCATAAATCCTAAATGGTATAAGATTTTGACACCAAACCAAAAAGAGAAGTTGTCTTATGATTTTACCTACTTTAAAAAGTTATAAAATCCTATATTCACCTTTTTTACCCAAGACAAATTACCCACGTTTTAAGCCTACCATTTAGATTTGACCTAGTTTAGTAAAACGACCGTTCCAGGCTCATCCGGACACTTCCCGTTCCCAACCGACTCACCACATGTAAAACACATCAGTGGGTATCAAATTTTAAAATAAAAACACAGTCATATTTTTAAGAATATTTTGCCATAACTTGTTTGTTTCTGTGATAAATTCCATACTACGAAAACGACTCCATTCGGCTACCTAACCTTAATCAAGCAACGCTTAAGCTATACCAAATCGCCACGCAAGTGTCCTAAGTCCTAATATGCCCTAATTGTTCATAACATCAGTGGGTTTCACCCATTATTTCAAAATCAATGACCAAAGTGAATCAAAAATGCTAATAACATTAAAATCAAAACACTAGTTAGGATTATACCTTCACAACTAGTATGAATCAACCAAAACACAAACAACCTCGATTCCTTCCTCCTTGATCATAAAAATTTCGTGGCCCTAGGTCATAATAACATACCCAAATCAAAGTTTTATCCAACAAAATAAGGTTTTATGCATAGAAACATCAAAAACAAACTTGGAATTTTACAAAAACATCATCAAATCATAAGATTTGATGATTTTTGATTTCATGCAAAAAGTTAATGCATGTTGTCATTAACACTTGAAAATGATTAAGAATCAATGTTTAAACTTGGAATTAGTGTATGTTTACCTTAATTAAAAAAAATCAAAGGAATGGTGGTGTTGGATGATGCATCGGCTACAGGGAGAAGAAAGGGGAGGTTGTGTTTTTTTTTTGTTCAAACTTTGGTAATATGACTTATGGTAAACCCCCTTGTTTAAGTAAATGGTCAACAAAAGTCAAAATGGGCTCCCTTAGCTCTAATACAGCCGAAAATACTCTAAAATGGCCCAAAATTTTAGTGTTAAGTTCTCGAAAATTTACGGGTTTAAATAACGTGTCGTTTCCGACGAAAACTGAGACTCGTTTATCTTTAAAACGAAATTTCTTTAAAATTACTCGTAAACACCCGTTTGGCCCGAATTTCACTAAGTTGGATCAAGGAGTCAAGAATAACTAGAAATCACATAAAAATATTATTGCGACGTTCGGACCCGAAAACCCAATCCGACAGCCGGAAAACGCAAAAACGCAAAAGTTCACCATTGCATCCGTAATTGCTCAAGATGTCGTTTTTTCATTATTTTTGAGGCAAAAAGTCAATTATAAGACATATAAAATGTAATAAAACCTCGTAGAAATTACAAACATGATGTTCGGGCATTTTGCTAAATAATATCGTAAATTAGCGAAATTCGTAGAATTTTATATTTAACTAAAACCCGAGGATGACACGTAATCACTGTAAAATAAATAGGAAATGTAGTGAAAGTGTGAATAAGCACGTATAACAGTTAAAATAAAGTTATCGAAATTCCGTGTTCTCACAGTCTTCCCCCCTAAAGGAACTCTGGTCCCTCAGAGTTTAACTGGAGGCAGTAGCTGACGGAAAGAGATGAGGATACTAGACTTTGAATTGCTCTTCGCTTTCCCAAGTGAATTCAGCGCCACGTCGCGAGTCCCAACGGACTTTAACGATTGGAAACCAACTGCGCCTAAGTTTCTTGACATGTCGGTCCACAATTTCGATCGGCTCTTCAACGAAATACATTTTGTCGTCGACTTTGATCTCTTCTAATGGGATTTGAACGTCTAACTCGGCCAAACATTTCTTAAGGTTGGAAATGTGAAACACGTTATGAACGCAACTTAGTTCTTGTGGTAAGCTCAAACGATAAGCCACAGGGCCAATACGTTCGATAATTTCAAACTTGGATTAAAATAATGACCTTTCAGTACGGAGAAATATCAAAAGATAACATGAACACAATAATTGTTTAAACGGACAAGGCGCTCTAAAATGAGCCAAGATGGTTAATAAACAAGGAATCACAAATCACGCAACTGTAAAGCATGACAATTTACTTATAGAAAAATAAAGGGGAAATATGAATTACATATAGACATATGGATTACAAGTTGTCACAACTATTTGTCTAGGATTTGGTATTACTTTCGATTTGACTTAAGTATTTTCTTGATTATAAGAAAACTTTACATGGTTTAGTGATTTGAAATCAAACTATATATATTTATTGAGTAACCAGTTGCTATATCTTTTCTTGATCAGGATTTCGCAGTAAAAGTAACTTAGTTCAAATAATTATTTCAATCAGCTTAAGAGCTTTTTGGATAACTGTATGAAATTATTGTTAAAAACTCAGGTTTATCTTACCATTAGAAAAAAAATCAAATATCCAAGTTTTTTTATATCACTGTTAGAAATTATAAATTAAATTGATAATTTCATTAGGTTGAAATTAAAGTATGATACAATCAAATACTTTTAAAAGATGTAGTTTGACATCCTTTTAAACACTAGTTATAATTCTACCAAAGAGGATGTATAGATCTTATATTTAACTTGAAACGGGTATTTTGGTAATTTAAACACTTGATAAAGTGTGTAAAACGTTCTTAAAATTTAGAATAATGTATAGAAATCCATATAGGTGTTTAATGTCTAAAAACAGTAAACATGTGACGTATCCGAGTTTTCAAAATATGACAAGATAGCAAATGAGTATGAATCGAATAACAATCAACAATTAGTATACGAGTGATAGTACGAGGGGATAAAACGTAATTCGTATCTATTTCTTAATGATCATGTTAGGATAGATGCATCGATGATAAGAAAAATAAGAAATTAAGGATTTAACAATGATTAATTCACGTGTGTGGTTGGCGTCACCAACAACGGTTTTTTTTTTAATTCTCAATGGCGACACACGATCGAAAGAGAAAAGCCACACAACAAGTTTTCAAACCAATGAAAATTCTTAAAAAGTCACTTGAGAGTAATTCCAGTAAAATGAACAACATTAGCAATGAGAGGGCGAAGTCATCATATGGTTTACAAAAATGAATTTCTAGACAATAGAATCTAACTCACATCATGGCAAATACACGAATATATCGTTCACTTCCAGTCATGAATCACTATTAGCGTCCGGAGATGTTTTGAAGATCTACCAAAATAGATAGAGGAGGTCGATCGATGTACAAGCATTACAACGTTGAAACTTTCAAGTCTGGTATCAATGGTAAGAAATTAGACAAATTGTAACGAGAACTATGTCACGAAGAAAGATGAGGTAACCAGCAAAACAAAGATCGTTGAATAAGGATATATGTGCTTGAGGTATGTACTTTGTTCAAGAAAAGATAAGGGATCATATGTGTATGTCGCTAATTGGTGCTACTCGCATAAGATGTAAAAGTTTTCAAAACTATATTTTATATAACTTTTTAAAGAACATAAGTAAAAAGTTCTTTGACAAGATATTTTAGGTGACTACTATTTGGCCTCGCATGGCTCCTTCTAAATTACGCATAGGTGATCAGGCCATGCATAATTTAGGACTAGCAATGTGATGCTCAGCTTCGTCAAACCAGTATTACATATCATATGATTTAAAATATGTATATGGAATCAAAATAAGTTATGAAACTTTTTGCCAGTAACTAATTGGCTAGATGTTTCAATCAACAATTTTATTGTTACAAGAATTATTTGCGAGACCAATTGTTTGAATAATTTGTGAAAATACATAGTAAAATTAATATTCATTAAGTTTATAAGATAACATTCAAGTATTTAATAAGGACCAAGTGGGACATTTTATAAAATGATTCGCAAACAATACCAGTTTGGGTTTATAGAGCAACTTCTAAAATAACGAGTGGGTTACATGAGGGTAATAAAGAGTAGTTCAAGGAAATCAATGAAATGGTTACAAGTTGATAAGTTTCAAAATGTTTATTCAGAATCACCATGAAACACGTGCCAAGAGGATAACGAACGATGTGAGAGCAAGAACTTCAAACCTTGACACAAATCAATGGTGCGATAGAAGAAAAGAAAGGTAAAATGAAATGATATATGAGTCATGTATAAAATAAAGGATAAATGAATCCATACGCGTGCAGATAGAGATCCGGCTGAAGAAGGGCAATAGTAATACTTTAAGGATTGTCCGCGACCTAATACGTAAAAAGTCAACAAAAGTCAAAGTATGACCCGAGTATGACCCAATAATGAAAAGTTGTACAAATACATGTAAGTTACTGGAATACAACAAAATATGGTCATGCAAACTTGTTTCATCAAGCTATATAGCTTAGAACTCATTTTTATAAGTTTTGATTAACCGTAGAGAAAATAGTCAACCTTTGGCTTCTCCGACTTTAGGCGAATTACTAAGCATTAGACCTCAATTTCACTTCAATTATGATGTTAAACATCCTAAGAATCAGTATTTATCAACCCAAATCCATTCCATAAGGTTTAGGCTTGCTTAAGGGACGTTTGGGTAATGAACTAGTCATTCACTCGCTTAATGAAAAAGTGCAGAAAACCCCTTTTCGCGAGGCTTAAAAATCATATTTAGACTCTTGGATAAATTCTACAAAAATTTAGAGAAGTCTTACACATCATGTAGTTAATATCTGGTGATTTTTAAGAAAATTTTTGAAGTCTAGATACCTTTTTAAAAATAAAAACCAAAACGCATTCTGCGCGAAAAAGTCAAACTTTACAGTCTGTATTTTACGTTTTTGAGGGTCAAATGGCCACTTTAAGGCTTCCGTTTCCGCGTGGGTGACTAAAAACATCATTCCGGACAACTTTGTAGTTTTATCCGAAGGCTGAAAACACTTTAACGACACACTTATACCTATGACAGCAGCTATATAATCAAAATTTTACAACTTTTCAATTTAGTCAACAATACCCACTTATGTGTCAAAAACTTAAAGGTAGCTAACGGGCAATAAAACTTTGCATCAAAAGTCATAATTATATGCTTCTCACATGTTTCAAGTGAGAAATCTTGTCTAATCACTCATTAACCATACCAAGCACGCTAAACCAAACGCTAGTTTAAGTCGGTTGTACCCTATTAGACTAGTTACTAAAATGCCCGGTATTTCTTCGTTATGAAGAGATAGACGATGAACCTTATACCATCGGAAAGGTGTTTTCATACCCGACATTCTTAGATATATGAATTTATCTCAGTTTTCCAAATGGGAAAAGTCCATCTTAGAGAAAGGTTAAAATTTTAGAAAATCGGTTATAAAATTAAGGATCACCGTTTTAGTCATAAAAATCAATTGGTGATGGCAATTAACGCAAGCTTAGCGTATAATGTATACTAACTACCAAAGCAAAACATAAGGGTTAAATGGGTCCTAACCTGTAGCAAAACACCAAGCATACCTGCTGGTCTAGAATGGGTTTTCAACCGTATTTCGGCCGTAACTTCTTAATGCGGATGAGTTAAAGGGTGTGCGAATAACCAAAACGAGCGTAAAGATAATCTCTTTTATTCTGTAAAACTGAAAATAAAATTTTACCTGATTTCGGACCTCAAAATGCGTGTACATCAGCAAACTTTATCTATATTATTTTTCTCAAATTTCCAATTGCCACAAAATATTCGTTATAAAGAATTAGAAGTCGAATTTTATATCAAAACGATCGTCTAAACAAGCTTTATCATTTTATTCAGCTAAAAAAAATGAAATTTATAAAAGTTTTGAACTTCGCTATGCGTGCTAAAGAATTCTGCAGCGTGTTAAATTTTATAAGGGAGCGTTTGGATCATGATATTTTTTGTAGCTTTTCAGTTGTCGCCAATTCCTTATTGTCTAACTTGTTTCACCAAAAAATTTCATTTACCACTTCGAATACACACATGGCTTATGGATTCCAAAACGACGAAAAAATACACATTTCGTAAGAATGAAGGAAAGTAGCGGCTGAAGGGCGTTTAAAGAATACTAGTCAACAAGACTATAAACAAAAGAAACGGACAACGTTCTTGACTTAATTTTCAATATACGAAGTAAAAACTTCATAGGCGTGCCATCTCTTCCAAACTCATAATAGATACCAAAGAAAAGGCGAAATATCAATAAGTCGCGCTCCCAAGTATATGATATTTTAAACGAGGAATAATATTAGAAATCTATATGCTTAAAGCCGTAATCCAATCAATCGTCACGAACTAGACGTTTAGCTAAAAATCAGCATGACGTTTCCGAAAAGTAAGCGAATATTATAATTCGAATTCGAAAGAAGAATAATCAGTGAAACATGAAATTTAGAACAATGTTCAAATGTCAAGTAAAACGGTGACATAAATGAGTAGCAAAGCGAGATTTACAAAGATCTCATCGACTAAAACACTTAGAATATCTCAACTGGAGTTATCGCGAAAACTCGCGCAAACGATAAAAGCAAGTCGTTAGAAATAGTCGGTACAGAAAAATCAGAAGAATACAAGAATAAAGTAATGAATATTGTAGTAAATTATACAAGTCTCAATATAGGTTTAACTCAAGCAATAGTAAGGATTAGAGAATTACCCGCGCGGATACCGAACATCTTGGCAGATTCCATGTTTGGCACTAAGACTCATAGGATTTTCTTGAAAAATATGGGTCATAGACTAAGTTTAAAACGACTCAATTCACTATGACAATGACTCTGGTACCAATCTGTAAGACCCTAAAAATCTGGTAACGGGACAGGTAAGCACTGTGGGTCCCACATCATGGTAACAGCATACATGGCAATAAGGTAAATAAAAGACAGAGAAAATAAAATGACACACTTCACGAATTTCTTCAAAAGCTGCGGAATAAAGTTTTATAAATATGGTCCCAGATTTGCATAATTTGACATCAACAAAAGTCACATAATTTTACCAACATACTCATAATAGTCTTAGTGCATAAAAGTACATTTATTTGGCATGATTAACATGACATAAGTAGTTTTCCCAAAAGTTTTAACCAATAATGACATGGAATCGTCCAGCTGCCGGATCCTGCGGGCTCCCATCCTTAGCAAAATTAAGCATTAGCATTACCTGAGAAATAACATGTAAATATGTCAACATAAAGCTGAGTGAAATTCATAGGTTTAATAAGTGGTAATGTGAAATACAAACATTAGTTTTATAAAATAGCAAGAGGATATGATTTAGTACCGTCGTACAAAATCATTTATATTTATTTATTGCAATAGCTCACGACACCGAAGCTTTAACATAAATATTTTACCCCTAGTAAGTATCTAGTCAAAATACGTAGGTAATTATATGTAAGTGCGTCAAGGTAATCGGGACGGGGATTGTTAATCCCGATGGATCCATCCACAACATTCGCGCTTGCAAAATGTGAATTAACGGTTCATGATGTAGGGGCTTTTTGACTAAGATACTAATGCAATAAGTAAATGTATAATCTGTGGAAAGTATTCCGTTCTTGAATAGCATACTAAAAGTTTTAAATGATTGTATTCCACGCATGTTATTCTCACGCCGTAATTTGTAACAAGTATATAAGAAAAGGGGTTATGAACTCACCTTTAGCAAGTAATCACAAGGTAAAGGAGCTGAGAAAAAAGGAGTCTTCACGGACCTATGCAATGGTGACGCCTAACAAGAATGCGTTCAATGTAGAAATAACGTTTTAGAAGTGACGGGACATAGTGTGACTAAGTAACTTACGTGCGATGGCGAGACCTAAGCTTAAGATGAAATTTGACCCAAACACCTTGAACCTACTGTAATAACATAATATTAACCTTATATGATGGTCCAAGCATTTATATGCAGGTTTCGAACACGTTTTAGACTCGGTTTGTAAAACCAAAACAAGGGACTGCATTCAGCTTTCTGAAAAAGTCTGTGAAGATTTGGTCATAACTGAAAATATATAATAGAACAGAAAGTGGGGTTTCTTGACATGAGTAGGAAATTCTCTTACCTTTCTAAGTTGGGCAAGAACAAACCTGGAGCTATTACCAATCAACGGCAAATCCATTTTTAGTGACAGGCTATCAAAACAGGAAGTTGAAATCGACTCTGGAAGCCTACGGTAATTTGGGCATAAATCCTAAATGGTATAAGATTTTGACACCAAACCAAAAAGAGAAGTTGTCTTATGATTTTACCTACTTTAAAAAGTTATAAAATCCTATATTCACCTTTTTTACCCAAGACAAATTACCCACGTTTTAAGCCTACCATTTAGATTTGACCTAGTTTAGTAAAACGACCGTTCCGGGCTCATCCGGACACTTCCCGTTCCCAACCGACTCACCACATATAAAACACATCAGTGGGTATCAAATTTTAAAATAAAAACACAGTCATATTTTTAAGAATATTTTGCCATAACCTGTTTGTTTCTGTGATAAATTCCATACTACGAAAACGACTCCATTCGGCTACCTAACCTTAATCAAGCAACGCTTAAGCTATACCAAATCGCCACGCAAGTGTCCTAAGTCCTAATATGCCCTAATTGTTCATAACATCAGTGGGTTTCACCCATTATTTCAAAATCAATGACCAAAGTGAATCAAAAATGCTAATAACATTAAAATCAAAACACTAGTTAGGATTATACCTTCACAACTAGTATGAATCAACCAAAACACAAACAACCTCGATTCCTTCCTCCTTGATCATAAAAATTTCGTGGCCCTAGGTCATAATAACATACCCAAATCAAAGTTTTATCCAACAAAATAAGGTTTTATGCATAGAAACATCAAAAACAAACTTGGAATTTTACAAAAACATCATCAAATCATAAGATTTGATGATTTTTGATTTCATGCAAAAAGTTAATGCATGTTGTAATTAACACTTGAAAATGATTAAGAATCAATGTTTAAACTTGGAATTAGTGTATGTTTACCTTAATTTAAAAAAATCAAAGGAATGGGTGGTGTTGGATGATGCATCGGCTACAGGGAGAAGAAAGGGGAGGTTGTGTTTTTTTTTGTTCAAACTTTGGTAATATGACTTATGGTAAACCCCATTGTTTAAGTAAATGGTCAACAAAAGTCAAAATGGGCTCCCTTAGCTCTAATACAGCCGAAAATACTCTAAAATGGCCCAAAATTTTAGTGTTAAGTTCTCGAAAATTTACGGGTTTAAATAACGTGTCGTTTCCGACGAAAACTGAGACTCGTTTATCTTTAAAACGAAATTTCTTTAAAATTACTCGTAAACACCCGTTTGGCCCGAATTTCACTAAGTTGGATCAAGGAGTCAAGAATAACTAGAAATCACATAAAAATATTATTGCGACGTTCGGACCCGAAAACCCAGTCCGACAGCCGGAAAACGCAAAAACGCAAAAGTTCACCATTGCATCCGTAATTGCTCAAGATGTCGTTTTTTCATTATTTTTGAGGCAAAAAGTCAATTATAAGACATATAAAATGTAATAAAACCTCGTAGAAATTACAAACATGATGTTCGGGCATTTTGCTAAATAATATCGTAAATTAGCGAAATTCGTAGAATTTTATATTTAACTAAAACCCGAGGATGACACGTAATCACTGTAAAATAAATAGGGAATGTGGTGAAAGTGTGAATAAGCACGTATAACAGTTAAAAGAAAGTTATCGAAATTCCGTGTTCTCACAACCTTGCTGATCAAACTCCCAAGCCTCCATCCCCCAGAACTGTTAAGGTAAATGAACTGACAAATCAGGTGTTGCTTCTACAATCACAGGTTACCAAGCTCAAGGAGGAAAAGGCTCTTGCTGATGCTGAACTTGTTACTCTTAAGCAAGGCCAGTTCCTCCCACTGCTGAACAGATCAGAGATGCAGTTCTCACTGCACTGAAGCCATTGGTAAAGGATGTGGCCACTACCACTTATGTCAAGCAAGAGATCATCTCTCTCATAGATTCCATTAATATTGCATCCTTTGAGCTCCCTGTTGAATTCAAGCCAATTCCTACTCAGCTTAATGAGCTATGTAATTCAGTATCCAAGATCAAGGATGGGGTGGGCTTGCTGGAACAACAAAAACTGAACTTATCTGATAAAGTTCAGCAGAAACTAAATGCTCTTGCTAATGTTCGAGCAATGTTGGCCAAGGTATCATCCACCTTAGACTCTCTTTGTGCATGCTTAGCTGTTGGGGGTTCATCAAAAGTTGCAGGGCAATCTTCTGCTGAGGGGGAGAAAGTACCTATTCAGCAGCTCTTCAAGAATCATGCACAGAAGAAGGCCCAAAAAAACCTTTTGTTTATGTATCTCCGTTCACTGAAGACAGTCCAGCTAAGACTTAGGGGGAGTCTTCAGCAAAGGGCACTCATATTGATGGCCTTACCACCAACACTGAATCATCTGAAAATGGGTCACCTTCCATCAAACCCAAAAAGCAAAGGTGAATTCACTTTAGATGAAAGAATTATCAAGTCTGGGCTGGTCACTCAAGAAGAACTTGATAAAATTCACAAACTTCAAAATGAAGAAAAGCTCAGAGATCTGAAGATGAGCTTATATAAAAGAATTGGAAAATCTGAGGTTGAAGGCCTTTTCAACAAAAAGATGTTATACGAAAATTTTTGTAAAACAAGGTTGAACAGAAGATGTCTCTCAGCAATTACAAACGTTGACATGTCGACTTACAAGGGAGATATCAATCTAAAGTTCTATAGGGTTGATGGGTCTGATCAGATCATAGATGACTTCCAAGGGAAGGAGCTCTCCTACACTGAATGGTTAGAGATGAGCAGAATCATTGAAAAGAAAACATCCAGGAGATGGGTAGAAGTTCACACAAGAATTGAACACTTTGTGAGAAATCATGAAAGGCTTGGTCAGCATCTGAACATCAGCAACCAAATCTCACTGGAGGATCAAGAACCAATTCTGGAACTAAACAAGAGAGCCAATCTGGTTCAACCCGGTGTGGGTGACATCTTTGTCACCACCAAGAAATACAAAGATCTTGTTCAGTTTAGAAATCATCTCCCTGGACATGTGTTAGAAAAACCAGAACTGGGAATGATAATGTTCAACCATCGTGAACGACAAGATTTTGTGGGAATTAGTGATCTGGATGATCTAAATAATGAATCTCTTGAAAACATTCAGAAAATCTTCTTTGCTCACCATGGTGGTCCAGGACTCACTGAAGTTTCAAGAACCTTCAGCACATGCTTACTATCGATACTGAACATCAAAAACTATGATCCATCAGTACAGACCCCTGTCATTGAAGAAATTAGGCCAAAGGAAAACTGAATAATCATTTGTAATATTTTGGTGTAATTTGTAATGTTATTGAATAAATGATTATCTGATGTTTATAAGTTATTAATTGATCAGTGCAAGTAAGAATACGTTGTTATGCTCATTTACTACTGACATTAGACTTAGGCTATTTGTATATCCAAATAGGGAGAGATTGTTGGGTCAGTATTTACTGACCCTGGAGTAACTCTAAGATTTGAATATAAAATCCCCCTAAGTGTTTCATGCTCAACAGTAAGGCCAGTCTGTTGAAGGATGACCAAAGTTCCTACTGAAGACCTTATAGCTGAAGAAAGTTCAGCACTCTCCTTCTAGTGAAATTAGAAGACAAAGGAGTATTCGCTTCAAATACTAGACAGTCTAGTTGCTGAAGAACAAGGACTGAAGAAGGGCTTTCAGTTCAGTTTGGCTTGACAATACCAAACTGAATGATGTCGATCTCCTCTAGGATACTGAAGACTCTTCAGTATTCTGATGGTTTGCATTAGGCGGGAAAAGATTACTTTAAGTCAAAGTAGGTTTCTTGTATACTTAGATATGAGTACAACCTTTATCTTTTCTAGGATATTTTATTATGTACTTTGTACTGTTTATCCAGTATGGGCATCAACCACCCACTAGATAAACTCATGCATTGGTACATGCAAAATGCAAACCCTAATTTACACTGCCTATATAAAGGAGTGTATATTGTGAGAGAAAGGCAACCAATAGAAGAGCTTAAACTCTAGAAAACCTTTCTCTCTCGATACCAACTAAACCATATAGCCAAAGATACATATGAACGTTTAGATTGGAGCTTAGACTTTAACTTTGGTTAGACGTTTAAGTAGAGGAGATCAAACCCCATTTTCATTCAACCACTTTGTTATTCCGCAAACAAAGTGGGTTATAGATTCTTTATTTGATTCTAATAAAAGTCTAAAAGTATATTGGTATTGTTGTTTTAATCTTTCATAGTTCTTATCTAATGTTAAAACAACACACTTGAGTCGAAGTAATAGTTATTACTTAATATAATAAGTAATATCAAATTACAAGGGACCAACAGTTTTCAAGCACAGTTTACGGCATTGCACGCGGAACTGCAAGAGACCAAGGGTTTGGTACAATTGCGACATGGAGGTGGGGGTGATCAAGGATCGTTATTAACACGATCCATACGATTGGACATACCAAAGTTCAATGGGGCTGATCCAGAGAGTTGGATATTGGCTATTAACGAATATTTTGCGCTCTTAGCAACACCAGAAGAACAGCGGCTCAAGGTTGTAGGGTTGAATCTCGAAGGTGAAGCAGCGGGGTGGTTCCGCTGGATGACTCGCAACAAGCTGGTGACGACTTGGGACGGGTTTTTGGTTAGTGTTCGGAACCGTTTTGGCCCATCGAAGTACGAGGATCCGCAAGGATTTCTTTCCAATGTTGCAAAACAAGGTCAACAAGGGTGATTAATCGCCGGTTAAAAGCTACAAAGCCTTCAACCTTGTCGGTTAATGAAAAGGCGATTAATTGTGGTCAACTATGGTCAACGACGGTCAAAGGAGGTCAAACTTGCCGAAAACCTGCAAATTTGGTCGAAAATACCGAAAAATAACTGTAAACTTATGTTTATTACGTATAGTAACCTTTTGTATGTATGATAAGTTGTATAATAAGAATTATATTGCCGCAAATACCTAAAACTCATTAGAAATATACAAAACTTGCCGAACATACCAAATATTTTCTAAAAATGCCAATACGATTAATCACCGATTAATCCCGCCTAAAATAATTACAAGTTACAAGGTGGTCGACCGTCCGGCTAGCGATTCACGATTTTTGCAACCATGGTTCTTTCTAAACTGTTACAATTAGCTACGGTAGCACAATACCAAAGTGAGTTCGAAAAACTCATGAATCGTATCACGGATATTTCGGAAAATCTGCTTATCTCCTTCTACATATCCGGCCTTAAACCAACTATACAGCGCGAACTCCTCATCGGCAAACCTACAACGCTCGGCGATGCGTTTTCTTTGGTGCGTATTACTGAGGCACGGTTGACAGATTAGGCGCCGACATCTGCTATCGCAACGAAACCCACTCCTAGTATTTTCACTCAAAAACAGTTTACACCTCGTGTTGCCAACATAGTGATGCAACCTGATGAGGGTAAACCAACATTGTTTCCAACTCCCACTCAAACTAATGATGTTGCTAAGTCGTTAGCTATCAAATGGATATCCACAGTTGAGCTTCAAGAACGACTCAACAAAGGGTTGTGTTTCAGTTGTGATAACAGGTAGGTTCGGAGTCATAAGTGCCCTGGGAAGTTTCTGCTCTTGATGGATGATGACACGGGTCAAGAATCAGAGGTGGATGTGGTCGAGGCGGTCGAAAGCGGTGATATCTCCATACTTAACTCTTTTGTTGGTCACGCAAGTCCTCCTTCTTTACATCTATGAGGAACGATTGGTTCATGTAACGTACATGTTCTCATTGATAATGGTAGTACCCATAATTTTGTCCGACCTATGTAGTCAAAAGGATGTGTTTTCCAATCATGGTGACAAATGCTTTTAAAGTTTATATTGGTAGCGTGGAAACATTGTTGTGTGAGAATTTATGTTCTCACGTAACAATTCAAATGCAAGGATTAACAATGGAGGTAGACTTGTACGTCTTACCTATGCAGGGTCCTGATGTGGGTGCTTGGTATTAAGTGGTTACAAATTTTGGGAAAGGTTACACATGACTATGCACAACAGACAATGGAGTTTACTCTTGTTACTACCACGTACACATTGAAAGGGGATGAATCATTAAGAATGAAGAAAATCAGCCTTCGACATATGCAAGCATTGTTAGAGTCAGAAGAGATTTATGGGGTATATGAGTTCCACAACTTACTTATAGAGGCGGATGGGCCAACTGATATGGCCGGGGCTATAGAGTCAGAGCATCCTGAACTAAAACAACTTTTAGAACGGTTTGATTCTCTTTCAGGTACCAATGACTCTTTCACCGCACCGAGTGATCGATCATCAAATTCATTTATTTCCAAGCACCAAGCCAGTAAATGTTGGACCCTACCGGTACCCGCACTATCAGAAAGGCGAGATGGAAAAGCTAGTTGCCGATATGTTTAGCCAGGGTATAATTCGCTACAGTCAAAGTCTATTTTCTTCCCCGGTGTTGTTGGTTAAAAAGAAGGACGGGAGCTATCGTTTTTGTGTAGATATCGGGCATTAAATGATGTTACAGTGAAGGATAAATTTCCCATTCCTACGGCTGACGAGATGTTCGATGAGCTCGGGGGTGCGGTTATTTTTACAAAGCTGGATTTACGCGCCGGGTACCATTAAACTCGTGTTCATGAGTGGGAAGTTTAAAAGACGGCGTTTCGCACACATGGTGGCCATTATGAATTTTTGGACATGCCATTCGGACTTACCAATGCTCCCTCCACGTTCCAAGCAACTATGAATCGGTTGTTCTCTTCCTATTGCGTAAACTCGTAATTGTGTTTTTTGATGATATTTTAATCTATAGTACCATAGTTAATGCACATTTGGAACATTTGGAATTTGTCTTTCAACGCTTACAGGATCATCAATTTTATATAAAGAGATCCTAGTGCGTGTTTGGGGCCTCCACGCTCGAGTACTTACGGGCACATCATCTCGAGTCGAAGGGTGGAGATGGATCCAAAAAAGATCACAGCTGTCATGGAATGGCCGGTGCCTAAAACATAACGGCAGGTACGGGGATTTTTGGGGTTAGCCGGCTACTACTAGTCGTTCATTCAAGGATATGGAATCATGGATGATCCACTAACAGATCTCCTATGAAAGGACGGATTCAAATGGGTGACAAGGAGAATTTATCATTTGAGACGTTGAAAATACGGTTGTCCACAACCCCATTGTTGAGTCTACCAAATTTCGACCAACAGTTTGTTATTGAAGCCGATGCATCTGATGATGGGATAAGGATGGTGTTGATCCAAAATGCTCGGCCCATTAGTTTTTTCAGCCGTAAACTTGGACCTCGGATGCGCGTGACTGCCACTTATCAAAAGAATTGTTTGCTATTGTTGAGGCGATTTATAAATGGAGACAATATTTGGTGGGGCGGCGATTTATAATACGTACGGATAACAAGAGTATCAAGAAGCTTATGTAACAAGTCATTCTTACTCCGCTCCAGCAAAAATATGACCGGAAATTAATGGGATTTGATTTTTCTATCGATTATAAGCCGGGTGCGACAAATCAGGTTGTAGATTCTTTGTCCAGGATTTTTGAGGATAAAGAACCGGTCATGGTTGCCTTCATGGCTTTGAGTCAGCCGGTGTGTGGGCTGCTTGACGACTTAAGGAAAGAAAACGAGTCTCTAGAATAGTTAAAAGTTTTACATCAGAAGTCGGATAGTGGTGAAAGGTCGTCGGGCTTCCGACGTGAGAATGGATTGTTAATTTACCAAGATTGTTACTATTAGGCCATGAGTCCAAATTGAAATTGTTACTGTTAAAGGAATTTCATGAAACTCCTAGCGCAGGGCATGGTGGAATAAAAAATGATGGTGGGGTTGGCGGCTTTATTCTATTAGACGGGAATGCGTAAGTCGGTGGAAGACTTTATTAAGCAGTGCCTTATTTGTCAACAAACAAAGTCTTCGACTCAAACAGTTGGTGGTTACTTACGGACTTTGCCGACTCTTACGGCTGTATGGGAGGATGTTTCTATGGACTTTATCACGGGTTTACCCATGTCCAAAGGATTCACGGTTATTCTGGTTGTGGTATATCGTTCACAAAGTATGTGAATTTTGGAACGTTACCCACGAGTTTCAATGCTAATAAAGTTGCTGAGGTATTTCTTGAAATTGTCGTTAAACATCATGGATTACCTAAGACTATTGTATCTGATCGAGACCCTATTTTTGTTAGCAAGTTTTGGAAAGAGTTATTTTATTTGAGTGGCACGCGGTTGAACCATAGTACAGCTTATCACCCTCAAACAGATGGGCAAACCGAGGTTGTGAATCGAGGGTTGGAACAATATTTACGGGCAATGGTGTTAACACGGCCCCAACATTAGGATCGTCTGCTATCTTGGGCGGAGTATTGTTATAATGCTAGTTTTCACAGTAGTATTAAGATGTCGCCTTTCCAAGCATTCTATGGTAGAATTCCGTTATCAGTGGTTTCATATCCCCTAGGTGCTTCTAAAATGGCTGTTGTGGAAGACTTGCTAGTGGAGCGGGATGAGTTGTTGAGGCAACTCAGAAGTAATTTCTTGGCAGCCAAGGAGCGTATGGAGCAGAAGGCCAATAAAAAGCGTCGGGATGTCGAGTTTATAGTGGGTGATCTCGTACTTGTGAAGCTGAAACCTTATCGACAATTGACCTTGGCCAAGCGTCTTTCTAACAAGCTAGCCAAAAGGTATTATGGTCCGTATACAGTGGTGGAGCGTATTGGTAAGGTGGCTTATCGTCTTGAACTTCTTACTATGAGTAAGATACACCTTGTATTGCATGTATCCATTCTAAAGGCTTTCTTAGGAAAAGGGGACGTATCTGTGACGGAATTACCTGAAGAAGTTCAAGATGGTCGGCCAAAAGAGCAACTTGTAGCAGTGTGTGATTCACGTGAGATATTGCAGAATAGAAGACCAACTCGACATGTTTTGGTGTAGTGGGATAGCGGATCGCCAGAAGAGGCAACTTGGGGGTGCCTGTCTGATTTCCAGAATGCCTATCCAGATTATAACCTTGAGGACAAGGTTGTTTTTGAAAAAGGGAGAAATTTACGCTTGCGGTGCAACGATCGGTTCGGGCCAGCAAGAGGATAAGGAATGCGCCTAGTTGGCAACAGGACTTTAAGATGGGTTAAGATAAACATCATAACTATCTTTTTTTAGGATAAGTGTTTAGGAAACGTGTTTGTGTCGTGTTAGGATATGTTCTTCCTGTTTGATTAGGATGTTTATCTCTTTGTGAGTGTTTAGAATTTATCTCTTTATGAGTATTTAAACTCATCGCATCAATGCCATAAGTCAAGTTTTATCAACAAAATTTTGAGTTTCTTCTTCTCTAAATTCTTAGCAGCCCGCACACACAATAGTAGTGCTACCTTTATACGAGTAAGGTCGTATCAGTAGGTTTCATCGTTTATAAGTCATAAAATCTTAGAAAGACCCACTCCCCACAAGGGGGGAAGGACATACTAAAGGAAATTATCCCATTTGATTGACGTTTTGACTTATTTAATCCCTCTATTTTGTAATTGCAATCATTGTCACAGTAATTAAAAGCTTTTTTTACTCAATTCTACCTAAGCGTACGAACTAACTATGGTTATAATCATAAATTTATTTAAATATGTATAAGCATGATATACAAATTTATTATTATACATATACAATAAATGATGTCTAAATATATATGTGTGTGACCCTGTACGCCATTGTATTTCTAGCCATATAAATATTTTTATAGCACATACAAACAGCTCTCACTTGTGAAATTCTGATGTCACATCATATCATGTACTAACATTGATGAATAGTCTAACAACATTATTAATGCTCCCAAAAATACCTGAGTATGGTGAATCTATATATCCAGATATACCAGCTTTTTAATGGTACAATTAATTTATGCTTTTTTTTATACGGTGTTAAATATAAATACGGATCGTAGTCATCCCATAATTAACGATTTTTTTATCGTTTCTATATTTATCTAGGATGAAAATTTAATGACAACCTATATTTTTCGTCACTATTAACACAATTATAATAAAAATACATATTTTTTGTTATTATACCACGCCACTTGCATATATTTAATGACGAAGTAATAAATTGTCATGAATATACATGTTAGTGACTAAAGTATTTGCCAGTGAGTAATGGTTTAATCATGTAATTTTTTTCACAAGACTTGCAAAAACTTAATGATGAAACACTTCATCGCTCACTTGAACACATCGCAAACTTGAAAGTACAGGGATCGAAACCAACAAAACATCTAAAACTTTATAAGCACCGCGGAGTAAATTTTTATTTCTTTCTCTTTCTCCTTCATTTCACACCAAACACCCAATGAAAATAAAAAAACATAAATCGTTCTTGTCCACAATTTCATACACTAAAAACACATACTAGCACCATTTTGCCCTAGTTATTTTGAAGGTTATATCGAATCTCTAATTATTACGAGTTAGTTTTATATATTTACAAATATATTATCCTAATTGTCTGATATTATATAAATTTGCTTATCTTTTTTCTTAATTTACATGTTTGATTGTTGATTTTATTGTGTTATTGAGTCTATTAACGTATTCGAGTCTGACCTAATCTCGACAAGGTTTAGGGCTAAACTTGTGAGGATAATAACTGATTGTGTTTCACTTTGATTGTGGCTTCCTGTTTATTGGTTGCAAGTTGCTCTGTCAAAATTGTGATTTCAGTCATCATCTATCAATATGTGCTAACGTATATAAACACCTAAATTAGCATAAACTTATCTAACCAATTATAATTACCCATTTTTAAAAAAACCTACTTCTCACCACTTTTTTAAAAATTAAATATTTCATAAACGGTAAATCGTCAAACGAAAAAAAATACACAATTGTGACGAGAATTAAATCATCTATCTATCGAGGGGCACATGTATATACTTTCTACGAACTTTTTTTTCGACTTTTTTTTCTTAAAGTCACGTCTGGAGAGAATCATATATGATTCGTCACTAATCATATATGATTCGTCACGAATCATATATGATTCGTCACGAATCATATATGATTCGTCACGAATCATATATGATTTTCAGAAAATCATATATGATTCGTGATATGAATCATATATGATTTTCTGAGAATCATATATATTTCGTGACGAATCATATATAATTCTCTTCAGACGTGACTTAAGAAAAAAGAAGTCAATAGTTATAGTTGTCAAGTAAAGATCTATATCCGATTTGCTTATGCGATATTGAATAGCCTTAGATTTTGTTAAAATCTCATCATGGAATAGTGAGGTATTAATTAAGACTCGTGAAGGAATGAGTTAACTAGTTAATCCGTTAAATTGGCTACACCAAAGGCATTTGATGAATTCATAACTTAATCTTTTACTTAGTAAAGCAAAACGTTTAGTGAGGATTTCGTTCGTCAAAAAAATCAATTTTTTCTTCTTTAAAAAGGTTAGTAAAAAATACATTTGTAAAAAGTATAAAAAGTACAACTTTAAAAAGACGGGTTTGATGTTACAAAAGTTAAGGGTCAAAGTGAAAATTTTGAAATAGAAAAGGAAGTTTTAGAAAAAAATACAATGATGCGTAAATTGAGAATAGCTTATAGGGTTAAAGCCAAACTTAGTAAACTATAGTCTGCAAACAGAAAGTATGTATAAATCCAAATAAATGAGTTAGTAATCGGTCATGGAGCTGACATAAAGCGCATAATCGCGGAGTATAAATAAGTGTATGTAAATATGTGCCATTTCTTTGTTCTTAAGATTTTTCTAGAGCAATAAGTAGGAGGATATGTTCATTCATGAATCCATTTGTCATGATCATATAAGTAAGAGGATATGTAGACATATCAAATAGGAGGATAAATCATTTTCCATCTTTCTATCAAGTTTGTGACAAGTATATTGTGAAAAATTAGATGGTCATTCGTGACCTTGATACACCCACTTTTTCTCGCGCGCGAGTGACCGATTTTTGGCTCACTTGTGGTGTGGTTAAAACTTTTCGGAAGAAGTGTAAAAGTGGACCCCACATGACCGTTTGACATTTTAATAAAAAATAACTTTTTCATCTTTCCGGATATCCTCTATAAATACATTTCAAACGAAAATAATTTTTACATAATAAAAAATACCCCTTTCACTTTCAATATATTCACATACATCTACTTTTCAAACACAACTTCAAAATTTTTATGGCGTGCTCCCTTCCACACATCGTCGACGAGATTAAAGCTATGGTTCATAAACAAATCAATGTAAAACAACGTTGGCAGTTTGCGCTTACGACGTTAGCCTTTGATTTCGATGTCGCTCACCAAGCTAAACGAAACTACACACATCATATGAGAAATACGGTGATATTTCCCCGGAGAAACGTGTTTTAATCGACACGTTTCTAAAAAATGAATTTGATAATTATTTCAACATAGAAAGAGCCTTGTTTAAAAGGTCGTCAAAATTGGAAACTCAAGTTTAAAGTAATACTGAATGGCTGAATAACATCACTCCCCACAAAAAAAAGTCATATCATTTCTTCATCAAAACAACATAGACGCTGATATGTTCCTTCAGATCCACCATATCCAACCATCAACAACTCAAATGGCTTGCTTACTAACATTCAGCTACATCAACTATACCGAGATGAACAAGTGTTGAGAAAAACCATTGGAGGAACAAACTAGGGCACAAAAGGAGTGGGATGAGAAAGTTAGGGCCAAAGAAGCTGAACAAGAGCAATTCCGGTTGGAGTTTTCTGGACTGTTATCGGATTTAGATCCGGGAACTGACTAACCATATTACGTGTTTGTTTTTTTATCTATCTAGTAGTTTATTTTCTATCGCATTTGGATTCGAATCCGGGAACGAACTAATCCGTAGTTATTTAGCGTTTATGTAATGTTTTTAAATTTCTATGTTTTTATGTAATGTTTTTATGTAATGTTTTTATATTTTTTTGTAAATGTTTAAGGTTTTTATTTTGATTAATAAAAGTGTTATTTTGATGTAAGGGCGATTTTGGTGTGATTGATAATAGTAAAGTGTGAGTGAGGGTGAGAGTGAATAGTAGGAGACAGAAAACTGATGTGACACTTACGTAACTCATTTGAAAATATTTTTTTGTGTGACTGATAAATTCAGCCGTAGGTGAGTAGTTAATATTTAGATTGAATAGGTTGATTTGGTTATTATTTATTCACTTATTATACTATGGTTACTATGTCATGTAACTAAGAGGCAATTTGGTTTGCGGGTTTCTTGAGTTTAGGCTCATCCAATCTAAAGTCCAATTTTTGGTATATATTTCATAAATATTGGTATAGGAGTTTGACTAAAAAAAACCATCTTTTGTCAATCTCACCTTGTGTCATTGGTTTTTGTTGATTTTCTAACAAACAAAAATTATATAATAATAATAAAAAAATTTAGGTCATATGTTTTTTATATTTAATTAACTAATTATTAATATATATATTATTTTTATTTTGTTTTAATCTTAAAATAATATTAAAAAATTATATTAAACTAAATAATTTTTATTTTCTTTCTCTCATATCATTTAATAAATCTTAAATTAAATTCAAATTTTATCGAATCCTAAATCTCTTTATTTATAAATACACATTTAAAATAAAACCCGACTTTAAACTAAACGGACTTTAAGATACTTTATTATAGGGTTTAATCCCTACAACCCTGATTACTAGATGCATAATACTCGATCACGAAGAACACACACAGCAGAATCGACAAAAAAGAACGCCCACAAGGTAAATCCCTAATCGATTACGATTAGTTTATTAAAAGAATGACGTGTTTGGTTCATTCCCCATCACCTCCTTTTATAGAGATGAGGGGGAACCGACTGTTACAAGTCCTACGGGTCGGGTTGGGCTTAGTCATTGCCAACCGACCTTTATTCTTAGTTATTAGGAAACTAGGCTACTCGACTCTTAATTTCCTTGACACGACATAGGCAAAAGATAAAGACTAAACATAACAATTTCCACCTTAGACTTTATGCTAACCTATCCCAACACTCAACAACTCCAAGCAGTGTTGTAACTTGCGTCCAGGTACCACCTTCGTCAAGGCATCCGCAGCATTGTGTTCAGTACCCACCTTTCGAAGTTCGACCATCTTTGCTTCCAAGACTTCTCTGATAAAGTGATAGCGCACATTGATGTGTTTAGTTCTTTCATGAAAAACATGATTCCGCGATAAGTGAATCGCGCCTTGATTATCATAATTAACTGCAACGGTGTTGAGCTTCACGCCCAACTCTTCCAAGAGTCCCCTTAGCCAAATAGCTTCCTTCACGGCCTCCGTAAGGGCCATATACTCCGCCTTTGTAGTTGAAAGAGCCACCACGTGTTGTAGCGTTGTTTTCCGGCTTACAACACATCCCTGTACTAAAAATGCGTAACCAGTGAGAGACCTACCTTTATCCATATCCTTAGCGTAGTCTGAATCAACAAAGCCTGTTACGCCCACATGGTTGCCAGGATTGTCCCATACACCAACCTACGTTTACAGTGCCCTACAAATACTTCATAATCCACTTCACTACTTCGCAATAGAGTTTACCCGGATTTGCCAAATATCTGCTAACTGCACTTACTGCATACGCTATGTCTGGCCTCGTGCACACCATCAAGTACATCAAGCTCCCAACCGCATTTGAATATGGCACCCTACTCATTCTTTCAACATCAAAATCCCTAACCGGACAATCTTTCAACGACAACTTGAATTGCCCATCCAATGGTGTCTGAACCAACTCCCCATTGTCCAATCTAAACCTTTTTAAAACTTTAGAAATGTACCCGGATTGTGAAACCCTCGTAACCTTGCGACTCCGATCCCTGATGATCTTCATACCAAGAATATTTTTTGCTTCCCCGAGCTCTTTCATGTCGAACTCCCTTTTAAGCAAAGACTTGGTAGCCGCGATCTCAGCCTTCCTTTTACAAGCAATCAACATATCGTCTACATATAAAAATAGATAGATATACTCCCCTGGTGCATAACTCTTGTAATATACGCAGCTGTCGTAACTGCTACGCTTAAACCCATTGCTCAGCATATACTCATCAAACCTCTTGTACCATTGCCTAGGTGACTGCTTCAAACCATAAAGATATTTCTTTAACAAACGTACCTTGTTACCTTGTTCAAATCCCGGTGGCTGCCTCATGTAGATCACTTCTTCAAGATTTCCATGTAAAAACGTCGTCTTTACATCAAGCTACTCCAGCTCATAATCTTTACACGCAGCCAATGCAAGTATAACCCGAATAGACGTGTGTCGAACTACCGGCGAAAATACTTCATTGTAATCTGTACATGTCCTTTGTGTGAAACCACGAGCCACCAACCTTGCCTTGTACCTAGGCTTTTGAACTCCCTTCCTTTATTTTGAACGACCATTTGCAACTCACCAGCTTTTGCCTAGCTGGATGATCTACTAACACCCAGGTTTTGTTCTTCCTCAGAGAATCCATCTCTTCTTTCATAGCAGCCTTCCATTTAAAACTGTCTTCACAAGCAACTGCTTCCTGGTATGTCAATGGTTCATGAGTATCTTCTTCCTCTGTTGCAGCAAACGCGTAAGCAACCATATTACTCACATCCCGAAACCTTGCCGGTTTCGTTCTTGTCCTTGGCTCTCTATCCCGAACCAATTGATAATCTGTGAGATCCGGTGGATGATTAATTTCCTGAACCCCTACATCTTCATCATAGACATCTTCCTGATCCGACTGATGTTCCTGATCTGTCTGGTCTTGCTGATCTATCTGATCTTCTTGACGTGTCTAATCTTCCTCAAACGTATGATTATTTAACCTCTACAGTACCACCTCAACCTGTAATTCCTCAACAGATTTATCATTACCTGCACCAGTATCCTTCAACGTGTCTTTGTACATGACACTTTCATTGAAGACTACGTTCCTGCTTGTGATTATTTTAGGCGATTCATTATCAAGCCTATATAGTCTGTACCCCTTCACACCTTCAGGATACCCCAAAAGAACGTATTTTACCGCTCACGGCTCGAGCTTAGCGTGTTTAACGTGTGAATACGCGACACAGCCGAAAACCCTCAACATCCCATAATCACTAGGATGTCCCGACCACATCTCCATAGGTGTCTTCTTCTCAATCGTTGTCGATGGTGACGTATTTATAAGATATGCGACCGTCCATGTCGCTCCCGCCTAGAAGGTCTTGGGCAATCCAGACTGTATTGATAAACAGTGTACCTTGTCCATTAGAGTTCTATTCATCCGTTCTGCTAACCCATTCTACTGCGGCGTCCCGGCAACTGTCAAATGTCTAGCAATCCCACTCTCAGTGCATAGCTGATTAAACTCCCGGTTACAGAACTCAAGGCCATTATCCGTCCTAAGCTTCTTAACCGTCCTCCCAGTCTGATTTTCTATTAACTGCTTCCACTCTTTGAACTTCCCAAATGCTTCGTGTTTGAACCTAAGAATATAAACCCATACCCTACTGGAATAATCATCAACTATAGATAAGAAATACCTCTTACCTCCCAATGATTCCACCTGAGACGGACCCCATAAGTCTGAATGAACATAGTATATCAGCCCTTGAGTAATGTGCCTTCCTACACCGAAACGGACTCGATGTGACTTTCTCAAAACACAATTCTCACAAAAATCGAGCTTACCTAGACTCTTTTTGCCAAACAAACCATGTTTTTTCAGCACGTGTAGACCCGCCTCACTAATATGTCCCAGTCTTTTATGCTAAACTTGCACAAGACTATCTTTTTCTTCAACACTAGCATTAAGCTCACCAGCCAATGCATGTCCATCCAAAGAGTACACACAGTTCTCCCTTCGGGTTCCAGATATAATAACCCTAGAACCATTAATCACCTTGACTTTGCCCGACTGCAATTTTACGGTATATCCCTCTTTTTCAAGAGTTCCCATCGATATCAAGTTTCTTTTCAATTCAGGAATATACCTGACATTTTGTAACACAATACTTGACCTATCTTTCAGTTGTACCTTTACCTTGCCAATACCCCTGATCCTGCACTCCCTGTTGTCGCCCAACAGTACACTGCCCCCATCGCATTCCAGAAAATCAAAAAATACATCTAACTTGGGTGACATGTGGTATGAACCTCCTGAATCCATGATCCAATCTTGTAGTCTATCTGCACTCATCACCATCATCACCTCAGAAACGTCGTAAATCGAACCACTAGAGCTTGGTTGATCATCTTTCTTGACGTTACCTTTCGACTTCTTGCGATTATTCTTCGGACAGTCTCTTCTCAAGTGCTCTTTAGATTGGCAAATAAAGCATTTGAGTCTTCCACCTCGAGACTTCGATCTTGACTTTCCCTTTGACTGATTCGAATTCCTACGATCAGTTCTTCCCCTTACGTATAACCCTTCACCATCATCCCCCTTCGCCTTGGATCTTTCTTTGATTTCCTTTGAATTTAGTGTAGTCATCACGTCCTCCAAAGTCAAAGCTTCTTGTCCATAAAGCAAGGTATCCACAAAGTGTTCGTATGATGTTGGTAAAGAAGTGTGTAACAATAAAGCAAGATCTTCATCCTCGAATTTTACCTCAATATTTTCTAAATCAAGAACGATTTTGTTGAACTCATCTATATGCTCGGAAATCTTCCGTCCAGTCGGCATGTAGAATGTATACAACTTCTTCTTCAGGTACAACTTGTTGGCCAATGACTTTGTCATATACAACGACTCGAGCTTTGACCAAATCCCCGCTGCAGTCGTCTTCCCGGTAACCTCTCTCGGGACGTTGTTACCTAAACACAAAATCATGGCACTGTGATCTTTCTTATCAAGCTTAGATTTCTCTTCAGCTTCCATATTCGCGGGTAAGACCTCCAGAGCTGCTTCACATCTGTTTTGTATTAATAAAGCACGCATCTTGATTCTCCATAACCCGAAATCACCAGTTCCATCGAATTTCTCGATGTCAAACTTGGGTCCCGTCATTCTTTATCCTTTTGTTGATTTGCTAAACCTTGTGAAAACCTCACAATCACAAACCGACAAAATCCCTTCGATAACTCGCTAAACCTTGTGATACGTTAAACCTCACAATCACGAATTATGAAGTCCCCTTGTGTCAAAAAATCCCTGCGAAGTAATATCCTTTGTTTTATAAAAACAAAAAAAACTTTGGCCCAATCTTTTTAACAAATTGATAAAAGAATTTTATCAATATGAAAAATTTGACCCAATTTAATTTTTAGCCCATTAATCACAAAGCTCAAAACCAAATTAAAGCCCTTCGTAGATAAAAGTGTGCTTGACTTTTAAACAGCCACAACACCCACAACTGTCTTCTCCGTTCTTCTCTCTCAGCCGACACAAACAAAAACCAGAGAAAGAAAAAAACAATCGCACCAATCTGTCGATCCTTGCTGCTACCTTGATGTTTCACGACACCTGAACACCAAACACCTTCTACAATCGATCGATCCTAGATAACCAGAAGACTCGTTACCTGAGCTCTCCGATACCACTTGTAGGGTTTAATTGTAAGTTAATCTTATGTGTAAACATTAACATAATGAATACATCAAATCATTATGCCACAAGATCTTAGAATGAGATAATAACCACATAAGTAATATGAAAAATAACATACCAGAAGCCATAGATGGTGTTGACATGGTGTGAAGAACACCTTAGAGCATAAACTAGTTTCTCCCCCTTAACCCACTTTATTATAGAGAGCTTGATTGAGAGCCAAATAATTCTACGGTGTATTTTTTTTTGTCTGTGTTTAGGGCAGGGAGAGGACTAGTTTATATAGGAACTATTAGGTTAGCATTTCCATCATTGCAAACAATTATAACAGGAAAGATATCAAATACCATTAAGTGGAAATCATCTATATTTAATTTGATATTATCATGTCACACATAATATGGGATAATATATCATCTTATAAAATATTATCTTACATTCTCCCACTTGACATGATACTTCTTAATGGTATAACATAAGGCTAGCAATTTAATCTTGAAACCGTTATACATCATAAGTATCTTGACACAACTAACTACATAGTGAGGATTATGGCGGTCATACACAGTATACTCGTATACTCCCTTCCATACATCACAACATTATGAGTTCATCATGTTAGATTCATAATTATATATAAACAATCATACAGTCCACATAATTGTTATGATATTACATAAACATTTCTTATTAAAACACAAATGCATGCCTAATAATATAAATAATAAGAAATAAAATCAGAAACATTTTATTGAGCTCAAGAGTGTTTAGAACATCATAATTAGTTATCAATACAACCAAGACCCAACCGAGGAACATGTTGCATAAATGCCTTTGGTGGTAAACCCTTGGTAAGAGGATCTGCAATCATTAGATCCGTACTAATATGTTCTAGATACACTCTTTGTTTCTGAATTTCCTCTTTGACGATAAAGAACTTAATATCCATATGTTTTGCACCTTTGGAGTACTTATCATTCTTAGAGAAGAAAATTGCTGCGGTATTATCACAATACATTTTCAGCGGCTTGTTTATAGTGTCGACAACCCCAAGTCCTGAAATAAAATTCCGCAGCCATAATGCATGAATGGTAGCCTCATAACAAGCTACAAATTCTGCTTCCATAGTAGACGCAGCAATGATAGATTGTTAGGCACTTTTCCAAGAAATAGCTCCTTCAGCCAGTTGGAACACATAGCCAAACGTTGACTTTCTACTATCTTTGCATCCAGCATAATCAGAATCAGCATATCCAACCACTTCTAAGTGATTAGACCTCTTATAAGTAAGCATGTAATCCTTTGTTCCTTGAAGATATCTCAATACTTTCTTTGCAGCTTTCTAGTGATGAATACCAGGATTACTTTTATATCTACACAGCATCCCGATCGCAAAACTGATGTCGGGTCTAGTGCAAGTTTGTAGATACATTAAACTGCCCACAACTGAAGCATATGGAATATTTTCCATTTCTTTTCGTTCCACATCATTCTTTGGACATTGTTTAAGACTAAATGTGTCTCCCTTTTGAATAGGGACTATACCATCTGAGCATCTGCTCATATTGAATCTCTCAAGAATTTTGTTGATATAGGCCTTTGAGACAATCCTAATATACCTTGAGATCTATCATGGAATATAGAAATTCCAATCACATAGGATGCCTCACCCATATCTTTCATTTCAAAATTCTTAGAAAGATATTCTTTAGTCTTATGCAATAAACCAAAGTCATTAGTCGCAAGCAAGATATCATCAACATATAGAACCAAAAATATAAACTTACTCCCACTGATCTTGCGGTATATGCATCGATCAACGATGATTTCTTCAAAACCAAAAGATGTAATGGTATCATTGAACTTAATATACCATTGTCTAGAAGCTTGTTTAAGTCCATATATTGATTTCTTTAATTTACACACCATATTTTCTTTACCATCAATGAAAAAACCCTTCAGGTTGTTCCATATAAACTTCTTCCTCAAGATTTCCATTCAAAAAAGCGGTTTTCACATCCATTTGATGTAGCTCCTAGTCAAAATGAGCCACTAATGCCAATATTATTCTCAATGAATCCTTCTTTGAGACGGGTGAAAAAGTATTATGGTAATCAACGCCGCTTTTCTGAGTACAACCTTTGGCTACAAGTCTAGCTTTATATCTTTCAACATTGCCTTTAGAGTCGCGTTTGGTCTTATAGACCCATTTACACCTAACTCGTTTAGAACCTTCTGGCAAGTTTACAAGATCCCAGACTTTATTTTGAGCCATTGATTTTAACTCTTCTTTCATAGCGTCAATCCATAATTTAGACTTATCACTTTTTATGGCCTGTGAAAACGATACAGGATCATTATCAATACCAATATCAAAATCTGTCTCTTGCAAGTAAACAATATAATCATCAGAAATAGCCGATTTTCTAACCCTTGTAGGTTTGTTTAATGTTATTCCAACTGGTTCACTTATCTGAGTTAGTAAGTTATTTTCTTCGTGAGGTGTTTCTTCATTATTTAAATGTTGTTCTTGATTTTGAGATACAGGAACAACATCTGGTGCAAGTGTGGATTGATGAGCATTCATGGGTGATGGATCATCATCCCTTATTTCATTAATATCCACAACTTGATTTTCAACACTCTCACTAACTTCACCATTTTCTAGAAATTTGGCATTGCCTGTTTCAACAATTCTAGAACTATGGTTGGGACAATAAAACCTATACCCTTTGGACTTCTCTGGGTAACCAATGAAGTAACCGCTAATGGTTCGAGAATCTAATTTCTTTTCTTGTGGATTGTAAACCCGTGCTTCTGTTGGACAACCCCAAACATGCAGGTGTCTTAGACTAGGTTTCCTTTCAGTCCATAACTCAAAAGGAGTTTTTGGAACTGACTTACTAGGAACCCTATTTAATAGATACACTGCGGTTTTAAGTGCAAATATCCACAAACTTTTGGGTAAAGAGGTTTTACTTATCATGCTCCTAACCATCTCCATTAATGTTCTATTTCGCCTTTCTGCCATACCATTTTGTTGTGGTGTGCCTGGCATAGTATATTGAGCACATATGCCACGACTTTCGAGGAACTTTGCAAAGGGACCAGGACACTGTCCAGATTCATCATACTTTCCGTAATATTCACCACCTCTATCAGATCTTACGATTTTCACTTTTCTATCTAGTTGCCTTTCAACCTCAGTTACAAATACCTCGAGGGCATTTATAGATTGAGATTTTTCATGCAGCAAATAGACATATCCATAACGTGAAAAATCATCTATGAAGGTGATAAAATATTTTTCTCCACTGAAGGATGGAGTATTAAATGGTCCACATATATCGGTATGTATAATTTCAAGGAGATTGCTGCTTCTTGTGGCACCGTTCTTGCTATGTTTAGTTTGCTTACCCTTAATGCATTCCACACATAAGCCAAAATCGGTGAAGTCTAGATTTGGTAGAATCTCGTTCTTCACCAATCTTTGTAATCTTTCTTTGGATATATGACCCAAACGTTTATGCCACAAGAATGCAGAATTTTCATTCACCATGCTACGTTTCATTCCAACATTATGTTCAATAGTGAATAGAGATTCAGAAAAACCATCATCAAGCTTTAATTTATATAAATTATCAATAAGAATACCATAACCAATAAAAGATTTATTCTTATATAAATTAAAACGACCATTTCCACCACCAAAAGTATAACCAGTAACATCAAGTCTCGGAATAGAAATTAAATTTCTAGAAATTGAAGGTACATAGAGAGTATTCATTAGATCCAACTGAAACCCAGTATCTAACTTCAGTCGATAAGTCCCTACGCCTTCAATCGGGGCCTTCATTCGGTTCCCCATAAAGAGAAAATTATTAGTTGGGCTTGTGGTTTGGATTGTAAGGAATCCCTGCATAATATTAGAAACGTGAGTAGTAGCAGCGGAATCAAACCACCAAGTATTAGAAGGAACTTCAGACAAGTTTGATTCAAAGCATACAGAAACATAATGTATATCTTTCTTTTCGAACCAAGCCTTACGCTTAAGACAATCCTTTTGGAAATGTCCCTCTTTCTTGCAAAATTTGCATTTGTCGTCCCTTTGTTCCTTCTTTTCAGCATTGGCAAACTTTGAGGTTGTACCATGTTGTTTCTTCTTAAAGTTCTTGGGTTTTGGTTTGAGTTTCTTGTCAACTCCTTGATTCACCAAGTTAACAGAATGGACTCTTTGTTTCTTTAATCTTGACTCCTCTTGAATAAGCTTACTAGACAGTTCATCAATATTCCACTTATCCTTTAATGTGTTATAATTGATGTGGAACGGTCCATATTCAGAAGGAAGTGAATTCATAATGAATTGCACCAAGAAAGAGTCATCCACATTCATACCTAGTGCCTTAAGTCTTGCCGCGTTATTAGTCATGTCAAGGACATGTTGCTGCATACTCTTTGTACCATCAAATTTCATGATAGTGAGTTCAGCCATAAGTGTCCCTGCTAGTGCTTTGTCAGCAGAACGAAACTTTTTTTCCACTAACGTAAGAAAATCTTTAGCATTCTGATTTTCAATGTCAGTAAGAGAAGACTTAATGTTGTTGGCAATTGACGTCCACATAAAGTTCAAGCAAAGTCTGTTAGACCTTGTCCATGCCTTATGGTATGATTTTTGAGCCTCTGTACTTTTATCAGTAAGGTCAGCAGGCTTATCCTCCATGAGCGCTAAATCCAGATCTAAAGCACCTAAATGGAAAGTGACTTGTTCGCTCCATTCAGAGAAATTCACACCAGTAAACAAGGTAACAGAAGAAGCTTGAGAGTGAAGGTTAATTGCTGCAAAAAATGTATATGCTTACTAGTTAAAAAAAATAAGAGATAAATAAGTGAAATATATACTATTGGTCTCCTTTGGGTAAACACAACAACATATAATAATCAATATTAGAATGCAAAAAAAACATTACAAGAAAATATAATATACTTAGTCAAATGTATAAAGCATCTTTGGATAACTACACACACATGACAAAAGTGTATTAATTTCCAACTTTAAATTTCATTAGTTAGAGAATGACAATTTTTCCTTTGGGCAAAATATATAATTTCTATCAACTAATAAAATGTATAATAGCATTCTTTATATAAAATAACATCATATGACTAAAATTAGAAATCAACTTGGCCACTTTGATGATTAACAATTTAATCTCTCTTAATATCATATAATGAATTTATAGCTTTAAAACATTTCGATTAAGATTTAAAACATGCGAATCTTACAAAACAATACATAAATAATATATTAATAAATGGTTAATCTTTAAACAAAGTCAATCAATCCAAATTTAATACACTGATGTTACAAACAGAGTATGCATAAATTCTAACATCAATTTCTTTTTTTTTGAAGTTAAAACATTGACTTTTCATATTTAGAAAAACATAGGCACGTAATATTTTCTTTTCTTTATCAAAATTTACCAATTTAAAATTTTATACAGAAAGAAAAAAAAAACTTTTCTTTAATATTTCATAATTTCAATTATTAAGCGAAAGCCATACGTAACATAAATGTAAAATTTCAGTTTACGCGTATGAAAAAAAAATGAAGACAATAAGAGTATACACCATCAACGGTTACATGTTTAGAATAGCCGAAATATCCACATTTGACACATTTAGTGATCTAATAAACAAGCAGGCCATAGAGAAAAAAAAAATCAAAATAAGCTTAATCAAGAAGCATGTGAAAGTTCATGGGGAAGCGTGTACCAATATCAAATAAAAGTATAAAACTTGACTAAAATATTCAATTGCCTTACTGGTATATGCTTTAAAAAAAACATTGTCATGGATGTAACAACATACAATATTAATATTAGTATTAAAACATTCATTAATAGTAGTAGGATCATTAATAAATCGTTCGGTCCTCGGTCCATGGTTTTGGACGAATTCGGTCCTCGGTCCGGTCGGTCCGGTCCGGTCCGGTTCGGTCTTACCAAAATTACGTCAAATATGTCTAATAGGACCGGACCGGACCGAGGACCGAACCGGACCGGACCAACCCGGACCGGACCGGACTATTTCGGTCCGGTCTCGGTCCGGGGTTTCGGACCATTTCGGTCCTCGGTCCGGTCCGGTCTTGGCCGGTCCGGTCCGGTCCCGGACCGATGCTCAGCCCTAGATACCACATGTAAGTTAATCTTATGTGTAAACATTAACATAATGAATACATCAAATCATTATGCCACAAGATCTTAGAATGAGATAATAACCACATAAGTAATATGAAAAATAACATACCAGAAGCCATAGATGGTGTTGACATGGTGTGAATAACACCTTAGAGCATAAACTAGTTTCTCCCCCTTAACCCACTTTATTATAGAGAGCTTGATGGAGAGCCAAATAATTCTACGGTGTATTTTTTTTTGTCTGTGTTTAGGGCAGGGAGAGGACTAGTTTATATAGGAACTATTAGGTTAGCATTTCCATCATTGCAAACAATTATAACAGGAAAGATATCAAATACCATTAAGTGCAAATCATCTATATTTAATTTGATATTATCATGTCACACATAATATGGGATAATATATCATCTTATAAAATATATTATCTTACATTAATCCCTACAACCCTGATTACTAGATGCGGAATACTCGATCACGAAGAACACACACAGCAGAATCGACAGAAAAGAAAAACGTTGCCCACAAGGTAAATCCCTAATCGATTACGATTAGTTTATTGAAAGAATGACGTGTTTGGTTCGTTCCCCCCCACCTCCTTTTATAGAATTGAGGGGAACCGACTATTACAAGTCCTACGGGTCAGGTTGGGCTTAGACATTGTCAACCGACCTTTATTCTTAGTTATTAAGAAATTAGGCTACTCGACTCTTAATTTCTTAAACACAACATAGGCAAAAGATAAAGAATAAATATAACATTTATAATTCTAATAGAAACAAAGAATGACAAAGGTGAGGTAAGGTAAACGAAATAATATTTAAAAAGATTAGGTCGCGAGATACATATTCTTTATTCATCTCTCCACTTACATATGTGTAATGTGTTACTACGTATATAGAATGTCTCTCCAATGCTCATAAGAATAGTACCCGCTCATAGTATCCTTTCTCTCAATTTATGTGATTAGGGTCTCATTTTCTGTTATGTTAGAAGGTCTATGGGGTCATTATTCTTCTCTCCAACTCTTTTATTATTTATGTTTGTTTTAGGTCTTTCTTAGTGATCCTTTTGATGTATGAAGATTACGTTTATTTTTTAAAAGACACTTGAAACTCAAAATATGAAAATATATCTTGTGCCTACAATTAATATATATCTATAATATAATAATAATCATGTGGATAAAAATAAGTAAATAAACACACCAATAAAGTTCTCTTGTTGATTGATGGTGCTTAGAAAGGAGGGTGTCACGACATGGCATGCTTCGTCATGACGACGTGGCACCCTCGTCGCCTCTTTTCATCCGTCGTCGCCACACCGACCCTCCCTCGTCGCTATTAAGATTTCGTAAAACTGAAATCTGAACGACGAGCCAACTCAGCCAAACTATAGCCGTTAAGCAAAAAATAACCGTTGGTAAAAAAAATTCTTTTCAAAATTTTCTTTATATATACTCCTAATTTAACATTTTTACAAACATATTTATTCACCAAAATTAAAAGAAAATACTAGAATGGCATGTTCAGTTCCACACACTTTTTATCAAATCAAAACATTGATTGCTAACCTAATTAAAGAAGACAACGTTCGGCAAAAAGCGGTTCCGGATTTAGCCCTCAAATTTGAAAGTGCAGCCACTTCAAAATTTGAACTGCAGGAAGTATGTGAAAAATGCAATGATATTCTAAAAGAGTGGCGTGATAAGATAATCGAATTTTTAAAAAAAGAATCAAACAAAGACGATGCAATACATGATGCTTTGTTTGATGAAGCCGCTAAAATCGAAAGACAGATGGAATTTAAAAAAGAATGGGTTAGAGAATTTTAATTTAAATAATGTTGTTATTTTAATTTCAGTAATGTTATTTTATTTTCAGAATATTATTTTAATTCCATTAATGTAATTTTATTTTCAGTAATGTAATTTTATTTTCTATGTTGTAATTTTAATTTTATTAATGAATTTTTCAATGATATGTTTTAATTTGAAATTTTCAACGGCTATATTTTGTCTATAAATACTACTTCCATTTAGTATTTTTTTTTTCCTCACACAAAACCATACTCTCAAACATGTCTCAAGAAAACACTTTTGCAAACAAGAAACAAAACAAACGAAAAGCTACTCGAAGCAACCCATCGACACTGAAAAAAGTACAAGAGACAATCCCTCCACAACCTTACCCTCCACAACCTTACCCTCCACAACCTTACCCAAACACGATGGGTGAATCATCCGTTCCTACTGTTGATCAACCAGAGAGCCCTGTTGAAGAATACGAGGTACCTGCTGAGTTCCGTCTTACTGAGGAACAAGAACATCAACTGCTTAATGATGAAGAAGCATTACGTGAAGCATTAGCAGAAGAAGAAATGGAGAAACAAGAGTTGAAGAAGCAAATTAAGTGGGAAAAGACTTCCGAATTCATCAAGAATTCTTAGGGTATTTCATCGGAATCTGATTCGGATCCCGAAACCGATTAAATTCCGTCGAACCGTACCGTATCATATCGTATCGTATTTTGAAATTCTGTATTTGTTTTTTTTATTTTCGTATTGCAATTTTTATTTCTGTATTTGTAGTGTTTAATTTGAATGAGATAAATATTATTTTGTGTGAAAATGAAAAAAAGAAAAAGAAAAGAAAATGGTGAGGCCCAAATGAAGAAGGGTTGAGTGTGTTGTAAGTGAGGAGATATTTTTGTTCAAGTCCGTTTGGTTTGTAGGTGGGTTTAGAAGTATGTTTATTATTTGAATCTTTAGCTTTAGATTTAGGTTTGATTAAAAAAATTATCAAATTTAGTATTATATTATATTATTAGTGGAAAATAAATATTTTTATAATAATAACTGTTACAAATGAGTGAAACACAAAGACATGTGTAGCGAGGCCCACATAAAATGCATAAACCCACATTTTGACAGACATTTGAAACAGTGACTATAATTGGGTGTAGAAGCCATTTATTTTCTTTCGAAATATAACCAAACAATTGCATTTAGACCTAAAGTGAAATCCAAGCTCTTAACACCACCAACCAAACGGGCCCTTAGTTGTGTTGGTGTGATGTGGTGCTGATGTGGCAGCAGTGGAGCCTAAATGAAGAGGGTTGGGTGTGTTGTGATACCGTCCTCTCTTACTGCTCCAACTTCACAATAAATTCACACAAAAGTGATATGATAAACCGTGAAAAACACAACAATGGTGGTTTCCTATCCCTTACTACATTCTAATGCATTAAATCTCCTGTAATTCATCTATGGAAAATCCCTTCTATCTTAGGATCGGTCTCTTTTGATCTTCCAAGAGCGAGCGATTTTACACGAGTTGTAATTCTTAAGTTTTTAGTGATTAGATTCTTTTAAATGACCAGATCTGTTTGGTGTTTCCTCTACTTAACATTAGATTTATGAATTGATTTAGTCATGTTTTTGCTACTTTCTTAGGTGAGATAAGTAGGCCCTCGTTTTTAACGACCCCTATTTATTCTATGATCACAAGGATTATCGGGATTCGTTGAACTGATAATCGTAATCTTTTTTAAGTTATTTGGTTATCCTTCTGGATCTGCTTCAGTTATTCTTAAGGGTATAGGTTTCCTTTTAAGATCTCCTTTTTTCTTCAGTTCTTTTGTTAAGGGGTATTAGATCTCTCTTCAATCCAAATAATCATGGGGGTTTCTGAGTGGACTGAGGTAAGAAGAAAGCATCACACTTTGTTGAATAATCAGGTTAATGGTAGGAGACCAGTGTCAGGTAAGGGTAATGCTCAAATCGAAGGAGGATGATGTAGAACAGGCTATCGGCGTCCGTTTTTGTAGCTATTCCTGAGTATGTTTTTGCTATGGATTTATTTCATTTTTGTAACCAGTATGGACATGTGGTAGATTCTTTCATTTCGTTTAATAGATAATAATGGTAATCGTTTTGGATTTGTTCGATTTATTAATGTGTCGAATTCGGAGAGATTGGTGAATAACTTGTGTACCGTTTGGATTGATTGGTATAAGATTCAAGCGAACCTTGCTCTTTTTTGGAGAAATCCGGGTAGAATGGTTAAGAATGTGACTCGGTTTGAACGACCTCCAGGTCAATCTTCGCGTGCTAAGCCTTCGAAAGGACCTGTTCATGATACTACTTCGTTTGTCTCTGTTGTGAAAGGTGGGATGGTTGTTCCCACTTACACTCCCACAACACATGCTCTTGTCATTAATGATGCTTTTGTGGTCCAACATGACCTTGATAATTATGTAATGGGAGAGGTTAAGCTGATGTCTTCTATTTCTAACATTCGTACTTTGTTATCTACTGAAGGTTTCAAATATGTGAAACCTACTTATATGGGAGGGTTGTAGGTACTTTTGGAGCTCGATACCCCTGATGTTAAAGCAAAAATTTTGAACTACGTGAGGAGAATGATGGATCTTGAAGAAAATAATGATGATTTGTTTGCGAGAAAAAGGATTTGCATTAAAACTAAACAGGAGGTAAACATTCTTGAATCTTTTAAGATAATTGTGAAACGAAAGGTATTTGTGGTACGACCTAAAGAGTTGTTTGTTTGGTCACTGATGTTTCAGGAGACTATGAATGTGGAAGATTGTTCGGATACTGAATCAGATAAAGATGTTATTATTAAGGATGGGAACGATGAGGACGATGGTCTTCTTGATCCTAAGAGTGACATTGAGGGGGTCTCCGAAACTAATTTTGGTGACTTCTAGGATGGATTGGATGTGGATCATGTTGAACCAGCTAAGGATAAAGAGTGCTCTAGCGACCCATTTAGTATTTATCCTTTATTGGACAAGATGAAGGCAGTTCCGTCTCAGCCATCTGTGGATACTAGTATTACCCACCCACCTGGTTACACATCGGGTAGAAATGACAATGAATCCGAATTGCAGGAGATGCAGATGCCTAAAAATGATTCTTCTCAAAAGCATTATGGGGGAATAAATTCTCGAATTGTGCAAGATGCTTCGCAAATTGAAGAAAATGTTGTATCTAATAGTCATATTAAGGAGAAAGGGTTACGAAAAGGAGGATCAATTTTGGATGTTCTTGATGATCCTGATTAAAGTAGGGCAAGCAATGGGCTTTACTATGGGGGGTCATTTGAATGATATGGAGGGAATCATAAAATCACAAGGAGGTCATGAGGATGATCCATGAATTGTCTTTCTTTGAATATTCAAGGCCTAGGATACAAGGGTAAAAAATCATGGATTCAAGAGTTAAATATAAAACACAAGGTGAGTTTTTTAACCATTCTAGAAACAAAAATGGATTTTATTTCTGATATGGAGATAAAATTCTTATGGGGGAATAATTTGTTTAAGGTTTCGATCAGTGAGGCTATTGGAAATTCGGGGCGAACTCTGTGTGTTTGGGACCCGAACGTGTTCTCCAAGTCTAATCATATTGTGTCGGACAATTTTATTGCATTATACGGGACTTGGCTTCAAAATAATATTGATTTGCTTGTAATATCTGTCTACGCTCCTTAATCTATTGTGGATAAGCGAACCTTATGGAATTTTTTTCGTCTCTTATTTCTCTTTGGAATGGTGAATATATGGTCATGGGGAATTTCAATGAAGTTCGGTTTGAAAGAGAGCGTTTAGGATCGATTTTCAATCAACATAGGGCGAATATTTTTAATTCTTTCATTTTGAATTCAAGTCTTATTGATGTTCAGTTAGAAGGCTATGAATTTACTTGGACACATCCGTCGACCACCAAGATGAGCAAATTGGATCGTTTTTTGGTAAGTGAAGGAATTTCTATATTCCCGCATATGTCGGCTGTTTATCTAGAGCAACATCTTTCAGATCATCGTCCCATTCTACTTAGAGATGTGATGGCTGATTATGGAGCCATTCCTTTTAGTTTGTATAATTCTTGGCTTGATGGGGATGGCTTTGGAGCTTTGGTGTCTAATATTTGGAGTTCTACTATTCTGTTATATAGTAATGGAATGGTTCAGTTCATTAAGAAACTCTAAATTTTGAAAAAAAGAGATCCGCTCATGGAATATATCTAGGAGGCAGGAAAAATCAGCCCATATTACTCATACTGAAGCCGATTTAAAAAATATTGATGTTATTTTGGATCAAGGAGGAGTAACTGATGATTTTCTTCTTTCTCGTATGGATTTGATGAAAAAACTTCATGATGTTAAATCTAATGAGGCTCGTGACCAGATTTAGAAGGCCAAAGTTAAATGGGTGGTAGAGGGAGATGAAAAATCAAAGTTCTTTCATGAAATCATAAATCAGAAACGTGCTAAGAGGGTGTTTGGTTTGGCTTATATAGTAGGCTTATAATCTTATTAGCTTATATAAGCTTATAAGCCAAAATCAAGTGTTTGGTTAAGCTTATATAAGTGGGCTTATAAGCTTATATGTGAGTGTTTTGGAAAGCCATAAAAGTGAGGCTTCTATAACAAAAAGTGGGCTTACATAACAATAACATATAAAAAGACTTTTATACCCCACATTTAATAACTACATCATTGAATACTCATGGACTTTTTTGTCATATAACTTATTAATTTTGATGAGCTATGAAATTGTGTATAATGCAGTTCGTTTTTCTCAGTTCTTGCTAATTGAAAGTCCAACCAATATCGGGTTTTTAACTGTTTTTGGTTGTTAATCTTTTTTGGATATTCTATTTGCTAATTCAACAAAGCCTTGCAAAACTGAAAAATATTACCTACTTATATGTAAAACATAGTGCAATTACCAAGTTTTTATTCAAGTAAGATTCAAAATGTAAATTTTAAAACTAAAAGGACTGAAATTGTAAATTCTATGAAAGTTAAATGCTTAAAATGTAAATCCTAACAAATATAGGGACTGAAAATGTAAAACAGTTAACCAAAAGGTCCAAAAATGTAAACTATGTAAAAAACTAACCAATTAGTAACAAATTACCAAACTTGCTAACTGAAATTTAACAAAGTTCAAACTGAAAGGACTTACTTGTGAAAACCCTAAAAAGATGCAAACTTAGCCAGGTTTAGAAATTGTTTTAAACAAGAAGGACCAAAATGCAATTTTAAAAACTATTTAAGCCAAAAACGGGTTAACAAGACAAATAAGCTCGTTTGAGCTTATTACTGGACCAAAATGGTTCAAACCAATTGCAAAACTCTTAGAATTCAAAATAAGCTAGGTCTATAAAAGGAAACTTACTAAAAATGTCAAATAAGCAAATAAGCACTTCACAATAAGCTCAAAATAAGCTCTAGGACAATCTGGACATGCACAACTTGATTTTTATGCTTAAACTGATTAAAGAGCTCAAATGATGAACGGGAAGTCAAGTCATATCAAATTTCATCAAGTAATAAGCCAGGAATGTGAATTAAGCTGAAAATGGCTTATCGTTGACCAAGCGTTGACCAAAAGTTTTTGATAAAAATCTGAAACTCTCAAATATCAACCAATACCATATACTAAGTGGATTTGTGAAAGAAAATTGCAAAGTTAATGAATGAAATCAAAAGATCTGAAAATGCAGTTTCCATTTACAGAAACATTGCTTATCTCAAGCATTCAGATTTATGCTTATATCTCCTAGCTTAATAGAAACTGTATCAAGTGCTTATAGACTATGAAACTTTATGATATAACCTACAAATCAGAACTGGTTTGGTGAAATTTCATCAAGAATTCAGTAAATGGCAAGCAATTGAAATTGAATACTTTTTTAAACCAAAACTGACTGAAAATCAACCCAAACTTTTTCTTGCCAATTGCCTGTTTGAACTGTTATTTGACTTGAAAATTACTCAAAACACTTTGTAATCACCTAATGACTGAAAATGAACATTAGCTTGCCAAGAACCAACACTTGAAAACTTATCAACAGCTAATTCCAAACACCCCTTTATCTGAACTATATGAAAGTTTTCAAAGACTTTTTAAGTACTAGTTCAAACTGAATGAAAACATTTAGCTAATCAAACTTAGTGATCAAAATGAAATGTTTGAAGGCTACTAGCAAGTAATGAGGACAACTATTACTCAATTAAGGTGATAAGACTGAAATTGACTGAATTAAGCTATCTACTAAAACACAATCCAAAGTAATGAGCAGTTAATCAAGACTTAAGCTACAAACAAGTTTACAAACAAACAACAACCAAGCTAAACAGATTTGATCATGCAATCATCAAGATTTAGGCTAGAATTGAAACATGCAATTGACAAATTGAGTGGAACCAAAATCAGAAACATTTAAAACCTTGTGAAGTAACCATTAGGAAGTAGAGGAGTGATGTACTCTCTATCCTAGTGCTAACCACCACCTTAGCACTAGATCAACAATCAACAATCAACAAATCTGCTACAATCAACAAGAACATCTCCATGGCATGAATTCATCTCATAAGCTATGAATTTGAACTGAAATCAACAAACAGCTACAATTCTTCCTCCAAAGTTAGTTATGATCAATGTATGATCATAACAAACTTCAAACAGCAACACAAGTCTCAATGAACAGCAGGTATGAACAGTAATGATGAAGATAGAATTTGGCGGGAAATGAAGAATTTGAAATTTATTAATGGAATTCAGTTACAAAGTTGGTTAAAAGGATTCTAACTAACTAACTAACTCAAGAGTGTGTCACACTCTTGATTAGTTTAGCTAAGAAAGGAAAAATTGAGAGAAAATGTAAATGTGTGTGTTTTTCACACTTACAACTACTAAGTACAAATGAAGACCTAAGCTGCTATTTATAGGCTTGAGAAGGAAGTTTGTTGGGGATGGTGACGTGTTGAGACCAATCCCATGTCTCCACGTGGCAGAATTCTGCTAAGTCCATTTGCAGGTATGAACATGAATTGGGGCTTTTTGATTGAGTCGATTTCTTGTTAATTGATGATGACCATTGTGTTCGTCTCTAAAAAATAAGCACTTTTGATGTTTACAACTCTTCATAAAATCCATTGTAGCTCAAAAACGATCCTGGGAAATTTTTGGCCGTTTGAAGATGACACGTGTCGTGCTCTGAATGGTAGAAAACAAGGCACACGGATCAAACTGTTCAGATTTTGTTATTTAATGTGACGGCTGAGTGGATATTTAATGCTGATTATTTGGCAATCCATGTGCTTGTTTTTCTTGCTTCTCATTGGTCTAAACTTGTATCACATGGATTGAACTTGTATTAATTTCCAAAATAGGCAGATTTAGCCCCTAGACTTTGGCAGATTTCACTTAAAGGCTTGTAACTTCATTTCTTTGGCACTTTTAGTCCTCCAAACTTCATTCTTGAGCAGAATTGGTCCTTTGACTGAGTTGACTTTATAGTTGACCTTGTTTGACTATGATCTTGACTTTTTTACAACATTTACACTTTGGTCCTCCATCTTTGGTAGTTTGTCAAGATAGGTCCTTGTACTTCAAAGTCTTGTCACTTTTGATCCTTCTTTGTCTTTTTCATCAATTTAAGCTTGATTATTCCTTGTTTGCTTGAAAATGTATCCTTTTACCTACACAAGTTTACACAAACACAAACATACCACATAACACTGTTTTTGCAAGATAAATTGGTATTTTGCTTCATGTTTTAGGGTTATTTATTGATAAATTGATATGAGTTTAAGCTCATATCAAATCCCCTACACTTGAACATTGTCATATCCTCATGCAATTATATATTTTAAAGCACAAATTTACATTCTCCTTATAATTAACCCACCTTGGCCATATGGAATGCATCTATACTACTCTAAACTACATGATGCATGATTTTGACTTTTAACAATGCAATGAACAAAATACAATTCTATCTATATCTTTTTGATTTTTCTTGAAATGGTTTTTGATGGAAATAACTCATAAAGAATTCAATGGCTTAGATTAGGGCTTGGGTACCATGGACATTTATCACCCTCAAGTTTCACTTTCCCCATACCAAGCTTAAAAATGGGATCATTGCATTCACAAGTAAAAAGTGCATCAACTTATTCATGACAATTAAATGTGGAATCGGTTATTATTTGAGCAAATTGCTTGTGGGAAAATTTGTCATTTATTAAAGTGTGAAGTATAAGAAGTGTAAAATCCAAAAATAAGGAAGCACAGTTTTAATCCTAAGTAATCCTCTCATCCATTACTTGAAAAACCGCTCACAATTAATACAAGTCCGTTTCAAGAGTAATAAGTCATTCGCCTTATGTGTAAAATCCTCATGTCATGCTTTCATAAGTAGCTACACACTCGCTACGGAAAGAAAAATAAAACTCACGCAATAATTTACATCCGCCATCTTTTTGAGACTTTGGATCTTCAACCCCGCAACCCGTCAAGGTAATATTGGATTGGAGCAATCTATTGAATCCCCGCAACCCTTCAAGGTAATATTGGAACTCAATAGTCACTATAATTAACACCACACTGCCCCTCTTGGGAGTCTTGTATATATATATATATATATATATATTTTTTTTTTCTTTCTTTTTCTTTTTTTCTAGCCACTCATTTTTTTATAAGCCGCTCTTATTTTTCTTTATTCCTCACAAAGAAAGTAGAAAAGAATAAAAGGAAAAACACCCGCTAAATATTGAGCATGACATAAGTCTAGTACACATAAAACGTTCTAACTTAGAATCTTAAGACGTACTTATATCAACCGTGAATGATTAGCCAAAAATGCATAAGAGATTACGAACCGATTAAAACCGTTCTTGATTATTTATTAACAATTATATACATGCGAAGAAAATAGAGGTTAAGAAGAGAAGGGTTTAGCCACAAGTAATTATCATAAAGTTTATCTAGCCCTTTTATACTTGCTTCAACTCTATCATTTCCCATTCTCCACAAATTTAAAATCTCAAAGAATGAGATTGGTGGATGCTTAGCCTAATAGACCAATGAAGGACTACATGGTTAAGGATACTAGCTAGAGAATGTTAAAATAAGCAAACTCGGGTTGAGTCAAAATATCCATGGCGGGTCTAATATGTCAAAGAAGTCTAAACTTGTTAGAACCATGTTTTATTATATTTTTTTCTTTTTATATATTTTTGATGAAAAATAAAAGAAGAAATATATACAATGCAAATGTATTATGCAAAATGATTGATGCAAAAATTATGAATGCATATTTTTGTTGGCTAAAGTAGATCAAAAATTTGAAAAATGTTGAAAAATCAATTTTCCATGTTATCATGCAAGACAATGACAAATTCTAGGTAAGGTCACTTCGATAGAAGACCCCCATACACTTAAACTAAACATTGTCCTCAATGTTTAAGAGCATGGAAGTATAAAAAATTCTCCTACACTTATGACAACGAATAGACTTTGCTTAACCCAAGTTAAGGAAAGGACAACTATTAGTGAAATCATGTTTAAGCACAAGGTGTCAATGAAAAATCACTATAGTAACGAAGTGAACCGGATACAAGGACCTCCTCCATAAGCTCCAAAGCATGAGATGAGTGAGCAACCCTACAAACAATCATGAAGACAAAAGAAGATCTCCCTTACACTTATCTCCAAGTCTATACCTTTATTTCTAACCTACAACACTCTAATCCTAGTTATGCGATGCTTGAGTTAATGAGTCTCTAGCTCGACTCGTCCCTCAATGAATTAATTCATGGGGAAATGGGGATCTCTTGGACCATTTCAACGGAAATTTCCTCCCCAAAATAATGCTTAACACGGTGACCATTCACTTTAAAATTTGGACCATCGGGTTGGGACAACTCAATAGTTCCATATGGAAACACTTGAGCAATAGTGAATGGACCGGACCATCTCGACTTAAGCTTGCCCGCAAAAAGTTTCAATCTTGAGTTAAAGAGGAGAACCGGCTCTCCAACTTTGAACTCACGATTCTTGATCTTAGCATCATGCAATTTCTTAGTCTTTTCCTTGTAAAGCAAAGAATTTTCATAGGCATTGGCTCTCAATTCATCCATCTCATTGAGTTGATCTTTCCTATGGCAACCGACTTGGTTTAAATCAAAGTTAGCCCATTTGAGAGCCCAAGATGCCTTATGTTCTAGCTCGAATGGGAGGTGGCACGCTTTTCCATAGACAAGCCTATAAGGAGTACAACCAATTGGTGTTTTAAAAGCCGTCCTAAACGCCCACAAAGCATCATCAAGCTTATCCGACCAAGAAGCTCGATGCTCTCCCACCATTCTCTCTAAAATTCTATTTAAACCACGATTTGTGACCTCGGTTTGACCATTTGTTTGAGGGTGATACGCGGTAGAAAGTCTATGATTAACTCCATACTTCTTCATCACTCTCGTGAATTGATCATTACAAAAGTGCGTACCACGATCACTTATGATGGCCCGAGGTACACCAAATCTAGCAAACAATTGTTTCAAAAACTTCACAACAACTCTAGCATCATTGGTAGGTAAGGCTTTAGCCTCCACCCATTTGGACACATAATCCACCGCTACAAGTATATACTTGTTTCCCTTAGAGGATGGAAAAGGTCCCATGAAATCAATGCCCCACACATCAAATATCTCACACTCTTGGATAAAATTTTGTCGCATCTCATCACGTTGCGTAATTTTTCCTTGTCTTTGACACACATCACAAAATTTCACCATTTCATGGGCATCTTTGTAAATGGAAGGCCAATAGTAACCCGAATCAAAGACTTTCTTTGCGGTATAGTTAGGCCCAAAATGTCCACCCGTAGGTCCTTTATGACAAGCTTCTAAGATCTTAAATGCCTCGGGCCCATCTACACACCGTCTAATGATTTGGTCCGCACATTGCCTAAAAAGATATGGATCATCCCAAAAGTAGTACTTAACTTCCTTAAGAAATTTCTTCTTTTGTTGATAAGTAAGACCCTCAATAAGCACATTGCCCACAAGATAGTTTGCGATATCCGCAAACCAAGGAGTGGCATCCTCTTGGGAAGAGATAGACATGAGCTCCTCTAATGGAAAGGATTCATTGATTTCTTGGTGTGGCAAATCTCCTTAAAAAGGATGCTCAAGTCTACTCAAGTGATCCGCCGCTAAATTCTCGGCCCCTTTCTTATCACGAATTTCTATCTTAAACTCTTGAAGCAACAAAACCCATCTCAAAAGCCTAGGCTTAGCATCTTGTTTTGTCATAAGATACTTGAGAGCGGAATGATCCGTATACACTATGGTTTTGGAAAGCACAAGGTATGGTCTAAATTTCTCAAAAGCATATACTATAGCAAGCAACTCTTTTTCCGTGGTAGTGTAATGAAGTTGAGCACCGGTCATGGTTTTACTCGCATAGTGTATAGGTTGAAAATTCTTATTAACTCTTTGTCCTAAGACGGCCCCCACCGCATAATCACTAGCGTCACACATAAGCTCAAAAGGTAATTCCCAATTTGGAGAAACCAAAACGGGAGCCTTAGTCAATTTTTCCTTAAGAGTCTCAAAAGAATCTAAACAATCTTGGTTAAAAATGAAAGGAGCCTCTTTCTCCAAGAGGTGAGTCATCGGTCTAGCTATCTTAGAAAAATCTTGTATAAAGCGCCTATAAAATCCCGCATGACCTAAGAAACTCCTCACACCTTTAACCGAGGTGGGTGGGGGAAGCTTAGCAATCACATCAATTTTAGCTCGATCAACTTCTAATCCCTTGTTGGATATTTTGTGTCCTAAAACAATCCTCTCTTTCACCATAAAGTGACATTTCTCCCAATTAAGTACTAAACGTGTTTCCTCACAACGCTTAAGCATTCTCTCAAGATTAGTGAGACATGAGCTAAATGAATTTCCAAAGACGGAAAAATCATCCATAAAAACCTCCATGGTTCGCTCTATCATGTCATGGAAAATCGCCATCATGCACCTTTGAAACGTCCCCGGTGCATTACATAATCCAAAAGGCATCCTCTTGTAAGCAAATGTACCGTAGGGACAAGTGAATGTGGTCTTTTCTTGATCCTTAGGGTCAATGGGTATTTGGAAATAACCCAAAAAGCCATCAAGAAAACAATAGTACTCATTTCCCGCTAAGCGTTCAAGCATTTGATCCATAAAAGGAAGCGGGAAATGGTCTTTCCTAGTCGCCTCATTGAGTTTTCTATAATCAATACAAACTCTCCAACCGGTCACAAGTCTCATGGGAATAAGCTCATTGTTCTCATTAGGCACCACGGTGATTCCACCCTTCTTTGGAACACAATGAACCGGGCTAACCCATGGAGAGTCGGAAATGGGGTAAATCATACCCGCATCTAAGAGTTTAATCACTTCTTTCTTAATAACCTCATGGATTTTTGGGTTAACTCTCCTTTGGTTTTGAATGGCGGGTTTATAATCATCCTCCATAAGGATTTTGTGTGTACAAAAATGTGGATCAATTCCCCTTATGTCGGATATTTTCCATGCTAAAGCTTTCTTGTGTTTCTTAAGGACTTCAATAAGTTGCACCTTCTCAGCCTCTTTCAACTCTTTAGCAATGATCACCGGTAATTGGTCTTTGACCTCTAAGAAAGCATACTCTAAGTGAGATGGAAGGTCCTTAAGTTCAATAGGAGGTGGACTCTCTATGGAAGGTTTTACTATGGAAGGTTCCTCAATGGTAATTTCTCGTGGAATAGGAGAAGGAATAGGGTCCTCATTGAGCAACTTTTGGATTGTAAGAATATCTTCTTCCCAATTAATGGGAGAATCATCATCACCAACAAAGTTTGACTCAAATTCCTCCAAGAGGAAATCACTCTCTCCAAATGGTGTTAAAGAGGGAGCAATTGAGGCCACGGTTTCAACATGGGGCATCTCATCACTAGTACTCTTACAAGCATCATGAAAGTGTTCATCACACACTTCATCTAACACATCAACAATGTTAATAGTCTCACAAGGTCTAGACTCCTTAACCTCTTTCCTATCACAAACTTTCCCTAACTTAAACACCACTCTCTCATCTTCTACTCTCATAATTAATTCTCCTTCCGCCACATCTATCAAAGTACGACCCGTTCTCAAAAATGGTCTACCAACAATCAAAGGCACTCTAGGATCCATGTCATAATCAACCACTACAAAGTCGGCCGGAAACGTAAACTTACCCACACCTACAAACACATCCTCCGCTATACCTACGGGGTAAGCTATGGTTCGGTTGGCTAGTTCAAGAGTCATCCTAGTGGGAGTGAGCTCGGGAAGAGAGAGTTTTTTCCAAACCGATAAAGGCATGAGGTTTATGCTTGCCCCTAGATCCGCCAAAGCCATGCAATTTTCAACACCGGGAAAATTACAAGGTATCAAGAAGCGCCCCGGATCTCCAAGTTTTGTTGGTAAGGTTTTAAGTAACACCGCGGAACATTCATTAAGGGATGTGTTGGGCAAATCAACCAATTTTTCTTTGTTAGAGAGCAAATCCTTGAACATCTTAGCAAACTTTGGCATATAACCAAGAGCTTCCGCAAAGGATATATTGATGTTGAGTTGCTTGAACATCCTTAAGAAATTAGAGACTTGGATGTCATCCTTGTTCTTTAACTTGTCCTTTCTCAACCTTGAAGGATATGGAAGAGTAGGTTTTGGTGTAGGTGGAATAGGTGTTGTAGTGGAAGATTTGTCTTTGTTAGCTTCTTCATTGGGAAGTGTGGAAGGTAAAGGAGAAGTATGAATAGGTTGAGAAGGTGTGTTTGAGTAAATATGAGCATTTTGAGGAGGTGAAGTAGAGGTAGAAGGATTGTCACAAGTAGGAGTACAAGTGGGTTGAACAATAGTAGGTTTAGGAGGTGAAGGATCATTTGTTGTTGTTCCACTCCTTGTTGTAATAGCATTGACATTTGCCCTTGGATTAGTTTGTGTGTTGGAAGGTAAAGCCCCTTGTGGTCTTTGATTAAACATAATTTGGTTTTGGAGAAGAGCAAATTTCTTGTTATTTTCCTCTTGATTATCTCTCAATTGTTTCTCAAAAGAAGTAAACTTGTGAAGCATCAAATCCAGGGGGTTAGGTTACACATTTCCTTGATAAAAACCTTGTTGTGGGAAAGATTGAGGTGGTGGATTAAACCCTTGGTTTGGTGGATAGAAGGTATTTGCTTGAGGTTGAAAATGAGTGGTTGCCTTGTAGTTATTTCCTTGGTAAGGTGGTCTTTGCCCTTGATTCCTTGGTAAAATTTGAGGAGGATTTTGTTGAACTTGGGTGGGTGGTTAGGGTGGGAATCCCGGTGGAGTAAGGTAGTTTTGGGACTTGTAAGAAAGGTTATTTGGATTGATATTTGGCTTGAAGTGTTCACGATGTTCCTCTTGGTAAGCATAGCATTCCCCTTGATACACTTGCACCTTATCACACTGTTCATAAGAATGGGGACCTCCACAAGTTACACAAGAAAGGGTAATGGCATTCACATTATTTGAAGAATTGTTCAATGAAATGTTCTTAAAAGCTTGAAGTATTTCTTGTTGTACTTTCAAATTCCTCTCACTATCTCTATCCATCCTTTGAATGATCTCTTGTTGAAACTTGAGGAGTTGGCTGTCACAAGGGTTTTGAGAATTGTTTTGGATAACAAGAACCCTTTCTTCAAATTGAGTGTTTGTTGGAACCATTGCTTTAGTCTCATTGATGTCCAAAGCCTCTTGCACGGATTTAAGAAGAATATTTCCTCCCGCGGAAGCATTGAGTGAATCTTGGTGGTGAGGTTTAAGGCCATTATAGAAGGTATTGATTTGGTGAACATCATCCAATCCATGGTTAGGGCATCGCCTCAATAACTCACTATACTCTTCCCAAGCATCACTAAAGGATTGACTAGGTTTTTGTTGAAAGCCTATAATTAAGGTCCTCAAGGCCATGGTCTTATGTGGAGGAAAGAACTTGTTCAAAAACTTAGTGGTGAAACCATCCCATGTGGTAATACAATCGGGTGGTTGGGTGTCTAACCAATGCTTAGCGGGTCCCTCTAGTGAAAATGACACTAACATCAACTTAATAACCTCATGTGGAACTCCATTGTGCTTAATGGTATTGCAAAGAGAAAGGAATCTCTTAAGGTGATCATGAGGGTCCTCATTCTTGTTACCATAGAAAGGTGATTGTGAAACCATAGTAATCATAGATGTGTGTAGCTCAAATGTATTTGCGGGAAAGTCGGGAATCTTAATAGCACTAGCATATCCATGAACATTGGTTTGCATACGTTCCATCAAAGAGCGATTATCAATAGCCATGGCTTCTTGTGGTGGTGGAGTCAAAGCACGATTCTCGTGATCGGCTTGGTGGACGGTGGTGGTCTTACTCTTTCTCTTTTTCTTCCTTTTCGGAGGAAGAGGTTGTACACCAATCGGTATTTGTGCACGCCCGCGAGTGAGCATGCAACTCAATACGAGGAATGAGAGAGAAGCTCTCGTGTGACTTTGAAGAGAAATGGATTATCCTCTTCGAGTTTCAATATTAAATATCCACAAGAAAATAACAATATATGTATGTACTACTTGGGTGCAAGACCCCCAATGAAGCCTTCCTTCTTAGAATACTTACAAGTGAACGGGGGGTTAGGTGGCGCGAAGCACTTAAGTACCTATTGACCCTTAGATGGCATTTTATAGCACATCGCCTTTCTATTCACTTAAATGTTCGTATTCTTCGAATTGTTGCTTATTGAGAGTATTTATCTATTCTTGCTTTATTTTGTTTGATCGATACACGTGTCAAGGACCGGAACGCCCCTCGACACGGTGTATTGCCTTGGCAATACTTATGGAGAATATGTAGATTGGTTGTTCTTATACGTATACGTATTTACTTATAATAATATATGGAAAATATTTTTGTATTTATGAGTTTTTTAAGAGAAAATGCTATATGTACATAAAAACCGGGAGAATCCAATAATATATATTTTTGGGTGCAATCTCTTTGGAAAAAGATTGCTTTTTTGGATTTTTTAATTTGTTTGGTCAATTCTTTAGGAAAAGAATTGTTTTGTTAATTTTTTAGTTTTTATATATTTTTATATTTTTGATTTTTTTATTTGTTTTTTATTTATGATACGTAAAAATAACGTTCACAAGGTGAACGGATCCCAAAATCTAATGAAAACGGTCAATCGATAGTCTCTCGTAAAGTCAAAGAACCGGCAGCGGCGCCATTTGAAATTGTGTATAATGCAGTTCGTTTTTCTCAGTTCTTGCTAATTGAAAGTCCAACCAATATCGGGTTTTTAACTGTTTTTGGTTGTTAATCTTTTTTGGATATTCTATTTGCTAATTCAACAAAGCCTTGCAAAACTGAAAAATATTACCTACTTATATGTAAAACATAGTGCAATTACCAAGTTTTTATTCAAGTAAGATTCAAAATGTAAATTTTAAAACTAAAAGGACTGAAATTGTAAATTCTATGAAAGTTAAATGCTTAAAATGTAAATCCTAACAAGTATAGAGACTGAAAATGTAAAACAGTTAACCAAAAGGTCCAAAAATGTAAACTATGTAACAAACTAACCAATTAGTAACAAATTACCAAACTTGTTAACTGAAATTTAACAAAGTTCAAACTGAAAGGACTTACTTGTGAAAACCCTAAAAAGATGCAAACTTAGCCAGGTTTAGAAATTGTTTGAAACAAGAAGGACCAAAATGAAATTTTAAAAACTATTTAAGCCAAAAACGGGTTAACAAGACAAATAAGCTCGTTTGAGCTTATTACTGGACCAAAATGGTTCAAACCAATTGCAAAACTCTTAGAATTCAAAATAAGCTAGGTCTATAAAAGGAAACTTACTGAAAATGTCAAATAAGCAAATAAGCACTTCACAATAAGCTCAAAATAAGCTCTAGGACAATCTGGACATGCACAACTTGATTTTTGTGCTTAAACTGATTAAAGAGCTCAAATGATGAACGGGAAGTCAAGTCATATCAAATTTCATCAAGTAATAAGCCAGGAATGTGAATTAAGCTGAAAATGGCTTATCGTTGACCAAGCGTTGACCAAAAGTTTTTGACAAAAATCTGAAACTCTCAAATATCAACCAATACCATATACTAAGTGGATTTGTGAAAGAAAATTGCAAAGTTAATGAATGAAATCAAAAGATCTGAAAATGCAGTTTCCATTTACAGAAACATTGCTTATCTCAAGCATTCAGATTTATGCTTATATCTCCTAGCTTAATAGAAACTGTATCAAGTGCTTATAGACTATGAAACTTTATGATATAACCTAAAAATCAGAACTGGTTTGGTGAAATTTCATCAAGAATTCAGTAAATGGCAAGCAATTAAAATTGAATACTTTTTTAAACCAAAACTGACTGAAAATCAACCCAAACTTTTTCTTGCCAATTGCCTGTTTGAACTGTTATTTGACTTGAAAATTACTCAAAACACTTTGTAATCACCTAATGACTGAAAATGAACATTAGCTTGCCAAGAACCAATACTTGAAAACTTATCAACAGCTAATTCCAAACACCCCTTTATCTGAACTATATGAAAGTTTTCAAAGACTTTTTAAGTACTAGTTCAAACTGAATGAAAACCTTTAGCTAATCAAACTTAGTGATCAAAATGAAATGTTTGAAGGCTACTAGCAAGTAATGAGGACAACTATTACTCAATTAAGGTGATAAGACTGAAATTGACTGAATTAAGCTATCTACTAAAACACAATCCAAAGTAATGAGCAGTTAATCAAGACTTAAGCTACAAACAAGTTTACAAACAAACAACAACCAAGCTAAACAGATTTGATCATGCAATCATCAAGATTTAGGCTAGAATTGAAACATGCAATTGACAAATTGAGTGGAACCAAAATCAGAAACATTTAAAACCTTGTGAAGTAACCATTGGGAAGTAGAGGAGTGATGTACTCTCTATCCTAGTGCTAACCACCACCTTAGCACTAGATCAACAATCAACAATCAACAATCAACTAATCTGCTACAATCAACAAGAACATCTCCATGACATGAATTCATCTCATAAGCTATGAATTTGAACTGAAATCAACAAACAGCTACAATTCTTCCTCCAAAGTTAGTTATGATCAATGTATGATCATAACAAACTTCAAATAGCAACACAAGTCTCAATGAACAGCAGGTATGAACAGTAATGATGAAGATAGAATTTGGCGGGAAATGAAGAATTTGAAATTTATTAATGGAATTCAGTTACAAAGTTGGTTAAAAGGATTCTAACTAACTAACTAACTCAAGAGTGTGTCAAACTCTTGAGTAGTTTAGCTAAGAAAGGAAAAATTGAGAGAAAATGCAAATGTGTGTGTTTTTCACACTTACAACTACTAAGTACAAATGAAGACCTAAGCTGCTATTTATAGGCTTGAGAAGGAAGTTTGTTGGGGATGGTGACGTGTTGAGACCAATCCCATGTCTCCACGTGGCAGAATTCTGCTAAGTCCATTTGCAGGTATGAACATGAATTGGGGCTTTTTGATTGAGTCGATTTCTTGTTAATTGATGATGACCATTGTGTTCGTCTCTCAAAAATAAGCACTTTTGATGTTTACAACTCTTCATGAAATCCATTGTAACTCAAAAACGATCCTGGGAAATTTTTGGCCGTTTGAAGATGACACGTGTCGTGCTCTGAATGGTAGAAAACAAGGCACACGGATCACACTGTTCATATTTTGTTATTTAATGTGACGGCTGAGTGGATATTTAATGATGATTATTTGGCAATCCATGTGCTTGTTTTTCTTGCTTCTCATTGGTCTAAACTTGTATCACATGGATTGAACTTGTATTAATTTCCAAAATAGGCAGATTTAGCCCCTAGACTTTGGCAGATTTCACTTAAAGGCTTGTAACTTCATTTCTTTGGCACTTTTAGTCCTCCAAACTTCATTCTTGAGCAGAATTGGTCCTTTGACTGAGTTGACTTTATAGTTGACCTTGTTTGACTATGATCTTGACTTTTTTACAACATTTACACTTTGGTCCTCCATCTTTGGTAGTTTGTCAAGATAGGTCCTTGTACTTCAAAGTCTTGTCACTTTTGATCCTTCTTTGTCTTTTTCATCAATTTAAGCTTGATTATTCCTTGTTTGCTTGAAAATGTATCCTTTTACCTACACAAGTGTACACAAACACAAACATACCACATAACACTGTTTTTGCAAGATAAATTGGTATTTTGCTTCATGTTTTAGGGTTATTTATTGATAAGTTGATATGAGTTTAAGCTCATATCAAGCTAAACCAAACACTAAATTTGGGTTTATAAGCTTATGATATATAAGCCATAAATGGCTTATCTAATATAAGCCTAACTCAACTAATAAGCTTAACCAAACACCCTCTAATACATCCATTAAGGGTGTTATGGTTGATGCGGATTGGATTGATGATCCAAATCATGTTAAAGAGGAATCCATGAATTATTTTTCTTCCAGGTTTCAAGATCCAAGTTCACGTCAATGCAAATTAAATTTTACTTTTCCTAATCATCTTAATTGGGATCAGCTTTAGGATTTTGAAAAACCGGTGTCACATGATGAAGTTCGAGATGCGGTTTAGGATTGTGGTATAAATAAATCTCCTGGGCCGGATGGGTTTTCTTTTGAATTTTTTCGGAAGTTTTGGGATATAATTGGGTCGGACATGTGTGTTGCTGTAATTCCTCCTTTATATCGATCATTCCGAAGAGTCATGAACCTAAATTTGTGAGTAACTATCGACCTATCAGTCTAATTGGGAGTCTTTATAAGGATGTGACTAAAATCTTATCTAGACGGATCTCTTTTGTTATTTCTGATCTTATTTCCGATGTGTAAACGACTTTTCTTCCTAAGAGGCAGATTCTTGATGGGCCTTTCATTATTGATGAGCTTCTTTCTTGGTGTAAACAAAAAAAAAGGTCAAGCTATGGTTTTTAAAGATGATTTTGCCAAAGTATATGATTCGAATCAATGGGATTACATAGATGATGTGCTTAATGCTTTTGGTTTTGGAGTAAAATGGAGGATGTGGATTAAAGGGATTTTATCTTTTGGAATGGCATCGATCCTAGTTGACGGAAGTCCCACTTCTGAATTTTAGTTTCACTTTGGTTTAAAACAAGGTGATCCACTTGCTCCGTACCTTTTTATATTGGTTATGGAGTCGTTACATCTATCTTTTTCGAGAGCTGCAAATGTTGGATTCTTTAAAGGTATAAAAGTTGATTCTTCTATTACTCTTTCTCATCTTTTTTATACGGATGATGTCATTTTCATTGGATAATGGACAGATGATAAGTTGCGAAACATCATGTACATGCTTAAGTGTTTTAAGATGGAATATGGTTTTGGGATCAATCTCAGTAAAAGTCACTTACTTGGGGTTGGTGTTCCTAATGATACGATCTCACTTGCTGCTAAATTTATTGGTTGTGGGTTGTTAATAATTCCCTTTATGTACTTAGGGATTACTGTTAGGGGAGTATGTCGAAAATCAATGCGTGGAATGATTCTATTAATAAGATTAAGGCGAGGTTATCCAAATGTAAACTTAATACTCTTTTTATTGGAGGTCGACTTACTCTCCTTAAGTCGGTTTTGGGTTCCACTCATATATATAGTATGTCTATGTATAAAGTTGTTAAATCTGTGTTAAATACAATGGAAGCTTTGCGTCGAGATTTTTTTAATGGTGGTCAAGGTCGTGATAGGAAGATAGCTTGGATTAAGTGGTCCAAGGTTCTGGCTTCAAAAAATATGATGGGTTAGGGGTGAGTAGTTACTATGCATTGAATCGAGCTCTTCTATTTAAATAGGTGTGGAGATTTATTTCGTATGATGGTTCTTTATGGTGTCGGTTCATTAAAGCTATTGATGGCAACAACTTACAATCCATCTCTACTAGTCGGGCTACACATTGGAATGTCATTCTTAAAGAGGTTAGTCTTTTAAAATCACAAGGTGTTGACCTTCTTGGGCATTGTAAAATTCGTGTAGGTTCTGGTAGTAGTACGCGATTTTGGACTGATGTTTGGTTAGGTGATGCTCGATTAAGTTTGGTCTTTTCTCGGTTGTTTGCTTTGGAGACTTTTAAGGAATGTACGGTAGTTGCGAAGGTCCAAGGCTCTCTTTCTAATACTTTCAGGCGTGCGGTTCGTGGTGGTGTAGAAGCTCAACAACTTTCTCAGCTCCAGTCGTTAGTTGAGATGTTGTTCTATCCGGTGTTGATGATCGTTGGATATGGGATCTTAATGGTGAAGGGGTGTTTTGTGTTAAAGAGGCTCGAAATTTAATTGATGAGGTTTTCCTTCCAAAAGAAACAGTTGCTACCAGATGGCTTAAGCTTGTTCTTATTAAAGTGAACATTTTTTTGGAAGCTATGCTGTGATCGCATTCCATCTCGAAGTAATCTGGTCCAAAGAGGTGTGTATGTGTCACAAACGTGTGGTCCAGTTTGCGAGACGGGGTATGAAGATGTGGATCATTTGTTTTTCTTTGTGAGGTTGCTCGTGATGTTAGTCGCGTTATTCGTCGATGGTGGAATATTTCTTGGATGCAAGTTGGTTCTTTTACGGAATGGCTTAACTGGTTCACTTCAATCCGGTTAGGCTCTAGTTTGAAAAGTGTCTCAGAATGTGTTTTTCTTGTTGCTTGGTGGAGTATATGGGGAGTTCGAAATCAACTTCTTTTTTTGGCTCAAAATCCTCGGAAGCATGTCCTGTTCGACGATATAGTTACTCATTCGTTTATTTGGATTCAAGCTAGATGTAAACATAATTTCACTTAGGACAGTTGGCTTCAATACCCTTGCTTTTTTTGTAATTGTTCTAACTTTTTACTAGTTTTAATGAAAATTACCGTTAAAAAAAATAATAATCATGTGAATAATTTAGTTATTTTCTTAATAAAGCATGATACAATTTTAATTAGCGATGTAGCAGCCGATTTTGAATGAATTGAAATATTAAATGCCGTCCGCTGTAAATCATATTTAATTGTTTATATTAATATACTAAGTATATTATATTGTGTATATTCAGGTACATGACATAATTAATTAATTTATGACTTGGTTATGCTGTGTTTATAATAAAAAAATATCTTTTACATATAATTATATAAATGTTTGACTTGAAACGAGTCCAAATTTTCCCATTAGGCATAGTGAACAAATTATACTTTTTAATATAGCACTTTAAACTTTCGTTGTTGTTAAATACTCCTCAATTCGATAATTCTTTCCAACAAACATAACAAACAAGAAAAATGCCTTCTACTTCTGCCCCAGGAAAGTTGGCAACATCCGACATATTTCCCATCCAACTTCGTTATTTTCTTAAAGTACACGACGATGGTCGATGTGAACGATTTGTCGGGACGACTATCTTACCATCCGGTGTCGATCCTTTAACCGGAGTCCATTCTAAGGACATCGTCATCTCACCCGAAACCAACCTCAATGCAAGAATTTACATTCCCAAAAATGCTACAACGGGTCGTAAATTGCCTATATTGATTTATTATCATGGTGGGGGGCTTGTAGTCGATAGCCCTAGATCTACTACTTACCAACCTACACTAAACCTTTTATCTGCGGAGTCAGAAGTAGTCATTGTTGGCATTGACTACAGACTGGCTCCGGAGTATCCAATACCTATTGGATATAACGACTCGTGGAAAGCAATCAAGTGGATTGCTACCCATTCTACGGGTAGTGGTCCCGAGGCATGGTTAAATGATTATGGTGATTTTGAGAAAGTGTTTCTTATTGGAGATAGTGCCGGCGCGAATATAGCCCATAACATGGCAATTCGAGCCGGGCTAGAGCCTATTAATGAACTAAATTTACAAGGTCTTATCCTACTAAACCCTTATTTTGGAGGAAATGAACCTATTGGATTGGAATGTGGAAAAAATAAGGAACTAAAAGGGTTTACCGATGAGTTTTGGTTGTTCGCGAATCCATCAAAGAGTGGGCTAGATGACCCGTTGTTTAACCCCGGAAAGAACCCGAATCTCTCGGCTTTAGGCTGCTCTAGGATATTTGTTTCTATTGCTGAATATGATTCATTTAGGGATAGAGGTTTTCTTTACAAGGAACTGATGGAAAAAAGTGGATGGGACGGAAAACTGGAGTTTTTCGAGTCGAAAAATGAGAATCATGTGTTCTTTCTGTTTGATACCGGTTGCGACAATGCATGTAACTTGCGCGACACTGTTTGTTCGTTCATCAATCGGTCGGAAAATTGAATACTGTTTACTACGTAATAATTGTATTTGATCCGTTCTTGCATATGGGGTATATTGTGTGTTTGTGACATGAATGTACTAAATAAATTGTATTTTTGTTTCGTATTATACTCCTTATGTACTCGTAATTGTGTTCTATTGTATTATTTTCTTGTCATGTATCGGTTTTGTCCCTTGCTAGTGAAAACTTTGCAAACAATTTTCTGTAATACTCCTTTAATTTCTACTCCTAAAAAATTGTGCACACGCAAGTATGCATGAGAATAACAAAATCCTAATAGGGTTTGAATAAATGAACATGATTTCAAGTTTTGTGTTACATATTCATCTAATCAGTCCACTATTCATGCTAAACAATATTGGATGATGATTATTTATAAGGGCTAATTCTTGAAATGGCCTATGGTGTTATCATGTTTCCCTTTTTGTACCCACCAAATGAGATTTTCCTTAAATGTCCTATGCAACCTATGCAACTTATGCAACCTATGCAACTTATGCAACCTATGCGACTTGGATTAAAATACAAAAAGTGTACTTTTAACTTTATGACACATGTCAGAATGTGTCATAAAAAGTACATATGTGTAAGAACTTGTTTCTTATGCAACTTACTTTGTTTTTTATGCGACTTGTATTAAAAAATATTATTTTAATAAAAAGTAAATTTTAACAAAATCTTTTAAATTACTTACTTTATATTTTATTTTTATGCAACTTGTACCTTTATGTAGACAATGAAGTGACATATGAGTAACCTACTTTTTGATAAAATCTATAAAGTCTTTTTATGCGACTTGTATGTATTAAAAAATAATATAAAGTACCATCTAAATATGTGTAAAAGTAGGTAGGGTGTAAGTCTTTACTTATGCAACTTTTATTTAAATTTTTATGCAACTTTTAATTAATAATTGAAAAATATAAAAAAATTAAAAAAATAGTTTAAAAAAATTAAAATTTTAAATAATATTTGTTAAAAACTAAATAGAATATAATTTAAACACTAAATTTTTTAAAAAATTAAAGTTTATAAAAAATTAAATTTATAAAAATTAATTTTTTTTTAAAATTTAATTTTAAAAAAATTTAATATTAAAATAAATAATTAAAATTTTAATAAAATTGAAAAGTTTTATTTTGTAAAAAAAATAAAAGTTTTACAAAAATTAATTTTTTTTTTAAGTTTTATTTTGTAAAAAATTAAATTTATAAAAATTAATTTTTTTAAAATTTAATATTAAAATAAATAATTAAAATTTTAATATAATTAAAATTTTAAAATTTTAATATAATTTTAAATTTTAATATAATTTTAATATAATTTAAAATTTAGAGATTTGTTTTAACAATAAATTAAAAAAAATAAAAAAACTTTTTTAAGATTTGTTTAAAAAATAAATTTAAAAAAAATAAAAAAAAAACCTTTTTAAGCTTTGGTTTTCCAACTTTGACTTTAGTACACTGTTTTCTGTCCTACTTTTACTGTTTACTTTTTTAAAATCAGGCTTTACCTTTTATTCACATTATATGTTATGCAACTTGTACCCCTAGTTCATGCAACTAACCCTCATAACTTACATCTTTACCCCAATCTCATCAATCAATTGATCACAACAACAATCAAACCCTTAAACATACACCCTAACCCCAATCTTATATCAATCAAACTCAAGATTTAAAAATTCCACTAGGTTTAGTTTGTAGAGTTTTAGTAAAGAAAGTTCTTTGGCAACCCTAAATGATCCTCTCAAAGATCTTATGGATACAGTCCAACTTTTTGGTGGTAAGGTTGTTGTACTTGGTGGAGATTTTAGATCAACACTACCGGTACTTCCCAAATGGACTAAATGTGAAACGATAGCCGCATGTATAACCAACTTGAAAGAAAATATGTGAGCTTTGTTAGATCCCACGTTTGTCGAGTTTCTGTTGAACATCGGTGACGATATCGACTCACTTAATTAACGATGACGTCGACATCCCTGACCGTGTCTAACCAAACATTAAGATAGAGTCAGCAAATACTTCTTGTACTCTGAATCGTGCCATTTTGTATGCCGCCACACAGACTTGTTTTGAAACCAAGATCACCGATCGTTTTGTTAAAAAACTTGACTTACACTGAAGGATTATGCAATGGGACATAAACACCACTAGTTTTGACTGTACTTATCCAGGTATAAGAGAATGCACACACAGAACACTCTTTAGGTGTATCTTAAATTATCTTTATCATATCTGTTTCAATCTTACTTATTTACTTCGTTTTCCTTAATTTGTCTAAAACGCATTCATTAATCTTTCATTTCAGCCACTATAACATCTGTTCTCTGCAGATAAAGAAGGACTTGGTACATCATTGCAGATAAAGAAGGACTTGGTACATCATTACAGCCGCTGGCACTCCCCATAACGAGTCACCACAAATCATTCCCGATGCCACATCTGGTGCTAGCTCTTTAGCTGACTTCTTGCTTTTCTTCTCCCATATGAAAAGGATCAAACTCCCAATGCACATGTCGACAGCAAAGTAACTGCCAAGGTAGAATGGAATAGCCATGCACATAGAACTCGGGATAAACCTATATAATCTGTATTTCTTTTCACACTTCTTCAGGATAACGGTCAAAAGGTTTAGCAGAATCGCTCCAATGAAGAATCCAATTGATAGTTTAAGATAGTTATGTGGAAGGGAGCTGAATCCTTCAACTCCGAGAAGTGCAAAATCACGATAAAGAGCACCATATGGGGCTGGGTAAGATCCATGTGGGTCACCTACAGAATATGCACGATAAAAGAACCAAAAGACTAAAGGTGACATGTGCATCCCATAGCGGTTCCAAGAACATGGCTAAAGAACATGGAGCGAGGAGACGAGAGGGTAAGGTAGCCAGTTTTGAAATCTTGCATTAAATCAGCAGCGGTAGACACAATATTCATCATCACACCACATGCTGCAAGACCTGTAAATAGCAGAGTTACATGTATGGGTTAGGCTTTATCTCTAACAAGTAAAATAGTTAAAATTGATTGAAACTTTATCTTCTAAAAAGATAGGAGAAACGGGTTATAGGTCAAATGAGTCAAATGGGTTGAAAGATGTGCCAAGTTTGCAGAAAAGTAGCGAGTCTGATTATTTTTGCAGAAAAGTGTTTGCGACTCGTTTTAACCCATAAAAAAATATTTTGCCACATATACATGCGATGATTCCTCCTTGTTGAAGCCCAGCCCACCCGCTGAATATAAGGATGGCTAGTTTCCCATAGTTAGAAGCTAATGACCAGTCGGTAAGACCACAACCATATGCGTTGCATAAGGCAAGAACCGGAGCAAGGACGTAAGCTACTACCATATGGTACCATTTTAATTATGGAAAGATGCAGAGTGGGACTATGATTATTGATATGACCGCCAATATCACGTATCCCCAAAGTGCAGCCCAGTTAGAGATCTGATCTTTAAGGAAGTACTCATTCCGTCTTTGCTCATCAAAACTAACTGCTTTATTGTCATCATCAGATGAAGATTCATCCCTTTTTGACCTGTTTTTAATAACTGTAGACAACATTATGATTGCCATGTAAAATGCATGGAATAATCCATCTCCAAGCATGGTGGCAATTGCAAGAAATACCTGCGGAACAATGAAAAGAAATTTTAGTAAAGCATTAAATACAATGCTTAGCTATTTTTTTAACACTATAAGATTAAGCGACTTGAAGCGAATATTTAGACTATTGACGTTTGTAAGCCATGCGTACCCTGTATCCTTGAATACCATGAAGACTGGTTGCTGATAAATCGGCTGAATACCAAGTTCCTTTCTTGGCTTCAATGATTGGCCACATTATACCCCAGGACATTATCGCCCCAACAAGTAATGATATGTTCACCATGTAAGGGCATATCATCCCGACGCCAACATACGTAGATGAGAAGTCAAAATAGAACCTCCAAGACATATACAAAGATTTACATTTAACGTTGTGTACTCATTTATCAAGGGTTAATATAACAAACTGTAGACCATTTACACTCAAGATGAAAAAAACCTGTGGGCAAAAGCTTTAAGACCGAAGGTGGGGAAACTAGAAAAGCCGCAGCCATCACCAGCAGCAAAAAACCACTGGAAAAATGCCCACACAAAGCTAAAGGAGAAGGTCTTGAATAGCACTGAGACTTGCTTCCTGTAACAAGAGGTTCAATCAATTAATAAAGGCTCAGGAGGAAGCAAATGCGTAAATAATACAAGTAACTATTTAACACTGATTGCTTACTTTGCTAACTTGGCACCTTTTGGAGTGTGGAAGCTATTTATAAGGTATGCAGTAGCAGTTCCACTAGGATACGTGAGCTTCATTTTCATGATCATCATTGAAGAATACAAACAATCAAATGAGTGCAACATATAATAAACTTCCACCAAAGTGCAGCATATAGTATTTCAAAACAATCAATCATGAAAAAAAGTTATGAGATTAAAAGAATAAGATTGAAGAATAATTTACCTTAGCCAACATCAACGACATGATTGAATTATGTAAGATGCCTAATCCACCGCAATAACACCGAATTCCTAATCCACCATCAACACCAAAGCTCACTGGGTTTAATCGAAAACTATAGTTTGAAAAATGATAAATTGTTATGATCGACTAATTGAAACAGGGGTTTGTGTGTGTGTTTTTGTTGGGCCTTTGTTTTTTGGGTTTCAAATATTTAACAGTTTAATGCACTTTAATGGGCTATGTTTTTTTTTTGTTTTCAAAAAAAAGTTTGTTTTACTCTAAAAAAAAGTTGCATAAATGAAACTTTTATAAACAATTAAATTTTATATTAAATTATATTATTTATTTTTTTTACAAAATAAAACTTTTAAATTATATTAAAATTTTTATTATTTATATTAATATTAAATTTTTTTTAATTAAATTTTCAAAAAAATTAATTTTTATAAATTTAATTTTTTATAAACTTTAATTTTTTAAAAACTTTAGTTTTTAAATTATATTCTATTTAATTTTTAACAAATATTATTTAAATTTTTAAGTTTTTTAAATTATTTTTTTAATTTTTTTATATTTTTCAATTATTAATTAAAAGTTGCATAAAAATTTAAATAAAAGTTGCATAAGTAAAGACTTACACCCTACCTACCTTTACACATATTTAGATGGTACTTTATATTATTTTTTAATACATACAAGTCGCATAAAAAGACTTTATAGATTTTATCAAAAAGTAGGTTACTCATATGTCACTTCATTGTCTACATAAAGGTACAAGTTGCATAAAAATAAAATATAAAGTAAGTAATTTAAAAGATTTTGTTAAAATTTACTTTTTATTAAAATAATATTTTTTAATACAAGTCGCATAAAAAATAAAGTAAGTTGCATAAGAGACAAGTTCTTACACATATGTACTTTTTATGACACATTCTGACATGTGTCATAAAGTCAAAAGTACACTTTTTGTATTTTAATCCAAGTCGCATAGGTTGCATAGGTTGCATAGGACATTTAGGGAAAATCTCATTTAGTGGGTGCAAAAAGGGAAACATGATAACACCATGGGGCATTTCAAGAATTAGCCCTATTTATAATCTTGGGTGTTTCGTTATTTTGGTAAATGAGATTATTGACTTGATTCCTTTTGTTTCTTTTGATGTTCTGGACTTTTGTCCTTGTTTGTGTATTTATTTTGTTTGTGTATTTATGTCATTGTTTGTGTATTTATGTGCTATTGTTTGAGATTGATAACAGTGTTTTCAAATTGAATACATGTTTTGCTCAAAAAAAAAAAAATTGAATACATGTTACGAGATTTGAAATAAAATTTTAGTTTTGTTCAAAAAAAAAAAAAAAAATTTTACCCATTTGTTCGATGATATCATAATTCTTACATGGGCCAGACATATATATATATATATATATATATATATATATATATATATATATATATATATATATATATATATATATATATATATATATATATATATATATATATATATATATATATATATATATATATATATATATATATATATATACTTCCCTAAAGATTTTATTTTGAACGAAAACTTTATATAAAACGAGCAAAGAGCTAGAAAGAAATAACAAGGAAAGCTGACGGTTTTTTTACCAAGAGTACATCTACTAGAACAACAAATAAAAGACCATGAAACAATATCATCAAAGACAACCGAACGTCTAGGCAGAGCAGCGTAAAAAATAAGTTGGTTACAGAACATCCCTAACCTCCACCAAGCAACACAAAAAACGCCTTCCGGGAGCAGCTTAATCGAAGAAGGCATCCAAATAGAAAGCCATTCCAATCCCAAAAAAAGAAAAAAATTGCGGATCCAAATGCCACCAGAAGCAGATCTTGCGAAGCACCGAACTTGACAAGTCGTAGCAGAAATTACATGATGAATGTCCTCCACCACATTAGCACACATAGGACATAAAATAGATTACACCTCGACACCTCTACGACTTAAATTAATTCTCGTCGGAAGCCGATCACGACGAGCACGTCAAGCAAAGACATTGACCTTGAGCAGAATAAATTTCACCCATCTGGTTGGGACGGGTTGAGAAGGAAGAAAAAAAATCATCAAGAGAATTACGGACAGCTTTAACCTTAAACTCACCATCACCCTCACCCGATAAATCACAACGCCACCTACCATTAGAAGTTGAGAGAGAAACCGAAGCAATAAATGATGACAAAACCAACCATTGTTGCCGCTCGAATCCATCACAAACAACCCGAAGAAAGGAGGCAGCGACAGAGGAGGCACCCAACTTTTCAGAAACCAACGCCTCTTGGTCTACCTCCAACGCGAACGGCCGAGGAAATTTATCACGAAGAACAACATCATCTAGCCAAAGATCATTCGAAAAATAGGTAGCAGACCTGTCCCCAACTCGCTTCTTACAATGAAAAATAAAGCCAAAGCCTTTATCTTTCAGAACTTGAACTTCACGTAAAATAGAACACCAATTGGTGAATTATTCAGCACGTGAGAATCAAACCTCGGACTATATAAAGCTCGAATAACCTTGAACCACATCGGCCTATAACAAGAAACGAACCTCCAAAACCATTTGAGAAGAAATGCTCGATTCAACGCATAAAACTAGAGACTCCTAACCCTCAATTTTTTAGACGCTAAGATGTTATCCCAAGCAACCTACGTAATCTTCGTATCCGGAGAATCTGTACCATTAAAGAATTTACTACGAATAGATTCTATAGTCTTCAAAACCCCTTTAGGCATCTTAAAATTTGATAAATAATAAACAGGAGAGGCACCTAAAACGGACTTAAGAAGGGTAAGATGCCGACCAATAGAAAGGGTTTTAACCTTCCATTTGGACAACCGAGCCTGAAGCTTATGGACCGTACTATCCCAAGCTGACCTCCAAGACATCTTATCGCCAATCACAACTCCTAGGTACCTAAATGGACTGCACAAAACACCACAACCTATCAAAGCAGCTGCTTGTTCAACAGAAGTGTGAGGAACCCAACACCCAAAAGTTGGCTCTTTTGAATGTTAATCTTCATAGACGAAGCAAGGAAGAAACAGATGAGAACATTGACTATACTTAACAAATAGGTAAGAAATACTAACCAGCCCTTGAAGATTAATACCTTAAAAAATGCATCATTTACAGCTCGAGAGAATCCATAATGAGAATGAAAATATAAGGGGCTAACGGATCTTCTTGTTTTAAACCACAATAAAATGGAAATTCGGATGTAGGACTTCCGGTTAACCAAAATAGAAGCCATAGAAGCACTAGAAGTACAACCAATCCATCGACAACAATTCGGACATGAACCAAAAGTTTGAAGAACATCAAGAAGATAATCCCACCGTACCAAGTCATAGGCCTTAACGAAATAGAATTTAAAAAACATAGCTTGATTATTAGTTCGTTTGCACCAGTTTAGGATCTTATTCAAAATAAAAGGTCCATCTAAAATTTTCCTATTCGCGAAAAAAGTCGATTGAGTTTAAAAAATAAGGTCAGAAATAACCGTAGCCAACCGATTAGAACTAACCTTCGTGATAACCTTAAAAATGCAGCCAATCAAACTAATGGGCCTAAAATCAGTAAAGAACTTAGCATCCTTCACTTTGGGAATCAAAGTGATGAAAGATGAGTTGCACTCCATTGGGAAATGACCAGCAGTAAAGAAATGCTCAACCACAACGCAAAAATCAAGACCAATGCATCTCCGATATTTTCTAAAAACTCAAATGTATACCCATCAGGACGCGGCGACTTGTTCTCGCCACAGTTCCATACTGCCCTACGGATTTCGTCCCTAGAAACTTCACAGTCCAAGTCCTCCATTTGAACTGAGGATAGCCGCTTTTGATAAAGGTCATTCATTTTAAACCGACTGTTACTTTGTTGTTTAAACCGAGCTTCCAAATGGTCTTTAAGCGAGTCCTTAACCACACTCGGATCAGTACACCAGTTACCATCCACAAAGATACCACGAATTGACAATTGGGATCTTTTCTTATTAATAATGCCATGAAAGAATTTTGAGTTCTCGTCGCCTTCAACTGCCCATTTAAATTTAGATTTTTGAATCGATTCCTTAGCCTTCATATGATTAATATCATGGAGTTGACGTAACAACTCAATACGTTTAAGAAGAGTTGAAGCAGTACTAAGACCACAGTCCAAGTCATTGTCGATGTCACGCAGTTCATTTTTTAAATAATTCTTAACATTGTGTTGGTGTGACTTTTTCTCCTTAACTCATTTCTGAATACATACCTTAAGACCTTGCAACTTCTTTTTGAACCTAATCATGTCGTTAGAATTAGAAAATGAAAACGAAATCCAAGCATGCTCAACCATCTCATCAAACCCCTCCAAACTAAACCAAGAATGATTGAATAGAAAGGGATTCGGACCAAAATCCATAACAACCTCATGCAGAAGGATGGGACGATGATCAGACAAATGATGATCAAGACACAAGGACGATAAGGAGGGGAAAAGTAAAAGAGTACCTTCAGTAACTTGAAACTGATCTAATTTGCTCATCTTGCAAGTAGAAGGGTAGCCCACCTAAAAGAGTACCCTTCAAGATTAACATCCACAAGCCCAGAAGGCGAAATAAAGTGATCGAAGAGTCTCGAACTAGATTCATTAAACACCGAACCTAGCCTTTCTTCCATTGAACGAACTTCATTAAAATCCCCCATGACTATCGCCTCTCCATTACAACGCCCTAACAAACTCAAAATATACTCCCATAGAACCCGCTTACAAGAAACCGACTGAGAAACATAAATAACAACTAAAAGAACCTTGGCGTTGATAGGTAACCAAGTCTCATATAATGCAATAAAGTTATCGGTAATAGTAGCGAAATCATTCTTGAAGATGGATGCCTCCCAAATACATAAAATACCACCAAAGTTTCCAACAGAGCCACTGGAAATAAAATCATAATCAGAATTACCCCACACCGATTTAACTTCCATGTGAGTAACCCGTTCCATCTTCGTCTCCTGTAAAACTAGAAAATTAATTTATGTTTGATATTTAACTCCTTAACTCGCTCCTTTTTTGTCTTATGTCTAAGACCTTGAACATTTAGGGAGAAAATATTCATTTAAAACCATCAACAGCTCCTTGTAACCCGATAATTTGTTCAATGTCTTTCATACATCCTTTCATATTATAACCCATAGAATTCCCTACCCGAACCATATCCTTCAAGATAACAAGAATAGAACCGCCTGAACGCTTAGGACCTGACTGAAGAGTATCCACAGCCTCATAAGAAGATTCAGGAATCTCTTGAGAGGCATTCATGAATTTAGCATTAATCATAGGAGAACTTACCTTATCAGCTCTATTGTCAGTAACAAGTTCAACTGAGTTTTCGTCTTTACACGCTTAAGATGCATCAGGAGTATATCCAGGAGGGTGTGGCAAGTAGGTGATTTTTTCACAAGAATCAACGATTGGTTGTTTATTCACAAGGTCATAAACACCAAACAGATCTTTCGATTGAATTTTGCTTGTCTCGCCACCAAGGAACATGTGGAGAAGCTGAATTTTCTCCAAACTCAGTTTGAGGAACATCTCCTACATCACTATCATCTTCTGATTCCGACCCAGCTGAATGATGTTTATTACATTGGACATAATAGTCTTCCAATAAATAATTCGACTCCTTTGGTTCCAAAAAAATTAGATTCCAAATAAAAAACTCTTTCGCACGCACCATGACCACCTTACCTTTAAAAGTCACCTTAAATTTTCAAACATGATATCTGTTTGTTTGGTTAAAACACACAAATGCTTACGAGCAAATGAAGAACTAGAATTATCCTCAATGCCCACCAAGGTTGTGGAAATCGGTATGAGCTAGTTAGACGGTCGACGACCTTCGAGGAGGAATTCGTTTAGGCGGATTTGAATTTTATGCATAAAAATATTATAAATAATATGTATGACATAAAAAAATACTTCTAATTTCAGATAATTTGAAATTATTTTAAAATAGGCAAATAAACATAACAATTTAAGTGCTTAAAATTTTAAACGTGAACATATAATTCAATTGGTTCCAATTTTATACGAAAAACTCATTACTTTATGTTTATAATCATTCGTTTATATTTTATTTTAAGATATTACGTTTAAATAAATATGAGCACTATATATTAGAAAGAAAACCTATAATTTTTTATAAAAAATATTGACTTTCTTGACTTTTTTGATAGTCTAAGCCGCCTAGCTCCTGGACGCCGCCTAGGCGGAGTATGACCGCCTAGCCCTTTTTTACAACATTGATGTCGACAGCCCTACCCCATCTATTACCGATATTCACAAACGTATCACTAGACCACACATGAAGAGGAATGCCTTCAATATCCACCCAAACAACTCGATCATCACTAACAAAATAATGACAAGCTTCTTGCAAAATATGGAACCAGGACTTGACACCCACATGCTCCAACAAACTAGCTTTAGAAGCCTTATTATCTAATTCAATCAACACCCATAATCCTCCAAGATATGACAATTTAACCTTGGAAAAACCCTCCTTAGATAAAAGCGACCAAAGGTTGGGAATATAGTTGATATCTTCCACCTTCCCCATAACATGAAGAGAAAGGTCACGATTGGCAACGCATGAATAATCTAGCACCAGGGACGGTGCAGAAGATGCAATATTAGCAGGGATAGACGAATAGGAATTACCTCTAACAGCCATCACATAGGATCCTGTAAAGCCATGCACTTTAGAAGGGGGAAAACCCGTAGGTTTGGTAGGATTACATGCATATTCAAACCGCACTACATTAGCATGCAGGTGGAAGCGACCAATCTAAACTGTGCAGAGGTTCCTAACTAATCGATCATTCTCAATCCAAATAAACCTAACAAATGCAAACTGCTTACTAGATTTGGACCTACGATTAGGAATATAAACATCAGCCACCTTCCCGTAATTCTCGCAAGCCTTCCACAGATCACTGGTCCCAATGTTATCGGGAAAATTGGTAACAAAAATCGACATGGAAATATGAATAACATGGTCCTCCTTAGAACGCTGAGAAGACATAATGAAACGAACCGCCGCATAAAAGAACGAAGAAGCAAAACCCTAATAGAACATATGCCAAAAAGAAAACCCTAGATCTAACCTAAAGCAAACGTCGAATCAATTAAAATAGGATAATATGAGACCAACGATAGGATCACAACCCCTGGATAATAATGATCACCATGATAAAGGGGACAAAAAATGGAAGCCCTAGATCATTCACAATTAAAGAGTGGAGGATTGGAATCGAAACGATAGGCACACCAACGACAAGATCACAACCCTTGAAAACTAATGACCACCCATGATAAAGGGGACGGACGTATCGAAGCCCTAAATCATTCACAACTAGTAACGAAGGATTAGAAAACGAATCGAAGACGTGGAGGCATATATATCAATCGCTAATCGATGAATGGGATGCTATCGGGATCAGATCGTCATTGTTTGTGTTTGATCTTTCAATTAAATTATATAATAAGTAATACGATTAATCATCTATATTTTTTCATTAGACACATAATATTTATAATCTGTTCCAAAGATTTACATAATAATTCAAGTGCAATGTTAGCACCTTTTTCATTATTCGTGTTAACCCAAATTCAGAGTTTTATAAGTTTGTTTTAAGAATTATTTTCGAATTTCTGATCGTGAGATATGATCATACATGTTTTATTTTGTTAGTTAACAGGATCGTTTTGTCATTTTTGTGGTCCTGTGACGTAATTAAATGGTTAGATAACTTTTCAACGATGAACAATTCATGACTGGTTTTCGCTACTTCATGAAAGAACATGAGAAAAGTTATTTTGGAGCCTTGTTTTTTGTTGGAAACCAAGGGCTCAATCCCCACCCTTCATTTAGCTTTCATCTAAGGGGGGAGATTAATCTAAGATTCAATTGACTAATTCTAATTTATTGTCCTAAAGCTTTTTATTTTTATTTTCACACAGTTAACGTGTTTCACCAACCACCATTATCACACTGTCTCACCACCATCATCTCCCAAACGCCTTCATATTATCAACATAATCAAAGAATCATTCGATCTCACCTATCATCACCGTATACCACCACAATCAATCTCATCTATAATCATCATCGTCATCCTCATCTACCAAATGCCTCTGCCACGTCATCAAACCACCACAACCGTCCGACCAGATGGATAATGAAGATGTTGATGATGAAGTGTTGTTGATTGATCTTTTGTTATCAGAACAAGGAGGTAACTGACATGGTGTTTAATTGAATAAGGGATTTTGAGTGTTTTTCTTTCAGTTACGTATAGTACTCTTGAGAATTGATTTCGTCATTGTGGTAAAGTTTATGAAGCACGTGAGTTGTTGAGAAAAGTTGGTGAGGTAGACGGATGTTCACCGGATGTAGTGACGTTTCTGCAATGACAAGAGTCGCTACATGTTAATGTGTAATATCATCAGTGATATTTTATCACCAGTGATATTTTTATTGTTTTATCACTAGTGAAGTATCACTAGTAATAAATCAATGAAATATCACGTTATTGTGTAATATCATAAGTGATAATTTATTACCGGTGATATTTTTATTGTTTTCACTAATGAAGTCACTAGTAATAAACCAATGAAATATCACGTTACTGTGTAATATCATCGATGATATTTTATCACCGGTGATATTTTTATTATTTTATCACCAGTAATAAACCAGTGAAATATCACGTTACTATATCACCGTTGATATTTTTATTGTTTTATCACAATAAACCAATAAAATATCACGTTATTGTGTAATATCACCGGTGATATTTTATCACCGGTGATATTTTATCACCGGTGATATTTCATTGTTTTATCACTAGTGAAGTATCACTAGTAATAAACCAATGAAATATCAAGTTACTGTGTAATATCACCGGTGATATTTATCATCGGTGATATTTTTCTTGTTTTATCACTAGTAATAAACCAATGGATTTGGACACACAGTTAATGTAAAATCATAAGAAAAGCAATGTGAACGGGAAGGAATGGAGATAAATCTGAATGGCAAAGAATGGAGGTTAAAACACAATATCGAGTCCATAGACGAAGATTGGTTAACCATCATTGGTAATATTATGAATCGGTTGGTTTTGAATCGTTTTTTTTCGAGATCGGTTGATTTACTAGTTTCTTCTTACTTTTTTGTGTTTATTTCATGATTTGCGCGACTATTTTGTGCAGATTTTGCGATTTTTGGTTAGGATTTGATGTGTAGTGTGTGTGTATTTTTATGTGGGGGAGACGAGAATGGGAGTTTTGTTTCATATTTACATATTCAGTCCTTTTGTTTTTTTAAAGATATTTACATTATTAGTCCTTCCGTTTTTTTTTTCATTTGATCTGGTCCTTAACAATGAATGATCCAGATTGAGCCCTTGGATTCCACCAAAAAAGAGAGATGTTTAATAACCGGACTCGAAAGAACATACAAAATGTAGATTGAAGCTAGATAATTTTCATTTTGCATCAAAATATCTATTTTGTGTAAGCAATAAGTAATACTAGGATTTGTGCCCGCGCTCCGCTGCGGCGGAGGGCGGGCGTTTTAAAGAATCGAATTTGTCATGAGTCATCGACGAAGGCCGATAAAGTGATTCACAGAGAATAATATAGATGTTGTAGGAAAAAACATACAGGTTGTTTCACGTTACACTATATGTGCTGAACATTTAAAAACAGTTTCTTGCAATAAAAATACAACATTACTTTCTTGTTCTTCGAAATGGTACCCATTTCCGCGACAGTTTAATCTCAACAGGTTCATCCACATCTCTAACTTCTATACCATTTGCTATCAATATACTGCCTCGTTGGCGAGCTACTTTGTTTCCTTTTCATCCTCGTCTTTGTCTAATGTTTCATCAATGGAAACCGGTCATCATGAGAATCTGTCCACACATAAATCAAACAGGTCCTAATCAATGGAATGCTAAAATTTGAAGGAACAAAAAGACAGTTTGATTATGTGACTCAGAACAGGCCAACCAAACCCTTAATTTAAACAGGCCGTAATCCAAATTGGGTCGAATTTGATGCCACAATTATAATCAATTATACAGCCCCTAAGGCTGATAATCAATGTATCTATTTTCTGTGAAGGTTGATAATCAATGTGTCTATTTTCTGTTAAGGTTGATAATCAATGTGTATATGATCTGTATTCACCATTACGGTTGATAGTCAATGTGTTGATTTCTGTGTTAAACATGCATATATTGTATAGACAGAAAGTAAAGAGAGATACCTTGCAACAACAACGGAAGAAGCATTTGTAAACTGCCAAATCATTTAAAGTTGGTGGCCATCCCATCGATCCATGTTATCTTGCATTTTTTTGAATGTATGCTGACATTTCTTCACCTATGCCTCCACTGTAAACAAAGCTAAGTTACCCATTACGCACAAAAAAAGTTAGAAAGTACTTTCAGATCAATAAAGCTCCAAAAATAGATTAAAAATTGAACTTATATCCAAAAGCTTCTGAAGACTGGCCAATTCCAATATGCACTCGACACTAAAAACAATAGGCATGACCAGAAGGTAGTCAAGATATTTATTTATATCGATCTGCTTATTGTGTCTATCAAATTGCAAAGAAACTATATATTTATGTGTTAGTGAACTAAGCCTTTTGGTCCGTTACAATGTCAAACTGCTTATATGTTAGAAAATCATTTCAACTAAGCAATCTCAAGCCGATGATTATTTTTAATAGCGAATGTGTAATAAAATTCAATGTAATGTTGGTATTCACTTCTGCCTATTCAATTTCAAATAAGCAATCAGAAGCTCATTATGCTCGAATCTCAAACTCAATGGAAAATATTCGTAATGCTTCACTACAAAAAAAAACTCACCAAGGGAGTTACTCGGTCACAATTAAGAATAGGCAAGTGCAAACTAACCGCAACATGAACAAATCAAGCTGGATTATATTGATCTTAATCAAGTACATGGAACTCTAGAAACACATTGCTTTAATATTCAAGTGTCACCCAAATCTTAGGTATGTTCGAATCAGAAAGCTCAAAAGTGTAGTAATTAAATGTCAAATAAGCACGATATGATGAGACTTACTATTGGTTGGCCGAATAACCCAAAGAAACGGACACGACTTCGTTCTTAACTTCGTCGTTCTTGTCGGTTGACCGCCTCCCATCTTTCTGGTGACCAGAGTTATGCGTGGTAGTTGTGATGAGCGGATCTGCGTTGTGCGGAGTTTTTTTTATGTAGGTACCTTGGTGGTACACTAAATAACCTGAATGCAAAGAGAGGCGAATCTTTTTGTTAGAATTACGCAAACACCATAGGTATTATATTTTTTTAAAAGTATCCCAAAACTGAATCTTTTGGGTCTGTGTGTTTTTTTTACTATCGCCTAACATTTGCAAACTTTTTATAAAAGACTTATAATGGCATAAACTCATTTAAACTTCTGATGGTGTGCATATCTGCACATTACATCTATCCCACTATAATGTTCCATTGGCATAGACGTGAAGTCAACCGTATTCATACTTAGAAGATGTAAAAAAACTATTTTTACCTTATGCTGAATTGGCCTCTCCGACATACTCGCAATCTAATACGCGACAAAAGTGAACACATGAAAGAAAAGGACATTCCAAATAAATAAAGTGATCCATTGAGGCATAGCAAGAAGGCTGAGGTAATCACAGTGGGTTATTTTGAACAAACTAAGAAGGCCAAGTAGTCACCAAGAAGCTACGAATTGACTTCGTCATGTTGATTAATCTCGTTAGACCCGTCCTACAATAAAATGAAAAAATATAATCCACCAAAATCCATAAATAAAATCCAAGAAACTTTATAAATTAAAAATATTTTACACTTTCATAATCTTTACTGAGAACATACGAAAACTCATAAGGCTGTTTGTATCAGTATTATAGCGCTAATAAACTCTGCATATATATAGGTATGTAGTGTCGATTTTCTTTATGGTATATATCATATTGGTAGACATGTTGTTTTAAAAAAGGCATATCCCAAACACAAATTCTAAGACCCAAAAAGGCATATCGATACAGAACTATCATGCGGGTTATGCTATAATTACTAATTTAAATGAATATGATTAAATTAAACTAACTTACTGGTGTGGTTTATTGTGACTAACGTGTTTTCAACTTCTCATCGCGGATCATGATCCTATTCACTCCCGTGAAGGCATTTTGCATTCGGCAACTGCAATAAATACACATAACATGCAACCTATTAAGGATGGTGGAATTGATACATCGACATGCTTATTATACCACATGATAAGATAATTGTAAATGGTTGTTCATCAATATACGGGTAAGTTACTAAAATGGGAGTGAAGCATGTAAAAATAAATGTGCGTGGTCATATATAGAGACATAGTACAACGAGTTTAACCTAGAATATGTGCACCATGTAGATCTGCACTGAGAAGACATTGAGCCGTTTGACCTTTCCTGAAGTCGCATGTCCATTTCGAGACATTATAAACTGCTTAATTTTGCCTTCTAGGACTAAAATTTGACCTCTCTAGTGAAAAGAGAATCCTTACCCAATGCTCTTTAATAGTTGTGTTATGTAACCTTTCCACATTTCATGCATTGGATTGAACATTTCAAAGCTGTAACAAAATACAAACAGAAACGATCTTTCAGAAATCTGGTTCAACCTGGAAACAAAAACCAAATGATACAAAAAATATAAAATATAGACGTGAAATACTCACTTCCAGAGCTCTTGAGGCAAATACAACGATCGGAGTTTCTTGAGCTGTTTCATGGACCTGTGATTTTTTGATCTCTTTGAGTGACTTTGAAAAGCCTTTGTAAGTTCCATGCTAAAAGACATCTTGCGTTCTTGTACTATATTATCAAAATGGACCCGATTATCAATTTTCATTGCTCTAGAGCCTTGCATATAATTCCGAGCAAAATCGCCACGCTGTAGAATTTTATGCAAGATCTCGTCAACCACATTCACCTGCATAAGTTCATGGTATACTGAAATAACAGTCCAACTCATATTTTTAGCTAAGAATATGATAGAACATAAAGCAAAAGATAATCACCTCATGGCAAAAACGTTATTAAAGCTAGCTTCTCAAGTATCATATGGCACTATTTATAAACTTTAATAAGAAAGAAGCACCACAAAAGCCAGCACGGGATTGTCGCACACCCATGCTTATTGCTGCACGATATAGACAGCGACAACGAAAGAAATAGGGGCATCAAAACCCTTTAGCCAATAACCGGAAATAACAATGTGCGAACCACATATAAACATGTGCTTATCACAGCATATACCAAAAAATGGGGAAAAATATACTGAAGGCTCAGATATGACAACCTTCAGGGAAAACCTGACACACTCGCATGGCTGCAGCCTCAGAAGGTTGACCCGCCAAGGTCCGTGCGATCTTTGGTTTACCCTGGGCTGGTCTAGGTCATCACATCCTCGACAATCGCACACAACACCACATACAACCAGTTTCGCTGCACGCATTGTACGGCTGTGGCTGATGTTTTAGCAATGAACAAAAACCGATTCGCTTAAAGGTAAACAAGCTGAGATAGAGAGTGAATCAAGCAAAAGAATATACTGCCGCTATGGGTCCACCCCCGACCACACACAAAAAACATGTGCAACCATAATATTAATCAAGAAAAGAGAACAAAAGTTGCAATAAAATGCATCACTTGCGCTTATAATTTCGGGGAAAGCTCAAAACATTGAAGAACAATAAGTCCTTAACATACTTAGCGTATGTCACGATCCCACTTCATCTAAACCCACTGAATTCCGCCACTTGTAATCTCTTCAAACCAACCAAAATTAATACTAAATTCAACATTCATAAATGAACAGCGTATCCAAGCATATTTTGTTAAAAAAAAGGGGAAAGCTTATATCATTATTTACCACATATTGAAGAACAACGACTCGACAACTGATCAAATCATATACGATCAAGAGAACGAAGACAGTAGGCTCAGATAGGGCAACACATAGGAATAAGATGATACACACGACATAGCTGCAACGTCAACAGGTTGCCCCGCCAAGATCCGTGTAATCTCACCCTCAACCCGGGCCGTTCAAACTCATCACAGCCCTCGTAATTAATAAGCACGGCTACAAACTTAATAATTTACCCCGCAAAGAGTCATAAAACCACAACACTAATCAAAACTGTTCACTCTGATCAAATAACATACTTTCAAGACAATCAATAGGTTAGGCTCAGATAGGGCAACACATAAGAATAGGAGGATACACACGGCATGGCTGTAACCTCAACAGGTTGCCCGCTAAGAACCGTGTAATCTCAACTTCAATGGCCCATTCAAAGTCATCACGTCGCTAGTAATTAATAAACACGGTTTCAACATTAGTAATTTGCCCTGCAAAGAGTCGTAAAACCACAGCTCTCATCAAACGTGTTCAAAACACACGACTAATGGTAAACAAAAGCCATGATTCCCTAAGTACATGATGGCCCAAGTGTACATCGGCCATTTCTGTATTCGAGATGTAACCATAACACAAACAAATATTCGACCCGTCGCGGCTGCAAAGCGAATGACTTGCCACGCCAGGCGACGGGTTATATCAATGCTGTCAAACAATCAAACGGCCGAGGAACATTCATAACAATGACATATTTCAAATCACGGCCCCAAAAATGATAAACTTAAGAAACACACAAATGAATCAGTATAATTAGCCACGAACAAAATGAAAGCCAAAACCTGACCAGCCAAGATCATCACTTTCAAGCAATGCATAGGAGTTGTGATTCCTACCTAATATCATGTTTATAATTGCGGTTTCCATGAAACCCTAAATCATTGGCACCCATTCATATCAAACCCCCAAAATCATCACATGAAACCCAGAACAAATCAGCTAGGGTTTCCAGCAAACCCATTCATATCAACGAATAACACTAACTAGGGTTTCCATTAGGATTAGGATTTCATACCTTACACCAATATTTTGATTGGTTGAACCATTGCATCAATTATGCGCTAATATACAGGATCGGTACCCATTCGTATCAAACCCACAAAATCAATTATACGCCAATATACATGATCGGTGCCCATTCATATCAAACCCCCAAAATCATCGGATGAAACCCAGAATGAATCAACTAGGGTTTCTAGCAAACACATTCAAATCAACGAATAGCATTAGGTTTCCATGAATAGCTCATAAACACCACGGTCATAGGGTTTCCATCAAAACCTCATCAAACACCCCCAAAATGATAATTTTTTAGAGAGAGAAACAAATAGTGAGAGAGGGGATCAATCATTTAATTCATTTTCAAGGGGAAGTTGTGAAGGGGCAAGCCACAATTAATGAAGAGGCGTTTGAGGGAGTACTGTGTGTGAGAAAGGCGGGTTACATCACACAAAGTTGACTTGTGTGAAAGTTCGAGAGAGTGGTGGATTAATATTGTGAGAGGAGGAATGTGAGAGATAGCAAGCAAAAGTAATAAACAAATGGGATTGTGAGGGGATCACTGTTCCTAGGGGAACGTGATTCCCCTCTATTATAAGGTATACAATGGGACTTGTGTAGACAATAATTTAGATATAATAAATTACCAATAAATGATAGAGCATTGCTATATCCTTCTACCAAATCATCCTACTTATCTTCCTACACTCACACTAATATAATATACATTTTCTCCACTTATTATCTCTTTAAATCTAAACCTTCAATTATGCCACTTGTCAAGATCTCGTGTGTAGGAGGATTTGTAGGAGGTTTTTGTAGGATCCCAAATGATAAGCTATAAAATAATCGGTCAAAGTTTCAATGAGTGACTTATGTGCAATGAATTACTTATGGAATGGCTTACGTGGTTTAATTCGCTCAAGTTTCAAAATGTGATTACAGATTACAGATTACTTGGAATGGTTTCGAAATAAGACGGTTTTTTGGTCCAAGTGTCCGAGAAAAGATGTTGTTTTCGAAAGTATAATTTGTCAATCTTTTATGTGGTGTAAATCGAGATTTAAACGTAGTCTCACTTGGTTAGATTAAATTGAGAATCATTTACTTGTTATTTTGTTATTTTTTGGGTTCTAGTTTGATGCCAGCCCCTTTTGGAAAAAGTCTATCGTTCAAAAAAAAAAATTAGAACGAGTGAATATATATGATTACATAATATTTCCACAATATAAAAAAAAAGCAACCTTAAACTCCCTCTAACGAGCCGAATCTTTATTAAGCATAGTCTAGAAGTATATGATTTATTATTTCTTTGATTGGTTACTAAAACACTTCCTTTATTTTCTAAAAGTATCTCTGAATGATAAACTTTTTTAATAATTTTTTGCAATAAATTTTAATATATTTTATATATCAAAAAGTCATGTATGAAATTTAGTCCAATGCAAAACGTGGTTACTAAAAGTTTTTTGTTTGAAAAATTAATAAATGTAAACTAATACTCCGTAATATATTAGAATAGAATAAAAAGTTTTTGCTTAAAAACTTTTAGTTTGTTAAATCTTTAGGGAAAAAACATTTCTTTTAATTATTGACATAATGCAAAAAAGTAATATAAAACCTTTTTAAATAATAAAAAGTCATTTTATAAACTTTGCATTAGAAATCCTCTAAGCAAACGTTTTCAAGGGATTATTTTAACTTATCAAATGATAGAAGGTTCTTCCTTCAATTTAATATACTCAATAGTTACCATTCATTCTGCTGTTACATCGTCGTTTTCACGTGGTCTACCTTCCTTGCCCATTCTTGAATACTCGTCATGTTCAAAGTCTTCACCAATAATTGATACGATTTTGGTGACATATATGCATGGTTGAAATGTCAATCTGAGAACATAACGTACATATATGGAAAACTATAAGGTGTTTTTTATATACATGTGTGATAATGTTTGAACGATATAACACATTTAAAAGTGAGGAATTCTACACCCACAAAAAATTTACAAAATTTTATTCACAAAATGATTTGGCAACAAGTAGTGGAGGGTGAATAAGAAGAAAGAGAAAACAAAATACAACATGATTGGACCACTACACATACCATTTCATTTTGTGGAAATAATTTTGTAAATCTTTTGTGGATATAGGGGGTGTTTGGTTAAGCTTATGAGTTGAGTTAGGCTTATATTATATAAGCCATTTATGGCTTATATATAATAAGCTTATAAGCCCAAATTTAGTGTTTGGTTTAGCTCATCAAAATTAATAAGTTAAATGACAAAAAAGTCCATGAGTATTAAATGATGTATTTATTAAATGTGGGGTATAAAAGTCTTTTTATATGTTATTGTTATGTAAGCCCACCTTTTGTTATAAAAGCCTCACTTTTATGGCTTACCAAAACACCCACATATAAGCTTATAAGCCCACTTATATAAGCTTAACCAAACACTTGGTTTTAGCTTATAAGCTTATATAAGCTAATAAGCTTATAAGCCCACTATATAAGCTAAACCAAACACCCTCATAGAATTTCTCTTTAAAAGTTGACTAATTTGTGTTGGGTGGCCCCAAAATCAATTTATATGTTTCAAAGTAAAGGGTACTACCCGGCCCAAGGGTACTACCCGTATCCGGCCCATCACATATGGGTGGGATAATGTCAGTCAGGCTTATGGGCTTGAATGAACAGTAACCGCACACACATGTGCGGCCCACGGCCCGGTACGGCCGACACGGCCGACATAGGGTTAGACAGAATAATATTCTGTCTAGGAATATCTTTACCCCAATAAGAGAGGATATTCACTACCAGAATTAGAAGATAACAATCATTCTAATTCTGGTGTTTATCTCTTCCTTGGGGCCGAAGGATCAGTGAAAGCCCACTAGGGTTTCACTGCCTATAAAAGGAACCCCCAAGGGTTCCACAAAGGTATCACAATTCTCTCTAAACTGATATATAACCCTAAATCGATTACTTACTCTCACGCCGGAGTCCAATCGTGGGAAACCTTCCCACGGTAAGCTTAACGCGTGTTGTTTAGTGTGCAGGATCCCAACCAGACGATTCACTTGGTGCAGGAGCCGGTACCCAGCTAGCCCGGATTAAGCCTAATTCGGGTCTAACAAGGATCAACCAACTTTTGCATCAACAAGTTGGCGCCATCCGTGGGACTAGTAACACTAAGCTAGAACAAAATCTCATCTCAAACCTCCAATGACGAAGGGACACCCGCCGACTAACCCCAGGAATGTGAATCCTGGGAACCGGAAGTCCCAAGGGGAGGGGATTCTCATCCCCAACCAGTCACCTAACCGCCCCGTGGGCGGGCTGGGTAACCGTAGCGGTTTTCAACCCGCAGGGGTGACGAGCACGATCTCGGTGACACCCCCACCCACTTCAACCTTGGATAATCCTGATCCAGGGAGTGCGCCAGACCCTCCTAACAAGGAACCACGCAGACCTTCCACGGAGGAGGAAGTGGAAGCCCTACCACTCAGTGAGGAGGATCTTACTCGAGTTCTCACTCAGAATTTTGAAAGGATCGTCCCAGGGATCGCATCAAGATTAAGTCTGGGGAGGAACCTCCAAGCCCGACTCAACTTTGGCGACAGTGGACCATCCACCCCTTCCCAAAACCGGAGAAAAAGGAGGACTCGGCCTCAAGAGCAGGGAACCTTCGAGGAAAACCCTCAACCCCGGAATGTGTTTGAACGCATAGGGGATCGCATCATGCAAGAATTAACGCAGCCTCAAGATGGAGAAAGGTCGGATGGCTCACCCGAGCGGCCAGAGCGAGAGCTGACCAGAACCACACGCCGCCCAAGTGTGTGGGATAGAATGAACACAGGGAGGAAGGCTCCTGGTTCGTCTCAAAAAAATGGCCCCTATTCAAAAGGCGGGGCACCGCCGCCGTCCCCAGATCCGTCTGGGGAGGACTCAGATGACCATCCGCCCAAACGCCGCCGGCCTAGGCGCACGCCTCCACCACCAAACAATGATGAGTATTATGGTGGCCCCTACTATCGGGACACGGAAGCAGAGGACCTCTCGCGTCCGTGGTGTGAACCATGGGATGACCCTAGGCTCACACGGCCATGGGCTGATCCCAGGGAAGACCCGTTTACCCTCCGCATACGGAACTATTCTGAGGACACCAAACGTCGCATGCCGGCATGTATCAAGACGTATGATGGATCCGGTGACCCTGTCGATCACCTCAAAATATTTGACACCCAGGCTAAAATTGAGCGATGGCCCATGCCTATATGGTGCCAAATGTTTAATTCGACCTTGATTGGAAACGCTCGCGACTGGTTCGAGGCACTCCCCCCACGGAGCATTGATAGTTTCACGGAACTACGCACTGCGTTCGAAAACAATTATACTCAAAGGAAGAAGTATAATAGGGATCCGGTCTCGTTGGCAACTGTCAAGCAACGGCCGGGGGAGTCCACAGAAGCCTTTACTGAGCGCTTCAATGATGAGTGCACACGCACGAGAACCATGCCAGAGCTCCTGAAAATCTCTGACTACATGCACGCCATAACAGACAGAGAACTGATCAGGCGTCTCAACGACAAGCGCCCAGAGAGATATGATGACCTCATGGAAAGGGTCAGAAATTTCATAGAGGGAGAGACAGCTGTTGCCGCAGCCTACCCATCCCGAGGAAATGGGTACCGCTCAAATGACCAGTCCCGGAGACAGTCGGGCGGCCAAGGCAACCAGAACAATAACAAGGGCTCGGACTATAAGAGCCAAAGCAAAGGCGGACGGTCGGACGACAAGTTCACCCCCTAAAGATGTCCTACCGGGAGATCTTGTTGACTGAAGGGGCGAACTTTCCAAGGCCTCCCCCAATGACAACACCCCCGGAACGTCGGCAGGGAAGTCGCTTCTGCGAGTTCCATAATGACAAAGGACACGGCACGGAGGAGTGTATCCAGCTGAAGAAGCATATTGAGTCGCTAATCAAATCAGGCAAACTCAAGCACCTGGTTAAGGATTGGAAAGACGGAAAGGACAATAACAAGAAGTATGATAGAAGGATCCCCAAAAGGACAAGCCTTCTACCATATACATGATCCAATCCAGGCAGCGCCGCACGAGACAGAAAGTTGGCCAAAAATTTTCACGCGGCAAGGAAATCTCATTCCCCCTCATCACAGCAAGTGACGTGGTTGATGCGCCTCTCACTATTGAGATAAGCATTGGAACACACAATGTTCGTCGCATGTATGTGGATGGAGGGTCGTCAGCAGAGGTGTTGTATGAACACTGCTTTTTGCAGTTATGCCCAGAAATAAGAAGCCAATTAGTACCGGCCACGTCGCCGCTCACTGGCTTTAGTGGAGACACTATCTGGCCAATAGGGCAGTTGCGTTTGCTTGTCACCATTGGGAATGAGGAACATTCCACTACAACGTGGATGAACTTCATGGTGATACGTTCACACTCTCCTTACAATGGAATCATAGGCAGACCAGGCATTTTGGCTATCCGGGCAGTACCCTCTACGGCACACGGAATGATTAAATTCCCCGTTGATGGGGGAATCGTTACTATTTATAACACAGTCGTGCCAACATCCGAGTGTCACACTGTGACAACACCGGCACCACCCGTACCACCCAAGGATGGAGCACCACCCCCCAATTGGAAGGTGGCCATTCACCCTGACTACCCGGAACAGGAGGTATCCATAGGAGGGGCGCTCTCAGATAGCGGCAAAAGGGCCATGTGTTCTCTCTTAAGTGCAAACCTGGATATATTCGCATGGGAACCAAAACATATGACGGGTGTGCCGCGTGCGATAGCAGAGCATAAGCTCTAGATCCGCCAAGGGTACCAACCCATCAAGCAAAAGAAGCGCGGCCAGGCGCCCGAGAGAAGTCAAGTTATACTGGAGGAAGTGCGGAAGCTGGTGGACGCAGGCATCATGCGCGAGGTATACTACCACGAGTGGTTATCCAATCCGGTCATGGTCAAGAAACATGACGGAAGTTGGCGCATGTGCGTGGATTTCACGGACCTGAACAAGGCCTGCCCACAGGACTGTTACCCGCTACCAGAAATCGACTGGAAAGTAGAATCCTTGTGTGGATATCCTTTCAAATGCTTCTTGGATGCATATAAAGGGTATCACCAAATCCAGATGGCGGAGGAGGATGAAGAAAAAACGGCGTTCCACACAAGCCAGGGCGTATATTGCTATACGAAAATGCCGTTTGGATTAAAAAACGCCGGCGCTACGTATCAGCGGTTGGTGGATAAAGCCTTCGAATCACAAATAGGACGCAACTTGGAAGTATATGTTGATGACTTGGTGATAAAAAGCCACACGGAGGAGGCACTCCTCCGGGACGTCCAGGAGACATTCGACACGTTGAGAAGGATTAACATGAAGTTAAATCCAAAGAAATGTACGTTTGGTGCAATAGAAGGAATGTTCCTGGGATATTTGATTGACCCAAATGGCATCAAACCTTGTCTAGAAAAGACGGACGCAGTGATACGGCTACCGTCCCCGCAGACACGGAAAGAGGTGCAGTCCCTGAATGGGAAGTTAGCCGGGCTGAACAGGTTTCTATCTAAATCCGCAGAGAAGTCCTTACCCCTATTTAAGACACTCAAGAAGTGTATTAGAAAGGGAGACTTCCGTTGGACGAAGGAAGCTGAGGAAGCCTTTGGCCAACTCAAGCAGCATCTCGCATCTCTCCCCATGTTGGTAGCTCCCCGGCCAAAGGAGGAACTAGTTATGTATCTCTCAGCTACTCATGGCGCAATAAGCGCGGTACTGATGACGGATAGAGACACAATACAAACCCCGATCTACTTTATAAGTAGAACATTACAAGGGGCGGAGCTGAATTATTCCCCCATGGAAAAATTGGTACTAGCACTAGTATTCGCCACAAAGCGGTTGCGTCGGTACTTTCAGGCGCACCCGATTGTTGTGATCACGGATCAGCCAATTAAGCAGGTTATATCTAGACCAGACGTGGCAGGGAGACTGGAGAAGTGGAGCATCCTATTGGGAGGGCATAATATATCTTACAGACCAAGGACGGCTGTTAAAGGCCAGATCTTGACAGATTTCCTGATCGAGAAGCCGGATGAGGAAGAACCAACAATTAAGCAAGATGAGGTCCTAGCGGAACCTTGGGTGCTATTCACGGACGGATCCTCATGCGCAGACGGGTCTGGGGCAGGCCTCATCCTCACAAATCCAGAAGGAATGGAATTCACGTACGCCCTCCGTTTCGAGTTCACGGCCACCAATAACGAAGCGGAATATGAAGCATTAATTGCGGGTTTAAAAATCGCCGCTAGAATGGGAGTCCGCAACCTTGAGGCCTACGTAGACTCACGGCTTGTCGCGAACCATATTCTAGGTGGGTATGTGGCTAAGGAGGACAACATGGTCAGGTATTTGGAAAAAGTCAAGACGTTGATCGCGACTTTCAGTAAGTTTTCCATCAAGCAGGTGCCAAGAGGCGAGAACAAGAAAGCGGACGCTCTCAGTAAGATCGCATCTACGAGCTTCGCCCACTTGTCTAAACAGGTTTTGGTGGAAATACTCAAGGAAAAGTCTATCACGGAAGGGGAAGTGACTGCTATAGTTGAAGAGGAGGGACCTACGTGGATGACACCGATCATCAACTATTTGACTAATGAAACCCTTCCAGACGAGGAAAAAGCAGCAAGGCGCGTTAAAAGGAAGTCACAACATTTCGAACTCCGGGAAGGCATCCTTTACAAGCGCTCCTTCTTGCAGCCGTGGCTGCGGTGTGTTGGACCACGCCAGGCAGCTTACGTTATTAGTGACATACACGGAGGGTTGTGCGGCATGCATGCAGGCCCACGATCCGTGGTAGCCCGAGCCTTACGAACAGGATACTATTGGCCCACTATGCACAGAGACGCGCGCGATATGATTCGCAGGTGCAATGATTGCCAAGTGCATAGGCCAGTACCGCGGCACCCGCAGCAGGAGCTTACACCTATCACGTCCCCGTGGCCATTTTACAAGTGGGGAATCGACATTGCAGGACCATTTCCTGTAGCTGCGGGAGGGGTTAAATTCTTGATTGTTGCAATGGATTACTTTACACGATGGATAGAAGCCAAGGCAGTAAAATCTATCACGGGTAAGCAGGTCAAGAAGTTTGTGTGGGAACACATCGTATGCCGTTTCGGTCTACCAGGAGAAATTATATCGGACAACGGCAAACAGTTCACGGATAACCCATTCAAAGACTGGTGTGCATCATTGAACATCAAGCGGCGCTTCGCGTCTGTTAAGCATCCACAAACGAACGGCCTTGTCGAACGAGCAAATAGGAGCTTGGGGAATGGAATCAAGGCGCGGCTGGATGAACGACAGGGCAAATGGGTCGATGAATTGTCGCACGTGCTATGGGCACATAGAACCATGATAAAAACAGCCAACGAAGATACTTCGTTCGCATTGGCTTACGGCACTGAAGCCGTTATACCAGCAGAAATAGGGATGCCTACTATCCGCACTGCGGAGGTTAATACCGTCACAAACGATGAACAACTGCGAATCAACCTGGATCTGTTAGAAGAAAAAAGGGAAATAGCAGCCATCAATGAGGCTAAGTCCAAGGCTAGGATGAAGGCTTATTACGACGCCAAGGTCAAGGGTGTTTCTTTTCGACCGGGAGACTACGTCTATCGTGCTAACGAAGCAAGTCGAGTAGAAAATACAGGAAAACTGGGCCCTAAATGGGAAGGACCGTATGAAGTCACTGAAACCTTGGGACGAGGCGCGTACAAGTTACGTGACATGGATGGACGCGACCTAGAGCGCACATGGAACATCGCCAATCTAAAAAGGTGCTATCTTTGAAAGCTACGGCTCCCGCATGGATACTTCGCTTTGGGCGGCCTTCATAAAGAACCATGCGGGTTATTTGTCTTATTTATTTTTCTTATGTTTGTTTAAGTTTCCTTTACGGATTTTTTAGGACTTGTCGTCATTATTCAAACAAAAATGTAAACGTTCTAATAAAATGCCGTGGTGCCTAGCTAGCTCCACGACCTGTTTTGTGCAAATTATTTCCTTCTTTGTTAGACTCTTTGTTAGCCGTATGAATTTTACTTGTATTATAATATGCCATGTTTCTTTCGTATGCATTCTCTCAAAATACCGTACATGTACCATACGCCTCCAGGTGGGGTAAGAGGATTAAGTGAACCTACTAATTCAACTTGCCGCGTAAGAGGGATGCAACCCCAGCCGCACGGATTACGTATCCTTACTAGACACCTTACTCACAAGACGTTGGGGTAGGTTTCATATGCTATAGCCATACCGTGCTCTACATAGTAAAGACGCACGTCGCACGTCTAGTAAATTATAGACTTGTATGTATTTTCTTTGTGAGTAAGACGTGGTATATCATGCAGTATTGAGCTACAATATTTCGACCACAAGCACAAATACACAAGTTTCCAAACAAATCAAAATTGCCGTGGTCACCCACGGACTTACATACAAAACATAAGAATTGTTAGCCGTGTACATACACGGACGAGTCGAAACAATACATATTCATAGATTACAAAACAAGTGTTTGATTCTGAAAAGAAAGGAGCATCCTAAATTGAGGGGAGAAACCTACCCATTTCTGCTTGTTCTTCCACCAGACGCGACAACCATTCATCACTTTCTCCCCGCTTCTGGGCTTGGGCCGCGGTCCTTTCCAACACCACATCTAAGGGTTCTTCGTCAAGTACGACCCTGGTTACGTCTTCATATATAGGAAGGGTTAGAGGAAAGGAAGCATCGGAAGACGTGCTAGGAATGAGCTTTTCCATGATTTCAGTGTTGGGGGCATCTTTGGTAGCCTCTAGCTCATCCAGTAATGGGTAATGCAGATCTTGCATCGCGGCCATGGAGGCAGTCATCTGGCTGGCGGCTTCGGGCTTAAAGAAAGTATGACGGGCGATGTCCCCACCTTTAGTGATCAGTTCAGCAGCCTCAACCATTCCTTCGTGCCTTCCATGGTCGATACCATCAGATACAAGGTTGGCAAATTGTTGTACAAAGGATGGGGCCTCTAGCACTTTCCTCACGGCCAGGCGTGCGCCATGCCCAACCATCCACCTACGGCCTGCAATGGCTGTTAGTAGTTGGGGGCATAGTACGTTGTCACGCTCCGCGGTCAGGGCATCAATCACCAACTCTTTTTGGGCAACTGCCTCTTTCAGCTCTTGGGTGACGGCCCTCTCCTCAGCAAGGTCTGTCCGCATTTTTTCCATGTTTTGGACGGCCAAGTGCGCGTCCTCTAGCTTCTGGTTCAGAACATCTACTTGGCTGGCGTAAGAATGGGCAGAAGCTTCGGCCGTGGTTACCTATAGTGAAAAACGTGTTAGTACATTCATTGTTTAGTATATATGGATGGTGCGGCACGGATATGTACCTTGGTGTTGGCAGCATCTAGTTGAGACTCAAGGTGGGCTACTTGCTGATCGTATTCGCTCGCACGGGCTGATTGTGTTTTGATGGTTGCCTCGGCATTCACCAGTTTGGATTGGAGCTCTGCAATTAGGGCTTCATTATCTTCAATCATTTTTTCTCTCCGTCCAACTTTCCTCTTGAGAGAGTCAACATGCCCGAGCGCAGCTTCAAACCTGACCCTCATTGAGGTTCCCATCGCCATCTGATGTACCAGCGTCCCATTATACTCATCTGCCAAATCCGCATGACTGAGCGAGTTTACCTCTTGCACCAAGCTTGGTGGTATGCAATTATTGAGGTACTCCCGACACTCGTCAGCACTCCTCAATCGCGACGCCGTGGTAATAGTCCATATAGGATTGAAAGGTTGGGGAGCGCCGGATGAAGGGAAGTCTTGGGAAACCAGGGGTGAACCATCTTCGAAAACAGGGCCGGACTTTGTGGGGGCCGCGGGGTCTTCTTCGACAGCTTTTCCTTTCTCCTTATCCACTTGGGTGTCAGAAGGAGGCGCGGCACCAGCTTGGTTGTCCCTGCGACATGAGTATTACGAAATATCTTAAGTATGGCTTCAAAGGAAAAAAAAAGAGGAAGCGGAAATTCATGCATATAGAGATGGTTTCTTACATATTGCTTCTTGCCCCTTCGGAGGCGGTTGGGGCAATTTGTGTGACGGGATCGACATGAGCGGCCCGGTTAGCCTCGGAACCCTGGGTGGCACTCCCAACAGATTGATACATGGGGTGGTCCTCTCGAAGCCTTTTGGCGGGGGCATTGTGTTCACCAATCTCCACCGATGCAGTCCCTCTCGCACGGTTTCCTCTCTTCCGGGTGCGCCTGGTGAGGGGCTGCGTTGTGAGTTCAGCAACTTCCTCTTCGGCTTCCTCCTCTTCGTCCAAGTTAACATGTTGTTGCACCTCATCATCATCGTCATCGCCCATCAGTCGGCGAATGTTGGAGTCGGTTTGTTCAGTGTTGTCTCCCTGTTGTTCTCTATGAGGTGAGGAGGGCCCGGCCCCTCCTTGGTTCATCTGGTTACCATCACCATGGTCTCCATGTTCTTCGTCAGAATGGGGATCAGGCACGGCTTCCAAAGCAACCGTCACTGGTCGGGTGTGCTCGAGGAGGGGCTGTTCATTTTCACGAAGAGGACGGAGACCTTCCGGCACAAGCCTTGGATCGCCCTGCCGCAACAGTCCAAAGAAGTTCATTTCTGTCCAGCACAAAACAATAAATGTTAGTTGTTATACAAACACGTGTATACGTTCTTATGGACGTACGGATGATTAGCCTACCTTCGCCCTGCCTTCTCCAAAAAACAGGATACATATTGGAGGGACCAAAGTAATTGCGGCTAATTCCTAGCAAGCATAAGAATGATTCGGGTAGGTTTCTGTGGAATCCAGTCCTATTTAGGTCTAACTCTTGAGAGTGAAGGGGATTGTATGTACTGGTGTGCGGCTTGGGGTCGTGCGGGAATCTGGTCCTAATGACGTAATCACCCGGCCTTACCACTGCGTCAATGAAAAAGTAATGATCATACCAATTTTTCAGTGAGTCCATTGGTTTGTTGTGTGATTGTGGGCTGTTGGAGGCTCGTTTTTTGAAAGATACCCAACCGTTCACTAAGTTGGGAGTATAAAATAACCTAAATAACTCTACGGTTGGTGGGATTCTCCTAGCACGGCAAAGAATCTCGAATTGGCTAATTTTACAGGCGCCTATGCAGTGGAGCTGACTAATGTGTACATTATAATATCCTAACAGATCTACGAGAAAGTGGGTGAAAGGGATGCGGTAATTAGCCGCGTCAAACAGGCGAGTATAGAGGCCTATCTTACCCGCTGGAGCCTCAATTATGAGGTCTCCGACGCCAGGGAGAGAGGGGTGTAGGTTGGAAGGGATGAAGTAATTTGTACAAAAATGGTTTAACTGGTCTTGGGTCATGACATTCAGCGCGGATCCGATGGTAGGGCTGTTTCTATTAGCCATTACTAAAAAAGAGTGTAAGGACGTGGTATTCTAACCTGCGTGTGAAGGGATCCGTGCGTACTTGGTTCAAGATAAGAGGAAAGCTTTAATGGCAGAAATGGAGGTTGTGAACTGTGTGTTTCACACAGCCGTAGGGGTGGCTTATTTATAGGGTTACCTTGAGGGTCACAGCCTGTTGGATGTGTGACACGTGTTGGCCACTATTCTTAATCGTGTGGCTAGGGGGCAAGTGGCAAGTGAAATGTCAGATGGGGCCCACGGGTCATATCTGACCCACACGTTTGCACTGCTCAATGTTCTGACTGTCTGCACTTTTGTCAGTCAAATAGGTCAGATGAACAGTTGTTCATGTCGGGTTATGCGGCTCTAACGTAAGACTTGACATTTAATGATATATTTAATTTGTCTCGGCTACTATGTATCGAGCATCTTTGTCCTTTGCTATGATTTCCTTGGTACGTCCGGGAGCATTTTCGTAGTCTAGAAGTTTCACCTACGGTTGTAACAACTAGACTGGGGGGACATGATGACGTATAGTCCCCAGCCGGGTCATGAACCCGGCCCAAGGGTACTACCCGTATCCGGCCCATCACATATGGGTGGGATAATGTCAGTCAGGCTTATGGGCTTGAATGAACAGTAACCGCACACACATGTGCGGTCCACGGCCCGATACGGCCGACACGGCCGACATAGGGTTAGACAGAATAATATTCTTTCTAGGAATATCTTTACCCCAATAAGAGAGGATATTCACTACCAGAATTAGAAGATAACAATCATTCTAATTCTGGTGCTTATCTCTTCCTTGGGGCCGAAGGATCAGTGAAAGCCCACTAGGGTTTCACTGCCTATAAAAGGAACCCCCAAGGGTTCCACAAAGGTATCACAATTCTCTCTAAACTGATATATAACCCTAAATCGATTACTTACTCTCACGCCGGAGTCCAATCGTGGGAAACCTTCCCACGGTAAGCTTAACGCGTGTTGTTTAGTGTGCAGGATCCCAACCAGACGATTCACTTGGTGCAGGAGCCGGTACCCAGCTAGCCCGGATTAAGCCTAATTCGGGTCTAACAAGGATCAACCAACTTTTGCATCAACAACTTGATAATTAAAAAGCCGCCCAAAAGACCACAACCAAGGATATGAAAATCTAATACGTAGTCATCTCTGTTCAACTCTTTAATTTCTTCTGAGTAAATTGCAAATCTAGTTTCTATGTGTTATATAATATATATAGGAGCTTTTAGCGAATCAAGCATATGTTTTGCACGGGTGCTTGGCAGGAGAGTGACTTCAGATAATAAGAGCTAATATTGTCTGACTTGTGTATTACACTAGCAGGTATCCGCGCGTTGTAATTATGAGTACCTTATAATTAAAGTTCAAGAACAAACAAAATAAAAATAACGAACCGATTAGCTTAAAGAAAATAAAAAACAAATAGTTCAGTCTCACTCTATTTTATTTCCGGATACCTTTTATTAGTTAGTCGAGCCGTAAGCAACTTCAGTTTCCGAATGACTCCTTTGGTCCGATCTGAAACCATTTGAACCAGCAACTTGTCATATAAGTTTTACGAAGATTTATTATGTATTATTAGTTTGTATTATATGGATTGTAACATATATAAATTTTATTTTGACGTGTCTTAAAAATAACATTAATAGGTATATTAAATTTTTTTGTAATTGTACATTATGTTTTATTATATATATTAATTATATTTAAAATTTAAAAGACATTTAATGAATGTATAATTTATAACATAATTTTTATATGTTGTATTATTTAAAGTTAAGTTTTGTGTATTTTATGATTGTAATATAAAGATTACAAGATATACTACTTAATATTAAATGAGGAGAGATATCAATCTTTTATTTGGAGTATATAAGATTTGGATGTATAGATATAGTAACAAAAATTTTAGAGCCTTAAAGTTAAGACCCCTTAGTCAGTACGTTTGATGATCGAGAAAATTATACGTATCCAAATGATCAATATAGAGAATTTTGGTTGATGAACATTGACAGCTTGACTATAATAATGCAAACCCACAATAAATTAAGTGTTATTGGGCGTATATATATGGCTGGCATGGGAGAAACATCAACGGTGACCATGGGTACACCTCCTTATGAAATGAACGTATAGGATCGATCTCTTGTACCCACTACACAATCAAACAAATGTAATTAAGGATCAGCGATGAAAGCGCAAGGGGCAAAACAATAGCAATTAAGGATCAATTTGAGAAGGCAAAACAAATTAATTAAGGGCATTCAGCCTTTAATGAGTAACGGGCAAAGGGGTAAAAAGGCAAAACTCATCAATGGGTAATGGAGTCACAAAACGGGTTCGGAGCCAAACCGTGCGTGTTTTGTGTGTGTAGATTTTGTGAGGGAAGAAGGCAACTGTGAGAGGGTAAGGAAACAATATTTTTATCAGGGTGTGAGGGGAATCACTGTTCATTAGGAACCGTGATTCTCCTCTATAATAAAGAGAGAAATTTTTCTGGTTTTAGCGTCGTTAGCAGCTTTTTAATATATTATCAATCGTTTAAAAAAATTAATACCAAGTTAAACTGCATTATTATTACATGAAACTACCATTAATTGCCGGTCTCTAAAAAGATCATAAATTAAGGGGCTGTTTGGTTAGCTATTTGGGTTGGGTTTTCAAGTTAAAAGAAGCTAAACATATGTTTGGTTTAAAAGCTGGCAATAAAAATTGGGAACTAACCCCACTGACATGTACTGTTTGAAAAGGAAGGGGTAGAGGTAGGATTTTGTTTAGTATTGGATTCTATCCTCACATTTTCTTTAATTTTGTTTTATTTAATATAAAAATCATTATTTTTACTTATTTTATATTATTTTAACATATTTTAAATTCTCTCTCTTCATTTAGTTCAAAACCCATATTACCAAATCCTAAACTACCTACTTTATAAACTCACATATAAAGTAAAACCCGACTTTAAACCAAACGGACCCTAAGTTTAACTTGGCTTGTTTAAAATAAAAATATGCATTGTTTTCTTGACTAAAATAAAAGTCATTTTTTAGTAATAAAAGTCTAGGTCATTTTTGTACAGATCAAAAACATTATTTTCTTGACTCAAATAGTCATTGTTATTGTCGATAAATACTCCTCGAGTCAAAAATTCTTCCCCACAATTATTCGAAGATGTCTTTGCTTGTAGTATTTTTAGTACATACTTACTTTTAGAAAAAAGCAAGTAAACACGACAAGCGCTAGAAATTACGTTTAGGAAACCGTAAAATCCGAAAGTGAGTCCGCTCTCTAGGAAGATGTTATGTATGTGCCAAGATTAAGAACGTTATTTGGATTAGTTCGTTTTTTATGGTGAAAAGAGAGAAAAATATGAAAAGAGATAAAAATAAAGACGAATTACGCTAAAATTAAACTAAGACGAAAAACGTGATTAAAAGTAATACAAGACGTAAAAATGAAAGTTACCTAAAAATCTATAAAAATTGAAAAAAATCCTATAAAATATAACTAAGACAGAAAATAAATAGAACTTCTTGAAATTTTTTTATTAATTTATTATTAAATTTTAAAATCTACAATAAAAGACCTAAAATTCAAAATAATCAAGAAAAAGCTAAAACAAAGATTTTATTACTTGTAAACCTAGATTATATTTTTCGATGTCTAAAAGTATTTTTCTAAAAGTTAAAACTAACTTTTACTATTTTTAAACTAATTAATAAAAACTGAAATAAGAAAAATGATTAAAAATAAATGACAAAAGTGAAAAATGTAAAACCACTTTCGGGAAATCCTAAAAGTACACTAGAACAAAGAAAAAATGAAAAAGATGCAAAAATTAAACTTAATAAGCCATAAATAAGCTTATAAGCTACGTCTTAATTAATCAAAAAAGAAAAAGAAATGGGTTAAGTAATAAGCTTATAAGCTACGTCTTAATTAATCAAAAAAGAAAAAGAAATGGGTTAAGTAATAGGGAATGCAAAGTTTTAGCAAGAATAGCTCATGGTACAATGGTAAGAATCTACTCTTGTTCAGCAGTCGAGTGTTCAAATCCATGCCAGAGGAGTTTTTGTTTTTTTATCTTTTTTTTTCTTTAGACAATTGCAACCCTGATAAGCTTTGGGTTATCAAAGAGGTGAAATTAAGCTAAAACAAGTAAGATAAGCCAAGAATAAGCACAAATAGCTCACAGTTCAACTAAGAATAAGCAACAGACAAACCCCTATTTTCAGATATCGGATGACCTAAAAGCTATATGTTACCCGATATCTGATAACTAAAAGAAATGTTGTTTCTCGGATAAGTGCTTGTAACCAAACTTTCAGTGACTTTTTGATTAAGCTAAAAGCTACACTAAGCTACCAAACTTTAAGCCAATAACAAGCAGTCTTAAACAAACAACAATACTAACAGATCACAAGATTTCAAATTCTAATACCCAAAATCAAAGTCCAAAATCCTATATGTTGGTTTTAACTTGTTTTATGCATACAACTTCCAAACTTTGATTCACTACTTAACTGATGAAACAAACCTTAAAACCATCTATTCTACCACAAACAAAGATGTGCAAGCAAGTTGTGGGATCCAGTTGTCACCCTAAGGTCCTTTTAACATCTTTCCCAAACACCCCTTAGCTGATTATAACAAAGAATTAACAAAGAGATGCTTATACCTAAGCTATGACAGAGAATCATAAGCATGAAAACATTCGAACTAACTTAAATTTGTAAGAATTAAACAACTAAGAACACTTAATAGCGGTCAACAAGAATTCCACAAATCACACCAAATATCACAAAAACTTGTACAAATGAAGGGTTCAAGCCTGAGTTACCTAGTGGGACCTACATCCAGACCCCAAAATGGTTGATGCCATCTTATTTTTAGCAATATATGGACCTTGGGGATTTTAGAAGAACTGTTGTGAGCAATGAAGTAAATTACCAAAATCTTCAAGAAAAATCAACCATAAAGGTCGGATGGCTCACCCGAGCGGCCAGAGCGAGAGCTGACCAGAACCACACGCCGCCCAAGTGTGTGGGATAGAATGAACACAGGGAGGAAGGCTCCTGGTTCGTCTCAAAAAAGTGGCCCCTATTCAAAAGGCGGGGCACCGCCGCCGTCCCCAGATCCGTCTGGGGAGGACTCAGATGACCATCCGCCCAAACGCCGCCGGCCTAGGCGCACGCCTCCACCACCAAACAATGATGAGTATTATGGTGGCCCCTACTATCGGGACACGGAAGCAGAGGACCTCTCGCGTCCGTGGTGTGAACCATGGGATGACCCTAGGCTCACACGGCCATGGGCTGATCCCAGGGAAGACCCGTTTACCCTCCGCATACGGAACTATTCTGAGGACACCAAACGTCGCATGCCGGCATGTATCAAGACGTATGATGGATCCGGTGACCCTGTCGATCACCTCAAAATATTTGACACCCAGGCTAAAATTGAGCGATGGCCCATGCCTATATGGTGCCAAATGTTTAATTCGACCTTGATTGGAAACGCTCGCGACTGGTTCGAGGCACTCCCCCCACGGAGCATTGATAGTTTCACGGAACTACGCACTGCGTTCGAAAACAATTATACTCAAAGGAAGAAGTATAATAGGGATCCGGTCTCGTTGGCAACTGTCAAGCAACGGCCGGGGGAGTCCACAGAAGCCTTTACTGAGCGCTTCAATGATGAGTGCACACGCACGAGAACCATGCCAGAACTCCTGAAAATCTCTGACTACATGCACGCCATAACAGACAGAGAACTGATCAGGCGTCTCAACGACAAGCGCCCAGAGAGATATGATGACCTCATGGAAAGGGTCAGAAATTTCATAGAGGGAGAGACAGCTGTTGCCGCAGCCTACCCATCCCGAGGAAATGGGTACCGCTCAAATGACCAGTCCCGGAGACAGTCGGGCGGCCAAGGCAACCAGAACAATAACAAGGGCTCGGACTATAAGAGCCAAAGCAAAGGCGGACGGTCGGACGACAAGTTCACCCCCCTAAAGATGTCCTACCGGGAGATCTTGTTGACTGAAGGGGCGAACTTTCCAAGGCCTCCCCCAATGACAACACCCCCGGAACGTCGGCAGGGAAGTCGCTTCTGCGAGTTCCATAATGACAAAGGACACGGCACGGAGGAGTGTATCCAGCTGAAGAAGCATATTGAGTCGCTAATCAAATCAGGCAAACTCAAGCACCTGGTTAAGGATTGGAAAGACGGAAAGGACAATAACAAGAAGTATGATAAGAAGGATCCCCAAAAGGACAAGCCTTCTACCATATACATGATCCAATCCAGGCAGCACCGCACGAGACAGAAAGTTGGCCAAAAATTTTCACGCGGCAAGGAAATCTCATTCCCCCTCATCATAGCAAGTGACGTGGTTGATGCGCCTCTCACCATTGAGATAAGCATTGGAACACACAATGTTCGTCGCATGTATGTGGATGGAGGGTCGTCAGCAGAGGTGTTGTATGAACACTGCTTTTTGCAGTTATGCCCAGAAATAAGAAGCCAATTAGTACCGGCCACGTCGCCGCTCACTGGCTTTAGTGGAGACACTATCTGGCCAATAGGGCAGTTGCGTTTGCTTGTCACCATTGGGAATGAGGAACATTCCACTACAACGTGGATGAACTTCATGGTGATACGTTCACACTCTCCTTACAATGGAATCATAGGCAGACCAGGCATTTTGGCTATCCGGGCAGTACCCTCTACGGCACACGGAATGATTAAATTCCCCGTTGATGGGGGAATCGTTACTATTTATAACACAGTCGTGCCAACATCCGAGTGTCACACTGTGACAACACCGGCACCACCCGTACCACCCAAGGATGGAGCACCACCCCCCAATTGGAAGGTGGCCATTCACCCTGACTACCCGGAACAGGAGGTATCCATAGGAGGGGCGCTCTCAGATAGCGGCAAAAGGGCCATGTGTTCTCTCTTAAGTGCAAACCTGGATATATTCGCATGGGAACCAAAACATATGACGGGTGTGCCGCGTGCGATAGCAGAGCATAAGCTCCAGATCCGCCAAGGGTACCAACCCATCAAGCAAAAGAAGCGCGGCCAGGCGCCCGAGAGAAGTCAAGTTATACTGGAGGAAGTGCGGAAGCTGGTGGACGCAGGCATCATGCGCGAGGTATACTACCACGAGTGGTTATCCAATCCGGTCATGGTCAAGAAACATGACGGAAGTTGGCGCATGTGCGTGGATTTCACGGACCTGAACAAGGCCTGCCCACAGGACTGTTACCCGCTACCAGAAATCGACTGGAAAGTAGAATCCTTGTGTGGATATCCTTTCAAATGCTTCTTGGATGCATATAAAGGGTATCACCAAATCCAGATGGCGGAGGAGGATGAAGAAAAAACGGCGTTCCACACAAGCCAGGGCGTATATTGCTATACGAAAATGCCGTTTGGATTAAAAAACGCCGGCGCTACGTATCAGCGGTTGGTGGATAAAGCCTTCGAATCACAAATAGGACGCAACTTGGAAGTATATGTTGATGACTTGGTGATAAAAAGCCACACGGAGGAGGCACTCCTCCGGGACGTCCAGGAGACATTCGACACGTTGAGAAGGATTAACATGAAGTTAAATCCAAAGAAATGTACGTTTGGTGCAACAGAAGGAATGTTCCTGGGATATTTGATTGACCCAAATGGCATCAAACCTTGTCCAGAAAAGACGGACGCAGTGATACGGCTACCGTCCCCGCAGACACGGAAAGAGGTGCAGTCCCTGAATGGGAAGTTAGCCGGGCTGAACAGGTTTCTATCTAAATCCGCAGAGAAGTCCTTACCCCTATTTAAGACACTCAAGAAGTGTATTAGAAAGGGAGACTTCCGTTGGACGAAGGAAGCTGAGGAAGCCTTTGGCCAACTCAAGCAGCATCTCGCATCTCTCCCCATGTTGGTAGCTCCCCGGCCAAAGGAGGAACTAGTTATGTATCTCTCAGCTACTCATGGCGCAATAAGCGCGGTACTGATGACGGATAGAGACACAATACAGACCCCGGTCTACTTTATAAGTAGAACATTACAAGGGGCGGAGCTGAATTATTCCCCCATGGAAAAATTGGTACTAGCACTAGTATTCGCCACAAAGCGGTTGCGTCGGTACTTTCAGGCGCACCCGATTGTTGTGATCACGGATCAGCCAATTAAGCAGGTTATATCTAGACCGGACGTGGCAGGGAGACTGGAGAAGTGGAGCATCCTATTGGGAGGGCATAATATATCTTACAGACCAAGGACGGCTGTTAAAGGCCAGATCTTGGCAGATTTCCTGATCGAGAAGCCGGATGAGGAAGAACCAACAATTAAGCAAGATGAGGTCCTAGCGGAACCTTGGGTGCTATTCACGGACGGATCCTCATGCACAGACGGGTCTGGGGCAGGCCTCATCCTCACAAATCCAGAAGGAATGGAATTCACGTACGCCCTCTGTTTCGAGTTCACGGCCACCAATAACGAAGCGGAATATGAAGCATTAATTGCGGGTTTAAAAATCGCCGCTAGAATGGGAGTCCGCAACCTTGAGGCCTACGTAGACTCACGGCTTGTCGCGAACCATATTCTAGGTGGGTATGTGGCTAAGGAGGACAACATGGTCAGGTATTTGGAAAAAGTCAAGACGTTGATCGCGACTTTCAGTAAGTTTTCCATCAAGCAGGTGCCAAGAGGCGAGAACAAGAAAGCGGACGCTCTCAGTAAGATCGCATCTACGAGCTTCGCCCACTTGTCTAAACAGGTTTTGGTGGAAATACTCAAGGAAAAGTCTATCACAGAAGCGGAAGTGACTGCTATAGTTGAAGAGGAGGGACCTACGTGGATGACACCGATCATCAACTATTTGACTAATGAAACCCTTCCAGACGAGGAAAAAGCAGCAAGGCGCGTTAAAAGGAAGTCACAACATTTCGAACTCCGGGAAGGCATCCTTTACAAGCGCTCCTTCTTGCAGCCGTGGCTGCGGTGTGTTGGACCACGCCAGGCAGCTTACGTTATTAGTGACATACACGGAGGGTTGTGCGGCATGCATGCAGGCCCACGATCCGTGGTAGCCCGAGCCTTACGAACAGGATACTATTGGCCCACTATGCACAGAGACGCGCGCGATATGATTCGCAGGTGCAATGATTGCCAAGTGCATAGGCCAGTATCGCGGCACCCGCAGCAGGAGCTTACACCTATCACGTCCCCGTGGCCATTTTACAAGTGGGGAATCGACATTGTAGGACCATTTCCTGTAGCTGCGGGAGGGGTTAAATTCTTGATTGTTGCAATGGATTACTTTACACGATGGATAGAAGCCAAGGCAGTAAAATCTATCACGGGTAAGCAGGTCAAGAAGTTTGTGTGGGAACACATCGTATGCCGTTTCGGTCTACCAGGAGAAATTATATCGGACAACGGCAAACAGTTCACGGATAACCCATTCAAAGACTGGTGTGCATCATTGAACATCAAGCGGCGCTTCGCGTCTGTTAAGCATCCACAAACGAACGGCCTTGTCGAACGAGCAAATAGGAGCTTGGGGAATGGAATCAAGGCGCGGCTGGATGAACGACAGGGCAAATGGGTCGATGAATTGTCGCACGTGCTATGGGCACATAGAACCATGATAAAAACAGCCAACGGAGATACTCCGTTCGCATTGGCTTACGGCACTGAAGCCGTTATACCAGCAGAAATAGGGATGCCTACTATCCGTACTGCGGAGGTTAATACCGTCACAAACGATGAACAACTGCGAATCAACCTGGATCTGTTGGAAGAAAAAAGGGAAATAGCAGCCATCAATGAGGCTAAGTCCAAGGCTAGGATGAAGGCTTATTACGACGCCAAGGTCAAGGGTGTTTCTTTTCGACCGGGAGACTACGTCTATCGTGCTAACGAAGCAAGTCGAGTAGAAAATACAGGAAAACTGGGCCCTAAATGGGAAGGACCGTATGAAGTCACTGAAACCTTGGGACGAGGCGCGCACAAGTTACGTGACATGGATGGACGCGACCTAGAGCGCACATGGAACATCGCCAATCTAAAAAGGTGCTATCTTTGAAAGCTACGGCTCCCGCATGGATACTTCGCTATGGGCGGCCTTCATAAAGAACCATGCGGGTTATTTGTCTTATTTATTTTTCTTATGTTTGTTTAAGTTTCCTTTACGGATTTTTTAGGACTTGTCGTCATTATTCAAACAAAAATGTAAACGTTCTAATAAAATGCCGTGGTGCCTAGCTAGCTCCACGACCTGTTTTGTGCAAATTATTTCCTTCTTTGTTAGACTCTTTGTTAGCCGTATGAATTTTACTTGTATTATAATATGCCATGTTTCTTTCGTATGCATTCTCTCCAAATACCGTACATGTACCATACGCCTCCAGGTGGGGTAAGAGGATTAAGTGAACCTACTAATTCAACTTGCCGCGTAAGAGGGATGCAACCCCAGCCGCACGGATTACGTATCCTTACTTGACACCTTACTCACAAGACGTTGGGGTAGGTTTCATATGCTATAGCCATACCGTGCTCTGCATAGTAAAGACGCACGTCGCACGTCTAGTAAATTATAGACTTGTATGTATTTTCTTTGTGAGTAAGACGTGGTATATCATGCAGTATTGAGCTACAATATTTCGACCACAAGCACAAATACACAAGTTTCCAAACAAATCAAAATTGCCGTGGTCACCCACGGACTTACATACAAAACATAAGAATTGTTAGCCGTGTACATACACGGACAAGTCGAAACAATACATATTCATAGATTACAAAACAAGTGTTTGATTCTGAAAAGAAAGGAGCATCCTAAATTGAGGGGAGAAACCTACCCATTTCTGCTTGTTCTTCCACCAGACGCGACAACCATTCATCACTTTCTCCCCGCTTCTGGGCTTGGGCCGCGGTCCTTTCCAACACCACATCTAAGGGTTCTTCGTCAAGTACGACCCTGGTTACGTCTTCATATATAGGAAGGGTTAGAGGAAAGGAAGCATCGGAAGGCGTGCTAGGAATGATCTTTTCCATGATTTCAGTGTTGGGGGCATCTTTGGTAGCCTCTAGCTCATCCAGTAATGGGTAATGCAGATCTTGCATCGCGGCCATGGAGGCAGTCATCTGGCTGGCGGCTTCGGGCTTAAAGAAAGTATGACGGGCGATGTCCCCACCTTTAGTGATCAGTTCAGCAGCCTCAACCATTCCTTCGTGCCTTCCATGGTCGATACCATCAGATACAAGGTTGGCAAATTGTTGTACAAAGGATGGGGCCTCTAGCACTTTCCTCACGGCTAGGCGTGCGCCATGCCCAACCATCCACCTACGGCCTGCAATGGCTGTTAGTAGTTGGGGGCATAGTACGTTGTCACGCTCCGCGGTCAGGGCATCAATCACCAACTCTTTTTGGGCAACTGCCTCTTTCAGCTCTTGGGTGACGGCCCTCTCCTCAGCAAGGTCTGTCCGCATTTTTTCCATGTTTTGGACGGCCAAGTGCGCGTCCTCTAGCTTCTGGTTCAGAACATCTACTTGGCTGGCGTAAGAATGGGCAGAAGCTTCGGCCGTGGTTACCTATAGTGAAAAACGTGTTAGTACATTCATTGTTTAGTATATATGGATGGTGCGGCACGGATATGTACCTTGGTGTTGGCAGCATCTAGTTGAGACTCAAGGTGGGCTACTTGCTGATCGTATTCGCTCGCACGGGCTGATTGTGTTTTGATGGTTGCCTCGGCATTCACCAGTTTGGATTGGAGGTCTGCAATTAGGGCTTCATTATCTTTAATCATTTTTTCTCTCCGTCCAACTTTCCTCTTGAGAGAGTCAACATGCCCGAGCGCAGCTTCAAACCTGACCCTCATTGAGGTTCCCATCGCCATCTGATGTACCAGCGTCCCATTATACTCATCTGCCAAATCCGCATGACTGAGCGAGTTTACCTCTTGCACCAAGCTTGGTGGTATGCAATTATTGAGGTACTCCTGACACTCGTCAGCACTCCTCAATCGCGACGCCGTGGTAATAGTCCATATAGGATTGAAAGGTTGGGGAGCGCCGGATGAAGGGAAGTCTTGGGAAACCAGGGGTGAACCATCTTCGAAAACAGGGCCGGACTTTGTGGGGGCCGCGGGGTCTTCTTCGACAGCTTTTCCTTTCTCCTTATCCACTTGGGTGTCAGAAGGAGGCGCGGCACCAGCTTGGTTGTCCCTGCGACATGAGTATTACGAAATATCTTAAGTATGGCTTCAAAGGAAAAAAAAGAGGAAGCGGAAATTCATGCATATAGAGATGGTTTCTTACATATTGCTTCTTGCCCCTTCGGAGGCGGTTGGGGCAATTTGTGTGACGGGATCGACATGAGCGGCCCGGTTAGCCTCGGAACCCTGGGTGGCACTCCCAACAGATTGATACATGGGGTGGTCCTCTCGAAGCCTTTTGGCGGGGGCATTGTGTTCACCAATCTCCACCGATGCAGTCCCTCTCGCACGGTTTCCTCTCTTCCGGGTGCGCCTGGTGAGGGGCTGCGTTGTGAGTTCAGCAACTTCCTCTTCGGCTTCCTCCTCTTCGTCCAAGTTAACATGTTGTTGCACCTCATCATCATCGTCATCGCCCATCAGTCGGCGAATGCTGGAGTCGGTTTGTTCAGTGTTGTCTCCCTGTTGTTCTCTATGAGGTGAGGAGGGCCCGGCCCCTCCTTGGTTCATCTGGTTACCATCACCATGGTCTCCATGTTCTTCGTCAGAATGGGGATCAGGCACGGCTTCCAAAGCAACCGTCACTGGTCGGGTGTGCTCGAGGAGGGGCTGTTCATTTTCACGAAGAGGACGGAGACCTTCCGGCACAAGCCTTGGATCGCCCTGGCGCAACAGTCCAAAGAAGTTCATTTCTGTCCAGCACAAAACAATAAATGTTAGTTGTTATACAAACACGTGTATACATTCTTATGGACGTACGGATGATTAGCCTACCTTCGCCCTGCCTTCTCCAAAAAACAGGATACATATTGGAGGGACCAAAGTAATTGCGGCTAATTCCTAGCAAGCATAAGAATGATTCGGGTAGGTTTCTGTGGAATCCAGTCCTATTTAGGTCTAACTCTTGAGAGTGAAGGGGATTGTATGTACTGGTGTGCGGCTTGGGGTCGTGCGGGAATCTGGTCCTAATGACGTAATCACCCGGCCATACCACTGCGTCAATGAAAAAGTAATGATCATACCAATTTTTTAGTGAGTCCATTGGTTTGTTGTGTGATTGTGGGCTGTTGGAGGCTCGTTTTTTGAAAGATACCCAACCGTTCACTAAGTTGGGAGTATAAAATAACCTAAATAACTCTACGGTTGGGGGGATTCTCCTAGCACGGCAAAGAATCTCGAATTGGCTAATTTTACAGGCGCCTATGCAGTGGAGCTGACTAATGTGTACATTATAATATCCTAACAGATCTACGAGAAAGTGGGTGAAAGGGATGCGATAATTAGCCGCGTCAAACAGGCGAGTATAGAGGCCTATCTTACCCGCTGGAGCCTCAGTTATGAGGTCTCTGACGCCAGGGAGAGAGGGGTGTAGGTTGGAAGGGATGAAGTAATTTGTACAAAAATGGTTTAACTGGTCTTGGGTCATGACATTCAGCACGGATCCGATGGTAGGGCTGTTTCTATTAGCCATTACTAAAAAAGAGTGTAAGGACGTGGTATTCTAACCTGCGTGTGAAGGGATCCGTGCGTACTTGGTTCAAGATAAGAGGAAAGCTTTAATGGCAGAAATGGAGGTTGTGAACTGTGTGTTTCACACAGCCGTAGGGGTGGCTTATTTATAGGGTTACCTTGAGGGTCACAGCCTGTTGGATGTGTGACACGTGTTGGCCACTATTCTTAATCGTGTGGCTAGGGGGCAAGTGGCAAGTGAAATGTCAGATGGGGCCCACGGGTCATATCTGACCCACACGTTTGCACTGCTCAATGTTCTGACTGTCTGCACTTTTGTCAGTCAAATAGGTCAGATGAACAGTTGTTCATGTCGGGTTATGCGGCTCTAACGTAAGACTTGACATTTAATGATATATTTAATTTGTCTCGGCTACTATGTATCGAGCATCTTTGTCCTTTGCTATGATTTCCTTGGTACGTCCGGGAGCATTTTCGTAGTCTAGAAGTTTCACCTACGGTTGTAACAACTAGACTGGGGGGACATGATGACGTATAGTCCCCAGCCGGGTCATGAACCCGACCCAAGGGTACTACCCGTATCCGGCCCATCACATATGGGTGGGATAATGTCAGTCAGGCTTATGGGCTTGAATGAACAGTAACCGCACACACATGTGCGGCCCACGGCCCGGTACGGCCGACACGGCCGACATAGGGTTAGACAGAATAATATTCTGTCTAGGAATATCTTTACCCCAATAAGAGAGGATATTCACTACCAGAATTAGAAGATAACAATCATTCTAATTCTGGTGCTTATCTCTTCCTTGGGGCCGAAGGATCAGTGAAAGCCCACTAGGGTTTCACTGCCTATAAAAGGAACCCCCAAGGGTTCCACAAAGGTATCACAATTCTCTCTAAACTGATATATAACCCTAAATCGATTACTTACTCTCACGCCGGAGTCCAATCGTGGGAAACCTTTCCACGGTAAGCTTAACGCGTGTTGTTTAGTGTGCAGGATCCCAACCAGATGATTCACTTGGTGCAGGAGCCGGTACCCAGCTAGCCCGGATTAAGCCTAATTCGGGTCTAACAAGGATCAACCAACTTTTGCATCAACAACTTGATAATTAAAAAGCCGCCCAAAAGACCACAACCAAGGATATGAAAATCTAATACGTAGTCATCTCTGTTCAACTCTTTAATTTCTTCTGAGTAAATTGCAAATCTAGTTTCTATGTGTTATATAATATATATAGGAGCTTTTAGCGAATCAAGCATATGTTTTGCACGGGTGCTTGGCGGGAGAGTGACTTCAGATAATAAGAGCTAATATTGTCTTACTTGTGTATTACACTAGCAGGTATCCGCGCGTTGTAATTATGAGTACCTTATAATTAAAGTTCAAGAACAAACAAAATAAAAATAACGAACCGATTAGCTTAAAGAAAATAAAAAACAAATAGTTCAGTCTCACTCTATTTTATTTCCGGATACCTTTTATTAGTTAGTCGAGCCGTAAGCAACTTCAGTTTCCGAATGACTCCTTTGGTCCGATCTGAAACCATTTGAACCAGCAACTTGTCATATAAGTTTTACGAAGATTTATTATGTATTATTAGTTTGTATTATATGGATTGTAACATATATAAATTTTATTTTGACGTGTCTTAAAAATAACATTAATAGGTATATTAAATTTTTTTGTAATTGTACATTATGTTTTATTATATATATTAATTATATTTAAAATTTAAAAGACATTTAATGAATGTATAATTTATAACATAATTTTTATATGTTGTATTATTTAAAGTTAAGTTTTGTGTATTTTATGATTGTAATATAAAGATTACAAGATATACTACTTAATATTAAATGAGGAGAGATATCAATCTTTTATTTGGAGTATATAAGATTTGGATGTATAGATATAGTAACAAAAATTTTAGAGCCTTAAAGTTAAGACCCCTTAGTCAGTACGTTTGATGATCGAGAAAATTATACGTATCCAAATGATCAATATAGAGAATTTTGGTTGATGAACATTGACAGCTTGACTATAATAATGCAAACCCACAATAAATTAAGTGTTATTGGGCGTATATATATGGCTGGCATGGGAGAAACATCAACGGTGACCATGGGTACACCTCCTTATGAAATGAACGTATAGGATCGATCTCTTGTACCCACTACACAATCAAACAAATGTAATTAAGGATCAGCGATGAAAGCGCAAGGGGCAAAACAATAGCAATTAAGGATCAATTTGAGAAGGCAAAACAAATTAATTAAGGGCATTCAGCCTTTAATGAGTAACGGGCAAAGGGGTAAAAAGCCAAAACTCATCAATGGGTAACGGAGTCACAAAACGAGTTCGGAGCCAAACCGTGCGTGTTTTGTGTGTGTAGATTTTGTGAGGGAAGAAGGCAACTGTGAGAGGGTAAGGAAACAATATTTTTATCAGGGTGTGAGGGGAATCACTGTTCATTAGGAACCGTGATTCTCCTCTATAATAAAGAGAGAAATTTTTCTGGTTTTAGCGTCGCTAGCAGCTTTTTAATATATTATCAATCGTTTAAAAAAATTAATACCAAGTTAAACTGCATTATTATTACATGAAACTACCATTAATTGCCGGTCTCTAAAAAGATCATAAATTAAGGGGCTGTTTGGTTAGCTATTTGGGTTGGGTTTTCAAGTGAAAAGAAGCTAAACATATGTTTGGTTTAAAAGCTGGCAATAAAAATTGGGAACTAACCCCACTGACATGTACTGTTTGAAAAGGAAGGGGTAGAGGTAGGATTTTGTTTAGTATTGGATTCTATCCTCACATTTTCTTTAATTTTGTTTTATTTAATATAAAAATCATTATTTTTACTTATTTTATATTATTTTAACATATTTTAAATTCTCTCTCTTCATTTAGTTCAAAACCCATATTACCAAATCCTAAACTACCTACTTTATAAACTCACATATAAAGTAAAACCCGACTTTAAACCAAACGGACCCTAAGTTTAACTTGGCTTGTTTAAAATAAAAATATGCATTGTTTTCTTGACTAAAATAAAAGTCATTTTTTAGTAATAAAAGTCTAGGTCATTTTTGTACAGATCAAAAACATTATTTTCTTGACTCAAATAGTCATTGTTATTGTCGATAAATACTCCTCGAGTCAAAAATTCTTCCCCACAATTATTCGAAGATGTCTTTGCTTGTAGTATTTTTAGTACATACTTACTTTTAGAAAAAAGCAAGTAAACACGACAAGCGCTAGAAATTACGTTTAGGAAACCGTAAAATCCGAAAGTGAGTCCGCTCTCTAGGAAGATGTTATGTATGTGCCAAGATTAAAAACGTTATTTGGATTAGTTCGTTTTTTATGGTGAAAAGAGAGAAAAATATGAAAAGAGATAAAAATAAAGACGAATTACGCTAAAATTAAACTAAGACGAAAAACGTGATTAAAAGTAATACAAGACGTAAAAATGAAAGTTACCTAAAAATCTATAAAAATTGAAAAAAATCCTATAAAATATAACTAAGACAGAAAATAAATAGAACTTCTTGAAATTTTTTTATTAATTTATTATTAAATTTTAAAATCTACAATAAAAGACCTAAAATTCAAAATAATCAAGAAAAAGCTAAAACAAAGATTTTATTACTTGTAAACCTAGATTATATTTTTCGATGTCTAAAAGTATTTTTCTAAAAGTTAAAACTAACTTTTACTATTTTTAAACTAATTAATAAAAACTGAAATAAGAAAAATGATTAAAAATAAATGACAAAAGTGAAAAATGTAAAACCACTTTCGGGAAATCCTAAAAGTACACTAGAACAAAGAAAAAATAAAAAAGATGCAAAAATTAAACTTAATAAGCCATAAATAAGCTTATAAGCTACGTCTTAATTAATCAAAAAAGAAAAAGAAATGGGTTAAGTAATAAGCTTATAAGCTACGTCTTAATTAATCAAAAAAGAAAAAGAAATGGGTTAAGTAATAGGGAATGCAAAGTTTTAGCAAGAATAGCTCATGGTACAATGGTAAGAATCTACTCTTGTTCAGCAGTCGAGTGTTCAAATCCATGCCAGAGGAGTTTTTGTTTTTTTATCTTTTTTTTTCTTTAGACAATTGCAACCCTGATAAGCTTTGGGTTATCAAAGAGGTGAAATTAAGCTAAAACAAGTAAGATAAGCCAAGAATAAGCACAAATAGCTCACAGTTCAACTAAGAATAAGCAACAGACAAACCCCTATTTTCAGATATCGGATGACCTAAAAGCTATATGTTACCCGATATCTGATAACTAAAAGAAATGTTGTTTCTCGGATAAGTGCTTGTAACCAAACTTTCAGTGACTTTTTGATTAAGCTAAAAGCTACACTAAGCTACCAAAATTTAAGCCAATAACAAGCAGTCTTAAACAAACAACAATACTAACAGATCACAAGATTTCAAATTCTAATACCCAAAATCAAAGTCCAAAATCCTATATGTTGGTTTTAACTTGTTTTATGCATACAACTTCCAAACTTTGATTCACTACTTAACTGATGAAACAAACCTTAAAACCATCTATTCTACCACAAACAAAGATGTGCAAGCAAGTTGTGGGATCCAGTTGTCACCCTAAGGTCCTTTTAACATCTTTCCCAAACACCCCTTAGCTGATTATAACAAAGAATTAACAAAGAGATGCTTATACCTAAGCTATGACAGAGAATCATAAGCATGAAAACATTCGAACTAACTTAAATTTGTAAGAATTAAACAACTAAGAACACTTAATAGCGGTCAACAAGAATTCCACAAATCACACCAAATATCACAAAAACTTGTACAAATGAAGGGTTCAAGCCTGAGTTACCTGGTGGGACCTACATCCAGACCCCAAAATGGTTGATGCCATCTTATTTTTAGCAATATATGGACCTTGGGGATTTTAGAAGAACTGTTGTGAGCAATGAAGTAAATTACCAAAATCTTCAAGAAAAATCAACCATAAATCAACAAGTCTTGTGTACCTGTTTAACAAATCCACAAACTAACAAACAATATAAGCTTCAAAATCTTACTCAAAAGTTGTTGTCAAGAGCTTTTAGGTGGCTTTTGAAACAGTAAGTATGAAATAATAAGTAAAATCAATTTTTGAAACCTCAAACTTCTTAGAACCAATTTCTCCTTTGCAAAAATTTAAAAGTAACAGAAAACTAACATCAAAGCATTAACTTACATAAGCTTGATTGTCAAATCAAGCTTATGTAACAGCTTATGACTTAATGGTTCTTCAAAAAACATAGACAAAATTTCTTTTAAACAAAATCTTTGAATGAAAAGTAAATTGCACAATATTCAATCAAATAAGAATTTAAAAGCTACAACTTAATGGTACTCAACCTTTTTTGTTAGGATTTTTAAGAAAAACTCTAGATATTCATTAATTAAAAATTTACAAAAAAAGATGGAACAATAGGCATTCATAATCTGAATCCTCTATTTATACTACTCCTAGGACGATTCTGGAACTAAGAATAAAAAAATTACAAGTCCTAAACCCTAATGCTTGAATGCCAGAAATGCCCTTTTGCTTGAAATTTGAATTTAAAGTCAAATAAGTCCATGTGATCCTCTAAAATTGCTTGTGATGCCAGCTCTTTGAAAAATGATCTTGTCCATTAAAAGAACATGGGGGAGTAAGGAATCACTGGGAACCATTGATCATTATGCCAATTTGCCAAACACGTATGTGTATCGGGCAAGGGAGCATGTGGTGGGCCACACCAGTGATTGTGAAAGGATTTTTGGGATGGGGTTTTGCTTAACTAACCTTAAATGATAAATCTGGAGACATGATTAGGCTAATTTGTTGATTTGGGGATTTGGGAGGTTAGGGTTTAGTTTGTGTTAAATGTGTGTGTGTTTGATCCGTATTTGGGGGAGGGGGAAGGGTGTGTTAGGTGCGTTATTTATTAATAATACTATTTTAAATATAGTATTAGTTAATTAATAACCGGGTAAGGGATTTGGGCTTGAGGCATGGCTTGGTTTGTGGGCTGGTCGGGTTGGTTGGATATGGGTTATTTATTGCACGTTTTCCCACCCACAACTTTGCTCAATTGTTCATTTTTGGCTTCCATGTTTTTTAACAGCAATTAGGGTTTTTCCCTCTATTAACAAGTTTGATGGTCTTGTCATTTTTTGTACAAATACTTCCAAACCATGAAAAGGACCATTAATGTCATTGTATTTTATCTTAAGGGCTGTTTGTGTAAACTCTTGAAACCTTAAGGACCCACTTGTAATTTTGAGGATTAGGAAAGGCCTAAAGTGACAAGTCTTTAAAGTATAGGGACCAATCTTGTACAATATTCAAACTTAAGGAACTTTTCTTGGAAAATCAATGCTCGGGTCCGGTTCTTTGTACGGCTTTGTTTTCCGTGTTCTTTTTTTCTTGAATCTTGTTATCATTTGGTAATTTCACGATATCCGAACCTAGAAACACACAATGAACAAATGCAAAGGGCTTTGCACGGTTTTTATGATATTTTGGTACATTTTAATCCCGATTTGGATGATGACCATGTATAATTGAGGTCTCATCACTCCCTCATACTAAACCATTGCGTGAGATTGTCGTGCTCTCACGCAATGCTAGAATTAAGTATCGTAGTACTTCCAAAAATTATTTTTATTGAACATTTATTGAAAGGTAAATTTAAATTAACTACTAAATGCGTTTTAGACATAATGTATTGTTTTCATCGCAAAATGGGACTTTTAGGATCATAGAATAAGAACACATGAATACTTCATAAAGATAATTTCATCATCCTCGATTTTCACTAAATTACACGCTAAGCGTGAAATGAGATCATTGTCATTATAAGTTAGTAATTCTAACACTACTCATATGCCTTAATCACGTACTTAAACTCCCTTATTCCTAAGGTGTATCTCTTATATTTTATTTTTGTCTTAATGGTAACGAGGATACATTTTTACTTATGCGTGAATAGAGATTAGGTCCAAATATAGAGTCTTAATCATTAAATTAGTAACTTTTCCTAATAGATAACGATGTCAAAAAAATTAAGTTAACAAATAAGATTCGATAAACATGGTTTTATAACGGTTTTGAACATTTGACTTATTACCATGAATTTTATTACCCACCTCATCATCGGTGGCTTTGATTATCATGGTTTACCTCCATCTTTTATTCAACTCCGCCATGGAGCTTTTATTATGACTTCGGTCTTGCCTTGTCTTTTATTTAACCTCGCCATGAGGTGTTTATTATGACGAAGACGTATATCCTCACGCAAAGGCGAATTTTGGAGCTTTAAAGCTTCAAGTTTTAAGACATTCACTTTCAATTTTGCATAGATTTTTTTGCCTTTTTAGCTTCAAATTTTTTCTTGATTTAGGTGAAGAGGAACTTAAAATTATTGTTGCGAAAGCTTTCGATTATTCGGTTTGCCAATTCTTCAATACCATGACACTTGGGATTCTTAAATGTTTTACCAATTTAATTACACGGAAACTACTAGAATTAGTTAAAAACCAATCATAGAGATTAAACCCCTAAGTCAATATTTATTAATAATTTAAATATATAAAAGCGATGGGAAAAATCAAATAATTAAAACACATGAGTTTTTGAAAGAATACGAGTACTCTACGTTTAGCATAGTAACTTATAATTAATGCTATCATTTCTCGTCCTCGATTTAATGAGACTTCGCCTAATATAGTTAAGGAACGAAGCTCAGTGCTCAACACGCATGGTCGAGTAAAAAAATACTCTTTCTCGCCAACGTAAAACCTACATTCGTGTCTTATACACTTACGAAAAACGAGAATTTTTTTTAAATTTGCCATTTTTAGCCTTATTTTGCAACAAAAAGATGAAAATTGAATTGTGTGATGACGTAAGCAAGGTGAAGTACCTATTCACCCCATACTAAAACTAAACATTATCCTTAATGTTTCGAGTCTAAGGGTAAAACACCCTCATACTAGAGACGAAAAGTCGAATGCTTAATCTTGAGCATGGAAAGGGTAAAACGAATAATCTATAGCCGTTTATGAATTATGATAAAAGATAAGCGTTGTATTATAAAAGGACATCATCGGATATTGGAATTTTCAAAGCAACGATCAAAGCTCGAGTGATACATAAAACGAACAAGAGAGGCTTGACGATAATTCCTAGACAAATCACAATAAAAAACAACCACATAACAAAGGTTGGAAGATCACAAGTCTCCTCACATTAAACTATGATTAGAAAGCAATAATATTTACAAGGATAAGCATGGGATATCCCCAACGATGCACCTCATTTTTTTATAACCGAGTCAAGAGATCGACTCGAATCCTAAAAAATGTGATCATTTAGGGATTATCATGGTAAAGGTCCATGGGTATTACATGTAAAACAAGGCCTAACAAGCAACCGGTATTAAGGACTAAGTCCTTTGATGATGCAAATACCGGGGTCGAAGATGACGTCTTCGTTTTCATAGGACAAACGAAACAACGCCACTCCAAACAACATCCCAAAGGGACACAAGAAAATAGATAATAAGTAGAAGGGTGGGGCAAAACATTGAGCTACTCGAGGTAGAATCACACCAAAAAAATAGATAATTCTTCCATTTATTGCATTGGTGGAAGACCGAGATTTCTCTTTACAAGAAATTCCGAGATCGAATATCTTGTCCTCGGTGGAGAAATGTGAGGAAACATAAGGGGCTTCCCCACCACTAAAACCACACACACCATCGTCAAAAGAAGTAGACGAGGTGGTAGCACTCAAAAAACACGGTGATGACGGAGGTAAAGTATGAACATCATTCAAATTAAATTCAATACCTTTTCCTTTTTCATCATTTAAAAACTCTTTATGAAAACCCGATTTTCCGTTAATTAAGTTGAAAAGATGTAGCGTTTCTAACTCAATATTAGGCACACTAAAAATCCTCACATTAACGTCGTGGGTGGTGGGAGGGGGATTAGCAAAGATGCTTTCGAAACGAGGGTCAATAAAGAAAACATCCCCTAGGGGTCAACATAAACGTCATCATCCTCAAGATCGTCAATCTTATCGATTTATTCATCATAAATAGGCTCATCAAGCCAAGGTTTATCAAATTCGTCAATTACAAATTTCGAAAAATCCCTCGAAGAGATTACGATCAAGCACAAAACCATCATTATTTTGTGGGGATTGTTTATGAATTAAATCGTCAAGAATGTGGAAATCGTCATTCCCAAATGAGGAATGTTAATAAGGTAAGTCCCCGAGAATGAGATTTGAGTCTATAACAAGAAAATCATCGACCTCCTTAAAAGATTCTTCATCATCATAAGAGTGAAACGAAGGAGGATCGATAATTAGGTCATTAACATTCTCAAACCCTTCATAAAAAATAGGATTATGATGAAAAATAGGTTCATAAATCGAGTTCGATAACGTTATGAAAGTGTCGTCATCCTCGTAATCACAAGAAATTTCCAACATGGAATCATCATTCTCATATGAAGATTTATCAAAGGGTAAATCCTCGAGAATGGATGATGGATTATGAAGTGTATGCTCGATCTTGGCAAAATCACCATCCTCATCAAAGAAAGAGTCGATACGAGCACCCTCTTGAGAAGATTTCTCAAGATTCACAATCATGGTCTTACAATTTAAAGGACTATGCTTAGGTGACTTTTGATGATGGGTGAATTTGCATCGGTATTGTTAAAATCCTTATCTGATCCTAATTGGGTTAATATTATGAATAACGAAATTGAAGCTTTGAATATAAATAATACTTGGACTAAACGTGTTTTATTTACTAGTAGAAAAGCTATTAGTAGTAAATGGATTTGGAAAATCCAATATAAAGCTTTAGGGGATGTTGAAAGGTACAAAGACAGACTTGTGGCTAGAGGGTTTAGCCAAAAGGAGAGTTTTGATTATGATGAGACTTTTAGTCATGTGATTAATATGGTTACTGTTAGATATTTGATCAGTGTTGTTGTGGTTAGTAATTGGTCTTTCTGTCTGTCAATAATGCTTTTCTTTATGGTGATCCTATAGAAGGTGTTTATATGACTTGGTCTTATGGGTATAAGAGTTAATCTAAAGCATGGTTTAAAGCAAGCCCCAAGGCAATGGAATGCCATATCTACTATTGCCTTGGCAGATGATGTCTTTGAACATAGCAAGTTTGATCATTATTTGCATGTTAAACATAAAGATGATGTGTTTGTTAAACTGTTTATTTATGTTGATGATATTTTTCTTACTACTAATAATGAAGAAGAAATTAATAACATCAAAAAGTTTTTAATATCTAAATTTGTCATTAGAGATTTAGGTGAACTGAAGTATTTTCTAAGATTAAACCTTTAAGAATTGATAAAGGTATGTGTATGACTTGATGGAAGTATGATGGTCCACGACACTTGTGTAAACATCGAATCCATGAAGATCTATGAAGAACATTTGTACAATTAAACCAATTGACTAACTAATAACACAAGCTTATAATTTTTATCGTTTGTATATCTTATTAATAATGAATCAACAAATATACAAGACTTGCCCGGTTGTTTGCGGAACAACAACCGGGCGATGAATGACAAACTAAACTCCCATGTTCATAGCTAGCTAAGCTTATGAAACCATGGGAGGATGAAACCCCTATCCACTAAAGTGTTACATGTGTTTTTCAGTGGTGGGAAACATTAGCCTATTCTATTACAAGGACCACATATATATAGTGGGGTGTGAAGCTTCCTTGAGAAGCTTTAACTAAAATACAAGTAACCACCTTGTAGTCTTCCACTAATACTTTAGACAGACACTTCAGACACTTCTTTAGGTCTTCTAACATCTTCAGGTCTTGTAATAAGTAATAGTCTTGAGGAGTTAGCAAGCTATTATGTCATCACATACTAACTCCATCATCCTTGATTCTTTGCACACTTACTGAGATCCGCCTCAGCTAATGACGAGTCTATCTCGTAGACTCTAAAGAACTCTAAAGAATGACACACTGAACTTATAACATACGAAGTTCAGTGACTAACACTACTTAGGCTACTTTACATACAAATCCTGTACAAGGGAAAAATCAGGCACTGAATTGACCCAACGATCTCCCCCTATTTGAATAGAAAAGTAGCCTAAGTTAAATAACAGTAAGTGAGCATAAACGCTTCTTCTTACCTGCTATATTACAACAATGAATACCAAAATAACTAACTTCTCTAGCTGAAGTTATCCGCTGACTTGTTTGGCCTGTTGTAGTTGTTACTAAGCTGATATAATCTCTGATCATGTATAATGAGAACTTGAACCAACTCCCTGGTTCTTATATAGTAGAACCCAATAAATACATCACTTTGGTTAAGAGTTAAGTGTATATATGCCTTTTCATTACAAACCATATGCCCCACTAGCATATATATAATGTGGCATATTCTATCTAATAAGATCAATAGTTCATTTACCTTTAAACAGCGGAGTGGTCAATGGTTGATGCAGCAACCATAATAGATCATAGAGTAAGCTCAGTAACCCATCTTCAGTGACTTGGCTCAATCAGCGATATATATAAACATGTAAGTCCCTGAAGGTTGTGTGTAGTGATGTATGATAGTGTGTATGTATCGTGAGTAAACTTGATGTTTCTTCACATTAACACAAGTTTACTTATGTCCTCGTTTCTCTCCCTCTCAACATTTGCTAGGGAACCAAGCAACTTTTGACCGGCTACACACTATTACACAATCATAGCGTTATGGTTTCCATCTCGCCTGAAGTACAACTCCCCCTGAATTTCATCTCCTATCAAACACGCCTGATGTTATCAACCCCTGATGTTATCAAACCCCTGTATAAACACTGTTTCTCCAATTACCTGTGTAACACAGCCTGGTCTCTCAAAAACTCTGCGGCTGGGGTTACAGCGGATGGGTCACAGCGGTGAGGGGGAGGGTGACAGCTGCTAGGGAGGGGGGTGGCTGTAAAGATATCTTTTTTCTTTATCTTGGTGTGAGAAAATAGTTCTTGAGTGACCAAGTCCTTCAAATGCAAATGCTGAAGGCTCTGAAGATACCATATTGAGTGTCTTGCACTCGAACAAATCCTTTGTTGATGCAGTTGTTTCAGCAACTTGAGTTTAGTGTAAGGATTTGTTTAGGTTCAGTGGTTTGGGAATTAGCATGTGAATGCGGATCGAGTTCAACTCTCTTTATGTTGATAACTGCTATGTCGTAAAACACCTTGTAGTTTTTATCAACCCATGTGGTTTTATCAACCCTGTGAACTCTATCTGTCAGCGACTTTAAACGGCTGTGGGGTCATTCCAATATTAACCTAACCGGCTGTGGTTTCGTCTCCCCTGTAGCTTTTATCAGCCGCCGGCTGTGGCTGGGGAATCAACAGCTGGAAATTCAGCCAATGGGGATTAACAGCTAGAAAGTTCAGCCTGTGGTGATCAACATCAGCGAGAGATCAAGCATCAGCGACAGGGTTCACTGTAACCAGTTCAACTGGCTGAGGACAGCTCAGCAATAAATTTAGCTGTGGCTGGGTTGGCACAACGACTGGGGTGTTTTAGATGTAGCTGTGAGGCTGTGGGTTCAGCGGTGTGGGTTTAACTAGCTGTTTAGGGACAGCTGGGGGTTCAGGGACAGCTGGGGGTTCAGGGACAGCGTTCATGTACCTGGTTCGCCTGTGAATAAAGGTTCCAGTCAATGACAGGGTTCGCTGTTGGAGGGTTCAGAGAAGGTCCAACGACAGGGGTTCAGCTCATAAGTGCAGGGAGTATAGAGACTTCTAGGTCTAGTGGCAAAGGTCCAACGGGTGGATACTCAGTGACAGGGGTTCACAGCGACCTCTGATCTTTTAGCTGGATGGGGTTAATTCAAAGACCTGTCTCAGAGGGTTTAAGTAAAGTGGCTTAAGGTTCAGCAAGAGATGATCAGCTTTGAGTTTGGCTGACATGGTCCAGCTACCATATATTTAGCCCACTCGAACAATCTTAAGCCCACGTGTGTATATCAATACACCAGCTTTTTCAGCTTTATTTTCATATACGCAAAAACACCCTCTGGTTCTATTCAGAACAATGCCCCATATATATTTTCATCCTGTGTACTCCATTAATTTTAAAACCACCTCGGATATCATCTTCGTTTATGAACAATCAATTCAGTAAATGTCCATATCAAACCCACTGCTGTAATCGGAAATCAAAAGAATCACCACTTCATCAATTCTTGATGAACAAACCCATCAATATTTTTACCGACATCATCAACTCTTTACTAATCTCAAATAATAATAAATCGATCTTCATTTTTACTTGGATTCATTCCTGGCCAAAAGAGAGAACCCACAGTTTAATATCTTGATTTTTGTGAGGATTAGTAGATCTTGACGTGATATCATTACTTTACAAATCGTGTGTACATCACGATCGGTTTTGTACATATGAATATCTTGAGTTGAGTTCGAGATTGATTGGGTTTTGTGGATTTTGAGGTTTTGAGATACGGGTTTGAGATAGAAACAAGATTTGAGAGAGATTAGAGGTGAGATATGGGTTTGAAATAGAAACAAGATTTTGATGTGAATGATTCGGTTTTTTTATTTGATTCGGATCAAATGATTGCCGGTGGTGTTGTTTAGTGAATGACGGAGGGTGTGATGAATTTTAAGGATCGTTTGATTACTTGATAAAGAAGAAGAGTGAAGGAAGAATATAAAGTGACGGTGGGGGATTGAATAAACAAGACGTGAATGAATTTTCATTCGATGGGTTTTGTAATGTTGTTTTTTGTGTGAGGATGGGAAGAATAGAATGTGACAGAGGGATTAAGGGTAGAAAAAGATAGAATGAGTTGGTGGGTAGGTGAGTGGGTGTGGATAAGGTTTTGTTTGTTAACAGAGGTCAACAATAATGTATTTTTCTTCCTCATAAACTGCTACTGTTGTGCAGATTTTTAACATACGCTCAGATTTGACGATGTTAAAAAGATGTTATTAGTAGCCATATGAATAGATCTGGATAGTAATTAATCCAACCTGCTCTGATACCAATTGATGGTCCACGACACTTGTGCAAACATCGAATCCATGAAGATCTATGAAGAACATTTGCACAATTAAACCAATTGACTAACTAATAACACAAGCTTGTACTTTTCAGCGTTTCTATATCTTATTAATAATGAATCAACAAATATACAAGACTTACCCGGTTGTTTGTGGAACAACAACCGGGCGATGTATGACAAACTAAGCTCCCATGTTCATAGCTAGCTAAGCTTATGCAACCATGGGAGGATGAAACCCCTATCCACTAAAGTGTTACATGTGTGTTTTCTGTGGTGGGAAACATTAGCCTATTCTATTACAAGGACCACATATATATAGTGGGGTGTGAAGCTTCCTTGAGAAGCTTTAACTAAAATACAAGTAACCACCTTGTAGTCTTCCACTAATACTTTAGACAGACACTTCAGACACTTCTTCAGGTCTTCTAACATCGTCAGGTTTTGTAATAAGTAATAGTCTTGTGGAGTTAGCAAGCTATTATGTCATCACTTACTAACTCCATCATCCTTGATTCTTTGCACACTTACTGAGATCCGCCTCAGCTAATGACGAGTCTATCTCGTAGACTCTAAAGAACTCTAAAGAATGACACACTGAACTTATAACATACGAAGTTCAGTTATACAAATCTTGTACAAGGGACAAATCAGGCACTGAATTGACCCAACAAAGTATTATATGGAATTGATTCATGAGTATGATTTATTAGCTGCTAGACCTGTAGAGATACCCATACCTGAAAACTCTGTCTTAAATCATGAAGAGTCTAGTGATGATAAATTTGTTATGAACTTTACTAGTTACCAAAAGTTGTTTGGTAAATTGATTTTTCTTACTAACGCTAAACCTGGTATTAGTTATGTTGTTCACTTTTTAAGTTAACATATGATAGTCCTTTTGTAGTCTCATGTGAAAGATACCCTTAGGGTTTTAAGGTTCTTAAAAGGTTCTTCAAGTTTAGGTATTTAGCTTGATAAGGATTTTGATCTTAAGCTTAGAGTTTTTTCTGATTCTGATTGGGCTAAGTGTCCCAAGACTCAAAAGTCTGTTACATGATTTTATGTTTACTTAGGTAAATCTTTTTTGTCTTTGAAGAGTAAAAAAACAAGATATTATTTCTAAAAGCTCAACTAAGGTTGTGTATAGAAGCATGGCTTCTACTACTTGTGAGATTGGTTGGTTGGCTTATATGTTTCATAATATTAAGCTACCTTGTATGTTTCCTATTGAGTTTCTCTCTAACAATTTTTCAGCCATACAGTTGGCAACTAAACTTGTGTTTCATGAGAAGTCTAAGCATTTTGAGATTGACGTTCATTTTGTAAGAGAAGAAGTTTCTATAGGTATTATCAAAATTGTAAAGGTTTATCTAGATTTACAGGTTGCAGATTTGTTTATGAAGTGTTTGGTAATTTATCAACACAGTTTATTTTGTAGAAATGTAGGTTCATTTGATATATTTGTTGGTTAATATCTTGGAAAGGTGATTAGAAGAAAGGCTCACACATTAGGTTTGAAGGAGGGCGATGGAAGTATTATGTCAAAAAGTGGTCAAACCAAATGTAAAGGGCCAAATATGACAAAGGCTAAAAGTTTCAAGTCCAGGGTCACTTTTGATATTCGTCAAAAATCAAGGGCGGAAGATGAAATATTCCAACCTAGATAACCCGGGCTCGTTAGCTAGGGTTTTCTCCTAGTTACTTATGTTTGTTGTTTTCGTTTTGTTCTCTCTCGGTTCATATCTTGTAATCATTCAGTTACGATTTAGTTTAGTCTTGAATCTTGTAGTGTTAGATCAATATTTATTTATCTTCTGAGTGGTTGAGTGATTCTTGTAGTAAGGTGATTGAATCAAACAAGTTAGGATTTTTTTTTGTATTAATAGTTCTCGTTTGAGAACTAGTTGTTTATATTAAGTATTAAATAATATTACACGTTTAAGATGATTAGTCGCGTGAAGATTAATGTGTTTTTTTTATCTTGATTACACACTAACCGTGGATGTTTATTCTTGTTAAATTGGTTACTATCAATTATGGGCTAAATCCCAAACCCTTTCAAGATACTTATAAAATAGAAGGGTACCACAGCATGGTTACCTCTTAAAATTCTGGACCCACAGCTGTCACATCATAGCAACACAACTATCAAAAATACCGCCTCACTCACAACACACCCAACCCCTCATCACTTTGGCCCCACCACTATCTTTTCTTTTTCTTTTTTTCATTTTCATACAAATTAAAATTTATTTTATTAAATTAAAAATATAGATATGTAAATTAAAATACACTACAAAAATAAAAATACAATCCTAAATTAAAAACATTCTAAAAAATTACAAAAATTATAAAAATTAAACCAAAATATGATAAATATTAAACCACAAGGGTAAATATTGTAAATATAATATTTATATTAAAAAAACAAAAAAGAATAGATCTGATCTTCTTCACCACAACACACACACAACACACACTAATTCCAGAAAGAAGAAAGAAGAAAACATGAAAAGAAAAAAGTAGAAGAAGGCCCCACAATTGCTCGTCGAAAAGATTTCAATTTTCCGAAATATGGACGACGAATAGGGGAGGGTGTGGCGACGAGACCCGGCGAGGGCCGGCGAGACACTTGCGTCAGATCGACAAGGTGTGCTTCGCTGTGATACCGTTCTGTCTAAAACACACGGCATACATTAACTCAACTTGTATTTTGGGACCATCAACCATAACTTCACTTGGTAATATATATCTTCGTATGGTTGAACCCTCTTTACAAATCAACCCTCTGAATTTGGTTTTGCAAAATTAATGTAATCTGGTTATTATTGATGAAACTTTATTTGTTTGATACACAAGCTTATTGAAAATTAAAAAACTTTAAGTGTATATATCATATTAATCAAAATAAGTCCTTTAGAATGGGTATATCTTAACTGAATTTATTTAAACACCTATGAATATAACATGTGTTAACACGCAAAAAGTTGTGATGTATATGATTTTAGTGCTACACAAAAGTTCTCTAAAGAACATACATCTAAAAAAAAGGAAGCAATATCCACCATACATTTAAATCATATCTAATAGTATATATTAATCTTTTTAAATTTAATTAAAAAACATACTTTCATTCTATTTCTTAAAAATTAAGTATCTCTCAAACCGTTAATCGTTATGAAAAAATAATTATACCGTCACGACGGTAATTATATTATCTTTCTATAGATATGCACTTCTATACACTTTCGGCGAAATTTTTTTAAAAGTTTTCGTAAAAAAAATCACATTTAATTCTCGAAAAATTACATGTGATTCTCGAAAACTCATGTTTGATCCATTATTTTAAAAATCACATTTGAATTTGTAATGTCACATGCGATTTGTGAAAATCACGAGTATTTTTTTTTGACGAGAATTTCAACATTGTAAAATCGTTAAAAGTATATGAAAATAACCGTATATTAAATGACAAAAATATTTTCGTTATTACTTTAAAATCACATGTGATTTATGTGAATTACATTAAAATGTTTGAATCACATGTAATTCTGTCTATATATTAAAATGTTTGTTATCATTAATATAAAATATGTTCATTTTACCGGGGTGGAGTCCCCTTTACCCAAAAAAAATATATGTAAAACAAATTGGCTTCTGAATTACACGTGAATCAGTGATAATTACATGTGATTTTGTTTGCATTACATGTGATTCAAGCATTAACTATTTCTAACAAACCCACATTAGATGAATCACATGTGATTTTTTTAATCATGTATTATCTGTTTTCATTTATGTAAAATATGTAAAATAAATTGCCTTCTAAATTATATGTGATTTTGTTTGAATCACATGTAATTCTGCTTGAATTCCATGTGATTCGGTGATAATTACATATGTTTTTGCTTGCATTACATGTGATTTAGGCATTCCGAAACCTTAATTTTTTCTAACAAACCCAGTTTATATGAATCACATGTGATTTTTTTAATTATGTATTATCTGTTTTCATTTATGTAAAATATATAAAACAAATTGGCTTCTAAATTACATGTGATTTTATTTGAATCACATTTAATTCTGCTTGAATTGCTTGTCTTCTGTGATAATTACATATAATTTTGCTTGCATTACATGTGATTCAAGCATTCTGAAACCTTAACTTCTTCTAACAAACCCACTTTAGATGAATCACATGTGATTTTTTTAATCATATATAATATTGTTAATATATTAAATTGTCTGCTTGAATTACATATAATTCGATGATAATTACATGTGATTTTGCTTGTATTGAATCACATGTAATTCAATGATAATTACATGTGATTTTGCTTGCATTACATGTGATTCAAACATTTCGAAACCTTAACTTCATCTAAGAAACCCACTTTAGATGAATCACATGTGATTTTGTTTGAATCACATGTAATTTTGTCAATATATAAAAATATTTTGTTGTCATTCATATAAAATATAGAAACTAAACTGACTTCTGAATTACATGTGATTTTATTTTAATCATATGTAATTTTACTTGAACTACATGTGATTCTTTATGTGTTTTTACATGTGATTCATGTAAAATATATAAAGCAAATTTGCTTTTGAATTAGTTATGAGTTTATTTTAATTACATGTAATTTTGCTTAAATTACATGTGATTTAATGATAATTACATGTGATTGATCTGAATAACAAGTTACATATACTAAATCCAAAATCATAATTTTCACCAAACCGTAAGTAATTTTTTCAAACACTTGTGATTTGTGTCAAATGACATGATTTTTACCAAATGACATGTGATTTGTGATAAATTTTCTTTTTAATGATACGTACTTCTATATATTTTCGACGACTTTTTTTAATTTCCGCACTCACGGATCACATGTGATTTATTACTTTATAAAGCATACCTGAATTTGTAAAATCATTTACAATTTAAGGATTTCTGAAATCACACGTGATTTGTTACTTTAATATCACATGTAAATTTATGATATCACATGCGATATATGGAATCACACATGCATTTCAGAAACACAAATCACAATTGATTTTACAAATTACTTGTGATTTTACAAGTTATGTATAATTTTTTTGACGAAAATTTCATCAAAAAATCATCAAAACTATATGAAAAACCTAGTGCCGTAACTTGTTACGTGTTTACATTCGACTATGTAAATAATTACACTAATAAATACTAATAAAAGTTATTTATTTATTCTGTAAAAAAAATATTTTTTTATAAAAAAATCACAAGTAATTTTTTCGAATCACATGTGATTTTTATAGTCGAAAATCGCAATAATAAAAAATCGTCAAAAATATATCAAAGTGCATATCTACTGAAAGATAAGAAGTTTTTCGTCGCAATGGTATATTTTTCGTAATCTAACGATTTATCGTTTGAAAGATATTATGTTTTTAAGAAAAAAGGTGAAAGATGAGTTTTTATTTTTTGATGGAAAAAATGAATGGTTGAGATTAATTCTTTTCTTTTATTGGTTCATGTTTTATGTAGAACTCACCTCTTTAGTGCTATTCTACTTGTGTAATCCTGGATAGAAAATTTTAACTTAAATTGATTTGCCAACTACCCCTATAAGAATGACTGATTTAATTAACATGTATACAGCTATCATTATTAGTCTTGATCGTAAAACAATCACCAAATGGAAGGTTTATAAAGTTAATAACAGTTATATAAAACCCTAAATAAGATCAAAACACAAATAGCGGAAGCGATTTAACAATATTATAATTAATAACATATTCATAATTAATCGTGTTAGGGTTACATACCTTTTAGCTAGACCAAATCCACAAGAACACCAATTAGGGTTTATGACGAATAATACCAAGATATAGTTTAAAGCAAAACTATATTACGCTCTTGTACACACGTAATGCAGCGGGTTAATCGTGAGTCTAGCACGTATAAACCGGAGCTTAAACACTTGTGGAATATCTACCCAACAACCCTAGAGAGGGGCTAGGACTAGATTCAAGAAACCAAAACCAAAGGTTAAAAGGAACCCTAAAAAGGGTGTTTGTCTTTGGCTTTGATCGCAGGAAAAGAGAGAGAAAGAAAATAGGGTTAAGAATTATGAGGGTAGGGGGTGTGTTTATATAGGCTAGCAAATCTTAGAGCCCAAGCTATAAACCAAATTAGGAAGGAAATCTCCTTCCCCTTTGCCCCTAACCGACGGTCAACGCCCCTTCTAGGGGTGTTCCGGACTCTTCTTTTCTCTTCTAATTTATTCAACAACGTTCGTTTAATACTTAACTCTTATTATTTAATGACCGTTAAGTTCAATCTTGGTTTAATTCAAGGTTATAAATAGCGTAAGGCGTAGCGTAACGATATGTACAAGCTACACGCTTTAGCGGCTAAAATGAAGCTTTAGCATTTTTAAAGCGTGGCTTATAGCGGCAAAACATATAAAAATATTTATTTGTTTTATCATATTTCAATATTATATTTATATTGAGTTCGTAATAAGTGTTATACATAATTATTAAATCTAGAAAAATCTTCTTACATGTAACCATATTCATTTTTTAGAGTTAAATTCAAAAATCACCGCACCTTATATCGTAGCGCGCCTTGACCTATTGCGTAGCGTGGAGGCCACGCCTAAAGCTTTAGCGCGCCTTAAGGCGGGTTATAGCGAGCTATTTAGAACTACGGTTTAATTTAATAAATACAATAAATACATTTATTAAGTAAATTAACCCTTTACATATTGTGTGCAATCCCGTAATCCCGAGTTCGATCCTAACACACGACTATTAATTTTATGTCCATAAACTTTCAGCTCCCACTTGGACAAACTTCGAATATCGTGATTACATTGACTAGCGTCTAGTTACACTACCAATGTCTCTAGTACAACTCGAGTAAGGTCTCCTGGACAAAAACCTTTTAATGATTAATCATTATTATTATCCTTTTATTTCAAATACAACGTTAATAGGATATGGATCTCAGTCATTCCTTTCATTAACCATTCTGTTACTCGTTTACGGATATAGCAAGATTACCAAAACAAATTTGGGTGCGGCCACACAAACATCTTACTACTCCCCCGAGGGGCCCGACTGTATTATACTTCAAAATAATTTGAAGGAAACAAATCCCATTTTGACTACAAGCGGAACTTACGAACTTTGCAACATTTCTGAAAATAACCCTTATAGCTACCAGTTACGTTTAGCGTTAGGTTACCTCACACAAACGCACTACACTCGTGACAGTTTCCTGGTATCTCAGGTCTAAGGATAACTATTTTATGATTTACTTAATGACAAAGATCCATAAAGTAAAATCACATAGTTGGGATAAGTCCAATATTTGATTCATCAAATATCATTCAAAATTGACCAATATACTTTCAAGTATACTTTGTCACTATTTTTAATTGTCTTAGTTTAATAATACTCCCATATTATTAATCGACAACGGACATTTAGAACATAACAATTTATTCATGGATTAAAACATGTAAAATAGGATACAAAATTAAATAACAGAAATAAACGAAACTCAATCTTTATTTCATCAATTCAATAATGTCTTAAACATCCTTTATCCAAATACTAATAACAGATTTATTGCATGAAATCGCTAGCTAGTTTTAGCCAAATAGCCTTGGCACGCTTAATTACCTTTGGTCTAAGGTAAAGCCTTAGTAAAAGGATCAACTACGTTATCGTCTGTGTGAACTTTTATTAATTTTATTTCACGAGCTTCAACTTGTTCTCGAATGTAGTGATATCTACGTTTAAAGTGTCTGGCGCCTTTCATGACTCCAAAATCATTGGCGAATATAATTGCAGCAGAATTGTCACAATATATATCAATAGGTTCTTTAATTGAAGGCATCACTCTAAGATGTCCAATAAACTTCCTAAACCAAACAGCTTCCATTGCAGCCTCTGAAGCAGCCATGTACTCAGACTGAGTAGCATGCATTGCAATCGTTGTTTGTTTCTTGCTCTTCAAGTCAACTGCTCCTCCATTGATAACAAACACGTAACCCGTCTGAGACTTCGTATCGTCTTTATCACACTGCCGGGACGCATCACTGAAACCTATAACATTCGGTTCTGTGTCTGGTTTACCCCCGAATACCAAAAACATATATTTCGTACTCCTCAATTACTTTAGTATATGTTTAACAGCAGTCCAGTGGAGCTTCCCTAGATTCTGTTGGTAACGACTGACCATGTTCTGAGCAAACGCCACATCAGGCCTTGTGCATCTTACAATATACATAATAGATCTTACAGCCGAAGCATAAGGAACCTTTCGCATATATGCCACCTCTTTGGGTGTTGATGCATCTAACTCATGACTTAATTCATGCTTAACCTCCATAGGTTGAAAACCTTTCTTAGAGTTATGCATGTTATACTTCTTCAATATCTTAGAAATATAAGCACTAAGACCAATTAACCGTCTTTTCCTATCTCAATAGATTTAATTTCCCATAATATATGCATCATCTCCCAAATCCTTCATAGAAAAACATTTACCAATATAATCATTAACTTCTTTTAGTCTTGGAATGTTACTTCCCATGATTAATATGTCATCGACATATAAAATTAGGAACACTACATTACTCCCACTAGCTTTGCGATATACACATGGCTGATCACAATTTTGAATAAATCTGAACTTTTTGATTTCTTCATCAAATCGTTTATTCCATTGACTTGATGCTTTCTTCAAACCATAAATAGATCTTTGAAGTTTTCACACGCGTTTTGGATATTTAGGATCAACGTACCCTTCCGGTTGTTGATGTAGATATCTTCATCTAAGCGACTGTTCAAGAAGGCAGTTCTAACATCCATTTGCCATATCTCATAGTCATAGTATGATTTTATAGCTATGAGAATCCTAATAGCCCGCAAGTCTGCTACAGGAGAAAATGTCTCCTTGTAGTCTACACTAAAAGTTTGAGTAAAACCTTTAGCTACTAACCGTGCTTTATAGGATTGTACGTCACCATCCATGTCGGTTTTCTTCTTGAAAATCCACCTATTTCTCACTACCTTAGCATTTTTAGGCCCATCAACAAGAATCCAAACAACGTTGATTTCCATGGATTTCATTTCCTCATTCATCGCAACTATCTATTTAGACTTTTCAGGATCAAGCATTGCGGATCGATAGTTAGCAGGTTCACCAAGATCCCCTACTTCATGCTCATCATCCTCTATGTTAAGACATAGTTTTCTTGGCGCACGTATAGTTCTTCCAGCCATACATGAAGGAATTTCTTCGCTAGTATTTTTAGAAGGTAATGTATCTTCTTGAATTTCTTCAAGATCATAATTTCTCCCACTGAATTCTTGATTTACAAGATCATTTTCAAGTAAGTCTCCATACCTAGCAACAATAACCTTGTTCTCAAGCGGATAATAGAAGTAGTAACCCATAGTTTCCTTAGGGTAACCTACAAAGATACATTTTATAGAGCGTTGTTGGAGTTTATCTCTAGAGTCACGTTTCGCATACGCCTCACAACCCCAAATCTTTAAATAAGACAAATATGGATTTTTGCCATGCAATAATTCATATGGTCTCTTATCAACCTTCTTTGTGGGAACCATATTCAGAATGCGAACAACAGATGCTAGGGCATAGTCCCAAAAGGATAATGGTAAAGTTGTAAGATTAAACATAGATCACACCATATCCAGTAATGTACGATTTCTCCTTTCAGATACACCATTTTGTTGTGGAGTATATGGAGAAGTAAGTTTCTAAACAATTACCTTCTCACTTAAATAATCTTTAAACTCTTGACTTAAATATTCACCACCTCTATCGGAACGAAGAGCTTTAATCTTCTTTCCTAGTTGCAATTCTACTTCTGCTTTAAACACTTTGAGTGTTTCAAATACCTCATGTTTATGCTTAAGTAAATAAACATAACCATAACGGCTATAATCATCCGTAAATGTTAATAAGTAGCTAGCACCTTTCTTTGACACATGTCTAAGTGATCCGCACACATCCGTATGTATCAAACCAAGTAGTTCAGTAGCCCTTTCAATATTGCTATTAAACGGTTTCTTGGTCATCTTTCCAGAGATACAAGACTCACATTTATCAAATGATTCATCATTGATATTTTCCAAAAGACTATCACGTTGAAGCTTTTGTATACGAGTCTTTCCAATATGGGCAAGTCTAAAATGCCAAAGATAAGAAGAGTTCTTGTCTAACTTTCTCTTCTTATTCATGCTAAAGACATAATTATTATTACTCTTGGAATTATTATCATGCATGTTAATTTCAAACACACCATTCATAGAAATTGCATTAATAGAATAAACCATCTTTGAAAACAGAAATTCTATTATTATCAACAGTGTGAACAAATCCAAGATCCAACAAACAAGAATAGGAAATAACACACCTAACAATTGAAGATGCATAATGACAATTGTTTAAAATCAGTACTAAACCCGAATGTAAAACTAAATTAAACGTTCCTATAGCTTCAACAGCTTCTTGTGCGCCATTGCCCACTTGCAGAAATTGTTCCCCATAGGATAGCTTTCTTTCTAACTCAAATCCCTGCATCGTATTACAAATATTAATACCGCATCCCGTATCATATACCCAGGAGTTTGATTTATATGTAAGATTAAATAACTCTATCATAAATAAGTTACCTGAAGGTGCTGCAACACTTAGCTCAACCTTCTCCTTATTCTCTCGCAACTCATCGAGATAAAGATGGCAGTTCCTCTTCTAGTGACCACTTGCTTTGCAATGGTGACAAGTCTCATCCTTTTGAGATTGATTCTTCTTGACAAATTTCCGCTTAGGTTTTGAATAAGTCGCAACTTGTTTGCCCTTATCAGCCTTTCCTTTTCCTTTCTTCTTGTTCGCTTGCGGTTTTGGCTTACTCACTCTACCCTTTTGTACATAAAGCACAAGAGGAGTAGAAGCAGATGTACTTGCCTTGTCTTTTAAACCCTTTTCATAGTCAATGAGTGTTGTCCCATATATTTGTGATGATTAAGCAATGAAGAAAGAAAGAAAATAGATGAAGAAGAGATGAATTCCTAGAGAGAGAAAGTAGTGAGAGAAAGTAGAGAGGAGGAGAGGATTAACTTTTGGAATATTAGATTAGAAGTGAGAAAAGTGAACAACCAACCCTCCTAACATACTAGGAGGGTAGTATATATAGTCCACCCACATGCGGGCTTTAGTGGGCTATATATTGGGCCGGGCTTGTCCTTTGGACTTTAATTAGTTTAAATCCAAGCCCGTAAACCATGACTAATTAACTACCTATTACAACGTTCTAATAAGTGTTACAATAGAAACCTATGACCGAACATTCTTGTTTGACTCAATATTTTGAGGCTAACAATCTCCCCCAATGTGAGGTCATTCCTCTTCGATATTTGGAGTCCGATGGAGATATATGAATTTCGTCATAAATGAGTCTTGAACGTGTAATAGTAGTGTTGTTCCTTCATGCTGTGATCTTTGAGCCTTTGTCGTTGTCTTTCGACTTAGTCTTTTATCTTGAGATCCTCAAATCATTCTTGACTTGTCTTTGCCATCTTGCGATCTTGTGTCTTTATCCACATGCTCACACTATTAATTGTTGAATAAGTCTTTGGGCATGAACATGTGTTTTTTAATCTTTGACTATGCTGAGTACACCGTGACGCCACCTTCTCGAGACAAAACATGGACACGGACTGAATGGCTTTGACATTCGTCCTAAATCGGTAGCGTTTTACCTCCGGTCGGTGAAGACCGTTATACGATATTAAATACCGTACCTGTGATTAGGTAGATTCAATTAAGAATCTCCTTGACAGGGTTTCGCGGCTGTACTAGCCGTTCTCTTTGCTCGACCGTATCAAAGCAAGACTGCGAACATAAAGAGTGAATCAATCGGATGAATATCCGCTTGATTAAAGTCGTCAATTCAAATTCCTGGAACAAGTTTGATTCATTAAGAATCTTACCATTGTTGCTTTCCAGTTGACACAAGTTTGATTCATAAGAATCTCACAAGTCACCTACCGTAGCGCTGTTTGATGTTGACGCTAGAAGGATTTCCATTCGTCACTGTGAATATTAATGAATATCACTCTGAATGTTCTGGCAAGACCATAAAGATATTGCGTAGAAACCTGAAACGAGTTTGAATCAATTCAGAATCAAACCACTGTTGCTTTTCAGTTTTACATATGTTCAATTCATAAAGAATCTTACATATGACCTACCGCAGTGCTGTTTGATGTTAACACTGGAAGGATTTCCACTCATCATTGTGAATACTAAGTAGTATCGCTCTGAGTTTTCTAGCAATATCACAAGGATATAGCGTAGGACTCTCTTTATCTTCATCCGTGTGTCCTAACGAGATTTGATTGATCTCTTAGCTCTAGACTCAATTTGTGCACTTTTAGTGATCGGAGGCTGGAGCAGATGCCACCTATTCAATATCAACTATCTCGGAGTGAGAAAGTCAATAGAAGTCGTGTTGATCTCCGTGACAATAAAACAAACTTCTTTTGAGAGAAGCCTGAGTAGCTAGGAAAGGGTTGTGCTTCACATCACTGGGTCTATGATGATTGTCTTCATGATGTGTTGACCCGGTTTCTGCCTAAGTTGTATGGAGGGCTTCTTTCTTTACACCCTTTATCCTTACATTTCTTTTTCATTCTTCAACCCCTTCAATGCTTACCAAGACATCATTAATAGCACCTTGTTGTGATTGTTCCAGTGCTATCATCAGTACTTAGTCGGCATTCAGCTACGTTCACATTCTACTCCATCTTTCCTAAGGACTTCTAATCATCTATTGGATTGTCCCTTGGAAGATCCCTCCGGTTCTGGTTGGATCATAGGACTTAAACCAAACCACCCTTTTGACACCAATAACGTCGTGAATTAAAGATGTTGTGGGTATTTGATCGTAACGATGAAAACCACTTTAAATTCTAACAATAGTGTTTGAAAAACATTTAACACCTTGCTAGTTTTTTTTTCCAGAAATGCTCCCCCTTCACATGTGCATCGATAATCGAAAGTGTTTTGCACATGTAGGTAAGAGATAAAGTGCTTGAGTCTTATATAAGATCACATTTTAATCACATTTTCTCCCCTATCTCTAATATATAAAATCTTTTGATATTAGAGATACCAAATTTGATTAAAATATATTTTGAAAAATAGTCTTGAAAATCTTCGGGAGAAAGATGTGTTAATCTTTTGCATGAAGTTGAATTGCTCCCCCTAAAAAACTGATCCAATGGAATTGTCATTATGAGGATTTGATCCACATTAAACTTTTGAGGATAGGAGGTGTTGAAAACACAATTTTTAAAAGATTTTGAATATCATTGAGAAATTCTTGAAAAAATTGTGTTCAAGGCTTTTTGAAAAAATCAATTCTTTTTGACGGAAAGGTTTTTCTAAAGCATAAACTTGAGTTCATAAACTTTGAATGTCGTGACGAATCCACTCAAGTGTAATAAGATTCAACTTCTTTTGCTAAGGGTAAGAGTACAAAAGCGTACACTCCCCCGTGAATTTAGATCCGGGTTGCAATCTGAAAGTGATTACAAGCCATTGTGTTGAGCTCAAAACGTGGAATGTTTTGTGACAAGCTCAACCCAAGATAGATTGCTCTACCCGTTTTTTGTAAATATTTTCCAAAATAGACAATTTCCTTTTAAAAAAATAGAAATGACATGTTTTGAAGAATATTTACAACTTTTATTCGAGCTTTATGTACACACCCGTGTCGTTATTGAGCGACATTTCTAGGTACGTCCATATTATCGATACTGAAAGACATGTCGAGAAGAATATTTTTGGATTATCAAAGATTTTTTTAATTTTGTATTTTGCTTTTTGATTAATATTTACAGGTAGATGTTTGATAGATGAATCAAGCAGGCTTCTTTGCCAGAATCTCTAGTTCTGCTGGAGTCAAACATCTCATACCAATTTGCCTAACTAGATACGCAAACCTCTCTTTCGAAAGAGCTTTTGTAAACAAGTCAGCTAATTGGTAATCAGTTCCAACAAAGTATAATTCAACAATACCCTTTTCAACTTGTTCCTTAATGAAGTGATATCTGACATCAATGTGCTTCGTGCGGGAATGTTGTACCGGATTGCAGGAGATGGATATGGCCGAGTTTGAGTCACAGTACATAGGTACTTTATCAAAGTGGAAGCCATAATCCGTGAGTTGTGTTCTCATCCAAAGAACTTGAGCACAACACGCAGATAGAGACACATACTTCGCTTCGGCTGATGAAAGTGACGTGCAATCCTGCTTCTTGGAAGACCATCCCACAAGCTTGTCTTGACCTAGAAATTGTGCACCACCAGAAGTACTTTTACGTGTATCAAGACACCCTGCATGATCAGAATCTGAATAGGCCGTTAGAAAGAAACCGGTTTCCCTCGGATACCAGAGTCCCATGTGAATGGTATTCTTAAGGTACCGAAAGATCCGTTTAACCTCCTTGAGGTGCTTTTTAGTGGGTCGTGCTTGATATCGTGCACAATAGCATGTAGCATGATGTATATCTGGTCTGCTTGCTGTCAAGTACATGAGGGACCCGATCATGGAACGATATCTCGTTTGATCTATGGGTAATCCCTCCAAGTCAGCATCTAGGGATGTGGTTGATAATGGTGTCCCAACGGGGTCACATGATGTCATACCTTGCTTTGTGATTATCTCTTGACAATACTTAGCTTGGTTAATGAAGATACCACTCGGGGATTGGTTAACTTGAATTCCTAGGAAGAATTTTAGTTCGCCCATCATAGACATTTCATATCTGCTGTGCATTACTTTTTCAAACCATTTTGAAAGTTTTGGGTTTGTAGACCCGAAAATAATGTCATCAACATAAATTTGCACAAGCAAAATGTCATCCCCATATTTATAAGTGAACAAAGTTAAATCAATGGAACCTTTGAGAAACCTTTGGAGACCAGAAATTTCGAGAGCTCGTCGTACCACGCCCTTGGAGCTTGCTTGAGTCCATATAGTGCTTTGTGGAGACGATACACCTTGTCAGGATAATGAGGATTGACGAATCCTTCCGGCTGCGTGACATAAACTTCTTCCTTCAAAGGACCGTTAAGAAACGCCGTCTTTACGTCCATTTGATAGACAATGAATCCCTTATGTGCAGCATAAGCAAGAAAAATCTTGACCGCTTCCATTCGAGCTATTGGTGCAAATGATTCTTCAAAATCAATACCCTCTTTCTGTCCATACACTTTAGCCACTAGCCTAGATTTATTCTTGATGATCGTGTTCTCTTCATCCATCTTGTTTTTCCAGATCCATCGAAGATTTAATGGTGTTACATCGTATGGTCTGTCAACAAGTTCCCAGACTTTAAGTCTTTCAAACTGTTGAAGTTCATCCGTCATCGATTCAATCCAAGCATGATCAGCTAATGCTTCTTTGATGTTTTTCGGTTCAGCTGAACTCACGGCGAGTGCGAACATACAAACATCGGCATCGGTGTTAAGCTGTCGTCTTGTGCGAACAGGCTGTGAAGGGTTTCCAATGACATGAACCAAAGGATGATCTCGGGTCCAATGATGTGTTGAAGGATGTCGTTGGTTGAACGTGTGCATATTTGACGGATCAACATGGCGAGTAGAAGACTCTCCAGTTTCGTGTACCGGTGTACCGAATGGGTTGATAAATTCGTCTTCGTCAGATAATGCATTGTCTGCTTGATTTGTGTTCTCTAGAGCAATGACAGTAGTTGTGGATGTTGTAGGATCGATTGTTGAAGTGATATTCTGAGGAGGTAAATCTGCAGTAACCCGTGTTGAAGTAGATGAAGTTGTATCCATTTGTTGACGATGATCGGTATCATCATTCATATCATGAGTGACAGCGGAAGACTTCGATACAACTTGTTTCTCCCCCGTGAAATCTTCATCATACATTGGTTCATATAACATTTCCAACTCTTCAATTCTCGAGTCGACTGTCATATCAGCTCTAGGAACATTTTCTAGAACCAGCGTTGAACTTGACGGTTCATTGTTGTGGTCTTGAGTTCCGAGTTCCGTGCGGTTGTGAACGAAAGTCGTTTGTCGTTGTGGATCGGGACTTAAACTGTTTTGTTCAAGTGCCATGTCTTGTAATTCATCAAACGGATGTGAATAGTCTCGACTATCAATTTTGTTCTATTGTTGTACACTCTATATCCCTTAGACTGAGTTGCATATCCCATAAGAATACATGCATCACCTTTTTCTTTCATCTTATCCAAATTTTCAACATCTCGAATGATGTAACAAGTACATCCAAAAACATGAAGGTGTTTGAGTGAAGGTTTTCGATCATGAATTATGTGATATGGTGTCTTTTCGTGTCTTGGGATAATTAAGGATCGGTTTTGTGTGTAGCATGCGGTTGACACGGCTTCGGCCCAAAAATATAGTGGAAGTTTTGAAGCGGATAATAATGTTCGAGCAGCTTCAACCAAAGTACGGTTTCGTCTTTCAACAACGCCGTTTTGTTCGGGTGTTCGAGCAATAGATGTTTCATGTTCAATTCCTTCGGCTTCAAAATACGTTCTTAGATTTGAATTCAAAAATTATGTACCTCTGTCAGTACAAACCACTTTAACTTGAGTTTGAAGACCACGTTGTATCAGTTTAAGAAAGCTGATGAGAACTTCAGGTGTTTCATCCTTGGACCTCAAGAAGTGAGTCCATGTGTACCTTGAGTAATCATCGACAATTACCAGAATATATTTCTTTCCATTGATACTCTGAACATGCATTGGACCACACAGATCCATGTGAAGAAGATCTAACCGTCCTTTAGAGCTTGGTGTGGTCTTTGTTTTGAAGCTGCTTCGTTTGGCTTTACAAAGTTCACAAGAAGAACAAAGATGATCTTTGATGAAATTCAAACTTGGAAGGCCTCTCACAATATCTTTCTTGGAAAGCAAGTTGATGGTATCAAATTTGAGATGAGAAAGACGTTGATGCCATAACCATGCCTGAGTCGTTGAAGCTTTAGCCATGAAGCAAATTGGAGTTGATGAAGTTGTGTCTTGAAGTGAAATTGTGTAAAGATCAGTACCCCGCGTACCGGTAAGTAAGTCATTTCCATCATAATCACGAACAAAACATGTCTTCTTTCTGAAAGCAACTTCCAAATCCGCATCACAGAATTGACCAACCGAGAAAAGATTGTGATTGAGCCCTTCGACGTAGTATACCCTTTTGATCGTGATATTCCCCTGAACCAAATCTCCATATCCTAGGATCGGTGCAAATTGATCATTTCTGAATCGGACCGTACCCAGGAACTTCTCCACGAAGTTAATTAGAAGCTTGAGATTCCCCGTCATGTGCTTCGTGCATCCACAGTCCAGTATGAAGAGAATTATTTGTATCACCTGCAGAAGAGTTAGAACACGATGGAGCATTTGCTAAATTGGATACCACAGTAGTTGTGATAGTAAAATCATTAGTGTCCTTATCAACATTTAAAGGAAAACTAACTCTCGTTTTCACATTTTCTGTCCTAACTTTAGGCATCCATTTATATCCAGGAGGACATTGATTAGCAAACCAACATTTCCAAGACTTACTGGCAGACTCATATAATTCCTTAATTTTGCTTCTAGGATTCTTAGTGGTGGAGTCAGATGCATTACTTTTCTCAGTGGGGGTTGCACCAGAATGGTTCACTTTGCGTTTGGGTTTACTAGCTCTAATAGGTATTGCAACTTGCTTCTTAGTTCTAGTATCTACGCCTTTGACTTTATTTATAGCACACATAGAATGATTAGCATTAGCACACTTTCCACATTTGACACAAACAAACTTCACATTCATAGCATTTAAATCATTCATAGCATTCAAATCGTCATTACATGCGATTACAGACTTTTTATTCTTAAAAACGTTCAAATTCCTAGGGTGTTCTTCTACTTCCTGCATCTCCTATTGATTCTTGTGTTTCCAGACCTTATCATTCACTTGAGTGAGCTTAAGCTGAGGCCGGCTAACACTAGTAGTGGAAACTATTCCTGTAGTAGAAGACACACGAATATTAGTGTTTCTATAAGTTTGAGGCGATTAAGTAACTTTGTTTGTGGGCTTAGTGGGCATTCTATACATCCTTGGTTTAATCACATTATTGTGCTTAACGCTTGGTGCTATAGGATTCCGTATGGGTTGAGCTTGTGGTAACCTTTCCTTTCCATCCATATTGGGGGCAAACACAGATTTTGCAAACGAGGAATTAGATAAAGTAGATGGTTTTCCCAAGATAGAGGATCTATTCTCTTTAGAGGCATTGGGTTGTCTAACAACATTTTTCTTAATGCTAGGTTCCACAATTTTCCCACCCATTTTAGCAATGAGTTTCTGCAACTCTGCTATCGCTTTGTCCCTGTCTTGTAACTGAGCTTTCAACCCTTTAATTTCCAAATTCTGTTCATTCATTTCTCGAAATGTTTGGGAAAGTTTTTCTTGCAATTTATTATCGTGTGAAAAACTACCAACGTCTTTTTGCAAAGCAAGTTCAAGTGAATGACAATGTTTTTGAAGGAAATTATTTTTGTGTTGAAGTAACTCAAAAGCCTTTTTGTCAACATTTTCTTTACGTTTCGAAAGCTCAATTTCAAGACGTTCACATTCTTTGCTTTTATCAAGATATTGGCATGCAACTTCAGAATATTCATCAATATCAACACAAGATGTAAAATAAGCACACATAACATCGTTAGAAACACATTCTTGCAATAGTAAATCATATTCATCTGAAAAATCAGTCTTCTCCATTTGAAGATCTTCAATGTGTTTCTCAAGAGATTCAACATATTTTAAATCATCATACATTTCAGTCCGAATGAACTCCTCAAGTTGAAGAACAGTTTCTTTAATCAACGCCGTGTTAGGAATTAAGAGTTTTTTCACAAGCAAGGTAATATCTTGAGGAATCGGACGTGTCCACTCAGCATTTTCACGTTTTGCCCAGTCTCTTTCAACAATAGATTTAACATTATCTATGTGGTGTTTAAGAATACCTAATGTTTTCCTACTCTTGCTTTTAGATTCATCTAGAGGGAGGTAGTTTATGTATTTGTAAACATTAGATTTCTTAGGGGAAAATGCTTTCTTCCATTGAATTCTCTTTTGTTTGCATTCTAGGAACACTTCCTCACGAGTTTTCTGGGTTTGTTTGTTGAACAGGCCATAAAGAATATTCTCATAAGCATAATTATATGGTTTCACAAACTCCTTATTAACAAGTGGTTGACTATCAGCATCCCAAAGGGCAGTCTCTTTACTATTGGCACTAACAGGCATGCAATCAAGATCTGTCCTTTCAGTCTCATCAAGATAAAGATGCGGGTTCGCAGATTGAGCTTTGGCAAGGTACTCAGGACTTGCAAAGCTAGCTTGACCCTTAAACATCGAAGGAGGTGCCAACATTCTCACAGATTGAATAGAATCATGCGTTTTATAAATAACGTTCTTCAAAAATTCGACTTGTGCTTCTAATTTCGTTACCTTTTCAGTTTCTTTATCATATCTACTTTTGAAGTCTTGTTTTAACGCATCTACCTCTTGTTTCTTATCCTCAAGAATTTTAGCAGAATCTGTAGTGGTCATAGAGAGCTTTTGTTCAAGTTCATTAACTTTGGTATTGGCAAGGTACGTTTTTTGACGTTCATCCATTAAGAAACATTATATTGACGCTTCTCTTTGGCTAATAACTCAAGAGTGGTATTATATTTGTTTTCAAAATCGTCCTTTTGACTTTTTATCGCACTTCCCTTGTACCCCTCAAGCTCTTTGGTTTTCTGAAGGAGCTCATCTCTATAGCTTTCAGTGATCTCAGTAGATTTGATAAGAGCAGCTTTGCATTCTTCAAAACTTTGAGTGAGCGTAGCGTTTGCCTTCTTTAATTGCTTTTGACTCTTTTTATTTTCAGTAACATCTTTTTGTAAAGTAGCAATTAAATTAGCAAGCGCAATACGTTCCTCTTCATCATATTCATTTGCATGTTGATCATCCTCAGACTCATTATTGCACATGTCTGATGAATCGGGTGTGGTATTACTATCAACCGTTTCCATCATACACGTGTCATTAATGGCATTGGGTAGATCACTATGCTCAGGAATATCACCAAACACATTATATTCATCAGTAGTATGTACCTTATCGATTGGCTCAGTGTCAAAGATAGGGCCATTGTCATCTTCAGTGACTTTGAGAACTTCTTCAACCTTTGCCATGTACGAGTAATGTGCATCAAGCTCTTGATAAGAATCTTCATCATCAGTATCATCAAGCATTTCTCCTTCCTCAGCTGACAATTTAACCCCTGCTTCCATCTTCTTGCATAGCAACATCTTTTCCTTGTCATAGCTGGAGTCTCTAACCCTTTTCGGCTTCCTGCATTCCTTTGCCATATGCCCATAACCTTGGCAATTAAAACATTGAATCCCACTCTGCTGAACCACTTGACTTCCAACCGTTTCCCTATTCCCAGTAGCAACAGCAATCCTCTGAGTATCATACTTTGCATTTTGTCGATCATATCTTGCAGAACCCTCAACATGCGTTGGATTATGTCGATCATACCTAGAAGGACTTTCACCACGTCGACGTGTGTCATACCTTGGAGGACTCTCAACATATTGGTTCTTGGTGTTAGATGATGTGCGAAGATTGTTGTTGGTAGGTTTATAGATTTTCTTGTAAGTCTTCATTATGAAAGCAATTTGTTGTTCATCTCGCGATTCTTTTGAGCTTGGTCTTCATCACTATCTTTTTCAGATGATGACTCAGATGGTGGTGATGGTGCTCTTGGCACTTTACCTTGAGATATTGTGGATGATGAAGACTTAGATGATGTGGAAGATCGTGGTGAAGATGATGTAGTGGAATATGACTTAGGAGCACGAGAGTTATGACCTTGAACATGTTGAGTTGTAGTCACTAAAGCAAGTGGATTAGCCGTCTTGGCAATACGTTCAGCTCGAATCTTATTTGCTTCATTCTGAAATTGCTTCAAGATATCAAAAAGTCGATGATATGATACCTCGTCTAGCTTTTCTTGTTGTTTCACCAAAGTGACGAACCGTGTCCACTCGGGTTGAAGTTGTTGACGAAATTGAACATTGACTTGCATGGTGGAGACTTGCAGATTATTTCTTGTCATGTCATTCATCATCTTATAAAACCTGGAGTAGTAAGAGTCAATTGATTCTCCATCCCTTGCCAAAATTCCAAAACAAGTTTGTTTTGACATCTTGTTTGTTGAGTGATTCTCCTTGTTGCAAGCGTTCAATAGCAGTCCACATTTCATGTGTTGTCGGGCATGCATCAGCCGTGGAGTAAATATCATCTCCAATCCCACTTAAAACCATATAGATGGCTTCCTTCTCCGCATCATGCCAAGCACAATTTTCAGGTGTGAGATCAGCTCTTGTTTCATCACGTTCACTGGCAGGTATTGGATCAGTAGTATCTGTGGCTGCTCTTGGAGGAATTGAGATCTTCTTGAATATATATGGTCCATGAGTAATACATTTCCTCAAGGCATCACCATTAGGTCTTGTGTCAAGGTATCGTATGAAACGTGATTGCCATTGAGCATACCGACCAGATACAAGCATTGGTGGTCTCTCTTTGTTACCCGCCACCATTATGTTGTTGTTCGTCACACGATATTCGGCAGTAGAATCCATCTCAATATTCTCTGAAATGATGAAGTGAATATGGATCTTAAGTAAATTTGTTGTGTTTGTTGTTGTGGTTTAAATTCCGAAAATTGCAATTTTTCTCCAGTCCGACAATAAATTCTCCAGTCCGACAAAACGGTAGACCAAAAAATTTTGTAATCGCCAAAATTTGAAATCGAGCTAGAAATGTCCTAAAACTAGTATGGAAAAAATTTGAATTTACTTGACGAAAAAAGCTGGTCGGAATGATGATCGGAAAAGTCTAGATGGTGGCTAAGTCTAAAAAATACTCAAACAAAATTTAGCTAAACATGTCATCGGAAAGAGCTCTAATCGGAATAACCTTGTCGGAATGACCTAATCGGAATACCCAAATCGGAATGTCCTAATCGGAATACCCAATCGGAATACACTTGTCGGAATGTCCTAATCGGAATGCAATCGGAATACCTTGTCGGAATGATGTCGGAAAGGCCTTGTCGGAATACAATCGGAATACCTTGTCGGAATAATGTCGAAAAGACCTTGTCGGAATACCAAATCGGAATGCAATCGGAATATTTTTAGTCCAGTCGGAATGATGATCGGAAAAGCTGGTCGGAATGATTAAACCCTTTTCCGATGCGAGTGATCGGAATCACTAATCCCTTTTCCGATTGCACTGATCGGAATAATAGCACTGTTACGAGATTTTGAGGTAAAAAAATGATATTTTCGACAAGAAATCCGTGATTTGAACCAACCAAATGCGACCAAATCCCTACCACAGCTATGTAGAAGATTTATATCAAGATTTAGAGCATAGAAAACACAAAAAAAAATCTTGAATTCGAGATGATTATAAGAGAAAATCACACGAACCAAGTAAAATCAACAACGAATCACAAAACTACCCCATGGCGATTGATACCAAATGTTGTCCCATATATTTGTGATGATTAAGCAATGAAGAAAGAAAGAAAATAGATGAAGAAGAGATGAATTCCTAGAGAGAGAAAGTAGTGAGAGAAAGTAGAGAGGAGGAGAGGATTAACTTTTGGAATATTAGATTAGAAGTGAGAAAAGTGAACAACCAACCCTCCTAAAATGCTAGGAGGGTAGTATATATAGTCCACCCACATGCGGGCTTTAGTGGGCTATATATTGGGTCGGGCTTGTCTTTTGGACTTTAATTAGTTTAAATCCAAGCCCGTAAACCACGACTAATTAACTACCTATTACAACGTTCTAATAAGTGTTACAATAGAAACCTATGACCGAACATTCTTGTTTGACTCAATATTTTGAGGCTAACAATGAGCATTACATGCAAATCATTAACTGTCTTCCCCGCGCAATGCATATTAAAGTTCCTAACGAAATCATTGAAGTCCTTATTAAGGGACCTATTGATTAGGTTAATCACCATATCATTGTAATAGGGTTTACCAAGTGCGATGAGCTGTTCCATGTAACCCTTCATCTCTAGATAGTGTACACTTACAGGTTTCCAAGGGGCTTGCTTACAACTGTGCAAAGCATCTACCTTCTCAAACATCGCCTTGAGCTCTGCAAGCATTAGGTTTTGAGAAAATAGTTCAAACTTTCTTTGTAAGAAATGAGCCATTTTTCCGAGCATTAAGCAAGCCACATCATTGTGCTTCTTAACCTCTGCGTCATAATTTAGTCTTTCAACTGGAGTAGCATTAGGGCCAAGGGGCGTAGGAAACGCCCTTCTCAAGTAATCAGAAGTACCCGCTACTCTCAAGACAATTCTCAGTGAGCGGTACCAATCATTGAAGTTTGGGCCAGTTAGTTCTTGAGGTTCAAGATAAGTCTTGAAGGCAGAACCCAAAGTGTTGTTATTCGGTTGAGCCATTTCTACGTAAATAAGTTCAAAATATTAGTATTTTCGATAATACCATTCAAGATAATAAAATTACCCCGGTAATAAAAAACTATAGTATTTTCCTTGAAACTAGAATCCACATTGACATAAACTTATCACATCAGTTGATTTGCTAGTGATAAATGTATTCAACATGGTAACTTGTCGAACAATAATTGACAAACAAATTTACAATTTCTAGATATTTTTAGGGATTTACATTGCCACAAGTCATTTTGCATTGTAATCATGTTTCATCCTTACTTTATGCCTTAAGTTTCCAGATCTCACTGAGAAACTTAATTAAATCAACTAAACTAAAGAACGTAAAACATTCATGCGAATTCTCATTTTATGAACGTTTTTTTCCATCACAACATCGTCCAGAATCTTATATGACGACAATTGTAACTTCAAGTGTTCGTCAATTAGATGGCATATGACTTAAATTTTAGGGTATAAATTTTTTATGTCAAAATCATGTATGGAGAAGCATGCATACATCTTCATAGCATAAGTTTAATAAAACATTTAATAAACCTTTTGGTGAGTCTAAAATTTCGCCATATATTGCAAGTTGAGGTATTGGTTAAACCAATTAAAGATTTTACCCACAATAATTCACAATTTTTTCGTTCCTAGAACTTGGCTAAAACACAAAGAAATAACCTTATTCATTGTGTTTCAAATGTGAATTTGCGGCAAATCAACCTTAAGATATAATGCAAATGATAATCGTAGGTAATTTCAATTTGACGCACAGGCGAGCCGGGAATTCGGTCAGCGACTAATGGCATAACACCTCCTTCCTTAACCGGGTACATGACCAGCGGTGCGTTAAACCCACTTTATAGTTTGTCAAAATGAGTAGGCCGTTAAATTATCATTGCAAATTATCAATCACCACAATTCTATGTAATTTAGATCTCAAACAATTCATTAATTTTTATATGATTTAGTCCATATTAAATTTTCTTGGAAAAAAATTACCCTTATTTACAACATACAATTAATATAAAACGTATGAAAACAAGTAGGTACAAAAAAAAACTAAATCAAATAGCCACATGCATAACAATTTATTCAAAGAACATCAAATCAAGGGTTTTATAAACATATAAAAGTCTTCCCTAATTTTAAAACTTTGAATCAAATAAAGCAAATAGCATATAAAATCATATGATCCGTAAAAAAAACATGTATGTTCGTCACGGATCTCCCACATAATCTTAACAATTAAATCTCTCTACGGATTGTAACCATACATGACATAACGATTAATTCATGCAAACATCTAAAGATTAACAACATGCGATTTTTAGGGTTTCAAAAAAAAATTATTAAAAAATTCGGCTAGGCCGTTTTATATAAAAAACAAAAAATCCTAATTTTTTTGTGAAAACATAAAAAACATGTAGTTTTTAACTCAAATCATAATTAGTTAAAAAAAACTTTATATCGCGATAATTATAACATGTCAAAACGGCTCTCAATGCCACTGAGGGTTTATAAAGTTTATAATAATTATACAAAACCCTAAATAAGATCAAATCAGACATAGCGGAAGTGATTTAACAAGATCATAATTAATAACACATTCATAATTAATCGAGTTAGGGTTACATACCTTTTAGCTAGAGAAAATCCACAAGAACACCAATTAGGGTTTATGACGAATAATGCCAAGATATAGTTTAAAGCAAAACTATATTACGCTCTTGTACACACGTAATGCAATGGGTTAATCGTGAGTCTAGCACGTATAAACCCTCACGATTAACCGGAGCTTAAAAACTTGTGAAATATCTACCCAACAACCCTAGAGAGGGGCTAGGAATAGATTCAAGAAACCGAAACCAAAGGTTAAAAAGAACCCTAAAAAGGGTGTTTGTCTTTAACTTTGATCGTAGGAAAAGAGAGAAAGAGAATGGGGTGAAGAATTATGAGAGTAGGGGGTGTGTTTATATAGGCTAACAAATCTTGAAGCCCAGCTATAAACCAAATTAGGAAGGAAATCTCCTTCCCCTTTGCCTCTAACCGACGGTCAACACCCCTTCCAGGGGTGTTCCGGACTCTTCTTTTCTCTTCTAATTTATTCCACAACGTTAGTTTAATACTTAACTCTTATTATTTAACGACCGTTAAGTTAAAGCTTGGTTTAATTTAATAAATATAATAAATACATTTATTAAATAAATTAACCGTTTACGTATTGTGTGCAATCCCGAGTTCGATCATAACACACGACTATTAATTTTATGTCCATAAACTTTCACAAATGACCTGGTGATAAGGTCTATGACTTTCAAACATGAGATTAAGGGTTCAAATCCCATTAGATGTGTGTGTATTTGAAAGTGATTACAAAAGTTCCTACGACTACGAGCTATCTGAAAAAGTAGTTACTCTGTGATTGGTCGACTTGCAATATGAAATCAGAAATGCAAATATTATCCCAAAAAAAGTCTCGATTGTACTACAACTTCATCTTCAACTCCAATTTCAGTAGTACCTAATTTAGTTAAGATTCATAATATTAAACCATTTAATATGTGGTACCACAAAATCATTTAGGAAACATAGTGGTCCATATTTGATATTTGTATGGGCCGATCACTTTCTGCCAAAGTACATATTCTAGAGCTAGTGCTTTTAAAATGCATGTTACATAAATTTGGTATGTCATGTAATAAGTTTCATGAAATGTACTTTTAAGTAAAAAAGGTCCAATTCTTAATCATCATGGTTCTACTCGATTCTTTATAATTACGTGAACAATACAAAATGTACATTTTTATGGCCAAAAGCTACTAAGATTTGGTCGTATACGTCGAGTCCACTGTGAACCAAGCTGTACTAAGCAATGAGAGACGATGTAGCGGTACTACCGGAGCCGTCAAGGACCGAAAGTATTAAAAGATGACCGGTCTTTTGTTCTAGAGGTTTTGAAATAAAACTAAAGTCCTGTCACGTTTGATGATCAAGAATATTATATGTATCCAAATGGTCAATACGGAGATTTTTTAGTTGATGAAGAATGACTATTTTTACTATCTTATAAAGGATTTATTTTTTTGGTTAAAACGTTGAAAACATAAAATGGTTAAAAATGTGTGGGCCTACTAAAAAGACAAAACTTATATACTTTATAAAACTTTTATCCCAATTGTTGAAAAATTAATTTTTTTTAACATTTCATTTAAACAAAAAAAATATTACAACTTCAATATAAATCTTAAAGGTTTCACCATACGACTCATTCTGAAAATTAAAAGAGGTCCAGTTTAAAAATTATCTTAAAGCCAGATTTATGAATCGATTTACATGTTAAGAACTCATGGAATGTTATGAACGTTTTCATTTTTATTTTAAAAAATTCACTTTAAATTTTAAGAAACATTTATTACAAAACGAGTCATTACGTCAATTATCCGCCGCTAAATAGTCCGCCGCTATGCGCGGGTACTCGTCTATAATAGACTAAATTGCAAAAATCGTCTATGTTGTTGGTCAAATCGTATGTTTCGTCTTTGCACTTGCGCAAGTGACGTACTTGTGTAGAAAGTTTTTCCGTCTTTAACTTAACTGAAATGATTAAAATACCCGTATATTATCTTATATGATTTTTTTATTTACAAATATATTTTAGTCATTTCAGTTTAGTTAATAACGAAATCGGATGCAATGTTAATGAACAATGACTATAATAGAGTAAATTGCAAAAATCGTCCATGTAGTTTGACCAATTAGTATGTTTTGTCATTCCGTCTTTGTAGTTGTGGAAGCGATGTACATTGGCAGAAACCTTGAGTTTGATTTCGAACTTATAAGTAAACTGAAATGATTAAATTACCTCTATATTTTTCTTTATGAATTTTTTATTTACAAATCTATATATATACTACTTATTAAAAAAAACTACTATTAACAGAAATGTCGAAAAATCAACTTACATGTAATAATGCATAATGTACAACTATATAAACATACTAGCTCCGTCTCATAATTATATTCTAGTGTTGATTTTTTCGGTCTTAATTTTATAACTTCGACTTTGAATATCTTTGTTTGTGTTATATGATACTTGATGAAAATTATCTAATGATATATTTAAAATTCAATCCATTTATATATTTTACGCCAAGTATCATATAACACAAACTAATATATTTAAAGTCAAACTTTCAAAATTAAAACTGAAAAAGTCAACATTAAACTATAATTATGGAACGAATATAGTAATTTGAAATCAATTAAAACATAAAAACATAATTCAATACACATATTAAAAACTCCAATTAATATATAGTAATTAATATACATTTGATAATAAAAATAGTTAATATATTATTAATACATCATATTACTTACAAATACAATTATATATGTACATTTTATAATATTTAAAAACATATATAGCTACAAAATCATATATATGTTGTATCTCTAAAAAATGATAGTGTACATAGTTTTGAAAACGAACCGGATTAACGGGTTTAACTGGAGACCGAAGTCACAACCGGTTTGGCTAAGAAAAAAAATCCGCCATAATACAAACCAAAGAGGCCCTATCGAAACTGATAAAAAGAGCCCTATTACATAAATATATACTATATTTTATATACTACTTATAAAAAAGATTGTACTCTCTCCAAAATTTAAAATAATACGCCTATTTAATACATAAATAAATTTATAAAGTTTTATTGTTGTACAAGTTTGTAACAAAAGGTTATAAGGGTGTAAGAATTTAAATTTTGGAAAAAGAGTGCAATATCTTTTATAAAGAGTACATATTTATGTGCCGTTAAAAATAATACGTATTTATGTAATGGGGTTGTTTTTATCGGTTTCGATGTGGCCTCTTCGGTTCGTATTCAGACGGCTTTTTGGTTAGCCGTACCGTTGAGACTCCGGTTCGCAATTGACCCCGTTGGTTCGGTTCGATTTCAAACCTATGTACATCATTATTTTAGGTAGAAAACATACGTACGATTTTGTAGATATATGCTTTTAATTGGTGTAAAATGTGTGTATATATATATATATATATATATATATATATATATAGTGTAACTTTATTTACAGAACCCATATTAGTGACAGAACTTGCAGAACCATTATTTTTACTACTAATAATGCATAAAGTATACCATATTAATGCAAGATGGCATAACTGAAAATATCTACAAAATAGTTTATTAAAAGAAATTAAATAAAGGGTAAAACAGGTATTTGACTCTTGATAAAGATAACATCACTAATAAAACCAGTACAAAGTCAAATGTAATTTGCATTCTCCAAAAATCCTAGAAACCTCCGCTCCACATATATTTTGTAGCTTTTTTGATCCAAAAGAAAAATTATCCATTATTCCTCTACATCACTTCTGGTATGTTGTTAATGATGATGGGTTTGGCATAATGATTTCAATTAATTATTTTATGATCTTGTAAGTTATCATTATCTTGATTTGTTTTTTAGATCTGCTTGTTAGTTGACAGTTCGAAGGTGATGGGGAAGAGTGACTCGGAGTGACTCGGAGGGGGGGTTCACGAAGGCGAGTGGTGATGCGATGAACAGTTTTGTGTCTTGATAGACGGATGGAGGTGTCGACGATGATGAGGCGGCAGATGCGTGCGGTGGTTATTATGCAACCGGTTTGATGGAGGTGAGTACTGTTACGGTTAATGGTGATGTTTTTTACGGACGATGGTGAGGCGGCGGCAACATCGAGCGAAACAAAAAGGTAAGAAGTTAAATTGATTTGTAATTAATTATAGCTTATTTTTCTCGGAACTGATTTCAACAAGTAATATGACTATTTTTATGAAACTTATTTATTTTCCAAACTGACCTCAAGATATATCTTTTATAATCAGTTAAAAGTTCAAAATTATATCTTGTTTTAATATGAAACATGTATGATTCTTGTGTGTGTCATTTTATAAAAAAAGTGGTATCTAAAACATATATGAAACATCTATGTTATTAACTCTAACATGTACATTTTTATCTAAAAATGTTATCTTTTATGATTTAATCATAAGACGTCACAAGGGTTATCAGTGATATTGGATATCTTCATTGCTTTGATCCTACGGTTGAACTTGGTGTTAAGGATCAGATGGCACACCATTGATATGTTTGGCGTAAGTAACATTTCATGTAGACTATCATATTGTTAAAAATATTCGTTGTCTGCAAACATATACGTTTTCTGCAAACATATACGTTTTCTGCAAACATATACGTTTTCTGCAAAAGTGATGGACTCAAATGCATGTACATGTACGTTTTCTACAAATATGTACGTTTGCTGCAAACATGAACGTTTTCTGCAAACATGAACGTTTCTGCAAACATGAACGTTTTCTGCAAACATGTACGTTTTCGGCAAACATGTACGTTTTCTGCAAACATATACGTTTTCGTGCAAACATATACGTTTTCTGCAAACATATACGTTTTCTGCAAACATAGACGTTCTATGCAAACATATATGTTTCTACCATGATTTTGTGCAATAATTTTTTTTAATTTATTGTTTCAGGTTAATGAAGATGATGATATTATTGAAGAAGTCGATGAACACAAATATACATGAAGATTATTTGATTTTTTTGGAGATATTATAGTTTCATGTGTTTTCTGTAGTTTGTAATTATTTGGAATGTAACTTATAACTACATGAATCTTATTTATTATTTCATAAACATTTATGTTCTTTGATTTGTGTTTCAAATTTTCAAAAAACTAATGGTTACATAAAATATTCGTAGATTGATATGAAAATGTAAACAATTACTACTAGAAAGATATCTAAGTTCATGGTTTTTAAAAAACATACATGTTCGTAAGTTTACGCTTTTTGAAAAACATGCATGCACCTTATCCTTATTCAAGAATGCATTCTGGAAAAAAAAGTAAAAAAATTCCAGATCCTATTATGGGTTTTTCAAAACGAAATTTAATAGAAAATACATAAAAAACTAAATAAAAATGGTCTCTTACCATTATACCCTTTAAGGTAAAATCAAAATATTTAATATCAAAAAAATCTAATTGGTTGAATAGAGTTCTGCAAGTTCTGTCACTAAGATTGGTTCTGTGAATAAAGCTCCCCTATATATATATATATATATATATATATATATATATATATATATATATATATATATATATATATATATAGATTTGCGTTCATGTAAGAACCTAACTTAAAATAAAAACCGTAGGAACCAACAAAAGTGTGCCATGTGGCGGTCTTAACTAAAATAAAACAAAACTGATTTATATAATATTCAAGGGTAATCTAGGTATTTATAAACTCTTAACTATATGTACTCGTATCTCTCTCATTTTCTAAACTGACACCATCACCAAACTTTCATTTGTAAATATCATCATTTTATGAGTGTCCATCCTCATCGCACCGTCCTCTTTTATCTTCGATAATTTACATGGAAAAGACACTAACTGAGTCATCTTCTTGTTTGTTGGGCCTAAACTGTCGCTATCTACTTACTTTCCATTCATAATTTTGAAGTTGCCTATAAAATGTAGTAACCATTTTCAATCGAGTTGTTTTGGCTCGTGATAGGTCAATTTGTTTAGGCTCCAAAAGAGTATCGAAACTTTAGTCGCTTGATCTGATTTCTCCAGCGACACACCTCGTATACCGATTAACACTTCCGGCAAGTTTACACTTTTTCTAGCACCGTGGTTACAACCGGTTCCCAAAGCCATTGCAAACGGTTTTCATCATTGTTAATATATTTGTTCATTGAATTGTAAGTTTAATGCTTCAATTATCAAATGAAACAATAGATCTTTAACTAACTATGATGAATTGAGTCAACATCGGTAGGTAGTTCCGAAGTTGGAATGTAGTATGTAATGTAGCTACTTTTGTTAATGTCAAATTTGAATATTTGTCCTTTATCTTTTATCAATGGGATAATGATTTTATTTTAGATGATGGGTCGTGTATTTGTATAAATATAGTTTGTAATTTTGCATCGCCATTCGCCATATTTCCATAGCAACATTTGCGAATTTAGGGCATGTTTGGTAGAGAGCAATGAAATGAGAGAAATGGAGTTGGGTTTATTTCTTTTGTTTGGTACGGAGAAATGAAAAAAGTGGAGAATTGAAGAGAAATTAGTGGAGAGTTGGAGAGAGTTTGATAGTATTATTTGTTAGAGTTTATTTCTGTTGTTTTTTTAGAGAATTGAGAGAAATGGATTTTTTTTTAAAAAATATATTTTTAATATTTATTGTTTTCTTTGTAATCTTTTTCGTATAACTTTAACAAAAATATTTTTTATCTTAGATTTACGAAAATAAATTACTTGCAATATCTCGTGCTTATAAAGTTTAAAAAATTATTTTTGTGATATTATAATATTTTTATATTTATCTGTTTTTTAATAATAAAAAATTAATTTTCGTGATTATTTTTAATTTTAATTCTGTGGCGTAACCAAATAGTGAAAATCAATAAATTTCTCAATGAGTCTCATTTCTCTGAGATTCAATTCTTTCGTTCATTTCTTATCTCTGAAATTCTCTCTACCAAACGTGTCCTTAAGATTTTTTATTTTTTGCGTAGATATTTAGTATATAACTATATATAATAATGTGTGTCACCGGCTAATATTCTCCTGTTGTCAAAGTCATAGGAAACTGCTCTCAGCCGATAACAATGGTCACTTTTTAGATCAAGGGTCGTAACTTATCGCAATGTTAATTAGTGACACATAGATATGTTTATGACACATTATTTTTTTAAAAATTTAGTGGCACATTATTTTTTTAGACGTTTATAGTGACACATGGATATTTTTATGATATATCTTTAGTGATAATGTTAACTCTTTATTACATATTTAGTTTTATATTAATACACTAATACATTTGTTATGATAATACATTTTTTGACATATATTTTTATGATACACATGATCTTTTTATATATTTATTAATAAAAAATATTGAAAAAAAAATCACAATAGAAGGACATAATGTGTTACTGAAATGTGTAATAAAAATTAGTTGTCACTAAAAGTGTAATAAAAATTTATATGTTTCTATATACTACTACGTATGTATCAATAAATTTAATATGACACTAAGATTAATGTGCCACCATATACGTCTCAAGTAATCGAATGTGTCAATAAATGTGCTAACAAAAATGTCTTAAAAAAAATGTGTCACTAGTCTTCAAAGTAGAAACAATATTGGTACATTAATAAATATAATACTATTTATTATCCATAAAAAACTCAAGAATAAAAATTATGTAAAGTCAATTAAATTGATTCGGATGAAAAAGGAGTACATACACTATTAGACGTTACAAAAATTAAACTAAAGGCTAAGTCAGCCTTTTATTTTGCAAATTGCCATTATTCATTACAATTTATTACAAAAATGTCATTATCAATTAATTACTTAATTACAATCAATATTCATTCATAATGATTGATCTTATGGTCCAAAATGGTTCCTATTGTTTTTACTTTAAGACCGGTCACTACAATAACGCTCCTCTAATATATATATATATATATATATATATATATATATATATATATATATATATATATATATATATATATATATATATATATCATACTATATTATAAAGCATTTGGGACTATTCCATTAATGGAAAGTCTGAAAATTCAGACATCCTTACTTGCTTCTTATAGGAAGATTTGTTTTGTTAACTGCCACAGCCACTTTCTCCACCACTACCGCCACTGCCACCGCAGATTGTCGCTGCCACTACGTTTGCCAAAACTGTCACGGTTTTGTGGTGCTTTTTTTTGTTTCGGGGGTAAATCGGATCGTCTTAAGGATAGATGTGGTTGTTTTGGTGGTGGTTGTTTTTTCGATTTCGTTTCGATTTTGGTGGTTCATGGTGTTAGATGGATCTGAATACTAAGAGTGGGATCTAGCTTTGATGTCACCGGAATTTTTTGGTTGCGGTTGAAACTTGAATTAGATTTAAGAGATATGATCTGAAACATTGAGATGAAGGAGGATGAAGGAGAATATGAAAGCACTGTTTGTTTGGGATATGTGTTAGTCACGTGGTAGTCAAATTGGTTAAAAGAGAAATTGATATCATTAAATTATATTCTCATCGTTTTATCTTTATTTTCAATCATTCTTTTTATTAGATACTTATTTTTTTTCTAAATTTATTGTACTGCTGACATCATAATAGAGTAAAACAATGATTTCAATCGATGTTTTGAAACTCGATTTTTTAATCGATTTGATCGACTCACCAGATCAACCCGAATCAAACAGGTTCTCTAAAAAGAAAAAAATATTTGTAACGATTAAAAAAAATTATATATATAAAACATGAAATCATCCATATATTTAACATATAAATTATTTATTAACAAATATAATATGTAAAAATAAAACTACGTTGCAAATGCGCATAATTTACATTTTTTTTAAATACGAAATATTCCAAAATCCGGTCGGGTCTCGAAAATCGGGTTTACCTGGGTCACCCCAAACCCGGTGGGTCTAACCGGATTTCAGAAATATAAAAATCGGTTTAAAATAAGCCATTTTTTGACCGGAACCGGGTCAACTGTTTGACCCAACTGGATAAACCGGGTTTCAAAGCATTAGTTTCAGCGACGATAAAAATGAAAAAAACTAAAACTAAAATTTAACATAAATGTATTAAATGTATGTCGAATTAAAAAATACTAACTTTTTACTAATACAACGATATTTTTAGTTTTTTTTCCTTCGCTTTAAAACCTTTGTGCGGGTATCATGTTATCATTAGTTCAATTTTAACTCATTTGTTAGCCATACAAATACTTCAAAAACAAAAATTACACGGGTACCCGCCGCTGCATCGCGCGGGTACCTGACTAGTATATATATATATATATATATATATATATATATATATATATATATATATATATATATATATATATATATATATAGATTTCGGTTCAAATGAGAACTTTTTAAAGTTGAAAAAATAAGAACCAGCTAAAATCTCACAAATGACACTATACTTCAAATAATTTTTAAACGAGATTAACTAAAACTAAGTTTTTTAATAATTTGATGGGATTTCTTTTGAAAATTGACGAATTATAGGTGATACATCTTGATTTAAGGTGTGATTTGTATCATGTCTTGGTATCGTGTATCATGTTATTTAGTGGTGGTTCTGTATCAAATGTACCATTTTATGTATAAGATATTATCTTGTTGAGATATTGATGTATGTGTATCACATTTTTAATTGTGTATCAGTAATACGTTAGACACTAAGTCATCGTTTATTAGTCAATAGAATGTTAAGTTGTATAAATAATGTATATTTGGTGTATTATTGGTAATATGATTATGTATCAATGTTTTATTGGTGTTTTAGATTAGTTCTCATTTTTACAACTTTAAAAAAGCTCTCACATTAACATTCCTCTATATATATATATATATATATATATATATATATATATATATATATATATATATATATATATATATATATATATATAATGATGTGTATTAATTATATTAATTAGTACTAATTAAGTTTATTTTTATGTGTGTATTAACTATTATGTATTAATTAATTTGAATATGAGTATTAAATTATGTGTTTGTGTATAATATAATTTTTAATCATGTATTAATATTTGTATCATGTGTGGTTTTATTTATAAAATAAGGTGATAGCATTTAATATAATTTGTTATAGTTACATGTTTCAAGTCTCTACTTTTATTATGTAAGCTTGTTTTGTTTGTACAAATAGCTTAATGATGTTATAACTTGAAATTTGAAGTATTTCATAAATAATATGCTAAAATGCTTTATAAGGGAGTATCATTAAAAGAATATATCTACAAAATCATACATATGTTGTCTACCTAAAATGATGGTGTACATAGTTTTAAAACCGAACCGGACCAACAGGTTCAACTGGAACTGGAGTCACAATGGGTTCGGCTATCCAAAAAACCGTCGAACACGAACCAAAGAGGCTCCATCAAAACTGTTAAAAACAACCCAGTTATATAAATATGTAATATTTTTTAAAGACGCGTAATAGGTATTATTTAAAAAAGGGATTGCACACTCTCTTCAAAATTTAAAACATTACAGTCTTACAAACTTTTGGTACAAACTTGTATATCAAACTTCATATATTCACTTATGTATTAATTGTTAAGCAATGCACATTAAATAACAAAATGAATACAAATTAATATGCAACATGTATAAATGAATATTGCTATAAATTATAATTTTTTTTTACATTTGTTTAAGAATGTATGTTTAATATTAAACTTGCGTTTGATTTTGAACATATCAAACTAAGATTTTTTTTTTAAAGTTATTATAATATATGAAAACGTGGAAACATATAAAATTCAAAGATTTTTTACGTGTACACGATAATATTATGACGAATGTTACGGAGATTAGCAAATACCTTTCATGATCAATCATTACAATTTTGAAATACTATTTTCATATGAAGTGGCTTATCATTTTTTAAATTTATTTCAACTTAAAACTATTACCATTATTTATAAAGTTATTATTGAAGAATATGCATAGAAATAAAATATTATGCTCGACGCGTGAACACCTTGCTAATAAATACATGATTCATATCAATCTCTAATGAGAATATATTTTAAGGGAATTTCTAACATGTGCCCTCAACGCACATGTTTGTGTTTATATAAATATATATGTTATTTATTTATGGTGAATTTTAAGTGAATTTAATGTGAATTTAATATATTTTTCAATATAAAAGGAAAGTTAGTGTTCTATAAATATTGCTTAACATGTGCTTGAGGGCACATGTTAAAAAAACCCATATTTTAATTAGTATAAAAAGTTGGGATTTGGTAACAACCACCATAGGTGTTGGATAAGCATTCTATATTTACATAATTACTATTTAATGATGTTCAAACATTTTGGTAGAGGCCCATGACCCATTAATTTGGGTTTTTCTTCAATTCTGACATTTGGTTGAAATCTGAATTTAATTGGCCCACCATAGAGACCGGATATAAAGGTTTTCATCATAGTAATGTGCAAGGCTGGATTATGAAAATAGTCAGAAAGGTTTACTAACATGCATACGTGGAAAAACACTAACCTAGTATATATGTTTATTATTTTACTTTTTAATTTTAAAATAATATATTTATATAAATCTTTTATTTTTATTTTTATAAAATAAAATAAATATAAATATTTTCTCTCTCTAAAACCTACATTAAATCTAAATATTACTCAATCCTAAACCTCTTACTTTATAAACCTACACCTAAATTCAAACCTTACTTCAAACCAAACGGACCCTATATTTAACATCATATTATGTAAAAAATGTTTTCAAGTGTATAATTATGGAGAATAAAAGTTTATTAAATGTGGGTTTTTTTATATATGGAATGCTTACGTAACAACTTATGTTGTTGTTAGAAAATTCCTAAAAAGTTTAATGCAAAGTAAATTATCATTACATTCAAGTGACATTAATTGCCTGTATTAAATTAAGTAAATTATTATTACATTCAACTGACATTAATTGCCTGTCTCTAATTACCCTTGGAGCTTCTAGTAATAAATAAGTCATATTTGTACATATCATCTTGTTGGAAATACCCATCACAAACGTTGTTTTCTTGACTCAACAGTCATTTTGATTGTTGATAAATACTCCCCCGAGTCTAGAATCTTTTCATACAAACATTCGAAGATGTCTTCGTTGAGTATGCTGAAAAACGAACCGACACTCGATGAATTTCCCCTTCAGCTCCGTTATTTCCTTCGAGTAGACAAAGATGGTCGTTGCGAAAGATTTATCGGGACCAAGACTTCACCCGCCGGGGTCGATCCTTTAACAGGAGTCCAATCTAAAGACATTGTGATAATTTCACCCGAAACCAACCTCAATGCAAGAATTTACCTTCCCAAAACTATTACAACTAGCCGAAAACTACCTATTCTAGTTTACTATCATGGCGGGGGTTTCGTAGTGGAATCCACAAGATCACCTACGTATCACCCTACACTTAACCTTATGACATCTGAGTCGAATGTGATCATTGTATCAATTGACTACAGGCTCGCGCCCGAGTATCCTCTTCCAGCCGGATACAACGACTCATGGGAAGCCCTCAAATGGGTCGCTTCTCACTGTGAAGGACGTGGTCTAGAGCCATGGCTAAATAATTATGCTAACTTTGATATCGTGTTCTTAGCAGGAGATAGTGCCGGGGCAAATATTGCACATAACATAGCTATTCGAGCCGGGCTAGAACCAATAAATGGGATAAACTTAGAGGGAATTATTTTGATTCACCCTTATTTTGGAGGAAATGACCCCATTGGGTCTGAATGTGACAAGCTCAAGCAATTCAAAGTGTGTACCGATGAGTTTTGGACGTTCGCGAATCCGTTGAGTAGCGGGCTAGATGACCCCTTGCTTAACCCGGAAAAGAACGTGAATCTTGCTAGCTTGGGCTGCTCCAACGTCCTTGTTTGTGTTGCTGAAAATGATTCTTTCAGGGACAGAGGTTTGCATTATAAGGAGTTGATGGAAAAAAGTGGATGGGATGGAAAATTGGAGATTTTGGAGTCAAAAAATGAGAATCATGTCTTCTTTCTCTTCAATACTTCTTGTGACAATGCTTATGCCTTGCGCAATAACATTGCTTCCTTCATCAATAGGACTCGGAACAAGTCTTGTATTTAGTTACAGGTTGTTGTAAAATTAATAAATTTTGATTTGCATGGTTATCATAAAATTAATAAATTTTGATTTGTATGTGTCCTTTTTTATAATTTACTAGTGTTATACTTCTCTTATACATTTGGCTTGGGTTTTTACATGTGTCGAACAAGGTTAAGTCTATTATTGAAGGTGTCGAGACTCGAGAGGACTCTTTGTAGTTTATATGAAACTTCAAGAATCGATTAATTTACTCAAACCCTCCTTCTAACAAGGTGGTGCTATGAGACCTTATTGTTTCTCAATCGTATTTGTGAATTTCGTCTTGAAATCTACAGATTAGTATAAATTGAGTTGATAGGTTGCATAAACTTATAGATTTTATATTCCTTTGTAATATTTGTTTTCTAGCTTTTATATAAAATATAAAATTTTGTCGTTCAAAAAAAGAAATATACCTTTGTTGTACATTTGTTTTGTTCACTTGCTGTCATGTAAGCATTGCAGGACCGTATGCTACTTACAGTATTTATTTACCAGGCTAATAAATTTATGAGTAATGTTTTATACTCTCTCCCTCAGAGACGATACATGTTATTAATTGTAAGTTGTAAACAAAATGACAATTTTACAAATAAACGAAATTGATAAAAAAATAAAAAATAAAGATTTAATTATAAAAGTTTAAGTATACCTGCACGGTATAATGTATCACGTGTAGGATTGAAAGTTGAGTCTATTTTGTGTTTTACACGTGGAGTTGATATGAAAACCGCCTCACATATTTTGTTTGCTTGCTGCCTTGCGAAAGAGGTTTGGATTCTTATATATAGATGGTGTCATTATCCATGTTTATCGGTGTGTCGTTTCGCGAGTGGTAGAAATGGTGTTAATTGCTTTCAATTGCAAACAACCGAAGATGAAAGATGCAGTTAATTGGTCTTGTTACATGTCAGATGCTTTGGCGGTTTAGAAACTCGGTATTTTTTGATGCCGGAAGGATACGTAAGAGTGATTTAGTAGATAATATTATTTTGTTGTCGTTTTCATAGCTAACCCATTAGAACAATTTATGTAAAGTCTTGTGGGTTGATTGAGTTAAGCATCCCTGTAATTTTTTAGTCTAGCTTATTGCTAAGCCCTCGTAATAAAATGTTGTAAAAAAAATTGAAGAATGCTTAAGAGAGAGTCACCCCTCCTTTTAGGGGTGTGCAAGAAACCGAAAACCCGAACCTAAAATAAAAAAAACCGAATAACCGAAACCGATTGAAAAACCGATAGTTCAGTTTTTGCATTTTGAAAAAACCGAAGCTTTTGGTTCGGTTTAATTTCAGCATTAAAGAAAACCGATATAAACCGAACCGACCTTTATAAACATGGGAATATATATATAAGTTCACGTCGAAACTAATGTACGATGAATATGTTACGCTAGATTAATTCTATAATGTTTAATAACTAATCATTGTTTCATATGCTTATTGACCATAACTAAATAATAAGTTTTCTTTTCAATTGTCTTTTTAATTAGGTTTTTATCGTTTCTATTGTGTTGATTTATACACATAAATTATTTTTTTAGGATTTTATATGATATTTTTTCCTTATTGTTAATGTTGTGTTTCTTGTTGTTATTGCTTATTTAAAGCTTTTAACGTGTCGGTTTATGGTATATTCAAAATCGACTTGTAAAAGTGAAGCTCGATAAATCATATAGAAACCAAAAAAACCGAAAAATCAAACCGAAAGTAAATCGAAAACTGGAAAATCAAACCGACACAAAACCGAAACTGAATGGTTCCTAAAAATCAGAAACCGAAATTTGTTGATCCGGTTTTAATTTTATACAAAAACCAAATCAAACCAAACCATGCCCACCCTACCTCCTTTCAATATAGTATAGATAACTTTGAACTTTATAACCACAAAAACGCAATCATATAGTAAACCGAAGTTGAAAGTTAGCTAGAGTCTAGTCATTAACAAAGTCTAGAAGCATATGCGTATATGGTTAATTTTCCAAATTGGGAGGCTTTAAAGTATTTTAAAGTACTTTATGTGTTACACGATAGAAGTTTTCTATAAATGCATGTAATATCATGTTTCACATTGTGCTTTTCACCAGGTTAGCCTTTTGTCCATTCTAGAATACTTCGTTATTTTTGTTGAATTTGGTTAGATTTGGTTATCAATCTGAGAAAGTTAAGTCAAAGTATATGCACTTTCAAGAAATCAAAGAGGATATACCGAAGAAATTATATAAAGATGTTATTATTTCAAATGTAATATCTGGATTTGTGATCGTACTTATATATACTAATTATAAAGGAGGGATCCATTATGTTGAAACTTGAATTTTTCCTATATAGTTTCTACTGTAAGTTTCTTGTATTAGGTATGAAAAATTTAGAATTTCTTATGTTTACTTCTTATATGTACCTGGAAATTTTGGAATTTGTCATGTAAACATGGAAATTATACTAATAATTGTAATGCCACTTAAAGAAACTTATGAAAGGTGTTTCAAATCAACAGATGTAAAACATATATAACATGCTCTCTCTAAACCTAATCTCTCTAAACCTAATCTCTCTAAACCATTGATCTACTTAACCGCCACCATCTCTCGGTGCTGGTTTGGGTGCCTGCGAACAACCACCACATATCATCACACGTATTGAATGTGATGAATTTTGTGGTTCAAACCCCATACCTACATGCCACAACTCACTTCGTTGCCGCCGGCTTCTTCGTTGCCGCCGTTCATGGTGTGCGGCGTTGGTGGTCGGCAGGTGACGTCGGCGAGGTTACGAAGCTGTTTTCTTTGTGGACCTGTGTTTTACATAAGCTATGGATAAGAACAACGCCATATACTTCTGACCAACAGGATATTATAACCTAGGTACGCATAACCAACAATAGCCTATAATTTTTTATATGATTTATGCGCTTTTTGTAATTGGTTTGATTGATTATTTAGGTCTTCATTAACTTTTTGTTTCTGTTATTGAGTGCTGGCGAATGAAACTAATAACAATATTTTCCGGCAAAGGGTTGCATGTGGTTGATCAAACTTTTGGTTGATTGGTTTCAACTATAGATTGGTATGTTTTACTCTTATTTAATTTCCATTTTTTATTATTTGAATGATGATTTTTGTAAAAGATCAAAACTTTGAACCCAGGTGCAAACCCCATAGCATCCCAGCTAAAGAAACTGTTTTAAGTATGTTGGTAAGATTGACTAATTACAAAAACGTAGTCTGCTTTTTTAAGACCATTATTAAAGTAATTTGATTGGATATACTTAAAGTAATTTGATTGGTTTTTTTAATAAATTGTATAGAGCTTAAGAATCATCAATATGTTAGATTGCACCTCCATGTACCAATGCCTTAAATCTTTATGTTGTTTATTTGTGAATTTTCGTTTTCATATGCTATCTTTATAAAGTTTAAATCTTTATGCAAGAAATAGGATTTGAATTCATTTTTAAAATTCTGCTTTCGGATTTGCATTCATTTTCCTATGTTTTGGCATCAACAACTTTTTTGAAGAAGTTAATAGTTTTGAACAAAATGGTGTTAGTTTTTTGCCCCCTTTGCTGATTTTAGCTGTTTGGGATTATCGACATAAGCCGAACAAGTACATGAAATGCTATTTTAGATAAAAACTTAGACGCATACGTATTACTACTCATCAAGTTATACTTATGGCCTAAAAAGCTATATTTTCAACTTGATTAGTAGGAGTTGAAAAAGGTAGCTTTTGACCTTTTCCCAAAGTTTGTTCCGCAAATGGTTGTCTAAAGTTGTGTTATACAGACATTGATTCCAGAATCATTTCTAATATAGATGTCAGATTTAAAAAGATGGTTGCATAGTGGGTTTCCTTGCTGCAGCAAGATTTATTGTTTGGGTATGATGGTTGTTACTTAATAGAAACATTGAAAATTTTAAGCCATTATATGATTATAGCTCTAAGAAAAATTATTTATGAAAAATTTGTGATCCAAAGGATTAAATAAGGTGTGATGTGTTTGAGTGAATCTGTGTATAGTATAGATTTTTTGTTTAAGTGTACCTTGGTGATGTCGGCTACTTTTAGCTAAGGTTAGTATTACCCGAAAATAACTTGCAAAATCTAAAGTAACTAAGTTGAAATTGCAGACTGTAGCAGCAAGTTCTTACTTTCCCTCATCTAAATATGTTTCAAAATGGTAACTAGCGCAACAGTTTGTTTGTTGACAAATAATAAACATTGCAACATGACATGAAGTAGTTAGACTCATGCTTATTTATAATGCAATGACCCCCTCAATCTTTCTGTTGCAATTGGAGATTAGTGTATTTAACACCTGTGAGATGCAATGTTCCTGCTTGAATTTTTATGTGACCGCACTTGGAAGTAGTCGTTGCCGAGTAATGTGAGTTTACTAAAAAATTTATTGATGTTTTATGCAGCTGTGTATATAGTCGCATATAGAACTGTGTATATGGTCGTTGCATATAGATATGTTCTGGTCTTAGCTCATAAAGCCAATGTCTAATGATCTATTATTTTATAATATAATATATGTGGTCCCGATTGCTATTTTATAATACATTTATTGATCTGCACACAAATATAGGTAGTCGTTCAACATATAGATATGTTCTGATCTTAACTCAACTATTATATTTTCTCTTCTTTTTTATGGTAGATCATAAATCTGCACACAAATAACATAAACTCGTAATTGATTGCCAATTTTGCATGATTAATTGTGATATTTTGACATACTACCTATCATAAATTGATTAAATTCACAACCATTAATGGTTGCATCAATTGCATATACTCCTATTTTTTTCTTGTCGTCTTACATGTGGTATATAGTGCTCTCACTATGGATCTTAGAACCTTAAAGGTACACTACCCCTAACCTGCACATAAGGTTGTGCTAAAGTTTGCCTTCTGTTTCACTGTGTTAAGGTAGTCTAAATGTGTGTTTAACAGTTAGCTTAACGCCTTTGCAAACACTGATTATCTTTATGTTTTCTTGATTAATTATGATAAATTTGATCAGATATAGAGCATTGGACAAATCAATTACTTTAACTACACCGTGCCTAGAAAAGAATAAGCATTAGAAAACCGATTACTTTTTATTACTAATCTTTGCAAAGCAAGAAAACCGCCAGATCGCTTAATATTTTCCAGCCACTTTTTTGTAATTTATATTATGAGTCTTTTCAAAGCATATTGACCAATATCTTCTGTGTGAAGGTCACGGGTACTTTATACGAAAAGAATGATGATGTTATATCTTGCTTAATAGTAACTACCATAAGCCTTTTTAGTTAATGTCCCTTCTTCATTCTTTATACCATGGTATATTTTCTTATAATCAAACTTGCTCATTTTTAACTAAATGCATTGTTTGCGCCTTGAGATGTGATGAAGGAATTTTGAAAAATATATTTGCTCGGATACATGATGTTTATGAGCAAGGAAATCACCGCTCTTGCTCCTAACAGCATGAAGATCAAGTTCGTTGCACCCCTAGAGAGAAAATACAGTGCCTGGATCAGGGGACCAATCCTTACATCACTCAGCACATTCCAAAATGTATATTTTCACCTTCCAACAGGTATATTTTTACCTCCTTCATTTCTGATCATCTATGCAGTTATAGGATGAAAAAATCTTTGCTAACATGGTTTGTATTTGTTAATCAGATGTCTGTGCTCTAACCCTATTTTTCGATGGCTGCTAGAGATGTTTGCAGAGTGGTACTTGGTTGTTGTATCTTATTATGAATTCAAACAGTCTGTAGGTCTTTTTTAACCCGTTTGTTGGCAATAATTATGTCAATGTCTACTGTGTATCCGAATTATCTTAGACTCAATTTGTGGTCATTTTATCATCTATAAGGATTATATTTGTTGTCGCCTTTATGTATATCTGTTTTTAACTCGTTCTGCAATCATCATTTTTTTGATGTTGATTTGATTTAAAGATGCATAATAGGAAAGTGGGATTGCTAAATTAAGATGTAGTTTTCCATTGATCACTTTGAATGAAGTTTGTCATGCTATACACATTTACAAATGGCATAATAAGATGTAATTTGGCTACTCCATTCACTCTTATCGCTTGGTCCGACCCTTGGTTACTATTATTGTACTCGCCATAATAAACTGTTGTCAAACCAATTTTACCTTCCATGGTATCAACCCTTCCTGTGTGATTAGCACCTCCGGTGTACAACCAATGAACACACTATCCTAGAGAATTCCTCCCATGGTCTTCATTTCCAGTACTCTTCGGTCCCATTTTATACAAATCCTGTAGACTCTGTAGGGTGATTCCGTACATGTACGGTAACAACATTGTGTTCCGATTTCTACTTTGTCTTGACAGGGTCGAACCAAGATGGTGCATTCTTGGAAGATGACATCTGAGTTGCCAAATCTGAAATCAAAGTTGCCGGCCATGTGACTTGACTTGAAGAATTGGCCAAGGTTGTGTGTGTTAAGAGTATCTTGATTGCCCAGGAACTCACATTGCTCCATACTAGATTAGTCACTGGTGGTACGGAATGCGATATCTTGGTGTGTGTTAAGACTGTATTAGTATGGTTGAGACTAACAACTCTTAGTGAAAATTTTATCTAATATCATGGTTGAGAGCAAATCATAGTTAGCTCATCACTTCTCACCAGCATGGCGGAGAACAACAACTCTCTTATTGATCTTGTTCTTTAAAAACACATATTTATACCACGGGGTTGAAATTAGGAAATATCACTTATGCTTAATTCTATTACTAAGATGTATTCATCATAAACTTGGAAAATACCCATGATCTAAGTATTCTAGCACTTGAATTTTTTTTGTAATTTTTTTAACATGTCATGCTCATCATATTTGGTCCGTTTCAACCGTAAGCTTTTGAACCAGTTGATTTCGGTTTTGCTATAATTTTAATATGGCTTATAAAATATAGTTAATGGCGTAAGAGATATAAAAGCCAAGGAAACAGTACTTTTAGTTAATCAGACCCTGACGAAAAATTTGGGAGTTATTGATATGTGACACAAGTCACCCAACCAACATTACCTGCACCCAAGGTTACTCAAGTCTTATTACATATTTTCACAGAACTTCCACGACTAGGTTTGGCATTTGTGACAATGAAGACCTTTGGGCGAAGAATGTCTGTGGCAAATTGGCAATCATGCTCAATCATGCTTAATTTGGGATTCATTGTATTTTATATTCAAATGATGGATCAACGCACAATTATCATGACTATTGTATTTGTAACACGTATGCTCTGTTGTGATCCAAGTTTATTAAGAAGAGTTATATTTTTAATATATTCTCTTCATCTTATGACTGAAATTATCTAACAAATTCTCTTTGAAGCTTGCAAAATCTTCATTTTATTCGATATTTTCATACTATACTTACCTACATGGCTACATGATAGATTTATATCCTACACAGTTAAGGGCAGTAGGAGTTGGTGTAGCACAAAGTAATGACCATAATATCGTGTATCTTTAGTCATTTGTCGCTGAGAATTTTTGCCGTTATGTGCGGGTACTCGTCTAATATGACTTGCATGCTTTTAGTATGACATTTTATTCACTTTTTTCTCACACATTTTGTAAAATCCTGTGTTAGACTTTTACTCATATGTTACGAGGCTTTCCATTGCATTTAGTTTTAACTTGAAATATCGTATTGTTAGTTGTATGCCCCAGACAATTCCGCCGCTATGCACGAGTAATCGCCTATTAACTAAGAGTATGTAGTGTAATGGATTTAATTTGATATTTTTATAATTATTAATTAACACATAAATAAAACAATAAATACTAACCTTTAAATGTAATGAATTAAATCAATTTCAAATAGTTAAATTACCACTTTTACTGTATGCTCACACTACACATCACACAAGCACGTTATGATCCTAATGGTTGCTTCACGATTAAACAACAAACAAGGTATGTTCTTGTTCGAGCTTCAAAAACCGATTTGAAACCCTAGTGGGCTGCGTTCAAATACAGCACAAGCAAATAAAAAAACATCATGCAAATATAACGTACATGTATAACTAATGTATTGCATGACAAACATGCATAAGATTACATTCAACAATCTGTTTATCTACTTCTTCTTGACTAAAGAAAGAATAAAAAAACGATAAGGCTGTAGTGAAAGTTTCGTATGACTTGTGTGTAGAAAAAACTGTCGTGTGATATGTTTATATGTCACAAAAACTTGTCCACCAAGTTTACCTAGTTACTTCCTTAACAGTTAAAAACGACACTTACACCCCTTTCAATTTCCTTCTATGGCAGGCCACTTTTGGAGGAGGACGGAAATTTCGTTTTCCGATATTTAATATTTAACATTTATTAGTTAGTTTATAACGTTTAACGGATAAACCAGCGAATATTAAATAATTATTTCGTGTAACATGTTATATATTTAATAAATATAACGAGTTACATATATAAAAATATACAATAAATGTACTTTTCGTGTACTTGTGTGTGCCCCTAATAGGCTCACTTATTCCCGATGGCTAAACGATCTCATACTCCGATAGCTCCCACTTGTAAGAGTTTAGAACATATATGTCCACAATAAGATATCTAGCAACACTTTATTGTCGCCGGAAATGATTGAGGTGTATTTTCAAGAAGAATATCTAAAAAGTATAAAGGGTATACGATTATGTGACTTGCTAATAATTATCCTTGTGTTTCTAGTACCGTTAAACCATGGATATAGATCCTAACTTATTCCATATAGTTTATCTTTTTGTTTTTCGTTATAGAAGTTAATTCGAATATACCAAATGTAAACAAGTATCATCTCGATTTACTCTTTGAGTGCGGCCACACAATTATCTGATTAATTCTGGAGATGGCCCAGTGGTACCAATCTTCACTTATCAAGTGGATGAACGAATTCTATTTTGACTATAAGTGTCTGTGGATCGTTGCTTCACAACACTTTCAATTATAGCCTTTATAACTACCTTTTTCAAGATAGCGTTTAACTTATAATCGATAAGTGATATCACACATGCACAAACTTGTTTGCATCTCAAGGCTAAGGACGACTTAATAACCATTTTCGAAAACTTACTCATGACAAGGATCCAAAAGCAATATTCGAAAGTTCAGGGTGTCTAATACGCATACGCATCTAATGTTTCACTTTTTAGTTCGTTTTTTCTCGATATCTATTCGAATTGAAAGCCGGTTTTTGTGACTTTATTATTTTTGGTTAAAAAAGTATTGATATGGTATTTTATACTATTTGCACACAAAACGTAAATCTATACTACTATTTATTAAATTCAATAATCAATACACTAATAAAACTAGCTATGAAATGCAAATTAAAAATGAAGTTAATGAATAAGCAAACTTATATTAACTGCTATTAGCCCAACTACCAAATTTGGCCCAACAAACAATTAAACGACCCACTATCAATCAAGTTATAAACGTGTCTACCAGTAAGTAGCTAAAAATTAACAAAGGACAGAAAATGTAAAATAAGAAATCAAGTTGATAGACTTTATAAAAGAAGACAACAAACACAAAATCGTTAAACAAGCCTCCAATTCGAACCTGCTCATTTTTTTTTATCTTTTTCAATTGATTACAACTACTTATCTAATAGGCCGTAAGATAACGAAATCACAAACAACACTAATCTTCTATCTAAAAACTTAATCAACTATTCTTACTTCCTATAACACATCTAGATAGAATTTATCAGTTTGCAAAAACTATGGCTATTGCAATCCCAAAGTGAAGGCTAAAATTACCCTACCTTGACTTTATTTACACTAAGTTTTGACTAACAGACTCCTATACTGACTCCATTGTGATTCTACATTCTCAAACTGATACTAAGACTACTCAATCACATATCACAGATTAACTCACACAAAATTAAGCTACATGCTTATAAGCCAAACTCTAATTAATGAAAGAAGATAATCATTTGAAGAAAACTACTTACTGGAAATCTAAGATAGAACAAGCAAGAACAAACAGCTAGTGCAAAGAAATTAAAGCAGGTTGCTGTCAAAATTACACTACAATTAGTCTGCTATCATAATACTCTAAATAATATAACAGGAATATAAAATTAACTTAACCTTTCGTATCAAGGCCTCCTTTGATGTCGAAGTAAGCGTTGAGTTTACTTAAATCAATCAACACCTAAAACAATCACTAAACCTGCTGAAATGTGAATGTCCTAAACCTGTAATGAAACAAAATCTGACAAGAAATTGTTAAAGTTCATAAGCTATGTGCTTATGAACTGATAAACGAAACTAATAGAAGAAAATGATTATATTAAAAGTATAAGTTGAGTTTGACAAGTTTCTATTCTTCAAGGGTAAGTCAAGTAAAAGTTGAATTATATATATATTATTTTGTGCTAGTTTTGCTATGTGTTGAAGTGCAGGGGCTCTAAGTGACAATCTTGGGAAGGGAGAAGAGCTGTTGACTTGAGTACTATATATACATCGCTTTCTAGTCATTAGGGTTAATCGTTTCCTTTATAATTTCTCTCACTTTGTTATGATCGCCATTGTTTTACGATCTTGAGTTAGTTACGAGTTTATTCAGATTGTTGGTGTATATTGATCTTGCCTGTAAGATCATTGATACACATCTGGTTTTCTTCCTTTCTTTCAGTTTTGTATGTTTGATCAAAAAGCTAGGTATCACATTTGAAGTGATAGCCTAACGCAGTTTAATAAAAATAATAAGGGAAGGTTGGTTGAATCATCTTGATTCATGTTTTTTATTAAAGATCTTTAATATCGAATATGGTATCAGAGCCTCTGGTTCTTGATACTTGTTTTTAACTCCTTTTAAAACTGGGTTTTCAATTAGCTTTTGGTTAATTGAGGTTTTGTTGTCTTTTTCAAAAATTAGGGTTTCTTGATTTTTGGGGGTTTTCTGATTCCTGGTGTTCCTTTGGGTTTAATTGGGTTCTTTGTTGGTTTATTGTGGTTAATTTGTCTCCTGGTAAGTTTAATTGGAGAAACCCTAAATTCTGACATTAGGGTTTGTCTTCAATTTGGGGTTTTTTTGTTTTATTTGTTGGTTATTTGTTATAACTAACTTTGCAGGTTGTTTTTCCGCTGTGCATTATCTGATTGTGGTGAGATCTTCTTGATCTTGTTGGTTTTTGATTGCTTGTTGCTGCGCGCTTGTGTAACACCTCTCTCTCTCTCTCTCTCTCTCTCTCTCTCTCTCTCTCTCTCTCTCTCTCTCTCTTTAGTTTGTGTTTATTGTTTTAGAGGGTGTTTTAGGTGTCGAAGGGATTAGGTAGTTATTGGCGGTTTGATTCAGTTTTCATAAGTGCTTCTTGGTAGTTGTGTGTAGAGGAGTTATAAGGGTTTTTTTTGTTTGTTGTGTGCTGTTTTCTTGATTTGTTATCATGTCTGATCAAAACAAGGGTGATAAGCCAGTTGTTAGTGATGCTGAAACTGAAGATAATACTGATACTTTCATTTCTACTAATGACCCATTATACTTGCACCCTACTGATACTAATGGGCATCCTATTGTGAATGTAAAATTAACTGGACCTGAAAATTATAAGGTTTTGGGCTGCTGCTTTTAAGCTTGCTTTGCATACTAAAAATAAATTGGGTTTTATTGATGGAACTTGTGTTAAAGATAAAGATGATGAAGTTCTTTCTGAACAATGGGAAAGATGTAACTCTGTTGTGTTATCTTGGATTCTTGGTTTTATATCTTTTGATTTGTATCAAGGGCAAATTTTCTCAAAAAATGTTAAAGATGTTTGGGATGGGTTTAAGGAAACTTATGATAAGATAGATGGATCTGTGATCTATAACTTGCATTATAAAATTTGCTCTCTTGCTCAAGTTGGGTATTCTTTGTCTGAGTATTATCACACCTACAATAGTCTTTGGAGGCAGTTTGACTCCCTTGTCAATCTACCTTCTTGTAGTTGTGATAGTGCTCCTCAAATGAAGAGCCATACTGCTCTTATGAGGCTTATGCAGTTTCTTATGGGTCTTGATGACACTTTCAGTGTTGTTAGGAACCAGTTGTTAACTGCTGATCCTTTACCTGATGTTAAATCTGCCTTTACAACTCTATCTAGGGTTGAATCTCATAAAAACAGTCTTGTTCATAATGGTAATGATAAAAATTCTGCTTCTGCTTTTGTGGTTAAACCTAATAATTGGTCTGGAAATAGAAATAATCAAAGCAGAGGTTCTAATAGAAACAATAACAATAAATTTGTTTGCACTCATTGTAATATGAATGGTCATACCATAGACAGATGCTTTGAGCTTAATGGATATCCTCCAGGTTTTAAGTAAAGAAATACTGGAGGATCTAATGTTTCTAATAATGCATCTAGCTCTGGAAATTATGTTGATCAGGGATCTGGGAACTCTCTTCCCTTTACTGTTGATCAAATTAATAGGCTTATGGCTTTAATTGGCTCTAAGACTGACACTGGTGATGTGCAGTCATGTGCTGCAGGTATGGTTTATGGTTCTAATTATATAATCAGTTTTGTTACTTGTAGATTTTTTAACTATAACTCTAATATAAGTTCTTATAGTACATATATTGGGTGGATCTTTGATTCTGGAGCATCTCAACATATGTCATTTTCTACAGCTCACTTATATGATGTAATTGATGTTTCTAAATTAAACATATCTGTGTCTCATCCTAATGGAACTGTTGAACATGTTAAACATGTTGGAAATTATAAACTTTCTGATAAAATTGTGTTAAAAAATGTGTTGGTTGTTCCAGGCTACAAGGTTAGCCTTATATCTGTTCATAAGTTGGCCAAAGATGATAAATTTGTTGTGTCATTTACTGAGGCAAGATGTTTTGTTCAGGATTCTCTTCAAAAGTCCCTTCTGGGGACTGGTAGTGAAAACAATGGTCTCTATTTGTTTGATTCAGGTAGGAAATTTGTTAATAGTTCTATAACTGCTTGTTGTTTGTCTAAATGTATTTGGCATAACAGACTTGGTCATCCTTCTGACCAAGTCTTAGCTATCTTGAAAGATAAAATTCAAATAGATTCTACTAATGATGTTCAACCTTGTGATGTTTGCCATAAGGCTAAACAGACAAGGGATCCTTTTCCTGTAAGTGAACATAAAACCAAGTCCTTGGGAGATATTGTTCACTTAGATGTTTGGGGTCCATATAAGGTTAAGAGTAGAGATGGTTATAGATATTTCTTTACTGTGGTTGATGACTATATTAGGGTTGTGTGGTTGTATATGCTCAAAGGAAAAGATGAAGTCTTTAATAAAATTGTTGAATTTTATAATCTCATAAAAACTCAGTTTCATGTGTCTATTAAAGTTTTCAGAAGTGATAATGGATCAGAATTTATTAATCATAATTTTGAAACCTTTGTTAAAAGTAAAGGCATGATACATCAAACTACTTGTGTGTATACCCCACAACAGAATGGTATAGCAGAAAGGAAACATAGGCACTTGCTTAATGTTGCAAGAGCTCTTATGTTTCAGGGGGATTACCTTTGAATATGTGGCCTGAATGTGTCCTTACTGCTGTTTGTCTTATTAACAGGATTCCTAGCTAAGTTCTCTCTGGAAAAAGTCCTTATGAAATGATATATAACCTTGAACCTAATATCTCTCATTTTAAAACTTTTGGGTGTCTGTGTTTTAGTATTGTGCTTAATAATATGGATAAGTTTGCTGCTAGGTGTGAAAAGTGTGTTTTTATTGGATATTCTTTTACTAAAAAAGGGTATAAACTTTTTAGTCTTGAGTCCAAAACTGTGTTGTTTTCTTGGGATGTAAAGTTTTATGAAACAGTTTTCCCTTTCAAAAATGATGGTTGTAAAGGTGATTTAGTTTTTAAAGAGCAAGGTATAAGCAGTTTAAATATTTTTGACCTAGTAGCAGACAAGTCTGATGATCCCTATGATGAATTGAGAGATGTAAACTTAGGAAATAGAGGTAGCATTCCTAATAGATCTGACTTAGCTGATAAAGTGTCTACTGATACTTCTTACATTATTACCAGTCACTCTCAGGGGTCAGACTCTATGAGTGATAAGGATCATAGTGTTGGAAACCAGAGTGGTCTAGGCAGTAGTGAGGCTAGTCCTATAGATCAAAATGTTGCCCTAAATGATGATGATTATGAATCTGAGGGTGAGGAATTTATAGAATTTAATCAGCTTTTTCAAAACAGTCCTAAGAGATCTGAGTTAAGAAGGTCAACTAGACCACACAAAGTTCCTGCTAAATTTGATAACTATGTGCTTGATAAAAGAGTTAAGTATGATATTAATACTGTTGTGAGTTATACTAATTTTTCTATGCATAACTTTGTCTTGTCTAATAACCTAAATAAAATTCATGAGCCTAAATCTTATGATGAGGCTGCCAAAGACCCTAGATGTGTTGAGGCAATGAATGAAGAGATGGAAGCTCTTAACAGAAATAATACCTGGGTTATTGTTGATTTACCTCTTGGTAGAAAACCTGTAGCTTGTAAATGGTTGTGGAAAGTAAAATACAAGTCCAGTGGTGACGTAGAAAGGTTTAAAGCCAGAGTTGTTGCTAAAGGTTTTAGTCAGAAAGAAGGCATAGATTATGAAGAGACTTTCTCTCCTGTTGTTTAAATTGTGACTGTTAGATGTCTTCTTTCTGTGGTTGTGCATAATAGTTGGCCTGCATATAAGTTAGATGTTAACAATGCATTTCTTTATGGAGATTTAGATGAAGAAATTTATATGAATCTTCCTTAAGGATATGGTTAAAACTCTAACAAGGTGTGTAAGCTGACTAAATCTTTATATGGATTAAAACAGGCACCTAGAAAATGGAATGAAAAACTGACTAGTGTTTTAACTGATAATGGTTTTTGTCAAAGTAAAAGTGATGTATCGTTGTTTACTAAGACTGAGAATGAGGCATTTGTTGCCTTGTTAGTGTATGTAGATGATATCATTATAACAGGGAATAATGATAGTATGATTAATGACTTTAAAGAGTATTTGAGTTCTAAATTTAAAATAAAAGATCTTGGAAAGCTCAAATATTTTTTAGGCATTGAAGTGCTTGATACTAACTCTGGATTATGTCTTAATCAAAGGAAATACTGTCTTGAATTGCTCTTTGAGTATGGTATGTTAGCTTGTAAGCCAGCTAAATCTCCTATACCTGATCCTTCTAAGAAAAAGAAAGTTCTTGTTGACAATGATGAGGATGTTATTCTTGATAATAAAACTTGTTATCAAAAAACTGTTGGCAAGTTGATTTATCTTACTCTAACTATACCAGATATTGCTTATACAGTACATTGCCTAAGTCAGTTTATGCATGCTCCTTATAAATCACATCTTAAACTTGCTTTTCATGTGCTTAGATATCTTAAAAATTCTCCTGGAACTGGTATATCTTTTAAGAAGCATAATTGTTTGAATCTTAATGCTTTTGTGGATTCAAATTGGGCTAAATGTAAGATAACTAGAAAATCAGTTACTGGATATACTGTTTATCTAGGTGAAAATCTTGTATCATGGAAAAGCAAGAAGCAATATGTTATAGCTAAATCTTCAGCTGAAACTGAATATAGAGCTATGAACAGTGTTACTTGTGAAATTATGTGGATCCTTAAGATCATGAAAGATCTTAAGGTTGATATTACTCTACCTGTGCCTATCAGTTGTGATAGTAGTTCTGCAATTCAAATTTCAGCTAATCCTGTGTTCCATGAGAGAACAAAACACTTTGAAATAGATTTATACTTCCTTAGAGAAAAAGTTTCAACATGATTGATTAAAACTTGTAAGATCAAATCTGAAGATAATATAGCTGACTTATTCACTAAGGGATTATCTATCAAAGATCATAAGTGGTTTTGTGAGAAACTGAAGCTTATTGACTTGTACCAAAACTCAATTTAAGAGGGGGTATTAAAAGTATAAGTTGAGTTTGAAAAGTTTCTATTCTTCAAGGGTAAGTCAGATAAGTGTTTTATTATATATATATTATTTTGTGCTAGTTTTGCTATTTGTGGAAGTGCAGGGGCTCTAAGTGACAATCTAGGGAAGTGAGAAGAGATGTTGACTTGAGTACTATATATACATCGCTTTCTAGTCATTAGGGTTAATCGTTTCCTTTATAATTTCTCTCACTTTGTTATGATCGCCATTGTTTTACGATCTTGAGTTAGTTACGAGTTTATTCAGATTGTTGGTGTATATTGATCTTGCCTGTAAGATCATTGATACACATCTGGATTTCTTCCTTTCTTTCAGTTTTGTATGTTTGATAAAAAAGCTAGGTATCACATTTGAAGTGATAGCCTAACGCAATTTAATAAAAATAATAAGGGGAGGTTGGTTGAATCATCTTGATTCGTGTTTTTTATTAAAGATCTTTAAAATCGAATATAACCAAGCTTGACAGAATCCAACTCATAACTAGAATTAGTTCTGCCAACTAATTAATACCAAATCTTCAGTAAGCTAATACAAAGCTTATTGAATAAGCTGATCCAAACAAAACTTCTCAAACTAATTACTTGAAATGATTGAAATTACGTGATGAAACTTTAATATCCAAAGTACATATGTTTTATTCTACTGAGTTAATCAAAATGCTTTAAAAAAAATTCTCATAAGCTCTTGTGAGCTTATGAGCTTTTTACTTAGAAAATGCTTGAAAATTCAGAAATATGAAAAGCTTGTGAAAACTGGACTCAATTTCTCAAAGGAGAAACAGAAACTTCAGTTATAGTCGAATATACATGGAGTCAAGTACCACAGAAGTTAACTGAAATCTTAACAGACTTTAAAGGTTTTCTTTAACAAAATTTGAAAACAGACTTAACAATAACAGGAAGTTATGAAAACATGAGAAGAAGTTTATTAATGGCAAAAAGAGTTCGTTACACCAACCTCAACTAACAAGCAACCATATTCAACAAACTCACTTAACAGTATAATCTGAAGATTAACACTAGTTTATGAAGACAAAGGAAGGAAAGTGTGAGTAGATAATTGAAGCTTTAACTGGTTTCATTAATGGAAAACCGAAGAAATTTGTTACAACAGATTAACTAATTCAGTTACAAGAACTTAACAAGAAAACTGAAAGTAAACTAAACTACTAACTAATGCTATCTAAGTGTGTGGAAACTACACCTAATCTAACCGCCTGAAATGAGGTGATCTTCTTGGTATTTATAGAAGTTGAGAAGCTTGAAGGAGAAGTGCTGATGACGTTTCTCTTCCAATCCCTAATTGCCACGTGTAAATACGAGGATTAGAATTCTTGATCAAACTCCATAATTGGGGGTTTCTTCGTTCTTTGCTCTTGATCTAATTGAATTGTATCATCTTGTAGAGGAGAACGAGATGAACATTTTTCAAGTTTTAATCTTCTCTTGAAAACCAATGCTTCTATCTTGAAATCGATTTGAAGTATATGGAGGAAGAACCGTCGGTTATATCTATCATTTCTCTCTCTTCGCTGTGTTTAAGAAGATGATATGACTTCGTTGACGAGATTAAATAAAGTTAACAAATATATTTGCTCTTAAGTCCCTTCATTATTATCTTTTATCAAAAGTGTTAGAAGCTTTTAAGCAAATATCCTTTTCATCCTTTGTCTATGAAAGTTACAACTTAATCCCTCCATCTTTGTAATTATGGCAAGTAAGGTCCTTGAAGCATCTTTCGTCTTTTTCTTCGTCTTTTGTCATATAAATCCTTTGAAAACGCATGTTTGCTCCATAATGTATCTTTTCACCTGAAAACACATAAACACAAAATACCCACGTAATTCTCATATTATAAAGTTAAATATAATGTATTTGGCTGTGTTTTAAGTGGTTTTTAGGTCATAATTAATGAGTGTTTCCACACTTATCAGCATCCCTTACGAATAACATATGACTTTAGTGGGAATCGTCCATTATATTCAAAGAATATAACCAACACTCATATTTGTCTTAATGTAGACAATATTCCCATATTGCTAACCGACGATGGATATATTTAGAATAATCAAATATTCAAGGATTACACATACAAACACTTGACAACAATAATTATATGAATGAAAACAAATATCAAGTATCTTTATTCATCAAAAGATAATAGATGTCTTACAATCTCAATTATCCAAATACTAACATAGATATGCATGAAACTAATTTATCAAGTTGAAATCCAATGTTTGTAACATTCTCAAGTTTCCTTTACAAGAAAGCTAAATAGTCATCTAAGTAAGATTTCCGAATACTTGTTTCAAACTTCATAAAATTTTGAAAGATTTGAAAATCAAGATGAGTGTCTTATCTCACTGCCCATACTATTTCAAGTGTCATAGTATAAAGATATCATCATACCTTGTATCAGGTATTTGAAGTCAACGATATACTAATAGTCATCTTTACAGTTTCTTAAAATGTCAAGTATTCCTATTACTTAATGTGTAATGCAACAATACTTATTTTGAGCACATCTAGTTTAGTAGATATTAACATAAATAATAAAATCTCACTTTACTATAATTGATTATCCTCTACCATCATTGTATACAACACCATAGTTTACAATTCGTAAACATTTGTATTAACAATAATCCAAATACACCCGATTAGATATTGTTGTTGTTATCTCACTTTGCTCTTGTGCAAAAGTGACAACAAGTCACATACACAATATAATATATACATAATGAATCCTTAGTTAATAACATAAGGTTTCCATTCGTTTAATAAAGAGTAAATTACATGGTTCGTCCTTGTGGTATACGTTGACCGACAAAGTTCGTCCCTTGATCAAAAAAGATGCATCATTCGTCCTTAAGTGGGAAACGTTATATAGCGTTGATCCCTCAATTTAACAACCTTCATTAATTGTCGTTAAGTTATAATACATAAGGGTATCTTCGTCTTTAGACACATGAGAGTACATTGGTTACCTATGTCCCACTAATAACACACCTGTATTTAAGAACCTTATATCTTTGTAACTGTATCTTCATTAAACTTCATCTTCCTCACTAGATACATATCCCACAATATCAATTAACTCCCCTTCTTTTAAAAAACAAATCTCACATTGATCTTTATCAAACCCTTAACAACAACATCTCAGTCAAAATTCAGCGTCGGCCACTACTGTTTACAGTCACCTCCGGCCACCACTTCTGACTGCCTCCATCACCATCCCTCTCAAACATCATCGCCGACCCTCACATGACAAGATCTGCTTTGAAACTGGTGTTTCTGATCTTTCAAAACATTGTTTATACATGATCCTAACTCCATTTTTTAATACAAGATTTTAACTCGATTTTGATGTTTTTGATCTCTCTGTGATCATAAATTATTTTTGAAAGATGTTAGAAATTATGTTTTATTTTTTTTTAACTAATAGAACCATTTATCTATCTAAATATAATTATTATCAAAAAGTAAAAATTGAGCAAAGATCGTTGCAAATTTAAGAAGTAAAATCAAGAATTGAAATATGGAAAGTTGCAACCATTATCTAGCTAGTAAAACAAAAAATTAAACAAAAGTTATTATGTTGATATCGAATCATCAGAATCTTCAATGATTTAGAAATGTGATGATGAATAGATATTGTTTCTTTATCTCTTCCAAGTTTTATATAATAAAATATTATAGTTAATTAAAATAATATTAACATACATAAAAAATATGTTTTTGTTTATGCTGGTTTGTGGTGATTTTGTTTAGCAGGCTTTGTGAATATTGGCCGGAGTTGATGATACTGATGGTGACGGTGGTGTTTGAAGAAGAAAATGGTATTTTGACTTTTGATTGTTTAGAAAATAAGATAATAAATGTTGGTGAGTGATGGTGGGGTTTATTGTTTTTTTATTTGTTTGTATTTAAATGAAAAAAAATAAAATATTGCGAATTTACTAGTATACTCTTATTTTAGTATGAAGTAATTTAACGACACTTAATGAAGGTTGTTAGAGTGAGGGACCAACCTTACATAACGTTTCTCACTTAAGGACGAATGTTGTATTTTTTTTGTCAAGGGACGAACCCTGTCGGTCAACATATACCACAAGGACGAACCATGTAATCTACTCTTTAATAAATTATGTCAAGTGAAATATATTATTCCAGACTTTCTTTAATGATGTATTGCATTGTGTTGGACTTAATTACCGTATATTTTTATTTCAATAAATATTTATTCCAAAGTCCTTAGTTTTAATCACTAAATTCTCAAGTGAAATTTTATTCCAATCTTACGGATTGACATCTAGCTTAGATGAAATGATATCTTCAGTATGTTATACAACATATGAATTTTAAGAAAAAACATAGTGCTCCCACTTAATGTCAAGTGTACTCAAGACTCATCTAAATTTAATCAAAATCATATTGTAATTAATTTTTTGATTTAGCTTCTATATGCATGATTCAATCCATACTTGAATTATGTTATCAGTATACTACATAAAGATTTTATAGATTTATAAACATTTTGATTACACACCGTCCTTGCTAAATGTAATCATAAAAGAAAAATCTATAAAGCTTAAATTTTCATATTCCATATACATCGAAGCATGTATGACAATTAATTATCTATATTAAATTTAATGCGTGTAGGAAAGAATGATTTAATCATAGTCAATTGCTTGAGTATGATTAAAAGCTTTCTATTATTAGCCATGCTATAGAGCTTAATCAAGACTATGAATACAATTATCGTATTAAAACGATGTTTATATTTTAATCACTCTTAATGTTTTGTTAATTACAAAATATCAAACATATTTTTATGTTTATGTTACAATCAACATTGAAGCTTTTTTATCCATGATCTTATGTCTCTAAACTTTGGTAAAAAGTTTTCTACACTTTTAATCTATTTTGTGTAAATTTAGAATGTATAAATCATCTCTCTCTCTCTCTCTCTCTCTCTCTCTCTCTCTCTCTCTATATATATATATATATATATATATATATATATATATATATATATATCTGATGGACATTAGTCAACTATGATAGATACATTGTTTGAGTGTGATCTTGGACAAGTATTTATGAGGTAACATAAGTCAGCTGTCAAGGACCCCTCGAAAAAGGGGCGGACCCCTTGGTGAAAGGGACCGACAGGGTCCAAGACTTACCGATGAGTTGCCTATAAATACCAAGATAACTCCAAGCATTACCCCCACCCCTCTTCTAATCAATCTCTATAAATCTCTGATTATCTCTAACCTTATAACCTCTATTCTTTTCTTACTTATTGTCTCTTGTGAATTAGATCTTTGTTAATTTGAAGACCATTTCTAAGAATTCTATCTCCATGCTTTGATCCTTCACAGTTTACACCGAGTGATTTTGTTAAGTGTTATCTACAAAATCACCATTGTTGTACCCATTCAATCTACTACTTGTGTAATAGTGTGATCGGGTTGTAGTCCACAAAGTATATATGTGAAGGGGAGTTGTTGTAACCGTGTCAAAGAACACGACATCATAGCTTAGGTGTCGGTAAAGATTGTAAGCTAAGTTTAAAGGTTTCTCCACCGGTGTAAAGGAGATTCTTAACTAGTGAAGTAGAACTCTCGAGTGGATACTCGAGGAGTCGAAGTATGGGCAAGATAAGTGAGATTTTAATAGCCCTAACCACTATAAATTCTTGTGCATTGTGGTTTGATTTATTCTTTCTCTATCTCTGTTACTTAATCTATCACACTTGATCTATATCCATATTAATCACTTTTAAAGGTTTCAAAGAAACTAAAACTAATCGGTAAAACTATTCAACCCCCCCCCCCCCTAGTTTTTACAATTGGTATAAGAGCTACGTACTCAAGATATTTAAAGTATATTGTACTTTAAAACTTGAATAGATCCATGGATTCTAGAAATTACAAAGAAGGGAAATCCATGCAAATACCACCACTCTTTGAAACCGATGGTTTTATATATTGGAAAAATCGCTTTGAAAGTTATGTGAAATCTAAGGATATAGATCTTTGGTACATAATCATTGAAGGTGATTATGCACCAACGGCCAAGAATGTTACCACTTACCAATTTGAATCGATTCCACGCGAGAAGCAAACCGATGATAAAAAAAATGTTGGCAAAAAATAATGAAGCCAAAATGATGCTTTACAATGCTCTACCTAAAAAGGAGTATAAAAGAATTTTCATGTGTCAAACGGCTAAAGAAATTTGTCATTCGTTAATAGTCACACATCATGAAAACTCACAAGTCAAGGATAATAGAATTGATCTACTTGTTCAACAATATGAACAATTATCTATCTTTGAAGGAGAGTCAATTGATGTGGGATTTGCTCGGTTTAACACTATCATTATTTCACTCAAATCACTTGACGAAACTTTCTCTATTAAGAATTTTTTGGGGAAATTTCTTAGAGCACATCATCCAAAATGGAGTGCAAAAGTGACGGCTATCAAAGAATCTAAAAATCACTCAAACTACTAGACGAGCTAATCGGGAATCTCACGGTATATGAGATGGTGATGGAAAAAGATCCAAAATCATCAAAGGAAAGAAAGAGAAACAAAAACCAATCGCGTCAAAAGCTAGAGTTGAATCTAGTGATGATGATCAAGAGTCTGATAGCGATAACGAAGAATATGCCATGGCAGTCCGCGACTTCAAGAAATTTTTCAAAAGGCGAGAAAGATTCGTGAAGCAGCGTATTGATAAAAATAGGAACCTCGAAAGTCCTTTGACATCAAGAAAGGTAAAGAGGAAAGAAAATGCTTCCAATGTGGTGATCCGAATCACTTCATTGGTAATTTTCCAAAGTCAAAGCCAAAGACACAAACAGAATTTTTAAGTGGAGCTTTGAGTGCAAGTGAAGATGAATGAGACAACTACAAAAAGAAAGAGCTAGCACTTATGACACATGAAACTAATGAGGTACATTCCGACTCATCTTAGTAGTCCTCCTCATTAGATGATGATACCTTACAAATTGAATATAACAAACTTTGTGAATTTAAGTCTTAAGATCATAAACAAAAACAAGATTTTGAAAACTAAAAACGAAAGTTTAGAAAACGAGGCTTATGAACTAAAAGAGAAACTACAAAGATTAGAAGGAGGTAAATCATCTAATGATAATTGTGAGACATGTCAAGAGCTCACTCTCGAAGTTGAAAAACTTAAAATCAATCAAGAGGCGTTAATCAAACAAAACTCAAAATGTTTAACAAACATACACATTGTATCGATGAGATGCTAAGTTTTGAAAGAGATAGTAAAGATAAAACATGACTGGGGTTCAGGAAAACGACAAACATTTCAGCTCGAAAATATCACCTCAAAATGAAACGATAAACATCCCTGCTAAAATTGTCACAGACAGTCATGGACCCCGTCGGATCATTTTTCAAAAGGGTCTGTGGGTCTAACAAAACAGCAAGTACGAAATCCTGCCGAATTTGTGGTTTTGTCCCGAAAACCAAAACAAATAAATCAAAACAGCAAGTACGAAATCATGCTAATTTTCTGCATAGAGATGAAAATTTACAATCAATTAGTATAATGCATCTACATCATCATCTAATATTGAACATCCTCCATTCACATAGCCGGAACCTACTTTGAGGTGGCAAAACGGGCGGGCAGATGGACACGGGCCGTGGACTAAACGGGCAACAGGCTAAACGGACGACGGGCTAAACGGGTGCGGGCTAAATATGCATGGTAAAAACGAGCGGGCAAAAAGGACGGGCTAAACGGACGCAAACTAAAAAAAGAAAAAAAAAACATAGAAAAACGGAGAAATAAAACATAAAACATTTGTTTGAAAGTTAGGATAAAAATTTAATACAAGTATAAAATATCCGTCGAGTAACCTAATTAGTATTTTACATGTGCGCCCATTAAGCCCATTTAATTTTTTATTTAAACGCCCGTTTAGCCTATCTATAACAAAGAAATGATAAAAAGTGTCCCACCCTTTTTTAAAAAGTATAAAAAATGTCAATATATTTCAAATTAGGTAACTTTTACTGCCTCTAAACCTACCTTATATAGCTAAGAACACTAAAAGCAGGGGGAATCCACTCCCTTGGCGAGGCGCCAAGGCTACCGTGAAGGAAAAACCCACCGCGGTGGGCTTCGTGGTGCTGCGCCGTCGGGCTGGCGCCATGGCCACCAGCTCTCGCGGTGGGATTTGTTTAATATTTTTTTTATTTTTTATTTTTATAAATCTAACGGCTATATTACCGTTTGGGGGAGGGGGGGGGGGGCATAATTTCAAAAAAAAACCCAAAAACTCCATTTTTACCCTTTTAAAAAATTTATAAAAACCCCCTTTTATCACCAAACTTTACACACACTTTCTTATACTCATCTATTTTCCATTTCTTCAAAAAAAATGGATCCTAATTCCAACCCCAACCAAACACCTCAATGGGTTTTCGGTATGATCAACGACCCAACCAACCAAATTCCGGGTTCGTCTTCGAATCCGGGATACGTTCCCCAATACCAACCTCAATACTCCACATCTCAATTTGCTAGCTCCGAAGAACAAACACAAGTGGAAAAATCCCGATTCTACTGTTGAACGAAGAAGTCGTCTAATAGGCACCGACGAAGAACCGGAACACTTTGGAGACGATGCTTTACCTCGACCACCGGGTATGCACCGAATTAATAAAAGTCAACGCACAAGTTCCAACTCGACCGCTAGCACCGGTTCTAACCCGGCCGCTTACACGGAATTTATGGCGGAGCAATACAAGTTGGACCGTGAAGCCAAATTGTCCGTGCTTGCTTCCGAGAACGAGGACCGAAGACGGTTGATCCAAGCTCAAAAGATCGCGAAAGACTTAAAGGTGTTACAAATTGACACAATTGGATGCATCCGGTCGACGCCGTAATCGTCGAGTCCCAAAAGGCACGAATCCGGGCAACGTATCAACCACATGACTAGTCGACGCTCGAATAATAATGTTTTTTTTTAGTTTTATGTCTTTTAGTTTAATGTTCTTTAAATTTTATGTTTTTTTATGTAATGTTTTTTTAATTTGAATGAATTTTATTTTAATTTTAAAATGTTTATTATTATTTACTTTAAAAAAAAATAAAATTTCTCACGGCACCAGTTTTCCCACGGCTCAGGGATACCAGTGAAAACTGATGTCGTGGGAAAAATTGGTGTCATGGGAAAAAAACTGACGTGGTAGCACTTTTTGAGCCAATGCACCAAGCCATGACTCACGGATTCCCCGTGCTCTAAGCTATTACACCAACCAAGTACACAATTAGGTATATAAAGGCGTTGCCCATTAAAATTATTAGCCAGCTGCTAAAACAAATGCCATAAACTTTGTAATCGAACACCTAAATAATATTGATCAAGCACCAAACTGACATGACTATGCATAACTCATTAACTTACTACTATGATACCACTATCATGTAAAAGTTGTAGAGCAAACAAAAAAAACCAAATTTTCTACATAGATATTTGGCTACCAAACAAGCCAAATTATTGTCTATAATTCGTTAAATTTATTTGTTTTTACATCAACATGTACTCTTCAATAAAAATTTCTGCATTGCATACTAGTAGTTAAATTTGTTTCAACCAACCAAACACACTACATATCACCAAATCATACTAACTAGATTGTCTTTTCAATGTAACAAAAAAACCTGAACAATTACCCCACTATTTCACCATAAACATGAAACATTTATTAACATCAAAAAAATAAATACAACCAAGGATAACCTTATTTCCGGTAACTAAACATACCCAAAAGCCAACACAATACAACATACATATGAAACTAAAAATGCTTAAAGATAAGAAAAACAAAGATCAAACTTAAAACAGTCATCTTGTTGAGCTTCTTCACCTGGCATTCCTTTTCCCTCATCAACAACACCTACTCGTCAAGGTCTTCTTTCAGGTCATTCTTGGCCCTCAAGAGCCAGGGATTCCATCGACTGCTCGATAACACATTGGAGGTCACTCGACCCGTTAAAACCACATCCGGGACAATAATAGAACATCGACCCGAGTTCATGTTACTTCATTGATATTTTAATTGTTGTGAGTTTGCCACAATCACAGAACCATAACTATAGATGTAGTGTATAATTGTAAACCAGGATTTGATTCGAATGTGTTATATGAATAAAAATTATATGAATCAAAGTATCGTTGCAAGTGTAGTTCATTAAATCATACTTAGAATCTAAGAAATATTATTATGCAACTTCTGTGGAAGACATGTATTTCTTGAGCGAGAAGATGTAAATGATATAAATGCCTTCACGTACCGGGTAACTGACGTACATAACGAAAAGCTCGTTAAAAATAATGGTTCTTAGCGATTTTGCACTGGGAATTAAACTTTTATATGACGGGTAATCTTGCAAAACTCAATAACTAAAAAAACAAATTTGAAATCTACCCTGCCTATTCCAGATCGAATAGACAAGATTTTGTAATGTGTATATTGTATGGTCTACGTTAACCAAATAATTTTTGAAAAAATCAAGATTGTAAAATGTCATAGACCAATGTTTTGAAACCCGGGTCGACTCGGTCGGTTTAAACCGGTTGGACCGGTTCCGGCCAAAAAAAGGGGTCAAATTGACCCGGGTCTTACATTTTGGAAACCCGGTGTGACCCGCCGGGTTTGAAGCAACCCGGGTTGACTCGTTTCGTGCGACCCGGCCGGGTTTTGGTTTTTTTCGAAATTTTTATTTTTTTTCGTTTTTTCGCGATATAATTAGACGTATTTGTAACGTAACTTCGTTTTTACGTGTTATATTTGTTAGTAAATGGTGTTTAGGCCAAATATATGAAATATTCACGATTTATATTTGTATATATATAGTAATATTGAAAATATATAAATAAATTTTTTTAATTAAAAACCTGGTCGACCCGACGGTCCAGCCGGTTGAACCGATGACCCGATGACTCGACCGGGTCGATTCAAAACCCGGGTTTTAAAACATTGTCATAGACATTACTAGACAATATCGCCAGAAAAAATATATTATCTTATTGGTCGTCATTATCAATGAGTGAACGTATTCTGCCCGTCTCATGCAATATAAACATTTTTTATTTGTTTTATTCAGTTCCAACATATTTTTTCTTAAATAAATACTATCCATAAAATTTCTACATCTATCCTATCTTTAACTTCCAATATTTTCCAGAAATGGATTCATCACCGGATGAAATCGTTAAGGAAATCCCGCACGTTATTCGAATCTACAAAGACGGTCGGGTCGTTAAACTCGGTGGCACCAATGTTGTCCCACCCGGTATTGACTCGAAGACTGGCGTTCAATCTAAAGACGTCGTTATCTCACCCGAAACAGATGCTTTTGTTAGGGTTTACATTCCTAAGACTGCGAATTCGAACGTGAAAAAACTCCCACTTTTGATTTACTTTCATGGTGGTGCTTTTATTATCGAAACAGCTGCCTCACCTACGTATCATAACTTCCTTAACCTCGTATCATCCGAATCCAACGTTATTGTAGTGTCTGTCGACTATAGGACTGCTCCTGAGTATCCTGTCCCTATCTGTTTTGATGATTCATGGGAAGCAGTCAAATGGCTCGCACGACATGTTAATGGAAATGGACCAGATACTTGGCTAAACGAATACACGGATTTTAGCCGTGTGTTTTTCGCTGGAGACAGCGCGGGTGGTAATATAGCACACCATATGGCAATCCGAGTTGGGTCAGAAAATCTAGCTAGGGTTTCTACTTCTGGTGAGAGTTTGAATCTTGAGGGTATAATATTGCTCCACCCGTATTTTTGGGGGGAGGATAGGATGGGGTCGGAGTCAGGTTTTTCTTGGACCGAAACGATTAAATCTTTATGGCTAGTAGCCCATCCGGGGACCAGCGGGTCAGATGACCCGCTGATTAACCCGGATAAGGATCCGAAGGTGTCGGATATGGGTTGCTCTAGGGTACTAGTTTGTGTTGCTGGGAAGGATATATTGAAAGATAGGGGAATTTACTATGAGGTTATTTTGGGTAAAAATGGATGGAAAGGTGACATTGAGGTCATTGAGGACAAAGAGGAGGATCATGTGTTTTTCCTAAATAGTCCTATTTCTGAAAACTCTTGCAAATTGCGCAAGAGGATTTCTACTTTCATGAACAACTAAAATAAATTAAACTGAAATGGTGTTTCAAGGGTGTATTCATAAATTATTTCAGTCTAGAAATATGGTTCTTATTGTCTAGCATGCATGCTAATGTATGATTAATTTAATCTGTATTGTTTTATAAATTAATTTGGATCATAACTGTTAGCTATATTAGCATAGTCCATTATCTATTGTTAGAGCTTGAGCGATTATTACATTTAGGGTTTTGCAAATCTTTTCTTGTGATATCCAAATATATGTAGCTAGATCGGATTAGAGTTTGGTTTTTTGAAGTAATTTCTTACACACTTTGTCTGTCTATCTTAGAAATGTTTCCGAAGAGAGTTGCGTTGATAACATCTATCTTACTTGATGGTCACACTCACATATAACAGCGAAAGCCTTGGTAATTAAAGTTTGCTTTTATTCATCTATATAGCATGAAATGCTACTAGCTGGCCGACATACCACAGGCCTGGTTTTGAGTTTTCGTGAACCTTGGGCGAAAATCGATAATGAGGCATACATACAAACTCATGAACTGGTAGTTGATAAGCAAAATTGATATTTCTCACATAATTACTTTGTGTTCTAAAATAGTCTTTTTAATTCATTTGGGTTATGGGCGGTCGATCACCTCGTTCACGATCAAAGACGCCTCTTGTTTACATGTTCCTCAAGTTCATGAACTGGTAGTTGATAACGCCATGAAAAGAAAACACGACATATATAGAAAAACTGGCATGCTTGAAATGTTTTCTTTACGATTACAGTAGTAGATGTATAGTTTGATTTCATCATCCATTGAGTCAACTCTTGGAAACTTGCCGATGGATCGAAAGTCCTCAACGATAGTTATTATTTGGACTTTTGAGACAAATCTACTCAGGACCGGCCCAACTTGGATGCCATAGAAATATGTAAAAAATATGAAATTAAAATTATATATGGGTGCCCAAAGTCTCTATAACGAATTGACAATGGCAAAAAAAAAAAAAAAAAAAAAATCTTCAACACTTTTCAAGGTACCGTTTGTTTTGGGTGATTGGACATGGGTTTGGGCTTTCATTAGATATAAAAACTTTTTTTGTTTAAATAGTTTATCTTGATAATTTGTTTGACTATCAAAATTTTGCAATCATCAAAAAAGTACTTTATTACTGTAGATTTTCTAAAATTCAAGAGTCTATCATTTTGATTCATTATATTATATATTGAGGCACATTGAAAAGGGACAAAAAATACACTGTTTGTGTATTTTTTGTTTCTTTTTTATTTTCTGAAAAATGTTTTTATCAGTTTTTATTTCGTCTTATTTTCAGTTTAACGGTTTTAACTTGTTAAATCTTATTAGGGCATTTACATTTATATCCTCTCAAAAATTAAATATTACGTCAAAATACTTCCCAAATTTTTTGATTACATTAATATCCTTCTCTGCATTTTGTTACTCCATAAACATATTTACCAAATTATTTTTTATGTATATCCAAAAATCAACATGTTCTTTCATCACTCGATGCTAAAAATTATATACGAAAAAATAAATATATATCGTATTTATATCCAAACTTTTGTAATTACATTTGCGTGTTCTTTTATCACTCGAAACCAATAAGTATACGTAGAAAATATAATTATAATCAATTTAAATAAAATAATAGATAATAATAGTTTCAAAATTTTAAAACAATATAATTATGATTTAATTGATTTTTAGAACGTATGTGGGAATTTAGAAGTTTGAGAATGATATTAATGTAATTAAAATGGTTTGAGAAGGACATTGATGTAATTATAAAAGTAACAAAGATATTTATGTAAATGCAAAGGATATTTATGTAATATCCAATTTAAGAATGATATACATGTAAACCTGCAAAGTTAATTTTTTTTAATTTGTATTTTCCAATGTTGCAAAACAAGGTTTATAAGGGCGATTAATCGCCGGTTAATAGCTACAAGGCCTTCAATCTTTCGGATTAATGAAAGGCGATTAATTGCGGTCAACTATGGTCAAGGACGGTCAAGGGATGTCAAATTTGCCGAAAACCTGCAAATTTGGCCGAAAATATCGAAAACTCACTATAAACTTATGTTTATCACTTAAATTAACTATTTATATGTATGATCAGTTATATATTAAGAATATTATTTCCGAAAATACCTAAAACTCATTAGAAATATCCAAAACATGTCAAAAATACCAAAAAATTGCTAAAAATGTCAATCCGATTAATCACCGACTAATCCCGCCTAAAACGATTACACGTTACAAGGTGGTCGACCGGCCGGTTAGCGATTCACGATTTTCGCAACCATGATATTATCCATTTCACAGTTTATAACAAAACCAAAATTATTAAAAAAAATGCTAAATATTTTTCTCTCTTATATATTATATTATCCATTTCACAGGTTATAAAGGGTCTTAATAACCTTACCCTTATATATTATAATAACAATTATTTTTAATAATTTATATTTTTCTCTCTCCACAAATTTTATAATTAATATTCGAATTCTTAAATAGTTATTCATCTCTAAACAAACTCTAAATTCAAATTTAAATGTTGCAACATACCAAACCGACCTTATATAATCTATTATGTGTTTTAATCATTAAAACAATAAATATGTATCTCTACTTATTTATAACGCATCTATCAGATTGTTAAATTGTTGAAACTTTTTAACATTCTTAATTTTGAAATGTTAGTAATCTGTAACAAATGTATCACAACCACTTTTTCAACATTGTTAATTACCAAAATGTAGCATTAACATTTGATATTACACTGTAACTGAATGATTAGGTGTAGATGTTCACTTTTAAATTTTAAGTTCAAACAATCCCAAACTCGACTAAACTTAATTAACGAATCTTCCTCTATATGTTTAATTCAACATTAATCATTAATCATTAATCATTAATCAGTTTCATTCTATTCTATTGTCAACGCTTCTGTGATACTCATTCAGGTGAATTAACCTTCGTTTTTTGATGATTAGAGGAATTATTAATCAGAGAGATGATGATGCAAGGTAAATATTTTTTGTAGAAACTGATAAGAATAAACTTTTAGTGTTCTTATTATCTAATTTTTTCATATTTAATTCAAATTTTGTAATATAAATTTGGGCAAACTTCAAATTTCGTCCCTTGACTTTTCAAAAACGACAATTTTGCCATTGAGTGAAAACTTCAACCAATTTTTCCACTATACTTGAAAATATCTTGCAAAAAAGCCACCGAGTTAAGTTTTTCTTTTATTTATTATTGTTTTTCTCTGTTAACTCCTACGCATGCCTAACACGTGAGTGTATTTTAATCATTTCCCGTGCCTCACCATCTCGTCATCAATTTCCCAACTTTCCTTCTATGCAATTTTCATCCCCGAAACCATTTCTCACCGACATGTTTTATCCACCTTTCGTTTATGCAAAATGCATCCCTAGAACCATTTTCTCGTAAAAAAAGTTGACGGTCCACATTTAGACACATTTTGAAGGACGAGATTTGCACGACCTTTGAGATACTAAAACTTTTCAGGGACTTAAATTGCACTAACTTTGAAAGACTATATATCCAGGTCTTACTATCGGTTGTTAATCAACATTTAACCCTCTATCTCTTTCACAAACCCTTTCATCTAATCAATTCATCTAAACTAAAATGGCTGGAAGTACTCCCGTCCTCAATGAATTAAAGCAAATATGCAGAGATTTAGAACTCAACACATGTATGGGTCTATACATAGGTTAAATGGTTGCGGCTGAACACGCTTATTGTAACACCCCCAAAATCAGGTAGGGTCCACTCAAGCAACATGGGGGTGCCACGTCATGCAATACAGAAAACTGGTATATAGGTGCTGTAAAATGACGTAATAAAACCTATTTTTACATCATAATCCTTACGGAAATTTAAAACAATAAGTTGCGGAAGTTTAAATCATAAATAGGTCCCAAATAGTTTAAAGTAATACATGAAGCACATGAAGCTTCCACTAAAAGTCAAAGTTTAAGTCAAAGTCAACCGTAAAACATCCAACAGTCATTTTAGTCCAAATCTTACCTTTTTATGGGATTTACCCAAAGATACACAAAATAAAAGTAGTAGCAAAAGGTAAGCATGTAAAACAAAGACTACAGAATTTTCCCGAATGTCCGCATCCACGAGCTCCACTCCGTGCACCTAAACTTGATTACCTGAGAAATAACATGTAAAAGGGTCAACATAAAGTTGAGTGGTATTCATAGGTTTAATAGAAGAAGTTGTGGAATACAAGCAATGTTTCCATATAAACATGTAATACTGAAAAAAAATGTTGCACCATTGTGCAATTAAATGTAATTTAATTATTGCAATAGCTCATGACACCGAAGCGTTAACATATGTATTACTGGGGACCTCTAATAAGTATCTAGTCAAAATACTTGTATATTCGAATGTATATGCGTCGGTACTCATGACGGAGATTGTCAATCCCGATGGATCCATCCACAACAGTCGCGCTTGCGATATGTGAATTAACGGTTCATGATATAGAGGACTTTTGACTAAGGTACTAAGGCAATAAGTAAATCATGAAAACTGTGAAAGAAATACTGGATACTTGCTTGAATACTGATAAAAGTAATACTGTCAAAATTCTAATGCATGTATTTCTCACCCCGCATTTGTAAAACACGTATAAAGTAGAATAGGGGCTATGAACTCACTTTAGCAAGTGATCACAAGGAAAAAGGGCTGAGCAAAAATGAAGTCTTCACGGACCTATGCAATGGTGACGCGTAATAAGAAAGTGTTCAATGTAGCAAATAACGTTTTAGAAGTAACGTGACATAGTATGACCAAGTAACTTGCGTGCGATGGCGAGACCTAGGCTTAAGATGAAATTTGACCAAAAAGTACCTTGAACCTACTGTAAAAACATGGCAATAACCTTATATGATGGTCCAAGCATTTTTATGCGGGTTCAAACACGTTTTAGGCTCGGTTCATAATGTTGAAATATTTGACAGAATTCAGTTTTCTGAAAATGGCTGTGAAGAGTTGGTCATATCTCAAAATCTATAATAGTACAGGAGGTGATATTTTTGGACATGTAAAGGTATTTCTCTTACCTTTAAAAGTTGGGCAAAAACAGACCTTGAACTATTTTCAATCAATGGGAAATCCACTATTAGTGACAGACTATCAAAATAGAAAGTTGTAAACATCTTTCGTAGCCTTTGGTAAATGAGCATAAATCCCAAACGGTATAAGATTTTGACACGAAACCAAAAAGAGAAGTTGTCTTATGTTTGGACCTACTGTAAAAAGTTTTAAAATCAAATATTTAACCTTTTTACCCAATTCAATTTACCCACGTTTTAAGCGTAAAATTCAGATTTGACATATTTCGGTAAAGCGACCGTCACGGGCTCATCCGGACACATCTTGTTTCTATCCAACTCTCCACATGATAAGCACATCAGTGGGTATACATTTTTCAAATAAAATCAAGGTCATGTGTTTCAGAAAAATTGACCATGACCTGTTTGTTTCTGTGATAATTTCCACGTTAGAAAACGTTCCATTTTAGTAATCTAAACGCGATAACACATCACTTAAGCTATACTAAATTGCCACGCAAGTATCCTAAGTCATAATATGATCTATGTAATCACAATCTCAGTGGGTTTTACCCATGAGCTCAAAATCAAAGATTAATGTAATCCAAAAATACTAATAACATCAAATTCAATATACTAGTTATGATTATACCTTCACAACTTGTATGAATCAATCAAAACACGAAAAATCTCGATTCCTTCTTCCTTTATCATAAAAATTTCGTGGCCCTATGACAATATAACATACTGAAATCAAAAGTTTACACATCAAAAACACAATTTAACCAATGAAGAAGCAAAATCAAGCATAAGAACTCATAAAAACCTCATCAAATCATAAGATTTGATGATTTTTAATTACATGCAAAAGTTTGATGTATGTTAAAATTAACACATGGGTTTGATTCGGAATTGAAAATAAAACATAGCACTAGTATTAATTTACCTCAAATCAAGAAAAATCAATGGTTTTTTTTTTTTGGGGGGGGGGGGGGGGGGGGGGGGGTTGTGTTCGTCGGCCACAGGGAGCAAGGAGGAAAGAACTCTGTTTTTTTTTGTCAAATATTTTGTAGATATGTTTGTTTGGTAATTCTTGTTTAAGTATAATGGTCAACAAAGTCAATATGGGCTCCCTAAGCTTAAGTCCAGCCGAAAATACCCAAGAAGGACCCAAAGCTTAAGTGTTAAGCTCTCGAAATTTACGGGTTTAAATAACGTGCCGTTTCCGACGAAAACCGAGATCCGTTTATGTTTAAAACGAAATTTCTTTAAAATTACTCGTAAACACTTGTTTGACCCGGATTTCACTAAGTTGGATCAAGGAATCAAGAATAACTAGGAATCCCATAATAATAATTTTTATCGTGGCGTTCGGACCCGAAAACTCAGTCCGACAGCCGGAAAACGTAAAAATGCAAAAGTTCACCATTGCGTCCGTTATTGATCTGGATATCGATTTTCATTATTTTTGAGGCAAAGAGTCAATAATAAGTCATATAAAATATGATGAAACCTCGTAGAAATTACAAATATAAAGTTTGGGCATTTCGCCAAATAATTTCGTAAATTAGCGATATCCATAGAATTTTATATTTAACTAAAATTTCGAAGATGAAACGTAATCACTAATAACTCGGTTTTTGCCAGTTAAAAAGTTCTTTGTCGTATGTCTAATCGAATTGAAAACTGCGTTTAATGTGCGACTCTGTCGTTCTTTGGTGAAACAAAAGTGTGTCGTTGTAGCATATTAAAAAGTGCAAAACAATTAAAGTAAATGACTTTAAAGTAAATGGACGTTAAAATAAAAGGGCGTTAAAATAAATCTAAGTCTAATTAAAAGAAAGGGTGCAACATTAAAAACTTTGAAAAGTAAATAATTAAATGACGGGAATTTAAAAGCGTGACGAGAATTAAAATTTAACAAAGTATTAAAACGTAAACTTAAAAATTAAACAAGTCAAAATATGAAAACAACCCTACCATCGGAATACATTCCGATCGGAATGCACTTACCACCTGATCGGAATGTTGTCGGAAACACCAGATCGGAATGCTGTCACCTTTTCAGATCGGAATAACCAAACTCACCCTGATCGGAATGTGAACTTACCTCCTGATCGGAATGCGGTTCTCGTCGAAATAAGGAATGGACCCTGGTCGGAATACAGATCGGAACCCCTAGTCGGAATATTGTCACCTATCCTTATCGGAATAACCAAAAGAACGCCTCTGATCGGAATGAGGATTGGACTCCCAATCGGAATGCTGTCACAACTCCTAATCGGAATACCAAAAATCATCCTGATCGGAATACCAAAGCCCTTTTCCGATCAAGCCAAGGAGTGCTGATCGGAAAGATAAACCCTTTTCCGATCAACCAGATCGGAATACAGTAAAGAAAATCGAAAATAAGCCAAACTAATAAGCTATTACCAAATAAGCACACACCTAAAATCCTAAGCAAACACGTATAAGAAAAAGCTACTAAACTGAAATTTAAAGACTTTTGAAAACACAAAATGAAACAAAGTTTACGAAAACAAATTTTATATAAAAATAACTTTTATAAAAACATAAGAAACTTAAAGATAAACACAAATAAGCTATAAAAATCAATAAACCAAAACAATCAAAAGCATAAAAACATAACCTTTAATCAAATAAGCATGAAAATAAACACATAAACCTAAAGATCAAGCAAAGAAAGAAAGGTAGAATAAGAGATAAACAATAAAAGTAAAGGTGCAACAAAAATAAAAGTAACTTACTTGGAAAATAAGGTGCAAGACAAGGTAATTAAAGTGCAATAAAGTAAATGTGCAAGTAAATAAAATGGAAGAACTAGTGTCACTCTAGCCAACAAAGAAAAAATGAAACTAGATGATCCTATTTATAGTAGATTAGGGAGATGGTTAGAGGAAGCTTCCTCCCCTCCTTCCTTTCTTCTTAATTGCACCATTAAGTCCTTCCCTTCTTAATCTTTTGTTAATCTTGGACTTTAATGACTTTTGGCTCGGGATTTCTTTAAACTCGTCTTTTAATTCTTCAATAAATAAGACTTGAGTTCTTCGGCTTTTAGTAAACTTCCGTCTTTTGACTTTTTCTTCGATAAATCTTCAGAATTGGTCTTGGACTTCCGTTCTTTTTGCACTCTTGACTTCTTGACTTCTTGACTTCGTCTTTCATCTTTTTCTTCAATAAAAGCCCGTAAATGCCCGTGTTTTCTCCACTTTTTACCATTTCGTCCTAAATCACAACAAAAACACAAACCACGCATAATTCCGACATAAATGACATAAAATATACGTTTTGGCTCGGTTATTATTATAATTAAGTGGTAAAAATGATGGGTGTTTACACACCTATCAAATCCCCTACACTTGACCATTGCAATGTCCTCATGCAATGCATTAGTTATAAAGCACGTTTACATTTTTCATCATAATCAATCCACGTTGGCCTTTATTAAAAAGATAGAAAATTATAAACATTCAAAGTAAAGAAATCAAAAACATACCTTGGATTTTGAAAATGTCATGAATGATCATCATGCTCAAGTTTTCACTTTCTCCAAACCAAGCTTAAAAACGAGATCATTGTTATTATAAGTTAGCAAACTATCACAAACTCATGTGGGCCAATTACTCACTTAGAATCCCTTATTCCTAGGGGTATCTCTTATATTTTATTATTGTCTTAAATGATCACGAGGATGCATTGTTGACTTATTTTGATAGTTATTTAGTCCGAAAATAAAGTGAACGATTTAATCAATAGTTAGCTAAAGGATAAAATCTTTTAAAACTGCTTCTCGGGACCTCATAAAGTTCATATCTTGGCATAACTCGCTTCGCGATTTGAGACCTTTCTCGGACCGATATTTGGCAGCGACTTCATACTTCAAATCTTGAGAGACGTTCATGAAATAATGGTCTTCTCTTCATAATAGGAATTTCTTCACTTGAAGTTTTGAGAGATTCATACTTGGACCACGACTTCTTCATTTTTCTCCAATCTTTATTTTGGACTTTGATATACAACGATCCGCCTCCTTTTATGACTTGGATCTATTTATCCTCATACCTTGCTAGGGTCTTTTCAGATACACTTCTCCATGACTTTTGGGGAGTTTTTGCTTTTCGTCGTGTGTCTCGATCCTTCATATTAATTTTCGATAAATGATTCTTTACATCACTTTGGATCTTTAGCAACAAAATATAGCCCTCATGTCTTGTTAGGACCATTTTGGACTCGCCAATCTTCGCATCCCGCTTCAATAAGTTATGCCTTGGCTATGAACTCTAATCCATACCGAGCAACTTTTAAACGATCTTGGGCTAAAAGCTAAGTAACTTTTCAAATCGTACAACCTTATTTATTGCAAATAAATTTATTGGCAGGCGATGGAAGAATAGGCTTATAATTAACTCACATAAATTCACGAAAGAATACCAAACTTATAATTGGCTCTATCATCTCTCGTTCTCCACAGTTTAAAATCTCAAGGAATGAGACTCGTGGATGCTTAGCCTATTAAATCAAAGTTTTGGGTTTTCGAGTCGCCTATAGGATCTTGCAAACTCTTAGACTTTTTCAAGTTTAGAAATCGCGTTTTAAAGTTCCCTTAATAAACGACTCTCTAGGATCAATTTTAGGAACTTGCGAAAAGTTCTTGTTCTTAACCCGTGCGAGTTAAGACTTTCGCGTTTTGTAGCTCCCTATATAAAAGCCTAGCAAAACTTGACTTAAACACGTTAAGGATACTAGCTAGAGTAACTTAGATAAGTAAACTCGGGTTGAGTCAAAAGATTCACAACGTTTGAAAATTAAAACCACTTTATTAAACATTTATTCTAGCAAGAAAAGATAATAACTATACAAAGGGAAAAACTATTGGCCAAAATAGATCAAAAATTTTGAAAAATGTCGAAAAAATTGATTTTCCGGTTAAAATAAGGACAAATACAAGGAAAAGGCCACTTAACTTCGATAGAAGTCCCCCCTACACTTAATATAAACATTGTCCTCAATCTTTAAGCATGTAGGAGTAAACTCCCCTACACTTAGGACATTGTGCACGTTGTTTAAATCTCGTTAAGGAAGAGACAACTAAAGAGATTCCTATTTTAATATTGGAAAATATAAAATAGTGAATCGAAAAGAGCTAAGGATAGAACCGGGAAAATGGGAACACGGAATCACGGGTCGTCAAGAATCATCAAGAGTGGATCATTGAGCTCGAATCCCTGATTAAGAAGAGATGAGAGAGCAAACACCAACGGGTCTCCCCTACACTTAGGATAAAGAAAGCTAAAAGATAGAAACATGGGTTGCCTCCCAAGAAGCGCTTGATTTTTTTTAACCGAGTCGTGAGCCTGACTCGACCTTGATCATCATAGGAAGAAGCATGAAACATATCCACCGGGATCAAAGACATAGTTTTCGTCCATCAAAAAACACAAGCTTAAGGCGAACAAGGCAAGCCACAGAAGAAGAGGCAAGGTTCCCTTAAGCAAAGATGGAGCACGGTGGAAGCAAGGGTGAAGTGGTGCAAGCATGTATTCAATAGTTCCAAAGATTTTTCCTTTTATTTCATCAGGTGGATACTGAGATGGCTGCAGAATATCAATACTGGGGTCGAAAACCTTTTCCTTTAGGGGAAAATAGCACTCAGGCTCAGCAGAGTGTGAAGAAGATCCACGAAGAAGCACAACCTCGTCCTCAGAAGGTTGACAAAGAGGTGTTAAATCATATGTGCTGTGGAGATTGGTGTCGACCGGTTTCTTCTCCTTTGAAAGAATGTTCTTCAAATCCAAAGTAGGATCAAGACGATAATCTTCAAAATCATAAGGAGGAGCATCACTCTCATGAGGGAAGTAAGTGTTGAGAAACGTATAGAAGTCTTCCTCAAATGAGTAATCGTCTAAAGTAGGATCGAGTGATGGCGGAGGATCTTCATCATGTGAAGAATCGCTCGAAAGAGTATCGACCTCATCAAAATCATCATATGTAGGCAGGTCGGGATACTCGGAAGTACAATCATCATAATCATCCGAATCTGAGCTAGAATCATCATCATCATAAGCATCAAAGATCGGTGGAGAATCATAAATGGGAGAAGGTTCCAAATTGGAGAGAGAATCATCCACATCATCATGAAAAAGTGGGTTATCATTGCAAGACTCGAATAAAGGGTTGTTGTAGATGACAAAATCATCGAGCACATTAATCATATTCACTGATTCTCGTCCAAAGGATTTGCTTGTAAGCTTCCCCATTTTGAAAACTTGTGAATCATTCCCGACTCTTAAGATTAACTCACCTTCGGCCACATCAACTAAAGCTTGTCCGGTTCTCAAGAATGACCGAACAAGTATTAAAGGAATACGAGGGTCCATTTCATAATCAACAACGACAAAATCGACCGGGAAAGTAAATGTGCCAACTTTAATGAACACGTCTTCGGCTATACCAACGGGGTAAGCAAGAGTGCGATTTGCAAGTTCAAGAGTCATCTTTGTTGGAGTAAGGTCGGGCAATGATAGTGTTTTCCAAACACTCAAAGGCATAAGATTAATACTGGCCCCAAGATCGGCTAGGGCAGTAAATTCTTCGGTTTTGTTGAAGATGCAAGGCAACACAAAACGACCGGGATCTCCAAGCTTTTCCGGAAGTTCTTTAAGAATAACTGCAGAGCAGTTTTCATTTAAACGTGTGTTGGCGAGCTCAATCAGCTTCTCCTTCTTGCTCAGCAATTCCTTGAATACTTTGACAAATTTCGGCATGTGGACAAGTGCTTCAACAAGGCTAATGTTGATTTTCACTTGAGAGAGCATCTTCATATAGCTCGACACTTGACAGTCATTCTTGGTTAGCTCGTTGGTTTTGCCTAAGCGAGAAGGATATAGTTTATTGGGTTTGGGTGGTGAAGGTGAAGGTGTAGGTAAAGGTTGAGATGTTGAAGGTTCCTTCCTAGGTACATTGTCATGACGAGGCGGAGACGGTAATGGTGCACTAATACTAGGTGTAGGAGGAGTAGGGATAAATGGTGGTGGAGGAGGTGTAGATGATGGGGGTGGGATTGGTGGTCCTACGATGGTGACTCCACTACGGGTAGTAATAGCACTCACATTTGCTCGTGGATTGGTGATGGTGTTTGAAGGTAGAGAACTCGAATAAGAAGGTTGAGCGGCGGGCAAGATACTAGCAAGCATATTCTTCAAATCATTTGTTTGATTGCTGAAGGAAGATTGGATATTATCTCAAAGCTCGGATCTTATCTCATTTCCTTGCTTGGTAATATCTCCTTTAAGATTGATAATTTGACTCTGCAGATTCTTGATTTGCTCACCTTGGGTTCTCATGATGGCTTCAACATCGGGGTTAATGGGTGGGGTTTGTTGAGCGGGTGGGTGATAAGGATTAGAAGCTCTTGGTGGGATTTGGTTGCTTCTAGTATTGTTGTTGTTGGGGTTTTGTTTTTGAGGAGAAAAACCGGGTGAAAGGTAGTTGTTTGATCGGTAACTCAGCAAATTTCTATCCCCTTGTGGTCGAGCTTGGTAATTTTCCGGTGAATAATTACCATAAGCTGCATACATATTTTCCGGATTTCCTTGTGTCAAAGGACAATCGATGTATGAGTGAGGACCGCCGCATGTTTTACAAGAAGGTGCAACCGCTTTAATTTGTTGTTGTTGGTTTGAAGCGAGAAGCAAGATACTTTTGCTCATTTTAGTCATCATGCGGGTGAGTTCGGTTATATCAGGGTTTGCTGAAGTGGAGGAAACATTGACTCTCGGGTTGTTCCTTGAAGAAGCGGAGGAATCCCAGTTTTTGTGGTGAGTAGTCATGTTCTCAATTAGCTCTCTACACTCCTCGAGTCTCCTTTTCATAAATGTGCCACCGGCGGCTGCATTAATCGTATCACGATCACGAAAAGTCAAACCGTTGTAGAAAGTATCTATTAAGGTCACAGGGAGCATGTTGTGGTTTGGACAACGATCAATCAAAACATTATATCTTTCCCAAGCATCAAAAAGAGATTCATCGGGATCTTGCATGAAACCGCTGATTTGATTGCGAAGGCTCGTGGCCATGGATGGTGGAAAGTAGCGCGACAAAAAGCGTTGAGTCATGTCATCCCAAGTATGAATAGAATTCTTCGGGAGACGATCAAACCATTTCTCGGCATGATGTGATAAAGTATGTGGGAAGAGTTGTAGGCGAAGAACATCCATTGTGGCACCGGGCAACTTCATGCTTTGGGTGATTGTAATGAACTTGTCGAGGTGTTTGTTGGCATCATCATCAGGCAATCCATGGAATGGGTTAGTTTGCACTTGCTGAATCATGTGGTGCTTTAACGAAAACTCAGGAGCCGTGATTTGCATCGGCGCAATCGGTCCTCCTCGTCCAAACATGGTAGGTTGACAAAGCTCCTCCATGGTCCGAAGATCGGGCTGTGGAAGAACATTGTTGTTATTGTTGAGGTGCGGTGGATTATTGTTGTTGTTAACACCTGACATACTTAAATCTTCTCGAGTCTCGGGCTCTTGATAATTAGAAGATCTAGTACGCATACACCTGAAAATGCAAAAGAAAAAGAAACCAAACACGAAGACAATATATATACACAATAAAAATAAAATATTTTTGGATTTTTATAATTTTTAGTTTTTATGGATTTTTATCAATTTTTAATTTTTATGGTTTTTTGAAATTTTTATGCAAGAAAAATAACGCTCACAAGTGAACGGATCCCAAAAAGCAACGCGTCTTTCACAGAAAACCGTTAATCTTTACGAAAAGAGCCGGCAGCGGCGCCATTTAATAACTCGGTTTTTTCCAGTTAAAAAGTTCTTTGTCGTATGTCTAATCGAATTGAAAACTGCGTTTTAATGTGCGACTCTGTCGTTCTTTGGTGAAACAAAAGTGTGTCGTTGTATTATATTAAAAAGTGCAAAACAATTAAAGTAAATGACTTTAAAGTAAATTGACGGTAAAATAAAAGGGCGTTAAAATAAATCTAAGTCTAATTAAAAGAAAGGGTGCAACATTAAAAACTTTGAAAAGTAAATAATTAAATGACGGGAATTTAAAAGCGTGACGAGAATTAAAATTTAACAAAGTATTAAAACGTAAACTTAAAAATTAAACAAGTCAAAATATGAAAACAACCCTACCATCGGAATACATTCCGATCGGAATGCACTTACCACCTGATCGGAATGTTGTCGGAAACACCAGATCGGAATGCTGTCACCTTTTCAGATCGGAATAACCAAACTCACCCTGATCGGAATGTGAACTTACCTCCTGATCGGAATGCGGTTCTCGTCATAATAAGGAATGGACCTGGTCGGAATACATATCGGAACCCCTAATCGGAATATTGTCACCTTTCCTAATCGGAATAACCAAACGAACGCCTCTGATCGGAATGAGGATTGGACTCCCAATCGGAATGCTGTCACAACTCCTAATCGGAATACCAAAAATCACCCTGATCGGAATACCAAAGCCCTTTTCCGATCAAGCCAAGGAGTGCTGATCGGAAAGATAAACCCTTTTTCGATCAACCAGATCAGAATACAGTAAAGAAAATCGAAAATAAGCCAAACTAATAAGCTATTACCAAATAAGCACACACCTAAAATCCTAAGCAAACACGTATAAGAAAAAGCTACTAAACTGAAATCTAAAGACTTTTGAAAACATAAAATGAAACAAAGTTTACGAAAACAAATTTTATATAAAAATAACTTTTATAAAAACTTAAGAAACTTAAAGATAAACACAAATAAGATATAAAAATCAATAAACCAAAACAATCAAAAGCATAAAGACATAACCTTTAATCAAATAAGCATGAAAATAAACACATAAACATAAAGATCAAGCAAAGAAAGAAAGGTAGAATGAGAGATTAACAATAAAAGTAAAGGTGCAATAAAAATAAAAGTAACTTACTTGGAAAATAAGGTGCAAGACAAGGTAATTAAAGTGCAATAAAGTAAATGTGCAAGTAAATAAAATGGAAGAACTAGTGTCACTCTAGCCAACAAAGAAAAAATGAAACTAGATGATCCTATTTATAGTAGATTAGGGAGATGGTTAGAGGAAGCTTCCTCCCCTCCTTCCTTTCTTCTTAATTGCACCATTATGTCCTTCCCTTCTTAATCTTTTGTTAATCTTGGACTTTAATGACTTTTGGCTCGGGATTTCTTTAAACTCGTCTTTTAATTCTTCAATAAATAAGACTTGAGTTCTTCGGCTTTTAGTAAACTTCCGTCTTTTGACTTTTTCTTCGATAAATCTTCAGAATTGGTCTTGGACTTCTGTTCTTTTTGCACTCTTGACTTCTTGACTTCGTCTTTCATCTTTTTCTTCAATAAAAGCCCGTAAATGCCCGTGTTTTCTCCACTTTTCACCATTTCGTCCTAAATCACAACAAAAATACAAACCACGCATAATTCCGACATAAATGACATAAAATACACGTTTTGGCTCGGTTATTATTATAATTAAGTGGTAAAAAGTATGGGTGTTTACACACCTATCAATCATTGTAAAATAAATGGGGAATATGGTAAAAGTATGAATAAGCACGCATAACAAGTAAAAGAAAATTACCGAAAATCCGCGTTCTCACAGTCTTCCCCCCTAAAGGAACTCTGGTCCCTCAGAGTTTAACTAGAGAAGGAAAAAGATGAGGATATCGTCAATGAAAACTTATGACCAACAGATCAAGTTAGGATTTGCAAACCCTGTTCATCAAATCCATGAACACTGCAGGGGGCGTTTGTAAGACCAAACGGAATTACTGTAAACTCAAAATGTCCGTAACGGGTACGGAAGGCAGCTTTAGGAATATCATCCTCATGAACCCGCAATTGATGGTAACCAGATTTGAGGTCTGTCTTGGAAAACCAGCAAGCACCTTGAAGCTGGTCAAACAGATCGTCAATTCGTGGCAACGGATAACGGTTCTTAACAGTCAACTTGTTTAATTCTCCATAATCTATGCACATTCTCATAGCACCATCCTTTTTCTTTTAATTCCTTGAGTTGATTCGATAGCTCATTCATTTCTGACGGAGTCAAGCGGTACGGCGATTTAGCAACGGGTAATACACCGGGAACAAGATCAATTTTGAATTCAACTTCGTGCGCAGGAGGTAGTCCAGGCAAGTCATCAGGAAGTACCCCAGGAGAATCACAGACGACACGGATATCGTCCAAACGCTTTTCAGCAGATGTAATGTACTATAGAGATTTTGGGTCATCCACCGGCTGATCGCCGAGGAGTTCCAACATCGCAACCGAAGGCAAGGAATACGTAAAATTTGTTCAAAGCAAACAATGACCGCACGATGGGTCGCTAACCAATCCATACTCACAATGACATCAAAGCTGCCAAGATGTGTGGGCAGGAGGTCAATAGAAAACAGGTGACCAAGCAGATCGAGCGTACAATTGCATAAATAAGAGGTCAATCGAAAACGGTTAAAATGTGCGATAAGAGATTACAAACCAAAAGGGGAAGGCGCGAATTACATAAACAATAAAACCCAAAAATTTGCATTATTAAAAGGTGAACACACTGTACGAATTATAATCGGCGTTAAAGATACAAATCACTTAGGTTTAGATCAATTATGGTAACAACATTAATTCATAATGACTTTTAAAAGAGCTTGGTGATTATAAGGATGCCTTTAGTCCTTTATGAATAAACTGTAGGGTGTATGTATGAAACTTGAGAATTTAAATCCAGGTTTAAGGTCACAATTTTTTTTGAAAATCCATGATCAGATTCTGAGAAACAAATCACCGAAAAGAAAACGTCCTCCTTTTTATTTTTAACCGATATGGGTAAGGTATAATTGAAACGGGTTGTATAAAAACATAATTTTTTAAAGACATGGATTTATACTGTGGGTTTGCTATTTACTATGATCTGGTGGTCTAGGTGGGTGGTGGTAATATATGGTAGCCATTATTGAGTTTAGAGAGAGAAGGTTGTGTGTGTAAAGAGAAAGGAAAAAGTGTATTGAATGAAAAATGGAAAAACACAATCAACAACCCCTCCTTGGAAGCCTTGGAGGGGTATATATAGTCACTCACGCATAGACACTATACATCATTTCCTAGTCTAGTCCTTGCGTGAGTGACTATGATAACTAATGGGAATTCTTAAATGTCGTCACATAAAGTGAATTTCCAACAATATTCCCCCATGGGACGACGTGTAGAATTCCTTACAATATTTTTCCTAACAAGTATATAATGGTTAAGAACAAAAGCTTCCATGAAGCGTCCAATACTGATGATGTCTTCTGAGGCCTTTGACTTCAAGTCTTCACTTCAAAATGACTCATCTTTGTAGTAACTTGTAGTAGAAATACTGTAACGGCACGAGCTAAGTAATCCATGTACTTCTGGTTAAGGAGAAGCTTCTGAATTAACTTCCCCCTAATTCATGTCACATCTTCTTGATGTAGAAGATTTTTAATAGCTTCCCCCTAAACCGACAATCCTCATAAGCAGTTTCAAAGCTTTCAATAAAGCTTAGAATGATTAAGCGCACAACGGAATTTAACAAGCAAACCCCATCATATGAAATGATAATGTTGCTATGAGGGATTGAAAGTTTGGGGCACACCAAGTATATCAACAACTTCTCTTCTCACGCTTGAATAATTCTTCCGAATTTTTCTTCCCCCTGAGAGTTCAAGTTATGCATACTAGAAAGAATCAAGACATTTCTTTCCCCACGTAGTTGATGAAAGTAAACCAATCCCATGTATGAAGCTCAAATACTGAAGTAGACACTTTATCCCATTCATGAAGTTGACATCGTAACACCAGAGTCAATTAAGTCCCGGAAATGCACATATCTTCTTTCGGAGATGCACCAGAGTCAATTAAGTCCCAGAAGTGCATATCTTTCCATATAGTATAATGATGAGGAATAATTGTGACATCAAAACAATTAAACATCGAATAATAGTGTACTGTTTAGAGACTGATAACGCCACGAGTTAAAACACTGATTTTCTCTGCGGTTATGAAAAATGTCTTCCCGAAATGTCTTCAAATCAAAAGAAGGTATGAAGTTCATCACGTGTACTCGTTGTGCGTTCAATATGTCTTCTTTTCCCCCTTGATAGTTTCGAAATCTCAGAACCATCAATAAATCGTACGCACATGTACCTGAAATCTCGTGAGAATAATAAATAAGATGAATTATATATTTTGTGAGAATCAGCTGCTGATCGAAAATCTCTACTCATAAACTCTCCATGGCTATCTTTACCAACCCCCTTGTGGGAATTTGAAGTGACCACTGATGGAATGAACCAGATATACCAAACATGAAACTGAATAAGAATTCCTCGACCTTGTGACTTAAGCTTGCACTATTACTGATTGAAGAACGGTGGAGAAATTTCTAAGTACCCAATACATTACTGAAGAAGTATATAAGCACAACACCTCTTGAAATTATCCACATCGACTATGCGTGTGACACTGAGTACAACAATGTAGCTCCTTTAAGTGATAGGATCCAAGTCATCAACCAACCACCCCGACCCCGAGAACTAGATAAACAAGTCTTCATTCTAAGATTAAGCACGAAAAAGTTATCTTTCAAAGATAAAATAAGTGCAGGCCTTCGAAAAATCCGTCTTCAACTTCAAATAAGAATACCCGATAAAAAAAATCCGTAGCCACTAAAAATATAGCCATTTTTTTTCTCGGTCTCGTCAAATAATCTCGTCACTTTGTCTCGTCTTTATTTCATTTCACTTTTAGTCATTACGGGTTCCAAAAATAGACTGAATATAACAAAATTTGTCGAGATTATATCTTTTAACACGAATATTTTATAAAACTTGTGCAAGATAATAAAATCCGAGTTGTCCAAAATAAAGTCTGTATCCAACTTTGACAATTCATAGAACCAATACCAACTTCGGAAATTCGTGGCCCATGTAAATGATATGTAGATGAAAGGCCCAATAAAATTAGCACAACTTGTTAATCCAACATATGTATGTATAGTTTACTGGGTGATGAAGAAATTCAACATATTCGGCCCGTGAAGGTTAATGTCCGGTCCAAGATAAGGAAAACGTAGCCAACATAACTACTTTTATCCCACCTTGCATCTAAAAAATACATCACCGGGCCCATCACCATATCAAAACAATACCCGGTCAATATAGATGTTAGTAGTATATAACACCACCAAACCCTAAACTTACTCACATTTGCTTAAACTAATCTCAGTCGTTTTCTTCTATCTATCTCATCCACCAAAAACTCACAAACCTAATCAGTTTCTAAGAAACTCCGCCCCCATCTCTCCATTTTCTTTCAAACACTATCACAGACCAAACTCAGAAATATTAATCTCAATCATCTCCTATTATCATCAATCTTTTCAAACGAATCAAATTAGTCTTGCTCATCAAATCAAACGTAGGCCAGATATGATTTAATTAAATCAACCGATGTTCTAACTCAAAGATTGCTAACCCACGATTGAAATAGACATATTACAGATCCAAACCCACTCTAAATTCACATCCTTTGTTTTCCCGTATAACGAAACAATCTCAACCATTGGTGTATACGAATCGTTTCTACGGCTACATCTTCAAGATCTTGTATAAGATCTCGGGTAAGTGTAATAGGTTTGATTGCATGTCGGTTTTTGATTAAAAAATCGAAACAAAATAATGATCATAACAAGTTTGTTATAGATCTTTATTTAATTTCTTATAATAATACTTGGTTTAAAACCAAACACGAATCTTTGATGATTTTTGTGTGTCAAAGAAACGGAAAAAAGATCGTAACATAATTGTTATACATCTTCTTTTCATTCGAATATTAAGTGCAAATCTGTGATGATATTCATTTCGTGAGGCTGGATCTTTAAAGGTCATGAAAGTGATAGATTCACTCAGTTAAAAATGAGTCTGAGATCAACATTTATGATTTTTCTGTTCGAATCTGATTAAAGAGGTGTCTATAGATGGGATTAGGTGACGAAGGGAATTAGGTTAGATTGTAGATTTGTTGTGGAGTTATAAGGAGATGGCATGTTGGTTCTGGTCAAGTCTTTGTTTAGGTCTCGGTATAGTTTTTTAAACATCATGGTCTCTTGTTTTTGATACAACATATCGCAATGTTAAATCACATGTGTCGGAATAAGCCAGTATCGAGATACATCGGAATGTGCCATCGCAATGGTACATCGGAATGTGCCATCGCAATGGTACATCGAAATGTGCCATCGCAATATTGTGACTGTCTCCATCGCAATGTTTAAAAACATCTCCTATCGTAATGTCAAATCTCAATATCTGAAAATCTTATCCAAATGTTACCTTTTCCTGTTTTTCCAGGATCTAGCTTTTTCTTCTTCTCATACTTGTTCATCATTTTGAAGATGAACCGATAAATTTTTTATAAGACCAGATCTTAAAAAAATTAACCAGAAAACAAGATAGGAAAATTTGACTAAAAAATGCTAACTTTTGACCATAAACAAACACAAACTTTGACCCAAAAAGACGATAATACCAAAACTTTGACTATGAAACCGTGGAAAGTATGAAACCATGAGACTAGATGTGATAATACCATATTTTGAGACTGTTTGGACAAATGAAAGACTAGTGAGACAAGAACAAAAATCGTGACAAAAAAATTATAACATAATCAGACCCCAAAAAAATTGACCACCAAATCAATAGACAAAAAAACATGCCGATCCAAGGACTGAACCATAGGCTCTGATGCCAATTGTGGGTTTTCTATTTACTATGATCTGGTGGTCTAGGTGGGTGGTGGTAACAGATGGCAGCCATTGTTGAGTTTAGAGAGAGAGAAGGTTGTGTGTGTAAAGAGAAAGGAAAAAGTGTATTGAATGAAAAATGGAAAACACAATTAACAACCCCTCATTGGAAGCCTTGGAGGGGTATATATAGTCACTCATGCATACATACTATACATCGTTTCCTAGTCTAATCCTTACGTAAGTGACTATGATAACTAATAGGAATTCTTAAATGTCGTCACATAAAGTGAATTTCCAACATATACCTTTTTAAAACATTAGTCGTATATTTTACAAAGAAGGTGTATAGATCCATTTCTTAGATGTAAGAAGTCATTTTAGTAATTTGAACATTTGTGAAAATTTTATAAATCCTTTTAAAACTTGTAAAAATCGTTAAAAATTTCGTGGGTGCATTTAGTGCATCAAAAGTAAGCAGGGAAACACACTCGAGGTTCCACAATTAATATGGCAGAAACATAACAAGAATAATGAATATAAGCTGCACAATGCGCAACCAATAATATGTATTGCACAATTTAAACGTCGTACAGATCCTTGAAGCAAGGACACAATACTCGTGTCGACGATAAGACGACAAAAACAACCAGGTACATCATCAAGTCGTCCATTCATAAAACGGGAACAATTTACTCATTGAGTTCGCGAAGATCGATACACAACCGAAAGATAATAAAGTTCGTCCAATAATTTCCAATTTAAGGGGAAAAAGAAACAATGTTTGTGACTTAAGAAAGAGTCGCCGTGTTAACTTCGAATAAAATTAAGTAAAGGGAAAGATGAACATCATTCACACCCTTTAATAACGGGTACACATAACCCATGCTTTCATAACTCGTCATTCAAATCTAGTAACATTTCGGAGATCTACCCACGTTACTCAAAAGACGTCAATAAAAGAATGGATAAAACATCAAAACCTCAAGTTGATCATCAATATTCGTTGATTTTACAAGCAGTTAAAAGAATTTTCATCATGAAGGGAGACGAAAACAAGTTTAAAGTGACGACGGTTATATACGGATACACGCACAAATGGTGAATTTGTTCGAGTAAGGATATGGGCACATATGCAGATGTCCCAAGATAGAACTAATGGCAACCCCCATCAAGATTATATATTTTTCAGGAATCCTGTTAAAAGTTGACCTTTATCAAAAAGTTTGTGGTGACTATTATTCAGCCGTGCATGGCTCCTTCTAAATTATATACAGATGCACAACTATGTATAATTTAGGCGCAACAATGCAATGCTCAGCTTCGTCAAATCTTTATTATTATAATTCAATGTATAAACCATAATATTCATAGAATAGAAATCAAACAAATTTTTTTTGAAGATCCTTTATAGTAGAGTAGTTATTTAATTCGCCGGATAATTTGCAAACAGTTTTAAAGTGATAACCATTTGTTAAAACTCAAACGACATATCTCGCAAAATGTTAGTAACATTAAATTTCCTTAGGCAAAATTAAATGTGCTTGGTAAAACGGTAACATGTTAAATTTTCTTGGGTGACATCATAATCATTTGTAAAACAGTGAGTGGTTTGCACAAGAGTATCAAAGAGTAGTTCACCAGAGAATGGGCGAATCAATCACGATACGATAGGATTTTGGAGAGGTTTAACCAGAAACATCATGAAATAGAGGTTATTAATGGCGATATAATACGAAGAGGAGAATTGTCGATCACGACTTCAAGCGATGGAGAGCGAATTGCAAAACACAAGCCAACCACAAGAATTCAGTGAGAATTTGCATAATATGATATTTCAGATCCATGAACGAGAAAGTTTAGGGGACAAGAAAGACTTTAGCATGCATAACTGAATAGTCTACAGGAAATGCAACACTGACGAGTATCACTACCAACAATGAAAGTTACAAGCATAAGAATACTGGAATTTAGAGCAGTGCAACAGAAATCACATGACAAGTAGTAATGAACCAAGAAACATCGATTTACCATAAATAGTGGTAATCATGTTCGTTACAAAGTAACACCTCGACACATTACGTCGATAAGTAGCAAAATTTTATACATAGAAACAAAGTACGTGAAAGTAAAATAAAGATCTAAAGAGATATGAGAAAATCAAGCAGATGGACCAGCAGGCGAATTATCGCCGGTCGAGAAAGGATCGCTGTCCTCAGAAAGGTTGTCCAATATGTCACGTCCAAATTATACCATGTTCATAAAAAATTTCAAATTTTTTGAAAAGTTTCTATTTTTAGAAAGTTTCTATTGTAGGAAAGTTTCCAATTTTGGAAAAACCTAGAAAGATAAAGAAATCTACATCGGCTCGTAAAGATGAATTTCAATTTTTTGTATCAATATCGTCTTACTAAAGTTTTTATACAAAACTCCACTTGTAATTTAACAATATATTTTCCTTCAAGTTTGACTAGTTCAATATGACAAATAAGAATTCACGACTCGGACACTAAGAAAATCTTTATGCGAAACGACATAAAATGAAAATAAATATTTTTCGATAGCTTTTTGACACGTTATCACGCATTTTAGACTACGCTTTTCTTGCGATAAGGTAATCACGGCATTATGAACGACTTTGATGTTTCGCCGGAAGGCTGAAACGAATTCTAAAGTGCTCGAAACGACAGCTCAAAACTGCACCAGCAATTAATTTAACGTAATAGCTGAATTTTTATATATGAAAATGCTGAACTGAATTTTGTTAAAATTAAGCCACTTTTTTCTCACTTTGAGACTCTAATTTCCTTTTGTAGACTAAAAACATCATTACGGACAACTTTCGTGTTTTGGCCGAAGGCCGAAACTTATCGTTAAATGGAAAATTACGAGCAGTGGCGGAGCTTGGACAAAGTTTTTAGGAAGCCGAAGACTAATCCATGAAACTTTAACTCAAAGTTTATTAAGAAAATTGAAGGTTTATCATAAAAACTATTTATAAGAAAAAGGTTATCTATAGTATAAATATCACAAATGCTAGGGGGTCATGGCCCTTCCTAGTCAGAGGCGGAGCCAGTAGTGTGGCTAGCGGGTGCTCGGCCCCCTAACTGACTTCGCTAGTTCAGCTTGTATGCAGTTATTTAAGTTCATTCACTCTAGTTCTCTTACTTGCTCTAGTGGATGGCAAAGGCCAACCGAGAGGAATGAAATAGCTCGACTGTGAAAGAGAACGAATGGCTCGGGAATCAACTGGTTCCGAGCAGACTCGTGGAGCTACAGTTTGGATTATCGTAGAAAGAATTAGAGGAGCCTTCTTAGGAAATGACTGAACTTAAAAGACAGATGATGCCCCAGTTTGTTGCTCCCCGGGGAGAAACAGAACATAAAAGGAAGAGTACGGCTACTGCAACTAAACCGACAGAGAGTGCTTCTCTCAATGGAGCACGAACGAATTGATTCTTTCCTGGGGTCATGGTTCCAAGCTCTGAGTGCAGCCCTAAAAAGCGCAACTCAGAGCATTTGAACCTAGGAAGTGACCCGCATGAAAGAATGCATGGCAGGAACGGGGCTTTCCCGTGGCAACAGGACGCTTAAGGCAGCTCCCCGAATGGGGGCCCGGGTAAGGAGCACGCTAGTGTGTTAGTTCAGCAAAGCGTACACCTTATCTCTTCGATCTAGGATCTCAGAGCTAAGACGGGTTCGGGCAGGAAAGCGTACACCTTACCTCTTCGATCTTCAATCTCAGAGCTAGGTAGGCTTCGAGAAGAAAAGCGTACACCTTACCTCTTTGATCTTCAATCTCAGAGGCGAGCCCCCCTCCGGGGGGTTTGGGGGGGGGGGGGGGGGGGGCAGGCGCGAATAGAAACGATTTATAAACAAATCCCCCCTCTGGGGGGGGCAGGTGCCAAAGACACTATTTATAAACAAAGCCGGGCCGCTAGAAGAGCGCTGCTCGGGGAGTAGCGCGATATGCAGCTAATGAAACTACAACAAGAAGCAGCAAGAAGCAAGTTCCCCTACAGGTTTACTGCTTTTATATTGCTTGATTTTCACTGGGGTCACGGCTCCAAGCTCTGAAGTGCAGCACCAAAAAGCGTAACTCAGAGCATTTGAACTTAGGAAGTGACCCGCATAGAAAATGCTTAATCGTATTAAGTAAACAGTAACAATAAGCAAGATACCGAAGGGAGTTAATGCTTTACTACGGACTAGAGATCCTATCCCTCTCTACCTTACCAGGACTCTACCTTAGGCGTAAGTAAGGCCGACTGAGTCAACGAGTTAAAGAGGACAACACGAAACAAAACAAAAGAATAGCCCGTACTCTCTATCTATCCAATTTCTTACTGAACTTTACTTATCTCCGAAATAGCGGAGCAGAAGACCCTCAAAACGTTAAAATTCGGTTCTGCGCAGACTTGACATTAAAAATCTTGCTGAATTTTTACATGAAACCTCAAAAATTGAATCGGCTCTAAAATGTTCGTTTTAGGAGTTAGAAGCTCTATTTTATGTCAAAAGGATCGTCTAAACAAGATTTATCTAGCCATCCAATAAAATTATAGATTTTAAAAAATCTTGGACCTCGTTTTCCGTGATTAAGTTTATGCAGCAATAACATTTTTTTTTCGCAAATGTTGTTTGGAAATTATAAGGATTTAAAATCTTAAATTTTGGCGCAGATCTTCGTTTTTAAGAGTTAGAAATCGTGCCATATATCAAAACGTTCGTAAAAACGACCCCTATCGTAAATCCAAGGCCAAATTCCCTTTCGAAAACATTAACATGACCAAATTGGAACCACAAAATTTATGCAGTTTATGTATTTTTCGGCACAGTTCGAAATTCAATAAAACTTTTTCAAAATTCTCAAATATTATTAGAATACTACTCCCCGTCAACCAAGGAAATATGCGAATACTTTTTAAATGATAAACCTCGTGTACACACACATCTCATGGAACTTAAATTACCAAAAGATAAATCATCCAAACGGACCTATATGAAATTAGCATAAAATTGCTTCAAGAAAGCCATCACATGGGAATAAGGTAAAGCGATGCATAATGTTTACGACATCAAATTCAATATGAAAGGTATGAAATCAACGTATGAGGTGTAATTCTTCAAATCACGAGCAAAATAATAAAAGTGAAGTAACAAAATGCTTATGAAGAAAGAAAGAAAAAAAATGATAAAAACTCCATATGAGTAAAATCATACTAAAATCGACGGACATATCTTAGGCGAGGAGTCGTATGACCACGATGGCGCTCCAAGGTAGTAATCGAATGCCACAATTGAAAGTCGGAAAAATAAATAAATAAATTGGTTCACGAACCAATAAACAAAATCGAACGACACCCAAACTGTTATACAAACAATAACATAAAAAGGATCAAGAAAAGGGATATGAAATCCACCAAAAAGAATTTGATACGATCAAAGAATTATTCTAAGGCTTTATTGCCGAAATCGATCAAATCAATGATGGTAAATAAAAATCCACATGATCAACAATGATCGACGTAAATACGGCGCGGGAAGATATAAAAAAATGGAGTAATGAATACTGTAATAATTTATATGAGTCTCGAGATAAGAATACTATGGATATAATTCAAGTAATAAGGATAATAGTGCATACTGTAGTAGGTATAGTAATCTCAAGGTAAAACAATATGAATACAAATCAAGTAAAATAGGGATTAGAGAGTTACCCGTAGATGTTGACAATACCTGACAGATTATGTATAAGAATACCTGACAGATTCTGTATTTGACACTAAGACTCAAGAAATAAAAATTGAAAACTCTTGTGGTTATAGAGAAAGTTTGAAAAATAACTTAGTTCCCTATAACCGGAGCTCTGACACCAATATGTAACACCCCCGAAATCAAGTAGGGTCCACTCAAGCAACATGGGGGTGCCACGTCATGCAATACAGAAAACTGGTATATATGTGCTGTAAAATGACGTAATGAAACCTGTTTTTACATCATAATCCTTACGGAAATTTAAAGCAATAAGTTGTGGAAGTTTAAATCATAAATAGGTCTCAAATAGTTTAAACTAATACATGAAGCACATGAAGCTTCCACCAAAAGTCAAAGTCAACCGTAAAACATCCAACGGTCATTTTAATCTAAATCTTACCTTTTTATGGGATTTACCCAAAGATAAACAAAATAAAAGTAGTAGCAAAAGGTAAGCATGTAAAACAAAGACTACAGAATTTGCCCGAATGTCCGCATCCACGAGCTCCAATCCGTGCACCTAAACTTGATTACCTGAGAAAAAACATGTAAAAGGATCAACATAAAGTTGAGTGGTATTCATAGGTTTAATAGAAGAAGTTGTGGAATACAAGCAATGTTTCCATATAAACGTGTAATACTAAAAAAAATGTTGCACCATTGTGCAATTAAATGTAATTTAGTTATTACAATAGCTCATGACACCGAAGAGTTAACATATGTATTACTGGGTACCTCTAATAAGTATCTAGTCAAAATACTTGTATATTCGAATGTATATGCGTCGGTACTCGTGACGGGGATTGTCAATCCCGATGGATCCATCCACAACAATCGCGCTTGCGATATGTGAATTAACGGTTCATGATATAGAGGATTTTTGACTAAGGTACTAAGGAAATATGTAAATCATGAAGACTGTGAAAGCAATACTGGATACTTGATTGAATACTGATAAAGTAATACTGTCAAAATTCTACTGCATGTATTCCACGCATGTGTTTCTCACCCCGCATTTGTAAAACATGTATAAAGTGGAATAGGGGATATGAACTAACCTTTAGCAAGTGATCACAAGGAAAAAGGGCTGAGCAAAAATGGAGTCTTCACGGACCTATGCAATGATGATGCGTAATAAGAAAGTGTTCAATGTATAAAATAACGTTTTAGAAGTAACGTGACATAGTATGACCAAGTAACTTGCGTGCGATGGCGAGACCTAGGCTTAATATGAAATTTGATCAAAATACCTTGAACGTACTGTAAAAACATGACATTAACCATATGTGATGGTCCAAGCATTTTATGCGGGTTTCAAACACGTTTTAGGCTTGGTTCATAATGTTGAAATATTTGACAGAATTCAGTTTTCTGAAAATGACTGTGAAGGCTTGGTCATATCTCAAAATATATAATAGTACAGGAGGTGAGATATTTGGACATGTAAAGGTATTTCTCTTACCTTTAAAAGTTTGGTAAAAAAAGACCTTGAACTATTTTCAATCAATAGGAAATCCACTATTAGTGACAGACTATCAAAACAGAAAGTTGTAAACGTCTTTCGTAGCCTTTGGTAAATTGAGCATAAATCCCAAACGGTATAAGATTTTGACACGAAACCAAAAAGAGAAGTTGTCTTATGTTTGTACCTACTATAAAAAAGTTATAAAATCATATATTTAACCTTTTTACCCAAGTCAATTTACCCACGTTTTAAGCATAAAATTCAGATTTGACCTATTTCGGTAAAACGACCGTCACGGGCTCATCCGGACACATCTCGTTTCTATCCAAATCACCACATGCTAAGCACATAAGTGGGTATTCATTTTTCAAATAAAAACAAGGTCATGTCTTTAAGAAAAATTGGCCATGACCTGTTTGTTTCTGTGGTGATTTTCACGTTAGAAAACGTTCCATTTTAGTAATCTAAACGCGACAACGCATCACTTAAGCTTATACTAAATCACCACGCAAGTATCCTAAGTCATAATATGACCTATGTAATCACAATCTCAGTTGGTTTTACCCATGAGCTCAAAATCAAAGATTAATGTAATCCGAAAATGCTAATAACTTTTTTTTTCTTAACGGTTAATATATTAAGAAAAGGCCACAAAGGCAGAAGTACAAAGAGCTCCAAGCTAACAAAAATTAGATAGGGACACACCCCCCACTAACAAGCTTGAGCAAACAAAACATTGGCATGGACAACATTCCATGCTAAATCACAAAAAACTACCAATTACACAATAACAGTAAAGGCCATGGACAAATCCCATGCTCAATACTTAAACAACAAAAAAACAAGCAACTAGATAAAAACCAAATACCTAGCTGCTTCCCCAATCACATACTACTTGATCCCTATTTGACAAATACCAAGCTCCTGCATATCCATGGCACTCTTGTTCATAAGCATGATATGGAAAACCACTTCAGAATACATGGTAGCTTTGATTCAACCACAAAGGGAAGCGATCTCCACTACCAATCCATCCCCCATGGAACTAACCACATCCCAACTATGACACAAGCAAAGTAAGCATAAAGAGACTTACTCATAACCGCCATCAGATCCTAATGCAGAATAGTAGGAGAGGTGCTAGTATAACACATCTTGATTATTGCCTCCTCAAAATCCCCAACTATGTAAAACCCAGTGGGAAACATAGAAGGGGGAAAGAGTACAACTAACCAAGAATCCTCTCACACGATGCCATAACCTAAATATCCATCATCACAACACTAAACAGATATCAGGTTAGATAAAATACAAGGGAGGACAAAGCATCATCAATAACAAGATTTGGAAACTAAAAAATTGTTCAAAAGAAAGATAAAGGAGATATGGACCATACCAAGCATAGATGCACAATCTTTCAGCACACTCTAAGAGGCATAGTACACACCCACCCAAATCTAACTCAATGACCATTATTAGCACATCAAATCCATCCCGAAACCATCCAAACAGTCCTCCCAGGACCTCAATACATTAGGAAAGCAAATAAACAGAATAAAGGACCCATACCTGAACATTCATCAAAAACTCATGAAAGCTGTTTACATCAGGATAAGGACACCCATGAAACCAGGAACTATTACACTTCCAAAAACCAATCCCACCACAAGACCAGTTAACCCAACCATTCAAACTAGAAAAACGATTCATTAAGTAATCATATGGTCACCCATATCAAACCAACTCTACTACCACCATTAGTATCACTGATGAGATTCACATTCCAAATAGAAGTAGCTCTAGTTACCTCCACAGACGGTTTCATTGTAAGACTTAACAATTTAAACCTGATAGTATTCACAACAAGCTTAAATAAGGCCGTGACGTCCCTGCTAACAATGCCAACCCTTCTGTTATTCCTATCCTGCCACAAATAGTAAATACAAGCACCGAATACCAATCTTTGAATAACACTCCATATGCTATTCCTAGCTGGTAAACTAACAAGGCCAGAGATAACACTTGGCCACACGTCACTGATACTATCCATACGAGCCATAGGCTTAAGCCTTTCCCACAACCTTTTAGAGAAATTACATGAAAAAAATAAGTGACTGTGTGACTCAGTATCACCCTTACAAAGGAAACACCTAGTCTCCCTTGCATTAAACCATTTCAAGAGCCTATCACCAGTTTTTAGTCTACCTTTAACAACTAGCCATGTTATAAAAGCATGTCTAGGAATGCATTGGGTGAACCAAATGTGTTTATACCAAATAACATCCGGGCTATCATCTCTAAGTGCCTTCCAAACCTCTGTGGCACTAAAATTCTTTTATGTACCATTTTTATCCTTACAGACAGTAATATCTTTTCTGTCATTGATAAGGCATGGTACAGGAATATTTAACACATCCTCAAACTCATCAGTCTAGTCAATAGGCCAATCCCAATCACTATTATTGATAAGGTCAATAATCCTATCATTAACAGAATGACCAGCCTGCTCAATCCTAGCCTTACTAATATTTCTATTCAAAGGTCCCCTAGAATGCCACTTATAGACCCAAACCTTACAAGTTCTACCATTACCAATTTTAACAAACACAAATTCCCTAATCATATCTCTCAATGCCAGAATATGCTTCCAACACCAAGACATTCCACGAATGGCTTTAATGTTCCAGATACTCTGTCCTTTAAGCTTATGAGTCTTAACCCACTTAACCCAAATGGAGTTTTTATCACTAAGAATATTCCATACATGTTTAACCATCAAGGCATTATTCCAGCTATGCAAAGACTTAATACCTAGACCCCCTTGACTTTTAGGTTTGCACACATCCTCCCATCTAACACTAACTAACGCACCAGTTTTCCTGTTATTACCCCACAAGAAATTGCTCAAGAGAAGGTCAATATCATCACAGACAGAAATTGGCAGGATAAACAAAGACCCCCAATAAACTTGCATAGACGATAGGACAACATCTATAAGTTGTAATCTGCCAGCAAACGATAAGCATTTGTTTTTCCAACTATAAAGCTTATTTTGGACAACCTCAAGTAGGTAACTACAATCCATCTTGGTAATTCTCTTAGAGACTAGAGGCACACCTAGATATCTAATGGGAAGCTTACCCTTTAGTAAAAGGCATCACCATAAGAATATCATTCTTGACCTTTAAGGGGATGTTACAAAAAAACACATTGCTCTTAATCATACTAGGATAGAGACCAGTAGAAAGAGTGAATTCATCAAGACCTCTTCTAAGTATAGACGCCGAAACCATATCACCATGACAAAGCATAAGCAAATCATCTGCAAAACATAGACTGTTTATACCTAATTTTTGACATCTAGAATGGTATCTAAATCTTTTATCACGCTTAATCTGTCTTTTAACCATTAGATTTAACACTTCCATAACCTATGTAAAAAGATAGGGTGAAATAGGGTCACCCTGTCTCAATCCCCTTTTAGCTTTAAAGTAACCATGAGTTTCACCGTTTACACACACCGAAAAAGATGCAGTCTCAAGGCATGTCATAATCCAATGCACCATAACCGGGTGAAATCCAAACTCCTTAAGGCAATTCCTAAGAAACTTCCAACTAACCGTATCATATGCTTTTTGGATATCAATTTTGAAAGCACTGTTGGGAATAAAATTCACCAAGTCCCTAGACGCTGACAAGAGGAACTTGGACGCTGACAAGAGTAAACGGGGCGCTGACAGATGAGACGTTGATAAGAATTATCAAGGCGTTGACAAGAAGAATCTTAAAGACAAAGACAAGGACTAAAATTGCCAATGATGAATTCTTCAAGCTGGTGGACAAAGTATGAAGATAAGAATTCAGAATATATTCTTAATGTTTAAAAAGATTTAGTCAATAAGTTATTTTAGTATGTTTATCTTATGTCTCTTCCTAAAATAGATGATCTTAGCTTTTTGTACAAGGCTCCTTAAACCTATAAAAGGAGGCCTTAGGGTTAGACATAAGATACATCTCACATACATCTTTTCCACATATCTCATAACACTTTCATTGTAATCTTTCATTGTTATTATTAATCAAGGTGAAAGTTTGTTTACATCTTTGTGTTCGTTGTTCTAAGTGTTAAATTCCGCATAACACTTAGATTACTTCATACATATCAAAAGTTTCTCTACGTGTAGTACTTGATCTACGTGTAGCAATTGAATTTGAGTGACAAAAGTAATAAAGAAAGCTCCAAAGACTCTACAGGTGCTGAAGATGATTAAGACCAAGTGAAGGCTGACTATACAAGTGATTTGAGTGATTGACTTTTCGAGATTTATTATTACTCAAATTCAGGAATAAGTATGTTTGTAAGAATCCTCTCTGTATGTTTTATTTTATTCAAAAACTTGATTACTAGAGTAGATATCAAGTTTAGGGGAGGATTGTTGGGAATAAAATTCACCAAGTCCCTAGACGCTGACAAGAGGAACTTGGACGCTGACAAGAGTAAACGGGGCGCTGACAGATGAGACGTTGATAAGAATTATCAAGGCGTTGACAAGAAGAATCTTAAAGACAAAGACAAGGACTAAAATTGCCAATGATGAATTCTTCAAGCTGGTGGACAAAGTATGAAGATAAGAATTCAGAATATATTCTTAATGTTTAAAAAGATTTAGTCAATAAGTTATTTTAGTATGTTTATCTTATGTCTCTTCCTAAAATAGATGATCTTAGCTTTTTGTACAAGGCTCCTTAAACCTATAAAAGGAGGCCTTAGGGTTAGACATAAGATACATCTCACATACATCTTTTCCACATATCTCATAACACTTTCATTGTAATCTTTCATTGTTATTATTAATCAAGGTGAAAGTTTGTTTACATCTTTGTGTTCGTTGTTCTAAGTGTTAAATTCCGCATAACACTTAGATTACTTCATACATATCAAAAGTTTCTCTACGTGTAGTACTTGATCTAATCTCGTATACACAAAGCTAATCGATCTAAGTTTGGGATCAACAAGTGGTATCAGAGCTTGTTGAGAAACTTTGATTTGAAGAACGAAATCCAATATCGTAAGGTGAACCAGGCTAAGGAAGCTGGTGAAGAAGAATCTGATGATGTTTTCAGTTAAGGCCACGTCTACTTCAAGTTCCAATTCTTCTTCATGTTCTGATAATGAGGTATGTGATAAATCTTCTTGTCGTTTAAATTCTGAAAAACTAAATAAGGAGATAGTAAAATTATTAGATGAGGCAAGTTCTGAAAGATGCAAAGTATCTAATTATCAAATTGCTCTCACCCAAACAGAAAGGACAGTAGCTGAGTATAATAAAATGGAGTTTGATTTAAAGGATAAAATAAATATCTTAAAACATGAGTTACATCAAAGTAAAGATATTCAAGATATCACAAACAGGGTTAATCTTGATTTGATAGCTAAGTTAGATGAGGCTAACAAAAATAAAGATAATGTGAGTCTTAAAATCCAGAGATTTGATAAGGCCACACAAACCCTAGGAGAGTGTGTTAGTAAACAAAGAGACTCTAAGGACATGAGTGGGATTGGGTTGAAAGAATATGTTGCCGTTCCACCACCTGCTGGGGACTTCTATGGTGTCCAAAGAAAGGACTTGTCTTGGACTGGTATTCCAGAACTCCAAGAAGAGGAATTTATTCCTCCACCTAGAGTTCTTACCCCAGTAGAGGAATATCAACAAAAGGTTATTGACCTAGAAGAATGGAAGAAAGCCAACCCTACTTTGTTTGTTAAGGGAGGTTTATTGTGTGAAAGTCCAAATGACCCTAGCCCTATCACCACACAAGAGTCTACCCCCATCAAGATAACACACCCAACCACTGGCAAGACTGTTGACCTTGGCTCCCCAATTAAGAAACAACCTAGTGTTAAATATGCTGAAATGTATAGGAAACCTAGGTCACTTAAAAGCCAAGAAAGTGTTAATGGGACAGGGTTTTATCAGTCTAGGCCTAAGTTTGTGTCCAAAAAGTCTTGTTATTCATGTGGGAGCTTTTCTCATTTGGCCTATAATTGTGTCAGTGGATACAATTCATTCGCTGACAATAGTTCATCCAATGTTAACCATAGACCTTTTGTCCACACTAGACCACAGGCTACTAGACCAGCTCCTTTCTTCTCTAAGGCAGCTAATACCCATGGACAAAGGCCCTTTCAAAAGACCAACACTTGGTCAAACAGACAGTATGTTCCTGTAGCAAACCCTAATTTGGGCGCTGATAGGAACAAATTCAGCGCTGACAAGAACAAATTCAGCGCTGACAGGAACAAGTTCAATGCTGTCAGGAACAAATGCAGCGTTGACAGCTCCAAGTGTTGTATAAGACCTTATTTTAGACCATATAAACAAAGATACTTGGTTAATAAGGGTCAAGGGTCTAAAGCATCATCCCACTTAACATGGAAACCTAAACAAGAGCAAAACTCCAATTTTAATGGTATTTCAATGAGTTGCAATAGATTTAAATATCTTGAGAAGGTCATTACTAGTATCATTGGAACAAATTGGGTGCTTAGGTCACAAAGGGATGAACAGGCATTTGTGGTAAAGAATAATATCACTCTAGTTGAACAACTAGACAGATCCAAGTCTGACAAGGCTTGGATCTCCAAAGAAAACTAATTTGTTTTCTTTTTGAGCAGCCTATCCAAAAGCAGGTTAATGATCAAGGATATTGGGATAGTGGATGCTCAAGGAACATGCATTGTTGGTCTTTCCATTAATATTATTTTTATCCACTGACATGTTATTTCTACCCATTATCATGGGATAGGGTAGCCTCTGTTGGTGTGTGTTTTTGTGGTTTTTGTCTAACTATGCAGGAAAGTGGAGCTACATTTGGATGGATATAGAATTGCAAACTTTTATTTATGATGGTTGGAGTGTTTACATTCCTATCTTGAGATAAAATTTTGCTTCTTCACATATAATGATTTGTATGCTTCTGTTAAGGGGAGGTAAACCTTTAGGTTTTGGGTACTCTTAGAGCACTCTTACACAATTCTAGATTGTGTCCACTAGTGAGTGGGGGTTAGAAATAATGAAGGCTCTTTCCTTATGAAATTGTTGGAATTTCTAAACCTCGAGGCACTGTAGCATGCACGTAATTTATTTTGCATGCATGCTACCAAGACTTTTGACCTAGAATTGGGTGTGGTCGTATGGGTGACTTGGGGTAGATATATTTTTGGCTTACTTGGGGAGTTGCAAAGGTTTTATATGAGTTAACTTTCTCTTTGGGGCATTTGTGAACAAAGGACTCTAGAGTTCATGTGTGTCTATCATACTTTTGCATGTGTGTATGCATGAACAGTGTTTTTCACTCTTGCTTATTAGAGTCTAGTTAATTTCCTTAGGATTATTACCTTTGTTTATGTTCTAACTAAAGTTTTCTACTTTCTCAAGTCCATTTTATGCTATGACATCTTAGCTGGTGTGATTTATAAACTTCTTTATAGTCCCAAAATGTTTCATCACCCTTACAGTTTTCAAATTTTTAGATATCAGGAAGCCTAATGATCATTGAGATGTTTTTCCTAGTGATTGACATCTAGTAGCATTAGAGATCACTTTCACGAGGGTGTATAGTGTTATGGAGATGGCTGAGACTATTGGCACTAGCTTTAATGCAGGTCAAGTCAGTCTTATCATCAGTAAGTCCATCCCCATGTCCTATGAATCAACATTGAGGATTCATTTCCCGAATGTGGATGAGGACAGTATGAAACCTTTGACATTAATGGAATTGACGAAAATCTGTATGAGCTTGTAAAAGCATAATACAGAAATGGTACAAATTGTCAAGGATTGTTATTTTGGAAGCTGATACAAGGAGGATGTTCTTGATTCTGTCCTTGTATATTGATCTTGGAGAGGAGTCTTAAAAAGGGGAGGAGCAATTGAATTTGAGTGACAAAAGTAATAAAGAAAGCTCCAAAGACTCTACAGGTGCTGAAGATGATTAAGACCAAGTGAAGGCTGACTATACAAGTGATTTGAGTGATTGACTTTTCGAGATTTATTATTACTCAAATTCAGGAATAAGTATGTTTGTAAGAATCCTCTCTGTATGTTTTATTTTATTCAAAAACTTGATTACTAGAGTAGATATCAAGTTTAGGGGAGGATTGTTGGGAATAAAATTCACCAAGTCCCTAGACGCTGACAAGAGGAACTTGGACGCTGACAAGAGTAAACGGAGCGCTGACAGATGAGACGTTGATAAGAATTATCAAGGCGTTGACAAGAAGAATCTTAAAGACAAAGACAAGGACTAAAATTACAATTGATGAATTCTTCAAGCTGGTGGACAAAGTATGAAGATAAGAATTCAGAATATATTCTTAATGTTTAAAAAGATTTAGTCAATAAGTTATTTTAGTATGTTTATCTTATGTCTCTTCCTAAAATAGATGATCTTAGCTTTTTGTACAAGGCTCCTTAAACCTATAAAAGGAGGCCTTAGGGTTAGACATAAGATACATCTCACATACATCTTTTCCACATATCTCATAACACTTTCATTGTAATCTTTCATTGTTATTATTAATCAAGGTGAAAGTTTGTTTACATCTTTGTGTTCGTTGTTCTAAGTGTTAAATTCCGCATAACACTTAGATTACTTCATACATATCAAAAGTTTCTCTACGTGTAGTACTTGATCTAATCTCGTATACACAAAGCTAATCGATCTAAGTTTGGGATCAACAAGCACAATTCCAATTGCCACATTCCCAGTTATAACCCTTCATAAATTCTTGAGCAAGCAGAATGTTGTCACTGATTAACCTACCCGGAATAAACGCACTTTGATTCATATTGTAGAAACTAGAAGGGGGGGTTGAATAGTTTCTTAAAATTTACTTGTTAAAAAATGATTTCCAAAAATCCTTTTTCAAAAACTTAGGCTTGAGGAAATATGTGAAATCTTCTTATGCACAAATATGAACAATGATAGTGTAGCTAAACTAATAAATATATCCACAAAGAATAAAGAATGATAGTGTATCGAAACTAATACTAACAAAAATATATCACAAAGAATAAAGAATGATAGTGTAGCTAATCTAATATTAACACATGTATATGCAAAAAGTAATAAGGAATGTAAAGAGTTAAGGGTAAATAAAGATCAAACCGAACACCAAGGATTTATAGTGGTTCGGCAACGAATCTCACTCCTCGTTCCTACTCCACTCCTCAAGTACTCCTTACTCGAGAGTTCACTACACAACAAGCTCCTTATGGTGGAGAAAACCGTACACGTCGCTTAACCAATTTCCGACTCTAAGCTAAAAGTCGATCCCTAATCGTAGCTAGGACCAATCTACACAACTATACTTAGTACATACATAACTTCCAAATAGACACAACTACTTGGATCTTCACAACTATGACACAACTACAAGAATATACAAATTGATCTTCAATAGATCTTTCGTGGTGGACTCAACACTTCACTAGGATAGTGTTCTTCTCTTTGCACTTGGAGAGGAAGAGATGGAAGAACAAGATTCACTTCTTAAACAAGTAATAATCAAACAAATGATCAAAGAATTGAGTGATTAAAGAAGGGGTTTGAATCTGGAAATAAATGTGCAAAAGAGGTGAGGTGAAAAGCTGAGAATGGCCAACTATTTAATGGACAAAGGAGCCAACGGCTAGTTCTGCCCGCGGTACCTTATCTAAGCCCGCGGTACCTTATCGATAAGGTACCGCCTAGGCGCTAAGGTACTGCCGGACTAAACTCCGCTCCTTTTTGTCCTTTAGTGGTGGAGGTCTTATCTGGGTATAAAAATATCCTGAAAGGATACTCTTAACAGCTATAAGAATATGCCATTTTCAAATTTCAAATAATTAATTTAATAAAACATTTTCTTAAAAATAAAGTTTAATAAAAACTTGTCACTTTTAATGAAAAGTGAGTTTTAAGAAAAGATTAAATCACTTGATCACTTGATTAAGGTTAGTACTTGTTTATCCATACCTTAAGTGAAAATGGGTAAAATGAAAAATACTTGAACTCAAGAATTCGTTTTTCGTTGTTTTCGTAAATGCTTGTTTTTACATATTGTCGTAATCAAAACTAAGCGAGACCAAAAAATGCAAGTAACGTTTTTAGTCATTATTGCATTAACAATCTCCCCCTTTTTGATTCTGACAATACATAAACTCAATCACACAAAAACAAGATTTTCGAAGACGAGTTTATTCATTTCTCCCCCTTTGTCGAAGCAAAAAGGTTGCGTAATCCGGTGTTGAAGAAACGGACTTTGCAAAGACTCCCCCTTGGTGCTTACTCCCCCTAGCTTGGGGCACCGAGGAATCGAGATATGGTGACTAGCTACATAGAAGGGTTAGTTGAACGAAAGAAACAACCAACAATATATAGCAATAGGTCACATAAAAAATAAAATAAAAAGAGAAGAAAACACAAAGACAAAGATCCAAGATAGGTTACTAAAGAAACATCATACAAAGAAGTATGGAAAAAGAAACAAGCCAAAAGCATAAATCTAATCCTAGTTATTCTAGAATTCTAAGATTTGCTTGAATGTGGTGTCTTGAGGATAAGCAATCAATGCTTATATGAAAGACAAGGTAATAGCGGAGGGTGGTGGTGGTGGCTTGTTGGAGATCTCATAATCAAAGTGAAGAGGAGGCTTGATTAAGAGACTCTTGATGTAGCTCAACTCCTCATAGATGTGTGCTATAGCAAGATGTTGATATTGACAACAATGACAATATGTTCCATGGTGCATGACATTATCATGATAAGGAGGAAGAACACTAAAGGGTGGTGGTGGAAGAAAAGAAGTTCCACAATCAACATTCTTGGTAGGAGAAATGTGATTAAGAGTGTTCTTGGGTGGGTTTGGATTGAAAGCAATTGGAGAAAATGGAGGAGATTCAAGGCTTTCATTTGGAGAATAAGACATTTTGGATGTGAAGTAATGCAAAATGCTTATGGTTTAAGTAGGGAAGGCTTAGGGTATTTTTGGGGTGGTCAAAGGGTTTGAAACAAAGATTCTCAAAAAGGTTGGAGCAAATCAGGAGTTTCAGACAAAAACCCGAAAAGGAAGCCCACTATAGGCGGTTCCTTATCTATACTGGCGGTACCTTATCAATAAGGTACCACGGTTCACATAAGGAACCGCCTGCAGAAGCATGGTTTGGTGTTTGGAGGAAGATTTTCAGCAAATCTTATTTTTCTAGTCTAACTTATCATAGGGATATGCTTAAAAGCAAAGATAGACAAAGAAAATATATGCAAACTTACCAAATAGAGATTTGACCAAAATACATGGATTAAAAAATCAATGTAGGAGGTGTGTAAAACAAGACCTTAAGTCATGACACAATGATCCTCCATGATTCAATCTTGTTCTTGCTATGTTTGAGAGAATCATACATATGAATTATGTAAGCTCTATATTAATAGCGAGAATCTATGAAAAATTGTTTTTAGATTGAATTAACAATGTCAAACGAATTTCTCAACCATTTTCGAAAGAGACTTTGAGAGTTTTGAAAAGGAGATGAGAAGATTTTCAAAAGGAGTTTAAAAGACTCAAGGACTCAAAGTCATAATAGAAAACACACAATAAGAAAGGAATTTAAAGAAGATGTTCCATTAATCCTAGACCTAGACGCAAGTAATTGAAAGGTTCCCTCTTAAGTGGCTTAGTGAAGATATCGGCTAAGTTGTCTTCGGAGGGCACCTTTTCAATAGTAATGTTCCCCTTTTAAACATTATCCCTAAGGAAATGGTGTCTAATTTCTATGTGTTTGGTTCGTGAATGTTGCACGGGATTCTTGCTTAGGTCTATAGCGCCTTTATTATCGCACATGATGGGAACATCATCAAGAGAAATCCCGTAATCAACAAGCGCTTGCTTCATCCATAGAGCTTGTTGGCATGCTTTACCGGCACTCACATACTCGGCTTCCGTGGTGGATATCGCAAGAGCGGTTTGTTTCTTGGAGAACCAAGAAGTTAAACAACAACCCATTAAGGTACAAACTCCACTAGTGCTTTTCCTGTCCACATAGTCTCCCGCATGATCCGAGTCCGCGTAGACAATGGTTTCTACGCCGGTCCCTTTAGGATACCATAATCCTAAATGTTTAGTGCCTTTAATGTATCGAAAGATACGCTTAACCGCTTCAAGGTGAGAGGTTTTGGGAGCCTCTTGGAAGCGAGCACAAAGGCAAACACTAAACATGATATCCGGTCGACTTTCCGTTAGATACAAAAAACTACCAATCATACCTCTATATTTGGTGTTGTCTACCGACTCACAATCATCATCTACGGTGAGTTTAGTATCCGAGGCCATAGGGGTCTTCATTGGTCTAGATTCTTCTAATCCAAATTTCTTTAGCATTTCTTTAGCGTACTTAGATTGACTAAAGAAAATACCATCGTCCATTTGTTTAATTTGGAGTCCTAGAAAGAAGTTAAGTTTTCCCATCATACTCATTTCAAACTCATCATGCATGATTTTAGAAAAGTCATCACACAGTTCTTGACAAGTTGAGCCAGATATAATGTCATCAACATATATTTGTACGATTATGAGGTGAGAACCTTTCTTCTTTGTAAAGAGTGTATTGTCTACCATACCCATGGTATACTCATGTTTAACAAGAAACGCTTTAAGTCTATCATACCAAGCTTGTTTGAGTCCATAAAGTGCTTTCTTAAGCTTGTAAACATGGTCCGGTTTCTCAAAATCAATGAAGCCGGGAGGTTGAGCCACATATACATCCTCATTGATCAAACCATTAAGAAATGCACTCTTTACATCCATTTGTTGAAGCTTAATATCTAAGGCACAAGCGTAGGCTAAAAGGATTCTAATAGATTCTAATCTAGCTACCGGTGCATATGTCTCGTCATAATCAATCCCTTCTTGTTAATTATAGCCTTGAGCTACAAGTCTAGCCTTGTTACGAGACACAACACCATTCTCATCTAGCTTATTCCTAAATACCCATTTGGTACCTATAATGGTATAACTTCTAGGTGGAGGAACAAGTTCCCAAACATCATTGGAAGCGAATTGATTCAATTCTTCTTGCATCGCAATGACCCAACTCTCATCCGTCAAAGCTTCCTTAACATTCTTAGGTTCAATCAAGGAGACAAAACAAAAGAAGTTGCTTTGATTTTGGACTTGAGATCTTAGGGTCCTTTGATTTAAGTCACCAATGACATTATTGAGAGTATGATCCCTAGACTCCTTAATGTTTACTTCCTTTTCAACACTAAGGTCTTCAACTCCTATTTTTCTAACCTCTTTGGCTTTAACTACTTCTAATTCATCAAAGTCATCATCAACCAATGGTGGTGTCTTGGGTGAAGGAGGGGTTTCATCAAAGGTTACGTTGAGTGATTCTTCAATAACCCCTGAGGTTCTATTTAGGACTATGTAGGCCTTACTAGTTTGGGAATAACCTAAAAGGATACCTTCGTAAGACATTGGGTCGAACTTGGTAAGGTAGTCTTTGGTGTTGAGGATAAAGCACTTGCTTCCAAACACCCTAAAGTATTCTAATGAGGGTTTCTTACCTTTAAGAATCTCATAAGGGGTCTTTCCTAGGAAAGGTCAAATAAGAATTCGGTTGAGAATATAAGTCGATGTATCTACGGCATTGCACCAAAACTTTTGAGGCAAAGATTGCTCGTTTAACATCGTCCTACTCATCTCTTGGAGAGTCCTATTCTTCCTTTCAACTACCCCATTTGATTGTGGAGTGCGAGGAGCCGAGAAGTTATGGGTAATACCATGAGCTTCACAAAAGGCACCAAATTGCACTTCATTATCAAATTCCCTACCCTGATCCGTCCTAATAGAAACAATTGAACATCCTAGTTGATTTTGAATTCTCCGACTAAAGATTTCGAAGTGATCGAAAGCTTCATTCTTAGATGCCAAAAATCTAGTCCAAGTGAATCTAGAATAGTCGTCAACTATAACTAGGGTATAAAGGTTACCTCCATAACTCCGTATGGCGGAAGGTCCAAAGAGATCCATATGTAGGAGCTCTAAGCACGGAGAGGTCGAAACCAACTTCTTGGCTTTGTGACTTGAGTGAACTTGCTTTCCAACTTTGCAAGCATCACAAAAGTGACTATCAAACTTAATCTTGGGGAGGTGTCTTACCAACTCTATAGAGACTAAAGATTGAATTAAACGCATATTAGCGTGACCTAATCTCCTATGCCAAAGGGTTGAACTATCATCTATAGTCGCAAGACATATGTTGTCTTTTGACTTCTTATTAACCTTCATGACATAAAGCCCATGCTTTCTAACACCTTTTCCAATGACTTTTCCATCTTTTACGATTTCACTGTCATGTTCCGAAAAGATGACCTTACACTTATTATCACAAATTTGACCTATACTTAAAAGGTTAAAACCTAAGTTATCTATGTGCTCAACCTTTTCAATGGTCATGGAGTCAAGAGAAACCGTACCTTTGCCAATGATATTACCACGTAGACTACTAGCAAATGTGACGTTACCTCCATCATATGCTTTGTAATGCGAGAACAAACTTCGATTACCCGTCATGTGTTTAGAACATCCACTATCCTTAATCCACTCATCGGGCTCCAAATCAATTCCCAAGCATATCTAGGTAACAATACACAAGATCAAGCATTTGGTCCCCAATATCTCATGGTTCCAAAATTGTTAGTTCCAAACATCCCTTGCATTTGATTGGGATGAATGAATGAAGTGGGAATTCCCCATGAAGAACAAAATGGAGGAGGGTAGTAATTCATGTAACCATTTTGTTGCTTATTACTTCTCCTAGGTGTGTTTGATCTAGGTTTAGAGTTATTATTATTCCTTCTAGGTATTGGAGTTTTACTTCTAGTTCGTGAGTTCTTTTGATTATCTCTTGTAGGCGTTGTCGTTCTACTTCTAGGCTTAGACTCATTCCGTACTCTAGGTGGAGTAGAAGATAATCTAGATAAACTTCTGTTTCCCATGAGAGGTTTACTTAACGGCTTATAGAACTTACTAATAGTATTGTCGTCAAGTATGGGTAATTGAACCTTATTAACAGTAAGATGCTTTGGTTTTTCATTTAACTTAGATTTTTCAGAAAGTTCAGAATTTTCACAAAATTCAACTTCTGGCCGCGGTACCTTATCTATGGCTGCGGTTCCATAGCGATAAGGAACCGTGCCATAAGATGTGGAACCGCGTCCAGAAGATGTTTTCTGTGAAAACCTGACTTGTTTTGGTTCACTAGTTGAGGCTTCATTTGAGTTAAAACCTAGACCAAGTTTTTCCTTAGAATGAACTTGTTTGTTTAACATATCATCAAGAGCACTAGTACCTTTCATGAACTTTTCCAATTTAATGGAGGTGCTCTTGAGATCATCATTCTCTAATCTAAGTTTCTCACAACTTAAGCAACCTAAATCAACCTCTTTGTTTTTCTCAAGTATAGCCAATTTCTCCCTAAGTTCATTGATCTCATTTTCAAGCTTAGTTTTGGTTGATTTTAAGGTTTTATTCTTTTCTATGAATTTAAGACTAAGTTTGTGTAAGCTATCATATTTGCCTTCAAATTCAATATCGTCTAAATTAGAACTATCATTGCTATAATATTCGGTTTCGGAATGTACCTCTTTAGAAGTGTGAGCCATAAGACATTTCTCCTCTTTGGGGTTGTCATCATCATCTTCACCGCTATCGCTCCAAGCGCCACTAACGAATGTCGTGTGGTTCTTATCACGAGCAGGCTTTGGACAATCACCAATGAAGTGATTTGGATCACCACATCTAAAGCAACTCCTATCACCTTTTTCGTTCTTGATAAACCGATTCTTTGACAATGGTTTCTTGTCATAGTTTGGTTGCCTAACGTGTTGAGCTCGTCTCTTGAAGAACTTCTTGAAATCTCTCACCGCCAATGCATACTCCTCGTCATCACTTTTCGAGGAACTATCATGGTCACTTTGTGCCTTCTTGGCTTTAAGTGCAAGAGATTTCCTTTCACTCTTGGTTTTTACTAATTCCGAGTCCTTCAAAATTATCATCTCATGAACCTTCAAGTTTCCTATAAGTTCATTGAGTGATAAAGTTGAGAGGTCTTTCGACTCTTCAATAGCCGTGACTTTTGCTCTCCACTTTGGACGTAAGGCCCTTAGAAACTTCCTAACATTGTTCTTGCTAGAAAAACCTTCATCAAGTGCTTTTAGACTAGTAATAATGGTGTTAAACCTAGCAAATGCACTATCTATAGTTTCATCTTCTAAGATGACAAATTGTTCATATTGTTGGACAAGAAGATCGATTTTACTTTCTTTGACTTGGCTATTACCTTGGTGGGTTACTAAAAGAGTGTTCCAAATATCTTTAGCGGTTTCACACATAAAAATTCTTTCATACTCTTTCTTAGGTAAAGCATTATAAATCACCATTTTAGCCTCATTATTTTTTGAAAGTTTCTTTTTAGTATCATCATTAGCTTTGTCAAAAGTGACTAATTCTTTTGTTTTAGGAACTTCATTAAATTGAAAGGGTAAAAATCACCATTGGTAATAACATGCCAAAGATCTAAATCTTTTGATTTCACATAAGTTTCAAATCTATTTTTCCAATAAATAAAACTATCAGTTTCAAAAAGTGGTGGTCTTTGCATAGATTGCCCTTCTAGGTACTTGTTGGAATCCATAGATCGATTCAAGTTTTAAAATACAATATACTTTTAAAATTCTTGAGCAACCCGCTCTGATACTAATTGTAGAAACTAGAAGGGGGATTGAATAGTTTCTTAAAATTTACTTGTTAAAAAATGATTTCTAAAAATCCTTTTTCAAAAACTTAGGCTTGAGGAAATATGTGAAATCTTCTTATGCACAAATATGAACAATGATAGTGTAGCTAAACTAATAAATATATCCACAAAGAATAAAGAATGATAGTGTAGCTAAACTAATACTAACAAAAATATATCCACAAAGAATAAATAATGATAGTGTAGCTAATCTAATATTAACACATGTATATGCAAAAAGTAATAAGGAATGTAAAGAGTTAAGGGTAAAGAAAGATCAAACCGAACACCAAGGATTTATAGTGGTTCGGCAACGAAGCTCACTCCTCGTTCATACTCCACTCCTCGAGTACTCCTTACTCGAGAGTTCACTACACAACAAGCTCCTTATGGTGGAGAAAACCGTACACGTCGCTTAACCAATTTCCGACTCTAAGCTAAAAGTCGAGCCCTAATCGTAGCTAGGACCAATCTACACAACTATACATAGTACATACACAACTTCCAAATAGACACAACTACTTGGATCTTCACAACTATGGCACAACTACAAGAATATACAAATTGATCTTCAATAGATCTTTGGTGGTGGACTCAACACTTCACTAGGATAGTGTTCTTCTCTTTGCACTTGGAGAGGAAGAGATGGAAGAACAAGATTCACTTCTTAAACAAGTAATAATCAAACAAATGATGAAAGATTTGAGTGATTAAAGAAGGGGTTTGAATTTGGAAATAAATGTGCAAAAGAGGTGAGGTGAAAAGCTGAGAATGGCCAACTATTTAAAGGATAAAGGAGCCAACGGCTAGTTCTGCCCGCGGTACCTTATCTAAGCCCGTAGTACCTTATCGATAAGGTACCGCCTAGGCGCTAAGGTACCGCCGGACTAGACTCCGCTCCTTTTTGTCCTTTAGTGGTGGAGGTCTTATCTGGGTATAAAAATATCCTGAAAGGATATTCTTAACAGCTATAAGAATATGCCATTTTCAATTTTCAAATAATTAATTTAATAAAACATTTTCTTAAAAATAAAGTTTAATAAAAACTTGTCACTTTTAATAAAAAGTGAGTTTTAAGAAAAGATTAAATCACTTGATCACTTGATTAAGGTTAGTACTTGTTTATCCATACCTTAAGTGAAAATGGGTAAAATGAAAAATACTTGAACTCAAGAATTCGTTTTTCGTTGTTTTCGTAAATGTTTGTTTTTACATATTATCGTAATCAAAACTAAGCGAGACCGAAAAATGCAAGTAACGTTTTTAGTCATTATTGCATTAACACATATCAATCAAATCATTAAGGACAGGCTTAATCCTATTGGTTATCACCTTACTAATGATCTTATAAATGACATTACAACAAGATATGGGCCTAAAATCAGTAACTTTAGCAGGACAACCAATTTTAGGAATGAGGGATATAAGAGTAGCATTCACCTGACCTAGCATCCTTCCACTCGAGAAGAATTCTCTCACGGCACCACACACATCCATCTTCACAATCTCCCATGCTGCTTTAAAAAACTTGGACGTATACCCATCCAGACCCGAAGCTTTATTATCCTCTATACTGTTAAGAGCCTCCTTAATCTCATAATCCGAGAAAGGTTTAATTAGATCCACAGATTTATCGATACTAAGCCGTTTCATAAACAAACTAGCCGGGTCTTCAATATCATAAACATCATCACAGGTTCCAAGAAAAGTGCTGAAATGATCAACAAATCTAGCAACAACCTCATCCCCATGATAAGAATTCCCGTTATTGTCATACACAACTTGAATCCTATTCTTACTCACTCTACCCTTAATAACATTATGGAAATACTTACTATTAGTATCACAATCCCTCAACCATTCAATCTTGGTTTTCTACATTAAGACCTTCTGCTCATCAAACATGGCTTCCCTATAAGCACACGCACACTTCCTTTCTTCCTCCTTTAAACTAGCATTCGTAGGGTCTTTTTCAAGACAGAGTTGAACTCTTTCCAACTCAACCTTCACCACTTTAACCTTCTCAAACACATCCCCATTCTGTTTATTTAGGTGTCTCATATGTCTCTTCATAGCCTTAAGCCTTTTAACTAGCTTAAACATGAAACACCCCTTAACATTCATATTCCACTCTTCCGCCATAACAGTTCTAAACTCCTTTTTATCAGCTACATAATTCATAAAACAAAAAGACTTGGGTTTATAGCCCTTTATCTCTAGCAAACATAACACAGCAGGACAATGATCAGACGACAAAAACGGCAAAAAGTTAGCATAACTAGTTATATATTGATCAATAAACCAACTATTACCCATAACCCTATCCAGTTTTTTGAAAATCCCGAGCTCCGGGTTCCACATCCTCTGAATCCACGTATAGAACATCCCACGGCTAGTAATATCTTCAACCCCTAACTGCTCCATACATTCCACAAACTCATTCCTTTCCTCAAACCTAACATAAGCACCACTTGAGTTTTCATTAGTCTTTAATATTACATTAAAATCTCCCATCAATACCCACGGATTATCACCTACTCTACTAGCATGATCAACCAAATTCTCCCATAGTCTCTTCCTAGGAGTTAAATAATTTTCACCATAAACAATAGTGATGAAAATTTTCCTATTATCCTTCAAAAACTTAACCAAAAAATGCATAGCCTGACCTATTTGAGAGATCAGATGAACATTCACCACATTAGTGTCCCAACCGACCGCAATACGACAACCTTTAGGGCTATCCACATAATTAGTACACCACATCCAGTCTTTCAAAACAACGTCACATACCTTATCAACCATCTTCTTGCGAAGTTGGGTCTCTATAATCCCTATAAATACTAAACCATTATCTTTCATAAAATTCCTAACTTCCGTTTGTCTAAGAGTATTTCCCAACCCTTTGACATTCCATGAAGCAATCCTTGTATACATAATTAAACTAATGGGGGTGGTGCAGACATACCCTGCAAATAACTCAACTCCGGATCCACAACATTTGACACAACCTTACTAGCCATAAATTGAGCATTACTACTCAAAACAGCAGCAACATCTTCGTCCATACCTCCTTCATTTTCTTTCTGAATTGCCTCTAGAGCTAAATTAAAGGCATTCTCACCAATAGATGCTTTGTAGAACTCAATCTTCTCCATTGGCCAAGCATTCCACTCAGCAGAAGTAAACACCCGCCCAGTTTTGAAGAATAATTCCACCTCGGTAAACTGCCTCCTTATCTCTAACACACCAATTATATCTAACTCATCATTATAAACCTCTTCATAGACTTCTTGGAACGCTTTATTCTTAGACAATCTCTTTTCTTCCATGACCGCTCTATACTTCTGATCCGCTATATTTTTACTCTCGATAGCTATCATCTTTTGACTATGATCAATCTGTTTCTTAATAACATCCAATTTAGAATTCAACTCATTAACAGATGATTTCCTTACCACCTCTTGAATTTTCTTAATAAAATATTCCCTTAACGTATCGTCCCAACACTTCTTTTCAGCAACTGTAATAAGCACACCCATTTCACAACACATATCTATCTTTCTTCTCATGTTTTCCCACTCTAGAGCCTCATCAACACCTTCCTCATCCCCTAGTGTAGCAAACCTGTTTTGATCGTTGTTTGACACCCCCTCATTATTATTCTTCTTACCTTCCTTTTGAACTCTCTCTTTCACAACATTCCCATTGCCCTTCTTAGTGCTATTGTCAACCTTGTCAATATCCATCTGACTTACTCCCTTCGTAACAGAATCAACAACCATCTTTGTAGCTCCCTCATTTCCCGACTTCTTGACTTGATATCTCTGCTCATCACCCTCTCTACTAAACCTCTGTTCCCCTAAACCTCTTCCACCTCTACCTATACCTCCCATACCCATTCCACCTCTACCTCTCCCATTCAACCCTCCCCTGCTCATACTTCTAACTCCCCTGCTAGTACCTTCTCCACCATTAAACTTCTGTCCATTACTTGTAGAGCCTACATTTACCGTATTCCTTCTATTACCAACAGTTTTCCATTCACTCTCATCACTACGATTAACCTCATTTACCTTAGACTTACCCTTATCTTCTGCCAATTTAGCCTTCACACTCTCACTAGGAATATGCTTTGGACAGTGATCCAAAAAGTGGCCAAACACCTTACAATGAGAACACACCGGGGGCCTCCAAGGGTAATCCACTCTCAACTCCATCTTCTTACCCAACTTCTCATATGTCACTTCAACTACTTCTGGCAAACCTCTCTCAGCTTCCACCTCAATCAACACCCTAGCAAAACTAGCCCTTCCATATGCTCTATCACACATGGAAGTAGTGATTCTATCCATCATAACCGGCGTACCAATACAACTAGAAATCCTACTAATCCCCTTATTACCCCAAACCTCTAGCGGAACATCCAAAATCCTAACCCATAAAGGGACCTTTGTTGGCTCAGGTTTAACCATACACATGCCCGGCTCCCACTTTTGAACAAACAACAAAAAACCATTAACTATCCAAGGGCCATTTTCCAACACATATTGCATACCCTCTTCTGTTTTAAACTTCCGGAAGTATGACCCACAATCATTAGTAATCGCCTCAAAAAAACTATAACTCCTCCACATTCTTCTAAGGTGTCCCATAATGTCCCTATAGCTCATTTTCATACCAACGAAGTACCCCACTAGTGTCAACTCCCACTTCTTACTACCTTCTTCAACAACAGGGTCCAAATTAGCACTCACTACCCCCTTTTCATTCAAACTCACAGGAAACGTCCTAAGCCTATTACTATTACTCTCCACAAATCCTTGCACAACATGCTTAAAAGATTTAGCCAACATAGTGTTAGTACGTTCTTCCATAACAGTATCTCCCACAACCATCACTTCCTCATCTACATTAACCTTGCCATAGCACCATTAAGACTGGGCCAATTCTCTTTGTTACTATCTGATACATTAGCACCATCCTTACTACCTCCATCAAATAAGACATCACCCCTTTTAAGAATCCTAGGGCTATCATCCACTCTAATCTTATTCAACACTGGGTTCTCAGCTACTGGCACAGGCATAGGACCCAACACACCCCTCCCATCACTAACATTAACATTGCTAGACACATAATTAAAAATCACATTACCTTTCTTCCTATTAGGATCATTGAAGATCTCCTCAACCATTTTATGTTCTAATCTAGCTAAAACCTCACTCTCAGTCAAAGACTCACTAATACTTCTAGCATCCTGGCTAAGAGCATCACTATCACCCTCAACATCAACCCTAATATCCTTTCCCCCATAATTCTTGTTAACCCCCTTTTTAAAACTAGCATGTGAGGGTTTAGATACCTGTTTAGACTGCGTATTCCCTACAAACAAACCCGTCTCCTTGTTCCTAAACTTATTACCCCTGTTAGTGCGAACAATCTCATCCGTAGCCCTAGGAGGCATTTGGAGAGACTCATTAACAGGAGGATCCTGTTTCACCATGATGACAGTAACGAATCAAGCATAGAGGTAGAGAAGGAGAATCATGGTGAAAAGAACAGGTTTAATGAATGAATTAATGGTAGGTATGATGAACATAAAAAAAGGATCTATGTGTAACGGTTTATCAAACCCAGAACAGTAAAACAATTTTTTAAAAATGGTAAGTGGAATGTTTAATGGATAAATTTTATATCAATGTATAGATCAGGAATAGTAGAACCCAAATCGAAAATGCTAATAACATCAAATTCAATATACTAGTTATGATTATACCTTCACAACTCGTATGAATCAATCAAAACATGAAAAATCTCGATTCCTTCTTCCTTGATCATAAACATTTCATGGCCCTATGACAATATAACATACTCAAATCAAAAGTTTACCCATCAAAAACACAATTTAACCATTAGAGAAGCAAAATCAAGCACAAGAACTCATAAAAACATCATCAAATCATATGATTTGACGATTTTTAATTACATGCAAAAGTTTGATGTATGTAAAATTAACACATGTGTTTGATTAGGAATTGAAAAACAAACATAGGACTAGTATTAATTTACCTCAAATCAAGAAAAATCAATGTTTTTTTTTGGGGGGGGGGGGTTGTGTTCGTCGACCACAGGGAGCAAGGAGGAAAGAACTGTGTTTCTTTGTCAAATGTTTTGTAGATATGTTTGGTAATTCTTGTTTAAGTATAATGGTCAACAAAGTCAATATGGGATCCCTAAGCTTAAGTCCAGTCAAAAATACCCAAGAAAGGCCCAAAGCGTTAGTGTTAAGCTCTCAAAATTTACGTTTAAATAACGTGCCGTTTCCGACGAAAATCGAGACCCGTTTATGTTTAAAACGAAATTCTTTAAAATTACTCGTAAACACTTGTTTGAACCGGATTTCACTAAGTTGGATCAAGGAATCAAGAATAACTAGGAATCACATAATAATAATTTTTATCATGGCGTTCAGACCCGAAAACTCAGTCCGACAGCCGGAAAACGTAAAAATGCAAAAGTTCACCATTGCGTCCGTTATTGATCTAGATATCGATTTTCATTATTTTTGAGACAAAGAGTCAAGAATAAGTCATATAAAATATGATGAAACTCTTAGAAATTACAAATATAATGTTTGGGCATTTCGCTAAATAATATCGTAAATTAGCGATATCCATAGAATTTTATATTTAACTAAAATTTCGAGGATGACTCGTAATCACTGTAAAATAAATGGGGAATATGGTAAAAGTGTGAATAAGCACGCATAACAAGTAAAAGAAAATTATTGAAAATCCGTGTTCTCACACATATGTGGATGTGTTGCGTGGTCAATGTGACCGGTTGATAAATACCCTAGGATATATTGGCATGTTGATCGACGAGATCGAAACTAAGCTTTATGAAGATGAAGATGGTTGGGTCGATTGTTTGAAAGAAATGTATGATAGCGACACGCAAAAGTTGGCTGATTTGACCAAGTTGATTGAGAAAGCTAGGGATGCTATTAGCCATAAGCAAGCTTATGTGGACCACATGGAAGACAGTGACAGTGATTAGGATGTGTACCCTGTTTTTAACGTTTTTGATGTTCTTCTCTTAATTACCCTGTTTTGATCGAGGTGTGTTTTGTACCCTCTTTTGTTGATAAATGAAAGCACCCGAATCGCCCCCTTTAGTTTAAGGACCTAAATTGCACAATGTTTCAATTCTCACGTCTATATAACACATGACTCTATGCATAAACTTTCTCATTTGAAAAAAATTTTCTTCTAGCGTACAATGACAAACATTCAATCTTAATCTACTTTCAAGTCCACTGACTTGGATGTATGCCTAATTGGGTTCATGGAGAATGAATTGGAGAATGAGTTGTAATTGGAGGAGAAATTCAGAAGTCTATGTTCTAAGGTAGAGGAGAATGTCAGAAAGAGATCAAGGTTCATTGAGGAGATAAAAAGTTATTTACGGGTTGAGGATAATGACAATGCTTACCAAACTGCACGAGTCTTGATGCATGATAAATAAAGGGATAGGGGAAGGCAGTTGATCTCCAAATTATGAAGGACCAATCCCATCTTGGTGCGCCTGAGATCGTAAACCTTCTAATGAAATTGAAGGACGGAATGGTAGAATAGTGTTTAGGTGCAACTGGTTTGTCCCTGTGTTTTGGATTTCTTGATGTACCCTTGTTTCTCTAAGGTTTAATGGAAAGGAATATATTCTGTTTTTGGTAGTTTGACATGAAATTGGTAGGCTTCCATTGATATAGATTTGCAAGAGCCAGTGACCAAACTTGTAAATGAATGATTTCCTAATCTTGTATCAAAACCATGACAATGAGTAACTAAAGATTGACATACATTTGTAGTCACCATGGATTTTGGTAGTCATTAAATGATGTTTAACTCTAGAATATAAAACATCCTAAGAGTTTGATAAGGAATTGCAAGAGCAAGTGACCAACATTATAGTTTGACATGTATTTTTATCACCACTTAGCCAAACTGGAATTATAAGTCAAATCTGCAAATGATATCTAAAACCTATGTTAAGCTCCTGCAAATTCAGGTTTTAAATAGATTTTTAGTGATTTTTTTAACAAAATGCAAAATGTTAGGACCATTGTAATAGTTATATGTAATAGGTAGACTAGGAGGTATGTAGTTCCTCCTGGTCCTAGTCGTAGTAGGAGCAAGTCCTGCTCCTGGTCCTAGTCGAAGTCAAACTTTATTATTTACTTAATATTCAGTTAGGATATGCATGAGATATGTTAGGAAAGGATATGCATATCAGTTTTACACGTTTTCTTTAATGATGTATTAGGGTTTCCTTGTAGTATAAAAGGAACCTTAGGCAGAAGGGTTAGACACACCTTCACAAAACGTAGTTCTAGTCATTATCAATATTAGAAATCCTTAGAAAGGATCAAGTCTTTATAGTTATTCTGTTCTTCTTAATTATATTTATATTCTACATTCATATTGTGTATAGAGTCTCTTTGTGATTTGACTTGTGATTACAGAAGTCATTCACCGGTCCTGACAGGCTGCAAGATCTACATCTAGTAGATCCAACAAGTGTTATTCACAATCTGTTTATCATGTCTGCCTTAACTTCTACTCAAACAGGAGAAGAAAGCACTCCTAAAATTGTGCAACCTCAGCAGATCCTGGCTACGGTCTCCAACACGAATGGAAAATTCCCTCTTCTGAAGAAGGGTGAATATGATAACTGGGCAATGAAGATGGAATGGTGGATCACCAACACTGATCAAGATCTTTGGAAGATCATTCTGAATGGGAACAGCAGGAAGCTTACTGGACGAGACAAGAACGGTAATATTACTCTTCTTGACCCTAAATCTCATGAGGAAATCATAGCTATTCAGAAGGAGGTAAAAGCAAAAACAATTTTGCTTCAATCTCTTCCTGAAGATCACATGGGTGACTTCTACCATTTGGATGATGCCAGAGAGATCTGGAATGGCATAAAAGCAAGGTTCGGCGGGAATGAGGAGTCAAAGAAAATGCGAAGGTCCATGCTGAGAGATGAATTTACCGAATTCAAAATCTCAGAAACTGAAGGTTTAAATCAAGGGTATGATAGGTTCCAGAAGATCTTGAGCCAAATGAATCAACTTCGGTCAAAACCTGATGATGGTGACATTAATGCAAGGTTTCTTAAAGCCTTACCCTACTCATGGAACCAGGTGGTGATCTCTCTCAAAGCCAAAGGTGGGCTTGACTATCTCACCTTTGATGACCTGTTTCATAGGCTCAGAACATTCGAACCCCGTGTGAGAGGATATCCTAGTGACTCTTTTCCCACCCCTGCTAATTCAGCCTTTGTGAGTTCTATGGCATCTAGTCCCATGTCATATGCAAGTAGCCCAAGCAATACTGTCTCCTCTCAGCATACTATTCAGCATACTTCTGCTCCTGATCCTGCTGCCAAGTCTGGTAGTATGGTAGAAGCTGTTCTTCATTCTTTTGTGGCTGATGTTAATGCTGAACAACAACTTGCTTTTGATGACTTCAAACAGGTCGATAAACTTGACCTGGATGAGATGGATCTTAAATGGCAGATGGCCATGCTTACTCTTAGGGTTCACAAGTTTGAGAAGAAAGCAGGAAGGAAATTTAATTACAACCCTCGGGAGCCAGCAAGATTCGATAGAAGCAAGGTATGATGCTATAACTGCCAGCAACAGGGTCACTTTGCAAGGGAGTGCCCTAGCAAGAATGATCAAGAGAAGAGCAGGTACTCCGCTTTCAAGGTTCAGGAGGTTAAAGATGACAGGAAGGCATTGGTATCTGTTGACTCTATGGTCAACTGGAATGATCATCAGGCTTCTACTCTGGAATCAGCTGAATCCTCGACTGACGTGTTAGCAATGATTGCTGGGAATCTCTCTGATGCAGAAGAAGCAAACGAGTTTGCTCTTATGGGCATCTCACCTCAGGTACAACATTGTCCTCTTGGTTGTCATGATAAATACACAGAATTGTTGTCCCAATTTAATGAAGTAAATGATCAAAATGATAAGTATTTTTTAGAGGTACAAGCCTATAAGGCTTCATTAAACACATTGGAACAACAAAAGAGGTGGTTACAAGATACACAACGTGCGTATGAGGATAAAATAAGGATACTAAGCATTGATTTAGAAAACACTACAAATATGCTTAAATATACAGAAACTGAAAGAGATGCTAGTATCAAAGAAAAAGAGGAGATGCAAGCTAAATTAGATGCTACAATGCTAAGATTTGACAAATGGCAAACGACACCTAAAAATCTTTCAAAATTAATTGATAGTAGCATGTCTGGCAGAACTAAAAGAGGCTTAGGATTTGAAAAATATATTGATTCAGAAGATGTATTTGATTTGTCTTTCTCAAGTGTCTTTGATGCCGACAAAGAGGATGAGGGCAAACCTAGTTACAATAGGTTTAAACCAGCAGCAGAAATGCATGCTGTCCCTCCTCCTCTTACTGGAACTTTTATGCCCACTTCATGGCATATTGAATCGGATGAATCACAGATGCTTGAGTCCCCAACTAGTTCTACTAATACTAATGACTTTTTCTCATGTACTTTCAGTGACAAAGACGGTGACTCTGCATCTAATGGTTCAAGTGACGAGTCAAGACCTACAAGTTCCAAGTCGAATGAACATGCTGCTACTGGTGCTAGGAAGTGTGAAGAAAAAGTTGCTGTCAAGAAAAGTGTGTCTAGTCCTTGTTTAGTGAATCCTAGGAAGAATGTTTCTCCTAGAAATGTGTGTAATAAAGTAGGCAGTATGAAACAATCTCATTCTAATAAAAGGTCTTTCAAAACATGTTTTGTTTGTGGCAGTTCCTTTCATTTAATTAAAGATTGTGATTATTATGACACACATGCATCTGTTAATAATGCTTATCCTGCTCCTGGTTCACTAGGAGCTGCTTCCTATGCCTCTAGAAGACTTAATCCTAGTGCTCCAATGTTTAATACTTCTAGAGTATCCTCTCCTTTCGCGTCTGATTATTGGAGAGATAGTGGATTTCAAACAACCAGTAATTATTTTCAAAATTTTAATCCAATTTATCCGCATAATTTAGACCACACGTATTTTGGTTTGGGAAGTTTGGGAACTGCTGTTAAGCCCTCAGCAGGTTGTTCTTGGTCAAATAATAGTACCCATATGATGCATAGACAACCAAGGAACAATAGTGGATCTCATCAATCTTCTTGGCATTCATCTAATGATCCACAAGGCAGGCTCAAACCTGAAAAGGTTTGGGTCCCCTTAAGACACTAAATTTTGTAGTTTTATTATCTTGTTGTTGTAGGTTACTCCATACCAGGATCCTAGTCTAGGCATTGTTGATAGTGGTTGCTCCAGGAACATGACTGGCAATAAAAGTCTTCTCTCTAACTTTGTACCATTTCATGGAGGCAAGGTCTATTTTGGTGGAGGTGAAGGCAGAATCACTGGCAAAGGAACGATAAAGACTCCAAATCTTAATTTTGAGCAGGTCTACTATGTGGAAGCACTTCAACATTTCAACTTGATATCGGTCTCTCAGATTTGTGACAAGAAGCAGTTTGTTCTCTTCACCGATACTGATGCACTTGTGCTTTCCAAAGACTTTCATCTTCCGGATGACTCACAAGTTGTACTCAGAATCCCTAGAAGACACAATCTATATAGCATCAAGTTGAATGAAGTCAACCCTACTGGTCAACTAGCATGTCTGGTTGCAAAAGCCTCAGAAGATGAAGCCACTAAATGGCACCGAAGGATGGGACATGTGAACTTCAAGACCATTCACAAACTTGCCAATCTGAATCTGGTCTCTGGTTTACCTCCCAAGACGTTTAGAAATGATATAAATTGTATTGCCTGTAGCAAAGGCAAACAACACAAAGCATCCTTCAAGGCCATTACTGCTTTAAGTCTTATTACTGAACCATTGCAGCTTCTACACATGGACTTATTTGGTCCTACTTCCATCAGGAGCATTGACCACAAGCAATTCTGTTTGGTGGTGACTGATGGTTATAGCAGGTTTACGTGGGTGTTCTTCATGGCTGCCAAAAGTGAGACCTACTCAATTCTTCGAGATTTTCTTACCTTGATAGAGAATCAGTTGTTCAAGAAAGTTAAAGGTATTAGTTACGACAATGGAACCGAGTTTAAAAATAGAGACCTCATCGAACTTTGCAATGCTAAGGGCATCAAAAGAGATTATAGTGCTGCTAGGACTCCTCAACAGAATGGTGTGGCAGAAAGAAAGAACAGGACACTAATAGAAGCTGCAAGAACTATGCTTGCCGATTCCAAGCTTCCAACCATGTTCTGGACAGAAGCTGTTAATACTGCAAGTTATGTTTTGAATAGGGTTTCTATTACCAATCCTCACAAGAAGACTCCTTATGAGCTGCACATGGGCAAAGTTCCAAATATTGCTCATTTGAAGCCTTTTGGGTGTCCAGTCACCATTCTGAATACTAATGACTATTTGGGGAAGTTTGATGGCAAGGCAGATGAAGGATACATTGTGGGATATTCAGCCCATTCTCGGGCATATCGTGTCTACAATCTTCAAGCCAAACGGATAATTGAAACTATTAATCTCAGGTATTTTGAGGAAAAGTCAAACATCCAAGGCAAAGGTCCAGAATGGTATTTTGATCTTGATTATCTTAGTGATTCGTTAGGATATTTTCGCTTCAAAACTAACCATGATGCAGGATCGCAAGTGTTTGAAACTTCTAGTACTGGTGTTCCTTCTAGTCTTTCTGATTCAGATGATGAGGATGACATTTTTGTGGTTCCATCCTATTCCACCATGGTTTCTCCTACTCCTCCTAGTGATGCAACTCCATTGGATGTACAGGATTCCCAAGCAGCTCTTGACACTCTTCTCAAGCAACAACAATAAGCTTCTAAAGCAGCTGCTCATGGTAGTTTTGAGTTTCCCTTGGTTGAGCCTACTGACAAAGTTGCTCCTGGTACTCCAGCTTCTGCTCCTTGTGCTAGCTTATCACCTACTGGTACTTCGTCTAGTGAGTCTGCTTCCAATACACGTTTCTCCAGTCCTTCTGATTTGGGGAACCATGAAAAGAAGTCTTCTACCAAGCTGGATGATATACATAAACAACCGGTCGATGGGATTTTCCAAAATGCTTCATATGATGCTGACTTTGTTGGTGATCTCAATAACTTGGCACCAGACGTGGAGGTTTCTTCCAATCCAGTCTTGCAATCACATAAAGATCATCCTACCACTCAAATTATTGGAGATCCTGGTTCTACCGTAAAGACACGCAGAATGCAGCAGAAGGCCTCGTCTGATCATCATGCTCTTGTGGGCTATATTGAGGATCAAAAGCGTAATAATCATACGGACTTTCAACACTATTTGTTTGCTTGTTTTCTTTCACAGGTGGAACCTAGGTCTGTTTCTCATGCACTTGAGGATCAAAGTTGGGTGGAGGCTATGCAGGAGGAAATGCAGCAATTCTTGTTTCAGAATGTTTGGGTTCTGGTTGACTTACCAGATGGAAAGACAGCTATCAATACCAAATGGATTCTGAAGAACAAGAAGGATGCACGGGGAATTGTCGTAAGGAATAAAGCTAGGCTTGTCGCACAAGGACACACTCAAATTGAGGGCATTGACTATACAGAAGCCTTTGCGCCGGTTGCCAGGATCGAGGCCATTCGTCTGTTTTTGGCCTTTGCTTCATATGTTGGCTTTACGGTGTTCCAGATGGATGTCAAGAGTGCATTTCTCTATGGCAAAATTGACGAGGAAGTGTATGTTACTCAACCTAAGGGGTTTGTAGATCCACTTCATCCCAAGAAAGTCTACAAGGTGGTCAAGGCTCTTTATGGGTTACATCAGGCTCCTAGAGCTTGGTATGAGCGTCTTTCCACTTTCTTGTTAAAGAATGGCTATAGAAGAGGTACTATTGACAAAACACTATTTCTTCGGCGGAATTCCAAGGATATTATCCTTGTTCAGGTTTATGTGGACGACATTATCTTTGGTTCTACAAGGAAGGAGTGGTGTGATGAGTTTGAACACTTGACGAAAGGCGAATTTCAGATGAGTGCCATGGGAGAACTGTCATTCTTCCTTGGTCTTCAGGTCAAGCAACAATCGGATGGGATTTTCATCAGTCAAGATAAATATGTCCATGAGATTCTTCAGAAGTTTGACATGGATCCTCTTAGACCAGCAGCAACTCCTTATGAAGTTGCTAATATCAAACTTAAGAATGAGCCAGACCCCCCGGTAAATGTTCACATGTACTGGTCTATGATTGGCTCCCTCATGTATTTGACTGCATCACGTCCGGACATTATGTTTGCAGTAAGTGCTTGTTCTAGACACCAGGTGACTCCAACGGTTTCGAACTTAAATGCAGTTAAGAAGATTTTCAAGTATATCAAGGCTCAACCTAAATTGGGTCTATGGTATCCTAGAGAATCTCCTTTTGTTCTGGAAGCCTATAGTGATAGTGACTATGCTGGTGCTAATAATGATAGGAAGTCTACTACTGGTGGTTGTCAATTTTTGGGTCGTCGGCTTATTTCATGGCAATGTAAGAAACAGACAATCGTCGCTACTTCTTCAACAGAAGCTGAATACGTTGCTGCTGCTAGTTGTTGTGGACAGGTTTTGTGGATCCAAAATCGGATGTTGGATTATGGTTTCAATTTTATGAATACCAAAATTTTTATTGACAATAAAAGCACTATTTGCATTGTGAAGAATCCTGTTTTTCATCAGCGGACGAAGCATATTGAGATTCGGCATCATTTTATACGGGATGCCAATGAGAAGAAGCTGATACAGGTTCTTAAAGTTCATACGGATGACAATGTTGCTGATTTGCTGACTAAAGCTTTTGATGGTCCTCGGTTTAACCACTTGGTGGTTCATAGTGGGATGGTCAATCCTTGAGGTCTAGGATTGAGGGGAGGCAAAGCCTAAGGGGAGGCTTTGTGTACATATTAGGTCAGACTAACGTATTCATAGTATTTAACAACATAGTTTTTTTGGTTATGATGGTGTGTGGTGCTTATGATGGGGATTTTTGCTCTCTTCTGGTGGATATGGCCTTGCATTACTGGCTTCTGGTCCTCTTTGGTCAGCTTCTAGTTATGCTTGGTTGCCTTCTGGTGGTTTAAAATCCTTCCATGTCACGTGGTGTTTGGCTCCTGGTACTGGTCTGGCATACTGTTCATTCCTTTTGTCCTTTGTTAATCACGTTTTGCTCCTGGTTTGACCATTGTGTGCTTTGACTTTTGGTCAACGCTCCCAATGCTGGTATTTACAAGTTTGAATTACGCAAGTTAATTGGGAGTTGGTTATTATGTTAAAAAGGGCAAGTGGTTATTATGCACTTATGGTTTAATTTAAAAGGGCAACCCCCCATTAATAGGGGTCAATGAACAGTTACTACTTTCTTTATATATGGTCAACATACACCCTTGACTCACTCATTGCAATTAACACACACACAAAACCGCTTCTACTCTCTACACCCCAATCCCATTCCTTCTTCCATCAATTCATCAAGATCCATGGCTGCTCTTGCTTACCAACCTGCTCACAACCGTGTTGCTTATCTGGGTGATGGTCCAAATCGTGAACATTTTGCTGACATCTTGGATTTCATTGAAGCTTCTAACTTAAGGTTTGCATTTACTGTCTGTCCCACCATATATGATAGTGTGATACGTCAATTTTGGGCGTCTGCTCAACTTGTGAATGTGGCTGGACGTCCACGTGCACTCCATGCTACCATAGATGGACGTGCATATGTGGTGACTGAAGCGTCTATTCGCTCTTCTCTTCATCTTCAGGATGAGGGGGGTGTTGAATCAATCCCCAATTCGGAAGTATTGGAGGGAATGGCTGCCATAGGTTATGAACATGGGGGGAAGTTTAACTTCCAGAAAAATAGGTTTTCCCCCCAATGGAAGCTTCTGGTTCACTTTTTAATCCATTGTATGAGTCCTAAGTCTGGGAGTTGGGATGCTTTCCCTACTCCTTTGGCTACTGGTCTTATTTGTTTAGCCCAGGGTAGAGTGTTTAATTTTTCTCATTATCTATTTGAGGGGATGGCTAGTAATTTGTCTACTGCTGGTTCGAGGAAGAAATTTCTTATGTACCCTAGGTTTCTTCAACAAGTCCTTGTTTGCATTCCACGTGATAGGACTGAGCATGTGCCATCTAAACTTACAGCTAAAGTGTATTACAATATGATGAATGGGTTTACTGGGGATTGGAGGCCCCTGACTGAAGCCATGTTAGGGTTGGCTCAGGGTCCTATGGGTGAGGAGGAGGAGGCTCATGAGTTTGTTGTGATAGATGATGACCCCATGGAGGAGGAGGAGGCTCCTACTGTTGGTGCCACTCCTGTAGTAGAGGAGGAGCTAGTTGAGGAAGTGGTGGTTGAAAAACCATCTCCTACCAAGGCTGGTTCTTCCTCAGTTCCACAAAGGTCTCCATTTGCAGAGACTCCACCTCCTAGTCCTGCCCCAAATTCGACTGATATCCCGTTTGATGCTAGTTCTCCACAAGTTGACCCACATGTTGCTTCGGGCTCCCGTGATGCTTTCCCTGATCCAAGTTCTCTTGGTGGAAGGCGGAGGAGCCTACTACACTGATATCTTTGCTCGATCTTATGCACAGGTACCATGAGAGGATGATTTGTTTGGAAGCTGACTTAAACCAACATCGGAAGCTTACAAGGGAGTTTGTTCTTCCTCTGGCTGATCGCATTAAGGCGTTGGAGACTCAACAACATCGTCGCAAGAAGCATGTGGTTCATTCCGATTCTGAGGATGAAGGTGCGGAGAATGTTGAGGATGGCTTGACGTTGTTGGCAAAGGCTGCCTTTGCTGATAAAGTTTATGATGACTTGCCGGTTCCTCCAACGTCCTCCAATGTTCCTTCTCCTGGTGCTATTCCCCCTTCTATGGGTGGTGATTCTGATCCTGCTGATGGTTCTCATGCTGGTCCCTCTCATGATCCAAAGGGAAAAGCCCCAATGACTGATGCTCCATCTCCATCTCGCAAGCGTACTCGTCGACAGATTGAAGAAGAAAGGCTTGGTGAAGAGGCTGCTCGTCGGGTTCAGGCTGAGATTGCTGAGGCGGATAGGGCTGCTGAGGAAGAGCTTCGAGAGCGCAGGCGTGCACAAATTCAGCATGATATCATGCATTGGAGTGATAGTGAATGGATGCAAGTGTTGACTGTTCTCACTCGAGATTATGCTCAGTTTAAGGATCTTTTGGGTGATGATGTTGATGAACACAATTGTATACCGAAGGCTATGGTATTGATGCGTAAGCATCAGTTGGCTCTTGCTGCAGAACTTAAGAAATAGAGAAGGAACAGACCTTTATCTCGGGCTGAGGAGCACCAGCAGATATCAATCTGCTGCTCATTTCAATGCTCCGTGGACTTGGGCTCGGGTGAGGGCTTTGACTTTTGATGAGCTTAAGGCCCTTTATGAAAAGATGGTGAAGCGTCAGAGTCAACCTATTCCGGAAAGATTTATTTACCATCCTCGTGGTGTGACTGCTTCTATGCCTGCTGATTCCACTGGTCCTTCGTCTGCACCCACTCTTGGTTCTGCTGGTAGTCCTTCTGGTTCTGTTGCTACTTCTGTTGGTCCTTCTACTACACCCTTGGTTGCTCCTATGGGTTCTACTGCTGGTCCTGCTACTACCATCTTTGTTACTACCACCACCACTCATGCTTCTACCACCACACCTGTTACTACTACCACCACACATGTTCCTGCAAGCACCTTTGTTGATACCACCACACCTACTGCTACTACATCTGATGTGCCATCTTCATCACCACCAGTTCCTGCAACACAACCTAATCCTACTTCTGATGCAGCTCCTAGTGGTCCATTGGGTGGACATGTTCATGAGTCTACTTTTACTGCTTCCCCTGCTGTTGCTGAAGTTAAGGTAAAGGTTGAATCAACACCTTCTGCTCCCACACCTCGACGTTCCATTCGCCAGAAACAAGCTCGTCGTGTTCTCCGTGGTAAGACAGTTCCTTTTGAGAAGCGTGATCCTGAGAATTTAATTGATGCAGCTTCCGACAGCGATTCTGACTTGCCCTTGGGCAATAGGAACATTATTGGTTATACGGTTGAACATTCTACTACACTTCCTGGTGGTGTGTCCCATCGGATTACTTTGAGTGATGGGTCTGTGCGATTGGCAACGAGTTTGCAGGGTGTATTGTCTTGGGCTAACCGTATGGATCGTATGGCGTTGTATGGACTTGTTGATTCTAGTATGCCGTTTAACCCAATGGCTGTGTCTTCCTGGCCTGGTCTCCGTTTCTGGGCTGATCTCAAGCTGATGTTAGATCCTCCTCCAAATGCTCCTGTTTCGGGCATATGGAAGGATCAAATGCAATGGGAGATTCTGCGATGGAAGCCATATGCTGGATGTGGAGTTCATATGTTGGAATTAGAATCTGGTCATATGGTGTTTATGCTGACGGATGTGGAGTATCCTTTGACTATTTCTTCCATGGAGGCTATGTTGGCAAGTCATCTGCAAATTTCTACTGCTCCTTCTGGGAATGAGTCGAGTATGGCCACGGCTTTGGTAGAGGGTATTCAGGCAAGGTTGCTAGCGGATAAGAAGGCAGCTTCTGGTATGTAAGGTGATTGGGTTGTAAGTGTTTATGCTTGGTATTTTTGTTCATTTGTTCTTATTTTTATTCTTTTCACCAATATGTACAGTGATTGGTGAATTTCATTCTTTATAGTTAAAAAAAAAAAAAAAAGATTATAAAAAAAATATATATATATACTTTTTGTATAATATCTGCTTATACTTTAAACACAGTTTAGCTTTCATACTTGTACATAATATCCCTTGGCTGTTTCACAATGTGGTTCCTGGTTTGAGCTTTTCCTGGTACTTGGTTTCACTTGGTGTTGGACGTGGTCCACACAACAAATGGTTCTCAACTTACCATGTCTAATCGACAAGAAAAAGTTGATTCACCTTGAGGGTACGGCTCCTGGTGCGATTCTCAAATCCGTTGATGGTTGCCAGGTTACCCAAAACTGGATGGTTTTCACTTGCCATGGTCCTAGACTAAAAAGTGGCTAATCCAAGGGGGTACGGCTCTTGGTAAAGATCTTATCAAATCTGTTGATAGCTGTAATAGCTTGCTTAAAGCTATAGGGTGTTCAACTCACCGATGCTTCATTGCTAAGAGTTGGCGAGTCCAGAGGGCTACGGCTTCTGGTAAAGACGCATCAAATCCGTTGACGGCTGTGATGGTTTGCCTAAAATCATCAGGGTACTCCCACTCACCATTGATTCACGTTCTAAGAGTTGGGCTGGGTTCTAGTCTCCCAGGGTGATGCTTATTCTACCAGAATGACTAGCTAGCCCAAGAGCGAGCAGCTACTTGGTAAAGGCTCATCAAATCTGCTCATGTTGCTGAAAAGATTCAACACGATGCTGATTTGTTACAAGCTTTGGAGAAGCTTCTAGTGTTTCATGTTGCGGCTGTTACTCTGATTCTTATCTTGTTGATGCTGCTATTTGTTTTGCTGATACAATCCTCGGGTTTTCTTTGCACGTATTCCGAGAAACTTGAACTCAATAGGTCAAATTCAAGTTTAGGGGAGGATTGTTAGGACCATTGTAATAGTTATATGTAATAGGTAGACTAGGAGGTATGTAGTTCCTCCTGGTCCTAGTCATAGTAGGAGCAAGTCCTGCTCCTGGTCCTAGTCGAAGTCAAACTTTATTATTTACTTAATATTCTGTTAGGATATGCATGAGATATGTTAGGAAAGGATATGCATATCAGTTTTACACGTTTTCTTTATTGATGTATTAGGGTTTCCTTGTAGTATAAAAGGAACCTTAGGCAGAAGGGTTAGACACACCTTCACAAAACGTAGTTCTAGTCATTATCAATATTAGAAATCCTTAGAAAGGATCAAGTCTTTATAGTTATTCTGTTCTTCTTAATTATATTTATATTCTACATTCATATTGTGTATAGAGTCTCTTTGTGATTTGACTTGTGATTACAGAAGTCATTCACCGGTCCTGACAGGCTGCAAGATCTACATCTAGTAGACCCAACACAAAATAATGACAAACTGGTCATACAAGTCAACTATTTTTTCCAAATTAGTCAAACCGCCTTGTTCATAAATTTCCAATGTTAGGCTTCCTATTACATGGTACCAAAAGTTAGATTAGGAACTAAAACCACATTGACATAATCATCTACAACCTAGAAATTAAAAAAGAATAAAGGTGCTTGAAACCATTCACTTAGCTTTATTTTTATCTTTCATGTTAGTCATCAAAGCCATCAGTCTTCTCCTCTTGAGGTCTTCCACCCGCTCTTGTGCAGTAGCATCATCACCATCATTTGCCTCTTTCTTCACCTCAACAACCTCTGTTTTAACCTCAACAACCTCTGCTTTGACCTCAATAGACTCTGGTTTCACCTCAACATCCTCTACTTTCAGTTCTTCATCTGGAATTACAAAACCAACATATACTTCATCCATTAGTTGTTGATAATAAGCAAAAGTGTCATCCACGTCTTCAGTTTCAGGTATTTGCTGAAGCTCATACAGTGCTTGATTAATGTCAGAAAACATGTCACTAAACTCTCCAGGCTCATTATCAAGATGGTATGGATCATCATTCCATTCAAAATGCATGAATTCATCAAAACGTGCATCACCGTCCCATGTAGGAGAATCCATGACACTAGTATAGTTTCATACCGATGAATCTCCATCCTCATATAAAAATCAACAAAATCATCAAAATCAACCACACTAAAAGAGACATCATCACAAGTGACGTCATTTGAAACTTCTTGTTTTTCCTGGCTTGAATCATCAAACCGAAACATACTGTCAAGATCTTCCAATATTCTCTTGAACTCTGACTCAGTACTCATCCTTTTACTCTTATCTTCAAACATTTTTTCTGTTGACTATGGTGGTGGGAACTCAATTCCATCATCACAGACACGAAAATCATTAGCCACTACAGTACCGTCCCTCCCAACAAAGCTAGTTTGATAAAATGTCACTATCTTCTCATTGTTGACACTTTCTGGAGCCAACACTTTCATAACATCATCACCAACATTTTCTTCTACCACTACAACCTTACCCTTACGTGCCTTTTGTTCAATCGGGTGCTGTTGTACCACGAAGCTCTCGTTCAATATATACCTTCATTTCCTTAAACCTAGGAACATACTCCAAAAATATGTTAACTTCTTTTTCAAATGATAGTGGTAGCAACCCGTCATCTAATGACTGGACAGGTACGCTAAAATACGGGTACAAAAACATACCTGCTATGTACCCTGATATGAGCAAAATCTCATATCAATAAGTCAACAAATCACCCTAAAACACATAGAAAATACCTAACTTTTGTGCTATAAAGCAATATTATGTGGTATGTTTATGTTTGGGCTTAAATAGGTAACAAGGATACAAATTTCAAGCAAACAAGTGAAATCAAGCTCATTTATGAAGAAAAGAAAAGAGGAGGATCAAAAATGACAAGCCATTTGAAGAAAAGGACCTATCTTGACAATGTTCAAAAGTTGAGGGACTTAAATGCAATTTTGGAAAAAGTCAAGATTAAAGTTAAACCTGGTCAAACTTCAAGTCAACCAAGTCAAAGGACTTAAATAATCAAGAATGCAAGTCAAAGGATTGAAATTGCCAAAGAAATGAAGAAAAGAGCCCAAATGTAGAATCTACTAAAGTTCAAGGGCTGAAAGTGGCAAATCAACATTAAATTTGGTCTCAATCCGGTTTAACACACAAGGGCCAACAGGAATGCAAGAAAAAGACGATTCGGATTGCCAAAAAGGGATGCCAGCTGGTCCACTAACCACTTTTCATTTAATATCGAATCCAAACAATGGAAACGCACTATACTCTTTTTAGCCAATCACAATACGACATGTAATAATCCCTTTATCCAAAATTGGATAATGATCCGTGTGCCCATCTGAAACCCAATGAAATTCGTCCACTTGTCACTTCCAAAGCTAAACGAACCCATAACTCAACATGAGCTAGAGTGGATTTTAGGACAAAGTCAAAACATGAAAAAGACTCTAAATTGAAGGACGAATCCAACCATGCAACCCAATTAGACTGAGAATCAATGGATCAAAAATCCCATTTTGTGTTCTTGAAGACGAATTTGCAATTAAGAGGATCATGACACCTGGCACTCTCTCATTGGCCAAGACACGTCACACTCCCCAACAACTTCTCATTTCCAGCCCTATAAATAGGGTAGAGTAGCTCATTTGTTGTGTGTAGCTTAAAGTGTGAAAAAACACACATTTCTATTTTCCTTCATTTCTAGTTCTCCTTTTTAGTTACAACAAACACTTGCATCATCTTACTTAAGAGCTTGATAGTTAGTCAGTTAGCTTTTGTAACAAATTTTCCCTCCCAAATAAATAAAACAAAAATTCAATTCACTTGCATCATCTTACTTCACTCAACTCTCAATTCTTGTTAATACCTTATGTTTCTGTTGATCTCCATTGATCAATAGAGCTTGTGTTTGTGATTTAGAAGCTTTGCCATTGATTCTAGCTGTTTGTAGCTCAAGTTCTTTTCAGAATTTCAGAAGTTGAAGATTGATAGTTGATTAGATCAGACATGGCTTTTGGAGGTGATTTGGTTGTAGATATGAGTTGATTTGGGTTGAAGGAAGTTTGTTATAGAGAGCTCAGCACTCCTCTACTCCATCAGAGGAGGCTTTTTGCTAAAAGGTTCTATAAAATCTGGTTTTTGGTTCCTCTCAAGTGAATTGCATGCTAAATTCCTAGTTTAGCTATTAATTGATGATATGATAATGTGTTTAGCCTAATTATGTTATAATTGTGTTGGTTTGATAGTTGTTTAGGGATTTCACAGCTTTGATTCTAGTTTCATTTGATTTCAATAAGAAATTTCATCAGATTTTAGTCATTAAGTTCATATTGTGGTTAAGTGTGTTTACATGATTATTTCTTGTTCAAACTCACCTCATTTGGTCATATAAACATAGTTTGATAAGATTCTAAATCTGTTATAGACTTGTGTTCAAATTTACTTTGTAAAAGTTTGATAACTGATTTTTAAGTAGTGTTTGGATTTGATGATTTTTGGTAAGTAGAGTCTGTTAAACTAATAGAATTGTGTTCATTTACAATTTGTTACATAGTGTAAACAATTTGGTTCAATTTTGTGGTCAATAGTTTAGTCAATAAGCCAACTGGTGTATAAAAAGTATGGGTCAAAACCTGTTAACTAGTTAATCAGAAAACTTGCAAACTTCAATCTATTGTCATTTCTTCATTCCTTGATCATTTTGCTTCAAACCTGTTGCTACTTGTAGTTCAACATCCAAAGTTTTATTGTCTATAAGGAAATTCTATAGTATCCATTTTTTAGTGAGAAAACAGCTTATCAATGAGTTTATGAGCATTTGTTAATTTCTGTAATAAAGGTCTAACTGTTTTCTCATATCTCAATTTCTACTTCATAAATTTGCCATTTTTCTTTCACAAAACGTTTTCCAACATGTCTTGAGTATATTTGTTTTTAGCTTTTTCCAAAATTTGGTCAAACTTGGTCAAATAAGCTCCTTTGTGCTCAATTTCAGATTCTAACTTATCTAGTGAACCATTTTTAGTTTTAAAAGACATTCCAGTCTTCTTGTCAGTTGATTAATCAGATTGTTCAATAAAATCAAGTTGTGGAAGTCTGGATTTCATTTTAGCTTATTCTTGGCTTATTAGAATAAGCTACATTGTGATTTTTGAGCTTTTAAGTTGATTCCTTTTACAAGTCAAGATCATTTTCCATTTTAAGCATTTTAAAACAAACCAGAGTTGATTTGGTTGAGAAATAAGCTCAAACCAGCTTATTCATAGTGCTTAACCCATTTTTGTTAATAATTTCCACTTAATTGCACTTTAGTCCTTGTTGTTTGTAATTGTTTGTAATCTGTGTTAATCTTTCTAATTTTTAGGGTTTGCTAATAATCAAACCTTTAACTTTCAGTTTTTGGCATTTTTAGATAGGCCGTTTTAAGAAGTTGTTAGATTTGTTATTAGTTGTTATAATTTTCACATTTGGTCCTTATAGTTTCTGAAATTTATAATTTAGCCCTTATACTTTCATTTAGCTTACATTTCAAGCAATTTTACTTTTATGCATTTAATTTTTGTACATTGTGAATAGTAATTGGTATTTACAAGGTGTTTTATGGATACGTAGCCTATTATTTTCCACTTTTTACGTGTTGATTGAATTAGACATAGACTTCCAAATACCCTTAACAACCAAGAACAAATAAAGGCTTGATATTTTTAGGACTTTCAATTTGTCAAGAATCGAGAATAAACGAACTTCAAAATACTCAATTTCATACCCTAAATCCTTAAACATTTTTACGAGTGCGTACATACCAAACTTGTCACATTGAACTAAGAACAAAACGATATATTCTTTCTGTTGTTGAGGTAAATTCACCATTGTGATGGATTTGCATTGTAAACAAGTTTTGATTCGATTCTGTGAAAAAAAACATAAATGAATTATAAACTAGGGAATTTACATAAGAATAGCAGCATATCCAAAATATGCTCAACATATAGAAGAGCTAAAGAAGACCGAAGCTTACCATAAAGGAGACCCAAATTGTTGGCCCTATATTTTATATAGTCGAACAAGAATGTAATAGGTCATCTTCGTCGTTAAAAGGTCTTGTATAGTAATAGGCTAGTCGGGTTAACCGTGCTTGGACTTTAAGCTAATATTGTCTAAGGTAGGGGCTTTATGCCGAAGATAAGCCAAGCCCGACCCATGTCACTAAGCCCACGAGCCCATATAAACCCTCTTCCATGTGTAAAAGAGGGTGCTGGTTCATTTATTTTCTCTCTCTAAGTTTATTAACCTTTCACCATTCTCTCTAGTTTCTCTCTTTACTTTCTTCTCTTTCTCTCTCTAAATCTCATCTTAATATTGTGTTATGGATTGATTTGTTATTAACATTTGGTATCAACAGCCTAGAGTAGATACGTGATTGAAGTTGTGTGGTTTGTTTAGTTTTTTGAAATTCGTGGGTTTTAAAGATCAACAAAGCCCGTCCTAATTTTTTTTCGTGTTTTTATGGTCTAAATCTTTCTAAAAACCTTCTACTACCTTTGTTTAGTGATATGTTTTTTTGTTTTGGTGAAAAAACAAAAAATTTCGGCGTTTGGATTGTTTTTATTGAAGATCTCATCTAAAAAGTACAAATCTTGATTTCAAAATTTTCTTTATAAATTTGAAAAAGTTTGTACTTTTATAGTCCCTTTGATACTATAAATCGATAAAGTACAACTTGATTTGTCATAAAACCATGAAAATGTTTCCTTTACAAGATTCTTTGCCTAGTTGCCTTATTTTCGAAAAATCTGCCATATTGGGAATTGGGAAACCCTAATTATTGCGAATTGGGAAATTATTGCGAGTTGGGAAATTATTGAGAATTGGGAAACCCTAATTATTGCGAATTTGGAGAATATTGCGAGTTCAAAAACCCCAATATTGCGAGTTGAGCCAAACAATGCGATTTCAGAAACATTGCAGGTTGAGCCAAACATTGCGAGTTCAGCCAACATTGCAAGTTGAGCCAAACATTGCGAGTTGAGCTAAAACATTTCAAATTGAGCCAAACATTGGGAAAACCCAAATAAAATTTAATTTTTTTCTAGACCATTTTTAGACCTTTTAAGTTTCGATTTCAAATTTTGGCGATACGAAAAATATTTCGACCAAAAATTCAAATTTTCGGACCAAAATTCCAATTTTTAGGCTAAAATTCGGATTTTTTAGGTTTTATTTTCTGTCTAAAATTTTCATTTTTCAAAATTTTTCCCTACTTTTTTTGGCTATTTCTAGTTCAATTTCAAAATTGGCGATTCAAATTTTTTTCTTTCGATCAACGTTATATCAGACTGAAGCGTTTATAATCCATACACATCACATTCTCTTAGTGACATCCATTCAATGGACATCTTCGAAGAGTACTACGAAATTCGTAACCCTTATCTAACACGCAAGGCTGAGAGTACTGTCGATGCACCAATCATCCAACTAGAAACGACATTTAATCAACTCTCAATTCCTTCATCTAAAATCGATACAACGGATTCACCAAAAGAAATAACGTCCATGAATGAGGTGAATAACGAGAAGATGTAGAATCTAGATGTTCAGATAAATGGTGAGACTCCAATCAGTAAGCCTACTAACAAAAGTCAATTGGATTCTACAACAAAAAATGTTCATGCAATCAAATACAAGATGTCGAAAGCAAAAGAGAGATGCATGGAACATTTAAAGTTACTTCAGTCACACCTTCGGATACTGTCAAGAGAAGACCTAAAAGGAACTCATATTGAAATTGGATTCAAACGGGTATTCGTTCTACTATTCGGTCAGGATGTTGAGACATTCACAAGAACGATGCTATTTAACTTGACAAAGATGAATTCAAGAGGATGAATCCATGGAGGTATTTTTAGCTCTCAACAATCAGTTCTAGCAATTCATTGACTCAAGTAGCTTATCAAACAACGATTGAGATTTCACAAGTACATACTTTGTCAAATATACTCTCGCAGATCTTCAAGCGTTCACAGAGACACTTCTTCAACATATGAGTAATATAAATAAGTCAATTGCTAAAAGAACCAGTCATCAACGAAAATTTGAAATAAGGGTAAATCAAAGACTGATGCAGACAAAAGAGAGCCACGTAGATAAGGCTCAAGCATTGGATGCTTGTTCGGTTGATACAAAAAACAGCGGGACAGAATCAGAAAAGCAGCATACCAGCAACAACTTAGGGAATGATACAGAAACCGTTGATAGAACTACCGGACCCATATGTGACGATGAGCCAATGGGTGAGGTACAACTATTTACTGATTCTAATATTCACGAGCTCGAAACTATGTTAGCTCAAAAGACAAAATATTTTGAGGATGACAAACTCGATTTTTCAAAGAAAAATGACAAATTTGATGCTTATTTTAAAAAAACTTGTAAAAGTAAATGTTGTTCTTGAACAAAAACTCTATCGTTAGATTCAAGATTCTAAAGGAGAAAAAGAACATTTTGTGAAACAAATTAATTTGTTAGAATCAAAGTTAGCCTCTCAAAATCAAAGTCCTCCGCCTGCTTCACTAAGTGAAATATATGTGCCACCTATCGGTACTGTAGATAGTAATTATGCGATTGTTGATCACGACATATTTGACAATATGAACATCAAATTAGAACAACATGTTGCTAAATTACTTCTACAAAATGAGGAATTAAAAGCTCAGATTCAGTAAAAGGTCTTTGCACTGACAGCGGTGAAAAATGAACTAAGGAAGCTAAAAGGAAATAGTGTGGATACTAAGTTTGTAAAACACTCGTTCTTGGGGAAACATCCTTCTCAACCATTCAGACAACGCTCAATTGCTAGACAACCGAATACGTTTAAATCTGAAGACCCAAAACGTCGACCTAGAGGTTTTCATCCCAAGTTGTAGTGAGAAGAAATTATTCAAACCTAGTCACTCCACAATATAGATCCTCCTTAAGAAAATCCGCATATACAAAACCCGGTCACATGATTGCATCTAGCAACTCTATAATTAGTTCGAAGAACATGCCTAGGCGTAGTTCAAATGACACGGGTCATCAAAGCTATCTAGAGGATGCTAAGAAATAGAAAACAGCAAGAGATAGGACCAAACCAAAACCTAGGAGCGTTAATCACACATCTAGGAATTCTATACCCTTCTCGGATGTGTACAAATCCGCCCACCCTAGGAACTCTAGATCCTTCTCAAATGTTAAGCACTTTGTTTGAACGAAATGTAAAAAATCTGTCTTTAATGCGATTCATGATGATTGTATAACAAAATTCCTTGAATAAGGTAACTCCCATGCTAAAGTACCTTAAAGACAGAACCCTACAAGAAACAAGTTTTCACCAATTAAGTCTTCTGCTGCGCATGAGAAAGTTATGACTCCTAGATCTTGTCATAGGTGGATACCCACGGGTAGAGTATTCAAAACAATTGGTCTTAGGTGGGTTCCTACAGGAAAGACATTTCCCTCTAGCACGACAAAGGTTCACTGTGAACCCCCACATGGTTCTCACAAAAATATTACTAACCTACATGCAAGCATACAAACTATTGATGAAAGTGCAGGTACCGAAGTCAAGGTTGAGCAAGCACAAAAAGTTCCAATATTTGTCTACCGTTCAACCAAAGACACTCTCAGAGTTTGGTTGCTAAAAAAGCAGATATCTAAGAAACAAGTGTCTCACGGGTTTCACGATTAAGCTTCTGTAATGACTTACAGTCAAATTACAGGCTGTAACTCGTTCTTCAAAGAAAGGAAAGTTCATCCCGACGATGACTTATCCTCTCAACTAGAAATAAATTTTCTCGGACATGAGCTATCAGTAAAACATTCAACTTTTTTAAGCTCATGTAACATGACTTACAGTCACATTATAGACTGTAACTCGATCTCAAAAGAAAGAAAATTTCATCCCGAGTATGACTTATCCTCGGAACGAGAAATTAAATTTTTCGGACACGAGCTTTTATCAAAACTATTCGACCGTTTTAAGCTCGTTTAAATGACTTCTAAACGCATCACAACTTAGGACTCGGACCTCAAATAAGGAAAGTTTATCACGGTTTATAACTTATCCTTTACAACGAGAAATTCATATTTCTCGGTCATGAACTTCCTAGAAAAATATTCTAAGTTTTTAAGTTCATGAAAACGACTTCTAAGTAAATGTCAGCTTAGAACTCGGACCTCACCTTAAGGAAATTTTTCACGGATGATAACTTATCCTTCACAACGAGAAATTAATATTTCTCGGTCATGCGCTAGTCACAAAACATTCAAAGTTTTGAGCTCATGTAAATTGGACACAATTTTAAAACCGTTGAATTCAATTTTTCAAGAATTTCTCAAAAGGTTTTTCTAAATCTTTCAATATTTTATGTTCAACATTCCCTTCCTCATAATAGGTTTTTATATCTCAAAAACGTCATATGTTATTTGGATCAATTCTTGAGGGGGAGCGTTTTAAAACCAAGCCTTTAATGTTGTTGGGTACATCTCTTAAAATATTTTATGTATCCAACACATTCCGAAAATGGTATAAAATTGTCAAATGTAATACATATATCGAAAAAAGGCATCTCAACTCCGTACCTCAACATATTTTGTGGTGTCCTTTTTCAAAATATTGTTAAATTTTGTTTCATCACACACATATATTGTTAAGGGGGAGCAACCCGACAAAAAGTTTCATGATTCATGCGTGCGCACATCTTTCTCTCTCAAACGATTTTTTGAAATTGTCATATTTTAATCAATTGGTATTTTTAATATTAAATTTTAATATTAGAGATAGAGGGAGAAAACTTGATTAAAATATAATATATTGAAACATGTGATCTTAATGACTCAAGTGAAACTCTTTCCTTCACATGCTAAACTATTTTGAATATCGATGCATGTGTGTGGGGGGCATTTCGGAAATGTAAAACTTTCAAAGTGTTAAAAGTTTTGATCAAGCACTTTGATTGGTTTTCAATGGTTTTATGGTGATGATCTATACCCTAACAACCTACTATCTACGACAGAACGATGGAGTCAAAAGGTGGTTTAGGATATGAAACTAAGTCGTATGATCTAACCAGAACCGGAAGGATCTACCCAAGGACATTCCATAGCTAGAAATAGTTGTCCTTAAGAAAGATGGAGTTAAATGTGAATGAAGCTGAAGGCATACTAATGACTTAAGTTAGAACTGGAACAATCACAACAACGTGCTAATGATGACGTATTGGTAAGCATTGAAGGAGTCGAATATTCTATGCAACTTAGGCATAAACCGGGTCAATGCATCTATTGAAGACAAGCATCATGAACCCAGTGATGCATAGCACAACCCTTCCCCAGCCATTCGGGTTTCTCTCAAAATAAACTTGTCTCATTCTCACGAAGATCAACACGTTATCTATTGACTTTCTTACTCTAAGATAGTTGATATTGAAAAGGTGGCAGTTTGCTCCTGCCTCCAACTACTAAAATGCACTTATCGAGTCCAGATACAAAAGAGATCTATCTATCATCTCATTAGGACACAATCATGTCCTACGCATTATCTTTGTGATATTGCCAGAACATCTGAGTGATACGATTCATGATGAATATAGAAATGCTTCTTGATTCAACATCAAACAAGCTCATGGTAGGTAACTTGTGCGATTCTACATGAATCAAACTTGTGATAACTAGAATGCAACTAAGTTTAGATTCTTATTTGATTTAAACTTGATTACAGTTCTCTTCGCAAAATCCGCGTGATTTTTCCAGAACATTCATAGTGACACACTTTAGTGTTCATAGTGACGAATGGAAATCCTTCGATTGTCAACCTGAAACAGCAATGCGGTACGTGACTCACAAGATTCTCTATGAATCAAGCTTGTGACAAGCTGGAAAGAAACAATGATAAGATTCTTATTTGAATAAAACTTGTTCCAGTAATTTTGAATTGACGGCTCTAATCAGACGGATAATTTATCCTTATGATTCACTCTTTACGTTCGCAGTCTGCTTTGAGACGGTCGAGTAAAGAGAACTGGCTAGTACAGTCGTGAAACCCTGTCAAGGAGGTTCCTAATTGAATCTACCCGATCACAGGTAGGATATCTAATACCGTCTAACGGTCTTCAACGACCGGATGTAAAACGCTACCAAGTTAGGATGAAATGTTCAAAGCCATTTCGTTCATGTCTATATATGTTGCAGCATATCAAGAAGGTGGCGTAGCTGTGTTTTAACCAAAATCGTCTTCACATGTTCATACTTAAAGTTAAAGACTTCCTCTGCTATGACAATCAACGGATACCTCAAGGTCTAACTACAACCATATATGTATGGCAGATTCTTAGCCTTTCGAAATCAATAAAGTTTAAACTTGCCGATTCATAAGTCACAAGAGCAAAAGATGGCGATAAACAAGATACTCAAGAATGTAATAGATCAACTTAGTCGCAAGAGCACAAGATGAATACTATCAAGGATAGATTGAAGATCTCAAGCACTCAAAATCAAAAGACAAAAGCTCAAGATAAAGATCACAAAGGAAAAAAGCCGTTACAAAATATCAAGACCAAGATTCAAGACCTAAGAAGGAAGATCACCTCCTCAAGAATGTATTCACTCAATCATCTTATGCATTTAAAGATGACCGATACATTGAGGGAGATTGTTAGCCCTATATTTTATATAGTCGAACAAGAATGTAATAGTTCATCTTAGTCGTTAAAGGTCTTGTATAATAATTGGCTAGTCGGGTTAACCGGGCTTGGACTTTAAGCTAATATTGTCTAAGGTAGGGGCTTTTTGCCCAAGATAAGCCAAGCCCGCCCATGTCACAAAGCCCACGAGCCCACCAAGCTCGTGGGTATATAAACCCTCTTCCATGTGTGAAAGAGGGTGTTGGTTCATTTACTTTCTCTCTCTAAGTTTATTAACCTTCCACCATTCTCTCTAGTTTCTCTCTCTACTTTCTTCTCTTTCTCTCTCTAGATCTCATCTAAATATTGTGTTATGGATTGATTTGGGATTAACACAAATCAAGGATGGTGGTACCGCGAGAGAGATTTTTCCAAAACTTATCCATTTTCTAATTGATGTTCTTGTGGTGAGATACAGATTCATGGAAGGAAATGAGATGATATGTTTATAACAAAAATGATGGATACTTTAGACTGAGAATTCAGACCTCGAAGTGAATTTTTTACCGGGAAATAAAACGTGTCAGGTGATAAATGGTTTCGGGGACGAAAATTGCATTAAGAAAATATATCATCCCGTACTTTTCGTGTCATTATTTTATTTTTAAACTTTTATTTATAAAAAGTTATCTTATATATAAAAAATTAATTAATCTCTCTAATTATTCGATAAAATAATTTCTCATACGTCTTAAAACGTGTTCTCGTTTGTATTTCGTCATTTAATTATGTCCGTTTATGATACGACAATCAATATATTTTTTCAAATTATATTTATTCTCGTCGTTCATTTGATAATTTTATTCTACAAGAATATTTCATTCTTCGGTTTACCGACAAAATTATTACATATAAATAATTAAAATTAATAAAAGTGTTTCTATTTACGCTCCGTCATTAGACTACGTCTAGTCTACGACCTTTAAATATTTTTCCCATGATACAAATTTTCTCAGAATGTCAACATTTTTGTATCTTAATGAGCGTTTATTTTTCGTGTTTCACGCGTATCTTTCAAATCGCATAACTTTTAAAATATCGCGGTTTCAATAATACCCGTTTATACAAATTGTGGGACAAAGTTATGAAAAACAAAATGATAAAACAATGCATCACCACCTCATTAGCTTGAGGTGGCGTGTACTAACACAAAAGAACAATATTGTGATGGTATACTCATCTTAAAGACATGTCATTAATGTATCATATTATAGACACGTATTGATAACAATCAAACAACGTTATCAACTAAGACTCCGTATACTAGTTCTACACTTGCAAAACAATGAGCTCCTATCTTAACTCTTATTTTTGATCTTTTCTTACCCGTGAACCACCAAGATATAATAAACATTAGATATTGATTTTATACTAGTTCCAGGTCACCTCAATCGTTCAAACCAAAAAGTTGTGTTTCATTGAGGTCGTCTTCGGGTTTTAGTCAATATCCGATTTTTGTTGCATCCTAGTTTACACTTTCATATTAATGACTATGGATTCATTATTCAAGGTTCGAAGTTTGTATTTTGATACTCATTTAAGCACGACTTGGTTCAAGTCGGTATTGTTCGAGCTCGGTTTCCTAGTCGGTTGTATTCGGTTCATTAGCCGCGGTTTCGAGTTCATGTTTGATTGAGTCGAGGTCAGGTTCAACTTCATTTGTATTCATCTTCGGTCCGTATCTATGCTTGAGCATTGCGACACCAAATCACTCGAATTCTGCGTCGAGCTAAGGTCGTCTTTAGAAGCTCGTAGTTTCTTGGCGTATCTTATTTCATCGTTCCACTCCAGTCACTATTATCTTGATCATTATTCTCATTTGACATCTTTATCGCTAAGCTGAGTTAACAGCCTCGCATTTAAATTTATTTGGAAATATTTTATAAACCCGCGAGAGGATACATGCTAGTTTTATAAATTGAACACAAGTTGTTTTCGGTATGCTGGACTCGAATATGATGATAAATGCATAAGTACCTATTGACTTATAAAGTCCCAAATTTCATGCACTATTAATTACCTCGAAAGGGTAAACACTAATACATTTGATAGATCTATTGAGCTTGACACCCCTATCCTAGGGTCTGTATCCATAAGTGGTACCACCTAAAAGGGATATTACGTATAAGAAGGTCGTTGTTGGTATATGCCTGTTTGTAGGGGCGCCGGAGGTTCCGGTTTGATTGTGGTTAACGTTCAATGGCATGAGCTTAATGCATTTATATATATACAACTTGTGTGATCCGCAAGTTTGAGATGATTAAAACTTCTTGTGTTCACCTATTATTCATTTAAACTCTATGAATTCACTCAACCATTGTGTTGACTTTTTAGCATGTTCTATCTCAGGTTTATGAGCAGCTGGAGCATGAAGTCGCAAACGATATTTTGAAGACAATGATATTTATTACCATTCGATAAACATTTTTAAAACTGTGTAATATTACCTTTTTGCTGGACCTGTTTAATTACAAACTCTGATGTTTTATTAATCGAATGGGTTAAACATTTATAAACGTCTCTTTTTGAGTCGTTCTCTATGTGCATGTGCTTGTGATTATGAAGAAGCGCCCTAAAGTGGTATTTCGCTGCGTTGTGAAATTTGGGGGTGTTTCAGAAAAGCTGGGGATTTAATGACGAGATGGTGAGGCACGGGAAATGCATAAAATCTCTAACATGCCAGGCACGTATGGGTATTTTAACGAAGGAAACACGCGAAAAGTAAAAAAAAAAGTTAACTCGATAGCTTTTTGCATGATATTTTTAAGTATAGTGACAAAATTAATCAAAGTTTGCATTCGGTGGTCAAATTGCCGTTTTTGAAAAGTCAAGGGACAAAATTTACAGTTCACCCTATAAATTCGACGCAAGATCAAAGCGGGAATGCCCGAAGTCTATACCGGAATACAAAAGGTTGGCTCCTCTTGAAATAAACCCCATAATCCAACTGTAACTTCAAAACTAATATGCCTACCTTTTCAAGTATGTAGAGAATGTTAGCAACGAAATTATGCTTCATACAAGAATTTCTGAATTTCATACAAGAAGTAAACATTAACGGAAAATATCATGTGATAACAATTGATGTTTATGAATAAAGATTTGTAAGCGAGACAAGAGGGAGCTGAACAAAAAAAGTTAGATTGTAATATATATATATATATATTTTTTAATATTTAGCTATTTCATATAATCCAACAACCCCTCTTTAACAAACCAATAATATTCTAGCTCAAAATACAGGTTCCTAATAATGTAATAGAAGTTAGTTACACTTATATGAAAATGATGTAAACCGGCTTGATAAAAATAAATATTTTTTAAAAAAAAAATTTAATCAAGAATCTCGTGTCACTTTACCAGTAGAATGTTTTAATTATCCTTCATTTTATTTCTTTTTAAGGAACATTTTTTAATTATCCTTCATTTTATTTGTTTTTAATAACTTTATTTCAAGACATGGATGAATCGTGATTACAAAGTAAAAGTTCAGGTGTTAGTTACGTCAGGGATGGAGCTAGGGGGTTTCCGCGGGTGTCCGTGACCCATAGGGATTTTGTATGTGTATTGTTAATTTTTGAAAAAAAATCTATTTTTAATTACATTTTAAATGCATGCAGTCAATCGGAACGTGTTTTACCTTTCGTTTTAATTCATTTTTTACATCTTTATATTACAATTCAAAAAATTTATACACCCGGTCATATCCTGTCTTGACTTCGTCCCTGAGTTAGGTATGATGATAAAATTCGGACTTGTCATGATAATAGCAAAGCAAGGTCCAAACGTTTGTATCATGTATGATGTATCAAGTTATATGATAATCTTTCACCTTTTAGAAATACAGTTACGTTACGTATGTCATCATGCCAATTTTCATTTCTTTCTGTTATATATATGCTTGTGACTTGATGTGATTCCTACATGCTTCTTAAAAGAAATTCAATTTATCATTACTTCAATAATATTTACCTATGGATTCATCAAAGCATCACATCCTTAAGGAAATTCCGGGTATTATTAGAGTATACAAAGATGGTCAGTTCCTTAAACTTAGCGGCGCCGATGCTGTCCCGGCAGGTATCGACCCTTCCACGGGCGTCCAATCCAAAGACGTCGTTACCTCAGAAGAAACTAACGTCTCCGTTAGGCTCTACATTCCCAAAATAATAACCAAAGTTGACATACAGAAACTCCCTCTTTTATTTTATTTCCATGGCGGTTGTTTTATAGTAGAAACAACCGCCTCACCAAAATACCATAACTTCCTTAACCTCGTATCATCTGAATCCAATGTTGTTATAGTGTCCGTGGACTATAGAACCGCGCCAGAGCATCCTGTCCCGACTTGTTTTGAAGATTCATGGGAAGCAATCAAGTGGGTCGCGCAACATTCCAATGGAAATGGACCGGACCCGTGGCTTAACAAATACGCTGATTTTAGTCAGGTGTTTTTCGCGGGAGATAGCGCAGGGGGGAATATCTCACACCATATGGCAATCCGGATAGGGTTGGGAAATACTCCTAATGGAATGCGTCTCATGGGTATTATATTGCTTCACCCGTATTTTTGGGGGAAAGATAGGATGGGGTCGGAGTCGAGTCACCCATGGAAGCAACTAATAGAAGATCTATGGAAGTTTGCTCACCCGGGAACGAGTGGACTGGATGACCCGTTGTTCAACCCGGATAAGGATCCGAAAGTGTTGGACCTTGGTTGCTCTAGGGTACTTGTTTGTGTTGCTGGAAATGATATATTGAAGGATAGAGGATTTTATTATAAGGATATTCTGAGTAAAATTGGTTGGAAAGGTGACATTGAGGTTATTGAGGATAAAGAAGAGGATCATGTGTTTTTCCTTGGTAACCCTTCTTCGAACAATACGTGTAACTTACGTAAGAGAATTTGTAGATTCATCAACAAATAGAATTGATGATGCTGCAAGAGAACATATCTCCAACGATTTAAAATAAAAATTATAATATAAGAATAATATTGATTGGAAAGTGTATCCTCCGAACTTTTTCTTTCAAACATGAAAATGTAATGGCATTAGAGCTCGACCCTCATCGGTACACCTCTTTACCCTTGATAAGTCTTCAACAAGGGTCTCGGAAAGTTTTTTGAGTCCATACCCTACTGGTGTATCTTGAACCTGAGTTTACAGATAGATTTTACACCTGTTTAATGAACAAAAGTAATTACAGAGAAATAAAGCAAGGTGTTGAGCTGCACCTCCTTCTAGCTAGATGCCACCATGAGCAAGCCTCATTTTGTAGTGCTTAAATTCTCCCAACAAAAGACCAGCATACCTGTCGAATATGACTATTTAGGCCACTGTAGAATAGTTTGTTAAATTCTCCCAACAATAATATATCAGTGTGCTTATTATTCAGTAAATAACATGCAAATTTGAAGGGGTGATAAAAGATTCATTGTAATTATATTAGCCCATAAATGGTCAATTCATCATTATGCAAACTTCTTTAGTCAATTTAAGTAGAGATATAAGAACTATTACATCCAAAGATATTGGCGTAAAACATAGTTACCCGTTATGTTTCATCCCAAGCTTTTTAACTTCCCATTTACCATTGGTAATTCGATCAGCATACCTACCAAGTAACCTTGGTTAGATATATATATCAAAGGATTGGATATTGTAGTTAATCTCCAATCAGTTCACATGGTAGGCCTTTCCCGCTAATATGAAGAAGTAATCTTGTAGCTATTATTTGAATTTGTGTACATTTGTCTTGGCTTATAAGGAAATTCAAGTTTTTTCAGGTCAGAATATTTGTTTTCAGAATATAATATTTTTGTTACTTTAGATATAAGTAATCGAACGGTACCAAATGCACATAGAATTCTTCAACAGTTGCTAAATTATTCTGCAGAAAAATTGAATGAATATGCCCCTTAGACCTTTTCATTAATCTAGCAACAAGAGATTTAATGTCAGCTCCTGCACATCGCTCTTGCATCATGACAATAATGTGCATTTCAACAAGTTACTTATCCAGATGCATAAGATATATAAAAGTAAGGTACCTACTTGAGGCCAAAAGAGGTGATAGCCAAATACCGTATATGTACAACAATATTTGTTTCATTTAAAATTGGAGAATGATTATATTTGATACTTTGTATCTTTTGGATACAAAGGATCTAATCCGAGCCTTCCATCTATGTTTGATCAAAAGTCATAATATAAAACAGAAAAAGGAAGGAGGGGCATTTTGGTAATTTACCACCCTTGCCCAACCTTAAATCGGATACTCCTCTTCCCCAACAACCCTCATATTTCAAACACTACATTAAAACATACACAAACACAACAAAAGCATCAGAACCATCTCGTAAATCATATAAAAATCAAATCAAGATCAAAGAACAACGTTAATAATAAAAACCGAAGTGAAAATAAAAGATGATGCAACGATTAAAAAGAGATAACAAGGTATAAATCATACATTACTCCTTTTTACTATTGTTTTTCAATTAGATAGTGTTTTTATATGAATTGAATATAATTATAGTTAAATTACTCAGTTTTTAATCGAAATATAATGACTATGTAGTCAGAGATTATAAAATCAGTTTTTAGAAATATATATGATAATGAATTGATGATATTCAAAAAGGACGATATACATGAACAAAGAGGTACATCATATATGATAAATGAGCCACAAAAGCGACAAAATCTTAGCTAAAACCAAACAGATTAAGCTATTTAGTATTTGAATGAATCATCAAAATTGAAGGGTAGAAAAAGTTAGAAATTAGATCCGGTTATCATACATGATACTTGGAAGTATCATATATACTTTCAAGTATCATATATGATTGCAATATCAGATATAATACTTTAAAAATATGAAATAGCAAATTTCATGCTTGAAATTACTAAATGGCTTAAGTTGTAAACACATCATACCAAAAAAAAAAAAAATTAGATTTCATTATCAAATATGATACTTTCAAGCATCACATATGATAGTTTCAAGTATCACATTTGATAAATTAGAAAATATGGCTTTGTGATGTGTCAAGGGTTTTTGGATTGTGTAGTTTATAGTTTAATGATCCAAATTATCAACTCTAATAAATATTTACAAGTTGTTATATTTTTAGATAACAAGGAAGATGTCAAGCCGATTCTCAAAGGTTAGCTAGCTTTTTAATGAATCTTAATTATTTTAACTAGAATTAACAACTCCTTAATCATTATATTTGTATATTTTTGCAGTGGAGAACGTTAAATCTGAATATGAACATTCCTTTCACTCATCTGGTGATTCCTATGCTGATTATATAGTGATTCATCTAATCATTCACCTACTCACTCATCTAATGATGATTTAAAAAAACTTTCTACAATCTAGAAATCTTGAATGCCAGTTCCCTATTGGCTTCATGAAGAAAACAACCAAGTGCCTATCAACACCCAGGGACCAAAACAACTACCACTTGATGTCATCTTTCCACATCCACAAATTGCTTCAAATTCAAGACCAACTGGTTCATATGCTCTAAGATCCTTAAGACGTATACAAGAAGAAGCATTTGAGGTGAAGAAACCATACAGCTTCACTCCTATAACCAATATAGTTCTGGGGATAAGAGCACCAAAAGAATGATTTGGATTTGTTGGTCTATAACTTAATTTAGATCTATTTTCGGATATTATGTAATCAAAAAAACATGTATGCACTTGACTGTATTTTGTATATTATGACTTGAATGGATAATTTTGTAATTAGTTGTTAGTGTTTTGGTCATATTTCTCATGAATAGTTCTTACCTCTTATTAGTATCATAATAATGCAATATCATATATGATAGTGAATATAACTCTTAAATTAACGCATATATAATAATGCCCTGTCTATGATAATGTAATATCATATATTTTAGAAACTAGAAGGGCGGGGGGGGGGGGGGGGGGGGGGTTGAATAGTTTCTTAAATTACTTGTAAAAAGACGGTTTTCAAAAATCCTTTTCAAAATCTTAGACTTGAGTGATTATGTGAAATTTTCTTATGCACAATATGAACAAAGGATAGTGCAACTAAACTAATAATCACAAGTATAAAGAATTATGAATGTAAATAGATAAGGAAAAGAAAGATCAAACCAAACACCAAGGATTTATAGTGCTTCGGCAACGAAGCTCACTTCTCGTCCCTACTCCACTCCTCGAGTACTCCTTACTCGAGAGTTCACTAATAAACAAGCTCCTTAAGGTGGAGAAACCGTACACAACGTTGCTTATCCAATTTCCGACTCTAAGCTAATGTTCGAGCCCTAATCTTAGCTAGGACCAATCTACACCAATATACTTTAAGGACCAAGTATTAACCTTAATACATACACAACTTCAAAATAGACACAACTACTTGGATCTTCACAACAATGACACAACAATGAATAAGTAAGATTTGATCTTCAATGGATCTTTGAGGTAGACACAACACTTCAAGGATGAAAGTGTTCTTCTCTGTGCACTTGGAGAGGAAGAGATAGGAGAAGAAAGATTCACTTCTAAACAAGTAGTAATCAACCAAATGACCACGGATCTGAGTGATTTTAGAAGTATGAAAGAATCTGGATATATATGTGCAAAAGATGTGAAGAGAAAATCTAAGAATGGTCCACTATTTATAAGACAAGGCTCCAACGACTATATCTGGCCGCAGTTCCTTATAGCTACCTGCGGTTCCTTATCGATAAGGAACCACATAGCCACTTAAGGAGTCGTCGGAGTAGACTCCGCTCCTTTTAGTCTTTTAGTGGTATGGTTCAAATCTGGTGATTAAAATATCTTGAAAGGATATTCCAAACCAAGATAAAATATGTCATTTTCAGATTTTCAAATAATTAATTTAATAAAACATTTTCTTAATAATAAAGTTTAATAAAAACTTATCACACTTAATAAAAAGTGAGTTTTAAGAAAAGATTAAATACTTGATCACTTAATTAGGATGAGTACTTGTTTGTACATACCTTAAGTGATGATGGTTGAAATGAAAAATACTTGAACTCAAGAATTCGTTTTTTGTTGTTTTCGTAAATACTTGTTTTTACATATTGTCATAATCAAAGCAAGTGTGACCGAAAAATGCAAGTAACGTTTTTAGGCATCATTGCATTAACAATCTCTACCTTTTGATTTCGAAAATACATAAACTCAATCACATAAAAAAACAATATTTTCGAAGACGAGTTTATTTCACTTCTCCCCATTTGTCGAAGCAAAAAGGTTGCAAAAGTCTTTGTAGAAGAAAAGAACCGGACTTTAAAAATGCTCCCCCTTGGTGCTTACTCCCCCTTGCTTGGGGCACCAAGGAATCAAGATATGTTGACAAGCTACATAGAAGGGTTAGTAGAAGAGAAGAGACACCCAACAAGATATAGCAAAGGTCATAAAAAATAAAAGAGAAGAGACCAAGATCCAAGATAAGTCATGTTAAAAAAACATGAATAGAAGATACAAGGAAACAAAACATACAAAGATGTATGTAAAATAAAACAAGACAAAAGAAAAGCATAAATCTAATCCTACTTAAACTAGAACTCTAAGATTTGCTTGAACTAGATGTCTTGAAGGTAAGCAACCAATGCTTAGATAAAAGACAAAGAATTGGCAGAAGGAGGTGGTGGTGGCTTGGTAGTAATCTTATAGTCATAGTGAAGAGGAGGTTTGACTAAGATACTTTTGATGTAATTCAACTCCTCATAGATATGAGCCATAGAAAGATGTTGATATTAACAACAATGACAATATGTTCCATGATGCATGACATTATCATGTGAAGGAGGAAGAACACTAAAGGCTAGTGGTGGAAGAAAAGAAGTTCTACAATCAACATTCTTAGAAGGAAAAGAAATGTGATTTTGAATGTTCTTGGGTGAATTGGGATTTAAAACAATTGGAGAAAATGGAGGAGAATCAAGGCTTTCATTTGGAGAATAAGACATTTTGATTTAGGAAAGGATACAAAATGCTTATGGTTAAATAGAGAAAGCACAAGATATTTTGAGGGTGGTCAAAGGGTTGAAACAAAGATTCCAAAAAGTGTTGGAACAAATTTGAAGTTTCAGAAATACCCGAAATAGGAAGCACTGCCTGCGGTTCCTTTTCTCCACCGGTGGTTCCATATTGATATGAAGTTGCGGTCTCTTTAAAGAACCGCCTATAGTGGGTGGATTTTGGTGATGAAGGAGGATTTTCTAATTCAGCAAATCCTGTTTTTCTAGTCTAACTAATCATAGAGATATGCTAAAAAAGCAAAGATAGCAAAGAAAACACACAAGAACTCACCAAACAAGGTTTTGACCAAAATACATGGATTTTAAAGAAAATCGATGTTAGAGCTGTGTTGAACTAGACAATAAGTCATGACACAATGATCCTCCATAGTTCTCTTTTCTTCTTGATATACTTGAGAGAGACATACATATGAAATCTGTAAGCTCAATATTAATAGCAAGAAGCTATGAAAAACGTTTTTAGATTGAATTAACAATGCAAAAACATTTCTCGACCATTTTTGAAAGAACTTTGAGAATTTTGAAAAAGAGAACAGAGGTTTTCCAAAAAGATTTTGCCAAACTCAATGACTCAAAGAAAGAAAAGACTCAAAAGAGAAAAAGACTCGATTAATAAAATGCGCAACTAAGGAATATGTTCCATTAAACCTAGACCTAGACGCAAGTAATTAAAAGGTTCCCTCTTAAGTGGCTTAGTGAAGATATCGGCTAAGTTTTCTACTGAGGGCACCTTCTCAATCGAAATGTTCCCCTTTTGAACATTGTCCCTAAGGAAATGGTGGTGAGTCTCTATGTTCTTGGTTCGCGAATGTTGCACGGGATGCTTGCTAAGGTCTATTGCACCCTTATTGTCGCACATGATGGTAACATCATCAAGAGAAATCCCGTAATCAACAAGCGCTTGCTTCATCCATAGAGCTTGTTGACAAGCTTTACCGGCACTCACATACTCGGCTTCCGTGGTGGATATTGCAAGAGCGGTTTGTTTCTTGGAGAACCAAGAAGATAAACAAAAACCCATGAAGGTACAAACTCCACTAGTGCTTTTCCGATCCACATAGTCTCCCGCATGATCCGAGTCCGCGTAGACAATGGTTTCTACACTGGTCCCTTTAGGATACCATAATCCTAAATGTATAGTGCCCTTAATGTATCAGAAGATACACTTAACTGCTTCAAGGTGAGAGGTCTTGGGAGCCTCTTGGAAGCGAGCACAAAGGCAAACACTAAACATGATATCCGGTCGACTAGCCGTTAGGTACAACAAACTACCAATCATACCTCTATATTTGGTGTTGTTTACCGACTCAATCTACGGTGAGTTTAGTATCCGAGGCCATAGGAGTCTTCATCGGTCTAGAATCTTCTAATCCAAATTTCTTTAGCATTTCTTTAACATACTTGGATTGATTAAAGAAAATACCATCGTCCATTTGTTTAATTTAGAGTCCTAAAAAGAAGTTAAGTTCTCCCATCATACTCATTTCAAACTCGTCATGCATGATTTTGGCAAAGTTATCACACAATGATTGACAAATTGAACCAAATATAATGTCATCAACATATATTTGTACGATAATAAGGTGAGAACCTTTAATCTTTGTAAAGAGCGTATTGTCTACCATCCCCATGGTATACTCATGTTTTACAAGAAATGCTTTAAGTCTATCATACCATGCTTTGGGTGCTAGTTTAAGACCATAAAGAGCTTTCTTAATCTTGTTAACATGATCCGGTTTCTCAAAATGAATGAAGCTGGGAGGTTTGATGCGTGGGGTTTGTAACAAGTTTTAAATTATAAACACGAATTACCGGCTTGACTAAAAACGAACGGGCAAGCATAACCCCTTGGTTTGTGTGTAGCTTTTATGTGGTAATACCGAGATCATTCACGGGGATTTAGAAAAACTATTATCATTCAAAAATAAAACTATAATCGTTGATTGTAGTGATTGTTGACAAACAAGTAACAAGTAAAAATGATGAGATAAATAATATGATTAGAGGTACACTTGGTAAAGACTAGTTTGAGCATTCATAGTGGTATGATTGTGATGACACGTTAATATATGATTATGATAATTAGATGGATAATCCAATCTATTGTTTTCAAAAGCTTTAATCTTCGTCAAGACCTTGGTTAAAGAAAACAAGCATTAGACTCAATCACTCAATTCAAGACTTAATCCAATTTCAACACTTTCGATTCACGGTCGTTTCACAAATTTGCTAACACTTATAATTATGTCTCTTGATAGTCAAACTTCTTAAGAAATGATCAATACAAAAGATCGCCAATCATAGACAAACCGGCTATGACTTGTTGATAGAAAATAACCCTTTCGACCTATGAAATCTTTACCAACAAATTAAGTTTTAATAGCAATTGTCACATGAAACATAAATATCAATGGATCATAGGAAATCTTGACATTTAATTAAACATAAATCACAATTACAACCACCACTTCATACTACAAACATCATCCTACCAAGTGTAGAATGAAACTTAGCTACTCATAACAAATGATGAAATAAACTCGAAATAAAGGTATTATAAGTCATAATCAAGAGTCTTACAAAGTGGAAAAATGTTACTAATGAACAGGGTAATGATCCCTTAGAGTTTCGTGCTGATAACTTTGCTTATTGGACTCAAAAACTGAGTTTTCTAGCACCACCTTGTTCAAATCCGGGAATGGGAGTTTGGACAAGGATGAGAGAGTTTTTTATAAGATGATATGAAGAGATACTTGAGTTGTGAAAAGATATATAGTTACATGACCCCAAGGGTCTTATTTATAAGCTAGTTAAGGCCCTAGACTTAAATGGTTGGCTTGGAGAGAAAGAAAGTCTAGAATGTTCTTGCATGGAGTTCCTTGAGTTTGCATGAATGTGGATACATTTCTGCCTAGACAAACGTTGGTGGAAACTTCACTCATGATGGAGGAAACATGAGCTATGATGGAGGCAACATGAGCTATGATGGAGGCAAATCAACTCCCATGTGATTGTGGCAACTTCACTCTTGCCAGTGGCAAGTTGGATGTGTGTTGATGGTGGCAACCTTCATGCTGAATATCTTTATTTGCTCCTTAGAAATACTTGTTCTTGCACCCAAAATTAATCTTCAAAGGCTTGTAACTTGTACACATGGTCTTGAACTTGACTAGGATTCTTCGTACTCGTACAATTCTTTACTTTTATGTTGTTTTATACTCCATTCCTGTAATTGGCTACACAAAGACTTACAAACACAATTGGGCACAAATATGCACAAAAGTATCATATAATTAACCAATATACATGTACAAAAGTACGGATAACGCTCCTAAAAACATGTTGTATTTAGGCGTTATCAAGGTTGAGCCACATATACCTCCTCATTGATTAAACCGTTAAGAAACGCATTCTTTACATCCATTTGTTGAAGCTTAAAGTCTAAGGCATAAGCGTAGGCTAAAAGGATTCTAATGGATTCTAATCTTCCTACCGGTGTGTATGTCTCGTCATAATCAATACCTTCTTGTTGAATATAGCCTTGAGCTACAAGTCTAGCTTTGTTACAATACACAACACCATTCTCGTCTAATTTATTCCTATATGCCCATTTGGTTCCTATAATGGTAGAACTTATAGGTGGAGGAACAAGTTCCCAAACGTCATTAGCAATGAATTGATTCAATTCTTCTTGCATAGCGATGACCCAACTCTCATCCATCAAAGCTTCTTTAACATTCTTTGGTTCAACCAAGGAGACGAAACAAAAGAAGTTACTTTGATTTTGGACTTGAGATCTTAGGGTCCTTTGATTAGTTCGCCTATGACGTTGTCGAGAGCATGATCCTTTGAATCCTTAATGTTTACTCCCTTTTCAACATTAAGGTCTTCAACTCCTATGTTTCTAACATCTTTGGCTTTAACTATATCTTTTTCATCCAAGTCATCATCTACCAAAGGTGATGTCTTGTATGAAGGAGGGGTTTCATCAAATGTCACGTTAAGTGATTCTTCAATTACACCCGAGGTTCTATTGAGAACTATGTAGGCTTTGCTAGTTTGGGAATAACCTAAAAATACACCTTCGTACGACTTTGGGTCGAACTTAGTAAGGTAATCTTTTGTGTTGAGAATGAAGCACTTGCTTCCAAACACCATAAAGTATTTCAATGAGGGCTTCTTACCCTTAAGAATCTCATAGGGGGTCATTCCTATGAAAGGTCGAATAAGAATTCGGTTGAGAATATAGGTCGATGTGTCCACGGCTTGCACCAAAATTTTTTAGGCGAAGATTGCTCGTTTAACATCATCCTACTCATTTCTTGGATGGTCCTATTCTTCCTTTCAACTACCCCATTTGATTGTGGAGTGAGAGGAGCCGAGAAGTTATGGGTAATACCATGAGCTTCACAAAAGGCACCGAATTGTACTTCATTATCAAATTCCCTACCAAGATCCGTCCTAATAGAGACAACTGAACATCCTAGTTGATTTTGGATTCTTCGACTAAAGATTTTGTAGTGATCGAAAGCCTCATTCTTAGACGCCAAAAATCTAGTCCAAGTGAATCTAGAATAGATGTCAACTATGACTAGGGTATAACGGTTACCTCCATAACTCCGTTTGGCGGAAGGTCCAAAGAGATCCATATGTACGAGCTCTAAGCACCGAGACGTCGATACCAAATTATTGTCTTTGTGCCTTGAGTTAACTTGCTTCCCAACTTTGCAAGCATCACAAAAGTGACTATCAAACTTCATCTTGGGGAGATGTCTTACCAACTCCTTAGAGACTAAAGATTGAATTAAACGCATATTAGCGTGACGTAATCTCCTATGCCAAAGATTAGAACTATCATCTAAGTCGCTAGACATAGTTGTCCTTTGACTTCCTATTGACCTTCATGACATAAAGCCCATGATTTTTAACACCTTTTCCAATGACCTTTCCATCTTTTACGATTTCACTATCATATTCCGAAAACATGACCTTACACTTATTGTCACAAATTTTACCTATACTTAGAAGGTTAAAGCCTATGTTATCTACGTGCTATACATTTTCAATGGTTACGAAGTCAACAGAAACCGTTCCTTTGCCAATGATATTACCACGTCAATTACTAGCGAATGTAACATTCCCTCCATCATATGCTTTGTAGTGCGAGAACAAACTTCGATAACCCGTAATGTGTTTAGAACATCCACAATCCTTAATCTACTCGTCGGGCTCTAAATCAATTCCCAAGAATATCTAGGTAACAACACATAAGATCAAACATTTGGTCCCCAATATCTCATGGGTCCAAAGTTGTTAGTTCCAAACATCCCTTGCATTTGGTTGGGATGCATGAATGGAGGAGACATTCCCCATGGGAAAAATATTGTTGTTGATAATTGTTCCAATTCAGATGGCCATTTTGTTTTCCATTGTTTCTCCTAGGTATCTTTGATCTTGATCCAGAATTATTGTTATTTATTCTAGGTGTTGGAGTTTTACTTCTAGGTCGTGACTTAGCTTGATCGTCCCTTTTTGGTGTAGGTGTTCTACTTCTAGGTTTTGACTCATTGCGTAATCTTGGAGGAGTGGACGTTTGTCTAGATAAATTTCTAGTTCCCATTAGAGGTTTACTCAAGGGTTTGTAGAAATTACCTAGAGTATTTTTTCAAGAACAGGTACTTTGACCTTGTTAACAAGAATATGTTTTTCCCCTTCACCTAAGATAGACATTTCAGAAACTTCAGGATTCTCACAAAAACCAACTTTTGTTCGCGGTTCGTTATCACTACCCCCGGTCCCATAGCTATAAGGAACCGCACCATATACTGGCGTACCGCGTATACAGGTTCGTTTTTCTAAAAACCTAACTTGTTAAGGTTCACAAGTAGATGCTTCATTAGTTATATATCCCAACCAAAGTATTTCCTTATAATGAATTTGCTCGTTTAACATATCATCAATAGCACTAGTACCTTTCATGAACTTTTCCAATTTAATGGAGGTACTCTTGAGATCTTCATTCTCTTGTCTAAGTTTGTCACATTTTAGACAACCTAAATCAACTTCTTTATTTTTCTCAAGCTTAGCTAATTTCTCTCTTTGCTCACTAATCTCATTTTCAAGCTTAGTTCTAGTTGATTTTAGCACTTTGTTCTTATCAATGAATATAAGGCTAAGTTTATGTAAATTATTGTATTGGCCTTCTAATTCGATATCTTCTTGAGAATAACTATTATTGCTATAATATTCGGTTTCGGAATGTACCTCTTTAGAAGTGTGAGCCATAAGACATTTCTCATCTTTGGGGTTGTCATCAACATCTTCACCGCTGTCGCTCCATGAACCTCCAACGAACGCCATGTGGTTCTTGTCGTGTGAAGGCTTAGGACAATCACCGATGAAATGGTTCGGATCACCACATCTAAAGCATTTCCTATCACCTTTATCATCCTTGGTAAATCGGTTTTTGGAGAGGGATTTCTTGTCGTTGCTTGGTTGCCTCACGTGTTGACCTCGTCTAAGAACTTCTAGAAGTATCTAACCGCCATGGCATATTCCTCATCATCACTATCCGAGGAGCTTTCATGGTCACATTGTGCCTTCTTTTCCTTGAGTGCTAGAGACTTTCTTTCACTCTTGGTTTTCACCATTTCCGAGTCCTTCAAAATTATCATCTCATGAAGTTTCAAGTTGCCAATGAGTTCATCGAGTAATAATGTGGTGAGATCCTTTGATTCTTCAATCGCCGTGACTTTGGCTCTCCACTTTGGATGCAACGCCCTAAGAAACTTCCTAACATTTTTCTTGCTAGAAAAAACTTCATCAAGTTCTTTTAGACTAGTAATAATAGTGCTAAATCTAGCAAATGCACTATCAATAGTTTCATCTTCTAAGATGACAAATTGTTCATATTGTTGAACAAGAAGATCGATTTTACTTTCTTTGACTTGGCTATTACCTTGGTGGGTTACTAAAAGAGTGTTCCAAATATCTTTAGCGGTTTCACACATAAAAATCCTTTCGTACTCTTTCTTAGGTAAAGCATTATAAATTCACCATTTTGGCCTCATTATTTTTAGAAAGTTTCCTTTTAGTGTCATCATTAGCTTTCTTAAAAGTGACTATCTCTTTGCTTTTAGAAACTTCACTATATGTCGATAAGGAAAACAATTACCATGGGTAATAACATGCGAAAGATGTAAACCTTTTGAATTCACATAAGTCTCAAATCTATTTTTCTAATAAATAAAACTATCGGTTTCAAAAAGAGGTGGTCGTTGCATGAATTTCCCTTCTAGGTACTTGTTAGAATCCACAGATCGATTCAAGTTTTAAAATACAATATATTTTAAAAAGGCTTGAGCAACCACGCTCTGATACCAATTGTAGAAACTAGAAAAGGGGGGGGGGGGGGGGTGAATAGTTTCTTAAATTTACTTGTTAAAAGACGGTTTTCAAAAACTTAGACTTAAGTGATTATGTGAAATCTTCTTATGCACAATATGAACAAGGGATAGTGCAACTGAACTAATAATCACAAGTATAAAGAATAATGAATGTAAAGAGATAAGGAAAAGAAAGATCAAAGCAAACACCAAGGATTTATAGTGGTTCGACAACGAAGCTCACTCCTCGTTCCTACTCCACTCTTCGAGTACTCCTTACTCGAGAGTTCACTAATAAACAAGCTCCTTAAGGTGGAGAAACCGTACACAACGTTGCATATCCAATTTCTGACTCAAAGCTAAAAGTCGAGCCCTAATCTTAGCTAGGACCAATCTACACCAATATACTTTAAGGACCAAGTATTAACCTTAATACATACACAACTTCAAAATAGACACAATTACTTGGATCTTCACAACAATAACACAACAATGAATAAGTAAGATTTGATATTCAATGGATCTTTGAGTTAGACACAACACTTCAAGGATGAAAATGTTCTTCTCTTTGCACTTGGAGAGGAAGAGATGGGAGAAGAAAGATTCACTTCTAAACAAGTAGTAATCAAACAAATGACCAAGGATTTGAGTGATTTTAGAAGTATGAAAGAATCTGGAAATATATGTGCAAAAGATGTGAATAGAAAATCTAATATTGGTCACAATTTATAAGACAAGGCTCCAACGACTATGTTTGGCAGCGGTTCCTTATAGCTACCCGCAGTTTCCTTATCGATAAGGAACCGCGTAGCCACTTAAGGAGCCGCCGGAGTAGACTCTGCTCCTTTTTGTCTTTTAGTGGTATGGTTCAAATCTGGTGATTAAAATATCTTGAAAGGATATTCCAAACCAAGATAGAATATACCATTTTCAAATTTTCAAATAATTAATTTAATAAAACACTTTCTTAAAAATAAAATAAAAACTTATCACACTTAATAAAAAGTGATTTTTAAGAAAAAATTAAATCCTTGATCACTTAATTAGGATGAGTACTTGTTTGTACATACCTTAAGTGATGATGGTTTAAATGAAAAATACTTGAACTCAAGAATTCGTTTTTTGGTATTTTCGTAAATGCTTGTTTTTACATATTGTCATAATTAAAATAAAGCGAGACCGAAAAATGCAAGTAACGTTTTTAGGCATCATTGCGTTAATATATATGATACTCAAGAAAAAGTTAGATATATAAAACAAAGAATCTGCCAAATTCATTATTACAACAAAAGTCTGCACAATTAATAATTAAACGATTGTTTAGAAAATAAAAAATGTACTACCTCCGTCCCAAAATTATTGTCCATCTTTCTATTTTGGGTTGTCCCAAAATTATTGTCCACTACTAAAAATAGATATAAAACTTTGATAAATTTACTATATTATCCTTGTTTGAAATGGTTATTATAAACTTTAAAGAAGAATTAATTAATTAGGTAAGGGTAAAAAAGTCATTATGCTAAAAAGTAAGAGAGAGAAAGTTGTAATAAATGTAATTTTCTTAAACTGTGTAATTCTTGTCTGGTGACCATAATTTTGGGACGGAGGGAGTACTTTTTAACAGTATCGTATATGATAATTCAAAAAGAATGTAACCTAATGTAAAATCGTATACGATATAGCTTTAATATCATATATGATAACCATTTACACATAATCAAAAGATGCAAAAAACATTATTATTGAAAATACTATTCTTTTTCAAATATAAACTCTTTAGGGATGAGCATTTTGACTCGAATCCCGAACCGTTCCCGGAACCGTACCGATTCTCGATACCCGAATCCCGTTCGGTACGGGACCGGGACTACGAAATAAGGTGAAAAAAATTCGGGACCACTAATTCGGGACGGGACCGGTACCAAATCGGGAAATTCCCAAAAAAACGGGGAAAATCCCGATTTCCCGGTACTGGTACCGATACCCGTACCGGTACCGATTCCTGAATCCCGTTCGGTACGGGATCGGTACATAACTTTTTAGATCGGAAAAAAATCAGGAGCACTAAATCGGGACGGGTTCGGGACGGGATTGGTCCCGAGCTCATCCCTAAAAATATTCTTCAAGCACATTATCAAATGATGAAATGAGGATTAACGCCTACTCCATCTTGATCCTTAAAACATATCCGTGCACATCCTCTTGTTATAATAAACATCCTTGTCAGCTTTGCTCCAAATTGGGCATTCGTACGATCTCTGTCTGACTGGATTTATACAAGAGAGAAAAGAAGATATTATGCAACATTTTAAAACCAAAACGTATTACTCATATATATGATAGAAGACAGGTTTCAAGAGCTTATACCGATTTTCTGAAAATTATTCATACAAAATCTTTTTTTCCATATGAATTGTTTGATATATCATATATGATAAGTCATGATATATCATATATCTATCATATATGTAACACCTTCAATTTCACAAGGCAGCGGAATATCAACTTTGGGTGTTACTTCATAGCACATCACACACGGTCATAGAAAACGACCTCAAAAGAAACGTTTTATAAAATAAACCATTCGATAATTTTATTAAATCAGAGTTTTAATTGAAATAGGTCCCAACAATTTATACAAACCTTAAGAGATAATAAATATTTGTCAAATGTGTCGAATGAAAATTCTTTGTTTTACCATTACTTATGGTTTTATGCAAAAAAGGTCAAAATGATCAAAAGATCAACCCGAGTCAAGGCTGTTTTTGACAGCAAGGTTCTGTTTCACGGTTTTGGCCGTCATTTCCAAACCGTTTATCTGTTGAAAATCATTCGACTCATAGATATTCTACATACGTTTTGCTACAAATTTTAGTTTTACATATTTAGAGGTTAGTATAAAATTTCTAAGAGTTTTCGGCCGTGTAAAACTGGTGATCAGATTCGACATCTTCTTACTGTTTTGGCCATATCTAATTCATCGGGTATCGTCACGAGACGGGCCATCTGGCCAAATCACCACAAAACACAGAGCTATACTCTTATATTTTTATCTAATACTCATTACTTACTGAACTTCTAAAGACCACACGTTTTATTTAGTGATCACATTCTTAAGATCACAACTATGATTGAAGGCTTGTTTAGGCTTGTATTTTGATGTAACAAATTCATATACATTGTCCAAATCTTATCAAATACATATTAATCTCTATTTTTACATATTTTAGATAGAAAGTTACATAATCAATAATTAGTCACAACAATGAAGAAAAAGAATGATACCCTTGTCATGGAAACAAGAAGTTATATCTACAACAAATCAACCAAACTAAACACACTTGCTTCAAGACCACAACTCAAACCATCCAAATATAATTTATACCCATGATCAAAACAAATGAAAAAAACCATCTTATGTCTCAGCCCCAAGACCACCATTTATGTGTATATAGATGCTTGATGATGATTATAAAGACATGGAACCAAAAATCAAGCAAAGATTCATAACTCTTCATACTTGATATATAAGAACTAGTAAAAATCAATGTTTTGATGTTTTTGATATTGTTATCCCACGGCAACAAGGAGCCTAAGGGCAGTATGTATCCTTCTAACCAAGAAAACATGAATTAGAATATGTTTTGATAAGATAAACAATAGGTTATGGAATTTTATATGACACGTGTGTAGAGATGGAATGTGCATGTTGAGAGTGTTTTCCAACCAAGACACGTCTCTTGGTGTGGAAATGTTAATAATTTATGGTTATTATTTATCTTTATGGGTATAGAGGGTATTATCGAACCCCGATATTTAAAAAGTTACCCGATTTGAAAATTACACGTAAAACACGAAAAATAAACGCTCGATATAAAATAAAAACGTCGATATTCAGAGAACATTTATATTTCAATATATAAATGTGGGTTTATAATTTAAGAAAAATTAACGAGTTGAATAAACGAATGACGCCTAAAGGTTTATCGTAAATTATGAATATTGCTCGTAAAACGAGAAATTAAAACGAAGACCATAGAAAATATTTCTATGTCATAACGAGAATATTTGCGGTCGATGACGGACATAGAGTTTACCGATAATTAATAAATGACATGTTTTCGATACGTGAATGCCCTAACCTTTCCGGTTAGCCGAGAACTCAATATTATTCGCAAAAATGATCATGACTAATAAAAGTCGATTCATAAATAGTGGTCCGAATGTTAGAAATAGTATTAGAACTCGATCTAAATGTTGATTTTAAAGTTCGAGTTACTACAGTAGCTACCCCTTTAGGAAGCGACGCCCCGGCTCTTAATTTGTCTTAATAGTGTTTGGTTTAATGGGGAAGACGTGGTAGATGGACCAGTCATTGCCGAGGTTTCTAACAAAGGTTGAATTAACAAATTCCAAAGAAATGATTATACATAACAGGTAAAAAATGAACGGTTTGAATGATGCTTCAATCCTTTTAAGGAGGGATGAATACATAACTCGAAGGAGAAGCCATTAGAAGTGAAAAATTAACAAGTCTTCAATTTTTGGAAGTGCTTCAAGGTACATTACTACTAGCTTATTAAACTTGCGGCAGTCGATATAAGTTCGAAATATTCCAAATGGCAAGTGATGAGTCGAAAGAAGTGGGCGCATTTGGAAAATATTCAATGCGACAATCAATTCAAAACAATCGGTGATCACGTCGATCAAATTAAAACACATATCGTCCACGGGTCTGATAAAAAAAATTACGTCGTAAAACAAAATCACATGGATTACACATAAATCCATCAAACGTTACAAAATGATCAAGACGAGGTAAATAGTACTAGTCATACAAAATCACCTAACTGCATTAATCTTGAATATGGAAACTTATTTCGTCAAAAGCGAATTCATCGACACGGAAATCGTTCTGAGTATACATTACTCGATCGGAGGAACTATGATCAAAATAAAATATAAAATCCATCATTAGGAAAATATAATCACATTACGACATGCTTGCAAGATAGCTAAGCCACGCCAAATCAAAGAAGTTCAATCAAATTAAATCATGCTTGCTAAGTAGCCAAGCCATGATAAATAAGAATATTTGATAGGATTTTCAGATAAGTCCAGTCAAAGGAAAGTTTGCAAGTTAAAGGATGTTCAAGATCTTGATTGCATAGATGCATATCGAACGATATTTCCGTCATCATAGGGTGCTCACACACGGATCCATACCCAAATGACATTGCAGGGTGCTCACAAACGGATCCATACCCAAAAGATATTACAATGTGCTCACAAACGGATCCATACCCAAAATATTTTCTTGTTACGTTTGAAAAAAATTTTGATGAACCATTCATAATAACAAGAAAGAATCTCAAAATCTTTTCATTCACGATGAGTTGTGTTGACAACTTAATCCTCAGTCAATCCACACGTACACAACTAGTGTCGATTAAACAATTCACCTGTTCTCGGAATAGGTAATGGTTCTTAACGATTAGCTTATCATGCTCGCGATAGTTCGGACACATTAGAAATGGTCCATTGAAAAAAATTATAACTCGAAGGAAGACTAACGGGTTACTCATACATAGACGATAATCAATAATAACCATAATGATGACGAAAACGAACGATTCGTATCAACGAAACATGAGTCGCAGAAATACATCCGTATGCAAAAATATCACAAACCAAGTCAAGCACTCTTGAGCCCACTTATTTATAATTTATTGTTTACATCAAAAGGCGTCCCAATCCATGTAAACAAAAATTTATAAATTTATGGTTCGGGAACTTATAATTTTCTTGTTCAAATAAAAAGGCGTCCCAATTTTTTCAACAAGACTATTATAAATCATCCTACTCAGTAATAACGTCACAAAACATGATATCATAACCAAATTAAATGCCAAAAAAAGTACAGGGTGTCAAACTTACTCCATGATTTCTGTATTCAAACGTTCCATTCCATCTGAACAAAGTAACCATTGACAATCTAAGGTCCAATGGTTTAAAACTTTCATATTCAAATGTCCCAATGCATTTCAATAAGAGAACCTTAAACGACACATAGTTGGGCGATTTAAAATATCTATATTTAAATATCCCATTACATTTAAATATAAGATATTAAGTTGCTCAACTAATGACTACTATGTGCATATCTTTATTGTACCCAAATTATATATAGTTGATTTGGGTATATATATTTTAGGTCCAACACATGCATCCTCCTTTTCGCCAATAAAAAGTAAACATACACAATAAAAGGAAACGTTACATTACATAGAAGATGTATCCTTGAAGAAATAATTCATCAAAATCATAGGGACTAACGGAATTACGAATAACACAATAATTAATTATATTTCGAAGTAGATGTCCTAAAATGGCACATCACGATGCGATAACAACAATCGAGTTCAAATTAGTCAATATGTGATCGATTACGGAATAATATATACGTACCCAAGGTATCAAACGAGTTTCATACTCATATTCAGATAATAAACTAATTATCGAGATCGGTGATTGGCGGTGAGGCCAAAATCTATAAAATCGAATTATAAAATGCACGATAACCACGCGAAGACCATTGCTACACACTCAATGCTTTTAAATACCATAGTATGTACATACATATACATACAATTATTCCTATATACACATAGGATAACACAATCAAAACCAAATATTGGTTTCTAGGAGCCATGAGCGCGCGGATACTGTCTAAGGCAACAAAACAATTTTACGAAAGAGTAGTTATAGTCTAGGCTTTGAAAACGACCTAGTTCACTATAACATGTGCTCTGATACCTATCTGTAACACCTCCAATTTCACAAGGTAGCGGAATATCAACTTTGGGTGTTACTTCATAGGACATTGATAGGTGTGTAAACACCCATCTTTTCTACCACTTAATTACAATAATAACCGGACCAAAACGTGTATTTTATGTCTTTTATGTCGGAATTATGCGTGGTTTGTGTTTTTGTTGTGATTTAGGACGAAAAGGTGAAAAGTGGAGAAAACACGGGAATTCACGGGCATTTACGGACTTTTATTGAAGAAAAGGATGAAAGACGAAGTCAAGAAGTCAAAAGTGGATAAAGAACGGAAGTCCAAGACCAATTCTGAAGATTTATCGAAGAAAAAGTCAAAAGACGAAAGTTTACTTAAAGCCGAGGAACTCAAGTCTTATTTATCAAAGAATTAAAAGACGAGTCCAAAGAAATCCCGAGCCAAAAGTCGTTAAAGCCCAAGATTAAAGAAGATTTGAAGGCTTAAGGACTAATGGCGCAATTAACAAAAAGATTAAAGAAGAGGAGGGACCTAAGCATGCAATTAAGGAAGAAAGGAAGGAGAGAGGAAGCTTCCTCTAACCTCTCCCCTAATCACCTATAAATACTCTCATTTTCATTTCATTTAGTTGTTGTTGACTAATCGTGACAATTAGTTCTTCCATCTTTATTTTATGCACATTTAATTACTTGCACATTTAATTACTTGTCTTGCACTTTTAATTACCTTTAATTTTCAAGTAAGTGTTTCTTTAATTTCTTGCACCTTTACTTTATCTTGTTGATCTTAATCTTCTTCTACCTTTCTTTGATTTACACGTTTTTAATTCGTTGATTTGTTAAAGATTTGATTTTTATGCTTTTTATTGTTTTAAACTTCTTATTTTCATAGCTTATTTGATTTATTTTCAAGTTTATATAGTTTTTATAAAAGTTATTTTTATATAAAAGTTGTTTTTCTTAAAGTTTATCTTTTTAGTGTCTTAAAAGTTTTTAACTTTCAGTTTTATAGCTTATTTTTACACGGTTTTAGCTAAGTTTTTCGTCTAGTGCTTATTAGGATTATAGCTTAATTGTTAAGTTTATTTTTGGTACTTTTCTCCGTATTCCGATTGGATCAATCGGATAAGGGTTTTACTTTCCGATTGGTGGACTCTGGTATTCCGATCTGGGTGATTTTTGAGTATTCCGATTGGTGTGTGGTGACAAACATTCCGATTGGAGTTCAGTACAACATTCCGATTGAGGTGCAAGTTTGGTTATTCCGATCGTGTTAAGTGACATATTCCGATTAGGTGTTCCAATCTTCATTCCGACCAGGTCTACCATATTCCGATCAAGGTAAGCCTTCATTCCGATTGGAGGTGGTTTGGTATTCCGATTGGATTGGTCTAGTGATATTCCGATCTGAGTTGAGTGACAGCTATTCCGATCAGTTATCCTCTACATATTCTGATTGTATATTCCGACGACATCATTCCGATCAGGTAAAGGTGTACCGATCGGAATACATTCCGATTGGGAATTACTTTTAGTACTTTGTCTTGTTTTATTTTTACGTTATCATTTTTGTCTAATTTTAATTCTCGTCGCACTTAAATTTGTAGTCATTTAATTATCTTACTTTCCGTCAAGCTTTTAAATATCGCACATTTCTTTTAATTAGGCTTAGATTTATTTTCACGCACTTTACTTTAACGCCACTTTACTTTAACGACATTTACTTTTAAGTTTCGCACATTTAAATTAAAAACCAACCAAAAATATCTGTTTCCACCAAAATCAACTGAGTCACATAGAAAACCTAGATCAATTCGATTAGACCAACATCAACGAACAATAATTTTTAATTAGGTAAAAACTTAGTTATCAGACATCACATACAGTCATAGAAAACAAACCTCAAAAGAGACGTTTTATAAAATAAACCATTCATAATTTTATTAAATAAGAGTTTCAATTGAAATAGGTCCTAACAATTTATACAAACCTTATGAGATAATAAAGATTTGTCAGATGTATCGAATGAAAATTGTTTTTTTCCCATTACTTATGGTTTTATGCAAAAAAGGTCAAAATGATCAAAACATCAACCCGGGTCAAGGCTGTTTTTGACAGCAAGGTTCGGTTTCACGGTTTTGGCCGCCATTTCTGTACCGTTTATCCGTAGAAAATCATCCGACTCGTAGATATTCTACATAAGTTTAGCTATAACTTTTAGTTTTACATATGTAGATGTTAGTATAAAATTTCTAAGAGTTTTCGGCCGTGTAAAACTGGTGATCAGATTCGACATCTTCTTAATGTTTCAGCCATATCTAATTCATCGAGTATTGTTACGAGACGGGCCACCCGGCCAAATCACCTCAAAACACAGAGCTATACTCTTATATTTTTATCTAATAATCATTACTTACTGAACTTCTAAAGACGACACGTTTTATTTAGTGAACCCATTCTTAAGATCACAATTATGATTCAAGGGTTGTTTAGGCTTGTATTTTGATGTAACAAATTCATATACAATCTCCAAAACTTATCAAATACATATTAATCTCTATTTTTACAGATTTTAGATAGAAAGTTAAATAATCAAAAATTAGTCACAACAATGTAGAAAAAGAATAACACCCTTGTCATGGAAACAAGAAGTTATATCTACAACAAATCAACCAAACTAAACACCCTTGCTTCAAGACCACAAGTCAAACCATCCAAATATAATTTATACCAATGATCAAAACAAATGAAAAACCATCTTATGTCTCATCCCCAAGACCACCATTTATGTGTATATAGATGCTTGATGATGATTATAAAGACATGGAACCAAAAATCAAGCAAAAATTTATAACTCTTCATCCTTGATATATAAGAACTAGTAAAAATCAATGTTTTGATGTTTTTGATATAGTTATCCCACGACAACAAGGAGACTAAGGGCTGTATGTATCTTTTATTTTGAATAAAAAAAGAATTAAAATAAATAAAATAAAAACATACAGCCCTTAGGCTCCTTGTTGCCGTGAAATATGAATTAGAATATGTTTTTATAAGATAAACAATAGGTTATGCAATTTTTATATGACACGTGTGTCGAGATAGAATGTGCATGTTGAGAGTGTTTTCCAACCAAGACACGTCTCTTGGTGTGGAAATGTTAATAATTTATGGTTATTGTTTATCTTTATGGGTATAGCGGGTATTATCGAACCCTGATATTTTAAAAGTTACGCGATTTAAAAGTTACACGTAAAACACGAAAAATAAACCCTCGATATCAAATAAAAACGTTGATATTTAGAGAACATTTATATTTCGATATATAAATGTGGGATTATAATTTAATAAACATTAACGCGTTGAATAAACGAATGACGCCTAAAGGTTTAACGTAAATTATGAATATTGCTCGTAAAACGAGAAATTAAAACGACGACCATAGAAAATATTTCTATGTCATAACGATAATATTTACGGTCGATGACGGACATAGAGTTTGCCGATAATTAATAAATGAAATGTATTCGATACGTGAAAGCCCTAACCTTTCCGGTTAGCCGAGAACTCAATATTATTTAAAAAAAATGATCATGAAGAATAAAATTCGATTCATAAATATTTGTCTGAATATTAGAAATAGTATTAGAACTCGATCTAAATGTTGATTTTAAAGTTCGAGTTACTACAATATATGATATATATCATATATGATATATATCATATATGATATATCATGAGTTATCATATATGATATATCAAGCTTAATTTAGCTAACATCAACAAGATTAGTTCAACTAACATAAAAATACCTTATGATTCGCCAAAATAAGCTAATAAACTAGCTTATTCATAACTCTCATGTAATTTTTAAGCTTATGCACAAAACTCCTATCTAATTCACAAGCTTATTCATAAATTCATCTAATTCAAAAATCTTATTCAAACAAATAATCTTATTCATATAAATCACCTATGAAGTTAGTTTATAAGTATGAACAATCAATCAAAGTAATTCGTTCAAAATAAAACAAACCTGATAATGGATTCGTGTCTGATCACGATGTCGTGTTGATTAATTGATCTAATTAACCGATTCATGATGGATTCATGATGATGTTCGTGAGGGATTTATGATTATACACTTTGATCTATCAATCGAGAGAGAAACTAGATCAGGGGGTAGAAAGAGAAATAGAAAGACGGTATTTATGTGTGTTTTATTAGAAAGAAAGGAAAAAAACTTATATACTGAGTGGGTGAAATAATGAAAATACCCTTTAGTGTACATTGTGGATCTAATCTTAGCCATTGTATATCTTAGAAAAGTTTGGTATCCAAATGAACTTAAATCTTAAAATTGTTCATATAAGGAGTACAATTAAATATGTTTTAAAAGCATAAATGTATTTTGTAATATAAATTAGATTTAAGTTCATTTAGATACCAATGAACTAATCTCTATCTTTCATATTTTTATTAATTTAATGGATGAGATTAAATGCAAAAACAATTTCCTTTTTTTAAAAAAATTAATATCTCTTAAACCGTTAATCGTTAAACGCAAAAAAATACACCATCACGACGAGCATTTAATTATTTTTCTATAGATATGCTATATGATATACTTTCGACAAAAAACAATTTTCATTATTTTTACATTTTTTTTTCGTTGTCGAAACTTATCATATATCATAATCATATCACACATAATGTAACATTAGTATCATATATGATTTAATAATAATATGTGATTGAAAACTATATATGTGATTTAAAACTAATATCATATATGATATAGCACTAATATATGATTTAATATTAATATCATATATGACGAATATTACTTTCATATATGATAATTCAAGAACGTTTTAACAATGATAAAAAAAGCCAAATTTTTTTCTTTGAAAGTATACCATAGTGCATATCTATAGAAAGATAATTAAATTCTCGTCGGGGATGGTATATTTTTTATCGTTTAACACGTAACGATTTAAGAGATATTTACATTGTAAAGAATAGGTGAAATAATAAAATACATTTAATTTTATCCATTTGATGGGGATAGAGATGAATGGTGGAGATGAATCCCCTTTGTTAGCCCTAAAATGTGAGTGACTAACAGAATTACAATAGATCATATAGCCGGGACTTACAGGGACTAATATTGTCATATGCTGTAAGTTAGTTTATTTCCCAACTATATATACCCTTTCATACTTCCATGAAGGGGTGAGGATTGTCATTTCTTGTTTTTCCTTTCTCTCTCTAGAAATAAACACACACCTTTATTTCTCTCTCTAACAATGGCTAAATTTCTCTTCAATCCTCCCCGACCTTCGGATCAAAACCCGCGTCATGGTGAATCTTATGTTTAACACCCTTGTATCCAAAAAAAATATAATATCCAAAATAACTCTCATATATAAGTTAAGATTAAATTAAAATTAGAAAGTACTAAGTTTATCTTGCCTGGCATGGACTTTTTGGCTAACTTCTTTAAGTTCGTTTATGGAATATTTCCTATTTAACTTGAGGAGGTGCCTACCTCGTTTCTATAAATAAAGATGAGAAGTACCTAGTTAATTAAACTCTTCTTTCTCAATGTAATCTTTACTAGATTTTTAATAATATGCATATCCTTGTCAGCTCTTTGTATTCTCTCATGGTTGCTATGTGCTCGATGCAATTCGTGATACTGCGTTACATGATCGAACTTCGTTGGTATCGTACAACAAAAAAAGAAAAGAAACATTTATTTCTTTTAACATATCAGTGAACTAACTAAATAAGACATGTATTTATGTGACACAAATTTTTGTGACCATTATAAAAAACTAGACGTGTACCCACGCATCTATGGAAACTGCCTAGCGGCAAATAGTTAACGGTATGCTAATTGACTCGGTGGTCGCTCTAGTAACCCTGTGACAAGAACGGATTGATGTGGTAGATGAATCAGTGGACAAGTGACTCAATCGGGTGTACCCGGTGGTCGAACCTGTAACTCGATGTCTCGACCGAGTTAAACCGATGGTCGATCCCGTGACCTGGTGACTCAACCGGATTAAACTGATGGTCGAACTCGTGACCCGATTACTCGACCGTATTGATCCAATGATCGAACCCGTGACTCGATAATATTGTATACAATGCAACACTTTCTATTTATAATAATAAATGTTGAAATTTTCAATTATTTTATACATCATTTAAATATAATGGAGATAGAGATAGAGATCATTTTTTATGAAAACTTCCACTAAGCGATGCACATCCATTGTGTTCACCAGAACCCCTTGCACTACAACGATCGAGGCTTTCCCCAGCGAAAATCCGAGTTTTCCCTAGCGACATGTCGTTGGAAAAAACTATCCATGGCAACATGTCGCTAGGGAAGGGTCGCAGGGGAACGCTCGTAAGGGGAAGTATCCCCAGCGACATGTCGAGGTTTCCCCAGCGAAAAGGTGGGTCCCACAAACTTTTGATCATGGGAATTATTGCCATGCTGGCACTAGTATCCCTAACGACATGTCGCTGGGGAAAATCATCGACCGAAGACAATTTTAATCACACTTAAAGGTACTTCAGAAAACAATAGAACTTTATAGACATCTCGAGAGGCACACAATGGATTCAGCTGCTCTAATTCACGACCTTTACGATGACATGAGGAACATTAGTTTGAACTAGTTTGTGACGTGTCAGTTTTCATGTTTATGAGTCTATTCGTTGTAATATGCAAGTTTAATTAAGCGCATGCTTATGTGTTCGTGTCGAATAAAACAATGTTTAGGCGTGTCTGTTTGTAAGTCTCCTATGTGCTTCCACAAAAGGTATGTGTAATATTTTGAATAAATAAATGTTTGTTGTACAAAATTCTCATTTTAAAAATACGTTGTAAAAATAAAATGACACGATAGTTATATAGTTACACTTTATTTTAAATATAATTATTATACAGTTTTTTAAATAATAATTATATTGTAAATAAAAAAATAAAAAACTAGTTGATATTTTATAAATAATAATAATTATATTTAAAAACTATAAACAGTAAATATTAATTTTTTATAGGAAGTATCGGGGGCGACATGTCGCTGGAGATACTTTGGCGGGAAAAAGCCCACAAACATTTTCGCTAAATTATTTGAGGCTTTGTCGTTTTGTGAGGTTTTCCCCAGTGACGTATCGCCGGGGAAAATTTATCAAGTTATTAGACCACAAGGTTAACACTAATTATATGTAATTATTTCGGACAAACTATCCACAGTAACATGTCACCGGGGAAATCTTGGCGAGAAAATTTCCCTCTTGTTTTTTTGGTAGACTATTTTGGTCAAAGTTAGGCGAAGTTTCCCAAGCGACATGTCGCTGATGATTCTTTTGTTCCAACTTTGAATAAAAAATCTTCCTGATTTTGTGTCACGTCGGACATGTCGCTGTGGATTACCGCTTTCCCCAGCGACATCTTGTCGCTAGGGAAAAGCTCGTCTGCTGATCTTCCGTTTCTTGTAGTGTTGGCCTCACCCTTGTTATCTCCTATAACATACTATGCGTAATGCTTATGACTTAGTTGATTGAATATTTTTCTAGGTCATTGTGAAAAAAGATAAGGTTTTGGTGAAAGGCATGAGGATTAGAAGTAATTATCTTTTTGTGTATTAAAGTAATGATAATTAACCGCACTTGAAGCAAGTTAAACCCTCTATAGTCTGTTTTGTGTGTAATTATAAGTTGTTACGTAAAGTTACAAAATACGTATTAAGGAGTTATATGAAAAATATGTTGAAAGTGTTAGATCGGTAGATTGTTTCCTCCTTCATATCTCAAATACATAATGAATATATAATACATGAAAACCTAGAATGCTATATGGGCTGGGCCTAAATACATAGAATAGCCTAAGATGGAGAAATTCTCAAAGTAGAGAATTTTAAAGATACTATCTAATACAAACATCTCAACTAATACTCCCCCTTGGATTGAGCGAGAGGCAATCGAACACTCAAACTGGTGCGAATCTCTTTAAATAACGTTGAAGAAAGACTTTGGTAAAGATATTTGCATACTGGTAACGAGACGGAACATGAAAAACTCGCAGGTGACTCATAACAACCATATCACGAACAAAACGAATGTCAATCTCAACGTTTTTTGGTTCTTTGGTGTTGCACCAGGTTAGTACACAAATAAACAACATTAACATTATCACAATACATAAGAGTGATGTGTGTAATTCTCGAATAAGATTGCGTAGCCATGCCATCTCAGCAACGACGTTAGCAACACCCCGGTATTAAGCTTCAACACTAGAACATGCAATAGTATGTTGTAGCTTAGAGGAACATGATAGAAGATTGTTACCCAATAATACACAATACCCAAATGTAGATCGACGAGTGGCAGGGTAACCAGCCCAATCAGCGTTAGAGTAAAACACAAGAAAAGGTCCTGAAGATGCATACAACTGTAACAACCGCTCCGATAAAGAGACAAAGTATCACATTATGGGGTCATATCAGAAACGCATATATAAAAATGCAAGCGTAAGTCTTAATTATTAAAATATTTAACTAACATAAAAGTACTCTCCAAAAGAGTAAAATCCCAAAATATAAGGGTTTTAATACAAACTTTAAAAGATAAAAGGTCTTCAAAACTTTATTCAAAGCATAAGGGTTTCTCAAAGGGTAGGCTCTAAAACACTTTCTCACTTCCTAGCTTCCCACTTAATACCTGAGAAGGAAAGGAAAACGTGGTTGAGCTAACGTTTAGTGAACATATATAAAGAATATGATAAATGAAACAAAAGATCGAATAAAAAAATTGATGATGAAACCCCGCAAGTTAGGTGTCATATGATAGGAATACACATCAATAAATAATGTAGGATCAATCAAAGAGTCAAAGAATGAAGCACAACATAGGAATTTCCCATGAGCCCAGATGCTTAAACATGATACATGAATAGACCTGAACAAATAATCACCAAGTAGTCAAATGCTCCCAAATATACACCGGTAGCTACTCTCGTTTACCAATCGTGATATCGGGCGTATTGCACACACACAACCAATCACCTATACAAAACAAAATGAAGTACCTAGGATGAATCCATTTGCTCCCTACAAAATAAAGTCATATATGTACTAGCTCGATGACTAGTGCACACGCACATATATTATATCATAACACAAAAGGGAACACCATGGATTAATCACACCGACATAGATTGAATCATGTCATTGGTGCATCAATGACATGGTCATGGTACCTCCATGAGTAGTTAAAAATAATTCGGGCAAAGGAATTAGGAAACAACAAATTTCGAATAGGTTATTTAAGGAACCAACAAATGCCAAATAGGATCATAAGAGGCATAACAAAACTAGAATTAAGGAGCATATCAAAAGGATACATCAAATGGAAGTCTTATGATTAATCTAAATGAAAACAAAGTCACAATGAATGTCCTTACTAAAAGGACGAGATATATGTACCTTACGAATGCAACAAGAGAGCACGATCACAAACAGAAAAGAATTAAACGCATGTAACTAGATCTACAAAATCATGTTCACATTTATTACTTAACATAATTAATCACTTACTATTCAAGTTTCTATAATTAAAAGGTGACACTACTTAAATAAGGTGTTACCATATTTACTGATTTTATTTATTACTTAAGGTAAGTTACTCTAAATAGATGATCAATTAAAAGAACTCCATAATTCTGCTAAAAATTCATAGATGTGCCTACATGGGTCTAATAGGCCTCTATAAAAGGATTTTGACCAAATGGGATTTTAAACATTCTTTCGATACTTGTTTCCAAAACTAGTCTAAAATTAGATCTGACAGAACATACAAAAATAATTAATCAGTTACCCTACACAGAAATCTCTAAAAATCACGAAAAAAATCATAGACATGTCTAAAGTCATTACAATAACATGATAATGAATAAAAGAAAAACTTCTCATGGTTATTAAAATAAAATTAAATACTACAAATGAATTTTATACACTGAAATCCTAGTTTTGACACTTTAACTTGAGAATTAAAAAAAACATAGTTCTAGGCGTCTAAAAATAAAAAAGAGAACTATTCCAAAAACTAGACTCAGAGTACATGATATTAGAAGAAAGAAAAACACAAAAGTCTATTTTTATGACCAAGTTATACCTTGGCGAAGATGACAAATTTTCTTGACATCCCCTAAATCACAAAAACCGTAACCTTTTCACCCATTGATTTCATCCTAGGGTTTGTAATTATTCTATTAAATGTTTTAATAACTTCATTAATTAAGCTTAGGGTTTCATAACATTAGTTAATCTATTTTTTTACATAACCTTAAATATATAAACCCTTACATGTTCATACTTAGTTTTCTTCCATTAATTTGAGTAATCAAAACAAGAAATCCTATGGAGATAAAATAAAGACACGAAGATGGAAAAATTACCAAGAGAGGATGAGATGAACACAAGAACACACCATAATAATCACAAAAATCTATGGAAGAGGAACTCAAAATACTAAAATAACATTACACCAAAGCTTCCTACACCTTTTCTTTGCTAGTTACTTCAATGGAGGTTTTATTGCACACAATTAAGAGATGAAATTTTTTGTCAACGGAGGTTGTAGGAGGATAGGAATGGGATATTTCATAAAGTATGTAGAAGGGATAGGAAGTTTATTTGTTACTAATTTTAAAAGAAACATGCCTTAAGAATTTACACTATTCCTAATATAACAATTACTTAAAATTAGAAGAATTTGGTGTATATTACACCCTAAAACCGGATTTCTATGTTAGGAAAGTTTTTTTATTACCTTATGTTATATTTCCATAATTTCCAAATAATTATAACATAAGGTATAATTTCTCAAATTTCTTCATTAGTTCAAAACATATAACTTAAATAATATGAGATGAAATTTAAAATTCAAATTCTATAAACTTGGTTTTCAAATAATTTTAAACCAAATTCTAGGGTATCATAAACATAACAAAGAATCCAATTAAGATCAGCTAAGTGAGGCTCTCGAGGATCATGCATATATAGACAAATTTATTGCAAAACATAACACAAATCAGGACGAGTGAATGTAAGATAGGCCACCTGCAAGACTCTGATATAAAGTAGGATCAGAAATAGGAGTCCACTTAGGACCACGCTTAGACTCGGTGTCAACAGGAGTCCGAGAGAATTGTAGTTGAGAATATGTGCTCACTCAAGCAACTCTATAGCATATTTCTTCCGAGAGAGAAACATCCTTTATTGTCACGGGTAACAAAAATGCCTATGAAATAATTAAGGGAACCAAGATTTGTCATGTCAAATTCTATGTGTAGAGACAAAATGATCTTATAAAGCAAAGTTGTAGAAGTAGCTGCGAGAACAAAATAATCCACATAAATCAATAAGTATGCAATGTCAGTTCCAGATCTATAAATAAATAGAGGAATCACATCTACTAGGAGAAAATCCAACCCGGATAGAAAAAGTAGCAAACCGATGAAACGAAGCACGAGGGGCTTGTTTCAACCCATATAAAGACCTCTACAAATGACATACAGGATGAGGTAACCGAGGGTTCACAAAACATGTAGGTTGATGCATATACACAATCTATGACAAATCACCATTAAGAATAGGTTCTTAATGTCCAATTGATGAATAGGCTAATGTCTAGTCAATGCAAGACTAAGAACAATGCGAATAGTGGTTGCTTGATAGACAGGTCTAAAGTCTTGTCATAGTAAATGTTAACTTGTTAACTGCTACCGTTGGAACTAATCGAGCTTTATAACGACTCAAAGAACCGTCTCCATGATACTTATGCTGAAATAACCATAAACTCCCCACATTATTAGCACCATGAGGTCTTTGTAAGAGAACCCAAGTACCATCTTAATTAAAGCATTATATTCATCTTATATAGCATCTTGCCAATACGGATCACATAAAGCAAGAGATGAGGATTTTGGTATAGGAGAGATGTGAGAAACAGTAAGGTTTAGACGCTGAGTAGTCTTACGTGTGCCATCTTGATTCTTAGTGACCATTGGATGAGTTCAGGTTGGTGCATTACTAGTGATGGGATGAGAGTTGTTGTGTTTTGGGGTATCAGTTGTAACTAAGGTCATATATTGGGCCTAGGTATGGTTTTTAGGTGTTGAATTGGGTGTAGGTTGTGTCTTGGTTGTGGATGGTGTAATATGATGGGTGGATTGGAATGAAAGAAGTGGAGATCTGTCAGTCTTTGAAGTTTCCTTTCTTTGAAAACTAAGAAGCCACGTGGTCGGCCACTAAATGGTTGTAGGCCACTAGAATGTTTTAGTCCATGAGTGAGGTGGGTATGGGTTGGTGTTTGAGGTGTTGGCGGGTTAACAATAGGTGTAGGTAGTGAAGTATTTTCTAGAGGATTATGTATTGCATGACGAATAATTGGCGAGGGAGAGGTGTCGAGGAATTTATATGAGGCGAAAGGTTTGATAGATTCATATGGAAACTGATGTTCGTCAAAGGTTACATGTCTAGAGATAAGAATTTTGTTTTTAATTAGGTCCAGACAATGATAAACTTTGTGATAGGCCGGGTTACCTACAAATATATACGATGTGGATCGTGGGGAAAGTTTGTGTAGTGGAAATAAATAAGGGTAACACAAACATCTAAAGGTGCGAAGTTTGGAATCGTCAGGTTGTTTGTTGAACAATTCAGTAGTCGATATCTCATTTTGAGTGGCGATTCAGGGAAGGAGGTTCAAAAGGTAGGCAACCATCTGAAATTCCTCTACACAAAATGTGGGTGAGATGGGCTTGGAAACTTAACGTACGGATCATATTATTTATAGTATGAATCATACATTCTAATTATCCATTTTGTTGGGAGGTTTTAGGACAAGAAAATTTCATTTGAATCCCATGTGTAGAGAAAATGTCAAGAAATTAGGTTTTATCGAACTCACCACCATGATCACATTGAAACCCAAGAATGTCACAATTAAATTGGGTTTTAACATAAGAATGAAAGTTAACAAAACCAACACTTCTGATTTAGTACGAAGAGGATATATCCACAAATAATGAGAAAAGTGGTCAAGTAAATCACATAATACTTAAAACCACCCGTACTTACAATAGGAGATGTCATATATCTAAATGAATAATATGAAAACAATCATAAAAAATAAAAGTAGAAATTGAAATAAGGAAGTGTCACGTGTTCTCCAAGTTGATAAGCATGACAAACATTATGATACTTGATAGGTGTGTAAACACCCATCCTTTTTACCATTTAATTACAATAATAACCGAGCCAAAACGTGTATTTTATGTCAATTATGTCAGAATTATGCGTGGTTTGTGTTTTTGTTGTGATTTAGGACGAAAAGGTGAAAAGTGGAGAAAACACGGCCATTCACGGGCTTTTATCAAAGAAAAAGACGAAAGACGAAGTCGAGAAGTCAAGAATGCAAAAAGAACTGAAGTCCAAGACCAATTCTGAAGATTTATCGAAGAAAAAGTCAAAAGACGAAAGTTTACTAAAAGCCGAAGAACTCAAGTCTTATTTATTGAAGAATTAAAAGACGGGTCCAAAGAAATCCCGAGCCAAAAGTCATTAAAGTCCAAGATTTAATAAGATTAGAAGGCTTAAGGACTAATGGTGCAATTAACAAAAGATTAAGAAGAAAAGGACTTAAGTGCGCAATTAAGAAGAAATGAAAGAGGGGAGGAAGCTTCCTAAGCACTCCCTAATCCTCCCCTATAAATAGATTAGGATGCTAATCATTTCATTTTGTTGGATAATTTGACACACTATTTCTTCCATTATATTTACCTTGCACCTTTAAATTCATGTCCATTTAATTACTTGTCAAATTTAAATACCTTGTCTTGCACCTTAATTACATTTAATTTCAAGTAAGTTCTCTTTTAATTCTTGTCAATCCTTACTTTTTCTTGTTAATCTCTTATCTACCTTTCTTTATTTGATCTGAATCTTCATGCTTGATTGTTTATGTTCATGTTCTTGATTTTTATTGATTTATTTAAGTGGGTTTTGATTATTTTGGTTAGATTTGTTAGTTTGATTGATTTGGATTGATTGTTTATGATTAATAGTTGTTTATTGATTAGTTAGATTTAATCTTGTGGTTGATTCTGCTTAGATTTATTAGATCCGTATTATTCTTGCTTTCCTTGTTCTTCGCTGCATTGTTACTGTATTCCCAGGGATATTCCGAATCAACAGCAAGTTCCGGATCAAGGGTTTGTGCTGATTATTCCGAATAAAAGGTGTTCATCCGGAATATTGAACATTCCGGATCAGAAGAGTTCATTCGTAATATTTTATTATTCCGGATCAAACGATTCATCCGGAATATTAGACATTCCGGATAAGCCATTTATTCCGGATCAAGCTCACATTCCGGATCAACAAAATATTCCGGATCAAGGGAATATTCCGGATCAACCATTTATTCCGAATCAAATTATATTCCGGATCAAGCAAGTTCATCCGGAATAATTTATTATTCCGGATCAAGGAGTTTATTCGGAATATTAAGACATTCCGGATCAAGGGTTTTATTCGGAATATTATTCCGGATCAAGAATTATTCCAGATAAGTGACATATTCCGGATAAAGGATTTATTCCGGATCAAGGTATTTGGTAAATATTCTGACTGAAGAAGAACATTCCGAACGAAGGTGACATTCCGGATGAGTGTTTATTCCGAATGAGGGTATTATTCCGGATGAGCTATTTTTCAGGTTCTTTTAATTTCAGTTTTTTTAAGTTTCTGTTTTAAATTTTCAAGCTTCACTTTTCTCGCCTTTTTACTTAGTTGCACTTTAAGTTTATTTGCCTTAGATTTATTTTAGCCTTGCCTTAGTTTTAAGTTTTAGTTGCGTTTTAAGTTTGCCTTAGATTAGTTTTAAGTTTGCGTTATTTACATTAAGTGCCTTTTAATTTAGTCACGCTTTTAAATACTTGCCATTTATTTTAAATTAGACTTAGATTTTACTTTACAGCCATTTAGTTTTAAGTTTTGCACTTTTATTTTAGAAACAACCAAAAAATATTTGTTTCACCAAAAATAATAGAGTCGTACTTTGAACCGGAAATCAATTCGTTAAGATACCGAGAACTTAACTTTCTTACCATACAAAATCTTCACATTAAAATGGCGCCGCTGTCGGCTCTTTTTGTAAAGATTAACGGTTTTCTGTGAGAGACGTGTTGCTTTTTGGGATCCGTTCACTTGTGAGCGTTATTTTCTTGCTTAAAAAATTTCAAAAAACCATAAAAATTAAAAATTATTAAAAAATCCATAAAAATTAAAAATTTCAAAAATCCAAAAAGATTTTATCTTTATTTTGTATATATATTCTCTTTGTGTTTGGTATTGTTTTCTTTTGCCTTTGTAGGTGTATGCGTACTAGATCTTCTAATTATCAAGAGCCCGAGACTCGAGAATGTTTAAGTATGGCAGGTGTCAACAACAATAATCCACCGCACCTCAATAATATCAACAATGTTCATCCACAGCCCGATCTTCGGACAATGGAGGAACTTTGTCAACCTACCATGTTTGGACGAGGAGGACCGATTGCGCCGATGCAAATCACGGCTCCGGAGTTTTCGTTGAAGCACCACATGATGCAGCAAGTGCAAACTAATCCATTCGCCGGAATGTCTGATGATGATGCCAACAAACACCTCGACAAGTTCATTACAATCACCCAAAGCATGAAGTTTCCCGGTGCCACAATGAATGTTTTACGCCTTCAACTCTTTCCACATACTTTATGACATCATGCCGAGAAATGGTTTGATCGTCTCCCGAAGAATTCTATTCATACTTGGGATGACATGACTCAACGCTTTTTGTCGCGCTACTTTCCACCATCCATGGTCACGAGCCTTCGCAATCAAATCAGCGGTTTCATGCAAGATCCCGATGAATCTCTTTTTGATGCTTGGGAAAGATATAATGTCTTGATTGAACGTTGTCCAAACCACAACATGCTTCCCGTCACATTGATTGATACTTTATACAACGGTTTGACTTTTCGTGATCGTGATACGATTAATGCAGCCGCCGGTGGCACATTTATGAAAAGGAGACCCAAGGAGTGTAGAGAGCTAATTGAGAACATGACTACTCACCACAAAAACTAGGATTCCTCCGCTTCTTCAAGGAACAACCCGAGAGTCAATGTTTCTTATACTTCAGCAAACCCCGACATGATCGAATTCACCCGCATGATGACCGAAATGAACAAAAGTATCTTGCTTCTCGCTTCAAACCAACAACACTGATTGTCCTTCAACTCAAGGAAATCCGGAAAATGTGTATGCAGTTTATGGTAATTATTCACCAGAAAATTACCAAGCTCGACCTCAAGGGGATCCAAATTTGCTGAGTTACCGATCAAACAACTACCTTTCACCCGGTTTTTCTCCTCAAAACCAAAACCCCGCCAACAACTACAATAGAAGCAACCAAATCCCACCAAGAGCTTCTAATCCTTATCACCCACCCGCTCAACAACCCCCACCCATTAACCCCGATGTTGAAGAATTAATGAGAACCCAAGGTGAGCAAATCAAGAATCTGCAGAGCCAAATTATCAATCTGAAAGGAGACATCACCAAGCAAGGAAATGACGTTAGATCCGAGCTTCGAGATAATATTCAATCCTCCTTCAGCACTCAAACGAATGATATAAAGAATATGCTTGCTAGTTTCTTGCCCACCACTCAACCCTCTACCTCGAGTTCTCTACCTTCAAACACCGTCACCAATCCGCGAGCGAATGTGAGTGCTATTACTACCCGTAGTGGAGTTACCATAGTAGGACCACCCATTCCACCCCCATCATCTACACCTCCTCCACGACTATTTATCCCTACTCCTCCTACACCTAGTGTTAGTGCACCATTACCGTCTCTGCCTCGTCATGACGATGTACCTAGGAAGAACCCTTCAACATCTCAACCTTTAACTACTGCACCTTCACCACCCAAACCCAATATCCCTTATCCTTCACATCTAGGCAAGTTCACAATGCTCACCAAGGATGACTCTCAAATGTCAAAATTTATAAAGATGATCTCTCAACTGAATTTCAACATTAGCCTGTCGAAGCACTTTTCCACATGCCGAAATTTGTTAAAGCATTCAAGAAATTGCTTAACAAGAAGGAGAAGTTGATTGAGCTCGTCAACACACGCTTAAATGAAAACTGTTCTGCAGTTATTCTTAAAGAACTTCCAGAAAAGCATGGAGATCCCGGTCGTTTTGTATTGCCTTGCATTTTTAACAAAACCGAAGAATTTACTGCCCTAGCTGATCTCGGGGCCAGTATTAATCTTATGCCTTTGAGTGTTTGGAAAACACTATCATTACCCGACCTCACTCCAACAAAGATGACTCTTGAACTTGCAAATCGCACTCTCGCTTACCCCGTTGGTATTGCCGAAGACGTGTTCATTAAAGTTGGCACATTTACTTTCCCGGTCGATTTTGTCGTTGTTGATTATGAAATGGACCCTCGTATTCCTTTAATACTTGGTCGGCCATTCTTGAGAACCGGACGAGCTCTAGTTGATGTTGCCGAAGGTGAGTTAATCTTAAGAGTCGGGACTGATGCACAAGTTTTCAAAATGGGGAAACTTACAAGCAAATCCTTTGGACGAGAATCTGCGAATATGATTAATGTGCTTGATGATTTTGTCATCTACAACAATCCTCTATTCGATACTTGCAATGATAATCCACTTTTTCAAGATGATGTGGATGATTCTCTATCCAATTTGGAACCTTCTCCCATTTATGATTCTCCACCGATCTTTGATGCTTATGATGATGATTCTAGCTCAGATTCTGATGATTATGATGACCTTACTTCCGAGTATCCCGACCTGCCCACATATGATGATTTTGATAAGGCCGATACTCTATCGAGTGATTCTTCACATGATGAAGATCCTCCGCCATCACTTGGTCCTACTTTGGATGATTACTCTTTTGAGTAAGACTTCTCTACATTTATCAATACTTACTTCCCTCATGAGAGTGATGCTCCTCCTTTAGATTTTGAAGATTATCGTCTTGATCCTACTTTGGATTTGAAGAAAATTCTTTCAAAGGAGAAGCAACCGGTCGACACCACCATCCGCAGCACATATGATTTAACACCTATTTGTCCACCTTCTGAGGACGAGGTTGTGCATCTTCTTCACGGATCTTCTTCACATTCTACTGAGCCTGAGTGCTATTTTCCCCTAAAGGAAAAGGTGTTCGACCCCGGTATCGTTATTCTTCAGCCACCTCAGTATCCGTCTGATGAAAAAAAAGGAAATATCTTTGGAACTTATGGAAATCTGCTTGCACCACTTCACCCTTGCTTCCACCGTGCTCCGTCTTTGCTTAAGGGAACCTTGCCTACTCTTCTTTGGCTTGCCTTGTTCGCCTTAAGCTTCTGCTATTTGATGGACGAAAACTATGTCTTTGATCCCGGTGGATATGCTTCATGCTGCTTCCTATGATAATCAAGGTCGAGTCCGGCTCACGACTCGGTAAACAAAAATCAAGCGCTTCTTGGGAGGCAACCCATGTATCTATCTTTTAGCTTTCTTTATCCTAAGTGTAGGGGAGACCCGTTGGTGTTTTCTATTTCCTCTCTTCTAATAATCAGGGATTCGAGCTTCAAAGACACACTCTTGATGATTCTTGACGACCCGTGATTCCGTGTTCCCTTCTTCCCGGTTCTATCCTAAACTCTTTTCAATTCACTATTTTATATTTCTCAATATTAAAATAGGAATCTCTTTAGTTGTCTCTTCCTTAGCAAGATTTAAACAATGTGCACAATGTCCTAAGTGTAGGGGAGTTTACTCCCACACGCTTAAACATTGAGGACAATGTTTATCTTAAGTGTAGGGGGGACTTCTATCGAAGTTAAGTGGCCTTTTCCTTGTATTTGTCCTCATTTTAACCGGAAAATCAATTTTTCGACATTTTTCAAAATTTTTGATCTATTTTGGCCTATTAGTTTTTTCCCTTTGTATAGTTATTTTCCTTCCTTGCGAGAATAAATTTTTAATAAAGTGGTTTTAATTTTCAGACGTTATGAATCTTTTGACTCAACCCGAGTTTACTCTAGCTAGTATCCTTAACGTGTTTAAGTCAAGTTTTGCTAGGCTTTTATATAGGGAGCTATAAAACGCGAACGTCTTAACTCTCACGGGTTAAGAACAAGAACTTTTCGCAAGTTCCTATAATTGATCCTAGAGTCGTTTATCAAGGGAACTTTAAAATGCGATTTCTAAACATGAAAGAGTCTACGAATTTGCAAGATCCTATAGGCGACTCGAAAACCCAAAACTTTGATTTAATAGGCTAAGCATCCACGAGTCTCATTCCTTGAGATTTTAAACTGTGGAGAACGAGAGATGATAGAGCCAATTATAAGTTTGGTATTCTTTCGTGAATTTATGTGAGTTAATTATGAGCCTATTCTCCCATCGCTTGCTAATAAATTTATCTGCAATAAATAAGGTTGTACGATTTGAAAAGTTACTTAGCTTCTAGCCCAAGATCGTTTAAAAGTTGCTCGGTATGGATTAGAGTTCATAGCCAAGGCATAACTTATTGAAGCGGGATGCGAAGATTGGCGAGTCCAAAAAGGTCCTAACAAGGCATGAGGACTACATTTTGTTGTTAAAGATCCAAAGTGATGTGAAGAATCATTTATCGAAAATCAATATGAAGGATCGAGACACACGACGAAAAGCAAGTACTCCCCAAAAGATCATGGAGAAGTCTCTCCAAAAAGGCCCTAACAAGGTATGAGGATGAATAGATCCAAGTCTAAAAAGGAGGCGGATCGTTGTATATCAAAGTCCCAAATAAAGATTGGAGAAAAATGAAGAAGTCGTGGTCCAAATATGAAGAATCTCTAAAATATTCAAGTGAAGAAATTCCTATATGAAGAGAAGACCATTATCTCATGAACGTCTCTCAAGGTTTGAAGTATGAAGTCGCTGCCAAATATCGGTCCAAGAAAGGTCTCAAATCGCGAAGCGAGTTATGCCAAGATATGAACTTTATGAGGTCCCGAGAAGCAGTTTTAAAAGATTTTGTCCTTTAGCTAACTATTGATTAAATCGTTCACTTTATTTTTGGCCTAAATAACTATCAAAATAAGTCAACAATGCATCCTCATGATCATTCAAGACAACAATAAAATATAAGAGATACCCCTAGGAATAAGGGAGTCTAAGTGAATAATTGGCCCACATGAGTTCGTGTTAGTTTGCTAACTTATAATAACAATGATCTCGTTTTTAAGCTTGGTTTGGAGAAAGTGAAAATTTGAGGATGATGATTATTCATGACAATTCCAAAACCCAAGGTATGCTTTTGATTTCTTTATTTTCTTCCTTTGAATGTTTATAATTTTCTATCTCTTTAATAAAGGCCAATGTGGATTGATTATGAAGAAAAATGTAAACGTGCTTTGTAACTAATGCATTGCATGAGGACATTGCAATGGTCAAGTGTAGGGGATTTTATAGGTGTGTAAACACCCATCCTTTTTACCACTTAATTACAATAATAACCGAGCCAAAACGTGTATTTTATGTCAATTATGTCGGAATTATGCGTGGTTTGTGTTTTTGTTGTGATTTAGAACGAAAAGGTGAAAAGTGGAGAAAACACAGGCATTCACGGGCTTTTATCATAGAAAAAGACGAAAGACGAAGTCGAGAAGTCAAGAATGCAAAAAGAACCGAAGTCCAAGACCAATTCTGAAGATTTATCGAAGAAAAAGTCAAAAGACGGAAGTTTACTAAAAGCCGAAGAACTCAAGTCTTATTTATTGAAGAATTAAAAGACGAGTCCAAAGAAATCACGTGCCAAAAGTCATTAAAGTCCAAGATTTAAGAAGATTAGAAGGCTTAAGGACTAATGGTGCAATTAACAAAAGATTAAGAAGAAAAGGACTTAAGTGCGCAATTAAGAAGAAATGAAAGAGGGAAGGAAGCTTCCTAAGCACTCCCTAATCCTCCCCTATAAATAGATTAGGATGTTAATCATTTCATTTTGTTGGATAGTTTGACATACTATTTCTTCCATTTTATTTACCTTGCACCTTTAAATTCATGTCCATTTAATTACTTGTCAAATTTAAATACCTTGTCTTGCACCTTAATTACATTTAATTTCAAGTAAGTTCTCTTTTAATTCTTTTCAATCTTTACTTTTTCTTGTTAATCTCTTATCTACCTTTCTTTATTTGATCTGAATCTTCATGCTTGATTGTTTATGTTCATGTTCTTGATTTTTATTGATTTATTTAAGTGGGTTTTGATTATTTTGGTTAGATTTGTTAGTTTGATTGATTTGGATTGATTGTTTATGATTAATAGTTGTTTATTGATTAGTTAGACTTAATCTCGTGGTTGATTTTGTTTAGATTTATTAGATCCGTATTATTCTTGCTTTCCTTGTTCTTCGCTGCATTGTTACTATATTCCCAGGGATATTCCGAATCAATAGCAAGTTCTGGATCAAGGGTTTGTGTTGATTATTCCGAATAAAAGGTGTTCATCGGGAATATTGAACATTCCGGATCAGAAGAGTTCATTCGGAATATTTTATTATTCCGGATCAAACGATTCATCCGGAATATTAGACATTCCGGATAAGCCATTTATTCCGGATCAAGCTTACATTCCGGATCAACAGAATATTCCGGATCAAGGGAATATTCCGGATCAACCATTTATTCCGAATAAAATTATATTCTGGATCAAGCAAGTTCATCTGGAATAATTTATTATTCCGGATCAAGGAGTTTATTCGTAATATTAAGACATTCCGGATCAAGGGTTTTATTCGGATTATTATTCCGGATCAAGAATTATTCCGGATCAACATCAACATTCCGAATCAAGACCAACATTCCGAATCAAGAATTTATTCCGGATAAGTGACATATTCCGGATAAAGGATTTATTCCGGATCAAGGTATTTGGTAAATATTCCGAGTGAAGAAGAACATTCCGAACGAAGGTGACATTCCAGATGAGTGTTTATTCCGAATGAGGGTATTATTTCGGATGAGCTATTTTTCAGGTTCTTTAATTTCAGTTTTTTAAGTTTCTGTTTTAAATTTTCAAGCTTTACTTTTCCCGTCTTTTTACTTAGTTGCACTTTAAGTTTATTTACCTTAGATTTATTTTAGCCTTGCCTTAGTTTTAAGTTTTAGTTGCGTTTTAAGTTTGCCTTGGATTAGTTTTAAGTTTGCGTTATTTACATTAAGTGCCTTTTAATTTTAGTCACGCTTTTAAATACTTGCCATTTATTTTAAATTAGACTTAGATTTTACTTTACAGCCATTTAGTTTTAAGTTTTGCACTTTTATTTTAAAAACAACCAAAAATATTTGTTTCAACAAAAACAATAGAGTCGTACTTTGAACCGGAAATCAATTCGTTAAGATACAGAGAACTTAACTTTCTTACCATACAAAATCTCCACATTAATACTTTTCATTATTACAAGAAATAAAATTACAAGAAACAAGAGAGCGTAACATGTCATCACCCGGGTGACTAAGGCGTTGGTGCGACATAGAAGGACTAACGGATATCAAAGCACTTGGAAGAGAAGACAGATTAGTTACCAGATTAAGATCACCGGAGCTGTCACATCTAAGGAGGATATGGTGAGTCAGGAAATCTTTTACAGAGAAACCAAAAGCGTCAAATTTAATAGTACAATAGTTGTATAGAGTAAACCGACGAATATATATAAGAATTCTAATAATATTAAACGGCGATGAAGACTAGGAAGGATGATATGGCTCGCGTGTGTTACGGGTATAGTTTTTACCGTCACCAACATGAACAGACAAATACAAGAAAGAATTAAAAATAGTAGAGTACTTAAATTACTAGAATCTAAGTTAATATGAGAAGAGGCGCCTATGTCCATATTCAATGACGAGTCTTGCAAAGTCGATAAAGCACTACTAGGATCTGATGAAATATACATAACTTGTTGGGCTTGTTGTGGAAAGTAATAAGCAAGAGGTGTAGTCGAGCATGTGCCCATGTGGAGGAACATGTAACGGTATGTTGGAGGGGCAACCCACGCTGGAACATATGCATATATGGTTCCTGAACTCAAAATGCCCAATCATTATTGTTTGATTAGAAAAACTAACAAACCAGATAATATAATATAATGATGATTTGCTAGCAGTAATTGGAGTTTTATTTTGTTGTATAATTGTAAAAAAGAATTAGAAGAAAATTGTTACAACGGAGGAGAAAAAAATAGGTTTTAGGGTTTGGCTCTGATTACCATGTTAGATGGGTAAATTGTTTCCTCTCTCATCATGAAAACCTAGAATGCCATATGGGTTGGGCTTAAATACATGAAAAGCCAAATATGGAGAAGTTCTCTATATGGAGTAGTTCTTCATGTGGAGAACTCTAAAGATACTACTACATTTGTCCCAAAATAAGTGTTCACGTTTTACTATTGATTTTTTTTTGTGCAACTATGACCCTAATTATCTTTGAGTGTGTTATATAATACTTGATGCAAAATATATGAGTGGATAGAGTTTCAAATGTTCATTGATATAATTTTTATCATGTATTATATAACACAAATAAATATATTTACAGTCAAAATTTTAGAAAACAAACCAAAAGATCAAACGTAAACACTTATTTTAAGACGGAAAGTGTATCTACTAAAAACATTTCAACAGAAAGTGTATAAAGGTGTGTTTGATAACACCCCTGTTTTTGTACACTTTTCCTTTATGCCAAAATTGTACATAATTATAAAATACATGTTATGAAAGTTATCTGCAAAGTCTCATGATTTGTCATGTTTTGTAAGTCGATTTTTGAAAAATTAGTAAATACGTTCATATTGTTTTAACCGCCGATTAGAGCTTTCATGGATAAAATATTTGAAGGTGGCAGACTAGTCTAATGTGCGTCTAAATTTCCTTCATCAGAAAAAAATCAAATACAGAATGTGGCATTTCAGTTGGTCAATGTGCGTCTTAATTAAACCCCATGAAAGAATCACAACATAAGTACTTGCGCTCCTATCTTTTTTCTTCTACCGACTATTCAAGAAATATTTTATATACCATTGTTATGTTTTTCAATAGTAAAGACGAAGTTAACAATTAGACATATCATCTCTCACACCTAATACAAATGCACAACTTGAAACTTTGCCTTCTAATGCTACATTGTTATTGCATCGCTACCTAATACAAATGCACAACTTGAAACTTTGCCTTCTAATGCTACATTGTTATTGCATCGCGACGTCCACTATGATATATATGAGCTACGATGTTACCCTCCCTTTTAACAAATGATCATTAGCAAATATTTGAATCATCTGAGTTTGATGGAATAACTAAAAATAGGGATGTGATTTATCAGGGTGTAGACCGGTTGGAAAGTGAGCTGACTAACCATAAAATATATGTTTTGGAAACCACGTTAGAGTCTCTATAGTGATCCCTTTATATTGTAAATGGATATTAATGGAATTACATATACAAAGTTTACCCATCTCAAATACGTGGTAACAAAATATATATACAAACGTATAAAGTTGTGGATGTTACAATCATATAAGTAAAATGTACAAGAATAACACTAGCAACATTAGGCATATTTGATGGAAGTTATCAGTGAGTGTCAGGTATACGTCGACTCAAATACATGAATCGGTGAGAAATAGGTACACGTTGCCTCAATTTTAGAACTCGGTGGTTGCAAGATATACATGTCTTCAAATCCATAAGGTACAACTCACATGTCGATACCATATATGTCACGGAGAGTATCCGAATGAAAAGGCATCGACTCTTGTCCTACAAAACCTAGTGTTGAGTGTGAGGTGGACTGATCTTGTGGGATAAAGCACTACAAACACATTTATAATATGTTAATGTTAAACCAAATAAAATATAATGTTTTGGCAAGAGCTAAAATCACTAAGATGTTACCGGAATGTCACCACTAACATCCAGCATATTTGATGTTGTAGTTCGTTGTTGTGGCATATACATCGGCTCAAATGCTGGCTTAGTTGGTTGTGGGATATATACATCATCAAACCTGTGAGGTACATTAAGGGTTGGCTCAGACATCTTATTATTTATGGAAATTGTGTGCCCTAAAGAGTCAGCAACCTCGACTCCATATGCGTCATAGAGAGTATCTGAGTGAAAAGATGTCGCATGTTGTCCTAAGAAACCCGTTGTCGAGTGTGATGTGTACTGGTCCTGTTGAATTAATGCATATACAGTAGTTAATCATTATAGACAAATTCAAAATATTCCCGTAAGAGGTTACCTCAAATTCATTTTGAATTGTAGTCAAGGAAATTTGATGTTGTTGAAGCAAACATTCCTGATAGAAAATCTTATCCATATTTGTTGAACGATCCCACTCTAAAACTGAATGCTCATTAGATGTAACAAGCCCGCTGGTACCATCTGGAGCTACTTCCTGGCTATATCGTTTTAACGCCACACGTCTCTTATGTGGCACTGTAGGAACATCCGTAGCCAACCCCTCAAAATATCCTTGACCATCAACCCACCAAGACTGACGCAAATCTATCTCATTTGGTGAAAGATGTAGACTAGGAACATTCACCTATAAAAAATCCAAAAAATGGTACTTATCAATAACATTGTTAGGACAAAGGTTGTGAGGATCAGATCCTACCTACGATCATTTTCGGATTTAAAAGATCTTAATCGTAAGATATTATGAAAAGATATATACTGTTATTTTTTAGACTTTCATATGTTTTTATAATATTTTTATGACTAGTATTTACATATATTGAGAGAAAACTTTAATATCATCTATATTTTTCAAAAGATGTTTTAATGGCACCATACATCATGAAAATGTGTTTTAAATAAATATAGAGTATATAATTTTTCACATTTTAACTTTAATATTAACATTTTTGTTGAAAACATGTTTTAATATCGTCTTATATCATGAAAAATGTCTTTTTATAGAAATATGTAATTTTTCATGTTTTATTGGATATATATAAATTTTCACCTTATATTATAAATGAATCTAAATTAATGATAAAAAAATCAATGATAAAAAAATCACGGTTGTAGAATATTAGATATATTGTTTTTTTAGAAAAAACATTAGATATATTATAATATATAGATGAACAAAATTAATTCATGTCTCAATCAATAAATAAACGATCTAAACACAAATAGTTTGGCTATAACTACTTTTTACTTTTTCTCATATTTTTTAATCTTCTCAAAACCTCTCATCACATACAATATACACATTAAACGAAATTATTTAAAAAAAACTAAATTATGTTAACTAACAACATATTACAACAATTAATTCAATAAGACATTAGAAATATACTTCTACACTTTCAATAGAAACAACTTTATAATTTTCTTTAACATCTAAGAAAAATAAGTGGCTTTTTATATGAGCATTCTACACTGATTTTGTTTTTTTTTATTATCTTTATTTCTCATATGAGCATTCTACACATTCAATATGTCTCTTTAACTTACATCTTAAATATAATTCAAATTGTATACGAACTCGAGAAGAACAACAAATCTTGAAATTATCTTTGGTTGCCTAGTGGTAAAAAGGCTTCTAACTATCATATAAAAATGTGTGAGGTCTTAATTTTGATTTCTGCTAAGTGCAAACCACTCTTAGGTGGCCACGTCAACCTCCACAAAAGGGAGGGCTTTAGCTGGTTTGAGTTTGTGTGGCTATGCGTTCAACCCCGTGAATTAGTCAACATATAGAGCAGAAACCATGTTTAAAAAAAACTCAACGTCCACATGTCGAGACTAAGATTGGGTATAATGTGTTGCGGAAGTTAAATTGGATAGGTTGGTTACAAGATCATTCGTTAGCTATCTCATAGTGTTCTGAATTGATTGTGTTTTCAAGTTTAGGAATCGGAAGGATGGTGCTTTTGTTTTCTTCTTGTTGTCGTGACAAGATTATGCCTATCATTTACTTGTTGTCATTTTTGGTTGTTTTGTTTTTCCGGGAGCTTATATGGGGTTGCATAAAAAACACCTAGGAGTGATAACCTATGGCTCTGCTATCGTGGTGGGAATTTTTCTCTGTTTTCGATTTGATATAATTGGCAAGACTTTCTTCATCCATTTATAATGCAGGCAGTTAAAACCTCGGGTGAATTTTAGGATGTATTTTTCATTTTATTTTTAGATTTGATTGTGTATGTTTAGCTTCTACTTTCTTTCTATGAACTTTTTTTTAGTTATATATTTATGTCATTAAAAAGTCATGGATATAACGAGTGCTACACCCCCACCATACTAGGTTTGTCCTTAGCTTTAACGGATCCAATGGTAGGTTTGCTCATTCGAAAAGAAGACAAACATGTTTATGTCATTAAAAAATAAAATGTTCTAATTATTGTATTGTTCATGTTCTTGTTATGATATACAATTAATCTTAGTAGCATGTATTATTAACTTTTTTTGTGTAAAATTGGTACTATGAGAAAAGTTTACTTGCATCTTAATTTTTGTTCACATGTTAAAAGGCAAATTTATATAATGTATTTTGGTTTTAAAGGTGAAAATTAATCTAAGATTTAAAAAAAATATAGAGGGATCATTTTTGCCACAATGTCTAAAAGTTTCAAAAATTGGACAAATGGACTAAAGTTGTAAATATAACGAACTACTTTTTATCACTAGTGATAATGAAATTAAATGTCACTAGTTATAAAGTTATGAAATATCCTTGTGATATTACATAGTAATTATATTTATAAAATATTACTAGTTATATTTCATTACATTATCACTAGTGATATTTCGTTGCTTTTATCACTAGTAATAACTAATTTTCATCATATTTACAACTTTAGTCCCTCTATCATTTATTACAACTTTTTGACATTTTGGCAAGAATGATCCTTCTGTGTTTTTTATAAAATTCTTAGGTAATACCATGTTTATTAGCGATCTGATCCAATAGATCGGAGGATATAAGACAAAAAAAGACTCAATATTATATTAAAAGAATATAAAAGAAAAAGAGAGAAAGACACGAACACGTTGAGATGTGACTTCCAAATCTTTTGCCAATCTAACCACAAGTCACTCTCTGATTCATTTCGTTCTAGCTGTGTTGTTTTAAAAAAATATAGAATTAGGACTCGTTTGGTATGCATGTATCAAAATAAGGAATGAGAATCAAAGGCATATATAATGTTTGTTTAATAATGTGAATTTCATATATTGAATTGATATCCTCATATCTTGGTATCTTCCATATCACTAAAATTAGGTTTCTAAGTTTGTTGATTCATTTCTTCTATCGTTTAGTCTTTTTGTATCTATTTTTTCTCATATATAAATCATTTACACATATTAATATTTATCCTTTATGTTTCAAGATAGTTTATTTATTATTTTTAGACACACAATCAATGATTTCAAAGGTTTATGTATATGTAACTTATAAAAATATTTACTATTTTGGTAGATGTATTTACTTATATATAATATTGTTTTTAAATACTTGAAAACTTTTATAAAACTTTGACATCTTTAAAACGTTGGTATTAGGGGTGTTCACGGGTCGAGTCGGTTCGGTTCAGTTATTTGGAAGATTTTAACTGTACGTCACGGGCGGGTAATTATTTTTACTACCCGAAATCGAACCGCACTAGGCGGGTAACCAGGCATGCGGGTATCCGAAGTTAGAGGTTCCCCATGGTTTGGTTAGCAGTTAACCATTTTTTATGGTTAATCAAATTTAATTGTATAAAAAATAACATGGACTAGAACATAATATGATATTTTAATAAAATCAAATGACATCGAGTAGATAAAAGCATTATAAAAGTAATATAATCAAATTTAATCGTATAAAAGTTATTTCGTTTATATATTACGATTAATGTAATTAATTTTCACACACAGATTATTACATAAGTTTACATTAAGAGCTAAGGCTTTTTATAAAATAAGAGTGGTGCAATAAGCTTGTATAATATGTACGGTTTGATTCGGTTAACCACGGATTTTTAAATATAAAAACCGAAACCGACCTGTGATGAGCGGGTCTTTTCGGTATCGGTCTTTTTCGGTTTCGGTTTCAGGTTTTCTCGGTTTCGGATTGAATGGTTCGATTCGGATCGACGGGTTCTCAGTTTTCTTGAATACCCCTAGTTGGTATACGTCTTAACTTTATAAGTAAATGATTAATATGAACCATATCAATGGAGTATAAATTTTGATACCTATCCTATGTTTGGTCAATCCTAACAAAAATCTCGGGAATGATATATATATATATATAATCATATCTATTGTCATTCTATCTCATTCATATACCAATACTGATTATGATTCATGGCATCATACCAAACGCATCCTTAATGGGCATATGTTTTGCTTGGTGGTTATGGCGACAAGGTAAATGCAGAAAGAAAGTGAGAAGATGATGATAATGACTAACCTAAAAGACGGTCGTATCGGGTCTTTATACTGGGTAAGCAAATTAGGTCTAACTAGTTAAGTAAAAAAGTAATGAAAACGTACTTGACCCATTAGTATGCCTATAACGAAGCAACAAGCCTCCTTCAACATCTCTCAAAATGTGTTTTACGTTGTAGACAGATACATCCCCATAAGGTGTGTAATGCATAGCTAGAAAACGCCAGTCAAAACAGTAAGACGTCATTTAATCTTTTAAATTTCTATTAATTTTTTTAAATGTATGTTTTGTTTATTTAGGGTTTAATAATTAAATTAAATATAATAAAACATATTATATATTAGATTAGATTTGGTTGTTGATAAATAGTAAAAAAAATTAACTTTCATTTTATCTATATGTATTATAGGTTTCGGGGTAAAATAATGGTATTTTATTAAGAGATTAAGTTGAGATGGATTGTGAATAACCATAGTCTAATGAATAGGTAGGATTATTCCCACAGAGTAGACGGTATGGTGACACCGTCGCCGCCGGCGCGACAAACACCACCGCACACCACACCATCCCTCGCGCCATAGTCTCTCGCGCTGTCACCAACAACCACTTTTGTTCTCGTTTTTTATTCTTTATATTATTTTATTTTAAAAAAATAACTATACGTTACAACCCCTATTTTCAATTGACGCGAGTATTGTCGACGCCAAAAAAAATATGACTCGGGTTCTTTATGCTATTAACAAGTTTTTTAATGTTTTTTACTATTTTCTTTTAATTTTATGTGTTTTTTAATTAATGTAATTTTTTTATGTAATATTTTTTATTTATAAAATGTTTTTTTCTTACTATTATACGTTATTTAAGTTTTTTTATTATTGAAAAAAAAGGATATGACACCGTTTTTTAATTGGTAACCACACCCCGGCCATCAAAATATCCTAAATGTGGTGTAATAAAAAATCTGATGTCATAACTTATGTGCAACACTTTTTGAATATAACACCACTTTTCTTCCTCTACCGCATCCTATACTTTTAGCATATAAGTAAAAACAAAAAATGGAAAATAACTTACTATTAGTACTATCGTACTATTATTTATCGTTTGTTAGACCACTATGTATATATGTTACACCCCTTTTATCCAAACAAACGAAACTTCTCAACTTTTGTTTTTGTTGTTGATCAATGTAATGTTGTGTCAAAGCATCCCTAAAGTTATAAAGTTAATTAACTTTATATAAAAACTTTACAAATCCATAAACCTGGCATGTTAAAATGGAAATGGCCCCTGAGCGTTTACTTCTAGCTAGGATCACACATATTAACATATTGCTAATAACACTATACTCCTTATTTTGGGTAAAGGATAACACGTACTATATACTACTTAGGTACCTTTTTAACCATAAATTGCGGCAAGACTAACGGTGGCGAGGATGAAGAGGACGGAATGTTTTGCACGAATGTCTCTAGGTCCGTTTGAGAACTTTTGGACGGGTTCAAATCGTGTGAGTTTATAGCTTGTAGGACGGTATTTGTTGTCATGTCGACATTAGTTATTTGGTCACCTAGCTTCAATGGGATTATAGAAGGGTTATGATCCAAATGTTGGCCGAAAATGAGGTCATAATTCTCCGGTTTAAGAATATTAGCATCACAGGAGTTCAAATGTTCCATTGTGGGAAATTGGTTATCAAACATTGAAGATGAGTTGACAATGAATGATTGTGGAAGAGGAGGGGAATCAGGGGTAGGATCAATATCAATACATTTATCATGATTGATCATATGTGGTTGACTAGTGGCCATTGGTGATTCATTAGGGCTTGTATCACCTAACTGAATATGAATATTGGTGGTTTCATGGTCAGGAAAAGTGGTGACAAGATGATTACTAGATAAGTCGCTATGAGCGCGAGCAAGAAGCTTCTTTCTGATTTTCGAGTAGAAAAAGTTCTTGATACAATTATCAGTTCTTCCTGGTAAATATGTTGCGATCTGCGCCCATCTGTAAATGTATCCAAAGCAAACTCATATCAGAACATATTCTGGCCAGCGTATACATTAGCAAACTATAGTTCAGATCCTAAACATAAAATCTAATTTCGTTATACCTATTTCCTAAAATTCGGTGTAAGCCGACTATGAGGTTGGCTTCTTGAGAAGTAAATTTTCCTCGTTTTAAATCCGGACGTAAATAATTAATCCATCTCAATCTGCAACTTCTGCCATTTCTTTGGAGCCCTATTTTAAGGATAATAAGTAAACATTACAAGTTAATGATGTTCAAAATACACTTGAACTTTCAAAACTTTCACAACTAGATATGATATTAATTAAACATAACCATAAAAACCCATAATCTAGACATGATATTACTTAAACTCACAACATTACACGAACACGGAAAGGACGTACTTGAGTAGAAGATACATGTGACGAGAATGTATCTTCAACACATGCCACAAACATAGATACACAGATTCACACAAGGTCTAGGCTAGGGTTCATATCTCATTATAGGCACGCATTTGAGTTTTACCTACCCGGTTAACTTTAAAGACGACTAACCGTTAGAAAAGTTTTGATGAATGTTTAGTAAAGAGAAAGAGAGAGACCAGCGAGGCTAGGAACCAAGCTCCAGCGGCCATGACCATGAGAAGTAATGTACTTAAAGAGTTTCTCATCTTCATCAGGTGACCACAACCCTCTTTTCACTTTTTGCTTGTTGGAGCATGTATGTCCCATTAGAGCAATGCTTACGAAGAGTAGATAATACTTAAAGAAAGTCGGCACGACATGTACAGTCACTCACAGTACTTGTATATATATGAGTGGTGTTTTGGTGGTTGGTCTCACATCAAACAAATCTAAACATAAACTTGATCAAAATCGAATAAAACCAAACCGAAGTATTTAATTGATGTTTGACCAAATATGGCTAGGGGCATGAAATTTATTCAAACGAATAAGACTCTTCTCCAAGAATTTTGTTTCTTGTTTAGCTTTTATTTAGTTTTGATTTATAATTCATTTTAATTTTTTAAACTTTTGTTTTGCTTATTTACTTAGCACTTTGTGAGACTTTTTTTTGTTTATTTTTTTGAGCTTTGAGGTTTTAATTTATGATTTTTAGATTATATTTTGCGTTCACTAAATTTAATTTTTTTAGCTTTAAAATCAAACTGAATTTCAATTCGTTGTGTTGTTCGATTTTTTCTATTCTATAAACAATTTGATTTGATTTTGAGTATAGCTTTGAAATTTCTAAAACAATTACATCTCACAAACTCAATAATAGGTGTCGGCTAGCAAACAAAAATAAATTAGTTTGTTCCTTTTATATGGGTCCTACTTTTTATACTTTTTTGGCAAAGGCCTTAGGCTAGGCACAACGCGACGGATTTTTTTCGATCGAGTCTCGGTCGCGACCGAATCGTCGCGTTGCGGCGATTCGGTCGCCGGTGCAAATCGTGGGCAAATCGACCTTAGTCACGACTGGTTTCATGTGTGTGCTTGTGTTTGTGTAAAAAAAATAAAATTGGTTTGTTTCTGTTTAAAAAAAAAATATATATATATATTTATTATATAATTAATACTATATACTGTAAAAAGAAATGTAAAAATCTTGTATTCGAAAGTTAAAATTTTATTCAATACTAATAAAACTTGAAAATACTGAAATACAATAGGAAATGCAATACGATACTAAAAATAAAATTACATAATACGATTAATCAGTTCCCGGATCCGAATCCGATAACAGACCACAAGGAAACTCCCAACGCAATGTTTCTTCTTCATCTTCTTCCGCCATAATTTGCGCCTCCCGCTCCCTTCTTTCCCTTTCTTCTTCTTCCTGCATTTGTCTCAACACTTTTTGATCTAGGTATTCTTGATACACCTCAATGTCAGTCATTCTGCCATCTGTGAGGTTTGGAATTGGAAAGGGTAGATCGGGCGACTCATTTCTTATTCGGTGTTGTTGCGACGAAGGACCGATATGTGTTGTTTGATATCGGGACGAAGAACCAAAGTTATTCAACCATTTAGTATTTTCTTCAATTCTGGCCTCAAATTTTGTCGCCTTTCTTGCGCAAGATCTCCGGAGGCTGAAATCCAATTCAGCTTGCTTACTAAGATATGTGTCGATAAACTGACGCTCCTGTGGGGAGAGATCACGGCATTTCTTACATGCCGAGCTCAATTCCCTATTCTCTTCAGACGCAGCATCGAAATCATCACCTAACTTCGTAAGCTGCTCGTAACGGCGTTGTTGTTGAAGTATTTGTCTGTTAACTATAGCCTTAATCTCGGCTTCGGTATGTGGGAATGAGCATGCCATTTTTGATTTCTGAATGTGTGTGTGAAAAAACAGAGTTGTGTGTTGAGTTGTTTGTGAAATAGCTGTGTGTGAAAATATGGTATTTATAAAGAAAAAATATTGATTTTAAAAAAAAAAAAAAAAAAAAAATTTACTAGGTCGCACTAGGTCCCCGGGTTGTGGCAAATAGGTCGCACTAGGTCGCCGACCGAAAAAACAAGGTCGCGACCCCCATGCGTTGTGCCTAGCCTTATAAAGTCATAAACGAATTGAATATCCGGTGAAAATTTTATAATCGTTCAGTAAAAAGTTCGTTTGTTTTTATTTTATTATTGAATGAACACACATGAACATTATTTTAAATTCGTCTAGTTAAATGAACGAATATGAACAGAATTCACGTCCGTTTGTTTATGTTCGTGAACGTCCAATTATGCGTTCATTAACGTCCATTTATGTTCAATTATATGTTTAGGTTCTTATATCATATAGACAAAAGTTATATAAGGAACACTTTCTTAAAAAAGTACAAATCCTTCCATCTCAGTCATTCATTTAAATATCATCTAATGGTATATATTAATCTGTTTAAATTTAATTAGAAAAACCTACTTTCATCTTATTTCTTAAAAATTAAATATCTCTCAAACCGTCAATCGTTATGAAAAAGTAATTATACCGTTACGACGTGAATTAAATTATATTTTTATAGATATGCACTTCTATATACTTTCGGTGAACGTTTTTTAAAAATTTTCGTACAAAAAAATCACATGTGATTCTCGAAAAATTACATGTGATTCTCGAAAACTCACGTTTGATTTATTATTTTAAAAATCACATTTGAATTTGAAATGTCACATGCGATTTATGAAAATCACGTGTATTTTTTACGAGAATTTCAACATTGTAAAATCGTTAAAAGTATATGAAATGACCGTCTAAATGACAAAAATATTTAAGTTATTACTTTAAAATCACATGTGATTTATATTAAAATATTTGAATCACATGTAATTCTGTCAATATATTAAAATGTTTGTTGCCATTAATATAAAATATGTTCATTTTACCGGGATAGAGTCCTCTGTATCCAAAAAAAACATATGTAAAACAAATTGGCTTCTTAATTACATGTGATTTGGTGATAATTACATGTGATTTTGCTTCCATTACATGTGATTCAAGCATTCCAAAACCATAACTTCTTCTAACAAACCCACTTTAGATGAATCACATGTGATTTTTTTAATCATGTGTAATTTCGTTAATAGATTAAATTTTCTATTTTTATTTATGTAAAATATATAAAATAAATTGGCCTCTAAATTATATGTGATTTTGTTTGAATCACATATAATTGTGCTTGAATTACATGTAATTCGGTGATAATTACATGTGATTTTCCTTGCATTACATGTGATCTAAGCATTCGAAAACCTTAACTTCTTCTAACAAACCCACTATAAATGAATCACATGTGATTTTTGCGAAATTACATGTGATTTTTATGAAATCACATGTGATTTTTGTGAAATCACATGTGATTTTTGTAGTCGAAAATTATACCATCGCGAAGAGAGTTAAATTTTCTTTTTTTGATACATACTTCTATATACTTTCGATGGTTTTTTTTTTAATTTCCGCACACACGGATCACATGTGATTTATTACTTTATAAAGCACACGTGAATTTGTAAAATCATTTACAATTTATGGATTTCTGAAATCACACATGATTTATTACATTAATATTACATGTAAATTTATGAAATCACATGCGATATATGGAACCACACATGCATTTTACAAATCACAAGTGATTTTAGAAATTACTAGTGATTTTACAAACTACGTGTAATTTTTTGACAAAAAATTCAACAAAAAAGTCATCGAAACTATATGAAAAAGCTAGTGGCGTAACTCGTTACTTGTTTACATTCAACTATGTAAATAATTACACTAATAAAAAATAATAAAAGTTATTTATTTATTCTGGAAAAAATTGTATTTTTTTTATAAAAAAATCACAAGTAATTTTTCTGAATCACATGTGATTTTTATAGTCGAAAACCGCAAAAAAAAAAATCGTCAAAAATATATCAAAGTGCCTGTCTACTTAAAGATAAGAATTTTTTCGTCGCAATGGTGTATTTTTCGTAATCTGACGATTTATCGTTTGATCGACATGGTCTTTTTAAGAAAAAGGTGAAAGATAATTTTATTTTTTGATAAAAAAATAAATAGTTGAGATTGATTCTTTTCTTCTTTTATTGATTCATGTTTTATGTAAAACTCACTTCATGGCATATATTTCAACTAACTAATATGTTTAAACAAAACAATTTTTTAAAAACAAAGTAATAAGCATAATTTAATAATATTACGCTTTTTTAACTTCGTTCATTTATGATCGGTCGTTTATGTTTGTTTAAGGTTCGTTTAATTTCTTAATGAACGAACATTAACATCTCATTTTCTTAATAAACGAGCATGAACAAGAAAATTCGTTCGTTTAAGCGTTCGTGTTCGGTATTTGTTCGATTAAAATATAATGAATGAACATGAACAAAGTTCGTTCGTATACGTCCAATTCGTTTACAGCCCTATGTATATTTATAGTGATACTTTTATTTTATTTAATAAATTGGAATATTACTTGCGCGAAAAGTTGGTGGAGTGTAGTAGAATCAAATCATATGCATGATTGGTTTTAGTAAAGACTGGTCTGGTATACGCACACAACGGCTGTAAGTATTTTAAAATTAAAATTCTGCAAGCGTAGTATTTTATTATTATACGTATTTTTCAATAATAACTTTACGAATAATAATGATAGCTTTGAGTTAGAATAATTTGAAGGAATAATAAACAATTTCATATAAAAGTAGTATTACGAGATTGTGATTATTGATAATGAAAAGTATTTACTAATATGTGTAACATTCGCCACAATATTATATAAAACGTAAATATAGAAATTCTTCGTAGTATATATATGTTTAAACGTTCTCATACATTATAATAACTTTTAAATCTTTCTAATTTGATATGTACGATTAATTCGAATTAATCAGCAAAATAATTAGTATTTATCTAAATTTAACAAAATTATATACATAGATGATATATATTTACGAATATGCAAATTTAAAAAAAAATTGAATGGTTCAAAACTAAACATAGATTTGATATTAAACTTACATAACAATTTTGATAATTATATGTAACAATTTATGATATATAGCAATAATCATCTGTACATGTTGCATATTAATTTATGAAGTTTTTGTGTTGTAAATGTTTGTACCAAAAGTTTGTAAGGTTATACTACTTAAATTTTGGAGAAAGATGGTGTAATCTCTTTTATAAGTAGTACAAGCATATGCGTCGTTCAATAAAAGTAGTACAGATTTATGTAATGGGACCGGTTTATCGGTTTCGATAGGTCTTCTCCGCTTCGTATTTTGACGATTTTTATTGGTTCCCAAATCGATTGTGACTCATATTCCGGATTGAACCCGTTGGTCCCGTTTGGTTTTCAAAACTATGTACACCATCATTTGAGGTAGACAACATATGTATAATTTTGTAGATATATGTTTTTAATTATTGTAAAATGTGAATATATGAATGTATTTTGAAGTAATGGGTGTTTAATTGTATATTAATTAATAATTTCTATTAATTATCTTTATTTTCAAAAGTGTGTATTAAATATGTGGGTTTTGCTAAACAATGCCCACCAGCCAGAGTTTAGCGTGCATTTAATAAACACAAATTTTCATACTTAACAAAAAAATGTATTGAATACACATTGAATGAACTTGTAAAATATCATATTTGAACATGATTACATGTTTATTTAATGTATATTTAATGCAATTTTTTATAAATTATGAAAGTTTGTGTGTATTAAATATACACAAAGCTCTTAATTAGTTTTAATATGAGTATTGAATTATGTTTTTATATTTTAATTGATATCTAATTGTGTTATATAGTTGTACATTATGTAGATAGTGTTTTATATTGATTTTTTAACATTGCTAATTAAAACAAGGTTATTTCTTTTAATATAGAATAGACATAGATATGATTGTAAAGCAAGTCAGATTAAGAATTAGCTAAATTAAAGTATACTTCTTCCGTCATTAAATAAATATTATTCCCTCCGTCTCAAAATTATTGTTCATCTTTCTTTTTTCGATTATTTAACCCCCCTTCTAGTTTTTAAATTGTATATGTTCGTTTATTTAATAAATAAACGCACATGAACAACATTTTTGGTCTTTTTAAATAAATAAACGAACATCAACAAACGTTTTGTTCATTCATGAACGTCCGATTATGTCCGTCCAATTACGTTCATTTATTTCGTTCGATTACTTTCGTTTGATTAACATCCTTGTAGAACATTGGTAATCCAAGTATGGAGTGAGGTTAAAAGGTTTTCTAGAGAGAGAAAGTTAGAGAGAGATGAGAGAAAATGTGTGTAATATTATTAGAAAAGTAAACCAACCAACACCCTCACTATCTAAGGAGAGGGTATTTATACCCAAGCCCATAAGATGGGCTTGGGCCTCTGGTCCATGGCATGCAATGGACCGGGTTTGCATAATGATTTACTATTAACCAAACTACAAGTTATTAACTATATCGTTGGAGTGATTGAGTCTTCTAAATAGGAAAACTGTATTTCTAACAATCTTCCCCTAAGGTAGGTAACTCCAAATTACAATGTCCTAAACCTAGCATACTACACTAGATCTTCGTTTTTGAGCTCGTAGTCCTTTCTCTTTCTTCTTTTCTTTTTCTTCTTGTAAATATGTTGTGGTAATCTTTAGGCTTTAGGCTTGAAGCATATTTTTTTGATTTTGACTTGTATATGATTATACGAGCTTCTTGTGATCATCTTCACGTGCGACCTTTTCCCTCTTGAGATAATTTACTCTTTGTGACTTCTTGGCCCGACATACTTGTAGAAACTAGAAGGGGGGGGGGGGGGGGGGGTTGAATAGTTTCACTAGTGAAAATGATCCAAATATCGGTTTTCAAAAATCCTTTTCAAAAACTAGATTCAAGTGATTTATGTGAAATCTTCTTATGTACAATATGGACAAGTAATAGTGTATCTTAACTAATAATCATAAGAACACGCAATAATGAATAATGAACGGAAAGAGATAAGGAATGGAAAGAGATAAGGAAAGGAAATATCAAACCGAACACCAAGGATTTATAGTGGTTCGGAAACAAAGCTCATTCTTTGTTCCTACTCCATTCCTCGAGTACTCCTTACTAGAGATTTCACTGATCAACAAGCTCCTTAAGGTGGAGAAACGGTAAACGTCGCTTTACCAATTTCCGACTATAATCTAATAGTTGAGACCTAATCTAAGCTAGGACCAATCTACACCAATATACTTTGAGGCCTAATTATTAATCATAATACATACACAACTTCCAAATATACACAACAATTTGGATCTTAACAACGACAAAAGAATGAAATATAGTTTTGATCTTCAATGGATCTTAAACTAGACATAATATTTTAAGGATGAAAGTGTTCTTGTCTTTGCACTTGAGAGTATTAGATGGGAGTATAAAGTTACACATCTCAACATGTATAATAAATCAAATAACCAAGGATTTGTGTGTTTAAAAAGGGAGGATTGAATATGATAATTTATGTGCAAAGGATGTGAAAAGGAAATCTGGAAATGGTCTACTATTTATAGGACAAAGGCCCAACGGCTCTATCTGCCCGCGACTCACTAAATAGGCTGGCGCCTCAATATCAATATTGAGTCGCAGACACCTATACTAAGTTGCCGGCTATAGAGTCTGCTCTTTTTGTCATTTAGTGGGGGAAGGCCATCTGGTGAAGATTTTATTCAGATTGGATATTCTTATACCATTTGCAATATGCCAAATTCAAATTTCCATTTTCTATTTTAATAAAACATTTTCTTAAAAATAAAGTTTATTAAAAACATTTGTCACTTTTAAATAAAAGTGAGTTTTTAGAAAATTGTAAATCCGTGATCACTTAGTTAGGTTAAGAACTTGTTTATTCGTACCTTAAGTGATAATAGATGAAATGAAAAATACTTGACCTCGGGAATCCGATTTTCGTTGCTTGCTTTTATATATTATCGTAATTAAAACAAAGCGAGACCAAAAAATGCAAGTAACGTTTTAGGCATCATTGCATTGACAATACATATACTTTTATGAATTCTTGAAAGATTCAGAGTTTGATACAACGGAAGACTTTATATTGACCTTTCTTGAATTTTCTGAAGTATTTGGTGTATAAAGTATAAGCATGTGGGAACGACATCTTCTTTAAATAACACACCGCGATGCCACCTTCTTGTTATGCAGCATAAGACAGTTAGTAACAAAACATAGACACGGACAAAATGGCTTTGAACATGTCGACCTAATTAGGTAGCATTTTACCTCCGGTCAACGACGACCGTTGAACGATATTAAATATCGTACCTATGTCATGTAGTTTCAGTTAAGAACTTCCTTTACAGGGTTTCGCGGGCGATCCCATACTCTTTATTCGACCGTCTCAAAGCAGACTGTGAACATAAAGAGTGAATTATTTGGATAAAATTATCCTTATGATTGAAGCTGTCAATTCAAATACCTGGAACAAGTTTGATTTAACTCAAAATCGCACCATCGTTTCTTTCCAGTTGTCACGATCTTGATTCATAAATAATCTTGCTTGTCACCAACCATAGTGTTGTTTGATGTTAACAATAGAAGGATTTCCACTCATCGTTGTGGACAATGAAGAGTGTCACTCTAAGTGTTCTGGCAAGATCACTTGGATTTTTCATAGAGGCCCTGGAACAAGCTTAAGTTCATTTAAGAATCAAACCATTATTTCTTTCCAGATTTCACAAGTTTAGTTCATAAATAACCGCACATGTCACTTACCATGAGCTTGTTTGATGTTAGCTCAAGCATGATTTCCATCTTTATTGTAACACATTCGTATCACTCACATGTTCTAGCAATATTACTAGAGTATTGCGTAGGACTCATAAAATCTCTTACTTTTCACGGTGTATAAAAAAGAAAGGAATAATTGGATAGTGTCCTAGTGAGACATTTGATGATCTCAGGGCTCTAGACTCAATTATGCGTTTTAATTTGGTAATCGGAGGCTGGAGATGATTTCCACATTTTCAATATCAATTTATTTGGAGTGAATAGATATATAACGTGTTGAACTCCGTGACATTAAAACAAATACCTTTTGAGAGATATTTGAGTTAGTTGGGAGGGGTTGTGAGATGCATCACTAGGTCCATAATATCTTGTCTTTAATACCGAGCATCATTTAGATGATCATGATAGCATATGTTTTGACCCGTTTTCTGCCTAAGTTGTAAGGAGGGCTACTTTCTTTACACCCTTTATCTTTACAATTCTTTTTCATTCTTCAACCCCTTCAATGCTTATCAATACGTCATAACTAGCGCCTTGTTGTGATTGTTCTAGTTCTAGCTTAAGTACTTGGTCAGAATTATGCTATGTTCACAATATATTTCCCATATTTCCTAAGGCTGCTATTTCTAGCTATAGAATGTCCTTGGGATGATTCTTCCGGTTCTGGAAGAATCATTAGACTAATACCTATTCCTACCACCCATTTGTCACCACTTTCATCGCGAAATAAGTGTGTTTTGGTTGAGTACTTTTTGCCATGAAAACTTCTTGAAATCACTAAAGGTACTTGTGATATAAACATCAAATGTTTTGTACCTTTAGTTTTTTTTACATCAAAATGATCCCCCTTAATATGTGCATTACATATCCAGTTAGGGTTTTCATTTAAGTCCTTTTTGTCTTAATATCATAATTTACAGGTCACCTTAATCCCGTTTTCTCCCCTTATCCAAAGTGTTATATTTTAAGTACCAATGGTTTAACCGGTCTTAGGTCAAAAGATGAACTTATGGTTTGGCCTTAGAACATATTAGTCCTCCCCTCAAATTAATGAGGGTCTATATGTAGTGTTTAGGTATGATTTATATGAAAAATTTAGAATCTCGTGAGAAATTATTGAAACAATTCATACTCTTGGACTACACCATGCTACAAAAGCCTCATATATACGTATTAACATATTCACAAAAGTCGTATGGAAGTGACCTGAGATATTCTGAGTATCATGTTAAGAGGCTTGTTCCATCAGCTTGTGGTGACATCCATATGGTCTTCCACCAACGAACCTTTCTAGGCTCTTCATCAAACGCCTTTTCCAAGGCTTCTCATCAATCCTCTTGATCATTAATTTAGCACTCTACCGATATGTTGAGTTCCACTTGACACGAACCTCTTGGAGCTTTTTCCCGGCATTGAGATCAACTAACTTCTTCCTCACATGATTACGAGTGTCATCAATGAATTTATGAAGTTCATTGGCTCCCATAAATCATTGCTGTCGGATTCGTTTAGATAGAAGATGTCGTGGTGTGGTATAAGTGTGCCTATATTAGGAGACTTATGCTGAATTACATCATGAATCACGTTGGGTCTTATGAGATTCAGCTGATGTTGGTAGCTTTCTACTCCAAGTTGAAGATCTTCTACCTATTTCTTAATGACAACCCTACGTGTGAAGATATTTACTACTCCGCTTAACGTAATTTTTTCTTCTATTTTCAAGTTACCGAGTCTGTCTTGAGTCAATAGTAGTACTAAATCTTCTATATCTTCCAGACGAAGCTCAGGGAAATCTCCTACGCAGATAGAATAGATTTTGTCATCATATCTTTAGAGTTTGATTTCTCTCAAGTAAGGGTAGTCATGGTGGTTGTCAATCGTTACACCAGTAACACCTTTAATGCGAATCTCGAAGAAGACATTGATATGATTTGTAGTAGGTGACATAATAGTAGAACCTTCGTATATTTGGTCCTAGTGGTAAATTCCATTTCAACATAGTGGTCATACGGATACACCCGAGTACTCCATATCTTGCCTACCTTTTCTTCAATCCAAGGAATTGTATCCCATAATGCAGCTTTGGCCATGGTTAAAGAGGTAGCATACTTTGTTGCACCATCACCATCCTTTAAGTACTTAAGATCATTGTTGGCGAAGAACTTGATAGGGATTTGAGTGTTTCCTAAGATGTCTGAATCTAGAGGTAGAGGCTGATGAAGCTTGTGAGGGTATACATCTTTTTTGGGTTCTCCTATTCAAGTGGTGAACTCATAGCTTTGAGGAGTGGTAGTCAAATTTAACTTGCCTACGAAAGTGCTAGCGAAGAAATCTTGGTCTTAAGAAGCATCAATAAGGATAGTCGGAGTTATACGATTAACTATGTATTTGTGCATGATAAACCCGAAGAACTCGATTGGCTTGTTGATGAGTTCACTAAACTCTTATCGTTCTTTAACAGAAACCTTATTGGCAAGTGCAGCTTCTGGAACCCAGGGTTGTCCAGGTGCATCTCTATCCACATTCACTCTTGTTAGTCATTTTGGATCAGGAGTTTCATCTGGATTCTTCATCTTCTTCACAAACCAGTCTAGATCAACAATTCTCTTTGATGTCGAAGCTTGAGTTGGAGTCAAAGTTGAGCTGATTGTAACTCGTTTGTGCCTTGAGTGAATTATTGATCATGTTTAAAGATTGGTTCATCTGGATGTTCTTGTATGACTAGTGGGTCATCTTCTTAAACCTGTTCAGTTAATGGTTCATTTATTTGAACGTGTTTTTGTTTAGAAGGCGAACCTTTCTTTTTGGATGACTTGGATTTAGATGTGGATTTGGGTGTTGGAAGATCTTATGTAACCGGAGCTTTGCCCTTGTCATGCTTCTTTTTGGTTCGACTCTACTTCTTTCTTGGTCTATCCTTAGGCTTATCATAGTCATCATCATCATCGTCGTCGCCGTCCCGTTTTCTTTTAACAAGAACTACCTTTCCATATGACTTAAAGAGGTATTTATCTTCTGTAATTGCTTCATGATGAATAAAGTAGAGCTTTTGTTGAATCTCAGACCTTTTAAAGGATCCTGTCTGAACCATTTTAGCACGTAGAATCTTCTTCAGTTCAAAGTCACTCGGGTTTCCAGCAATGGTGTATGATGACTCTTGTGCACTAGATGACTGAGCCAAAAGCTCAGAAGCGACTATCTTTGCCATTTCTTTCTCCTAAGCTGGTTTGTCTACTTTCATTGTGTCCTTAACCTCTACTGAGATGATCTTTTTCATCTATTTGTGGAAGAAAGATATGAAAGTCTCGTTTTCCTTAGCCAATTCTTCATGGTTAGTGTAAAATATCTCTTCCATATTTTGGAGACAAGCTTTCAGCTCTTTAGTGGAAGCCTCTTTTCTCATTTGTTGTAATTGCTCCTTAATCTCAGCAGTATCAGTTTCTTGTGTTTCCATCCGAGCTTTAAAGTTGAATAAGGATGCAAAGTCGGGTGGAAGTGATTGATTGATTTGGGAGGTGGATGGTACGGGTTGTTTGACGGGTGGAGGGGTAGTTGTAACAATCGTCGTTGGTGGAATTACAGAGGGAAACGTGAAGGTTGGAGTAGTCATGATCTCTAGAGCTACGGTTATAGGGACATTAACCAACGCAACCGTTGTTTTAGGGTCAGTATTCATTACCGCATCTAAATTGTTTGGACCAGAAGTATCAAGCAGCTGGTTGACAAATTCTAAACCCGATGTAGATTGACTCATCACTTGTGCTGCTGAAGTCACTGTGACGTGTTCGTCTTCTAGGGTTATGAATGCCTCAGATGTTTTAGTAACAAACTCTTCAGGCCTGGTAACATTGACATCTCCATAAAATATCTCCTTGGATGTGTCCATAACTTCGTCCCCATCTTCTTCCTCCCTTACCTCCTTTTATATTCCCTGACTCGATATCTTCTTGCTGATGAGCCTCTGGATTTGGTTCTTCATGATCAGATTGTTCTTTGGAGTTGGAGCTTTCTTCATCATATTCTCCTCCATCAGAATGATCATCATCATCTTGAACCTCCTTGTCTTCTTGATTTTTGACGTCTCCATCTTCTTGATTTTCATCGTCTTGGTCTTCTTCACCTTCGTCATCTTGGTTCTCACTCTTGGAATCATCTGCTTTGTCTGATTCAAATTCTTCATTTTGCGAAGATATGAGTCTGGTAAAAATAAGATTTATCTTATTGTAAAAAATAAATGCACTCAAGCGTACAAGAATTTGTGTGGGACCAAGTTATCATGTAAACTCAATCCCTTAAATGGTTTAAAGTAAACAATTCCTGAGAAAATTAATTCCTGTTGTTTGGCCAAAGATTTTCAAAGAAATACATGACTTGAATATGAAAAGCGGGTTACAGTCTGAAATAACTACAAGCCAATTGAGACATGTTTTAAATATTTACAACTTTTGTACGAACTCTATAGAGCTTTTGCACATTTTCGTTAATCCATGAACAGGATATGGCGTCGTGTCAATATTAATCGAAATTTCTAAGGCTGTAAATATTATCGTACAAAAAGACATGCCTTTTTGAATTTTTTTTTTGGGTTTTCTTGGTTTTATAATTTTTTTTATAGGTTATATGTTTTTCTCTTTTGTTTTTGGTGTTTAAAAATATATACAATATTTACATGATCAAAAAAAGGATAATCAATAATAGTTACCTCCACTATTATTCCGCCTTATTTGCCAACTCCTTGAGAGTTTCAAGGGAGAATGTTCTCATTCCGAGCTTTTCGGCCAATAACTCAATACGAGCCCGGTCTAAAGCCTTTGTGAAAAGATCTGCCAGCTGATACTCTGTGTTGACAAATTATAGCTCAATTACTCCATTCTTCACTTGCTCCTTGATAAAATTGTAGCGAATCTTAGTATGCTTCGACCTAGAGTGTTGAACGTTGTTGCAGCATAGGGCAATGGTACTTTTATTATCGTAGTACAACGGTATTTTGTTGAAGCCAAGACCATAGTCAGTTAAATGTGACCTCATCCAAAGGATTTGAGCACAACAACCGGACATGGCTATGTATTCCGCCTCCGTACTTGAGATCGCAACCTTTTTTTCCTTTTCGAAGCCTACCTAATCAAACGGTCTCCATGTAGTTGTAATCTTCCATAAGTGCTACATCTTTTATCTTGACACCCGGTGTGGTCCGCATCTTCATATGCCATGAGTGCAATAGAGGAATCCTTCGGATACAATAGTCCCCGGTTAATGGTTCATTTGACGTACCAAAAGATCCTTTTTATGATATGTAAGTGCTTCTTGGTAGGCCGAGCCTGATACCGGGCACACATGCATATAGCAAATTATAGGTCAGGCCTGCTAGTAGTGAGATAAGGAAGGGTACCGATCATTCCACGATAAAGTGAAGGATCAATAGCTATCCTATCTATGTCCTCATCTGTAACACCCCACTTTGACAAGTGGACTGTTACATGATAATTATGGTGTGTCATCAAAGCATGCAAGGTAAATGTCTTAAAAACATAAATGATCATAAAGGAAACCGGAAGCAAACATCGGTCCCAAACATAAGCTCACACAATGCATAAGTAAAGAATGTAGAATAAGGACTAAACAATGTCCAACAAAGCAAAAGCATATAGATGCATTAAAAGAAATGAAGTCAAGGGAGCCTCTATTGAACTTAATCACACGGCTAACCAAACACGAATAACATGATGAAGATTAAACCAAAAAGAAAGATTAGATTAAGATGAAGAAAAGAAAAATACAAAGATTGGTACTTTCCTAGTGAGAGAAACAAACACACCTTTCTCTCTCTAAAACTATTAAAATGGAAAGCACACACAAAAATGAGGCATAGAAGGCCTTTTATACTAAGTAGGAAATGTTTAGGAGGCCTTCCTCATTTGTGCGTTCGGGACTAAATCCCGTTACATAAACAATAATAACTAAAGACTCTTGACATCATTAAATAACATTTTTCACGAGCTTCGCAACGATATATTATATGACCATCACTTTAATTACTTCTAATAATCTCCCCCTAAGGAGTTGTTAATCCCAATCAATCCATAACACAAGATTCTTAGAGAGAGAAAGATGAGAAAATAGAGAGAGAGTAGAGAGAGAAGTGGAAGGTTTACACTAAAACTATGTGTTTTATGAAATGAACCAACACCCTCTTTCACATGTGAAAGAGGGTTATATACCCCATGGCTCTAAGGCATTTGTGGGCTTCATCTTGGGCCGGGCTTGGCATTCACTTGGGCATATAGCCCCTAACAAAGACAATATTAGCTTTAAGTCCAAGCCCGCTTTTCCCGACTAACCTATTACTATACAAGACCAATAACGACTAAGATGACCTATTACATTCTTGTTTGACTATATAAAATATACGGCTAAAAATCTCCCCCAATGTATCGGTCATCTTAAAAAGCTTAAAAAGCATAAGATGATTGAGTGAATACATTCTTGTAGAGGAGATCTTCCTGCTTTGGTCTTGTATCTTGGTCTTGATCTTGTTTGTAACAACTTTGTTCCTTCATGCTTTCGTGATCTTTATCTTGAGCCTTTGTCATTTGACTTTGAGTGCTTGAGATCTTCATCTGTACTCCTTGTGACTAAGATGACCTATTACATTCTTACATTCTTAGGTATCTTGATTATCGCCATCTTGTGCTCTTGTGACTTCTGAATCGACATCGGTTGCACAGCTACGCCACCTTCTTGATATGCAGCGACATATATAGACACGGATGAAATGGCTTTGAACATTTCACCCTAACTCGGTAGCGTTTTACCTCCGGTCGGTGAAGACCGTTAAACGGTATTGAATACCTTACCTGTGATCAGGTAGATTCGATTAAGAACCTCCTTGACAGGGTTTCCCGGCGGTAGTAGCCAGTTCTCTTTACTCGACCGTCTCAAAGCAGACTGCGAACGTAAAGAGTGAATCATAAGGATAAATTATCCGTCTGATTAGAGTCGTCAATTCAGATTTCCTGGAACAAGTTTGATTCTAAAAGAATCGCACCATTGTTGCTTTCCAGTTTGTCACAAGCTTGATTCATAGAGAATCTTGCGAGTCACCTACCGCAGTGCTGTTTGATGTTGACACTGGAAGGATTTCCATTCGTCACTGTGAGCACTAATGAGTGTCACTCTGAATGTTCTGGCAATATCACATGGATTTTGCGAAGAAACCTGGAATCAAGTTTGAATCAATTAAGAATCCAAACTTAGTTGCTTTCCAGTTCTCACAAGTTTGATTCGTGTAGAATCACACAAGTTACCTACCATGAGCTTGTTTGATGCTGGCTCAAGCAGGATTTCCATCTTCATTGTGAATCGTATCACTCAGATGTTCTGGCAATATCACAAGGATAATGCGTAGGACTCGATTGTGTCCTAATGAGATGATAAATTGATCTCGTTTGGCTCTAGACTCAATAGGTGCATTTTTGGTAATCGGAGGCTGGAGCAGACTGCCACCTTTTCAATATTAACTGACTCGGAGTGAGAAAGTCAATAGATACGTGTTGATCTCCGTGACAATGAGACAAGTTTCTTTTGAGAGAAACTCGAATGGCTGGGGAAGGGTTGTGCATCGCATCACTGGGTCCATGACACTTGTCTTCAAAAGATGTGTTAACCCGGTTTCTACCTAAGTTGCACAGAATATTCAACTCCTTCAATGCTTACCAATACGTCATCATTAGCACCTTGTTGTGATTGTTCTAGTGCTAACTTAAGTAATTGGTCCGCATTCAGCTTCATTTCACTCCATCTTTCCTAAGGACAACTATTTCTAGCTATGGAATGTCCTTGGGTAGATCCCTCCGGTTCTGGTTGGATCATAGGACTTAGTTTCCTATCCTAAACCACCTTTTAACTCCATCGTACCGTCGTGGATAGTAGGTTGTTTTGGGTAAAGATCGTAACCATAAAACCATTGAAAACCATTCAAAGTGCTTGATAAAAATCAAAACTTTTAACACTTTGAAAGTTTTTTCTTTTCCAAAAGCTCCCCCTACACACATGCATCGATATACGAAATAGTTTGGCATGTGAAGGAAAGAGTTGCACTTGAGTCTTTAAGATCACATGTTGCGATATATTACATTTTAATCACATTTTCTCCCCCTATCTCTAATATAAAAACATCATATTAGAGATAATAATTGATTAAAATATGACAATTTCTGAAAACCGATTGGGAGAGAAACATGTGTGCACGTATGAAGCATGGAACATTTTCAGTCGGGTCGCTCCCCCTCAACAATATATGTGTGTCTTGGGACAAAATTTGACAAAATTTTAGAAAAACGACACCACAAAATATGTTGAGGTACGGAGTTGAGATGCCTTTTCCGATATAATATATTACATTTGACAATTTCATATCATTTTCGGAATGTGTTGGATACATAAAATATGACAATTTTGGAGATGTACCCAACAATTTTAATGGCTTGATTTTAAAACGCTCCCCCTCAAAAATTGATCAAAATAACATATGACAATTTTGAGATATAAAAACCACTTATGAGGAAGGGAGTGTTGAACACACAATTTTGAAAGATTTAGAAAAACCTTTTTGAGAAATTCTTGAAAAATTGTGTTCAACGGTTTTAAAATAATCAGGATAGAAGACTTCTCTTCTATTGATTAGGGAAAGCGCACTGAAACGTACACTCCCCTTTCGGGCCGTTTTTCATGAGCTCAAAACTTTGATTATTTTGTGACTAGCTCATGACCGAGAAAAATAAATTTCCCGTTGTGAAGGATAAGTTATCATCCGTGATAAACTTTCCTTAAGTTGAAGTTCGAGTTCTAAGCTGACATTTACTTAGAAATCGTTTTTCATGAACTTAAAAACTTTGAATGTTTTTATGAGAAGCTCATGACCGAGAAATATGAATTTCTCGTTGGGAAGGATAAGTTATCGTCCGAGATAAACTTTCCTTAGTTGAGGTCCGAGTTCTAAGCTGTGATGCGCCTACAAGTCATTTTGAGAGAATATCAAGCAGCTTCATTTGCCAAAACCTCCAAGTCTTCTGGAGTCATATACTTAATACCAAGACGGCCAACGAGATACGCAAACCTATCTTTCGATAGAGATTTTGTAAACAAGTCTGCCAGCTGGTACTCAGTTCTGACAAAGTATAATTCCACGATGCCGCGTTCCACTTGTTCCTTGATGAAGTGATATCTGACATCGATGTGCTTGGGGCGATAGTGCTGAACCGGATTGCAAGATATGGCTATGGCCGACTTTGAGTCACAATACATAGGTATTTTATCAAAGTGGAAGCCATAATCCGTGAGTTGAGTTCTCATCCAGAGGACTTGAGCACAACACGCGGATAGAGCCACATATTCTGCTTCAGCTGATGAGAGCGAAGTGCAATCCTGCTTCTTTGACGACCAGCTGACAAGCTTGTCTTCCCCTAGAAATTGTATGCTACCAGAAGTGCTTTTACGACTATCAAGACAACCTGCGTGATCAGAATCTGAAAAAGCTGTTAGATGAAAACCGGTTTCCCTCGGATACCAGAGTCCCATGTGAATGGTATTCTTAAGGTACCGAAAGATCCGTTTAACCTCTTTGAGGTGCTTTTGAGTAGGTCTGGCTTGATATCGTGCACAATAGCATGTGGCATGATGAATATCAGGCCTGCTGGCTGTAAGGTACATAAGTGACCCGATCATACTGCGATATCGCGTTTGATCTACGGGATATGAGTACAAGTCAGCGTCTAGGGATGTGGTCGACAATGGTGTACCAACGCGAGCACATGAGGTCATACCATGCTTTTTAAGTATCTCTTGAGCATACATAGCTTGGTTAATGAAGATACCACGTGGGGATTGATGAATCTGGAGGCCTAAAAAGAATTTTAGCTCCCCCATCATTGACATTTCAAATCTGTTGTGCATTAATTTTTCAAAACGGTTTGAAAGTTTTGGGTTCGTAGAACCAAAAATAATGTCATCAACATAAACTTACACCAGCATTATGTCATCCCCATATTTATTAGTAAAGAGAGTAGGATCAATAGAACCTTTGGAGAATCCTTTGGACACCAAGAAGTTTGAAAGTTCTTCGTACCATGCCCTTGGAGCTTGTTTAAGTCCATATACAGCCTTCTTGAGACGATAGACTTTGTCAGGATGATGAGGATCGATGAATCCTTCCGGCTGATTCACATACACTTCTTCCTTCAAATGACCGTTGAGAAAAGCTGTTTTAACGTCCATCTGAAAGACCGTGAAGCCCTTATGTGCAGCATAAGCAAGGAATATCCTGACTGCTTCCAAACGAGCGACTGGAGCGAATGATTCATCGTAGTCTATGCCTTCTTGTTGACGGTATCCCTTAACCACAAGACGAGATTTGTTTTTGATGATGGTTTGTTCTTCATCCAGTTTGTTTTTCCAGATCCATTTGAAATCTAAAATTGACATTCCATAGGGTCGGTCAACAAGTTCCCAAACATTTAGGCATTCAAACTGATGAATTTCGTCTTGCATTGATTCAATCCACGCATGATCAGTCATGGCTTGTTTGATGTTTGTAGGTACAGTTGAACTCACGGTGAGTGCATACATACACACATCGCCATCGGTTTCGAGTTGTTTGCGTGTTCGAACCGGTTGTGAAGGATTTCCAATGACTTGCACCAATGGATGATCACGTGTCTAATGGTGAGTGGATGGATATGGTTGGTAGAATGTATGCATGTTGGACGGATCAACATGTTGAGTAGAAGACTCTCCGACTTCGTGTACCGGTGTACCGAACGGGTTGATAAATTCTTCTTCGTCAGGTTGTGCATCCACTGCTTGATTGCTGTTTCCTCCTTCAACATTGACGGTTGGTGATGTTGGTTATATGACAGTTTCTTGAGTTTGTTGAGTATCTACTGGAATTGTCTCTTGAGCAATGGTTGCTGAAGTAGATGCAGTTGTGTCTTGTTGACTTTGTGCGGGTGCATCAGCAGTATTGACAGCGGAAGGCTTTGACACAACTTGATTGTTTCCATAGTAATATTCATCAAACATTGGATCATATAAATCAACCAACTCATTCATTTGTGTCGTATCCGTCGAGTCTGCTGTAGGAGTATTTTCTTGACATTCTTGCACGGGACGTACACTGTTGTGTGTAGGTTCCATAGTTGGACATTGAGGAGCGGGACTTGAGCTGTTGTGATCAAGTACCATTAGTGGCAATTCGTCAAAGTTCTCATGAATTGTTTCGACAATAATCTTTGTTCTCTTGTTATAGACCCGATATACTTTCGACAATGTCGCATACCCCACAAAAATACATGCATCACCTTTTTCTTTCATCTTGTCGAGATTCTCACCGTCTTTAAGAATGTAGCATAAAGATCCAAATACGTGAAAGAATTTGACAGTAGGTTTCCTGCCATTGATGATGTGGTAAGGTGTCTTTTCATGTCTAGGGATAACGAGAGAACGATTCTGAGTATAACATGCAGTTGCAATTGCTTCAGCCCAGAAGAATAGCGGTAATTTTGAAGCAGAGAGCATTGTTCGAGCAACCTCAACCAAAGTACGGTTCCGCCTTTCGACAACGCCGTTTTGTTCAGGAGTTCGAGCAATAGACGTTTGATGTTCGATGCCTTCTTCTTGAAAGTAAGATTGGAAGTTCTTGTTCAAAAATTCAGTACCCCTATCCGTTCTGACGGTTAAGACTTGAGCTTGAAGATTGCGTTGTATCATCTTGAGAATATTTTTGAGAACCTCTGGTGTTTCATCTTTGGACCTTAAGAAGAAAGTCCATGTGTATCTAGAGTAATCATCAACAATCACGAGAATATACTTTTTCCCGTTAATACTCTCTACACGCATGGGACCACATAAATCCATGTGTAGAAGTTCCAATCGTCCTTTTGAGCTTGGGGTAGTCTTTGTTTTGAAAGACTTCCGTTTTGCTTTCCCCAACTCACAAGAAGAACAAAGATGGTCTTTTACGAATTTCAACTTAGGAAGACCGGTCACAATATCATTCTTAGAAAGCAAGTTGATGGTGTCAAAGTTGAGATGTGACAATCGTTGATGCCATAACCATGCTTGAGATGAAGAAGCTTTAGCCATTAAGCAAATTGGATTTGTTGAAGATGTGTCTTGAAGAGTTACTGTGTAGAGATCAGAACCACGAGAACCTGTAAGAAGGTCATTCCCATCGTAGTCTCTAACATAGCAAGTAGATTTCCGAAAAGCCACTTCCAAATCCGCATCACAAAATTGACCAACCGAGAATAAATTGTGATTCAGTCCCTCGACGTAATAAACCCGTTTTATAGTGATATTCCCTTGAACCAAGTCTCCATATCCGAGTATCGGTGCAAATTTATCATTTCCAAACCATACCGTACCCAGAAACTTCTCCACGAAGTTAATGAGAAGCTTGAGATTGCCCGTCATGTGCTTTGTGCACCCGGAGTCCATTATGAATAGGATGAGTTCGACGAGCTGCAGAAGAATTAGAAGACAATGTAGCATTTGACAAATGGGAGCCCTTGATAGAAACGGGTTCCAAAATAGTAGTGGACCTAGATTCTAAAGGCAACCTACATTCATAGACCCAATTAGAATGGGGGTTGTCTTAGGTACCCATTTGTATCCGGGTGGTGTAAATCTTGAATACCCCCGTGTACATGTCCTAATCATGTTCTCATAAAGCTTCTTTAGCCTGCTTTGTTTACGTAAAGTAGTGGATTCTAACGCACTTAGTTTCTTAAGTGGTTGCTCAGTGGATTGGTTCAAAGTTCTTGTGGGTTTACTAGTACTAGTGGGCATACAAATAGGCTTCCTAGTTCTAGTATTCACGCCATTATAATTAAGAGCACAAGCATCATGATTGAAAGTACGAACACATTTTCCACATTCAACACAAACAAATTCAACATTCGAGGTCTTAGCATTTAAACTGTCATTACATGCAGTTACAGACGTTTTATTCTTAGAAAACTTAAAATTCCTACGGTGATCTTCTACTTCATTCTTCTTCCCTTGACTATTGTTAGGCATGACTCTATCTTCAACTCTAGTGCTCTTAAGCTGTGGTCCGCTAACACTAGTAGTGGGATTTACTCCTGTAGAAGAAGACACACGTTGATTAGTTTTCCTAGTATTCTGAGGTAACTGCGTTGTTCCAGTTTGAGTGGACCTAGTGTTCATCTTATACATTCCAGGTGCTATCACATTAGTGCTCTTATCATTTCCTATCTTAGGCAAAGTATGTGGGGATTGTCCCAAAATAGATGATTTAGGGCATTTAACCGTATTCGGTTGATGAACGGCGGATGGTTTACCCAATACAGACTTTCCTTTCATTTTCTCAATGAGTTTCTGTAACTCACTTATGGCTATGTCCCTTTCTTTTAGCTGAGCTTTCAAATCATTTATTTCGAAATCTTTTTCATTTAGTAGACGAAATGAAGAAGCTGACATTTCTTGACACTTTTTATGATTATGAGATTTTTCACCTTTTTGTAAAGCAAGTTCAAGAGAAATGGAGTGTTTCTCAAGTTGAGAAAAACTTTTCGAAAGTTTGTTATATGACTGAATTTGTTTCGAAAGCTCTACTTCAAGATTGCGACATTTCGCGTCCGATTCTGACACTAGACATGCTACATGACAATATTGATCCAGATCGGCATACACACCAAGTATAGCATTCATATGGTCAGCATAAAAATATTCCTTAGAAAGTCGATCAATTTCGTTAGAAAGTTGGTGTTCTTGTGTCTTTAATTTAATTTAAAGAAAATCAACTTCATCTTCAAGAGATTTGACATAGCTTAAATCAGTTAACATTTCCTCAGTGAGAGCATTATAAAACATTTCCACATTTTTTGAAAGATCATCAATGGTTGGAACAATGCATTGTTGAATGACGACTTCTACTTGTGGGTTAGGTTTAATATTCCAAATGGTATCCCTAGAAACTTTTTCATAGTCGACGACACCTTTGTACAAATTTAAGACCCCTTGTTTTATAAACTCAAATTGCTGAACACTTTTGCTTTTCTCATTCCATTTACGTTTTTCATCCAAAATTCGCTTTTCTAACAAAATTGATTGCTTTTTGAAACTCCTTTTTAAAGAAACTTTCTTTTGTGGTTCATCACTTGGTGGTGGAACACTATTATACATCTTTTGTTCTTTTGAAAGTTCTTTTTGAGGGACAAACTTAATATGATTGTTAGAATCAGAAAGGTTTATTAAATCACTTAAGTTTGATCGACTTTCTTCTTGTTGACGAATGATAAAGAGCATGCTTGGTACTTTGAGCTTTCTTGAGATATTCAGGCTTGACAAAACTCGTTTTCATATTTCTATTGAGCATATTCATAGTTTGAATAGACTGACCCATTTTGTAAACAATGTTGTTTAACGTGTCGACTCTCTTTTCCAAAGCAAGAATTTTTTCAATATCCTTTTCTTCACGAGTTTTATAAAGCTCAGTTTGTTCTTTGTTAACCGACTCTAATTCAGTAATTTGGAGTTTATGTAGCAGCAGTTGTTCTTCAAGTTCTGATATCTTCTGTTTTGACATATGAATTTCGTGTGTTACTTCAGAACAATATTGTTCGTTGAGCACCTTACGTTCATATACCAAACCATTAGCTATTGCAACCCGTCGATCAGCTTCTTTTACATAATCACACTCTTTAAGCCTGTCTATCTCCTCGGCTAAGGATGTGTTTGCTTGCTTCAAACGTTTATTAGCATCTTTGTTTTCCTCAATTTCATGTTTTAAAGAATCAGTTATAGACGCAAGCAAATCACGGTCCTCATCCGAGTCAGTATCCTGAGCAGCATTACCTTCATCATTACACATATGCTGTGAATCCGTAGAGATATTGCTATCCTCTGTGTTCATTACATATGTGTCATTGATGCTTTCGGGTTGCTCAGGATGCCGTCGTTCATTAGCAAACACATTATAGTTATCATTTGTTGGTACCTTTTCAATTGGCTCAGTATCAAAGATAGGTCCAGAAGTATCGGCAGTCTTTGGAAGCACTTCTTGAATCTTTGCCATGTACACATAATGTGCCTCTAGCTCTTGATCATCGGCTTCATCATCAGCGTCATCACGCCAGTCAACTTCATCTGCTGTTAGTGGAATTCCTGCTTCTTCTTTCTTACACAGCAGCATCTTTTCCTTATGATACCTTGAGTCCTTAACCCGTTTTGGCTTCTTGCATTCCCTAGCCATGTGCCCAAATCCCTTACAGTTGAAGCATTGAATCCCAGTCTTCTGCACAACCGGAGTGCCTACAGTATCTCTAGCCCCAACTTGATTCAGCATCCTCTGATTATCATACCTAGAATCACGATCATACCTAGGTGCATGATCAACTTCCTTATATCTAGCATTGGATGATGATCTGAGGTTGTTGTTGGTAGGTTTGTATATCTTCTTGTAAGTTGTGGGGAGTAAAGACATGAGTTCTTCAATCTTCTTGTCCCTTGAAGTTTGTTCATCATCACTGTCTCCATCCGACTCGGTGTCATACTTTGGAGGTGGAGTGGGGACATTTGCTTTTGCTTTGTGTTTAGCAGCAACTAGAGGTTTAGTGGATGAGCTTGATGACTTTGAGGAATGAGTAGGTGGTTGTTGACGGGGAACAGGTTTTGTTGAAGTAGCAGCCACAAAAGCAATAGAATTAGCAGACCGTTCTGCCTTTTCAGCCCTTAGTTCATTCACTTCATTCTGATGTTGTTTCAAGATATCATAAAGTTTGTGGTAAGATATAGTCTTGATATCCTCCCTTTGTTTGACCAAAGTCACAAACCTTTGCCATTCCGGTTTGAGTTGAAGTAGAAACTGAACATTGGCATGATGATTGGAGATGGTGCACTGATTTCTGACAAGCTCATTCATCATTTTATAGAATCTCGAGTAATATGAGTCAATGGATTCACCATCTTCAGATGTGAATTTTCCAAACTCCCAAAGTAGATTAGTCTCGAGATCTTGAACATTGATCGACTCACCTTGCTTCAATCGATGAATTGCATTCCACATTTCCATTGCATTAGGACATGCATCAACTGTGGAATAGATGTCGTTATCAATTCCAGTGAGTATGAAGTTTACAGCATCAGCTTCAGCTTGGAGGAGTTCCTTTTTCTCAGCAGAACATGTGTCAAAATCCTCCATAGCTCGTATAGTTGATGAAGTACCATCCTCTACCTGTGTTGTAATTGGTTTGAATTCAAAAACTGGAGGTGGATTCTCAAGGCAGTGACGAAGAGCAGTTCGGTTTTCTTTTCCATCGAGAAATCTGAGAAAACGAGATCTCCATTGAACGTAGCAACCGGCAGTGAGCACAGGTGGGTTACCGTTGCCACCTTGTTCCAAACGAATTTGATTAGCAGTTGCAATATTGATGTTGTTGTTAGACATGGTGAATACTTGTGGACGAATTACAGATCTTAGTGGATTTGTTGTGATGATGTGTGGTTAAAATTAAAATTCCGAAAATTCAAAAATTCTTTTCTCAGCCCGACAATAAATTTCTCAGTCTGACAAAACGGTAAGCCGAAAAATTTTGTATCGCCAAATTTTGAATTTGAGTTAGAAATAGCCAAAAACTAGTAGGGAAAAAAATTGAATTTTCTCAGCCTGACAATAAATTTCTTAATCTTCGTTCCAAAACTAGTCTAGATAGTGGCTAAGTCTAAAAATTACTCAAACAAAATACCCATCGGAATGTCCATCGGAATACTTATCGGAATGTCCATCGGAATGCCCATTGGAATACCTGTCGGAATGTCTGTCGGAATGTTCAGATCGGAATGTCCAGATCGGAATGTCAAATCGGAAAGCTCAGATCGGAATGTTCAGATCGCAATGTCCAGATCGGAATGTGCTGTCGCAATGTTAGATCGGAATGTGGCTGAGACAAATTGGACAGAGTAACGACTTAAAAAACCCTTAAACCTGTCGGAATCCCAGATCGCAATGCACGATCTGAATATCCAGATCGGAATAAGGTATCGCAATACTGTGATCGCAAAGTAGAATCCTTAGATTATTGCGATCAAATCCCACACACTTGTACTTTCCGATGGTAACTCTTGCTTGAATTTCGGAATGAAGAAAAACAAGAAATTTCGCAACTTTTGATCCAAAAAATTTGTGTTTTAGCCAAAACCAAGATACCTAAATCACTACTACTACTATGTAGATGATTTGTATCAAGAAAAGACCATAAAAACACAAAAAGAAAAATGGGACGTGAGAAATAGATCAAAAAAAGCCACGAAAAATCAAGAACACCACACACGAATCTTCAATCACCTATCCACTATAGGCTCTGATACCAAATGTTAATCCCAATGAATCCATAACACAAGATTCTTAGAGAGAGAAAGAGGAGAAAATAGAGAGAGAGTAGAGAGAGAAGTGGAAGGTTTACACTAAAACTATGTGTTTTATGAAATGAACCAACACCCTCTTTCACATGTGAAAGAGGGTTATATACCCCACGGCTCTAAGGCCTTTGTGGGCTTCATCTTGGGCCGGGCTTGGCATTCACTTGGGCATATAGCCCCTACCAAAGAAAATATTAGCTTTAAGTCCAAGCCCGCATTTCCCGACTAACCTATTACTATACAAGACCAATAACGACTAAGATGACCTATTACATTCTTGTTTGACTATATAAAATATACGGCTAATAGGAGTGGTCATGTAATATGTGACTTCACTTCTTTGTTGTTGCATACTTTGAAGCTCGATGTCTTGAGAGTTTTTTCATAGTTCCTTTCATGACTTGTGATATTGGATCTTTGATCTTTGCCTTGACTTGATCTTGAAACTTTGCCAGCTTGTGTTCTTGTGTCTTTCCCCACATACTCATGTTCTGTGTTGACTTGAAAGCTTGTTAACAATCTCCCTTGATCATCAGAGTAGCGGAAGTCTTTGTCTTTAGATGTTCTTGAGCTTTCTTCATTTACATGAGCATGTGGTCTTGAATTACGACTCTTGAAGTTACGCCGCAATTTACATTCCTCTGGTTTCCCGTTATACAGTAAGAATACTGTAACTGTGATTAGGTAAGTTCAAAAAACTTCATTGACCGGGTTTCTGGCTGTGTTAGCCGTTCTCAATACTTGAATATATCGAAAGATAATTCATAGTAAGGAGTGAATCATGCATTTCCATTCTGCTGATTAAGTCGACAATTCAATTTCCTGGAACAAGTTTGAATCAAATAAGAATCAAACCATCGTTGCTTTCCAGTTGACACAAGTTTGATTATAGAATCGCACAAGTTACCTACCGCAGTGCTGTTTGATGATGACACTGGAAGGATTTCCGTTCGTCATTGTAAATACTGAAAAGTTTTACTCTGAATATTCTGGCAAGATCATAAAGATATTGCGACGAGACCTGGAACGAGTTTGAATCATATAAGAATCAAACCACTGTTGCTTTCCAGTTAGCACATGTTCAATTCAAAATGAATCGTACATATGACCTACCGCAGTGCTGTTTGATGTTAACACTGGAAGGATTTCCATTCTTCACTGTGAATACTAGAGAGTATCACTCTGAATGTTCTAGCAATATCACAAGGATAGAGCGTAGGACTCTATAAATTATCGCTTGTGTTCTAATGATGAACAACAATTGATACATGAAATAAGTGTCCTAATGAGATCTTTTGATGAATCTCGTTGGCTCTAGACTCTATAAGTGCACGTTTATTTGGTGATCGGAGGCTGGAGCAGACTGCCACCTTTTCAATATCTACCATCTCGGAGTGAGAAAGTTGATAGAAATAAGTTGAACTCCGTGACAATAAAAAAAACTTCTTTTGAGAGAAGCTTGAGTAGGCTGGGAAGGGTTGTGCTTTGCATCACTGGGTCCATGATGCTTTGTCTTCAATACCAGAAATCATCAACGTGATTCTGATAGTAGATGTATTGACCCGTTTTCTGCCTAAGTTGTATGGAGGGCTATTTCTTTTCACCCTTTATCCTTACATTTCTTTTTCATTCTTCAACCCCTTCAATGCTTACCAAGACGTCATAACTAGCACCTTGTTGTGATTGTTCCAGTGCTAGCTTAAGTCATTAGTCATCATTATTCCCGTACACTCTACTACTCCATCATTCCTAAGGACTTCTAAGTTCTAATAGATTGTCCATGGGAAGATCCCTCCAGTTCTGGTAGGATCATAGGACGAATACCTAACTACCTTTTGACACCAGTATCGTCGTGAATAATTGTGTTTAAGTTATAGATATCGTAACCAGTGAAACTTTCTATATCACCAAAAACGCTCCCCCTACATATGTGCATCATAAAAGGAAGGTTTTTTCACATATTAGGAAGAGAAAGCACTTATATCAAAGATCTTATCCAAAAATGAAGCAATTTTGATCACATTTTAATCACTATTCTCCCCCTAAAAAATTGCATGAAATTGAAATTTTTGTGAAACTAGTGATAAAACATGGAGAGAATAATGTGTCATGAAACGTTGGAACAAATGTTTATGAAATCATTATACTCCCCCTCGAAAAGAGAATCTAATTAAAATAGGGGGTTACATGAGCACATAGTTTTGAAATACTTCTAAAAATTATGCTCAACAGTCCGAGAAAAATTGTATTCATGAGCTTAAAACTTTGAATGTTTTGATATATGCTCATGACCGAGAAAAACGAATCTCTCGTTGTTGAGGATAGGTCAAAGACTTTCCTTTATTTAGGGACCGAGTTATAGTCTGACATGTGACTATAAGCCATTATGAGAAGAAAGTAGATAAGACATGTTTTGAAAACATTTGAACTCTCATTCGAACTTTATGTGCGTACCCGTGTCGTTATTGAGCGACATTTCTAAGTACGTCCATATTATCGATGCTAAGAGACATGTCGGAGAATAATATTTTTGGTATTGTTGAAATATTTTCTCATTTTTTATTTTGTTTTTATAGGTTTTATATTTTTGTATTTTTATTTTCTGATAGATATATACAAGATTACTGCGAATGTGCAAGACGTTCAAGTTCATCTAGAGTGAAACTACACATACCAAGTCGAGGAACCAAGAATTCAAATCTGTCTTGAGATAGAGCTTTGGTGAAGATGTCGGCTAGTTGGTAGTCCGTCTTAACAAAATACAGTTCGATCGTTCCTCTTTCCACATGCTCCTTTATGAAATGGAATCAGACAGCAATGTGCTTGGTCTTGGAGTGTTGGACCGGGTTGCATGATATGGCTATGGTTGATTTTGAATCACAATAAATATGAACTTTATTAAAGAGAAAGCCATAATCCATGAGTTGTGTTATTATCCAAAGGACTTGAGCACTACACACGGATAGAGACACATATTCTGCTTCCGCGGCGGACAACGCCGTGCAATCTTGTTTTCTTGAGGACCAGCTCACTAGTTTTTCGCCTAAGAATTGTGCTCCACCGGAAGTGCTCTTGAATGTATCATGACACCCTGCATGGTCGGCATCTGAAAAAATAGTTAGATTAAAACCAGAATCCTTCGTATACCAGAGACCCATGTGAATGGTTCCCCGGAGATAACGGAAGATCCTTTTAACCTCCTTGAGGTGCTTCTCGGTTGGCTTAGCCAGGTACCGAGCACATAAACAAGTAGCATGCACAATGTCCGGTCTTCTTGAGGTTAAGTATATAAGGGACCCGATCATGCTTCGGTATTTTGTAGCATCTACAAATGTCCCTTTCTTATCCAAATCAAGCTTGTGTTTAGTGTCCATTGGAGTACCAATAGGATCACAGTTTTCCATTCCAAATTTCTTTAGAATTTCAAGCACATATTTGTCCTGATATATGAAAATGCCACGGGGGGATTGGTGAACTTGGAGACTAAGAAAAAACGTCATTTCCCCCATCATGGACATTTCAAATCGACTTTTCATAAGGTCGGCAAATAATATAGAATATTTTGGGTTAGTAGAACCAAATATAATATCATCTACATAGAGTGAGCCACCAATATCTCGTTGCCGTAGTGCTTGATAAACAACGTTGGGTCAATGGTTCCTTTGCTGGAGTGATTTTGAAGAAGAAATGATGATAATTCGTCGTACCATGCCCTCGGTGCTTGTTTCAAACCATAAATTGCCTTTTTCAACTTGTAGACATGGCTTGGATGTTCGGTATTGATGAAACCTTCAGGTTGACATACATACACATCTTCTTTTAACGTCCCATGCAAGAAAGCCGTCTTCACGTCCATTTGATACACAGTGAATGATTTGTGTGTAGCATATGCCAAGAAAATCCTAATAGCTTCCATTCGAGAAACCGGGGCGTAGGATTCTACGAAATCAATTCCCTCCTGTTGTTTATAACCTCTCACAACTAACTGAGTCTTGTTCCTAATGACCGTTTGCTCCTCATCCATCTTGTTTTTTAATAACCATTTCAGTGTAAGGGGATCAATATTGTCCGATCGTGGTACTAACTCCCATACATCAAGCCGGATGAATTGATTGAGCTCTTCTTGCATAGACTCAATCGATGAAGCATCGGTCATTGCTTCTTTCACACTTGCTGGTTCCATTGTGCTGACTGATAGTGCATAGTTACACATATCACCATCGGTACGCAGCTGATTTCGTGTTGAGACTGGTCGTGAGAGATTGCCAATCACTTGAACCAAAGGATGATTCTTAGTACATTTGTGTTCATGTGGAAGTGTATGAGAAACTTGATGCGAGCTCGACGGATCCACATATGGTGTTGAAGGCTGAGTAGTACTTTTGGAAGCCGCAAATGGATTGACAATTAATGTTCGTTAAGCATCGCATTGTTTGCATTTTCAGCAACTATTTCATTCTGAAGATGAATATGATTAGGAATTTGATGAGAATGTTGTTGAGTTGCGTCAGCAATCGGAGAAGTGGTTGGAATGTTTGGAGTCAATATGGTTGAGGTTGACGTAGATGGTGCAAAAACGGATGCCGTTGGTGTAGATGCAGTTGGTGGTTCTGGAACTACCGTAGCAGGTGCAGCCGGGGCCTTTTGGGGAACACCAAATGACGAACGACCCTCCATATATTCATCATAAATTAGCCCAAATAAAACTTCCAATTCATGTTCCGAAGGTTGTAATGAAGAGATTGCTGACGGTGCAAATTGAAGCACGAGTCCTGAACTTACGTGTCCAGAAGTCTGACCTTGAAGCTCGGGATTTAAACTTCTATGTTGAGAGGCCATACCCGAGAGTTCATCAAAGGTAACATTCATAGTCTCCATTACCTTTCTTGCCCTTCGATTATAAACCCTGTAAGCACAAGCAGTTGAAGAATAACCAATGAAAAACCAATATCACCTTTAGGTTCAAGTTTACCGATATCTTCACGATCATTCTTCGGATAACATAATGCACCGAAGACTTGTAAAAATAAAATATCCGGTTTTCTTCCATTAATGATCTCATAAGGTGTTTTGTTGAAATGGGTATAAATAATGGAGCGGTTTTGAATATAACATGCAGTTGCTATAACATCGGCCCAAAGGAATAACGGTGCACTGGAGGAGAGAAGCATCGTCCGAGCAACTTCAACTAACGTACGATTCCTCCGTTCCACAACTCCATTCTGCTCTGGAGTTCTTATAGCCGAAGTTTGATGAGAAATCCCAACTTCATCAAAATAAGCTTTCAGTTTATAATTTGTGAATTCTATACCGTTATCCGTTCTTACAATGATAACAGGGGCTTGAAGTAGCATTGATGTTTTCTTCAAGAAATTGATAATTACATCAGGGGCTTCATCTTTCGAAGCAAGAAAATGAACCCATGTGTAACGAGAATAATCATCCATAATCACAAGGACATACCGCTTTCCATTAATGCTTTTGATTCTCATTGGGCCACACAAATCCATATGAAGGAGATGCAACCTATTCGTCGAATTTGGAGCAGGTTTGGGTTTGTGAGGCTTCTTCTTGCTTTTACCTTGCTCACATGATGGACAAAGATGGTCTTTAGTATATTTGAACTTTGGAAGACCGGTAACGAGATCATCTTTTGCAAGATGGGTGATGGAATCGGAATTGAGATGAGATACCCTTTGATGCCATAACCATGACTTCGTTGATGTGGCCCGGGCCAGGAGACAAATTGGAGATTCAGCAGACATTTGAAAAAGATCAATGGTGTAAAGGTTTGTGGTACGATTTCCTTTCAACATATCAATTCCTTCAAGATCCCTAAAAAAGCATGTATGACTTCTGAAGGCTACCTCCAAATCTGAATCACAGAATTTCCCAACCGAGAACAAATTGTGTCCCAAGCCATCAACAAAAGATACTCTGGTGATGATAATATTTCCCCAATGAAGATCACTATAGCCTAGAAATGCAGCAACATGATCATTTCCAAATCGAACAGTTCCCATAAAACGCCATACAAAGTTCTTGAGAAGACTTCAATTCCCATTCATATGTTTGGAACAACCCGAGTCCACGCACTAGAGACAAATCTCAACAGCCTGCCAATGATAAGTGAAGAGAAAATTTGGCAACCGAAGAAATAGATTCCTATACGGTTAGGTAATAATCAAGCCATATCACATACCGACATTTCACTGTCAGTATGAGATCTACTAGTATCAATAACATGACCATTAGAGGCAAAATATCTTCCAGTAGGCAACCACTTAGAGGTAAATCTAGGACTTCTAGGCGTAGCAAGACTTTCAGTGGAGCATACCTGCTTAGTTTTCTGAACATACACTTTAGCCTTAGGAGTGCTATGTGTTTCGCTGATAGAAAGCTTGTCAAGTCGAGTGTAACCACCATAGTTCAAACCATTCATAGTCAAACCACAAACATCATGACTAAAAGTAAAGAAACATTTATTACATTTAACACAAATAACTTCAGATTTTTCATTCCGAATAGCAAGTTTAAAGTCATTACATTCAGAAGAATTAAGTTTCTGATTATGAATAAAAAACGGTAAATTCCTACGGTGTTCTTCTACTTCCACATTATTAGCCTTGGGACGACTACTTCTAGAGGCAAAATGGACCCTATCATTCCTTGTATTGCTCGTAGGCTGTGGCCTTCTGCTCTTAGTGTAGTTGTTCATTCCTATAGAAAAAGACACACGCTTGTTAGAATTAGCATTTTTTAAATCAATGACTTGTGGTTGTGAGATAGTGGTCGATTTTGTCCTAACGCTTGCTTTACGTTGGTCGCTAGGCACAGAGATATCGACCCTAGTTTGAGATGAAGGTCTAACACGAAACATTCCTGGGGCAATAACAACAGCTTTCATTCCAGCCGCCTTGGGAAACAGTGTTACAACAATACGAGTGGGTCCCGAGGGTGCTGGTTTCTAGATCATTGTATCCACAATCGAACTAGGCTCAAAAGTCTTATCTTTTAATAAGGCCTTTAACTTACACTTCTCACAGATTTTATCAATATGTTTCGGATAGACAGACTTACTTTGTTCAACAGCCCGCTTATATGAAACGACAACAGATTCTAACTCTGCAATCTTAGCCTTAAGCTTTTGAACATTACCATCACTGGCACTCTCTAACCATGAAGAGGCCAAATTCATTTCCTTAACCCCTCCTAACTGAGCCTGCAACCAAGCGATAGTTTGTTGCATTTCATTGTAAGCTTTTTCATACGAAATCTTGTCATATTTGCATTCATCACATTTTTTGACAAATTTTTTCCAAAGATCGTGAATTCTTTGTCCTTTTTAATGACATAAGATTCCATTTTCTCTTTCATAAGATCAAGCTCAGTTTGAAGGTTTTCATTATGCGACACAGAGGTACTTAACTCAACAGGGCTACTATCAATACAATCACGTGCTTTAGAGAGGCGTTCAAGATCGTTTTCCAAGACTTTGATTTTAGCAAGAGATTCATCAGCTTCCTTCGCCAAAGATTTAAAGTCTTCAACAAAGTTGGCAAATTCTTTTAGAAAAGCATTTTCCAAATTACCTAACCGAGCATCAACTTGATTAATAATCGGATTAATATCATTTTGAAGAATTTTATGGACCTCAATCTGAACAGGTGATGTAAAATTTCCACTAGTGATTTTTGAATTAACACCACGTTTAAGTATGACAAAGTTGTCTTTTAGCTCGTTTAGAAATCGGCGTGTGATACTCGGTTTAGGAGGGTCATCAGACAATTCCTCACTTGGTAGCAAAAGCATTTCAGTACTCGTTTTAGACCGAACAATAACTGTTAGAGGATTAACTTTCAGATAATAAACGGGTGTCACTTCTTTATCAAGCTTTTTCATTCTTAAACGAGTCTCTACTGCAAGTTCAGTAGTTTCCTCGGAATCATGCAGACTAGGTGGACCATGCTCATCAGATAAGAGCACACTACCATTATATAAGGTTTCATTAGTGGCCTGAACTTGCTTAAGATATCCGGGATTAGGGGGAAGAGGACAACCTAAAGCCAATTTGTATCGAGTGTAATTTATCTCATTCACTTTTGGTGCGTGCATATCTATTTTCTGCATAGTTTGGCCACGTTTTACTAAAAGGTTGTCTAATTCTCTAATCCTATCCTAAGCTTTGCAAAAATCCTCAAGAAGCCCATCTTCTCGAATTTTGAAATCATGTTTCAGCTTTTTTCGTTCTTCTTTTAAATCCAAAATAATAGATTTTTCAGTTAAAAGCGGTTTATTAAGAGAAGTGATTTCATCATTCAATTAGCTTATCTTTTAGCACTAATTAGGTGTAAGGCATTTAATTTCTTAGTTGTGCATTTTTCTTGATAAACTGAAGTAGCATGAGCTTGTTCTAGTTCATTAATTTTAGCCTGATGAATTTCAAAACATTTCTCCCGTTCCTTATATCCCGCAAGCTCAGTGGTCAATTTGGCATTAGTTTCTCTAAACTTATTATTAACCACCATAGCATGGTCAACATCCTTAGCAAGCTTATCAAATAAAGATTTATAATACACATGTGTCGCATCAGGAAGGGTTGTAGGCTGGGCAACTTGATCCACACTAAGGTCCACACTAGGCTCATTCGAAATAATATTACTATTATTCGTTTGATCCCCGTATGTCTCAATGTAGGGCTCAAGCATCTCAGTATACTCTTCCACCTGAGTAGACATACTATATATATCATTATCATCGAAAGTTGGATGTACCTCAGAGGGACTGTCTGAATCATAAACAGGAGCACTGTCATCATGCATTCCTGAGGTTGATGCTTGCTGTAAGTTTGCCATCAAGATGTAGTTGGCATTCACCTCTTCTTCCTCGTCATATTCTGCAGCATAAGCCATAAGATCAAATTCCTCAGCTTGAAGTGGAATCCCTGCCTCTTCTATTTGTGCTATGAGAAGCTGAGTCTGAAGATAAGAAGCATCCCTCTTCTTTTTGGCTGTGCAATCTCGAGCATAATGACCAATCTCCTGCAGTTGTATCACTGAACCTGACGATTGTTGTTTCCATTTCCTATACCAGTATTCTCAACCCTTGCAGCTATAATGTTTCTCATCTGATTACCAACCGCTGGCACAACAATTAACCCATTCTGATTACCCACATTTGGAACATTTGGATTCTGACCACGGATTTGTCCATACTGATTTCCTTCATTCCCAACATTCTGACCATATTGTGTCCTCGTGTTCCCAGCAGCTACCAATTGGCGATCTTGATTCGCATTCATGAAAGGTTGAGCAATCTGCCTATTTCTAGTGTTCGAGGAGATTCTCTGATTGTTGTTGGTGGGGTTAATGGTAAATTTGAATGCCTTTGCGAGAAGTGCAAGACAAGTATTAATCACATGAGTAGGATTGGTGATGTCATCAAAACAGGCAATGGGTTGTTGTAAGTAGTTCACAGCAGCAGGAGGTTGATATCCATAAGGGGTGAGTTGTTGTTGTTGTTGTGGCATGAAGTTACTTGATGAGGGTTGATGGTAAGTTACCATAGGATATGACATAGATGATGGAGAGTTTGCCATAAAAGCCAATAGATCTTGTGTCTTGGCACGTCTTTCAGCCCTAACTTCGTTAGCTTCATCTTGATTCATCTTCAAATAATCATATACTTGAGTGTAGTCTATGACATGAAGATCCTTGGTTTGATTGACAAGAGTGACATATCGTGGCCATTCAGAAGGAAGATTATCAAGAAATTTGATGTTTGCAGCAATTTGTGCAGGTTCATGCTTGTTTCTTCTAAGATGATTCACGAGGGTTGAAACCCGATGATAGTAAGGTTCAATTTGTTCCCCTTCAGTAGACGTAAATTTCTCCTATTCATGAAGCAACTTAGTTTCCTTTTCTTGTAAACCGATTTCACTCCCCTTCATCATTTTCTGAAACCTAAGCCACATCTCGTGTGCGGTTTCACAACTATCGACAGCAGCATAAACATATTCAGGAATTCCCATGAGAATGACTTGAATTGCTTGATCATCGGCGTTGAGTTTTTTGGATTTAGCTTCAGTTAATTCTTCATCCTTTTGCTCATGACTAGAGTCAGCCACTGGGTTAGCATTCGTAGGGTCCCCAGGCACAAGAATTGTTCTTCTAACATACGGACCTTTTTGAATCGAGTTGACAATCAATTTTCCCAAAGGTTTACATTTTGCATAACGAAGGGGACGACTAGCCCATGTAGTGTAATTCTCCTTGGTGAGCATGGGAGGACGATTCTCAGCACCCGCAGCATAAATATCTTGTTGAGACGTCATCGTATAAGTCGTGTGAAAAACAGGATCTCAATTCGTAGAAAGTAGAGTGTTGAAGTTAAAATCCCCTAAAATTGATTAAATCAAAAATTCCAAGGCCAAAAAACACACGATAAAATTTTCAAAAACACAATTTTTTGAAAATATTTTCGGAATATTTGGGGTTTTTCGGAAAAATGATCCTTTTTCGGAAAATGGAGGATTTTCGGAATATAATCCTTTTCGGATAAAAGACCCCTTTTCGGAATATTGCACTATTTCGGATAAATGGCACTTTCTCGGAGTAATGATTGTTTTTGGAAAAATTGACTTTTTCGGAAAAAATTACCTTTTCGGAAAAAATGGTCCTTCTTGGAATATGACACCTTCTTCAGAATTTTGGTCCTTTTTCGGAATAATGGCAACTTTCGGATAAATTCACCTTTTTCGTAATAATGATGGTTTTTCGGATAAATTGACAATTTCGGAAAAATAGGGTATCTTCGGATAAACTGAGTGTTTTCGGAAAAATACACTTTTTCGGATAAACTGGGTTTTTCGGAATGATTAAGGATTTTCGGATAAGTTGGGATTTTCGGATAAGTTGGGATTTTCGGATAAAGGAATATCTTCGGATAATTGTGTTTTCTCGGAATAAAGGTGTTTTCGGATAAAAGGGTTTTTCTGGAAAAAATGGGAATTTTCGGAAAAATATTTTCGGAAAAATGACAGTTTTTCGGAATACAAAACCCTTTTCCGAAGATATATAAAATCCGGATAAACTTGGTATTTTTCGGAAAAACAAACCCTTTTGCGAAGATGTTTTCCGAAAATAAAGGGACACAGCTTTGAGAGTTGTCTGAGATGATACAAATCCACAATAACCACTTCGATCACACCAAAATCAACACCTCGAATCCACAAATACCAATCGAATCCAACAACCTAAACCAAAAACCCACGAAATCAACACCAAATCAACTCCAAATCAACACCAAATCAACACCAAAGCAAACTACGAATCCCTTGGCGAATGATACCACTTATTGAACTTAATCACACGACTAACCAAACACGAATAACATGATGAAGATTAAACCAAAAAGAAACATTAGATTAAGATGAAGAAAAGAAAAATAAAGAGATTGGTGTTTTCCTAGTGAGAGAAACAAACACACCTTTCTCTCTCTAAAACTATTAAAATGGAAAGCACACACACAAATGAGGCATATGATGCCTTTTATACTAAGTAGGAAATGTTTAGGAGGCCTTCCTTATTTGTGTGTTCCGGACTAAATCCCGTTACATAAACAATATTAACTAAAGACTCTTGACATCATTAAATAACATTTTTCACGAGCTTCGAAACGATATATTATATGACCATCACTTTAATTACTTCTAACAGCCTCCATCCAAATGCACGTACTCTTGATTGCCTAAATCTGCCCTTTAATACCTGCCGTATGGGAACATGGAAAGAAAATACGGCTGAGCAACTACTCAGTGAACGGATATATGACAAAATAAAATGACTAAAACATAAGTAAAGTATGAAAATGCAGCGGAAAATGTGTAAGTCCTAGAAAACCTAGAGTGTGTTTTATAAACTTGTTTATATCTGAAAAGACTTGTGTTTAATTCGTAAAAACTGTATTTTAAATGCCCAAGAACCCATATAGGTCATAAAGGTATCAACGTGCATGAATACATAGAGGGGTGACCTCGTCATGCAATTAGAGGGGTTGCCTCTAATTATAATAATCTGGGTGGAGGGATCAGCTACATGTAACGGATGTAGAGCACACACCAAAGTTACCTTGTAATCTGCAAAACATGTACTAGGATGCACCCATTCATCCCACATGATAATAATAATAATGGCCAATAACTGAAAGGAACGCCGCGAGCAATCATTCTCGTCGTGGAAGAGTCATAACACCGGTGCCTCAAGTGTTATGGTTATGGTACCTCCATAACTAGGTGGACATGGTCATGCATGTATATAGCTCAGGCAGTTTAAAATGATAACATACTAATTACTGAAAAGTTTTATGTAAACTACTGAGGAAAAAAGATGGTAGCAAACGAGGAATCCTAATCATAGAAAGAGAATGTCCATACTGAAAGATGAAATATCCGTACCTTATGTCCAGTAATGAAATGAAGACGAAAGTGGAAGAATTACTCCGAATTCACGAGTGCTACATAATAAAGGACGTGAATGGGTTGTCTGTTTAACGTATACTTATTGATTCTTATTTTAGTTTACTTGTTCTTGACTTGTTTTACTAGTTCTTGTCTTGTTTTACATGTTCTTGACTTGTTTCACTATTTCATGTTTTATCATGTAGTTTCTTAGTGTTTCATGTGTTTTTGATTAGTGTATTTCATGTTTAATGTGTTAATATACTTGTTGTTTCATAATGAGTAACTTTCTAAAAATAGAAGGTTTCTATATATAGCAACTTTCTAAAAATAGTAAGTTTTCATAAATAGTAAGTTTCCAAAAATAGAAATTTTCTTTTATTAGCAAGTTTCCAAAAATAGAAAGTTCCATAAATAGTATGTTTCCATAAATAGCATGTATCCCTAATTAGTATGTTTCCATATTTAGCAAGTTTCCATATATAGTAATAAGCTTGTTAAATAAGTATATGATATAAACTAATGTTTAATAAGCATATATTATAAGTCATGATTTATTAAATGTAATTATATAGTAAAGTTTATTAATAATAAATATTTAAGTCATAACATAATAATTATTAGTTAATAATATAATATATGGTTTATAAATAATTATTAATTAATAATATAACATGATTATATTAATTAAACTTTACCTTATCTGATTATTGTATAATTAAACTAAAGTATATTATTAATCTAATTAAACCATGATTAAAATAAAATTAACTAACTAAGCTAAGTTCTTAAATAATTTAATTAAATGTGAAATGTACGTATATCATGAATAACTATATTAATAATTATTATAACCTAAGTTAAATTTAATTAATGGGACCATGTTTAAATGTTATGATAATTATACTATATAATTAAATCCTAAGTCTAAATTAGATAAATTAAACATAACAAAATTTAATTATTAAAGTTATAATAACCTTTGTTTAATTTAGAAAAATAATTATCTAAACACACCTTTGTGTTTATTCATGTGTACCCGAGCCCCAAACCGAGCCTACACCGAGACCATGGGGTCTCGGCTTCCCTCGAACCACCAGCAAACATCACAACGCAAGGCTGTAGCCTTGCCCCTGTCAGCCCAAAGCAGCCTACGGCTGTAGCCGTTGCCACTGTTGTGCCAAAAATACCCACTGAGAGCCTTAATGCTCTCGGTTCCTACTGTTTTAAGCAAACAGCCCCCGTTGGGGTGTTTGGGTGCTGCGGCTGGCAAAACAAAACAGCCACCGTCCCATGAAGGGTGCGGCTGGCCGAGAACCAACACCACTGAGACCTTCATGGTGTCGGTTCCCGTGACAAACCAAACCCAAAACCCTCGATTTACATGTTTATATAAATCAAACACATGTTCTTATTATTTATTTTAAATAGATTCATGAATTAATAATACTAAAAGAAAAGGATTAAGGTTTAGTGATACCGTATGCGTATAATAACTAGGAATTAAGAACACGAACCAAACCCGTAACCAAATCAAAGATCAAAACAACTTTTCCCTTCTTTTTGCTTGTGTGTAACCGGCGGCCAAGAAAGGACAATAGGGTAGGGTTTTATTTTATTTTGTAAAAAGTGAATAATAAATTCCCTGGAGATGTTTTATTTACTAGATAAAGCTTAATGGGCCGGGCCATGGGCCCCCTTGTTTCTTTTACACGCCGGACATACACACCCTTATATATATATATATATATATATATATATATATATATATAGTTCGTTTTTTGTGTTTTAAATAATTATCGTATGTGTTCGTGTTTTAAACTCGTGTTTTAAATCTTTGTCGTGTTTTAAGTATTGTACGTTAATACTTATCGTGTATTAATTTACATACGTAATACTTGTAGTAATTAATTAATATACGTAATACTTACATTAAATGTTCATGATACGTGTCATATATTAATTAATTGTAAAGTTTTAATTTATCCATGTGTTCATGCATTTAATGTTATTATGTATTTTATGCGGGTTTTACAACTCTTCCCCTCTAAAAAGAATAATTCGTCCTCAAATTAGAGATACGATAAGTTGAAAAAGGAAATACCCGAATCATAGCTGAAAATGAGGGTAAGAAGTCCGGATAGACTCCTCCATTTCCCAAGTGGCTTCCCGCTCGGGATGGCCCCTCCAGAGGATCTTGACAAATGGAATCGTCTTTCTCCTCATAATGCGATCCTGACAATCGAGAACTGCTTTGGGTTCCTCAACATAGGATAGATCCTCCCGAATATGATCGAGTGGATACGAGACAATGTGAAGAGGATGATAATTGTAACATCTGAGTAAGGACACATGGAACACATTGTGTACATGAGATAGTTGGGGTAACGCTAGACGATACGATACCTCACCGACACATTCGAGAATTTTAAATGGTCCGATGAAACGAGGACTGAGCTTGCCCTTAAGACCAAAACGCTTGACTCCACGTGCTGGTGATCCCTTCAGGAACACACGATCACCAGGTTGAAATTCTAAGGCTCTATGATGTTTGTCAGCATAGCTCTTCTGACGAGCACGAGCTTCCTGCAACTTCGCCTTAGCAATGACGACCTTCTCATTGGTCACCTCTATCATCTCTGGACCCTCAATGGTTCGTTCACCAACCTAATCCCAACAGATTGGAGCACGATACTTCCTGCCATATAGCATCTCAAAATGTAACACCCCATTTTGGAAATGGAATATTACGCATAATCATGGCGTGTCATCAAAGCATACAAGGATAAATGTCTAAGCATTATTCAACCATAAAAGGGAAATACCGGAATCAAACATCGGTAACCCCAAAGTAAAGCTCATCACACACAAACATAAATACTGAAAAAGGAAAGGACGAAACAATGTCCATAGCAACTGTATCAAAGTAAAGGAAATGCATAAAGTAAAGAAAGGCAGTAAAGCTTCCAATCCATATGCACGTACGTTTGAGATCTACGAGCGTCCCTGAGTACCTGCCGTTTTGGAAACATGAAAAGGAAAACGGCTGAGCAAGACGCTCAGTGCACGGATGTACAATATAGCATGAAATAGGATAAACATGTAACATATAACAGCGGAAGACTAAGTTCTGAGTAAACTGGTTAAGTATTAAGAAAACTGGTTTTATAGTTTGAAAAGCCTTATGTTTATCTTGTGAAAACTGTTTTAACATAAATATACCATAGCCCATATAGGTCATGAAAAGGTCACGTGCATGAATACTTGGAGGGGTGACCTCATCATGCTGATTAGAGGGGATGCCTCAAATCAATATACTGGTTTGGGTAGGAGGGATCAACTCCTTGTGAAGGGTGCAAGGCACACACCACATTCACCATGATAAACTGAATAAAACATGTAACTAGGATGCACCCATGCGCCCCACATGAAATAATATGGCCAAAACTGAAAAGGGACGCCACGAGCAATCACTCCGTCGTGGGGAAGTCATAACATTGGTGCCTCCAATGTTATGGTTATGGTACCTCCATAACTAGGTGAAACTGGTCATGCTTGTATATGGCTATAGATTATGCTAATTAAACATAAGCAGTTCAAAACAATAAAACAAATGCTGGGGAAAACAGTTGGCTGCATACGGGGAAATCCTAATAAGGAAAGAATGTCCATACTGAAAGGACGGGAATCCGTACCTCAAGTCCAGTGAATGAACGGAAGAAAGACTCCTACTTCTGGATCACTAACGCTACATGAATACACACGTGTATAAGTATCGATTCACTGATTACGTACTGGGTTTTATGTCTCATTTTAACTGACTTGGTATGTTTTAGGTCATGGTTTACTGTTTAGAGCCTTAAACTGTGTTTATCTTGTATTCTGATTAATCCGTTTAAGTATTACTGGTATTTCATGTATTATTATACTTACTGTGTAATAATAAGTAACTTTCCAAAAATAGCAGGTTTCCAAAAATAGAAAGTTTCCAAAAATAGAAAGTTTCCAAAAATAGAAAGTTACCAAAAATAGAAAGTTTCCAAAAATAGAAAGTTTCCAAAAATAGAAAGTTTCCAAAAATAGAAAGTTTCCAAAAATAGAAAGTTTCCTAAAATAGAATTTACTGCTTAAAATAGATTAGTTTCTAAAAATAGAAAGTTTCCAAAAATAGATCAGCTACCTTAATTAAATAAGTTTCCATATATAGAAGGTTTCCATAATTAGATTAGCTGCCTGAAATAGATAGATTTCCATATATAGAAGGTTTCCATAATTAGATTAGTTGCCTTATTTAATTAAGGTTCTATAAATAGAAGTTTCCATATTTAGAATTAAGCTGGTTACATAAGCTAACATATAAGTCTAAGTGTTTATAAGCTTGTTTCTTAAGTCATATGATATAGTATATAGTTTAATTATTATTTCATGTATTTTAATTAAACTATAGGTTAAGCATTTTAATTAAAATATAACATGTTTTAATTAAAATGAAATGAAATACTTAGGTTAAAATAGTATTATTATTATTAATAATATAACCTAAGTCATGTCTAAATTAATTAATTATAGGCATGTTTTAAATAATTAATTAATTATAACTTATAACATAAAATACTTAGGTTAAATTAATATCATGCTAAATTAATAATTAGAATAACCTAAGTCATGGTTTAATTAATATCTCATGTTATTAATTAATTTATATCCTAAGTTCATGATTCATAACAATTAACATGTAACATAGATCATGATTTAACCAACGAACCATGAATCGGGCATGAACTCGACACCGTACCCCGAGCCAAACTCGGGGCACGTGTGCCCCCTTGCTTCCGTGGGTCCCACATGAGCCAACCAAGACCTAAAATGGTCTTGGTGGTGGCGGCAATAAGCAAACCAAACCCCCCTCGGGTTTGTTTTGCTAGGCGGCTAAAAACAAACACCCCTTTTAAATCATTCTTTGATTTTAATTAATACCAAAACATGTTAGATCAATGTTTAATTATCATGTTTAAATAAGAAAAACAATAACATATTCATGAACATAAACAAAGATTCAAAAGAATTAAAAAGAAGGGTTTAAAAAGGTATACCACTATGTAGCTTGGAAAAGGATGAACAAACACTGATTATAGCAATAGTTTTTAAGATCAAAATCAACCAATCACCCTCCTATGGTGATGTTAAGGTGGCGGCACAAAGAGAGAACAAAGAGGAGGAGAGAAAACTCTTTTAGGGTTTTTGTGTTTATTTCTTGAAAGTGAAAAATGAAAACTAGTTTTACTCTTTACCCCCCTTTACTTGTAAAAGTCCATGGGCTAAGCCCACCTTGGTATATGTGCCGTGGGTATGGGGGCCCCACATGGGGTACCCGTACCTTTCTCGTGTCCCGATGTTTCGTGTTCGTTCGTGGTTAAACAAGCTCGTGTTTAAAGTGTTTCTGTTTATTTTATCATGTCGTTTATCGTAATCTTAACGCGCGTAACTATATTATATGTATTTACGTAATTATTCTAGTTCGTATTTCAAATGGTGATCATGATTTAGTTATGTTCACGTGACATATTTATTAACTGTTTATCATGAGTTCGTACGTAATCGATACTTGTCATGTCATACACGTATGCACTTGCTTGATTATTAGCACATGAATGTGATCAATACTAAATGAGGTAAGTTTTAATCTAGGACGTACGATCTTAAGGGCACTATTCACGGTAAAAGCATGCGGGTTTTACAATTCTTCCCCCCTAAAAAGAATAATTCGTCCCCGAATTATAGATAAAGTAAGCTGGAAAGAAGTAACATACCCGAACTCAAAATATGAAGTGAGGGTAAGAAGCCCAGATAGACTCCTCTGTTTCCCAAGTGGCTTCCCGCTCGGTATGGTCCCTCCAAAGGATTTTGACGAAAGGAATCGTCTTCCTTCTCATGACTCGTTCTTGCCTGTCGAGTACTCGTTCGGGTTCTTCTATAAAAGTGAGATCCTCACGTATCTGTTCCAGTGGATACTGAACCATGTGAAGGGGATGATAATTGTACCCTCTGAGTAAGGACACATGGAACACGTTATGCACGTGCGAAAGCTGAGGAGGTAACGCCAATCGGTAAGATACTTCACCGATTCGTTCAATGATATCAAAAGGTCCGATGAAACGAGGACTGAGTTTTCCTTTGATCCCGAACCGTTTAACACCACGTGCCGGCGAAACCTTGAGGAAGACGTGATCTCCCACATTAAAATGTATGTCCCTACGATGCTTATCGGCGTAACTCTTCTGACGTGACCGTGCTTCTTGCAACTTCTGTTTAGCTACCTCAATATTCTCACTGGTCATTTCTATAATCTCTGGTCCTTCGAGTCTTCGCTCTCCCACTTGATCCCAGCAAGTTGGAGCGCGACACTTTCTGCCATACAACATTTCGAAAGGAGCACATTTGATACTTGCGTGCCAGCTGTTGTTGTATGTAAACTCGACCAAACAGATGTAATCGTCCCAATCACCTGTCCATTCCAACGCACACGACCTTAACATATCTTCCAATGTCTGAATTGTTCGCTCCGATTGTCCGTCCGTTTGAGGATGGAAGGCTGTACTCAGTTTAAATTGTGTACCCCAATCTTTTTTGCAGACCTTTCCAGAATCGCGACGTGAAACGAGGATCTCTGTCTGAGACGATGCTGGAGGGAGTGCCGTGAAGTCTCATGATCTCCCTTCTGTAAGTATCTGCGAGTTTACTTACCGGATCTTCCTTGCGTATCGGTAAGAAATGAGCTGATTTGGTGAGTCGATCAACAATGACCCAAATAGCATCGTGCTTCTTCTTGGTAGGCGGAAGACCGGTAACAAAATCCATGGTGATTTTGTCCCACTTCCACTCTGGAATATCCAACGGTTGAAGGAGACCGCCAGATCGCTGATGTTCAATCTTAACCTGCTGGCAGGTAAAACATTTGGAGACATAAGTGGCTACATCCTGTTTCATACCACTCCACCAAAAGTGATGTCTGATGTCGTGGTACATTTTTGTCGACCCAGGATGTATAGAAAATGGGGAGCTGTGAGCTTCAGCTAACAATGCTTCCCGGAGTTCTTGGTTGTCAGGAACACAAAGTCTCGTGCCCTGCCAAACGATACCGTCTGCTTCCATTCTGAATTCTGTCTGCTTCTCCAAATTCTGAATTATCGCCCAAATCTCTCCATCATCCTTCTGCAATTCCTTGATCCTAGTCAGTAACTCAGGTTCTACTCTAAGATTCGCCCAGTATCCGTGCTGCCCACGTACCATGATTCGATGTCTAGCCGCTCCAAGTCTCTTATGTTTTGTTCCTTGGTCTCAATGCCGATGATCATTCCGGACTTTTTGCTGAGTGCATCTGCTACTACATTAGCTTTCCCGGGATGATATTGTAGGTTAATATCGTAATCCTTCAACAGTTCCAACCATCTCCTTTGTCTCATGTTCAATTCTCGCTGTGTGAAGATATACTTCAAGCTCTTGTGATCCGTGAAAATGTCGCATGATTCTCCGTATAAGTAATGCCTCCATATCTTCAATGCGAACACCACTGCAGCAAGTTCCAAGTCATGCGTAGGGTAGTTTTCTTCATAGGGCTTAAGCTGTCGTGAAGCATACGCGATCACTTTCCCATGTTGCATGAGAACACAGCCCAGTCCCTTCCCCGATGCATCGCTATAGATCTGAAATCCACCTGTACCAGATGGGAGAGTAAGAATAGGTGCAGATACTAACTTCTGCTTTAGGTCTTCGAAGCTCTTCTCTCGATCTTCCGTCCAGACGAATTTCTCTCCTTTTCGCATCAGTTTGGTGAGAGGCAATGCCAGGCGGGAAAAGTTCTCCACGAATCTGCGATAATATCCAGCTAAGCCTAAGAAACTGCGGACTTCTGTCGCTGACGTTGGTCTTGGCCATTTAGTGATAGCCTCAACCTTCGCTGGGTCCATAGTGATCCCTTCTGCTGATACAATGTGACCTAAGAATGCCACCTTGTTTAACCAGAACTCACACTTGGAGAATTTCGCATACAGCTGCTTCTGGCGAAGAATCTGTAGTACCGTACGGAGATGGTCTTCGTGTTCCTCCGTGGACTTTGAGAAAATCAGGATGTCATCGATGAATACAATGACAAATTTATCAAGGAATTCATGGAAGATTCTGTTCATCAGATCCATGAATACTGCTGGAGCGTTAGTCAGGCCGAATGGCATGACCACAAACTCATAATGGCCATAGCGGGTACGAAAAGCAGTCTTAGCAATGTCCTGCTCTTTAACCCTCAGCTGATGGTAGCCTGACCTTAGATCGATCTTTGAGAAGTGTTTGGCTCCTTGAAGTTGGTCAAATAGATCGTCTATACGTGGCAGTGGATATCTATTGCGGATGGTAATCTTATTAAGTTCACGGTAGTCAATGCAAAGTCGCATGCTGCCGTCCTTCTTCTTAACGAACAAGACCGGTGCGCCCCATGGGGATGCGCTTGGTCTAATGAACCCTCGTTCAAGAAGTTCCTGCAGTTGGTCCTTCAGTTCTTTTAGCTCTATGGGAGCCATACGATACGGAGCCTTAGAGATTGGCTCAGCTCCTGGAACAAGGTCAATGTTGAACTCCACTTCTCTTGCAGGTGGTATGCCTGGAAGTTCATCTGGGAAGACGTCTTGAAATTCTGAAACTACTGGTTGATCCTGAATCGATGGGGATTCAGCATCCATGTCGTGAACCGTAGCTAGATAACCTTCGCAGCCATGTGACAGTAATGCACGTGCTTGCAAGGTAGATATCACTTGTACAGACCGTCCGGGTATGAACCCGTTATGAATGTACTCAGGTGCATTAATGTCGCCGAAGATCACCCGATATGAGTGGCAGTCTATGGTAGCATGGTGCTTGGATAGCCAGTCCATGCCGAGAATCATATCGAACTCAATCATGTCTAGGGGAAGTGCATCTACTGCACGAACTTTATCGTCAAACTCTAGAGGAAGACTCTTGTATACCTGAGTTATTAATACAGAGTCCCTCAAGGGCGTGGAAATGGTAAGCCTATTTTCTAATGGCAAGGGAAGTGTCCTGATGATCTTAGCATAAGTAGTGGAAATAACTGAATGAGTGGCACCCGTGTCGAAAAGAACACATGCAGCCTGGCCGTACATATACAAAATTCCAGTAATGGTACCTGTAGATTTGTTTGCGTGATCGCGCGATGTCGTGTAGACACGCCCAGTGGTAGGAGGCGGTTTAGTATCAGCATGACCCGAAGTACCCTCCATTTCACCCTTACGGCAATCTCTCATACGATGGCCAGGGAGGCCGCACTTGTAGCACGCGTCGGAATCACGACGACATGGGTCAGGGTGTCTGCGATGGCAAGTACTGCAAAGAGGGTGAGTGAATCCTCCAGCAGGAGTCCTTGCTTGCTGAGGGCCTGTTGATGACAAAACGTGTTAAGAATAACGTATATGCACGAGTATAGGACATAAGCGTCATAAGATGTTTACCAGTGTTAGCTGAACGGTTAGGCTGAGAACCCCTGTGGTTCTGGTCCTTCCCGTTACCGTGGTTCCTGGTAGAGGTTAATATAGTGTCAGCATGAGAGATATAACATGAAATCATAATAAGATGCGTAAATAGTAGGACCTGCTGTTGTTGGAGTGTCCCGCATTATTACGGTAATTATCATTACCGTTACGCCTTTCCACAACAGAACGGTCGTTATTGTGACCGTTTCCTTTGGGCTGATGAGGCTGCTGCTGGGTAGCCGGCTGAGACCGGTCCCCAGTTTTCTGCCTGGAAGATACAGTTTAAGAGATGATTACAGAACATATAATGATAGGATGCGGTCTGGTTAACGCTAGAACACGAAATGTTTTACCTCTTGTCGGGTCTTTCAGCTTCCCCGAACTCATCACGTTCCTGCAACATCTCAAGCTTCCTTGCTGCGTCGGCCACTTGTGCTACTGTATTGAACGTAGCACATACCAGATTGTTCGCGACCGAGGTGCGAAGTGCCCACCTAAAGTGGTGTGCCTGCTCCTCAGGAGTACCAGCTGCTGCTCCTAGAAAACCAGCTAGGCGAAGAAAGCGTTGCATGAATTCGTTGCTATTCTCGCCCGCTCTCTGACGTATCCCATGGTATTCACGCTTGAGTTTGTCCTGCTCTGCCTTAGGAAAGAACTGCTCCATCACTCTCTCCTTGAATTGGGCCCATGTCAAACCAGCGACCCATTCATCACCTCCTTCTGACTGCGTCAAAGCTAGCCACCAGTTGAGTACATCGCCTTCAAACCGGTAGCATGCCAATCTCGCCTTGAAGGCGGGGTCACATCCCATAGCATTGAATATTTTCTCAATGTGAGTCAACCAGCTTTCAGCATCGCTAGGGCTATCAATCTTTTCAAAAGCTCTAGGACGGAGCTTGTTAAATCTTTCCAACCATACTGCTAGTGTCACTGGGGGAAGAGGAGGAGGAGGTGCCTGATTCTGCTGCTGCTGATTGTTGGCAGCTTGGACTTCAGCACGAATGTCGTTCCTCAGTTGAGGAAGTAAGGCTTGCATGGCAGCCTGAATCGCAGCATTGAGCTGCTCTTGCTCGCGTGTGAGAACCATCTGACAGTATAACATAAACATATGATTAACAGTTCAAACATAAAATATAACTTATATATATACATAAAAAAAAATTTTATGCTAAAAAAATTTCACGAGAAAAATTTTATGCAAGAAAATCTTTGTATGAATGCATGATGCAGTTTTATGAAAACTTTTGATGCTCGAGAGTGAACGCCTCTGGTCGGTTCACTCAAAACAAAAGACATATCGAGGGGACGCCTATGGGTCGGTCCCAAATTTAAAAGTTTCGATAAAACACATGCGACTAAATAGGGCCAGTCCTGTACCAACCATTACTTAGTCAAAAACCCTGTAACAATGACATGTATATGTATGCTTAAAATGATGAATGCATGAAAACAACTGTCAGTTCTAGGAAGACCGTAGTGACTACCCACTAATCACAGGTCATATTTGAGAGCCTACAGGTCGAAACCTTGGCTCTGATACCATAATTAAAACACCCCATTTTGGAAATGGAATATTACGCATAATCATGGTGTGTCATCAAAGCATACAAGGATAAATGTCTAAGCATTATTCAACCATAAAAGGGAAATACCGGAATCAAACATCGGTAACCCCAAAGTAAAGCTCATCACACACAAACATAAATACTGAAAAAGGAAAGGACGAAACAATGTCCATAGCAACTGTATCAAAGTAAAGGAAATGCATAAAGTAAAGAAAGGCAGTAAAGCTTCCAATCCATATGCACGTACGTTTGAGATCTACGAGTGTCCCTGAGTACCTGCCGTTTTGGGAACATGAAAAGGAAAACGGCTGAGCAAGACGCTCAGTGCACGGATGTACAATATAGCATGAAATAGGATAAACATGTAACATATAACAGCGGAAGACTAAGTTCTGAGTAAACTGGTTAAGTATTAAGAAAACTGGTTTTATAGTTTGAAAAGCCTTATGTTTATCTTGTGAAAACTGTTTTAACATAAATATACCATAGCCCATATAGGTCATGAAAAGGTCACGTGCATGAATACTTGGAGGGGTGACCTCATCATGCTGATTAGAGGGGATGCCTCAAATCAATATACTGGTTTGGGTAGGAGGGATCAACTCCTTGTGAAGGGTGCAAGGCACACACCACATTCACCATGATAAACTGAATAAAACATGTAACTAGGATGCACCCATACGCCCCACATGAAATAATATGGCCAAAACTGAAAAGGGACGCCACGAGCAATCACTCCGCCGTGGGGAAGTCATAACATTGGTGCCTCCAATGTTATGGTTATGGTACCTCCATAACTAGGTGAAACTGGTCATGCTTGTATATGGCTATAGATTATGCTAATTAAACATAAGTAGTTCAAAACAATAAAATAAATGCTGGGGAAAACATTTGGCTGCATACGGGGAAATCCTAATAAGGAAAGAATGTCCATACTGAAAGGACGGGAATCCGTACCTCAAGTCCAGTGAATGAACGGAAGAAAGACTCCTACTTCTGGATCACTAACGCTACATGAATACACACGTGTATAAGTATCGATTCACTGATTACGTACTGGGTTTTATGTCTCATTTTAGCTTACTTGGTATGTTTTAGGTCATGGTTCACTGTTTAGAGCCTTAAACTGTGTTTATCTTGTATTCTGATTAATCCGTTTAAGTATTACTGGTATTTCATGTATTATTATACTTAGTGTGTAATAATAAGTAACTTTCCAAAAATAGCAGGTTTCCAAAAATAGAAAGTTTCCAAAAATAGAAAGTTTCCAAAAATAGAAAGTTACCAAAAATAGAAAGTTTCCAAAAATAGAAAGTTTCCAGAAATAGAAAGTTTCCAAAAATAGAAAGTTTCCAAAAGTAGAAAGTTTCCTAAAATAGAATTTACTGCTTAAAATAGATTAGTTTCTAAAAATAGAAAGTTTCCAAAAATAGATCAGCTGCCTTAATTAAATAAGTTTCCATATATAGAAGGTTTCCATAATTAGATTAGCTGCCTGAAATAGATAGATTTCCATATATAGAAGGTTTCCATAATTAGATTAGTTGCCTTATTTAATTAAGTTTCTATAAATAGAAGTTTCCATATTTAGAATTAAGCTGGTTACATAAGCTAACATATAAGTCTAAGTGTTTATAAGCTTGTTTCTTAAGTCATATGATATAGTATATAGTTTAATTATTATTTCATGTATTTTAATTAAACTATAGGTTAAGCATTTTAATTAAAGTATAACATGTTTTAATTAAAATGAAATGAAATACTTAGGTTAAAATAGTATTATTATTATTAATAATATAACCTAAGTCATGTCTAAATTAATTAATTATAGGCATGTTTTAAATAATTAATTAATTATAACTTATAACATAAAATACTTAGGTTAAATTAATATCATGCTAAATTAATAATTAGAATAACCTAAGTCATGGTTTAATTAATATCTCATGTTATTAATTAATTTATATCCTAAGTTCATGATTCATAACAATTAACATGTAACATAGATCATGATTTAACCAACGAACCATGAATCGGGCATGAACTCGACACCGTACCCCGAGCCAAACTCGGGGCACGTGTGCCCCCTTGCTGCCGTGGGTCCCACATGAGCCAACCAAGACCTAAAATGGTCTTGGTGGTGGCGGCAATAAGCAAACCAAACCCCCCTCGGGTTTGTTTTGCTAGGCGGCTAAAAACAAACACCCCTTTTAAATCATTCTTTGATTTTAATTAATTCCAAAACATGTTAGATCAATGTTTAATTATCATGTTTAAATAAGAAAAACAATAACATATTCATGAACATAAACAAAGATTCAAAAGAATTAAAAAGAAGGGTTTAAAAAGGTATACCACTATGTAGCTTGGAAAAGGATGAACAAACACTGATTATAGCAATAGTTTTTAAGATCAAAATCAACCAATCACCCTCCTATGGTGATGTTAAGGTGGCGGCACAAAGAGAGAACAAAGAGGAGGAGAGAAAACTCTTTTAGGGTTTTTGTGATTATTTCTTGAAAGTGAAAAAAGAAAACTAGTTTTACTCTTTACCCCCCTTTACTTGTAAAAGTCCATGGGCTAAGCCCTCCTTGGTATATGTGCCGTGGGTATGGGGGCCCCACATGGGGTACCCGTACCTTTCTCGTGTCCCGATGTTTCGTGTTCGTTCGTGGTTAAACGTGCTCGTGTTTAAAGTGTTTCTGTTTATTTTATCATGTCGTTTATCGTAATCTTAACGCGCGTAACTATATTATATGTATTTACGTAATTATTCTAGTTCGTATTTCAAATGGTGATCATGATTTAGTTATGTTCACGTGACATATTTATTAACTGTTTATCATGAGTTCGTACGTAATCGATACTTGTCATGTCATACACGTATGCACTTGCTTGATTATTAGCACATGAATGTGATCAATACTAAATGAGGTAAGTTTTAATCTAGGACGTACGATCTTAAGGGCACTATTCATGGTAAAAGCATGCGGGTTTTACACAAAAGGTGCACATTTGATACTCGCATGCCAACTGTTGTTGTAAGCAAACTCAACCAAGCAGATGTAGTCATCCCAATTCCCTATCCATTCTAACGCACAAGCACACAATATGTCTTCTAAGGTCTGAATAGTACGCTCTGACTGACCGTCGGTCTGAGGATGAAAGGGTGTGCTAAGCCTAAGTCTGGTGCCCCAAGCTTTCTTCAAGCCTCTTCAAAATTTAGACGTGAATCGCGGATAATCCTTGCTGAAATATTTCTACCAATTTGCTAACTGGATAATCCTTGCGAATTGGAAGGAAATGAGCGGACTTGGTTAAACGATCGACAACGACCCATATAGCATCATGCTTCGTCTGAGTCTGCGTGTAACACCCTCATTTTACCTTTACGCAGCGGAACATTGATCTGGGATATTACTTTATAGAACACAAGACGTAATAATAGAAAACAACTCAAAAGAGTGATGAAATCAACTTTCTTTATATTTCATTGAAAAATAAAAGTTTTACAATATAAGGTTCCCAAAATCTATATCAATAATTTCAAGCTTGTGCCTCTTCAGGCCATCCTTATGCTGCTCCATGCTATCAGTCACAATTTCCTGAAATATATGCTTACAAGTCAACACAAAGCTTGAGTGAATTCATAGGTTTGTAATAATAGTTTTGAATACATGTTTACTAATGAAATAATAATTTTATTTCACTAAATTCATGACATCTAAACTAACGGAATTCACTGAAGTGACCGTCATGACAGGATCTCATGACAAGTAACCTACATGTCCTAGGTTACCCATTAATCCTAATAAAGTATGCTCGATTACCCCGTGTATAGGTAACACAAACAGGATTCGTTAAAGCCAATAGATCTATTTACCCCATTAGCGCAAACAGATGTGTTTAATGATTTATGAATTTTGGGAAACAAGTAATAGTTTGCATATATCCCCCTCACGGGTTTTCAAATCATTTATAAAGCATTTAAAAGTGAGGTTATGAACTCACCTGACATCCATAGAGTCTGAGTTATATCAGATATATTTCATTCAACTTGGTCATACAAACCACAACTTGGTCTCACACAAACCTGGATTAACACATTGTGTATAGTATCAAGTCTTTTATTTTTAGTTCAATATTATTAAGTATTAGTTATGTATTCTATAATTAATATTTGGTTGTAAATATAGCATAATTGTTCGGGCCATCATACTCAGAAGCCATTCACTAAACGTTTGAGGAGCGAGGGCACTTTAAATCGTTAACCGAACCACTCAGTCAGAACGTAATATCAAGATGGAACATCTTTGTACAAAGCTCCCTGCTATCATGATACTTCCATTACTTCCTCATATTTATAATAAATCTTCTTTAGTTTAAAAATTGGCAAAAATAGCCCTTTTTGTTATACTTTGGTATAATTACATTTTTAACCCCTAAAGTATATAGTTTTATTATTTACAATTTAAACCCTCAATATTTACCTTTAGGGCCTCAAACTTTCAAATATTTATTCTTACATATTTAGCTTTCAGAAAATGACACTTTTGACCCAAAATGTTAAATAGTTTTAAAAATGATAGTTTTAGTTCCTATACTTGTAAACATCACACAACAACCTAAAAAATGGACCAAATGATCTAGGATTTTAAAACAAAGTTTCAAAACATATTTATAATCATAATAAAAACATTTCTCCAGAACTATAGCTTTTGAAACGGGTTTTGCTTATTATTTCATGTAAATTACAAAACTAGGGTTTTAAGACATCTTTAACTTATAACTTTCATTTTAAATGATAAAATGCTCTAATTTCTTTTAGATTATCTTTCTAACATCTTATTAACAGTATAAAAACTTTAAGAAAGTATTATAACAAGATCAAAGCATAGCTAACAAAGTGATTACCTAGGTAGCTCCAAAATGGCTCCTAATAGGGTATATGGACTATATCTTCCTCATAACTCTTCAAGAAATCCTAGAACTTCTTCCAAATATTTCTACTGATCTTAGGGACTTCTTAGAGCTTCCATGGTGGTATAAGAACAGAATGTATAGGTGTAGAATGTTGATCCCAAACTTAGATCGATTAGCTTTGTGTATACGAGATTAGATCAAGTATAACAAGTAGAGAAACCTTTGTTATATGCTTTGTGAATCTAAGTGTTATGCGGAATTTAACACTTAAACAAGAACACAAGATGTAAACAAAACTTTCACTTTGATTATGAATGTCGAACTTGCTTACAATGAAAGATGTTTACGAATGAAAACTTATATAAAACTTGATACTAAACATTAACCTAAAGGCCTTCTTTTATAGACTAAGAAGCCTTGTACAATAAGCTACGTATCAACTATTCTAGGTAAAGATAAACATAGAAAATACATTGTCGTTTCTATCCTTACTAGAAGTATTCTAGAATATAATAAACGTGTAGCTTATATCTTCCATCAGTGCTTGTCTTCAATCTATCAACGCTTGACTTTAACTTGTCAACGCTTGGGCTGTCAGCGCTTGCTTTGTTCCTGTCAACGCTTGTTTTGTTCTTGTCAGTGCTCAAGTGATCTGGCCTTAATTTATTCCCAACAATCCTCCCCTAAACTTGATATCCACTCTTATGATCAAGTTTCTGAATAAGCATTAAGAACTTGGAGGAGTCTAACAAACCTTCTCATATTGGTAATAAATAAATCTGATCAAATTCTTTGCCACGTCACTTGTATAATCTATCTCCAGCTGGGTGTCCTTCATCTTTTCCAAAACATCCTTGGATATGAAATACTGAGCATCCACAAGTAGATACTCAGCAAACTTTGTAGAACTCAAATGGTATACACCAGCAGCTGAATATAATCTCCATTGAAGACCACTGAGGTCATCTTCAAGATCCTTCCATATTTCAGGATCTTCCTCATTTGTCCCACACATTCTTTTGAATGTGGTCCAAAGTTTTATTCCATTAGCTGAAGTTGGTGCTTCAGCCTCATACTTGGTCTCCAGTAACCTCCAAAGGTCCACCAAGTCTTCTCTATCACAACTTGCAAATAAAGATATGAGAGTGGTAAAAGTGTGTACCTCCTTGCCAAATCTGCCAATCTTCCAGAATCCACATTCATCCTCATCATAACTCACAATTGGATTCCTGGAATCTAATGGTAACACCTGCACCATATCTGAAGCTTCTAATGGGGAGAGCTTGAGGCTCTTTCTAATAACTGCTTCACTTGGATATAGTGGATTCATATCTTTTGGAAACTCAAGTGTAAATCCCTTCTTTACTGGCCTGTGAACTATCATATCTTTCTTGATTTCCATCTCTTCTGCAAGTTGCTCCTTTCTTTCATCTGAAAGAAGTCTGAGAGTGTTTTCTTCCTGCACTCTCACCCAAATAGGATAAGCCCTATGTTCCAACTCATCAAATGTCAAAGCCTTCAACTTCTGATGTGTCCATCCAACTCCATGACATCTGAGCAACATAAAGTAGAGCTCCCTTCTATCCCTTTTCAACTCAGAGAGAATATTGCTTGCCTTGTGCTTCAAAATCACCTTACAATCCTTCTGAACTCTAAGAAGAAGCTCCAAACCCCATATTTGATCTGAAATGGTCAAGTCTGGATTATCCATGCAGCTTTCTTCCCAATAATTGTACATCTGAACCACCTCTGGCATGTCAAAATCAACCTGCAATTTTAAATCTCTCAACTTTTCCCTGGCAAGCTCATCACCATACTCAAGCCTTTCTGGTTCTATAATCATCACACTTGAGTCTGAGCTAGCTCCATCACTTTCTTCTTCAGAAGTCACAACAAATGCTGACTTTTCCTTTTCACCTTGTTCCATCATTTGTTCAGCCAATCTTCTATCAAATTCAACTTGGGCTGCATCCTTTGGAACAATTTCTTCTACCAATTTACCCTTACCCTTATCTGATGGTGCAATGGTTGGTAAGGTAGATGGTAATACCTGAGTAGAAACTTCTTTGATGATAGATGATGACTGGAATACATCACCTTCATGTGCAGGTCTGTCAACGCCCAAATTTCCTCTATCAGCACCCAAAATACTTCTATCAGCGTCCAAATTTGTCTTGTCAACGCCCAAGTACTTTCCCTCAGCGCCTTGTGTAACCTCTCTCAACATAGCTGTAAATGATAAATTTAGATTGGTTGGAGAGATTAAGGACGTATCAAAACCTGTTTGTTCCTTCAAAGTTGTAAGGGCTTTAGCAACATCCATTGATTGACCATCTTGGCTGCCCTTATCACTCAGATTTCTTTGATCTTCCTCCCCTTTGGAAGACTCCTCCATACCCCTCCTAGCATGATCACTCTCCAAAACAACAATCCTCTCCCTCAATTGCTTGAGTTCAAGGCCTTGTGAGCTGACAATTTGTACTAAGTCTGCATTTTGCTTTTGCAAGCTAATGCAGACTACCGTCAATTCCAAAAGAGTCATTGGTTCCAGACTGCCCTCTTCTGAAATGGGGATTTGACCTCCCAAGTCAGGTTCATTAGGCAAGGATGAGGACTTAATGATGGTGGGACTGCCTTGGCCAGCATCTAAGCCAGAACCAATAGTCCCAGCCTCATCCAGGTCACCAGCCACACTTGTTGTGGTGGTTCTCTCTGCTTCATGGCTAGGACCACCAGAGGAGAACACTCCAGTAGTCCTTTGGCGTTCTATCAACCTATATTCAGGTGGTGTGGAAGATGGTGTGGAATAATGGGTAGATGTGGGTTGGTTAAGGGGTGTTTGGGATTGTGATGGTTGTGTATCAGCGTTGGAAATAGACACATCAACGCCAACATTTGATGTGTCAGCGTCAAAGGGTTCTTGGTCAATTTGCATTTGTTCAGGTGAGGGTAAAGGTTCAGGAATGGGTTCAAGTTGTGGTTGAGGGTTAATTTGAGGTTGAGGGTCTGGTTGGGGTTGTGCTGCTGCAATAACAGCAAGCATGGCTGGGGTTAAAGGTAAGTCTCTAAGAGGTGGTGAATTCATCTTTGTAAAAATAGCTTTCTTTTGTTCAGGGATCTTATAAAAATCATTGTGATCCCTTGAACAATAACCTTGATCATCAAAAATCATTTGCAGAAAACGGGGATAAGCTAAAGTCATTTTTGTCCCCTTGTTTTTACACATCCCTTCAAAAATCATTTTAGAATAGTTATATTTTTGCCCTGTTGCAATGCACACAATAGCACTGGCAATGGATCTATTGATCTCATTGTGTGCAGTACATTTGGGACTCAAACATTGAAGGAGAATGTGGATGAGGTACTTCCAGGCTGGGGGAAATTCCTGCTTATGATACTTATTAAGAGTACCTTCATCAGGAATAGGATATCCCAAAGCCCTAAGCCCTTGTTCTATTTCATTTATGGGAAGGATGGCTATACCATCAGCATCATCAAGATGCAAGGCCTGGTGTACCAAGGCCTCAGTAACCACCCAAGATCTCCCATGAACAATAGAAGTCAATGTGGTCACTCCATTAACCGTTGAGGAACTAACAGTGTTCCAAAACTTGTTAATGTGTGTGACTGGAATGAGTGGTGCATGAGAAAGAGCATACCTTAGAGGATATGCGTTCAAATACGCCACCATTTGTGTGTATTGAGGAAACAAATCATTATCAGCAACAAGATAAGCAATCATGTTGTGTTGAGACTTGAACCCCAAATCTAATTCTCCTGAGTTAAACTTTGGTGCCATTGATGAAAGCTGTTAATTTGAAGTGTAGTAGATGAAGGGTGATAAGAGAAAAGTGTTAGACAAGAATTATAGATACCCTGTTTAAAAATAGGAGCCAAATTTATAGGAGATAAAGAATGCATGTGATTGGCCCAAAAATAGGCAAAGATTTTCAAAAACTAATCATGAAAATATTGAAAAAGTTATAAGTTATCTCATGCATTTAATGAAAGTAAGAACTCCTAAAATTACGGCTTGAAAATATGTCAAAAAGTAACAACTGGGTAGGTCCCATTGAGTGTCAACGGTCAAAAATAACCTATCAACGCCCAACGGCTATAATATTGTCAACGTTCGCCTAAAGCCATGTCAGCGTCCAATGTGGTCTCAACAACGCTTGGAAAAATCTTGTCAGCGTCCAAAAATAAAATTGTTTTAAAAAGTGAAAAATGACCTTAACAAGTAATTTATCCTAGAGAAAATAACCAAAAGCTGATAATTATTATAGGGCGGCAAGCACTGTCCAGTTATGCACACTTGCATAAGCAAGATAGACATAACAGTCCTCTAGTGTCCCTTGCTAACCAAAATTCTTAACAACCAAGTTACCTTATAAAATCCTTGTTACTCCCAGGTAAATCCCATCTAAAATCATTCCCAAGTCTCCCAACAGACCACAACCAATTCTAGGCCAAAAAATGTCTTGGCAGCATGCAAAGTTGATATACTATGCATGCTACAGTGCCTCATGGTTTAGTAAAACTAACCCATACTCACCTGTGGACACAATCTAGAATTGTGATAAGAGTATCATATGGATACCCAAAAATCCTAAAGGTTCCTAAAACCTCCCCTTAAACGATGATACAAAAAGTTTGCTAAAATCATGCATGAACATAAAAAATATTTTATGTCAAGATAGGAATGAAACATTCCAACCATCATCCATAAATAAAAACTTGTCCAAATGCTACTTCATTGATCCATAAGCAACTCTGTATCCAATGGTATACTGCTAACACCATCTGCACATTTAAATTGAAAACCACAAAACTAACATTGTTGTTGACAACGCCCCGATAACACATAACAGCGTTGAAGGAAGCTTTGTCAGCGTTAGACAATTATATTGTTGACAACGTTGTAAAAACACTTATCAGTGTTCAAACAACCTTTGTCAGTGTTAGAAAAATATAGTGGAAAATCTAAATCATCAATAAGACCAATAATAATAATGCATCATCCAGTACATACTTTTACAAAAAGAATCCAAAACACATATTAAGAGAGATTAACCATTCCAATACTTGTTACCAAGTATTGAAATCTTCCAGTATCAAAAGGTTTAGTTAATAAATCTGACACATTTTCCTCAGTGTCAACCCTATCTGGTTGTATTAAACCTTTCTCAAAGCAATCTCTTATAAAATGGTGTCTAATTTCTATGTGTTTAGTTTTAGAATGATGTACAAGATTTTTAATGATGCATAGAGTACTATTATTGTCAACAAATATCTTAGTATGCATGAAATTATACCCATAGTCCAACAGCTGGTTCTGAATCCACAACACTTGACCACAACATGCTGCTGCAGCCACATACTCTGCTTCAGTTGTAGAGTTAGCCACCACTGTTTGTTTCTTGCATTGCCAAGATATCAATCTGCTCCCAAGAAACTGACATCCACCAGTTGTGGATTTCCTATCAAACTTATCACCTCCATAACCACTGTCTGAATATGCAATCAGCTCCAATGGTAAATCCTTTGGGTACCACAAACCAAGACTTGGGAAGCATCTTAGGTACCTAAAGATCCTCTTCACAGCATAAAGGTGACATTCTTTGGGAGTCACTTGATGGCGTGCACAAGCACACATAGCAAACATGATATCAGGTCTGGAAGCAGTAAGATACATCAAGGATCCAATCATGGATCTATAATGCCTGACATCAACATCTTTCCCATCTCCAATCTTTCCCCAAGGGTGTTCTCTATCCATAGGAGTATTAGTAGCCCTCTTTTTATGTGGAGAAAAGCCAAACTTCTTCAAGATCTCAGCAACATATTTGTCCTGGGAGATGAAGATACCATCTTCTTTCTGCTGAACTTGTAAACCAAGAAAGAAGTTCATCTCCCCCATAGCACTCATCTTGAATTTGTCTGTCATAAGCTTGGAGAAATCCTCACTCGTCTTTGGATCAGTAGACCCAAAAATGATATCATCAACATAGACCTGCACAAGCAACACATCTTTGCCTTTCTTCTTTGTAAATAGTGTCTGATCTATGGTGCCCCTCTTGAATCCATTGTCCACTAAATATGTAGACAAGGTACCATACCATGCTCTAGGGGCTTGATGAAGGCCATACATAGCCTTTTTGACTCTATACACTTTATCTGGATGCTCTGGATCCTCAAAACCAGGAGGTTGCATGACATAAACTTCCTCAACAATGGTGCCATACAAGAATGCACTCTTCACATCCATTTGATAGACTATGAAGCCCATGCAAGATGCATAGGTTAGAAAAATCCTAATAGCTTCAATCCTTGCAACTGGTGCAAAGACCTCCTCATAGTCTATCCCCTCCTCTTGTGTATAACCTTGAGCCACTAACCTTGCCTTGTTTCTGACCACAATACCTCTTTCATCTCTTTTGTTCCTGAGAACCCATCTTGTCCCTATAGGTCTGACATATCTAGGACAATCAACCAGCTCCCAAACATCCTGAATTGCAAATTGGTGAAGCTCATCCTGCATTGCTTCCACCCAACTTTGTTCTTTGAGAGAATCAAATATCTTCTTGGGTTCTTCTTGTGACAGAAAACATACAAACAAACATGCTTGCACAAGAGGGGTATCAACCTTCTTGTGTATATTGGCAATAAATCCACCAAGTCCTTGATGAGATCTTCTTGTCTGAACTGGAGTCATAATATCACCAATGATCTGAGATGTGGGGTGATTCTTCATAGTGGAAGTGAGAACCCCTCCTTCAAAAAGTCTGGTGTCCTCAACCTCATGCTCCATGTTGCTAATGTATTCTTCATCAGACTCTCTTTGATCAACAGGAATCTATTCATAAACTCTGGAAGGTCCTCCTTGTTCAAAAGTAGAAGAGAAAAGATGTGCAAAGGTGTTGTCAATGTCTGAACCTTGTTTGTCAGCGCTTGGGCTAACAACGCTTGAACTGTTGTTGTCAACGTCTGAGCCATCAACGTCTGAATTGGTCTTGTCAGCGCTAGATTTGCCTTTGTCAGCGCCTGACGAACCATGCATGTTTGTATATGGTGGTATTTGGAGACCACCATTGTTTTGTCCAGCAGCAGCAGCAGCAGCAAAAGCATCTGTCCAAATGGGAATTGTGACATATTCAAATGTAGGAGATGCCTTTTCTGCTTGTGATCCAACCCTCTCATTAACCTGTGTACCTAAAACATCAACAATTTGTTCCTCCACAACATTTGAAGTTACCTTCACAATGTTTGGATTAGTGACAGGCATATAATTTAAAGTTCTAGATAAGGGTTCCAAATCAAACAACCAATTAGGACCACTCTCAGGATCACTAGGTTTATTCTCTAAGAACCTAACATGTACTCTTTCAACAATTCGCTTGTCCTCTTTAAGATAAACCCTATAACCCTTGCTCTGGACTGAATACCCCATGAAGTAGCCCTCATCACCTTTTGCACTAAATTTCCCTAAGGCATCACTAGTATCTAATACTACTATATGACAGCCAAAAGGTCTGAGAAAACCAATATTAGGTTTTCTTCCCCAAAGTAACTCATAAGGTGTTTTGTTCTGAATTTTGTTAACCAATGCTCTATTTTGCACATAGCATGCTGTATTAACAGCCTCAGCCCAAAAGGCTATAGGAAAGTGAGCATCAGCCAACATTGTTCTGGCTGCTTCAATTAGGGTTCTATTCTTCCTTTCAGCAACCCCATTTTGTTGTGGGGTTCTAGCAATACTGAATTGCCTAGTAATTCCCTTCCTGGCACAAAAATCATCTAGCTTCTTGTTCCTAAATTCTCTACCATTATCACTCCTAAGCATCTTAACCTCATTGCCAGACCTTTTCTCAATTTGAGTGATAAATTCAATAAGAACATCAGCTGTGTCACTCTTCATAGCTAGAAAGAATGTCTAAGTAAACCTAGAAAAGTCATCAGTGACAACAAAACAATATGACTTGCCATTCAAACTCTCTATATTTGTTGGACCAAAGAGGTCCATGTGAAGCATATGAAGAGGTCTGGAACTAGTATGCACCTGCTTGGACTTGAATGAGACCTTGTGCTGCTTGCCTTTAAGACATGCAACACAAGAGTGGTCATTGTGGAAGGCCTTCTCAGGCAAACCATCAACTAAACCAAGCCTCAGAAGTCTATTTATATTTTTAAAATTTATGTGCCCTAGTCTCCTGTGCCACAAATTACTTTCATCTACTGAGGCCTTAGCATAAAAACAAGACATATTTGTATTCACTTTAATCCCATTTAAATTCACATTATATATGTCCTTATGCCTAGGTGTTCTATACTCAATGTACTTCTCATCAGGGATCTTAAAATCCTTGCTTAACACCAAACACTCAGTATAGGTGAAAAGAACCTTATTTTTGTTATCACACACTTGTGATACACTAAACAGATTATAATCCAGTTCTTTTACCAGGAAGACGTTCTCAAAACATAGATTATTGGTAAGAAGGGTTCCTTTGCCTGTAATGGTGTCGTAGCCCCCTCCAAAGTATACCTTATCACCATCTTTAATAGGAGTGAAGTTCGTCAGATAGTCTTCCTTCCCTGTCATGTGCCTTGAGCATCCACTATCCAAATATCCATAATCATTGATCTGTCTTTGAATGCCCTGCAATAAAGAAAACAAATTAGTTTTCTTTGGGAACCCAAGTCTCAGAAGACTTGGATTCATCTGGTTGTTCAATAAGAACAGACTTAGTTCTCACAACAACCCCATTCTCATCCTTTTTAGGATGAAAAACCCAGTTAACCCCAATTGGTTTTGTAATGAACTTAGAAATGTAATTAAATATATTGCAAGTCATTGAAGTTCCATTATTATTAGGGTTTTGATCTTTCTTGGGTCTCCATGTTAAGCTTGAAGAAGCTTTAGACCCCTTACCTTGTGGCTGCAAATATTTAGGTCTGGGCGCGTTTCTGTCAGCGTTGGATTTTGTTCTATCAACGCTGAAATTACCCTTGTCAGCGTTGAACCTAGGGTTTGCTACAGGAACCCATTGCCTATTTGACCAGGTGTTTGTCTTTTGAAAAGGTCTTTGTCCATGAGTGTTAGACCTTCTAGAGAAGAATGGGACAGGTCTAATCACTTGTGGACTTTGCTGCACACAAGGTTTGGGTCTGACAACGTTTGACTTTCTAACAACGTTGACTTTCTTCCTATCAGCGCTGAAATTGTTCCTATCAGCGCTGGCTTTGGGAGCGTTGACACACTTGTATGCCAAATGTGAAAAGCTACCACAAGTGTAACAGGCTTTCTTAGACACACTCTTAGGTCTAGAAGAGTAGAAACCTGTTCCATGATTGTTAACTTGGCTCTTGGGTGACCTATTATTCCTATACATCTCTGCATATTTAATGGTAGGTCTTCTAACAGTGTTTGAGCCTAGGTCAACAGCTTTACCAGTGACTGGGTGAGTAACCTTAATGGGTGATGATTCATTGGGACTTCCACACAGCAAACCTCCCTTAACAAATAAAGTAGGGTTAGCTTTCTTCCACTCATTTAGGTCAGTCAGTTTTTGTTGATACTCTTCTACTGGAGTGACAACTCTTGGTGGAGGAGAGAATTCCTCTTCTTGGCATTCTGGTATACCAGTCCAAGACAAATCCTTTCTAAGGACACCATAGAAGTCACCAGCTGGTGGTGGAACCAGAGAGTAATCATTCATCCCAATCCCAGTCATGTTCTTAGGATCCCTTTGTTTAGCTACACAGTCTCCTAGGGTTTGGGTGGCTCTATCAAATCTTTGAATCTTGAGGTCAACATTATCTTTATTCTTAATGGCCTCATCTAACTTAGCCTGTAGGTCTCTATTGACCTTTGTCATGATATTTCTAATATCCATACTACCCTCTAGCTCATGTGTTAAGATATTTATCTTATCTTTTAAATCAAATTCCATTTTCTTGTATTCAGAAACAGTTTTCTCAGTTTCAGTAAGAGCCAGTTGGTAATTGGACAATTTACACCTTTCAGTGCTCATATCATCTTTTAGTTTTAACACCTCTTTGTTAAGTCTATCAGTGTTTAACCTACAACCTTTGCTACAAAAAGCATCATCATATACCTCATTGTCAGATGAAGAGGAGGAGTGTGCCATGAGAGCATATTCAACATGCTCTTCTTCTTGAATATCAGCAACCAAAGCTTTGTCCTCTTCAGCATTCTTAGCTAGATAGCTCCAATCCCATCCAGTACCATCAATTCCTTGAACTGCAACCATAGCTTTGGAATCCTGAGCTTTAACAACCTGACTTGAGGGTTTACCAGCATCAGATCTTCTAGGAGATCTGCATTCCCTCATGAAGTGCCCCATACGATGACAGTTGTAGCATTCAACTTTGGATTTATCAAATCTAGCAGTGTCTTTAGAATTGAAGGTCATCTTCTTCTTGAACCTTCTATTCCACCTATTTGCTCTTATACTAGCAAGAGCCATGTTCCACTTGATGTCCATCTCTTCCAAGTGTTCATCACTTATCTGCTTAAGGTCCTCATATGTAATCACTGAACCATTCGGCAAAGAAGCAATGTAAGCACACACAGTATCCAAATCCAAACCAGCAGGTTTAACTCTTGGGCAGTCATTCATGAATGTGTCAGCGTCTAAAAAGGAGACGTTGACAGGACTTGTTCCAGCGCTGACAAATGATGATCCAGTAACTGGATGCATAAAAGAGTCCTTCTGATTGAATTGACCTTCACTATGAGAGAAGAAGGCCATGTTGCTGGTGCTAGGTTTGCTTCCATGTGCTGAAAGAGTTTCATCTTCCAACAGTCTTAGTTTGTTGTAGATGTCATCAAACGAGGAGCTCTTGTAAGTATTATTGGCAAGAATAGATCTTGCCTCAATCTTCCATGCCTCACCAAGACTTTTAAGAAAGGTAGTATTGGTGTCAACATCACCAACTTGTGTCCCCATGAAAGACAAATTGCTTGTGATGTCAAGCAATCTGCTTCTCACACTACTCAGTTTCTCATTGGGTTGAGCTTTGAAGACAGCATAATCATGCAGAAGTTGTTTTTTCTTTTCTTCCTTAGTGTCTGCATTGCCACCATATGCAACTTCAATAGCTTCCCAAAGACCCTTAGCAGATTCATAGCCTCTATATTTGTGCTGGTTTTCTTGTCCCAAAGAGACTTTCAGAATATTTAGGGCTTTCATGTCAACCCTTTTCTTTGCAATATCTTCAGCACCTACAGCTCTACCATCTCCAGGTTTTTCTCTCTTATCTTCATCAGGACATCCTTCAACAGTTGATCTTTGAGTAATGGCATTCTGAATCTTTTGAGCCTTATTGAATGAGTTTCCATATTCAATAATCTCCCAGAGTGTGTAATCATAGATCCCCAGATATTGTTCAAAGTTGAACTTCCATAAGTCAAAGTTGGTTGCATCAAGCATGGGAATCTTGATGTTTGGTAAGGGTGAATTGGAGGTGGTTATTGCTTCAGACATGATATTGTTAGGGTTTTGGTGTTTTTAGGGTTTCTGAGAAAATTAGGGTTTTGGTGTTCGTGTATCGTTCTGGTGTTCTTCAAAGATCAAAAGTTCCTCAACAAGCTCTGATACCACTTGTTGATCCCAAACTTAGATCGATTAGCTTTGTGTATACGAGATTAGATCAAGTATAACACGTAGAGAAACCTTTGTTATATGCTTTGTGAATCTAAGTGTTATGCGGAATTTAACACTTAAACAAGAACACAAGATGTAAACAAAACTTTCACTTTGATTATGAATGTCGAACTTGCTTACAATGAAAGATGTTTATGAATGAAAACTTATATAAAACTTGATACTAAACATTAACCTAAAGGCCTTCTTTTATAGACTAAGAAGCCTTGTACAATAAGCTACGTATCAACTATTCTAGGTAAAGATAAACATAGAAAATACATTGCCGTTTCTATCCTTACTAGAAGTATTCTAGAATATAATAAACGTGTAGCTTATATCTTCCATCAGTGCTTGTCTTCAATCTATCAACGCTTGACTTTAACTTGTCAACGCTTGGGCTGTCAGCGCTTGCTTTGTTCCTGTCAACGCTTGTTTTGTTCTTGTCAGTGCTCAAGTGATCTGGCCTTAATTTATTCCCAACATAGAAGATTGAAAGCGAAGGATGATTTGAAAATGAGGCATAAGGTCCCTATTTATACTATTTCTAAACCTTAGCCCCCAAGCAAAGCTTTTAAACGTGTAAGATCAGTAGAGAAGTGACTAAGGTAAGCTAGGGAAGATCTATGAAAGTCTAGTAATGACTCATGGAAGCTAGATTCAAATTTATTAAGGTTAAGGCTATAAGGAAGCCATGAATTTTAATGATAAGAATGAATATGTGTCATCTAAAAGAAGGTGATGCACCTACTTGTAAAATATCTCAAAATATCTGGCCTATGTTTGAATTTAGGAGGGAAGGGAAAAACCTAGCCGGATAGGAAACTACGGCTTGTAACTTATAACTTTGTAATTTTGGTGATTAGGGACTTAGGAATGTGATTAGTGACGGATTAGGGTTTATTTAGGGTATGGGCATTGTATTCAATAAGTTTGGATCTTTGGTTTGAAGTTTAACAAAGGTTTAAGGTGAAATTAGGAAGAAAAACTAGGTGGGCTAGAGTTTCTAATGCTTTATGGTTAAGTCATAGTAAAAGTGATTATCCTTCAATTAGCTACTGATGTAAACTCATTTTATACCTCCTACAGTTTCCTCATTGTGTTCATGAAGTCCCTATATTGGTTTTACTAAGTTATACTAAGTAAACATGTCTAAAGGGTGAAAATACCCATTTTGACCTAATTTAAAAGCCATGCATTAAAATGTTGTACCTTGAGCATTATGGTACTTGTATATTGTCTTAATATAATTTTATAACCTTAATGTAATGCTACAAGTGTTTATAGACTTGTCAAAAAAGACTAGGTAGTGATTCTATGTAGATTTCTTAATATAAGGGTTTTTAGGTCATTAAGCCTAATGACTTTCTATCTTGGGTGATTAGTGTTTATATCATAATGTAGGCTTATTCTAAGTCTCATATAGTATGTTTATTACTTCTAGGGATTCTACATTCTTAGCTTAAGGGTTTATATAGGTTCATCATAATCTAGGTATAATTTTAGGAGCTTAAGATCCTATGCTTTGAAAACTTGTACTTTGTGCTTTAAAAATTTGTAACTTAGTTTGATATACATGTATGACCTTAATATGATACATAGTTGAGTTTTATAATTAGTTGCAAAAGATTATACTCTAATTCAATGTGAAATGGATTTTTTATGCTAATCTTGGTTATTAGGTCTTAACGTGTAATTAGCCTTAGATTAGTGAATATCAGTGTTTTGTGATCAATTACCTTTCCTTTATATGATAGATTATAATAAGTATATTATATTTGATACTTGTATATAGATATTATGTAGTTATATTGCTTAAAACATTGTTTACCAAGGGTTTCTAGGTGGTGATCTAGTCTATTATGTACATTTACTTATACTTAGCATTTTATAGTTTGTTCTTACCATTCTTAGGTATTATTATGTTTTCAAAGTATAGTTTTTAACTGGTTTATAATCCGTAATGACTTATCCATAAGTATTATCCATTCATAGTTTAGCATTTTTAAGTTTATTACTCATTTGAAGGGATTCTAGGGTTTCTAAGGGAACTTAGGTCATCATCGTTATATTTGAGATGTTCTTATTCATAATATACTTATTAGATTATTTTTAGAACATAGGCTTGATATAGGAATATGTTGTAGTGGTAGTTTAGGTTGGGAGAACACATCCATGTTATCAAGTAAGGTACAAAAGCAAAAAGTTCTAGTCAAATTTTCATATCATAACACATGATACATAAGTGAAATTTGAGGATTGTCACACTGCGGAAGTCCGGTAACAGAATCCATAGATATCTTGTCCCACTTCCATTCGGGAATCTCTAATGGTTGTAGTTAACCGCTAGCTCGCTGATGTTCTATCTTAACCTGGTGGTAGGTCAGACATTAAGAAACGAAGGTAGCAACATCCTGCTTCATGCCACTCCACCAAAAATGTTGTTTGAGATCATGGTACATTTTGATAGAACCTGGATGAATAGAGAATGGAGAGTTGTGCGCCTCAGTCAATAAGGCTTCTCTGAGTGTAAGATAGTCTCGAACACATAACTTGGTACCCTGCCATACGATGTCATCTTCGTCTATACGGAACTCTGTTTTGCTGATCGATATTCTGAATAATCGCCTATATCTCACCATCGTCCTTCTGAGCTGCCTTAGTCCGAGAGATTAAGTCTGGCTCAACTCTCATATTAGCTAGTACCCATGTTGTCCAGGTACAAAGAATTCAATGTCTAAACGCTCTAAATCACGTATGATCACTTCTTCTACCTTAATGCCAGTAATCATGCCTGATTTCCTGCTGAGAGCATCGACCACCACATTCGCTTTACCAGGATGGTACTGAATGTTGGTGTCATAATCCTTGAGTAGCTCTAACCACCTTCTCTGTCTCGTATTTAGTTCTCGCTGACTGAAAATGTATTTGAGGCTCTTGTGATCAGTGAAGATGTCACATGGTTCAGCATATAGATAATGCCTCCATATTTTGAGTGCAAAAACAATTTCCGCTAATTCTAGATCATGAGTAGGATAGTTCTCCTCATATGGCTTAAGTTTTCGTGATGAATATGCGATCACCTTCCCATGTTGCATGAGTACACAACCAAGTCCTTTAACCGAAGCATCGCTATAAATCTGAAATCCACCTGTACCAGATAGGAGAGTAAGAATAGGTGTAGAAACCAATCGCTGCTTAAGTTCTTCAAAGCTCTTCTCCCGCTCATCATTCCAGACGAATTTCTCTCCCTTACGTATTAGCTTGGTCAAAGTCAAGGCTAACTGTGAAAAGTTCTCCACAAATCTGCGATAATAACCAGCTAAGCCCAGAAAACTACGAACCTCAGGTGCATACGTCGGTCTTGGACATTTTGTAATAGCTTCAACATCGTAGGATCCATGGTGATCCCTTCTGCGGAGACAATGTGGCCGAGAAATGCCACCTTGCTTAATCAGAATTCACACTTGGAAAATTTTGCATACAGTTGATTCTTGCGAAGAATCTGTAGTACTGTGCGAAGATGTTCCTCATGTTCTTCCTTGGATTTTGAGAAAATCAGAGTATCATCAATGAATATGATGATGAATTTTTCCAAAAACTCATGGAAAATGCGGTTCATTAAGTCCATGAATACTGTTGGAGCATTTGTGAGTCCGAAAGGCATGACCACGAACTCATTGTGACCATATCTTGTGCGAAAACAGTCTTAGAAATATCCTGCTCTTTCACTCGTAGCTGACGATAGGATGATCGTAGATCAATCTTGGAAAAGTGCTTGGCACCTTGCAGTTGGTAAAATAAATCATCGATACGCGGCAATGGATAACAGGTTCTGATCGTGATCTTATTCGGCTCACGATAGTCAATGCACAGACGCATGCTGTCGTCCTTCTTGACGAATAGTACCGGTGCACCCCATGGTGATACACTCGGTCGAATGAAACCTTGCTCTAGGAACTCCTGCAATTGGTCTTTCAACTCCTTGAGCTCTATGGGAGCCATGTGATCAGGAGCCTTGGAGATAGGTTCAGCTCCTGGAATGAGCTCAATGCCAAAATCCACTTCGCGGATAGGTGGTATACCCGGAAGTTCTTCTGGAAACACGTCGGGGAATTCTGAAACAATCGGCTAATCTTGAATCGATGGAGCTTTAGCAGTTATGTCCTGAATTTTAGATAAGAAACCTTTGCAGCCTTGAGCTAGTAAAGCACGGGCTTGGAAGGCAGAAATTATTTGTACAGACTTTCCTGGTATTACACCATTATGAATGTACTCTAGGGATTGAACATCATTAATATAAATCGATATGTATGGCAATCGATCGTGGCGTGGTGTTTCGCTAGCCAGTCCATGCCTAAGATCATATCAAAATCGCACATGTCCAAAGGAAGTGTGTTGACAGGACGAATCTTATCATTAAATTCTAAGGGAAGATCTTTATACACATGGGTAATGCGCATAGAGTCTCTCATTGGCGTAGATATATTTAATACATTCTCAAGTGGTGTAGATGTCTTATTAATATGGGCAGCATAAGTAATGGATATAACTGAATGGGTCGCCCCCATATCAAATAAAACGCAGGCAACATGTCCATACATAAATAAGATGCCAGTAATGGTACCTGTAGACTTGTTGGCCTGATCTCTATTGTTGGTGTACACACGGCCTGATGCTACTGGTTTCGGAGGGGCACTATCCGATGTACCAACGGTTTCCCCTTTCTTGCAGTCTTTCTTCAGATGGCCTGCTTGCCCACACTTAAATCAAACATCGGTACCATGACGGCATGGTCCAAGATTCCTCCGTCCGCAGGTGGTGCAAATAGGATGGGTATACCCTCCAGTGGGTACCCTAGCTAGCTGAGAGTGTGTTTCAGAAGATATGCGTGAGACATGATTATTGTAACATAGACATGACTGCACTGAAAGTTTAAGTTATAATGCCAAATGAAGCTGAGTAATTAGGCTGCTGACCCTTATTGTTCTGGTCACGCCCATTTCCGGAATCCATGTTATGATGCTGAGATGTTAGAATTTATGTCACACAGCAGCTTAACGTAGAAGAGTTTAAATTTTAGGGACATGTTGTTGTTGGAGTAACTGGCATTGTTATGATAGTTATCACTACTGCTACGCCTATCTGATCCATAATGGTCGTTAGTCTGATCATGCCCCTTATTGTTGTTCTGTTGAGTGGACGGTTGGGACCGGTCTCCACCCTTCTTCCTATAAGATACAATTGAATAGAACAAGATATAAAATGAAAATACTTATTTGAATGAGGTGGTAACGCTTGATGACTGAAATATACCTCTTCTCAGGTCGAGCTAACTCCTCATAATCATCCATCTCATGGAGCATCTCCATACTACGTGTTGCGTCAGCCACTTGTGACACATTAGTGAAAGTAACACAAAACAGATGATCAATAATCGAGGAGTGTAGAGCCCAGCGAAAATTCTTCACCTGCTCCTCTGTTGTGCCAGCAGCAGAGCCTAGAAAACCAGCTAACCTGAAGAATCGCTGCATGAATTCTGTGTTGTTCTCAAATGTCTTCTATCGGATGGCATGAGAATCTCTCCTCAGTCGTTCTTGTTCAGCTCTAGGCAATAACTGATTGTAGAACAACTCCTTAAACTACACCCAAGTCAAAGAAATAAGCCATGCTTCACCTCTATTGCTCAGCTTGTAAGCTCTACGCCATGCCAACGCATCACCCTCAAACTTATAGCATGCCAATCTCGCCTTGTATAACCCATCGCAACCCATGGCATCAAAGATCTTCTCCATATGCGAGATCTAGTTCTAAGCATCTGACGGGACCTCAGCCTTCTCGAAAGATCGAGGCTTCTGTTTGTTGAATCTTTCCAGCCATGTGTGGAGTGTGACTGGTGGAGGAGGAGGATTCACAGGATGTGGACCATTCTGGAATTCAGCCCGAATCTCATTTTGGATCTGAGGGAGCATGGTCTGCAAAGCTGCTCGGACAGCTGCAGCAAGTTCCTGATCATTGCGTGTGTTAACCATCTGATAATTTCAAAGGAAATAAAATGATTAATCTGTTAGAACATAGGATAAATATAAGAGATGCATGGAAGAATTTATGAAGGCATAGCCTATGAAATCTGACATTAGCAAAGGTGGACGACTATGGTTCAGGCAACAAAACAAAATTCGAAGAAAACCACAAGCGACTAAGTATGGCCAATCCTGTATTAACCCTTACCTAGTCAAAAACTCAAAGAAAACAAAATTCATGAAATGAAATCAACTGTCAGTGTTGGAAGATCCTGGTGACTACCCACTAGTCACATGTCAAGTTTTAGAGCCTACTTGTCGAAACCAGGCTCTGATACCATAATTGTAACACCCCACTTTGACAAGTGGACCTTTACATGATAATTATGGCATGTTATCAAAGCATGCAAGGTAAATGTCTTTAAAACATAAATGACCATAAAGGAAACCCGAAGCAAACATCGGTCCCAAACATAAGCTCATACAATGCATAAGTAAAGAATGTAGCATAAGGACTAAACAATGTCTAGCAAAGTAGAAGTATATAGATGCATTAAAAGAAATGAAGTCAAGGGAGCCTCTATCTTAATCCAAGTACTCTTGATTGCCTAAGTCTGCCCTTAGTACCTGCCGTATGGGGACATGAAAAGAAAATACGATTGAGCAATTACGCTCAGTGAACGGATATATGACAAAATAACATGACTAAACATAAGTAAAGTATGAAAATGCAGCAGAAAATGTGTAAGTCTTGGAAAACCTGGAGTAAATTTTATAAACTGGTTTATATCTGAAAAGACTTATGTTTAATTCATAAAAACTATATGTTAAATGCCCAAGAGCCCATATAGGTCATGAAGGTATCAACGTGCATGAATACATAGTGGGGTGACCTAGTCATGCAATTAGAGGGGTTGCCTCTAATTATAATAGTCTGGGTGGAGGTATCAGCTCCATGTAACAGATGTAGAACACACACCACAGTTACCTTGTAATCTGCAAAACATGTACTAGGATGCACCCATTCGCCCCACATGATAATAATAATAATGGACAAAACTGAAAGGGACACCACGAGCAATCACTCTCGTCGCGGAAGAGTCATTACATCGGTGCTTCAAGTGTTATGGTTATGGTACCTCCATAACTAGGTGGACATGGACATGCATGTATATAGCTCAGGCAGTTTAAAATGATAACATAGTAATTACGAAAAGTTTTATGTAAACTACTAGGGAAAACAGATGGCAGCAAACGCAGAATCCTAATCATAGAAAGAGAGTGTCCATACTGAAGGACGGAATATCCGTACCTAGTGTCCAATAATGAAATGAAGACGAAAGCGGAAGAATTACTCCGACTTTACGAGTGCAACATAATAAAGGACGTGAATGAGTTGTCTGTTTAATGTATACTTACTGATTCTTATTTTAGTTTACTTGTTCTTGACTTGTTTTACTAGTTCTTGTCTTGTTTTACATGTTCTTGACTTGTTTCACTATTTCATGTTTTACCATGTAGTTTCTTAGTGTTTCATGTGTTCTTGATTAGTGTATTTCATGTTTTATGTGTTAATATACTTGTTGTTTCATAATGAGTAACTTTCTAAAAATAACAGGTTTCTATCTATAACAACTTTCTAAAAATAGTAAGTTTCCATAAATAGTAAGTTTCCAAAAATAGAAAGGTTCCATAATTAGTAAGTTATCAAAAATAGAAAGTTTCCGTAAATAGCATGTTTCCCTAATTAGTATGTTTCTATATTTAGCATGTTTCCATAAATAGTAATAAGCTTATTAAATAAGTATATGATATAAGCTAATATTTAATAAGCATATATTATAAGATTTATAAATGTAATAATATAGTAAAGTTTATTCATTATAAATACTTTAGTCATAACATAATAATTATTAATTAATAATATAATACATGGTTTATAAGTAATTATTAATTAATAATATAACATGATTATATTAATTAAACTTTACCTTATCTGATTGTTGTATAATTAAATTAAAGTATAGTATTAATCTAATTAAATCATGATTAAAATAAAATTAATTAATCAAGCTAAGTTCTTAATTAAATTAATTAAATGTGACATGTACGTGTACCATGAATAATTATATTAATAATTATTATAACATAAGTTAAATTTAATTAATGGGACCATATTTAAATGTCATGATAATTATACTAAATAATCGTATCCTAAGTCCAAATTAGATAAATTAAACATAACATGATTAAATTAATAAAATTAAATTAACCTTTGTTTAATTTATCAAAATAATTATCCAAACACACCTTTGTGTTTATTCATGTGTACACGAGCCCCAAACCGATCCTACACCGAGACCATGGGGTCTCGGCTTGCCTCGAACCACCAGCAAACACCACTACCGCAAGACTGTGGCCTTGCCCCGTCAGCGCAAAGCAGCCTACGGCTGTATCCGGTGCCATTTTTGTGTCAAAAATACCCACCGAGAGCCTTAAGGCTCTCGGTTCCCATTGTTTTAACCAAACAGCCCCCGTTGGGGTGTTTGGGTGTTGCAGCTGGCAAAACAAAACAGCCACCACTCCATGAAGGGTGCGGCTGGCCGAGAACCAACACCACCGAGGACCCCATGGTCTCGGTTCCCGTGACAAACGAAACCCAAAACTCTCGATTTACATGTTTATAGAAATCAAACACATGTTTTTATTATTAATTTTAAATAGATTCATGAATTAATAATACTAAAAGAAAAGGATTAAGCTTTAGTGATACCGTATGCGTATAATGATTAGGAATTAAGAACACGAACCAAACCCGTAACCAAATCAAAGATCAAAACAACTTTTCCCTTCCTTTTGCTTGTGTGTAACCGGCGGTCAAGAGAGACCAAGAGGGTAGGGTTTTATTTTATTTTGTAAAAAGTGAATAATGAATTCCCTGGAAATGTTTTATTTACTAGATAAAGCTTAATGGGCTGAGCCATGGGCCCCCTTGTTTCTTTTACACGCCGGCCAAACACACCCTTATATATATATATATATAGTTCGTTTTTAGTGTTTTAAATAATTACCGTGTGTGCTCGTGTTTTAAACTCGTGTTTTAAATCTTTGTCGTGTTTTAAGTATTATACGTAAATACTTATCGTGTATTAATTTACATACGTAATACTTGTAGTAATTAATTAATATACGTAATAATTATATTAAATGTTCATGATATGTGTCATATATTATTTAATTGCAAAGTTTTAATTTATCCGTGTTTTCATGCATTTAGTGTTATTATTTATTTTATGCGGGTTTTACGTCACCTAACTTGGATCTCTTAAACATTTGAGTATCCGGGGGTGGCAAGATTCAAAGTGGTATTTTTTCAAAGATTCAAGATCATATTTGTATTGATTAATAAAGATGCCTCTGGGATTTTGAGAAATTTGTAACCCTAACGCTCTGTTCTCAAGTTTATTTTTAAAAGAATGGAAAGGGAAAGGAAGGGGAATCACAATAATTTTGTGTTCTTAAGTTTTTTTAAGGAATGAATGGTAGTGGACGGGAAGGGGAAGGGAAGGGATGGGATGGGCTTTTCTTTGTAATATTGATCCCTCCATTTTTGGGATGATCAGGAGAGGAAGCGTGAATGAACAAAATGAGGTTTTCTTAAATTACATTTATACCCTCACTTTTTATATATGTATTAACCTACTTCTCACAAATATGATGGCAAAACAAAAATATGCAGTAGTTTGTTCATCAACGGGTAAGATGGAGGGTCTTCAGTCTTGAAGGATCAAATTAAAGACCTATATATCCTATTTGAAAATACCATTAATCAATTCTGACTATGTCTCTAGAGGGCTTCCAGTTGCTTATGGTATGAGTTATATGGCATCATCGTTCCTTGTGGCATAGGTTAGACATTTGGAAGGTTTTTTTTCACTTCAGTTCTGCAGGTAGGAAACTAATCTGTCCTTGTTTTATTAGTTTTACAAATGGGGTTTAATTTACACATGCTGTAAATAAGATGAGGGTGAAAATGTTTGTCGATCGGGTTAAAATTACACAAAGCTGTAAACTGTATGTAATTTTGATCTTTCAGTCAGAATCTAAATCATTACAGTAATAATATTAGATATATAAATGATTTAAAACTGCATATCAAATGTGAATTTGGTTATTGGTGTAGGAAGTTCATAGCCTCGTCAAACCAAAAACATGAGAATGGGAACTAGAAAGCAAATTTAAATCAAGTGCATATGAAATGTGAATTTGGTTATTTGGTTATTTGGTTATCAGCCACTGTTGTTATGATACGAATATTAGAAAGCAAATTTAAATCAAGATTCAAATGGGTATGTAATATGAAATAAAGTGATACAAAGAATTAGAAATGTTGTATACTTGGATTAGTAGGGTTGCTGTAATGCTCGGTATGTAGTCAAATGATTAAATTGAATTATTATGTTGTAATGCTCATTAGTTAGTCACTTTTGTAGTAAATGATGCGCATGTGGTGTTAGTTTGAAGTATATGTTGTTCAACATTGTGGTTGAATTCTTTGGTTCCAGTAGTGTTGCATTTAAATTGTTGTTGTTGTTCACCAATTTCTCAAGAATCAAGATGTGCATAAAAATTGGGTAATTTAGTAATTATAATTGGTTCCCTTTCTTTTCTTACCAACTATAAAAATAAACTGGAGAACATGATTTAATGCACTGCTCCCTTTCTAATATAATCCCTTCCCCCTCCCCTTCCTGTCCCTTCCCTTTCTATTCTTTTAAAAAAGAACTCGAGAACAGAGCGTAAAAGATGAAAATTTTCCCATCATTAAAATCTTAAATTTTGAGGACATAATTTTCTCAGAATGGTCGGAAAACCTTTGGGTCGTGGCAGCAAATATTATATCATCAACATAAAATTGTACCAGTATCATGTCGTTTCCCTCCTTGAAAATGAATAGCGTCGGATCCATCTTGCTTTTTGAGAAGTCCTTCCAGATGAGGTATTGTGAAAGAAGATCATAACATGCACGTGGAGCTTGTTTCAAACCGTAGAGAGCCTTATTTAGCTTGTACACATGGTTTGGAAGGTCTGAGTTCATAAATCCTCTCGGCTGGCTTAAATAAACCTCTTTTGTTAGTTAACCGTTCCGAAATGTCGTCTAAACATCCATTTGATAGACGATCATGTTCATGTAAGCGATATACGCGAGGAAGAGTCTAATTTCTTATAATCTGGCAACCGTTGCAAAGGATTCCTCAAAGTCGATGCCCATTTCTTTTTTATAACCCCGAGCAACCAATCTTGCTTTGTTCTTCAATATTCCTCCCATCTCATCAGGTTTGATCTTAATGACCCATTTCAAAGTAAGGATTTGTACTTTTTCAAGGAGAGGAACAAGTTCCCATACTTCAAGTCATTGGAATTCATTGAGTTTCTCTTGCATGGCTTCAATACAACACAATTGTGTAAAGGCCTCTTGCCATGTTTTAGGTTTAACGGCTGAGAGAAAGGCATCAAAGCAGCAAAACATTACACTTTGTTGTAATTGGTGTCGGCTAGAAACCAATCGTTCAATGGCACCGATAATGTATTTGATAGGATAATCCTTCGTCCATTTATTGTTATGTTCATTAATCCTCAGTCTGGAGTTAACGATGTTGAATCCAAGATCTTTAGACTCAAACAGTCTAAACCGTTTTATCTAGGTTGATCATCATTCATATGATAACATAACGGAATAAGAACAATGATCATGAATAATATGTTTAACAACATGAAAGATTCCCAAAGGATTTGTATTATTGATGATTAACACAAACCACTCTAGGCATGTATACATTGAATCCCATGCCTAGAGATCAAAGACACTATAGGTTACATTTTGTATATGAAAGATGTGTATGAAACCTACGGTCTGGTGTTCATTTTATAAGTTAAGAAACCCAGGGATACATGGAAACTATATAAAGTAATAATGACTAAATCAAAACTGACTTATTCATTCTTATCTTGTGTTGACCAAATCTTCATACTTATCACTAGCAGTGGGAAGTACACTAGCAGGGGCAAGTACTCCAGCAGGGGAATCTCCAGCAGTGGGAACTCCAGCAGGGGAAAGTACTCTAGTAGTGGGAACTCCAGCAGTGGGAACTCTTGCATAATGCCCTATTTGGTCCTTCTTGTTTCCATAGTGTTTGACTCATCAACTTTTAGCCCAATAAACGATATCAGGAGCTTTCTATGAGGTGGAAGACTAGTCAGTATTTTTGGGGATTGGAACACCAAAGAATGGAAGGTCATGTATGTGGGAAAATTCTAAATTGTGATCATAGGCATCCTCTTCAACATCATTAGGAACGAGTTAGGATGAAGCTTTAGGTGTCGTTTAAGAATGACTGGGGGATGGTGCATCTTGTTCAATAGTAAGAGTAGATGCATTGGATTGTACTCCATTGTCTTGAGCAACAACTTCGGAAATCGGAGCTATTACTGCATGTACTTGAGCAACATCACTTGGAGGATCGAATAATTCATTAAACATCGGTTGAAATAACTCATCGCACCCGGCCATAACTGATGGTACAAAAGATGATGAAGATGGATTGTTGGGAGCCATTCCAGAATTAATAGTACCGTGTCCCATTTCATGAAGTGCGGGTTTAGAGCTACGTTGCTCAGAAGCCATCGTTGTCAGCTCATCAACGTCGACATCCATAGTTTATATAATCTAACGAGTGTGACGATTGTAAATTCGGTATGCTTTCTTTGCGGGTGAGTAACCAATGAAAATTCCAATATCAGCTTTTGGTTGAAGTTTTCCCAAGTTCTCACTATTTATGGTCAGATAACATAATGCACCAAACACATGAAGAAATGATAAAGTAGGTAGTTTTCCCTAGAGAAGCTCATATGGTGTTTTCCATGGCGCTTGAAAATGAGTGAGCGGTATTGGGTGTCACATGCGGTTGTCACTGCTTTTGCCCATAAATTTAATGGAGCCTTTGCGTAAATTAACATTGTTTCAGCTACAGATGTTGTGCAGTGCGAGCAATGGATGTTTCATGAGAAATGTCTACTTCTTCATAGCATTCACGTAGAGTCTGATTGAAAAACTCGGTTCCATTATCTGTACGAATGCGGTGGATAGTAGCATTAAGGCGCACTTTAACCATTTTGAGAAACTTAACAATGAATTTAGGTGCCTCATCCTTAGTACTTAGAAATTTCACCCATGTAAACCTAGAATAATCATCGACAATGACGAGGATATATTTCTTTCTGCTCACACTTTCAGTACACATTGGCCCGTAAAGATCCATATGCAAAAGATATAGTTTCTCTTGGTTGGTGCCTTCGGCTTTGGGTTTGTATGATTTATTGGTGCTTTTTTCATTGAACACGCGGAACACAAGTGATCCTTGTTAAATTTAAGTTTCGGAAGACCATTAACAAGTCCGTTTTTTGCCAAGTGATTAACAGCGCCAAAGTTAAGATGAGATAACAGTCGACGCCATAAACTGACTTAGTCTTTGATGCTTTGGAGAGAAGACATACGGGAGAAGCGACCATCATATCACATAAGGACAAAGTATACAAATTATCCCCGTGAGAACCTTTTAAAAAATCCTCCTTCTAAGTTACGAATGAAGCAAGTATGTTGTCGAAAAGCAACCTCAAGGTTTGAATCGTAGAATTATCGAACATAGAATAAAGTATGGCAAAGTCCTTCCACGTAATACACACGAGAAACCTTAACATTCCCAATTTGAAATTCACCATAACTCGTGATCTTTGTAATATGGTCATTCCCAAATTTTATTGTGCCTAGAAAATTGTTGACAAATTTTTTGAGCATCGAGCAATCTCCAGTCATATGCTTGGAGCAACCAGAGTCCAAATACTAGAGGATGATTTATACCACCTTAAATTATCAGTCGACAAAGACAATGTATCGGAATCTAGTTGTTCCTATGTGTTAGCAGGTATAGATATAATTATCTTAGATTTGCTCACATTAGGTTTCCCAGTTTTCCTTAGTTTTCCTTGATTTCTTTCTATTTTTAGACGTACCTCAGGTTTTAGTGACCTAATCTTCTTATTTACTAGTAGGTACTATCGTAGGGGCGATCCTAGTTAAGGGCGCAGTTTCCATACTTTATTGATGGTGTTCCTGTTTAAAGCTCGCTCATGCCTAACTTTAGTGGGAGTGATCCTAGTTAAAGGGCACTTAGTTCCAACTATTGTAAAGGTCCTACCAGTGGGGCGCCATTGCCATCCAACTTGGGAAAAATATTTTCATGTTGGTTTCCATTTTAAATTATGTGTGCAAGCATACATTTCATTCACGTAGTCAATAAGGCACAAATCATGACGCATAGAAAACATGCATTCATTACAATTCCAACATTTTAAATCAGAAATCATCTTTCGCTTAGGCTGCTACACAACCGCAGGGCCTTTAGTTTTAGCTACATGTTTCTTTTTGTTCACATTCGAAATAACATTCCTAGGGTGGACTTCTACATTCTTCTTCATAGTACTACTAGTGGAAGGCATGATCCTATTTCTCTTTGCTTTGCCTTCTTGCTTTAATCCTTGAGCCCTAGTAGATGAGTTTACTCCTGTAGAAGGCAACACGGGAACATTAGAAGCAGATTTTGAGTGTGCCTTATTAGATAGACCTAGTGTTTGAGATGGCTTCGCCCCTAGGTTTTGGTTAAATGGAGTAATGACAACTAGCTTTTTGTTAGGTGATTTAGTACCCGTTGGACCAATATAGACAAAATAAGCCAAGCAATCTTGAACACAACTAATGTATAGACATGCCTGATGAAAGTCACTATTTTGAGTATCGGATGCACATAATTCATCAATAACTCCCCTAGCAAGGTCGACATGATCTAAGTCATTCCTCATTTAATCGACATATATATATATATATATATATATATATATATATATATATATATATATATATATATATATATATATATATATATATATATATATATATATATATATATATATATATATATATATATATATATATATATATATATATATATATATATATATATGTATTGTTATTAAAAAGTAGGTTCTCATAAATCACTCTTGGGTTGGGTTGGGAGGCACTAGAGGACGGTGTTAAAAAGGTAGCCGAGTAATCAACAACTTCTTTTCCTTTGAGTCGAATTGTTTCCTTTAACTCATCTAAAACCATGTTTTTGTCATTGAGTAGCACGGTTAGATACGAGATTTCTGCAGACTTTTGATTCAGTTGGTCAGTATATGACTTTTGTTGTGCTTCATTCGAAACGAATCTTTGATATATTGAATCAAAAAGTTGTGTACATCCTTGTTTGGCCCCGTTCAAACTCTCCTAGAAGATAGGTGATCCTTTTTTCTAATGCATGATTTTTAATCTCAACGGCCTCTAGTTTCAATTTCACTCATTCTATGGGTGACTCTCTCTTAAGTCTCGTAATCTCTTCCTCTAATGACCTAACCACCTTGTCACGCTTCTGACCTTTCATTGTTGCTTTGTTTATTTGAATTTTTTTTCAAATGTTGTATTATCTTTATTATCATAATCATTGTTTAATATAAGAATCTTATGTTTAGATTGTTTTCAACTTTAAGAGAAATACAATGCTTTTGGATTTCATCAAAATATTTTGAAAGTGTATTAAAAGAATCTTGAAGCTTTAAAAATTCAGCTTCAAAGTTGTGACAAGGTTCACTATCTACCATAGCATTTAATTATCATCAATATTCACAAGAGAAGCATTCATATTGTCACAATTATGCACAAAGACTTTCACAATATCATGGGACATCACTTTTTCTAAGAGTCGGTCATTTAGATACAAAACTTTTTCTTTCACAATTAAATTTTTCTCATAAGCGTCGTCTATTTAATAGAAAACTCTATGAACTTTTTAAATTTCAGATGTTAAGTTTTGATTAAGAGTTTTAAAAGACCGCTTTAAGATTTTCCACAAACGAAATGATCTCGTCACGAAAGGAAGCTTTTGTGTGTTCGAAACCCTATGTTCCTTTGGTTTGAGCATACGTTCCTTAATGACCTTGTCAGGCAAAATGTTGTCTTAGCTCTTTCAAGCTTATAAACACCATGCTTACAGGTGGAATTACCTTTGATGTTTCCTTAGGTATTTCCTTTTCAACAAGTGTAGGATACGTACAAGAGTTTCATCGCTCGTAGAACTGGGAGACACTCTTTCTGGTTCGTAATTAACTTCCCTTTATGTATTAAAGTAGGTTCTAAAATCAAGATTTAGTTTATTATGCTTTTCATAATTAGTTGGTCTACAATTTACTGTCGTAGACACAAGTAAATCATTTGCCTGTTGTATTAAAAATATTTTTAACTGACTCTCTTCAAGAAGTGACACAGTCTCATCATCATCATCACGAACATACAGAGCATCCAACACCTTTCCAAGTTTGGTAGCATCATAAAGTATGGGATTTTCTAGCAGAGCTTGCTTTGCATAACCCGGATTAGGTGGTAACTCTTGTTGACGTTTTAAATCACATTCTTTAAATGATGATGTTAACAAATGTACCGTGTGAGGCCGAAGAATATGTCTTAAAAGCAAATTATCTATCGTTTTAATGTGATTAGATGCATTATTTTATGTTTTAACCTTTTTAGACTTGAGTGTTTTGAAATTTGTTTTAAGTTTTTAAAAATTAGTGAAAATTGAATCTTTTTCCTTGAATTATTTAGAATGATTTGCTCTTAGTTTTTCTATATCTTATAAATGTTCCATTTTCTCTTTTTGAAACTCATCAAATTCAGGGTAGGTTAGCTTGTCTGTCTTAGAGGTCATTTCCAAGGTATTAACTTTTTCTTTGTACAAAGCAAGCTCGGTATAAAGTGTATTATTCAAACCTACAGTGTTTAGGACAACAGTAGTCATTTGGCTGAGTAAAGATGCAGGAACCATTACCAAATCTTATTGAGCAGGATCATTCATATTCGAAGTAGATGTCGGTTGTGTTTCACTCAAATTACGGGGTTGATATTGCTATCATTGTTTGTCTCTTCGTTTGAGCTACTCACCACCGGATGCTTTTCCAGATACGTAGACTCTTGCCCAACTTGATGTGGTACAATACTAATATCATTGGTAACGTTTGTTACCTTAGATATTTTATCTAAACCAGTGACGGAGAGTTTTGCCATAAGATCTGCTTTGGCAGTGTTGAAATCATCAGTGTCTGAATCGTGTGCATCGAGATCATTTGCTTAATATGTTGTATTTGAGTGAGAGCTGCCTGAATCACATCATTATCTGCAACCCATGGATCAACTAGAAAGGCTAACTCTTTTGCATCTAACTCACGACCACGTGACTGAGCATCTGCCAATAACATCTTTTCTTTAAACTATGAAGCATCCCTCTTCCATTTTGGCTGTGTGCATTGCCTTTCCATGTGACCCTCCCCTATGCATTTGTAACAAGTCACAGTTTTTGACTTTCCAACAAATTTTCCACTAGTTGTAGCATTATAAGTCATTGGTGCCATGCTTGATGGACTAGGTCTCCCCTGAATGGATTGAACCATGACCCTTCCGTCTTGAATTGTTGCTTGCTAACGAGGATTTGAAGAAGTTCTCAATTGATTGTTAGTTGTGGGGAGTCCTCTGAGTCCTTTGTTTTTCAGCGTTTGAGTCATATAAGTGGTCATTGTAGTCAATACTTCAATGTGATTGTCACTTTGTTTGAACTCGGGATAGGAATATCCGGAAGTTCATTGCTTTAGAAGGCTTGTGCTTGCTGAACATCACTAGTAGGAAATCATACACTTAGAGGAGTGTTGACGTGTTGTAAGTAAGCGGTGTCATGAGGTTCTGATGGTTGACAAGTGACTAGGAGAGATGGTGATTCCTGATGAGTAAGATGTGATTGATGAACTTGTGTTGATTGATATGGAACCACGTGTTATAATGATGCTTGAGAAAGAGAATTTTGTTGATGAGAACTAACTTGATGTGGAGAGTATTGAGGTTGATACGAGTGTTGTTGATATGATTGTGATCCATGTGAATAGAGAGCATTGCCATATGGAGACAATGGTGATTCACAATTAAGGGAAATGGTTCATGATATGAGGATTGTGACATACAAAGTTGATGCACATGTTTTTCATGTTGTTTCAAGTAGGCATGAAGTTGATCCATGTTAGTTGTGTGTAGATCTTCACCAACATGACATCAGTAACGAAGCGACTCTATTCTAGGGGTAGAGTATTCAAAAACTTGGTGTTGATTTGAAATTGTGCAGTCTTCATGTTCTAGATATTGAAATCATTGAGCAATGTAGCAAATCTCCAATAATAATCATGAAGTGACTCCCTTAAAATATATGTAAACCGGTTAAACATATCATATAGTTGACACTCTCGTTCCTGTTGGGACAAAGAAGTGTCTTGCATCAAAGTACTAATACGCTCCCATAATTCCTTTGCAATCTCATGATGACTCACAAGTTTATAGATATCTGGTGGAAGACCTTGTAGAATGATGTTGGTAGCCTTTACGTCACACTCAACTTAAAGTTGATTTGCCGGTGTCACATCAACGATTGTGTGAGGTCGAGTCACACCATATTCCGTAATCGTGCCCCAATCTAATGTCCCATTGAACACCAATTCAAGGATAAGTCTTCCATCTGGTCTATTTAACATATATAACCTCAAACGACTTTTCCATGAATCATAGAGCTCTTTGATAAGCATCGGTGGGCGGTATCGGTACCCGAAATGATTGACAAATCTGAAAGAGACGACGTCGATGATTGTGGAGTCATCTTAAATAACACTCTAACAAAGAATTACCTTGTTGATCGAGCAATGAAATTGAGTAATTATGTTTGTGAGAGAAGAACAATACGGGATTTTGAATTCGTGGTAAAACCGGAAAATAAAATTTGCGGGATTGTACAAACAAACGAAAAACCGTAAAAATTCTTGAAACCTTGTTTGTTGATGTGGAGTATAGAAGAAAAATTCTCTAAGTTTGCCTCGAGTTAAACCGAATCGAATTATAACTTAAGTTTCTTAAATTCCAAAAATTTGAAATGGTCAAAAGAATTCTAAGTCCTTAATCTCTGTTCCATGTTGTTGTTATCTTGGTTCTACTCAACACACAATTCCGGTTCTGAAAAATGGCTAATCTCGGCTCTGAACTTATGCAATTCCATTTCGTAATCTCGGTTCAGCAGACACTTTTTTGGTTCTGAAAAATAGTTAAATCTCGGTTTTGAACTTATGCAATTCCGGTTCGTAATCTCGGTACTGCAGGCACTTTTTCGGTTCTGAAAAATAGCTAAATCTTGGTTCTGAATTTATGCAATTCCGGTTCATAATGTCGGTTAATCAGGGTTTTGACCACCAAAACCGAGACGAATAATACAAACTTCGAAAAGGCGATGGTTTTTAGCTTATCTAACAAGACGACTTGTACAACCAAGTGTTAGAACCTCCAAAGAACCATAAAATTACAAATTTTTTGAAATTTTTCGCCGAAAATTTTAAATCAGGATTTGTACTTGATCTAAAATATTTTTACCGAAAGTCCAAACAAGGAAAAGTGTGTTTTAGCTTTAAAATGAATGCAAATCAATACTAGGATATAGATAATGATGCGTTTGAAGTTTTAAGCCACGAAAAACACAAAAACAAAATGATTCGAGACCTACATAAAGATATAGCGTCGGAATCAAAAGAACAAACACAAGAACTATAATTTCATCCCACGGCTCCTGATACCAATTGAAAAATATTAGTAATCCAAGTATGGAGTGAGGTTAGAAGGTTTTCTAGAGAGAGAAAGTTAGAGAGAGAAATGAGAGAAAATGTGTGTAATATTATGAGAAAAATAAACCAACCAACAACCTCTCCTCTAAGGAGAGGGTATTTATACTCAAACCTACAAGATGGTCTTGGGCCTCCGGTCCTTGACATGTCATGGATCGGGTTTGCATAATGTTTTATTATTAATAAAACTACGAGCTATTATAAATATTGTTAGAGTGACCGGGTTTTCTAACTAGGAAAATTATATTTCCAACAATCCCACATGTTATAAAATAAAAATTTTTATATCAAGTACTCTAAGATCCATAACCACAACAATGATATATTAATATAGTATTTAAGTTTTTATGAATTTCTTTTAAATATTACTTTAAAATTTAAATTGAAAACTGGAAAAGTAAAACTTAACCCTAGTTTTCAAATGAGCGGATATTTCAACGCCACTAGAAGTAGCAATGCAACTTTAACTACGTGCGTTTGTGATTGTTTATGTTTATGTTTATGTTTATGTGTGATTGTTTATGTTTATTTATGATCGTTTACCATCTGTTTGTTTATATTCGTTTGATTTATTAATGAACGAACGTAAACGAACATGTAAAAGTTCACATTTAAATAAATGAACATGAACAAAAATTGTTTCCCAATTATGTGTCCGTATTTGTTTATTTGTTGAATTAAAATTAAATAAACAAACACAAACTTATTTTCGTTCACGTTCGTCAAATTCGATTACAACCTTAGCTATGTTTCAACTCACATGTATTTATCGTTTTTTGGTACTTTATTTTTAGGATCTATGAACACGGTTCTATATATTTATATTACATGAAACAATCTTCTATTTTGTATCAAATCTTCAACAAGTGTAGATTCCAAGTATTGTAAAAATATATTACTTTCGTCTCAAAATTATATTCTATTTTTTTTGGATTGTCCCAAATTAATTGTCTACTTCTAAAAATAGTTAGAAAGCTTAGAGCATCTCCAATAACAATAGCTTTTTACTATTTCATAAAGTTACTAGTAACTAGTTTAATTGGAGTAATAGGTTTTTACAAAGCTTTTTAAAAAGACTTTGCATACACAAAGCTTTTCCTTAAACCTTTAGCTAACAAATCTGATATGCATTTAAAAGTATTGAATGTAAAAACCCATAAGAGGTTTGTTGCATTGGCGATTATATTATTTTTAGTTGAAATTATAATTACGAATTTAAAAATAAAAATAAATTAATTGGTTAAAAATAAAATTATCTTTATTCCAAAAATAAGAGAAGAAAAGCGGTAATATTTTTTAAGCAGTGTATTTTTGTTGATAAACAATAATTTTAGAATGAAATAAGTATGATCTAAAAGTTTTGCTAAAAGAAAGTGTATGATCTAAAAGTAGAATTGCTCTACAAAATTTGGACTTGATGTCTAGAACAACGTCATTGATATGTCATTACTGAGGTCATGCATGTTATTAAGTTTCATGAGAAAACATATTATATTATTATTTACACTATATCTTGAATTGGTAATTTGTTAATCCATCAGAATATCTTATTAGCAACTTTACCTTTTTATATATAGACATGTTACTTAAGTTAGACAAAACGTATATCATAGAGTAACTACCATTTATGGATAAATGATGGCTATCGTTTACTAAAACAATTCTTTTTTAATTAGTATACGGCGTCGAAAGAAACAAAATAGGTACAGTTAATAATACATAAATTTTGAACTCTAAACATATTTATGGAGGCTTTTATGTGCATAAATATTTCCTACGCAATATTTGTTTGTAGAGGACAATTGACAAGTAGTAGTAGGTATAGCAAAGAAAAATGGGCTTATTCCTCTTAATTGGGTTCTACTTCTATACTTTTTTTTGGCAAATGCTATAATTGTACTTCATATAAACTTAATGTTGTAAACGAACTAAATGTTCGGTGAATATTTCATAAATCGTTTAGTAAAAAGTTTGTTTATCTTCGTTTATTTATTAAATGAACGTACATAAACATTATTTAGTTAAACGAACGAACCAGAACATAAGTCACGCCCTTTCGCGTTTGTTCATGAACGTACGATTATACATTAATTAACGCCCATTTTTGTTCATTTATATATTTATGTTCGTATATCAAATCTTTTAACTAGATATTTTTAAAACTGATATGTTTAAATAAGACAATCTTTATATAACAAAGTAATATACATAATTTGATAAATTTTATGTTTTTTTCTTTTTTCATTTATGTTAGTTTATGGTTCGTTTAATTTCTTAATGACCTAACAAAAAAATCTTTAAGGTTTGCTTATATTAGTTTAAAATTCGTCCGTTTAAGAGTTCGTGTTCGCTTATTTGTTTGGTTAAAATTGAATGAACGATTATGAACAAGCTTAATTCGTTCTTGTTCGTCCATTTCGTCTACAAACCTATGTATACTTATAGTTGCGTGTAAAGATGGCAGGGGCGTAGTCGAATCAGTTTATGCGTTAAAATTTATTATTTTTTTAGACAAGAGTTTTAAATTTTTTTTTAAATTTTTAAGAAATTTTTAAATTTTATTTAAAAATAACTAAATAAAATAATTAAAAATATAAGAAATTCTCATAATAATAATATAATGATATAAATAATATAATGATATAATAATAATATAATGATATAAATAATAGAAAGACACAAGTGCAAATATGGTCCTTGTGGTTTAGTTAAATTGCAAACGATTGTTTTAGTCCTTTTAAGCCGACAAAGGACCAAAAGTGGAACCAAACTTTTAAAATACGAACATTTTGTTTGCAATTTCGAAATTCAACGGACCAAATATATAATTTGACCAAAACACAAGGACTATTTTTTCAATTTACTCTTTAAAAAAAAACCTTTTTATTACCACATTACTCTCTATAAATACCTATTAACTTTCAAAATTTTCAAACACAACTTTAAAATCAGCATCAACTCGTTTTCTCTACAACTTAAAAATTAATAGCGTTCTCCGTTCCACATACCTTATATAAAATCAATTGTATGGTTCATATTCAAATTAATGAACATAAACGTCATCAGTTAAAGCTTATGACGTTAGCCTTTGAATCGATTATGCAAATAATGCTAAAGATAAACTGCGCAGAGTATATGAGAATTGACATGATATTTCGTAAGAGAAACGTGTTTTGATTGACACTTTTCTAAAACAATAATCTAAAAACGATTTCGAGGTACAGAGCGCCTTGTTTCGAAAGACGGAAAGAATAGAACGTCAAGTTCAAAATAAAATTGAATGATGGATAACATCACTCCCAACAAGATTGAAGATATTTCGTCAGAAACTGATATACGTGGTTCGTCATCACAACAACATACAGACCAATATGTTTCTCCCGTTCCGTCCTATCCAATGGTAAACGAATCAAATTAATATCTTACTAACATAGAGATACAAAAACTATACCTAGATGTAGAAGTATTGAGAGACACACTGGAAGAAGAAGTTAGGGCTAAAAAAGAGTGGGATGAGAAAGTTAGGTCCAAACAATCTGATAAGGAGATATTCCATACCGAATTTTATTATGGGGAGATATCGGATTCAGATCCAGGAACATACGATACCGCATGGTTGTCAAGATCACGATCCTGATCTTAGGATCTTACAATTTTAGGATACTGCAAAGAAAAAATGATCTAGATCTTACATAGGATTTTTACATGCTTAAGATCGTGTAAGATCCCAATCTTGATCATAGGATCTTAGGATCTATTACGATCTGATATTACCTTTTCTCGAACGTCAAACTAAAAAACTACAAATTTACAGTTTTTATTTTGTATAATCTAAAAAAAAGTGTTTATCTTCTTATACATTTCATAATGATAATTGAGGATCATATTTTTATGAAATATTCGCATAAATTTGTGTTTACTATGTATATTAATTTGTAGTTCTATAAAATAGTACAAAGACAATTAAAAAAAATTACATTATAGTAGGATCTTACAATCCCGATGCTACTTACGATCTCGATCTTATAAATACGAAAACCATCCTAGGTAAGACCCCGATCTTGAAAACCTTGCCATATCGTATGAGATATTATCTACGTACTAGTGTATTTCCTTGCGTATTGTATTTTAATTCCAGTATGTTAATGTATTACATATTTGTTTCTATTAATTTTGTTCAGGATTTTTATTTACGTTTAAGTTGTGTTGTTTACAAATTGAAGTAATTAAGGAAAAAAATGGGGTAGAAGGTGGCGGTGAGTTTCTCACAACCAGTAAGATTGAAAAGTAAGTAATGTGAGTGGAGAGAGAAAGCACATGTGACGCCGACGTTGAGGTGGGTTTCTCACCTCCACCCCCTTTAGCCTAATAACCCACGATACCGCGTTGTGACCTACGACGCCACCTTTTTCATCGCGCACAACACCGGCCGTCGCGCCGTGGTGTCTCATGCCATAGTTCCCAACTTAAAAAAGTGGCGTTTTCAACTTTTTGTTATTATTTTTTTGAACAAGTATTCGTTATCCTTTTCAAATGCAACAACAAGTTTTTTTAAAAGCCCTCTTTTTCAAAATTTAATACCTCAAATCTCTATAAAAAAACCCTCTATATCATACCATATTTTTATATGACTTCCGATATATTTAATAAACTCCTAATTTCTTATTTCTTCACCAAAATGCATCAAAAAATGAACATATCGGCAACATGCTTAACGACTCTTCCAACCAAATCCCAGGATCGTCTTCAAATCCAAATAACAATCAAGGCACTTCTTCAAATCCGTCTCAACCTTCGTTCAATCAAATGTCACACTATCCAAAGTTTAACCCATATGCTTACCCCGATAACCAAATAATCTATAATCAAATTCACCTCCAACAACAATTTGCACAAATGTCTCAACAATTACAACCCGGCGACTCACAACCACCATCCGAACAACAATCCCACCATCTTCAAGACGAAGACGATGAAAAAGACTAACCTACACCAGCATCCAAAAAGGAAAACCAAGAAAGAAAACAAAGAACAAGAAATCTATTGAACCAGAACCCGAAGGTGCGGGAATTCGAAATTTTTGGACCCAAGCCAAAGAATTGCTTTTGTCAAAAGGTTATATTGAAGTATCTGAGGATCCAAAATACGGTGCGGGTCAAAAGAAGGATACTTTTTGGTACAAAGTTCTATCTGTCTATACTACCCAAGTCGTGAGGTTGAAGTACAAGGTGTTGAATCCAAGATCTTTAGACTCAAACAGTCAAAACTGTTTTATCTAGGATGATGAACATTCATATGAACTAACATAGCGGAATTGAATGATAATCATGAATAAGATGTTTAACAAGATGAAAGATTCCCAAAGAGAGTTTGTATTAATGATTAACACAAACTACTCTAGGTGTGTGTACATTGAATCCCACACCTAGAGATCAATGTTTACAGTAGGTTACATTGTGAATTTGAAAGTGATAAACAAAACCTACGTATGGTTCCTTTTATAACATAAGGAAACCATGATACATGGAAACTAAATAATATATTAATGAATAAATCAAAACAGACTTATTCACTCTTATCACTACTTTGACCAAATCTTTTCTTCTTATCACATATGGCAGGGGAAACATACAGCAGGGGAAAGTTTCTCTAGAAGGGGAAACTTTGTAGTATTTTGTCCACCAGCTTGAAGTTTCACATAATGTCTTATTTGGTCCTTTCTAGTTTCCATGGTGATTTGACTCATCAACTTTTAGCCCAACAATCTTCCCCTAGTTGATGATGTCAAAACACTTCCCCTTAAACATACAACACCAAAGATCAGCAGGCTGAACATTCTTTGTAGACTTCTTCCCCTTTTTGACATGATCAAATAGGGGTCTTCTATGTGAACAACCTTGATTTTCAACTACTACTAACCAATATCATACATCAAACCCAAGTATTCCACCTTTTAAAATACCATCCATGAAGCACATAGGCCTGACTCCTAATAAAAAATGATTTTGAGCAGTAGATACTCTCATTAGTTGTAGTAATACCAATGAGTAATAGCAAAAATCTTCACCTTGATGTCATATGTGAATGACTAACACTTTATCAAATAAGCTTCCCCTTAAAGTATGCTAGTCATTGATGAATCTTCAATTCTGTAGGCTTTATGTAATGATTACATATGAAGAAAACTGATTATAACTTACTTGATGATGAAGAAGAATAACCCGAACTTGCGTTCTATATCTTGCACTAACCACATGACAAAGAGTCTGCATATACAAAATCCTCATTTACCTTTGAAACGAGACACTGAGCACGATAATGTAACTCCTTCAAGTGATAGAAAATATGTGCATAGAGTACCATAAGAAAAATCACATATTCCAAGATCTTGTATCACTTTGTCATTAGGTGTTTAAGAATAAAACACATACCCGCGAAAATCTACTTCGTCCTCAAATAAATGATAAAAACTTTTCTTCGTAATCAATAAAATTAAATCAAGCCTTTATACCTTTAAACCAGTTGCTGTGAATATACCAAAATCCAAAACACTGCTGTCCCAAAATTCATATCTGACAGCAGGGGGAACTTTCAAAAACAGTGGGAATCTATTAATGAAAGCAGGGGGAACGGTTGAAGGCAGGGGGTCGTAGCAGGGGGAAATTTTAATGAAAGCAGGGGGAACATTTTCACAAGCAGGGGGAACTTTTAATGCCCCTGTTTTTGTTATTAACTGTGCCAAACCCACTCAAAGTGGGAATGAATTTATAACAGGTAATAAATAAAAACAAAGACTATTAAAAATATACCTTACTGTGAAAATATACCTGCTGTGATATCCTTTTAGAGTCACGAACAAAAAACAATACACGATTGTTTTTACTGTACGAAGCCAAGATAAAACCCACATTCATTCGTGTGAACACAGACATTGTTCTCTTCGTGTGAACGCAATACTTAACCATAGACAATCATATACAGTGGGACCCATGTTTGCTTCACGTCACTTTCAATTTAATAAAACCAAAAGTCCATCTCCCGTGTGAACACATTGTACAGAGTAATATATAATGATACTCGAACCAAAATAAGGACCACCGAGTATTCAAGAATCATCATATCACTTTCAATCATAAATGATCTTGCAATTGGACCACATACCTTAATGCGTCACTCTTGTTTTCGGCCAATAAGAGTACAGTCCCTTTCTTGTGATCACGTGAATAATACAAAAGTAATAGCAGCAATGTTTGACCATGGAATAGATACTAATACACGACATTTTTGCTGCAATTAATTAATAAGCTTCAACGTGGGACCATCAATCAAACATACGAACATATAGATCGTATTAAATCAGCACAAAAAAAAACATTACGCCCATAAGTCACAGCTTCAAATAAACACCAATATTTTTAGGGCTTGAGGAATTGACCCTCTCAATAAACCCTAAAATCATCTTCACTTCACAGCAACAAGATCACGAAAAACATCTTAGTCTCCTAGATATCAAGAGCCACCCGCTCTGATACCACTTGTTGAATCCAAGATCTTTAGACTCAAACAGTCAAAACTGTTTTATCTAGGATGATGAACATTCATATGAACTAACATAGCGGAATTGAATGATAATCATGAATAAGATGTTTAACAAGATGAAAGATTCCCAAAGAGAGTTTGTATTAATGATTAAAACAAACTACTCTAGGTGTGTGTACATTGAATCCCACACCTAGAGATCAATGTTTACAGTAGGTTACATTGTGAATTTGAAAGTGATAAACAAAACCTACGTATGGTTCCTTTTATAACATAAGGAAACCATGATACATGGAAACTAAATAATATATTAATGAATAAATCAAAACATACTTATTCACTCTTATCACTACTTTGACCAAATCTTTTCTTCTTATCACATATGGCAGGGGAAACATACAGCAGGGAAAGTTTCTCTAGCAGGGGAAACTTTGTAGTATTTTGTCCACCAGCTTGAAGTTTCACATAATGTCTTATTTGGTCCTTTCTAGTTTCCATGGTGATTTGACTCATCAACTTTTAGCCCAACACAAGGAACGAACCAAGAACATGTTAACTGAAAAATGGAATCCATTGAATCGGCTTACAATTAAGTTTAATAACATTTATGATGAATTGGCTAGCAAGTAGGGGGGACAACGAAGGGTTCATGACGCGGGTCGAAATCGCGTTTACACAACAAACGGTTACGGAGTTTAGGCACAAGAGTGTTTGGAATTTTTTGAAAGATAAATACAAGTGGAAAAATTCCGACTCGCCATCTACGTGCCACTACCAAAGAGGTTCCCAAACTTTTCGGAACGGACGTGGTGCCTCGTCCGGATGGACTACGTCGGGTTTAAAAGAGTCAGCGTTTAACCAACTCCTCCTCTAGTTCCAGTTCAAACCTGAAAATGTTTAAAGCGATGACGGAAGAACAATATGAGTTGCATCTGAAGGCGAATATGGATATCATCGAAGCCGAGACAAAGAAGAGAATGAAACTAATGAATTTTAAACAATTTGAGTCGGATATGAGGATGCTACAAATTGGCACTAGCAAAATGACACCAATTAACGCAAATACTGTCGAGACGAAAAAAATATGATCCGGGCTCGTTATGCATAAGTTGTTTATTTTTTTATTCCTGTCTTTTAATTTTATGGTTTTTTATTTAATGTATTTCTTTATGTAAATTTTTTTATTTTAATGAAATGTTTTTTGGTTACTATTATATGTTATTTAAGTTTTTATAATTATAAGAAGACAAACACTATGACTTACCACTTTTTCATGACTTTTTTATGACTACCGCACCTACCCAGTGCTCTAACATCTTTTCTCTTTTTATTTTAGCCTCACCACTATCACTTTTTTTATTATTCATTATTTAAAAAACCTAAATTCACTTTATTTAAATAAATACGAAATATATTACGAAATTAAAAATAAAATATATTTTTATAAACAAAATTATAAATTTAAACCTCAATACGACAAAAAAAAACCTTAAAAACTTGATGTAAATATATTTCTTAATTAAAAAAAAACTAAAAAAATAACAACCACAAAAGAGATATTTGTCTTCTTCCTAAAAGAAGTGCAACAAGCTCGATCCCTATTTTCTTTTTTCTTTTTTTATCTTTATCCGACTCATTTTTTTGGCGAAAACCTAAACGACAAGCGAAGATTCCATGATGAAACGAGTTTGGCGAGCAATGCGAAGTCCGCCTAGGACCGGCGAGTGTGACTCGCCACCACACATGATCCGACGGAGCATTGAGGGGGCGAAAGTTTCTTTTAGAGTATCATTATTGCTTAAGAACTTAAAACACAGTATATATATGGTATTTATATAGCAAATAACAGAAATGATCAAGAATTAACATAGCCAACAAAATAATAAAACATTTATGTTAGTAAATATATCCAAGAAAACACAAAAGTTAACACTGGAATTTTCACAAAGTTGGTATAACATTTTACAAAAGTTGACACTGGAATTAACATAGACACAAAAGTTGACACTGGAATTTCATTTGTCTCTTGTCCCATCAATTCTAGAAAGCCACTTTATGACGTCAAAGATTCAAGTACTAGTATATTGTTTTACTACAAACAGCATCAATCTGGTTTAAGTAGTCAAGTTTTGGTTCAAATGTTACCTAACGTTGTTTAAAAGAGACGTTTTTGTTGTGTCCCAGAACAGATACCAGGAACACCGAACTAACGTGTCCAGGGATTAGCAAATTTACGAGCACATGACTATAGCTTGAAACACCGCTACAATTTGGACATGTACATAAACAAGCTACTAGAGACACAAGTATGAAGGCCTATTGGCTCGACCCCTACTAGTTTAATTAAGCCTTTAAGTTTTATTGTTTAGCATCTAGGGTTTCGTCTTTGTATTATTTCTAATCCCAAATGTTTTAGTGAATTTGATAAATATATTTTCAGTATTCTCTCTTGATTCTACATGGTATATATCAGAGACATAAACTCGTATACGGTGAGGCACCCGCGCGTTGCGGCGTTTTTTGAATGATAGTTTTTAAGTCGTATGTGGTTCATTGTATTTGCGTTGTCGGATTCATTTGGGTGCCGAGGTTGCCATCTCCGATCTGAAATAGCCAATCTGAGAATCTGCTAATACTTTCTAACTGGTAACTTGTTGCCCTTAGTAACAAAGTGGTAATTGGTGCTCTATAAATTTTTGCATGAACTTGATCGAATAGCATTGTTGTATCTTCAAATTACTGTGTTGATCTAATAATTAAAGAGGGAAGGGAGTGAATGTTCTTGTGACTTCAGATATGTACTTTGTTTGTTTATGTATAAAAAAATTGTTTATATTAAAACGTGTCGTTGGTGGATTGGGTCACGTCGTTTGAGAATAAATAACGTTACTAACAGCGTTGGACACTGATGAAACTTTTGGAAAGCCACACCAAAATAACACTTACGTACTGGCCAAGTCCTAGGCGAAGACATGGCCTCTGGGCCGGTTACTTATGCATTTGCCTGATCCCGTGACTTCTTTGATGCACTCGAGAAAGGAAGTATCAAGTTGAAGAAAACTCCAACTTATACCATTGTTGAGCAAGAAGAGAAGACACAAATTGAAGCCGACATTGTCATTTTTTCTATTGGAAACGATAGCTTAGAGAAAGCAAAAAATATATTAGAATCGCCAACATTTGGTCAGTGGTCACTTCATTTCAGACTCTCCACGAGTCGGTCTTTACAGGTTCCTATATATAAACTCTTATGTATCCTAATATATATATTCCACAAATAATGTAATTCCATAAATTTCATCTTGATATGATCAGGGAATGCAATTCATCCAGGGATACCGCAGCTGGGCATCATCGGATTTTCTGATGGTCTTTCAAGCCTTTACACATCAGAAATGAGGTGTAAATGGCTAGCAGGCGTTCTAGACGGTTATGTTAAATTACCAAACGGCCTGGTACAGTGATGTACTGTGCAAAGACATGCGCCTGAATCCTTTAAGAAAAAAGCCCTCTTTGCAAACATGTTTGAAGCTCATGGTCCGGCCGACCAGTGGCGGACCCAGGATTTCGTTACTGGGTATGCACACTTTTTTACTGCAGTAGAATTATTAACAAGCGTGTTTCGAATTTGGGTTCTTTGGGTCGGCTTTTTTGTGTCGGATTTTTTCGGATCAAAATTTTCAGGTCGGTTTTACGGGTCTGTCTTTTTGGGCGCGTTTGAGCATGTTTAGTTGGATTATAGTGGTAGTATTTAACTTAAATTGGTTAGGTTTAAAGAAAAGCTCGTTTCCTTCTTGTAATAACGTATAGTATTAAACAAGTTGCATAAATCGTTCGATACTAATCAGGCGGTTGGGTATCGCCAAACTATTAATCGGTTTTTCGGAGATTAATAGATGATTAATCGGATTGGATTTTTTATATATAAAATTAGTATGCTCAATTAGGCCGATTTATATCCGAATTATATCCTAGTTGGTCGATTTATCCGGGGTTTTTTTTTTCCTTTTGATTTACCGATTTATCCCTGATTCATTCGAATTTTGACCCAAATTTTTTATCAAACCAATTAATAAGGCTGATTGTTGAAAATCGTGACGGTTAATCCTAGCCTAACGATTTATTCTCGATTCATCACCCGCCAAGAACATTGATATTAAATTATTCCTAAACTTAGTTTTTTTATAACTACAAGTATAAAGAGAAAGTAGACCTATCCAATCTATCTAGTGCTAAAAATACATACCAAGTTTGAAAATTTTGAAACAGAAACTTCAATATTCGTGAGGAAAAAAATGAAAATAATAATACTAGAACCATGCAAGTTGTACGTTTTAACTTTTGGGCCTTTGAAATACAATTGGGCCATTTAATCATTTAAGCCACAACACATAAAACCTCATCTTCTTCCTTTTTTCTCTCTGGACCGCCGCTTCTTTGCTCAGAATTACCATGGCAGCTCTTTTTTTTTTCTCTCTTTGATAAAAAGATAAGTTAGAAGAGAGTATGCACTACAAAATCTCTTGCATTTTATAGGGTGTGCACTCACGAGATTTTAGTGTATTTTCTTATAACATTTGAAAAAAACAAAAAAAATTACACTGATAAGAATTTCAGCTGGGTATGCACGTGCATACCCTGACTTCAAGCTAAATCCGCCCCTGTAGAAGAGAGTATGCACTACAAAATCTCTTGCATTTTATAGGGTGTGCACTCACGAGATTTTAGTGTATTTTCTTATAACATTTGAAAAAAACAAAAAAAATTACACTGATAAGAATTTCAGCTGGGTATGCACGTGCATACCCTGACTTCAAGCTAAATCCGCCCCTGCGGCCGACTATGCTGATGACCATCATGAATAGATACATTCTCCTGAATCATCGTACAAATTTCATGCTCAAGTACAATTAGCCCGATCAGTATGTTATAACTTACATGTATTTTGAATGTATCTTTCGGGTGTTTGAGTAAAGCTTATTTATATTGGGAGTTCTGAAACAAATTAAGCTCAAGTACTTATTGGGAGTTCTGAAACAAATTAAGCTGTTTCAAATAATCTTCGGATGCCTTATTATAAATTGATGATCACTTTATGAAATAAGTTGTTTCGAATCAGTACTTGTGCGCGAAAAACAACATACTTAAAGCAAGAGTTGCGTCTTTTAAAGAGTCTAATGATATCGACTTATCGTGTCAAACACGAATATACTAGTTTCTACACTGCAAAAAAATATCGTTGATCGTTTCGTGTAAGATACCATAGAATGATGTTTGTTTGACAAATCGCGATATCGAATATGAAAATGATAGTTAAATATATTCTCTACAACTCCAAATCACTCAAAAGAGTAAACTATGAAATTTTCATACCTCATAGTAGAGGTGACAATTTTTTACTCATGGTTAATTTTTAGGTAAACATGGTTAAATTGAGAAAAGAAAAGGGTCTAAGTGGGTTTCCCTTACTATTTTAGATGGGTTTAGATGAATCAAACAAGCTCCTTATTAAAATTATAGATGAGTCTACTTGGGTCTCCTCATATGTTATATGGGTCTAGATGGGTCTCCATTTATATTACAAATGGGTCTTGATGGGTCACCCAATAGGTCTAGTAATATCAAAAATGTTTTTTTTTTCAAATTTTTTTTACAGTCTTGTCAAATTTTCACACACTTGTTTGTTTTTTACGTCTTCACCGTTTTTCACCTTTTTTTTGTTCTTTTACGCTTTCCTCAGTACTTTTACGTTTCATCAGAAATATTACGTTTTCATAAGAAATTTTACGTGAAAAAAGTAACAAAGGCTAGAAAAATTTACAAATACAGACAAGAGCGTGAAAAACATACGAAAACGTTAAAAAAATGACGAAAGCTTATAAAACAGATGAAAACGTCATAATTGACGAAAACTAACGAAAAAAACTAACGAGAAAAAAACGGACAAAAGGGTGAAAAACATACCAAAACGTAAGAAAATTGACCAAAAACGGATGAATCCGTAAACATTTGACAAAGAACAAACGTAAACGTGAAAACGGAAGAAAAAGTGAAAAACGGACGAAAATGTGAAAAACATATGAAAATGTAAAACAATTGACCAAAAACATATCAAAACGTAAAAACTAGCAAAAATGTGAAAGAACATAAAAAAACGTAAAAAGAACACTATAACGTGAAAACGGACGAAAACATGAAAAACATGCGAAAACGTAACACAATTGACCAAAAAACAGACGAAAAAGTTAAACCTAGTGAAAACGTGAAACTACACGAAAACGTAAAAAAAACTCCCAAAACGTGAAAAACGGACGAAAACGTGAAAAAAATCCGAAAACGTAAAACAGTTGACCAACAACAGACTAAAAGTTAACTCTAGGGAAAACGCGCAAAAACATAAGAAAACGTAAAAAACAGTGGAAACGTGAAACGAACGAAAACGTGAAAAACTTACTAAAACATAAAAAACAGCAAAAACGTGAAAAACGAAAGAAAACGTAAAACAATTGACCAACAACAGACGAAAAGTTGACTCTAGCGAAAACGCGCAAAAACATAAGAAAACGTAAAAAAAAGTTGGAAACGGACGAAAACGCGAAAAACATGCGAAAACGTGAAAGACGTACGAAAACATAAAAAACAGCAAAAACGTGACAAACGGAAGAAAACGTGAAAACGTGCGAAAAAGTAAAACAGTTGACCAAAAACAGACGAAAAGTTATACCTCCCAAAAACGCGCAAAAACATAAGAAAACGTAAAAAACATGTTAGAAATGTGAAAACGGACGAAAACGTGAAAAACATGCGAAAACATGATAAACGTACGAAATCATAAAAACAACAAAAACGTAAAAAAAACGGAAGAAAATGTGAAAAACATGCAAAAACGTAAAACAATTGACAAAAAATAGACAAAAAGTTAAACCTAGCGAAAACGTGCAAAAACATAAGGAAAAGTAAAAAATGGCCGGAAACCTGAAAAGCGCACAAAAACGTTCTCAACGTTTTCATTAATTTTGTTTCGTTTTCGTCCGTTTTCTACGTTTTCATCACGTTTCGCCAATTTTTAGGTTTTCTCATTTTTGTCCATTTTCACGTTTCCTTTCTTATGTTTTTGCGCGTTTTCGTTAGAGTTAACTTTTTGTCTGTTGATGGTCAATTGTTTTACGTTTTCGCACGTTTTTCACGTTTTCTTTCATTTTTCACAATTTGCTGTTTTTTATGTTTTCGTAAGTTTTTCACGTTTTCGCATGTTTTTCACGTTTTCATCCGTTTCACGTTTCCAACTGTTTTTTTACGTTTCTTATGTTTTTGCGCGTTTTCGCTAGAGTTAACTTTTCGTCTGTTGTTGGTCAATTGTTTTACGTTTTCGCATATTTTTCACGTTTTCTTCCGTTTTTCACGTTTTTTATGTTTTCGTAAGTTTTTCAGGTTTTCACATGTTTTTCACGTTTTCGTCCGTTTTCACGTTTCCAACTGTTTTTTTACGTTTTCTTATGTTTCTGCGCGTTTCCGCTAGAGTTAACTTGTAGTTTGTTGTTGGTCAACTGTTTGACGTTTTCGCATGTTTTTCACGTTTTCGTCCTTTTTTCACTTTTTCATCCGTGTTCACGTTTACGTTTGTTGATAACTCTCATTATGATGCTATGTTTTCTTTTTTTAGCACATTATTTTTAAGCCAATTTTTTCAGTTATTTCATTTACAATCAAAAAAAAAGATATCATTATTTTCGTCAATTTAATTTTTTATTTTTTTAAGTCATTACAAATCATTCTCTACCAATAATATTGAAAGAAATATCCTCATGTATTTTTCTTTTGTAATTAACTTAGTTTTAAAACCCACGCACGCACAAAGATTGAACATAAACGATAAAATAAATAATAATTTTATTTATAAATTCATGTATATTATATATGTTTCTTATGAACATCTAATGTTTATATGTTTGATTATTTTGTTGTTTAAGTGTGTGTTGGGTCTACTAGATGTAGATCTTGCAGCCTGTCAGGACCGGTGAATGACTTCTGTAATCACAAGTCAAATCACAAAGAGACTCTATACACAATATGAATGTAGAATATAAATATAAACAAGAGAAACAGAATAACTATAAAGACTTGATCCTTTCTAAGGATTTCTAATATTGATAAAGACTAGAACTACGTTTTGTGAAGGTGTGTCTAACCCTTCTGCCTAAGGTTCCTTTTATACTACAAGGAAACCCTAATACATCATTAATGAAAACGTGTAAAATTGATATGCATACCCTTTCCTAACATATCTCATGCATATCCTAACAGAATATTAAGTAAATAATAAAGTTTGACTTCGACTAGGACCAGGAGCAGGACTTGCTCCCACTACGACTAGGACTAGGAGGAACTACATACCTCCTAGTCTACCTATTACATATAACTATTACAATGGTCCTAACAATCCTCCCCTAAACTTGAATTTGACCTGTTGAGTTCAAGTTTCCTAGAAAACGTGCAAAGAAAGCCCGAGGATTGTATCAGCAAAACAAATAGCAGAATCAACAAGATAAGAATTAGAAGAACAGCCGCATGAAACACTAGAAGCTTCTCCAAAGCTTGTAACAAATCAGCATCAGGTTGAATCTTTTCAGCAACATGAGCAGATTTGATGAGCCTTTACCAAGTAGCTGCTCGCTCTTGGGCTAGCTAGTCATTCTGGTGGAATAAGCATCACCCTGGGAGACTAGAACCCAGCCCAACTCTTAGAACGTGAATCAATGGTGAGTGGGAGTACCCTGATAATTTTAGGCAAACCATCACAGCCGTCAACGGATTTGATGCGTCTTTACCAGAAGCCGTACCCCTCTGGACTCGCCAACTCTTAGCAATGAAGCATCAGTGAGTTGAACACCCTATAGCTTTAAGCAAGCTGTTACAGCTATCAACGGATTTAATAAGATCTTTACCAAGAGCCGTACCCCCTTGGATTAGCCACTTTTCAGTCCAAGACTATGGCAAGTGAAAACCATCCAGTTTTGGGTAACCTGGCAACCATCAACGGATTTGATAATCACACCAGGAGCCGTACCCTCAAGGTGAATCAACTTTTTCTTGTCGATGAGACATGGTAAGTTGAGAACCATTTGTTGTGTGGACCACGTCCAACACCAGGGAAAACCAAGTACCAGAACCAACTCAAACCAGGAACCACATTCTTAAACAGCCAAGGGATATTATGTACAAGTATAAAAGCTACACTGTGTTAAAGTATAAGCAGATATTATATAAAAAGAATTTTTCTTTTTTTTTTCTTTTTTTTTTAACTATAAAGAAGAAAATTCACCAATCACTGTACATTTTGGTGAAAAGAATCAAAATAAGAATAAAAATTCAAAGTATAAACACTTACAACCCAGTCACCTTACATACCAGAAGCTGCCTTCTTATCCGCTAGCAACCGTGCTTGAATACCCTCCACCAAAGATGTAGCCATACTCGACTCATTCCCAGAAGGAGCAGTAGAAATCTGCAAGTGACTTGCCAACATTGCTTCCATGGAAGAAATAGTCAAAGGATACTCAACATCCGTCAACATAAACACCACATGACCAGAACCTAATTCCAACACATGAACTCCACATCCAGCATAAAGCTTCCAACGAATAATCTCCCATTGCATTTGATCCTTCCATACGCCCAAAGGAGTAGCAGATGGAGGAGGATCCAACATCAGCTTGAGATCTGCCCAAAGACGGATACCAGGCCAGGAAGACACCGCCATGGGGTTAAACGGCATACTAGAATCAACAAGCCCAAACAACGCCATAAGATCCATACGGTCAGCCCACGATAACACACCCTGCAATCCCGTGACCATTCGCACAGTCCCATCACTCAAAGTAATCCTATGGGAGACGCCACCAGGAAGTGTTGTAGACCTCTCAACCGTATAACCCGTAATGCTTCCATTGCCCAACGGTAAGTCAGAATCGCTATCCGAAGCTGCATCAATTAAGTTCTCAGGATCACGCTTCTCAAAAGGAACTGATTTACCGCGGCGAACACGACGAGTAAGTTTCTGGCGAGTGGAACGTCGAGGCGTGGAAGCCGAAGGAGTTGATTCAACCTTCACCGTAACTTCAGCAATAGCAGGAGAAGCAGTAGAAGTAGACTCATGAACATGTCCACCCAAAGTACCACTAGGAGCTGCATCAGAAGTAGGATTAGGTTGTGTTGCAGGAACTTGTGGTGATGAAGATGGCACATCCGAGGTAGCAGCAGTAGATATGGGGGGGATCAACAAACGTGCTAGCAGGAACATGGGTGGTGGTAGGAGTAACAAAGATGGTAGTAGCAGGACCAGTAGTAGAACCAATAGGAGCAACCAAGGGTGTAGTAGAAGGACCAACAAAAGCAGCACCAGAACCAGAAGGACTACCATCAGAACCAGGAGTGGGTACAGACGAAGGAGCAGTAGAAGCAGCAGGCATAGAAGCAGTCACACCACGAGGATGGTAAATAAATCTTTCCGGAATAGGTTGACTCTGACGCTTCACCATCTTCTCATAAAGGACCTTAAGCTCATCAAATGTCAAAGCTCTCACCCGAGCCCAAGACCACGGAGCATTGAAATGAGCAGCAGATTGATATTTTACATAACGTTGCATCTGCTGGCGCTGCTCAGTCCGAGAAAGAGGTCTGTTCCTTCGCTGTTTCTTGAGTTCTTCAGCAAGAGTCAACTGATGCTTACGCATCATCACCATAGCACGCGGAATACAATTGTGTTCATCAACATCATCACCCAACAGATCTTTAAACTGAGCATAATCCCGAGTGAGAACAGTCAACACTTGCATCCATTCACCATCAGTCCATTGCATAGCATCATGCTAAATTTGCGCACGCCTTCGCTCACGGAGCTCTTCCTCAGCAGCTCTATCCTCCTCATCAATCTCAGCCTGAACCCGACGAGCAGCCTCTTCACCAAGTCTGTCTTCTTCAAGCTGTTGACGAGAGCGCTTGCGGGTGGGAGATGGAGAATCAGTCATTGGAGCTTTTCCCTTCGGATCATTAGAGGGACCAGCATGAGAACCAGCAGCAGCATCAGAATCACCACCCATAGAAGGGGGAATAGCACTAGAAGAAGGAGCATTGGAGGACATTGGAGGACCAGGCAGATCATCATAAACTTTATCAGCAAAGGCAGCCTTTGCCAGCAACGTCAAGCCATCCTCAACATTCTACGCGCCCTCATCCTCAGAATCTGAAAGAACCACATGCTTCTTGCGACGACGTTGTTGATTCTCCAATACCTTTATACGATCGGCCAGAGGAAGAACAAACTCCCTTGTGAGCTTCCGATGTTGGTTCAAGTCAGCTTCCAAACAAGTCATCCTCTCATGGTACCTGTGCATAAGATCTAACAAAGATGTCAGTGTAGTAGGCTCCTCCGCCTGCCCACCAAGAGAACTTGGATCAGGGAAAGCATCACAGGAGCCTGAAGCAACATTGGGGTCAACCTGTGGAGAACTAGCAGCAAACGGGATATCAGTCGAGTGTGGGGCAGGGCTAGGAGGTGGAGTCTCCACAAATGGAGACTAGTGTGGAATGGAGGAAGGACCAGCCTTGGAAGGGGATGGTTTTTCAACCACCACTTCCTCAACTAGCTCCTCCTCTACCACAGGAATGTCACCACCAGTAGGAGCCTCCTCCTCCTCCATTGGGTCATCATCTAACACAACCAACTCAGGAGCCTCCTCCTCCTGACCTATAGGACCCTGAGCCAACCCCATCATGGCTTCAGTCAGGGGCCTCCAATCCCCAGTAAACCCATTCATCATGTTGTAATACACTTTCGCTGTTAGTTTAGATGGTACATGCTCAGCCCTATCACGTGGAATGCAAACAAGTATTTGTTGAATAAACCTAGGGTACATAAGAAATTTCTTCCTAGAACCAGCAGTTGACAACTTACTCGCCATCCCCTCAAATAGATAATGAGAAAAATTAAACACTCTACCCTGGGCTAAACATATAAGACCAGTAGCCAAAGGAGTAGGGAACGCATCCCAACTCCCCGACTTGGGACTCATACAATGGATTAAATAGTGAACCAGAAGCTTCCACTGAGGGGAAAACCTATTCTTTTGGAAGTTAAACTTCCCCCCATGTTCATAACCTATGGCAGCCATACCCTCTAATACTTCCGAATTGGGAAGTGATACAACACCCCCCTCATCCTGAAGATGAAGAGAAGAGCGAATAGACGCTTCAGTTACCACATAAGCACGCCCATCTATGGTAGCATGGAGTGCTCGTGGACGTCCCGCCACATTCACAAGCTCAGCAGACGCCCAAAATTGACGTACCACACTATCATATATGGTAGGACAAACAGTAAATGCAAACCTTAAGTTTGAAGCTTCAATAAACTCCAAGATATCAGCAAAATGTTCACGATTAGGACCATCACCCAGATAAGCAACACGATTATGAGCAGGTTGGTAAGCAAGAGCAGCCAAGGATCTTGATGAATGAATGGAAGAAGGATTTAAATTGGGATGTAAAGAGTAGAAGCGGTTTTTGTGTGTGTGTTAATTGTAATGAGTGAGTCAAAGGTGTATGTTGACCATATAGGAAGAAAGTAGTAACTGTTCATTGACCCCTATTAATGGGGGGTTGCCCTTTCAAATTAAGCCATAATGGCATACTAACCACTTGCCCTTTTTAACATAATAACTTACCCCCAATTTATTTGCTGAATTCAAACTTGTAAATACCAGTATTGGGAGCGTTGACCAAAAGTCAAAGTACACAATAGTCAGACCAGGAGCAAAACGTGATTAGCTGAGGACAAAAAGAATGAACAGTAGCCAGACCAGTACCAATACCAATAGCCAAACACCACTAGACATGGAAAGATTTTAAACCACCAGAAGACAACCAAGCATCACTAGAAGCTGACCAAGGTGGACCAGAAGCCAGTCATATAAGGCCATATCCACTAGAAGAGAGCAAAAATCCTCCTTCAGAAGCACCACACACCACCATAACCAAGAAATTATGTTGTTAAATACTATGAATACGTCAGACTGACCTAATATGTACACAAAGCCTCCCCTTAGGCTTTGCCTCCCCTCAATCCTAGACCTCACGGATTGACCATCCCAATGTGAACCACCAAGTTGTTAAACCGAGGACCATCAAACGCTTTAGTCAGCAAATCAGCAACATTGTCATCCGTATGAACTTTAAGAACCTGTATCAGCTTCTTCTCATTCGCATCGCGTATAAAATGATGCCGAATCTCAATATGCTTCGTCCGCTGATGAAATACAGGATTCTTCACAATGCAAATAGTGCTTTGATTGTCAATAAAAATTTTGGTATTCATAAAATTGAACCCATAGTCCAACATCTGATTTTGGATCCATAAAACTTGACCACAGCAACTAGCAGCAGCTACATATTCAGCTTCTGTTGAAGAAGTAGCTACGATTGTCTGTTTCTTACATTGCCATGATATAAGCCGACGACCCAAAAATTGACAACCACCAGTAGTAGACTTCATATCATTATTAGCACCAGCATAATCACTATCACTGTATGCTTCAAGAACAAAGGGAGATTCTCTAGGATACCATAGACCCAATTTAGGTTGAGCCTTGATATACTTGAAAATCTTCTTCACTGCATTTAAGTTCGAAACCGTTAGAGTCACCTGGTGTCTAGAGCAAGCACTTACTGCAAACATAATGTCCGGACGTGATGCAGTCAAATACATGAGAGAGCCAATCATAGACCTGTACATATGAACATTTACCGGTGGATCTGGCTCATTCTTAAGTTTGAGTTTAGCAACTTCATAAGGAGTTGCTGCTGGTCTAAGAGGATCCATGTCAAACTTCTGAAGAATCTCATGAACATACTTATCTTGACTGATGAAAATCCCATCCGATTGTTGCTTGACCTGAAGACCAAGGAAAAATGACAGTTCTCCCATGGCACTCATCTGAAATTCGCCTTTCATCAAGTGTTCAAACTCATCACACCACTCCTTCCTTGTAGAACCAAAGATAATGTCGTCCACATAAACCTGAACAAGGATAATATCCTTGGAATTCCGCCGAAGAAATAGTGTCTTGTCAATAGTACCTCTTCTATAGCCATTCTTTAACAAGAAAGTGGAGAGACGCTCATACCAAGCTCTAGGAGCCTGATGTAACCCATAAAGAGCCTTGACCACCTTGTAGACTTTCTTGGGATGAAGTGGATCAACAAACCCCTTAGGTTGAGTAACATACACTTCCTCCTCAATTTTCCCATAGAGAAATGCACTCTTGACATCCATCTGGAACACCGTAAAGCCAACATACGAAGCAAAGGCCAAAAACAGACGAATGGCCTCAATCCTGGCAACAGGCGCAAAGACTTCAGTATAATCAATGCCCTCAATTTAAGTATGTCCTTGTGCGACAAGTCTAGCTTTATTCCTGACAACAATTCCCCGTGCATCCTTCTTGTTTTTGAGAATCCATTTGGTATTGATAGCTGTCTTGCCATCTGGTAAGTCAACCAGAACCCAAACATTCTGAAACAAGAATTGCTGCATTTCATCCTGCATAGCCTCCACCCAACTTTGATCCTCAAGAGCATGAGAAACAGACCTAGGTTCCACCTGTGAAAGAAAACAAGCAAAGAAACAGTGTTGAAAGTCCGTATGATTATTACGCTTTTGATCCTCAATATAGCCCACAAGAGCATGATGATCAGACGAGGCCTTCTGCTGCATTCTGCGTGTCTTGACGGTAGAACCAGGATCTCCAATAATTTGAGTGGTAGGATGGTCTTTATGGGATTTCAAGACTGGATTGGAAGAAACCTCCACTTCTGGTGCCAAGTTATTGAGATTACCAACAAAATCAGCATCATATGAAGCATTTTGGAAAATCCCATCTACCGGTTGTTTATGTATATCATCCAGCTTGGTAGAAGACTTCTTTTCATGGTTCCCCAAATCAGAAGGACTGGAGAAACGTGTATTGGAAGCAGACTCACTAGCCGGAGTACCAGTAGTTGAGTTACTAGCACTAGGAGCAGAAGCTGGAGTACCAGGAGCAACTTTGTCAGTAGGCTCAACCAAGGGAAACTCAAAACTACCTTGAGCAACTGCTTTAGTAGCTTCTTGTTGTTGCTTGAGAAGAGTATCAAGAGCTGCTTGGGAATCCTGTACATCCAATGGAGTTGCAGCACTAGGAGGAGTAGGAGAAACCGTGGTGGAATAGGATGGAACCACAAAAATGTCATCCTCATCATCTGAATCAGACAGACTAGAAGGAACACCAGTACTTGAAGTTGCAAACACTTGTGGTCCTGCATCATGGTTAGTTTTGAAACGAAAATATCCTAACGAATCACTAAGATAATCAAGATCAAAATACCATTCTGGACCTGTTCCTTGTATGTTTGTCTTCTCCTCAAAATACCTGAGATTAATAGTTTCAATTATCCGTTTGGCTTGAAGATTGTAGACACGATACGCCCGAGAATGAGCTGAATATCCCACAATATATCCTTCATCAGCCTTGCCATCAAACTTCCCCAAATAGTCACTAGTATTCAGAATGGTGACTGGACACCCAAAAGGCTTCAAATGAGCAATATTTGGAACTTTGCCCGTGAGCAGCTCATAAGGTGTTTTCTTGTGTGGATTGGTAATAGACACCCTATTCAAAACATAACTTGCAGTATTAACAGCTTCTGTCCAGAACATGGTCGGAAGCTTGGAATCAGCAAGCATAGTTCTTGCTGCTTCTATTAGTGTCCGGTTCTTTCTTTCTGCCACACCATTCTGTTGAGGAGTCCTAGCAGCACTATAATCTCTTTTGATGCCCTTAGCATTGCAAAGTGCGATGAGGTCTCTATTTTTAAACTCGGTTCCATTGTCGCATCGAATACCTTTAACCTTCTTGGACAACTGATTCTCTATCAAGGTAAGAAAATCTCGAAGAATTGAGTAGGTCTCATTTTTTACAGCCATGAAGAACACCCACGCAAACCTGCTATAACCATCAGTTACCACCAAACAAAATTGCTTGTGGTCAATGCTTCTGATGGACGTAGGACCAAATAAGTCCATGTGAAGAAGCTGCAATGGTTCAGTAATAAGACTTAAAGCAGTAATGGCCTTGAAGGATGCTTTGTGTTGTTTGCCTTTGCTGCAGGCAATACAATTTATATCATTTCGAAACGTCTTGGGAGGTAAACCAGAGACCAGATTCATATTGGCAAGTTTGTGAATGGTCTTGAAGTTCACATGTCCCATCCTTCGGTGCCATTTAGTGGCTTCATCTTCTGAGGCTTTTGCAACCAGACATGCTAGTTGACCAGTAGGATTGACTTCATTCAACTTGATACTATATAGATTGTGTCTTCTAGGAATTCTGAGTAGAACTTGTGAGTCATCCGGAAGCTAAAAATCTTTGGAAAGCACAAGTGCATCAGTATCGGTGAAGAGTACAAACTGCTTCTTGTCACAAATCTGAGAGACCGATATCAAGTTGAAGTGTTGAAGTGCTTCCACATAGTAGACCTGCTCAAAATTTAGATTTGGAGTCTTTATCGTTCCTTTGCCAGTGATTCTGCCTTCACCTCCACCAAAATAGACCTTGCCTCCATAAAATGGTACAAAGTTAGAGAGAAGGCTTTTATTGTCAGTCATGCTCCTGGAGCAACCACTATCAACAATGCCTAGACTAGGATCCTGGTATGGAGTAACCTACAACAACAATATAATAGAATGCAAAAGTTAGTGTCTTAAGGGGACCCAAACCTTTTCAGGTTTGAGCCTGCCTTGTGGATCATTAGAAGTATGCCAAGAAGATTGATGAGATCCACTATTGTTCCTTGGTTGCCTATTCATCATATGGGTATTATTATTTGACCAGGAACAACCTGCTGAGGGCTTAACAGCAGTTCCCAATTTTCCCAAACCAAAATACGTGTGGTCAAAGTGATGCACATAGTTTGGATTATAATTTGGAAAATAATTACTAGTTGTGTGGAATCCATTTTCTCTCCAATAATCATACGTGAAAGGAGAGGATACTCTAGAAGTATTAAACATTGGAGCACTAGGATTAAGTCTTCTAGTAGCATATGAAGCAGCTCCTGGTGAACCAGGAGCAAGTAAAGCATGATTAACAGATGCATGTGTGTCATAATAATCACAATCTTTAATTAAATGAAAGGAACTGCCACAAACAAAACATGTTTTGAAAGACCTTTTATTAGAATGAGACTGTTTCATACTGCCTACTTTATTACACACATTTCTAGGAAAAACATTCTTCCTAGGACTCAATAAACAAGGACCAGACACACTTGACTTGACAGCAACTGTTTCTTCACACTTCCTAGCACCAGTAGCAGCATGTTCATTCGACTTGGAACTCGTAGGTCTTGACTCTTCACTTGAACCATTAGATGCAGAGTCATCGGCTTTGTCACTGAAAGTACATGAGACAAAGTCATTAGTGTTAGTAGAACTAGTTGGGGACTCAAGCATCTGTGATCCATCCGAGTCATTACGCCATGAGGTGGGCATAAAAGTTCCAGTAAGAGGAGGAGGGACAGCATGCATTTCTGCTGCTGGTTTAAACCTATTGTAACTAGGTTTGCCCTCATCCTCTTTGTCGGCATCAAAGACACTTGAGAAAGATAAATCAAATACATCTTCAGAATCAATATATTTTTCAAATCCTAAGCCTCTTTTAGTTCTGCCAGACATGCTACTATCAATTAATTTTGAAAGATTTTTAGGTGCCTTTTGCCATTTGTCAAATCTTAACATTGTAGCATCTAATTTAGCTTGCATCTCCTCTTTTTCTTTGATACTAGCATCTCTTTCAGTTTCTGTATATTTAAGCATATTTGTAGTGTTTTCTAAATCAATGCTTAGTATCCTGATTTTATCCTCATACGCACGTTGTGTATCTTGTAACCACTTCTTTTGTTGTTCCAATGTGTTTAATGAAGCTTTATAGGCTTGTACCTCTAAAAAGTACTTATCATTTTGATCATTTACTTCATTAAATTGGGACAACAATTCTGTGTATTTATCATGACAACCAAGAGGACAATGTTGTACCTGAGGTGAGATGCCCATAAGAGCAAACTCTTCTGCTTCTTCTGCATTAGAGAGATTCCCAGCAATCATTGCCAACACATCAGTCGAGGATTCTGTTGATTCTAGAGTAGAAGCCTGATGATCATTCCAGTTGACCATAGAGTCAACAGATACCAATGCCTTCCTGTCATCTTTAACCTCCTGAACTTTGAAAGCGGAGTACCTGCTCTTCTCCTGATCATTCTTGCTAGGGCACTCTCTTGCAAAGTGACCCTGTTGCTGGCAGTTATAGCACCGTACCTTGCTTCGATCGAATCTTGCTGGCTCCCGAGGGTTGTAATTAAATTTCCTTCCAGCTTTCTTCTCAAACTTGTGAACCCTAAGAGTAAGCATGGCCATCTGCCATTTAAGATCTATCTCATCCAGATCAAGTTTATCGATCTGTTTGAAGTCATCAAAAGCAAGTTGTTGTTCAGCAGTAACATCAGCCACAAAAGAATGAAGAACAGCTTCTACCATACTACCAGACTTGGCAGCAGGATCAGGAGCAGAAGACATGGGACTAGATGCATATGACATGGGACCAGTATGCTGAATAGTATGCTGGATAGTATGCTGGGGAGAGACAGTATTGCTCGGGTTACTTGCATATGACATGGGACTAGATGCCATAGAGCTCACAAAGGCTGAATTAGCAGGGCTGGGAAAAGAGTCACTCGGATATCCTCTCACATGAGGTTCGAATGTTCTGAGCCTATGAAACAAGTCATCAAAGGTGAGATAGTCAAGCCCACCTTTGGCATTGAGAGAGATCACCACCTGGTTCCATGAGTAGGGTAATGCTTTAAGAAACCTTGCATTAATGTCACCATCATCAGGTTTTGACCGTAGTTGATTTAATTGGCTCAAGATCTTCTGGAACCTATCATACCCTTGGTTCAGACCTTCAGTTTCTGAGATTTTGAATTCGGTAAATTCATCTCTCAGCATGGACCTTCGCATTTTCTTTGACTCTTCATTCCCGCCGAACCTTGCTTTTATGCCATTCCAGATCTCTCTGGCATCATCCAAATGGTAGAAGTCACCCATGTGATCTTCAGGAAGAGATTGAATCAAAATTGTTTTTGCTTTTACCTCCTTCTGAATAGCAATGATTTCCTCATGAGATTTAGGGTCAAGAAGAGTAATATTACCGTTCTTGTCTCGTCCAGTAAGCTTCCTGCTGTTTCCATTCAGAATGATCTTCCAAAGATCTTGATCAGTGTTGGTGATCCACCATTCCATCTTCATTGCCCAGTTATCATATTCACCCTTCTTCAGAAGAGGGAATTTTCCATTCGTGTTGGAGACCGTAGCCAGGATCTGCTGAGGTTGCACAATTTTAGGAGTGCCTTCTTCTCCCTTTTGAGTAGAAGTTGAGGCAGACATGATAAACAGATTGTTAGAAATAAGAGAACTTGATTTTGCTTCTATAGAGACCCTCCCAGGCTCTGATACCACTTGTTGGGTCTACTAGATGTAGATCTTGCAGCCTGTCAGGACCGGTGAATGACTTCTGTAATCACAAGTCAAATCACAAAGAGACTCTATACACAATATGAATGTAGAATATAAATATAAACAAGAGAAACAGAATAACTATAAATACTTGATCCTTTCTAAGGATTTCTAATATTGATAAACCTACGTTTTGTGAAGGTGTGTCTAACCCTTCTGCCTAAGGTTCCTTTTATACTACAAGGAAACCCTAATACATCATTAATGAAAACATGTAAAACTGATATGCATATCCTTTCCTAACATATCTCATGCATATCCTAACAGAATATTAAGTAAATAATAAAGTTTGACTTCGACTAGGACCAGGAGCAGGACTTGCTCCTACTACGACTAGGACCAGGAGGAACTACATACCTCCTAGTCTACCTATTACATATAACTATTACAATGGTCCTAACAGTGTGCACCGTGTAAATTAATATAAACTCACTTCAATTTTTATTTTTTTATTTTATTCTCTTTTTACTTTCGATATTTTTATTCTAGATAGCTATATTTTAATTACTAATCAACAAACTATTTACATCAACCTTACACGTACACGATTTATAGATTCACGATTTTATAATGTTTAATATTATTCTATAAAACAAAATTAAATTTTTAATACTTAAATAGTTACGATGCTCTTGGACCCCTGAGTTCAACATGTTTTTCATTATGTGATTATAAAAATTGATATTTTGTATAGATATTTGTTGCATAAAGTATATATTTTACTTCCTTTAACTGAAATGTTAGCTATCATTTTCTTACATTGTGTGTTTAGTGACACATAACGAATTTGAAAAAATATATGTTGTTATGTCTCGTCTATTTATTTTCATCTGACACTGATGTTCGAAGTCTTGTACTCATTTTGATATTTATATGCATGTTAATAATAATTTACGTATATTGCATTGCTTGACTTGTAAGTGTCAATATAAAGAGAAACAATAATTTGTGTTTTTATTTGAATATTTATAATCATGTGATTTATTGATTTTTTTTTAATATAACATATATTTGTATTTTTAAAATATAAAGTTTGGAGGGTATAAAGTTTAAGTGGTATTTTATTATTTTTTAAAATTACTAAAAAAATGGAAAATTATAAGTTTAAAATTCAACAACTAAAATTTTATTAATCCCCCCAATCCTTTTTTAAGTTTTTATTTTCACAAATTTGACACATATGTTTTTGTGTGTTTTCATCAAATTTTGCACCAAAATTTTAATTTTGACTAAATTCTATTTAATTTTGACTTTTTTCTGCCAATCATATCGTTCGATTTTGCTTATGTGTCAAAATCAAGTAATTTGATTGGTCGAATTATTTTTTTTACAACCTTCACTTTTTACTAAAATACCTAAATAATCTAATTTTTTATTATATAAAAAAACTAAACTTTTGTAGCTATTAACCTCTATTTATCATTAAATGAAGACAAATTTAACTTAAATTATACATAAAACGTTGATATCTTTTACTTTAACTAATATTGTTTATTATGTTTGCATTTTTTGGTTAAGCTTCAGAACATAGAATATGATATTCAAATTTAGATCAGATCTAACCAAATAACATTATCGAAATTGATTTCCTAACATATACTCATTCCTATTCCATCCACATATCAAATGCATACTAGTTGTCACTCCGACGAGTAAGATATAACAATGATAAATGGGTGGAATGGAATTAAGGGTGCATTTGATTTTGCTGTCCGGAATCATTATCGGTAAAAGATTTGCTATATGGTGGAATAAGAATCAGTACGAGTTCGGATATAATTTCGAATGAACACGTTTGGTTTGATGATTATCTTTCTGAATCAAAGTTTCACATTAATATAAATTTTGTAAGGAAGACAAAAGATCAAGCTTCCATTTTTTCTTTGAACGAACAAATCATTAACAAACCAATAACAGTGAATTCATCCTCAAAAATTCATTTTCTTTCTTTGGTTTATGAATGTAAGATAAGAATATATTTTTGTATTCATGGGTTCTACCAAAATCAAATGTCAAAATCTCATAATATATTTGTTCAAAAAGATAGCAAAATTTTCTCAAAAACAATAGCAAAGTACCACTCATTCTTGGTAGACCCTTCTTCCATACAGACGATGTTGTAATTCGAGTAAAACAAAAACAACTCAACCTTGGAGTTGGAGACAGTAGAATCTCATTCTCTATCGATGAAGCAATGAAACACACGTATTCTAACGACGATACTTGCTTTAGTATCGATGTCACTGACGAAACCGATTTTGATGGTCTTCTTGATGAAGGAATCTTTATTCTATCAAAGGAACCATCCTCGAAGAAGAACCTTTTGCTGAATTTGACGCCTTCATAGTCGTTCATACAACTGTACCAATTGAAGCTCCTGAGGAAGAAAAAAGAAATACCTTTTGAAGCCATAACTTTTGAAATCGATTTCAAAGTTAAAAAATCTGTTGAAGAACCTCCTATATATTAGGATCTTAAACCTCTTCCTGGACACTTGGAATATGCATTTCTTCACGGAGAGAAATTACTCCTAGTAATGATCTCATTTGAACTATCGGAAGAAAACAAAACCGATCTAATCGATGTTCTCAAGAAACATAAACAAGCTTTTGCTTGGAAAACTTCATACATTCCTGGAATATGTCCATCATTTGTAAACACAAGACCCAACTCTTGGATGACAAGAAGCAAGTCGTTCAAAAATAATGTAGACTAAATCCTAACATGAAAGATGTTATCAAAAAGGAAATAGTCAAACTCCTCGATTCTGGAATAACTTACCCAATCTCTGATAGCCCATGGGTTAGTCCTATCCATCGTGTACCTTAAAAGGGAGGTATCACTGTAGTGACTAACGAAAACAACGAGTTAGTACCAACCCGAATCATCACCGGATGGAGAGTTTGTATTGAATATCGGAAGTTAAATGAAGCAACCGCGATGGATCACTTTCCTTTGCCATTCATAGACCTAATGTTAGAAAGACTCGCAGGGAATGAATACTTTTGTTTCATCGATGGTTTTTCTGGATACTTTCAAATCCCAACCAACCATATGGGTCAAGAAAAAACCACGTTTTCTTGTCCATTTGGAACTTACGCGTATAGGCGAATGCCTTTTCTCCTATCCAATGCACCTGCTACCTTTTAGAGTTGTATGATTGTTATTTTTCACGATATAATCGAAGAATCAGTCGAACTTTTTATGGACGATCTTTCCGTCTTTGGAAACTCTTACGAAAAATATCTAAATAATCTTGAAAAAATGTTAGCACGTTGTGAAGAAGCAAATCTTGTGCTAAACAGGGAAAAATGTCACTTCATGGTTAAAGAAGGAATTATGCTTGGACACAAAGTGTTTGGCGCAGGCTTAGAAGTTGACAAAGCAAAAATAAACGTAATCTCAAAACTCCCACTACCTACTAATGTTTAAAGGCATTAGAAGTTTTTTTAGCTCATGCCGGTTTTTACATGATTCATTAAAGATTTCGCGAAAATTGCGAGACCTCTGACCCAACTTCTAGAGAAAGAACCAACGTTCGATTTCAATGATGAATGTCTTCTAGCCTTTGAACCTCTCAAAGAAAATCTTACATGCACATCAATAATCGCAAGCCCTAATTGGAATCTTCCATTTTTGCTTATGTGTCATGCAAGTGAACATGCCCTTGGAGCCGTCCTTGGACAAAAAGATGGAAAACAATTTCACCCCATATATTTTGCTAGTAGAACCTTAAACACAGCTAAACAAAATTACACCATTACAAAAAAAGAACTCATGGTTGTAGTTTACACGTTTGACAAATTTCGAGCATACCTCGTTTTATCCAAAACGATAGTTTACACCGATCACTCAACTCATAAATATTTGTTCAAAAAGAAAGAAGCCAAACCACGCCTCATATGTCGGATATTGCATTTGCAAGAATTTGATTTAGAGATAAAAGATAAAAAAGGAGCAGAAAATGTTACAGCGATCACTTATCTCGCATTATTAATGACGATTCAAGCAATGATGAAATCGATGATTTTGCCGACGAGCATATTATGCAAGTAAAAACTAGTGACACATCATGGTTCGCAGATTTTGCAAACTATTTGGATGTAGGTATCTTACGTAAGTGAATGACATACCAAAGAGAAGAAGAAATTATTTTCCGAACTCAAGAAATACTTTTGGGATGACCCCCATCTCTTTAAAGTATGTCCCGATGGAATGATCCGACGTTGTATTTCCGGATGCGAAACTCGAAAAATTCTTGATGAATGTCATTTCGGACCGGAAGACATTACGCCGCGAACACAACCGCTAAAAAAGTGTTCGACGCAGGTTTTTATTGGCCTACAATCGTTCGTGAAGCTCATACCTTATTCCGCCTTTGTGAAGCATTTCAAAAGACTGGAAACATTACCAAAAGAGATGAAATGCCTCTCAATAATATCCAAGTCTACGAAATATTTGACGTGTGGGGTATCGACTTCATGGGACCATTTCCTAAATCGTACAAATGTGAATACATTTTAGTCGCCTTCGACTATGTGTCAAAATGGGCCGAAGCTCATGCCTTGCAAACCAATGATGCAAGAGTTGTTATAGCATTCTTAAAAAAAATATTTTGTCGCTTTGGAATTCCAAAAGCACTTATAAGCGACAGGGGAACTCATTTCTATGACAAACTCATAGATAAAGTCATGAAAAGATATGGAGTTAACCATTGTTTTTCCACATCTTACCATCCACAAACGAGTGGCTAAGTTGAAAACACTAATAGAGCTCTTAAACTAATCATCTAAAAGGCCGTCAAAAACAACCCTGCTTATTGGTCTAAAAAATTAGAAGATGCTCTATGGGCCTTTCGTACCGGATTCAAAACACCCCCTGGAACAATCCCATACAAGCTTTTGTATGGAAAAACATGCCATACACCGATCGAAATCGAACATCGTGCATATTGGGCACTCAGAAATTGCCACCCCGATCTTATCGCAGAAAAGAGAATTTTTCAACTTCACGAGTTTATACAAAGCTTATGAAAGTTCTCGTTTATACAAAGCCCGAACTAAAGTGTGGCATGATCAAAAACTAAGATTAAGAAAAGATTTCAAGCATGAAACAAAGTACTCCTCTTTATCTTGAAATATAAGTTCAAACAACTCAAACTCACTTCGAGATGGACCGGACCTTATACAATGAAGTACCAATATCCATCCGGATATGTCGAGCTATATGGTAGAGACAACACCACCTTTATTATCAATGGACATAGACTTAAGCTCTACCATAAGGAGAAACACTTTAACGAACAAAATGGAGAAGAAGTCCCATTCTACATGAAATAATCCCGAGTAGCCGAGTCAGGCTGAAAACTCTAAACTTAGCGCTTCTCGAAAGGCAATCCGTGTTTTATCCCCTACTTTTTACCTTAAGTTTTGAGGAGGGCCTGTAAATAAATAAAACCGTCCTTGTATATATTTTGCATGTATTTTATTTGTTATGTTTATGCAGGAAAAAACAATTTGGAGCTTTTATGCTAGATTCATAATTTTGATCCACAACAAACTTTCTACTTAGCCTCGAGAAGTTCTTGTTTCCCTTTTCATTTTCTCTATTTTTAGTTTTATGAGTTCTCACATCGAGGGCGATGTTTACCTTAAGTGTGGAGGAGGAGACAAAAAGAAAAATAAAATAAATCAATTTCTCCATACTATTTAAAAAATTTAACCTTTTCAAAAATACAAATAAAGATATGTTATAAATAAATAAGTTTTTAGCAAAGAAGAAATCTCATTGATTGAAACTATAACTAAGCACATATCATCCACCAAATATGTGAGAAAAACCGTGCCTTTATATTTTTGTATTTTGTGTGAAAGCCGATAAATTAGTATACTTTAGAACTTGTGCTTGATCATCGTTTATTAAACCACAATGAGGTTAATTTATATATTTTTTTGAGAAAAGGTAAAATAAATCCCTTATTATCATTTTAGTCGAGCTACACTAGCTTCTATGTGTTATATTACCCATTGTGCCGATATCCTCATATTTATGCCTTTCACTGTCAATTCGTAAGTGTATGTGATGTCATTTAAGAAAAAGAAGAGAGAGAAAAAAGAAATAAAGTATTCTAATAAAGTTTGTTCTACGACTTTGACAAGACATATTGTGTTACTAAACCCTCATCATTATCACATTTTTCCTCTTTTCAAACTTATTTGGTGCTCACGCCGCAGTGGTTATGTTTACGTGTATTGTACAAGCATATGGTAGCTATCTAGTTTATGTCCGAGCTATTTGAGTGTTATCTTACATTTTCCCTTGTGAGTGACATTTGTGTGAACTTAAAATCTAAATACTATTCCCATGTGAGGTGTCGAAATTATTGTGTCATTTGCTTATGCTACTTAGAAACCTAATTATTTTCCTATTATGCTTCATATACTTATGCTTTTAAAATCTAACCTTGTTTTCTCTCTTTAATTGTTTGAGGGCAAGCAATAGCGAAGTGTGGAGGAATTTGATAACACCAAAATTATACATATTTAATCCGTTGCTATTATCTCATTTTGTATGTTAATAAAGGACTTTTGATACTTAAGCATTGCGTTTTATATACAGGTTGAAAGATTGAAGGACAAAATTAAAAGAAAGCAAAAAGAAGTCCTTAGTTGCAATAAAGAAAAAATAAGTCAACAAAAGATTCTAGACGCACTAAAAGTGCGACGCACTTTTTCAGAAGTGCGGCGCACAACCGCCACTTCCAATGTGCGACGAACATTTAGGAAAGTGTGGCGCAAATTGACCTCCAGACAACACTATAAATAGAGGGCTTCTCTTCTCATTTTCATATGCCAATCCCACTCTTCTCTAATACAACCTACTCTGAGTATTCTAGCTTCATTGGTACATTTTCAGTAGAATTCCACTTTTGGGAAATAATTTTAACAAGAGTATCTTACTCTTCGGTTCGTGGAAAGGCGATACAATCGTTTGTACTCGTCATTTCGTTCAATCTAAGTATGATGTTCTTTTACTCTTTTTCATTTGTTACTTTGATTGCTACGCTAGGCTAAATTATTTGTGACTATATGGGTATGTGATTATAATCAGTGATGATGCTATGATATGATCCTTTATAAATTGATTTCAAGCTTAAGTTGTAGAACCACGTTGCCACTTAGTTCTATCACGTTGTTTTACCAAAATTGATTTATTAAGATAGTTTGACGCCGAGAGGGTCAAGTTGTTATAAAAAGTTTCTAAAAGAATTGTCTATGGTTTTTGAATCTTTGGTTGGAGAGATCCGCTTAGATATTTTTATAAAATATTGAACTTGTTGGAAATTTGTTTTAAGCTTAGTCGCTTAATAAGACATAAGTCTTGAATCAGACCAAGTGAATTGTGAAAACGCCATTTTGACGAAAAAAGTTTATCACGTTTTACCTACCTAATCATATCTCGATCATTATTATCATCATCACAAAGTTATATGAGCTATCCCATATTAGTCATATTTATCATCATATTGTTACTTCAGTTATTGTTTATCTTCAATTATTATTTTGATATCAAAACGAAACTAAGTCCTTGTGAACGATCCTGGCTTACCACTACAAAACTAAACGAAAGGGTATACTTGCCCGTGTTTGTATTCTAGTCCACTGTTTGGTCAATCCTTGTTATAAATTTAAGACTTGCGAAATGAACATCATACGCCGACTCGGATCATGCGGGAGACTATGTAGACCAGAAAAGCACTAGCGGTATTTGTACCCTTATGGGTTGTTGTTTAACTTCTTGGTTCTCTAAGAAACAAACCGCTCTTTCCATATCCACCACGGAATGCGAGTATGTGAGTGCCGGTAAAGCTTGTCAACAAGCTCTATGGATGAAGCAAGCCCTTGTTGTTTACGAGATTACACTGAATGATGTTCCCATCATGTGTGATAATAAGGGTGCAATAGACCTTAGCAAGAATCCCGTGCAACATTCACTAACTAAGAACATACAGATTCACCACCATTTCCTTAGGGATAATATTCAAAAGGGGAACATTTCTATTGAGAAGGTACCCTTGGTAGGAAACGTAGCCGACATCTTCACTAAGCCACTTAAGAGGCTACCTTTTAATTACTTGCGTCTAGGTATAGGTTTGATGGAACATATCACTGGAATGTTCTTGTTTTATCGAGTCTTTTCTCTTTTATGTCTTTAGTTTCTTTGAGTCTCTTTAAACTCTTTTGAAAATTCTTCTCCCTTTATTTTTCAAAACGACTCAAAGTTCTTTCTAAAATAGTCGAGAAATGTTTTTGCATTGTTAATCCAATCTAAAAACTTTTTTCATGATTTCTTGCTATTAATATCGAACATACATAATTCATATGTATGGGTCACTCAATAATAGCGAGAACAACATTGAACTATGGAGGATTCATGGATTATCAAAATATGTCATGACTATGTGTCTAGATAATCACACCTCTAACATCGATTTTACTTTAAAATCTAAGAATTTTGGTCAAAGTCGTGTTTGTTGAGTTCTTGTGTGTTTCTTAGTCTTGTATTGCTCTTAAGCATGGCTTTATGACAAGTTAGACTAGAATATTAGGATATGTTGAATTGGAAAATTCTCCTTGTCCTTCAAAAGAGACCCTTTGTCGGCGGATCCTTAAATGTCCGACAGGTCCATATATTTATGGAACCGCATGTACATTTGTTGAACCGCGGGCAGAATCATCTAAAAACGGGTTTTTTAAAACTCCAAATTTCTCCAACACTTTTTGGAATCTTTGTTTCAAACCTTTGACCACTCCCAAAATATCTTGTGCTTTTTCTACTTAACCCTAAGCATTTTTCATCCATTTCTCAAATCAAAATGTCTTATTCACCAAATGAAAGCCTTGATCCACCTCCATTTTCTCCTATTTATTTCAATCCAAATTCACCCAAGAACACACCAAATCAAATCTCTTCTCCTTCTAAGAAAATTGATTTTGGAAACTCTCCTTTTTCACCACTTCCCTTTTGTGTTCTTCCTCCATCACATGATAATGTCATGCATCATGGAACATATTGTTATTTTTTTCAATATCAACATCTTGCCATGTCTCACATCTATGATTAGTTGAATCACATCAAGAGTCTTTTAGTCAAGACTCCTCTCCATTATGACTACGAGACCATTGCCAAGCCTCCACCACCACATTCCGCTACCACCTCGTCTTCTAATTAAGCATGTGTGTTGCTTATGTTGGGAATAAAATGTAGCCAGTATAATTGAACGCTGACAAGAAGAAAACAAGCGTTGATAAGAAGAAAACAAACGTTGACAGATAAAGCGTTGACAGGAAGAAGTCAAGCATTGATAGGTTGAAGACAAGCACTGATAGAAAGATATGGTCTGCGTGTATTTTGTTTCTAGTTTGTTTCTAGTAAAGATAGGATCAACAATGTATTTTTTATAATTATCTTTACCTAGAATAGCTGATACGTAGACTCTTGTACAAGGCTTCTTATGTCTATAAAAGAAGACCTTTAGGTTATGTTTAATATAAGTTTTTCATACGTTTAACACTTTCATTGTAAGCAAGTTCATTATTATCAATCAAGTGAAAGTTTGTTTTACAACTGTTTGTGTGTTCTTATTTGAGTGTTAATTCCGCATAACACTTAAATTGTTTTATATACAAACAAAGTTTCTCTACGTGTTTAACTTGATCTAATCTCGTTTACACAATATAAATCGATCTATGTTTGGGATCAACAAGTGGTATCAAGTTTAGGGGAGGATTGTTAGGAATAAAATGTAGCCAGTATACTTGAACGCTGACAAGAAGAAAACAAGCGTTGATAAGAAGAAAACAAACGTTGACAGATCAAGCGTTGACAGGAAGAAGTCAAGCGTTGATAGGTTGAAGACAAGCACTGATAGAAAAATATGGTCTACGCGTATTTTGTTTCTAGTTTGTTTCTAGTAAAGATAGGATCAACAATGTATTTTCTATAATTATCTTTACCTAGAATAGCTGATACGTAGACTCTTGTACAAGGCTTCTTATGTCTATAAAAGAAGACCTTTAGGTTATGTTTCATATGTTTCATATAAGTTTTTCATACGTTTAACACTTTCATTGTAAGCAAGTTCATTATTATCAATCAAGTGAAAGTTTGTTTTACAACTGTTTGTGTGTTCTTATTTGAGTGTTAATTCCGCATAACACTTAAATTGTTTTATATACAAACAAAGTTTCTCTACGTGTTTAACTTGATCTAATCTCGTTTACACAAGCTAAATCGATCTAAGTTTGGGATCAACAGCTTATTAATAAGACATACAATTTAAGCAAAGCTTATAGTTCTAGAGTAACTAGGATTAGATTCATGCTTAAGTTATAGGCTTGTTGCTCATACATCTTTGTATGACTTATTTTCCTTGTATCTTTTCATGTTTTTGGATTAACATGATTTATTATGGATCTTGGATCTCTTTCTCTTCTCTTCTTATTTCTTTTTATTGTGTGACCTTTTCTATATTATGTTGGGTGTTTCTTTTCTTCTTCTAACCCTTCAATGTAGCTTGTCACCATAGCTCGATTCCTTGGTACCCCGGGCAAGGGGGAATAAGTACCACGGGGGAGCATTAGCAGATTTCGATTCTTTTCTTCTACAAAGAATTTTGCTACCTTTTTGCTTCGACAAAGGGGGAGAAATAAAATAAACTCGTCTTATAAAATCTTGTCTTTATACTTGATTGAGTTTATGTATTTTTGAAATAAAAAAGGGGGATTGTTAATGCAGTGATGCCTAAAAACGTTACTTGCATTTTCTGGTCTCACTTTGTTTTGATTAGGACAATACACAAAAACAAGCATTTACGAAAACAATGAAAATCGAATTCTTGAGTTCAAGTATTTTTCATTTCATCCATTATCACTTAAGTTATGAACAAACAAGTTCTCAACCTAACTAACTAATCAAGGATTTCTTTTTTATTTTAACTTACTTTTTATTAAGAGTGACAAAAGTTTTTAATAAACTTTATTTTTTATTTTAACTTACTCAACCTAACTAACTAATCAAGTTCTCAACCTAACTAACTAATCAAGGATATATTTTTTATTTTAACTTACTTTTTATTTTTTAAGAAAATGTTTTTTTTAATAGAAATTGAAAATTTGAATATGGCATATTCCTTTTGGTTTAACAATATCCTTTGAGGGTAAAAACTGTACCAGTTGGAACTTCCCCAATAAAAGACAAAAAGGAGCGGAGTCTACGATCAGGGTTCCAAATATAGGGGTACGGTTCCTTATCGATAAGGAACCGCAGGCCTACTTAAGGAATAGCGCCCAGTTATGACCGTTGGGCTCTTGTCTTATAAATAATAGACCATTTCTAGATTTTCATCTCACCTTATTTTTATAAAAATTTCCAGATTCAATCCACCTTCTTAAATCACTCAAATCATTGATAATTTGGTTGAATACTACTTGTTTAGAAGTGAATCTTTCTCCTCCCTTCTCATCCTCTCAAGTGCAAAGAGAAGAACATTTTCATCCTTGTAGTGTTATGTTTACCTCAAGATCCATTGAAGATCAAAACTTTATTTCTTTCTTGTGTTGTTGTGAAGATTCAAATTCTTGTGTATATTTTGATTTTGTGTATGTATTGTGGTTAAAACTTAGGCCTCAAAGTATATTGGTGTAGATTGGTCCTAGCTAGATTAGGACTCGACATTTAGCTTAGAGTTAGAAACTGGTTAATCGGTGTGTACGGTTTCTCCACCTTAAGGAGCTTGTTGATTAGTGAACTCTCGAGTAAGGAGTACTCTAGGAGTGGAGTAGGAACGAGGAGTGAGCTTCGTTGTCGAACGACTATAAATCCTTGGTGTTTGGTTTGATCTTTCCTTTCCTTAACTCTTTCCATATTATTACTTATTGCATATACTTGTGATTATTAGTTTAGATCCACTATCTATTGTTCATATTGTGCATAATAGGATTTCACATAATCACTAAAGTATAAGTTTTTTGAGAAGGGTTTTTAAAAACCGATCTTTAACCAAGTAAACTTAAGAAACTATTCACCCCCCTATAGTTTCTAAATATTCGAATTTAAAGGACTTGGAAAAGGGTCGCATGAAGTCAATACCCCACATGTCAAATATTTCACAGACTTGATTATTATTGAGAGGCATTTCCTCTCTTTTGGAAATGTTGTCACTCTTTTGACATGCTTCGAAATGGTGGACTAAGGTATGAGCTTCACTAACAATTATCAAAATTAGTATCTTTTAAACCGTTAATTGTTCCCCACAAAAAAATACATCATCGTGACGAGTATTTAATTATCTTTCTATAGATATGCTATATGATATACTTTCGACAAATTTTTTTTTGTTATTTTTACGGTTTTTTTTCGTTGTCGAAACTTATCCTCTATAATACTCATATCATATATAATGTAACATTAGTATCATATATGATTTAACAATAATATGTGACTTAAAACTATGTTTTGAGATTTAAAACTAATATCATATATGGAATATGATGCGTGTCCGTCGTGTGATGGATTAGATTGAAAGAAGTTTTAAATTTATAAACACGAATTACCGGAATGACTAAAAACGCACGAGAAAGTATGACCCTTTCGTTTGTGTATAGCTTTTATGTGGTAATACCGAGATCGTTCACGGGGATTTGGAAAACCTATGATCATTCAAAAATCTGCTATAATCTTTTTTATTGTAGCAATTGTAGACAAACAAATAATAAGTAATATGATGAGATTAACAATAAGATTAAAGGCAACACTTGGTAAAGACTAGTTTGGGCATCCGTTGTGGTATGATTGTGATGACACATTTAACATATATATGATTATGACAATTATATGGTTAATCCAATCTATTGTTTTCAAAGGTTTCAATCCTCGTCAAGACTTTGGTTAAAGATAACAAGCATGTGACTCAATCACTCAATTCAAGACTTAATCCATCTTCAACTCATTCGATTCACGGTCGTTTCACAAATTTTCTAACACTTATAATTATGGCTCTTGATAATCAAAACTTCTTAAGAAATGATCAATACAAAAGATAGCCAATCATAGACAAACCAGCTATGACTTGTTGATAGAAAATAACCTTTCGATCTATGAAAACTTTATCAACAAATTAAGTTTTGACAACAAATGTCACATGAAACATAAGTACCAATGGTTTAAATGAAAGCATGAAATTGAAATAAACATAAATCACAATCACAACCACTACTTCATACCACAAACATCATCCTACCATGTGTAGAATGAGATTTAGCTACTCATAATGAACAATGAAATAAACTCAAAAATGATAGTCTTATAAGTCATAATCAAGAGTCTTAAAAAGTAGGAATATAGTGATAATGGTTAGGGTAATTATCCCTAAGAGTTTCGTGATGTTAACTTTGCTTTTCGGACTCCAAAAGTGACTTTTCTTGCACCACCTTGCTCAAATCCGGGAATGGTGTTTTGGACAAGGTTGAGAGAGTTTATTAACTAGCAATAACACATACAAGTATGTTATGAAAGTGTAACATGATGGGATTATGAAAGTTGTGATCCCATGGGTCTTATTTATTAGTAGATTGATGGCATAGACTTGAATGCATGGCTTGTTGGCAAAGGTTTATGCTCGGAGACAAAGGAAGTCTAGAACCTTCTTGTGTGTTCTTGTGTGTTCTCGTGTGTTCTTTAGAAGCTTCAAGAATGCATGTAGAAATCTATCAATATGGAAGTAGTGGGTGGCAACTTTGGATTTCGCTAGTGGCAACTTTAAGAAATGTTGGTGGTAACTTTGGATTTCGCCAGTGGCAACTTCCATGCTGAGTGACTTGTACATTTCTTGAAAACACTTGTTCTTGCACCCGAAATAGATCGTCAAAGGCTTATAATTCGTACACGGGTCTTGAACTTTGACTAGGATTCTTCGTAATCGTACTAATCTTCACATTTGCATTGCTTTATAATTTATTCCTGCAATTGGCTACACAAAGAGTTGCAAACACATTTTGGCACAAATATGCACAAAAGTGTTATAGAAATAACCAATATACATGTACAATAGTACGAATAATGCTCCCAAAAACATATTGGATTTGGGCGTTATCAAATCCCCTCACACTTAATTTTTGCTTGCCCTCAAGCAAGAAGAAAAGAAAATTAAATACAAAGGTACATGTATTTTTATAAAATTTCGATGCAAGTCCACCAAGTATAAGTAAAAGATAAAAGTCATCGTCTTAAGTTTTTAAGCTTGAAAATTTGAGATATAAAGTCAATACCCATAAAAGTCTAGAAAGTCTTTATTTCTAACTATACTACACTAGCAACATATGAATTGAAGCAACATGTATCACGACTTAGCACATTGGCTAATCGATACCTTTTATTCATTCTTTTTCCTTCAACTTCATAACATTATAGCTCATTGGCTATTTATTTGTCTTTTTGACTTTTTCTTTCTTTTTTCTTCTTTTTTTTTGTTGGCTTAAACTCCTAGCGATGGATCAACATACTTGCAAAGTTCATGTTGTATTGACAAACATTGAGCTTGCAACCTTCTCCTATTTTTAAAATTTTTCTTCTAGTATTATATGAGACTTTGACTTAGGTAAGTTTAACACAAAAATATATCTCAAATCTTCAAAAATTACTGACTGGATAATTTCTTAATTATTTATATACATTTTGCTTGAAACTTTTTATTTACGAGGGCAAACAAGAACAAAAAAGGTAAAATAGCCCATAAATATAGAAATTAAGCATTTTTTTTCTCGATTTCCCTACAACCCCCTCACACTTAAGTTTAGCATTGTCCTCAATGTGATGAAACTGAACAAAATTTAGGGAATAAGAGAAAAACCAGAATCACGTGCATATCATGCGTCACAAAGAATACACAGGAGTCTTGTCTTCGCCTTCAACTTGCGGTACCTACAAACACGATAAAACACACAAAAATACAAAAACACTATATTTTTTGTTCTTATAGGTTTTTATAAAAGCGACACATGCTACACCTCCTCACACTTAAGCAAAACATTGGTTAAAATTTATGGGGTGTAAGCATGAATTTATTTAAAAAGGAAAATCACACTTAAAAATGAAAATTTAAAACACACTGGTTGCCTCCTGAGAAGCGCTTATTTTATTATTGAGTTATCATCCTGACTCATACTTCTTTTTAGTTTTCATTATTTTTATCGAGTGGAAAATGTTCACTCCACACATCATGATATATTTTAACACGGTGTCCGTTAACATTGAAGCTTCTTTCATTCTTGTCATATAATTCAACATAACCAGACGGGTATCCATGTTTAACTATAAAAGGACCGTACCACTTTTGTTTAAGCTTTGGGGCTTTGAATTTATATCGCATGTTAAACAAGAGAACTTTATCACCTTTCTTGAATTCTTTTCGGATTGTAAGTTTCTTGTCATGATAAGCTTTGGTACGTGCTTTATACAATTTGGAATTCTCATAGGCTTGGAGTCTTAATTCATCGAGTTCGTGCAATTGCAAGAATCGGTTTTCTCCAGCGACTTTGAGATCGAGATTACAGCTTCTTAATGCCCAATAAGCATGGTGCTCAATTTCGAAGGGCAAATGACACGTTTTACCGTACAACAAACGATAAGGTGTTGTGCCAATTGGTGTTTTATAAGCTGTTCGGAATGACCACAGAGCGTTGTCAAGTTTCCTTGACCAAACGGAAGGATTGTACTTAACCGTTTTTTCGAGTATTCGTTTTAAGGCTCTGCTGGTATTTTCAACTTGTCCACTCGTTTGTGGATGATACGCGATGGCAAAGCGATGGGTGAATCCATATCGCTTTAAGATTTTCTCTATTTGTTTGTTACAAAAATGGGAACCTCGATCGCTAATTAAGGCTTTCGGCATTCCATAACAAGAGAAAAGATTTTTTAGAAAATTGATTACGACTCATGCATCATTCGTGGGTAAAGCCTCGGCTTCTGCCCATTTGGACACGTAATCAATGGCGACTAAGATATATTCGAACCTATGGGATTTAGGAAAGGGTCCCATGAAATCAATTCCCCATACGTCAAATATTTCACTAACTTGGATGCTGTTTTGAGGCATCTCATCTCCTCGTGAGAGGCTACCAGTACGTTGGCAAGCATCACAATTTTGGACTAGATTATGATCCTCCTTAAAAATTGTTGGCCAATAGGAACCAACATCAAAGACTTTTTTCGCGGTGGTGGAAGGACCATAATGTCCCCCAGTAGGGCCATGATGACATTCATCAAGGATCTTTCTTGTTTTCGCACCATAAACACGTCTCCTAATCATGCCATCGGGGAATACCTTGAAAAGATAGGGATCTTCCCAGAAATAGTGTTTAAGATCGGAAAAGAATTTACATCGTTGGTGATAGGTTAAAACTTTTCTTAGAATTCTCCCAACGAGGTAATTTGCAAATTCTGCAAACCACGGAGATTCATCCGTAGAGATTTTCATAAGATTTTCATCGGCAAAATAATCATCGATATCTTCATCCCTTAACTCTTCTATGTTTGGATTTTCAAGTCGCGACAAATGATCGGCTGCGACGTTTTCGGCTCCTTCTTATTTTGAATTTCAATGTCAAATTCTTGTAGTAGTAAAATCCATCTAATAAGACGCGGCTTAGCATCTTGTTTAGAGAATAAGTATTTCAACGCGGAATGATCGATGAATACAATCGTTTTTGACAACATGAGATAGGATCGAAATTTTTCGAAAGCAAAAACTACGGCAAGTAGTTATTTCTCGGTGATTGTGTAGTTGAGCTGCGCGCTATTTAGAATTTTGCTCACAAAGTGTATAGGACGAAAATGTTTTCATTCGCTTTGTCCTAATACGGCTGCTATAGCGAAATCGCTTGCATCACACATAAGTTCAAACGGTTATGACCAATCTGGTGAAACCATGATCGGTGCATTCGTTAACTTGTCTTTAAGCTTGTCGAATGCCTTTATGCATTCTTCGTCGAAATCAAAGACTATGTCTTTTTCAAGGAGTTTGGTCATCGGTCTAGCGATTTTGGAAAAGTCTTTTATAAATCGGTGGTAGAATCCCTCATGACCTTGAAAACTTCTAACGGCTTTAACGTTAGTGGGCGGTGGTAATTTGGATATCACTTCGATCTTGGCCTTGTCTACCTCCAATCCGGATCCGGAGACTTTGTGTCCAAGCACAATTCCTTCAGTCACCATGAAGTGACATTTCCCCCAATTGAGCACGAGATGAGCTTGTTTGCATCGGATGAGCATGTCTACTAGATTAAAAAGGCAAGACTCAAATGAGTTTCCGAAGACTAAGAAATCATCCATGAAAACTTCCATGGATACTTCAAGCATGTCTTGAAAGGCCGCGATCATACACCTATGAAAATTCGTAGGTGCATTGCAAAGACCAAATGGGATACGCCTATAAGCAAACGTTCTAAAGGGACACGTAAAGGTGGTCTTGTCTTGACCAGATGGTTCGATAGGTATTTGGAAATATCCGGAAAAGCCATCGAGAAAACAAAATAATTGGTTCCCCACAAGTCTTTCCAACATTTTGTCCATGAAGGGTAAAGGAAAATAATCTTTTCGTGTGGCATCATTCAATATGCGGTAATCAATACACATACGCCAACCGGTAACGGTTCTTGTAGGAACAAATTCGTTATGTTCGTTCGTCATAACAGTCATTCCTCATTTCTTTGGAAAGCAATGGATGGGACTAACCCAAGGACTATCTTCTATGGCATAGATGATTCCTGCCTCAAGAAGTTTAAGTATTTTGGTTTTTGCAACCTCCTTCATATTCGGGTTAAGTCGATGTTGCCTCTCAATAACGGGCTTGGCATCGTCTTCAAGATTGATTTTGTGTTTTCAAAAAATCAGGCTAATGCCCAGTATATTGGATGTTTTCCAAGCAAACGCGTCTTTGTGGTTTTTGAGCATAGAAACAACGTGTTTCTTCTTATCTTCCTCGAGTGAGGCTGAGATAATCACTAGAAGGAGTAAATCCTTCTCTAGATAAGTGTACTCGAGATGTTCGGTAAGAGGTTTCAATTCAAGATCCATCGGTGGGTCTTGAACAGATTTAGGAACTACAAAGTTCTATTTCGAAGGCAATACTTCGAAGGTTTTGTTCGTATCTTCCTCTTCTTCTAGAGTTACTTCAGAATCAAGGGCCATGAATTCCTCGAATTCGCGATCATGATCGGTATCGCTAATCATTTTTGAAGTTGTTTGGAATGGTGCGTCATCATCAAGCAATGCTTCCAATTCTTCTTCCGTTACTTCATCGATAACATCCACGTGGAAACATGTGTCATCATTAGAATGGCATGTTGCATAGCTTTGTCGACTAAGAATGTGACTCGATTGTCACCAACTCCAAGGTTGAGTTCTTTATTCTTTACACGAGTAGCATCGGCGGTGTGCAAGAAAGGTCGTCCTAAAATGAGAGGGACTTGACGGTCTTCCTTTATTTCAAGGATTACGAAGTCGGCAGGAAATATGAATTTGCCAACTTGAACAAGCATGTTCTCGGATATCCCAATAGGATATTGGTATGTATGGTTAGCCAAACGTATACTCATACTTGTAGGTTTCAAAGTATTATTTGAAAGATTCTTGTATAATGAGTATGGCATAAGATTGATACTCGCGCCTAGATCGGCCAAGGCGTGACATTCAACATTGTTGGCTAGCGTACATGGTATGAGAAAGCTTCCTGGATCTCCGAGCTTTGGTGGAAGTTTGCTTTGCAAGGCTGCAGAACATTCTTCATTTAGAAATGCAGCAGAAATTTGATCCATTTTACTATCATTGCTCACAAGATCTTTGTGGAATTTCCCATAGTTGGGCATGTCGGTTAAGATATTAACAAGGGGCACGTTGATCTTAACGTCTTTGATCATCTTTAAGAATTTGGCATTACGAGCCTCCATCTTATCTTTGCTTAGGCGTCGAGGGTATGGAATTTTTGGTGTATACGCCTTTGGTGTTGGTGTTGGTATGGGTGTGGTTTGTTTTGGTTTGGGTTTAGAAGGAGAAACGGCTTCTTCCTTCTCGAGCTCATCGGCTTCATCTTCACTTTCATCGGCGAATGTGGAAGTATTGGCGTTTGGGTTTGATGGTGGATCATAACTCAACCCACTCCTTGTAAATACGACATTCACATGTTCATTATGGGAGGAGGGTGGGCGGTATAGCTTATCCATAGATGGTTTTGGGTTTGTTTGAGTGTTACTTGGCAGAGAAGCACTTGGTCAATTGGCTAGTTGGTCGGAGATACGACCAAACTTGGTTTCGAGATCATTGATAGAGGCGGTGTTGTGTCTTTGTCCTCTTTTTATGTTGGTTTTAAGATAGAAGAATTTGTTCTTAATGAACGTGTTTGTTGCTTTTTTGAGATTCTATGAAAGCTAGCAATGTTTTCTCTAAGCTTGATTCTTAGGGTTTCTTTTCGTTTAATGGAACGGAATTATCATTCTCACGAGCTTGTGAGTTATGATTTTCGTTTTTGGGGTACTCACGCCAAATGCCGGAGTTTCTACCGTAGTAGTTACCTCGATAACCACCTCCTCGGTATCCTCCTTGGGCATAGTTTGCTTCTTGTCGTGGTTCCCTTATTGGTGTATCATCACACTCCGTAGATGGGTGTGGTCCTCCACAAAGAGTACATTCGCCTCGTATATCTTTCATTTCATCTTTGATAGTTGTGAACTGCGAGTCGAATTTAGATGTGAGAGCGTCCATCTTTTCATGATTTTGGAATTTTCGCTACTTTCAACGAAAGCAACGGTTTTCTTAAAGGGTTTGCAACGGTTATCCTTGGACCAATCGAGTTTTAAGAGAACTCGGTCCTTGAGCAATTGGTATACTTCGTTGGGAGTCTTATAAAGAAAGAGTCCACCGGCGTGAAGGATTGCTTGCGTCGGTTCATTGAGACCATGATAAAAGATTTGGATGATGGTTCATTTTAATAAACCATGTCCATGACAACTACGAAGTAGGTCTTTCATTCGGTTCCATGCATCAATGAGTGTCTCGTTTGGAACTTGGGCGAAACCTTGGATTTCTCCCATTAGTCTTTCGTACATGGTGGGTGGAAAGAAACTGCTAACAAAAGTGGTTCTCATTTGTTCCCATGTTGCAATGGTAACGGGTGTCAACTCATTATACCAAACTCTTCCATCTCCGGATAGAGATGATGGGAAGTGTTTGAGTTTAGTAGCGTCTACATTGACGTTGGCACCATATCAGAACATGCTACATGTCTCTACGAATTTGGCTATGTGCTTATGCGGATCGGCCCACGCACGACCGTCAAATTGGTGGTCTTTGATCATTCAAAGGTGATGACCTTTCACGGTGAAGTTGTCTCCAAGCTCAACTTGAACAATAGCAGCCTCAGGGGTAGGTGCTACTACTCGGTTGGCGGCCCACATGGATTGATCGTCGAACATTGGAAATGGTAGATCGTTAAATGGGTTATAGACAACAAGTGCGTCTAAGAGATTATCAAATGGCGGGTTTTTGGTTATACGAATTCGTTTTCGGAAGAAACGAAGGATTGCTTCTTGCGGTTTTTCTTTCGAGATTGATGAATAAAACGTTCGGGATCGGTGTATGAACTAAGTAGTTCTTGACCAGAAAAACGTGTATTCACTCAAGTCTTGAAACACTTTTGAAAAAGATTACAAGCAACAAAAATAAAACAAACAAAAGATTACTAATAGGAAAATAAGTAGATAAAAAATTAAATAAACTAAACAAAATAAAAACATAAAAAAATTATATTTTTTTACCAGATTAAGAGTTGCCGACGGCAACATTCAGTTTTGTCGGTCGGCAAAATTGAATTTGTGAAAAAAAGGAAAAGCTGTCGGCGGCAAAAGTGGTTATGCCGTCGGCAAAAGTCGGTTCGTGGGAATCTGCCGGTGGCAAAAGGCTTTGTCGGTCGGAAAAAGTGGATTTGTGGAGAGGTTGCCGGTGGCAACTTTCGGTTTCGTCGGCGGCAACTTTCGGTTTTACCGACGGCGAAATCGATTCAGTGAGAAAAAATTGTTTTTTATACTTTTTGGATTTTTGGCAACAAGAAACGCTTCAATGGGTTTGATTTTTTATAGGATGATTTTGGAACTAAGAACACAATCAAATCCCCGACAGCGGCGCCAAAAACTTGATGCGTGTCCGTTGTGTGATGGGTTGGATTGAAACAAGTTTTAAATTTATAAACACGAATTACCGGAATGACTAAAAACGCACGGGCAAGTATGACCCTTTCTTTGTGTATAGCTTTTATGTGGTAATACCGAGATCGTTCACGGGGATTTGGAAAACCTATGATCATTCAAAAATCTACTATAATCTTTTTTATTGTAGCAATTGTAGAAAAATAAATAACAAGTAATATGATGAGATTAACAATAAGATTAAAGGAAACACTTGGTAAAAACTAGTTTGGGCATCCGTTGTGGTATGATTGTGATGACACGTTTAACATATATATGATTATGATAATTAGATGGTTAATCCAATCTATTGTTTTCAAAAGCTTCAATCCTCGTCAAGACTTTGGTTAAACAAAACAAGCATGAGACTCAATCACTCAATTCAAGACTTAATCCAATTTCAACTCATTCGATTCACGGTCGTTTCACGAATTTGCTAACACTTATAATTATGTTTCTTGATAATCAAAACTTCTTAAGAAGTTACCAATACAAAAGATAGCCAATCATAGACAACCTGGCTATGACTTGCTGATAGAAAATAACCCTTTCGACCTATGAAATCTTTATCAACAAACTAAGTTTTGACAACAAATTTCATATGAAACATAAGTACCAATGGTTCAAAGGAATGTTTGAAATTGAAATAAACATAAATCACAATCACAACCACTACTTCATACCACAAACATCATCCTACCAAGTGTAGAATGAGATTTAGCTACTCATAATAAACAATGAAATAAACTCAGAAATAATAGTCTATAAGTCATAATCAAGAGTCTTACAAAGTAGAAATATAGTGCTAATGGTTAGGGTAATGACCCCTAAGAGTTTCGTAATGTTAACTTTGCTTTTCGGACTCTAAAAGTGACTTTTCTTGCACCACCTTGCTCAAATCCGGGAATGGTGTTTTGGACAAGGTTGAGAGAGTTTGTTAACTAGCAATAACACACACAAGTATGTTATGAAAGTGGGATATTATGGGATTATGAAAGTTGTGTCCCCATGGGTTTTATTTATTAGCAAATTGATGTCATATACATGAATGCATGGTCTGTTGGCAAAGGTTTATGCTTGGAGCCAAAGGAAGTCTAGAACCTTCTTGTATGTTCTTGTGTGTTCTTTAGAAGCTTTAAGAATGCATGTAGAAATCTCCCGACATCAAAGTAGTGGGTGGCAACTTTGGATTTCGCCAATGGCAACTTTAAGAAATGTTGGTGGCAACTTTGGATTTTGCCAGTGGCAACTTCCATGCTGAGTGACTTGTACATTTCTTGAAAACACTTGTTCTTACACCCGAAATAGACCTTCAAAGGCTTAGAATTCGTACACGGGTCTTGAACTTTGACTAGGATTCTTCGTACTCGTACTAATCTTCACATTTGCATTGCTTTATACTTTATTCCTGCAATTGGCTACACAAAGACTTGCAAACACATTTTGGCACAAATATGCACAAAAGTATTATAGAAATAACCAATATACATGTACAATAGTACGGATAACGCTCCCAAAAATATGTTGGATTTGGGTGTTATTAGTATATCACTAATATATGATTTAAAATTAATATCATATATAACGAATATTACTATCATATATGATAATGCACAAACGTTTTAACAATGAGAAAAAAACGAAATTTTTTCCTTCGAAAGTATATCATCGTGCAATTAAATGCCCGTCGCGATAGTATATTTTTTATCGTTTAACACTTAACGGTTTAAGAGATATTTACATTATAAAAAATAGGTGAAATAAAAAATACGTTTAAACTTATCCATTTGATGAGGATGGAGATAAATGATGGAGATGAATTCCCTTGTATCCAAGAGAAATATAATATCGAAAATAACTCTCCTCTATAAATTAAAATTAGATTAAAATTAGAGAGTATTAAGTTTATCTTGTCTGGCAAGGACTTTTTGGCTAACTTCTTTAAGTTCGTTTATGGAATATTTCCTATTTAACTTGAGGAGGTACCTACCTCGTCTCTATAAATAAAGATGAGAAGATCCTAGTTAATTAAACTCTTCTTTATTAATGTAATATTTATTAGTTTTTTTAATAAAATACATATCCTTGTAACTTCCTTGTATTCTCTCATGGTTGCTAAATGCTGATGCAACTCGCGATATAGCGTTCCGTGATCGAACTTCGTCGGTATCTTACAACAAAAAAAGAAAAAAAACGTTTATTTCTTTTAACATATTAGTGAACTAACTAAACAAGACATGTATTTATGTGATGTAAATTTATGTGACCATTATAAAAAAACTAGACGTGTACCCACGCATATGTGGAAACTTCCTAGTGGAAAATAGTTAACGGTATGCTAGTTGACTCGGTGGTCTCTCTAGTAACCTTGTGACTAGACCATATTGACCCGGTAGACGAATTAGTGAACCGGTGACTCGATCCGTGTACCCAGTGGTCAAACTCGTAACTCGGTGATTCGGCCGAGTTAATCCGGTGGTTGATCCATTGACTTGGTGACTCGACCGGATTGACCCGATGATAGAACATGTGCCCGATTACTCGACCGAATTGATCCAGTGATCGATCCCGTGACCTGATAATATTGTAAAAATGCAACACTTTTGATTTGTAATAGTAAATGTTGAAATTATCAATAATTCTATACATCCGTTAAATATAATGTAGATAGAGATAGAGATCATTATTTTTGATGAAAACTTTCACTAAGCGATGCACATCCATTGCGTTCACCAGAACCCCTAGGCCTCACTCTTGTTATCTCCTATTACTTACTACGCGTAATGCTTATGTCTTAGTTAATTGAATGTTTTTCTAGGTCATTGTGAAGAAAGATAAGGTTTTGGTGAAAGGCATGAGGGTTAGAAGTAATTGTCTTTTTGCGTATAAAAGTAATGATACTTAACCACGCTTGAAGTAAGTTAAATCCTTTATAGTCTGTTTTGAGTGTAATTATAATTTTTTAAGTAAAGTTACAATATATGTATCAGGGAGTTATGTGAAAAAGAAGTTGAAAGTATTAGATGGGTAAATTGTTTCCTCCTTCATCTCTAAAATACATCATGAATATATAATACAAGAAAACCTAGAATGCCATATGGGCTGGACTAAATACATGAAAAGCCTAATATGGAAGTTCTCCATATAGATAATTATAACGATACTATCTAATAAAACAATCTCAAATAATACTCCCTCGCAGTTTGAGCGGGAGGCAATCGAACACTCAAACTGGTGCGAAACTCTTCAAATAAAGTTGAAGGAAGACCTTTGGTGAAGATATCTGCATAATGGTAACGATATGGAACATGAAAAACTCGTATGTGACCCATAACAACCATATCACGAAAAAAATGAATGTCAATCTCAATGTTTTTGGTTCGTTGGTGTTGCACCAGATTAGTAGACAAATAAACAACACTAACATTATCCCAATACATAAGAGTGGTGGTCAGTAATGATGTGTGTAGTTATCGAATAAGATTGCGTAGGCATGCCGTCTCAGCAATGATATTAGCAACGCCCTGGTATTAAGCTTCCGTACTAGAATATGAAATAGTATGTTGTCGCTTAGAGGACTATGATAAAAGATTGTTGCCCAAAAATATAGAATACCCGAATGTAGATCGACGAGTGGCAGCGCAACCAGCCCAATTAGCGTTAGAGTAAGCCACAATAGAAGTCCTGAAGATGCATATAATTGTAACACTCACTCCGGTAAAGAGACAAAGTATCACATTATAGGGTCATATCAAAAACACGTATATAAAAATGCAAGCGAAAGTCTTAATTATTAAAATATTTAACCAACATAAAAGTACTCTCTGAAAGAGTAATATCCTAAAACATAAGGGTTTATATATACATAATTCAGAAGATAAAAGGACTTCAAAACTTTATTCAAAGCATACGGATTTATCAAAGGGTAGGCGCTAAAACACACTCTCACTTCCCAGCTTCGCGCTTAATACCTGAGCAGGAAAAAAACGCGACTGGGCGCTAACGCTTAGTGAACAAATATAAAGAATACGATAAATGAAACAGAAGATGGAATAAAAAATGTATAATGAAACCTTGCAAGTTAGATGTCATATGATATTAATACAGACCAAAGAATAATGTAGGATCAATCAAAGAGTCAAAGACTGAATCACAACACAAGAATTGCCTACGAGCCCATATGTCTAAACATGATACATGAATAGACCTAAACAAATAATCACCAAATGGTCAAATGCTCTCAAATATACACAGGTAGCTAATCATGTTTACCAAACATGATATGGGGTGTATGGCACAAACACAACCATTCACCTAAACAAAACAAAACGAAGTACCTAGGATGTATCCATACACTCGCTGCAAAACAAAGTCATATATGTACACTAGCTCGATGACTAGTGCACACACACATATATAATATCATAAAGCCATCACAAAAGGGAACACAGTGGACTAATCACACCACCACAAATAGAATCATGTCATTGATGCATCAATGAAATGGTCATGGTACATTCATGACTAGTTACAAATAACTCAGGCAAAGGAATTAGGAAACAATAAATTTCAAATAGGTTAGTTAGGGAACCAACAAATACCAAATAGGATCATAAGAGGCATAACAAAACTACTCTGGAGCATATCAAAAGGATACATCAAATGGAAGTGACAAGCATAAAAAAGCACCTTGTTCGAGGGGTCGGGGATGATAAAAGACATGTTTATCATTTTAGTGTTCTAGTGAGAGAAAGTTAGAGAGAGGTGAGAGGAAAGTGTGTGTTTTATTTCAAGTGAAATGAAAACAAAAGAGAATGACACTATTCTTCCACACCCCCATGGAGAGTCATGTGGGGTATTTATAGGCCTATCTAAACTAGACTATCCCTTGTTTACATATTAAGTCCTTGCGTATAGCAATGAATATAAATCTAGTCCAACTCACGTGAAAGGCGCCAACTTACCAAAAAGTAAGTCTAACAATCTCCCTCCAAGATGGTGACTCATGTGAGTTGGTTACAATGATTCCTACAAGCAAAATAAAGAAAAATGATAAACGAGAATTCCAGCATTTCTTGAGACAGTTTTCAGCGACCTTCGTCTTCTTGAATACTCCTGCTCTATTTCTTTAGCTTGTAGAATCTAGTTGAAATTTACTCCCTCCCAACTAGAGGGCCTTTAATTAAACAAGCAGTAAACACTGCTCCCTCCCAAACAGACCCTTCAGAGGAAATCTATGGACAGTGATAACGTCATCAACATTTTCTCACAATTTAAAGCATTCCCAGTCTTGATTCTACGATAGATAACCAGAAGTACACACTCTATCCCGAACATGAAGTCAAACCATAGCACCAGAGTCAATTAAGTCTCAGAAATGCACTTTTCTTCTTCCGGAGGCGCACCAGAGTCAATTAAGTCCCGGAAATACACATTTCTCCTGACAGGACAGTGATGATATAAAATTGCTACATTAAAGACAATTAATTCCCGAATGTAGACAACTTATCCCTTTATGTAGAAACGGTAACACCAAAGTGTGACCCCGCATGTACACATTTCTCCCTCCAGGATGATACCGATTAAGGGAATCATCCTTCATGTATGTACGTGGTATGCCAACTGGAACCACTTACTTAGTAACAAATACTATGTGAGAATATGTCAACAATATCTCTCTAAAAAATTCACTCTTGATCACCCCCGATCTGAATCCCTTATCAATTCTGTTGGCTATTGATAGTGACCACTGATGAAGATAACCTGATAATCCAAACTTGAAACTGGAGTAGAATTCCCCAAACTTGAACTTAAGCTTGCACTATTATAGAATGAAGAGCGGTGCAGAGAAGTCTTAAACGTACCCTATACCAAAAGGCGGTATAAAAAAGGTATAACTTCTCTAAAGTGCCCTATACCAAAACAAGCGGTATAAGAAAAGGTACTACATCTCTTGAAGATATCCACAACAGCAAGTGCGTGTAACACTGAGAACCCCAACGAAGCTCCCCAAAAATGATAGTTATCCATGTCGTCGTCCATCCTCCCCGTGACACTGGAAACTAGATACTTCAAGTCTTATTTGTAATCATATATGCTCGAACAAGTTATCTTAAAAAGTTGTAAGTACTCCTTTAAAGATAAAATAAGAACGCCTCTGAGAAATCTCACTTCAACCCCATATAAGTAGCATCGAATCATCTTCGTAATCACGTAAATTATAATAGCCGTTAGGAATTTAGGTGAATTTTTTATAAGGATCGTTTGTAGTGTAATGTATCGTGTTTGTTGTGTTTGTTGTCCGTGAAGAAATGATATGATCAAAAACGGATATCTGGCCTTGAATGTCACTGTTTAAACGGCCTGCCAAAGTAATAAAATCCGGTCACATAAGCGATTTACCCGTCAAATATTTTACCACTTGGTTCTTTCTAATACCCACTTCGATCCAATAATAAAACCCGTAAATCAATTAATCCAACATGGTTAATTTTTCAATCACTTAGATATATAATCGTTCATTCCGAATACGATTGCAAAAATTAATCGGCCCACTATATGCTTCCGGATAATATATTGATCGACCATCAACACTGTACCACACATAGATATGAGCATTTTACATATATATAACCATAGTCAAATGTGCAAACGACCATGCTTAATTTAACCAAAAAATTAGTCGGTATACATTGGCCATGACATGAATTATATTTAACCAAATTCAAATGTCATCACGACAAAAGTTCCCTAAGGAACATGCATCCAAATAAGAAAAAAGGAAGCAATCTCCACCATCCATTTAATCACATCTAATGGTATATATTAACCTTTTTAAATTTAATTAAAAAAACACACTTTCATCTTATTTCTTAAAAATTAAATATCTCCCAAACCGTTAACCGTTATGAAAAAATAATTATACCGTCACGACGGGAATTAAATTATATTTCTATAGATATGCACTTCTATATACTTTCGGCGAACTTTTTTAAAAATTTCGTAAAAAAAATCACATGTGATTCTCGAAAACTCATGTTTGATTTATTATTTTAAAAATCACACTTGAATTTGTAATGTCACATGCGATTTGTGAAAATCACGTGTATTTTTTTTTTGACGAGAATTTCAACATTGTAAAATCGTTAAAAGTATATGAAAATAACCATCTATTAAATGACAAAAATATTTTCGTTAGTACTTTAATATCACATGTGGTTTATGTGAATTACATTAAAATGTTTGAATCACATGTAATTCTGTCAATATATTAAAATGTTTGTTGCCATTAATATAAAATATGTTCATTATACCGGGGTGGAGTCCCCTTTACCAAAAAAAATATATGCAAAACAAATTGGCTTCTGAATTACGTGTGATCAGTGATAATTACATGTGATTTTGCTTGCATTACATGTGATTCAAGTATTCCGAAACCTTAACTTTTTCTAACAAACCCACTTTAGATGAATAATATAACACCCCACTTGGATAAGTAGACCGTTACGTGCATTTATGGCGTGTCATTAAAATATAAGGTAAATGTCCTAAAACATTAACTGACCATCACGCAAATACCATAGTCAAACATCGTTAATCCAACATAAGCTCAAAACATGAAAAGTAAAATACTGAGAGAAAGGACTGAACAATATCCAACGGCAATATAAAAATTAAGTGCATAAAGTAAAGAAGTCTGAACGGCTTTCAACCAATGCACATGCTCTCAGAATCTTAAGAGTGTCCTGGGGTACCTGCCGTTAGAACATGAAAGAACTACGGCTGAGCATAACGCTCAGTGAACATATATAAGCATAATAGGAATATACTGAACTTGAAATAATTAATAATTACTGAAACTGAAAGACTGATACGTGGAGTATGATGAAAATTGTAGAAAAATCTGATAAGTCTGATTTATAAATAATAAAACTGAACTGTTATCTGTTAAATCTTAAAACATGCATTTACTATATTTAATTTCCAAGAGCTTATATAGGTCATGAGCTGTAACAACTGTTGCATGAAAATCTGGAGGGGTGACCTCGTCAGGCTGTAGAGGGATGACCTCTAATTATTGTGTTGGGTGGAGGGATCAACTCCAATGTGAAGGATGTAGATCACACACCACATTCACCTGATAACTGTAAACTTATAAGCCTAGGATGCATCCATACGCCCCACTAATAATACTGATAAAATGGCCAAGCTGAGCTGAATGGGACGCTGCAGGGTATCACTCTCCTACAGGTGAGTCATGACACCGGTGCCTCAAGTGTCATGGTTACGGTACCTCCGTAACTAGTAAAACTAACTGGTCATGCTTGTATATAAGGCTTAGGCAATATTTTAGTTATTAAAATAATTTCTGATAATTTAAAACATATACTGGGGAAAACATTTGGCTGTAGACGGGGAATCCTAATCATGCATAGAAAGGAAGTCCTTACTGAAAGGACGGAAAATCCGTACCTCGTGTCCAGTAATGAAATAAGAGCGCTGAAAGATCTACTCCGACTTCACGGTTACTACATAAATACTGGACGCGAAATAAGTTGTCTGATTATTGTTTACTGTTACTGATTCTTATTTGTCCTTAGTTTAATTTATTTTATTCTTGTATTATTGTTTATATATAATCTGATTAAATCTTATAGTCTGGTGTATTTCTGCTACATCTGACCGTTCTTTAAATGTTTACTGATTAGTATATATCATGTATTTCTAGTAACTGTACATTACACTGTGTTCTGTTATTTACGATATTACCATAATTAATAACCTGTTATAAATAGAAGGTTTCCTAAAATAGAACGTTTCTAAAATTGTTTCTAAATAAATGGTTTCATAATTAATTAACTCATTTAATTAAGCTCATACGTTTTAATAAATAAAACAAGTTAAATCATTAATAATTTAATTTACTAATTAAATTAATAAAAATAAGTACCGTTTTGCTAAAATTACGATATGAAGCTTTATTTGTAAAATGATTTAAATGTTAAATAGATAAAATCCCTTGTTTCATTTCTTTTCAAACGCGCAACCGAACCTGAGTCAAAGTCTTCCCAAGACACTAAGTCTCGGGTCAGCCCAAAGCCGAGGCCCATCACCCCTTGGCTGTGGCCCAACAGCACTTCCCACTGCTTTTTTTCCCACTGTTAGTATTACTTTTCCCCTTGCCTAGTACTCGATTCCCACTGCCAGGTCAAAACTTCCCACTGCTAGTTCTATAGTTCCCACCGTTAGTATTATTTTTCCCCAGTGTAGACAAACCCAAACACCCCCTTACTACCAGGTAATCCCAAACACCCCCTACTGCGACTTACACTCAAACTCCCCCCCTCTGTTTGAGGTTTGATCGTGGCTGGCAACAACAACACCATCGAGACCTTTATGCTCTCGGTTTTTTTTTTGCGTACAATATCAAAACCCCGCTGTTTATTAATACTATAACATGATCCACTCCACCCCCGCGTATTCTAATTCTATTAATCAGATTTTAGTGAATTAAAAGAAATAACAAAAATGGTTTACCTTAATCTGATTATTTAGGATGAGAGGTAACACACAAACTGAATGATCAACGAAATTAGAATCTGAATCCCTTGTTCTTGATTTCTACCTGGCGACACTTTTTATTTCTTTTGTCTTTTCTGTCAGCAGCCACCAAAACAACATACACCCCTATTTTTTTTTTACTATTTGTGAAAAGGGGAGGGGTGAACCCCCCGTATGCTTTTTTTACCAATGGACCGGGCCCAAAAGACCAATTTTCTTTTCATTTAATTCAGCCGCAGCCCACATATGCATACCCCTTTTTTTGTTCTAATTACTTAACGTATAAGATCGTGTTCAATTTCACGTTTTAATTCTGACGTGTATTATATCTATTTTAGGAATAATTATTACTTACGTAATACTTGACTAACTAATACTAATTTATTTTCTAAAATAATTAATTATGTAACGTTTTAAATAAAGTTTGAGATTCCGTGACATTAATGTTTAAGAATTTTAAAGGCGGGTATTACAACTCTTCCCCTCTAAAAAAATAATTCGTCCTCGAATTAAGGATGCGATTATGTCGCGGTTTTACAATTCTTCCCCTCTAAAAAGGAGAGATTCGTCCTCGAATTAAAGGTAACTTAAGCTGATCGAAGAAAAAGCTGAAAGTATACATAAGCTGAAAGACGTATAAGCTGAAAGGACACATAGGCTGAAAGAACATGAAAGCTGAAAAGGCCTATGAGCTGAAAGAATAATTAGTCTTCTATTTAAGACATAATGTTGTTTCAAGGTATAAACGTGACATGACTGAAGTGATCATGTAACATGACATGGCTGAAGAGGTCGTGTAACGTAACCTAACTGAAGAACTTAATTGGGTTTATTGAAGGGAAAATGATGAGAGGTCCGGATGGACTCCTCCGTTTCAAGTAGGTTCTCGCTTGAAACGATTTCCTTCAAGGGTCTAAACATAATGAAAATCTTGGTCCTGATGACCTTGTCCTGACGATGCTAAATAGTTTTTGGTTCCATATTTAAGATGGATTCTCTAAATCTGATAGAATGAATAAGGTATAGTATGTAGGAATACATGAAATGGTAAGTATAATAACACGAAACGATGACTTTTATATCTCTGAGAAAAGCTGTTGGGGACATTTGAGACGAACTACGTGAACAATTTTGAACGTGCTACGTGAGCAATTATGAACATGGTTCGCGATCATCTGATGAATGCTGGCCATGGAATGTATCGTGAACGTGATATGTGAAACATACTATGAATGTGATACTAGACATATCATGGAAATATGCTGACTGAGAAAGGAATGCCAAACGGTACAGACTGAGACGTAAAACGTCTGCCTGGATAGGGAAAAGTTGTGCTAATTCTTGAGTCTGGTTTCTCAAGCTTTCTGTAACCGTATTTGGTAATAGTCTGTGAAACGTATCGCGAGATGGAACACGAACCTGAACATTAACAATGTTATGAACGCTAACGTAAGCTTAAATCCTGAGATAGCTCAAAACATGAACTGAAATAACATCTTACTGCGAATGAGACGTAAACGTGAAAGTGGAAATAAACGTGAACATGAACGTGAACGCACACGTGATCATGAACATGAACGTGAGCGTGGTTCGCGAACGCTAATTTCTATCAGACAAGAATGTTGATGGAATACCTTAGAATCACACGATCTATTGCTGAATTTCCTGCATATTTGTTACTGCGTAATCATTTTGGATAAAAGAAGACGTGTAGGCTGGGTTAACAGGTTAACAACTTAGATAGCATCATGCTTCGTCTGAGTCTGTGGAAACTGACAATAACCTCCATGGAATCTTATCTCATTTATGTTCAGAAATTTCTAATGGTTGTAATAACTCATTAGCATGTCGGTGTCCTATCTTGAACTTGCGGTATGTCAGTCATCTAGATATGAACATAGCTGCATCAATTGTGTTATACTGCTTCTATCAAAATTCTGCTTGATTATAGGACATTCTAGTGGAAAACCGGTTGAATAGTCATGGAAATTTTTTTAGGGAGAACTGTCAGCAATTTCTGCGGTAGTAGTCAATTAAGTTCTAGAAAATTTGGTACTTCGTTCACAGGCGTCGGTCGGGACCATCAGGTGATGGCCTTCACCTTCGTAGGATTTTCTGAAATTTCTTTTTGCTGAAATAGGGTGGCTCAGAAATGACACTTTGTTCTTTTGGAATATACATCTGGAAAGCTGCTTATATAATTTCCTTCTATAAAAAAATCTGCAGAATCGTGAAAAGATGATTCCTGATGAGACGGCAATTATACATAGTCTCATCATCAAAAACGAGCTTAAAACGGTCAAAATATCATAAAAAGTGCCATAGATATGCTTGTGTTTGCTCAATGTGTATTTTAGGTACGGATATCGAGAAAAAGACAAAAAGATCACAAGAAACAATCAAAAACGAACAAAGGAAACGAAGCCGCATAATGAACCGGACCCGAATGATGATTTTACAAAAATGCCCCTCAAGTTTGAAGATTTTTCAAGTTTGGTCCCTCAAGTTTCACAAGTTGTCACTTTATACCCTTGAAGAATCAAGATTTATAACATGGGCCCCTAAAGAATCATGATTGTACAACTATGGCCCCCCAAGATCAAATATTATTGCATTATGAGTCCTTATTCCATGTTTCATAAGTTACAAGGGTCATAATTGCAATTACCTCATAGTTGATTACAAAGAATCTGCCTAAATAGCTGTTGAAAATATGTTTGCCAAAAATTAACATTGGAGCAAAGTTGAAGGGGTATATCTTTCCATACACCCAAACCCATTCCACCAATACTACTGTGACACGTCACCTGCCACATCACTACAACCCGACCCTACCCACCAAACCCATACCCAGCCCATATAACCACATACCCCTGTCCATTTAGTAGTCTGGTCAACACAAGAGGTCAAACAAAGTTATAAGAAGAAAGGGGGGTCGTCTTTTAACAGATAGAAAAAAAGAGGGGTTAGGGTTCTTAACACTCTCAGCCACCATTACCTACAAATCACCAATTAACCCTAATCCTAAATTATTTTCCTGTCACTCTCATCCTACCCCACATCAAAACAACATCACGTGAAGATCAAGACCCCATATCATGTGATGGGGTCAAAAGAGGAATACCAATCCACGGCTTATAATGCTTTTCGTGGCCACCACTCCAAGATGGGCGCCCAAGATCACGCAAGTACTCTGCTCATTCACATGGCATCCAAAGACTCATCTAGAAGAAGGAATCAAGAAAGTATATCCGTTTGAAGATGCCAAGGGTATCTTAGGGATTTAAGTCATCTAGGGTTCATGTTATGTATCTCTCCACTTGTAATATAAATAGCCATAGCAGTAGTTGTAGTTTCTTGTTCCAATTTTTCCTCCAATTTGTAAGATACGAATTTTGAGATTAATTGAGTTCCCTTTTTTTTACCTTGCCATTTTTACATATCTTGCATCTTTAAATTCTGCATTGCCGTTTACTTTTTCAATTATCACAAAAGTTACAGAAAGTTAAATAAGCACTGTTTGGAGTGTTTATTGTTTGGCTTATTGAAGAAATAAGCTGGTGCTTATAGTTGGAAGCTGTCGAAAGTTAGTTCGGTCCTGGTTACTCAGCTGGAAGCTGATGGAATTATTTTGTTTGGTTTGAAGAAGTTATGTTGGTGTTTGGATTCCATTGGATAAGCTTTTGTGGTAGATAAGCTCAGAATAAGCTGTGCTTGGGGGTTTGAGGTGATAATAAAGTGGAGTCGAGGTCTTAGATAGCTGTAGGTCAGGAGAGAGTTATTTGGACCCCTAGTAAGTCCTCCTTACTTGTTATTGCTCATTTCATCCTTGTGGCTCTTGCTTGTTAATCTTATATGCTAAATAGCTTATTTGTTTCTCTGTTTTTTTTGTGTTTCAATACTTGTCTTATTACTTGCTTTTACACTTGTTGTTCTTAAGTTACCTTTATTTTATCTTTTTACTTATTTCGTCCTTCTATAAATCTGCCATCAAGTAGTGTTTGGGACGATTGAGGTTTGGGTACTAGTTGACCACAAGGCCCGATTTAGCTCTGCGCATACTTGTTAGTGTTAGAGGACTTGGTTTTGGCAAAAATATTTGAGGTTTGTTAAGAAAATTTTTGATTTGAAGTCTTGTGTAGAAATCTGTTATCTTTGCACTAGAGTTGGTGGTTTTGCTAGATTTGACTGATTCTGCCACTTTGGGGGTATAAGTTGGGTCATTATAGTGAGTGATTTGTGAATTGAGTGCCTACCTAGTGCTCATTCAACCTTTAGAGTTACCCAATAAGCACCTAGCTACCCACTGTCTGACCATATAGGGTGCTCAGTCTGCTTATTGTTTCTTTTTTTTTGGGAATCCAAGTTTTGCTTTTGTGTTGTTTCCTAGACTCATTGTGTTGCTTGTTTGCTGTATGATCAGTGCACTTGAGTGAACTCGTTGTTTGAATTTGGTACCAACACACAGCAAACCGTTAGATAGGTCAATGTTTAAGTAAGTTTCTGATAAGTTGAGTGAATATGCTAGAACTAATGATGATCTAGGACGTTATGTTGTTTAGTGGTTATCATATGGCTTATTCCCCTTGTTTCTTGCTTAACTGTGACTCCCAATAAGCACAAGGCTTATTGGGATTGCTGTGTGTCCAAGACAAATGAAAAAAAAATAGCTAGCAATTATTTTCAATGTTTACTGTTTGATAGATTTGGATCCTAGCTGTTGGTTAGTCGTTGTTTGTAGTTAATGGTGTGTTGAGTTGTGCTATTGTTCAGTGCTCGCTGTGTTTGTGTTTCACTGTTAACATCCAAAGGATAAATTAAGGTGTGGTTTTGTTTATTTGTGGTTCTTATTTTGTGTTTGGCCACCTGTGCGTCAAAAGATATCAAAAGAAAGAAAAAAATCCACATTTGTGTTCTTAACTTATGTAACTTTGGTGAGTGTTTTTGTTGTTGCTGATAACTTTCTGCCTAAACCAAATACTGAAAACTGTCAACAATAACTGACAAAAAACGCAGCAATAGCAGGGTATTGAAACCCTGACCTCCACAACCCAGAAACAACAGACGCAGCAATCACAATCTAACCATCTGCTCTGTTTGGTCATTCTTGTTTGGAGTCCTTTTTAGTTTCTGTTATTGTTCTTTTAATTATTATCTTCAGCTAGGAATATAAGGAAAAAAAAATGGTAACTGGAGGGATTTGAACCCCAGACCTGCACGCAGCCACCAGACACAGCAGACCCACACTCCAACCATCTGCTCTGGGAGAGTTTTTTGTTATAAGTTACAGTTTATTTTCTTTTAAACTCTTTTTTTTTTATTTCCTAATAAAGAAAAACAAAAATACAAGAGAAAGGCAACAGTGGGGCTCGAACCTGTGACCCCCAGCTCAACAGCCAAGCGCCTCAACCAACTGCTCTACACTTTCTTTTTTGTTATCATTTGCATAATCTTGGCTTTATACTCTTTTTGTTTTTACATTGTTTTTGCTTATAAGCTCATTCAAGCTTATTGGCAGCTTATATGTAGCTGATTTTTACATCTTGTATTTTTCTTGTAAACTTTACATCTTTATCTATCTTCTATAATTTTTTAGGGATTTTATAAAATCGTTTAGTATTTTTATGCATTTTTTAGATTAAATTCGTTTTTAATTCAAAAATAAATATTTAAAAGTCAAAAAAAAATATAAGTCTTTTTCTGAAAATTTTCTTTTTTCATATAGGATGCAGGAAAAATAAATTGGTTTTCATAAAGTTTAGATTTTGGTATTTTGCTTTAATATCGCGTTTTTTTGTTTTCGTACTATTTTCGTTCAAATTCGTAAAGTTGTTTTTTAGCCCATTTGTTTTACATAAAATAATTTGTATTATCCTTTTTAAGTTTATAAAGTTTATTTTTATTTAAGTTTTCAAATAAGTTTTTATTTTGTCTTTTTCTTAGCTAGTTTTATTTTTAGATTTTTTCTAATTAAATTTAAAAATTAATATAAATTAATTTAAAAGTTTTCAATTTTTTTGGTCTGCGTAGTTTTCTTAGTTAGACTTTTTAGGTGTTTTTAGTAATTTTTAATTATTTTTTAAGTGAAATTTTTCGTTGGGTCGCGTTTTTCCGTTTGTACGTTTAGGCGTTTTCGACCGTTTTGAGCGTAACTCGTCTCCTTTTTCCCTTTTTTTCGTCTTTCCAAAAACGAAATCACTCGAATTAATAACGTCTAATATTGTTGGCTAAACACCATACCTCCACCGAGAACGAACTCGATTATTCGATTTTGCGTTTTTCACAAAACGTAGAATTTAATACTTACCGACGATTAGTGCTTGTTTTTCCTAAAGCAAGTGACTAATTTTACTACATCAAAAATGGCGCCGCTGCCGGGGAGGTGTGTTTAGCCATACTTATTTATCGTATTTGTTTGAGTGTTTACGTTTTTATCGTAAATACTTCTTTTTATTTTTCTATACTATTAGCCATACAAATAAATAGTGTTAAATAGAACTCTATTAACACAAAATCGTTTTCTCGTTTTTATTGTCCATAATATATTGTATTTACGTAGAACAACTAATACACAATAATTATCCAAATACGCGAGAAATCGCACCTCAATAGTTGAGCGTTCCGGTCGCTATTGTTGTATCGAATTCAAACGAAGTCAAAGGCAAAATAGATAAATACTCTTAATTGGTTTAATCTCGATAAATACAAACTATAAGGTGGGTATAAGGCGGTTGTATTTCACGACCTAAGGAAAAAAGGCTCTTAAGTGCTTCGCGGCGCCTCGTTTTCTCCGCTCGCTTGTGCGTATTTTGAAAGTGACGATTAATTAGGGGTTTGCCAAATCAAGTATTATTAATCTATTTTTGTGAGTTTTAATTATTGAACCTCGAAACGTTTTGGCGTTCCACCAACGTTTCAAAGTCGACGAGGGTTTTTACTTCACGTAATTACCTTCATTCTTCTTGGATTCATTAATCGAGACCTTTGATTAGTGGATAGTTTTTGTAGATTAATTTCTACGTAATACACCAAAATTCCAAAAAAATTAAAAAACCAAAAACACAAAAAGATTCTTTGATTTTTCCCTCTATTTTCATAATTCTTTTTCTCAATCCCTCTAAATTTTAATTCTTCATGGATTTTCATTGCCTAGGTTGTGGGAGACGATTGTTTAATTCCGTATCATGTCCATGGTGTATATGCGAAAGGTGCGGAGATCATATCGACTATGTAGATTTTAGATCTTGTCCCTCATGTAATCCGACCAATTGTTTGTATACTTCTAATGAAGAATGTCCCCTCCATTGCCTATACTGTGGAAGCCCTTCCCATTGGCACTATAAGTGTCCAATTCAATACCCAAATGGTCACAATCACGAGCCTAATCCGAATTTTGTTGACCAATCTTCGCAATACTCACCGTCATGTGAGTATTGTGGAGATGAACCTCACTATGGGTACGATTGTCAACCGATGAACCAAAATACGTATTTCGACAATCAATTTTCCGGTTTTGACGAATCACACGACATGGGTTACAATTACGACAATAGGGGTGGTTATCCATACGACGAACCGGATTTTTCTCAAAATCCGTGTTGCGACAATTGTGGGGGGCCTCACGATACTTTTTCTTGCCAACCAATGGATTATGATGAGCCCAATTCATACGATAATTCCGTTTTTGATAATTTTGAGGCCCCACCATACAATCTCGATCCTCAAAATTCCCATGAGCCCGATCCATGTTACGATTCTAATTTTGACCAATCATCTCCACAACATATTTTCGATGATGATCTCGGTTCTAGCCGCATCGACGAGTGTTGTAGTCGCTTCGACGAAAGTTCTAATCGTTTCAATGAACGACTTGATACGCTCTTTCAACTAATTATGGAGAAAAAAGATACCCTAATTTTTGAAGAGGTTGAAAAGAGCATCGAGGATGAGGAAACGAGGGTGTCAACGAACGAGGTTTTTGAAATTTTTTTTGAAAATAAACAACAAGAAAAACTCGTAGCACGTGTTGGAACGATGAATGTTAAACCTTTAGAACCTAATTTTTCTAATGAAGTTAAAATTATCAAAGATTTTCGAAATCAAAATACACAAGATTTTGACGAAGATAGTCCGTTAAGTGATTTTGAAAAAGAAGAAATTGATAAGGTTTTAAGGAGAATCATTGACCCCTCGATTTTTGAAGAGTATCAAAATTTAATTCCGGAGGGACGCGTTACTACTATTTCCACGTCTTTTGAAAACCCGCATTCGATCCCTCCGAAGGACCAACTTAAAACCATCAAGGCTACAACGTCAAGTGACGAGCCTTTTATTCCTAATCCCACACCGTGTGAGATTATGGATTTATCATGTGAGAAGTTCGCCGATGGCCTTGCTCACATTGATACGTTTTTTGACGCCGATGTCGAAACTACTAAGGCAAAATCTTCAAATGAAGAGCCTTTTACTTCTATACCCACTACGGAAACCGATGCCTCTCTAAGTATGGGGGAGACGAATCTTAGCACTAATCCTAGTGTCGAGATCCCTATTCCAATCCAAAGTGAGCCTACGGTTTTCTCCGAAGATGAGGTAAGTGATTTTGCTCTCGATGAATTTTTCCACGAAGATTCCAACGAGGCAAATCACAATAGTGAGTGTGAATCAATTTCTTGTGATGATGTCTCTCCCATTGACACTTCGGGGAGAGAATCAACGACTTTTTCGAACCCGCTTTTCAATGACGATGATTTTTCCGCTAGTGATGACGAGTCACTAATCGACGAGGACGTTCAAAATACCGATTTTAAAATCTTTTCGAACCCTTTATTCGAATTTGATGACGCGTTCATTTTTGGTGATGTAAATCCTCTCTTTGATGAGATGTTCGAGGACATCGATAGTGAGGATTCTAAGGATCCTAAACTCGATGAGCCGGATTTGCTAGTCACCCTCCCTAAGTCTCATTTGGATGAGCCTTCTCTTTTGACTTGTGATGCCTTCATTCTCGAGGGGTTCACCGATGGACCGCCTCTCGATGAGAATGAGGATTTTAATGAGGCCTTTGCCTTAGAACCGGGAGGAGACTTTGAGACCCCCATTTTTATTGATTCTCTTTCAAATTTGCCTTCGTCTCAAAGTAATCCCACCTACCCTCTCGGTTCTCATGACTACACGTACTTCGAGTACGTGGTAAGGAGTTTTCTTCCTTACAAGACGTATCCTCCGGCTTTGCGTGTTTTATTTTCAAAAAAATGTGAGGATACGATCTTCGATCCCGGTATAAAGGCTTTGCCTTTATTCACGGTTGCTTTTGGGCCCTGATTACATGTAAGTCCCACCAAAAATGACCGAACCATGATTATCCCTAAATGATCACATTTATGGGGATTCGAGTCGAGCTTTTGACTCGGTTATCAAAAACAAGGTGCCTCGTGAGGGATTCTCATGCTTATCCTTGTAAATATTATTGTTTTTAATTAATCCTAATGTGAGGGGATTTGTGCCCTTCCAACCTTTGTTCCGTGGTTGTTTGTGCATTGTGGTTTTTAGATGATCATCTTCACGATTGGAGCCTCTCGTGTTCGTTTATGGGAGCACTCGATCGTTTGCTTTGAAGAATTTCTCGATATCCAAATGATATATCCTTTGATGTTCTAACCTTAGGTTTTTAGCACACTTCATAAACGGCTATTAATTTAATGGTTACACCCTTTCCATGCTAGATTAAGCATTCGACTACGTCTCTAGTATGGGGGTGTTTGTACCCCTAGACTCGAAACATTGAGGACAATGTTTAGTTTTAGTATGGGGGGGTGAGTAGATACTTCACCTTGCTTACGTCAACACGCAATCCAAAATTTCATCTTTTTGTTATCGTTGTGTTGCAAAATAAGGCTAAAAATGGCCAAATTTTAAAATTTTTCGTATTTTTCATAAGTGTTTAAGACACGAATGTAGGTTTCCGATGGTGAGAATAAGAGTAATTTTTGACTCGACCGTGCGTGTTGAGCACTCAGCTTCGATTCCTTAACTTTTTAGGCTAAGTCTCTTAAATGAGGACGAGAAATGATAGAGTTATTTATAAGTCTCGTAATCGTTACGATCTCATGTGTAGTAATTATTAGCTTATTCTCCCCACGCTTTTGCATAATAAATTGTTAATAAATATTGATTTAGCGTTTTAGTCACTATTGTTGGTTTCTAATTTGTTTTAGTAGCTTCCATGTAATTAAATTGGGAAAACATTAAGGTATCGCCAGCGTCACGGTTTTGAAGTATTGGCACCCGAATAATCGAAAGCTTCACCTAATAATAACATTTCAAGTGCTCACCTAAATTAAGCAAAAATTTGAAGCTCACAAGGCCGAAAAATCTATGCCCAAATTGAAAGTGAATCATGCCTTAATCTTCGAAGCTTTAAAGATCCAAAATTCGCCTTAGCGTGAGGATATACGTCTTTGGCTAATAAAACCACCGATGAGGCGGATAATAAAAGGCAAGGCAAGACCGAAGTCATAATAAAAGCTTCATGGCGAAGTTGAATAAAAGATGGAGGTAAACCAAAGATAATAAGGCCCTTCCGTTAGGGGGCATATAAAAGTCTTGGTAATAAGTCTCATGTTCAAAACCGTTATAAAACCGTGTTTATCGATCCTTCTTGTTGACTTAATTTTTTGACATCGTTGTCTACTGGGATGAATTATTGATTTAATGATTTTGGTTACACCGTTAAGTTTCTATTTTTAGACTTAATCTCTATTCACGCATAAGTCAATGATGTATCCTCGTGAAACATTCAAGACAAAATAAAATATAAGAGATACCAAGTAGGAATAAGGGAGTTTAGGTTCGTAATTAACACTCATGAGAAGTGATCGTGTTGCTAACTTATAATGACAATGATCTCGTTACACGCTTAGCATGGAATTGGGTAAAAATCGAGGACGACGAAATTATTTCTAACGAAGCATTTACGTGTTCTTGTTCTATGATCCCAAAAGTCACTTTTTAGTGATGAAAATCATACATTATGTCTAAAGCACGTGTAGTAGTTTAATTAAGTTTACGTTTTCAATAAATATCATCATTAAATAAATTTTGGAAGTGCTATGATACTTAATTCTAGCATTGCGTGGGGACACGGCAATGGTTTAGTATGGGGGAGTGATGAGACGGCAATTATACATAGTCTCATCATCAAAAACGAGCTTAAAACGGTCAAAATATCATAAAAAGTGCCATAGATATGCTTGTGTTTGCTCAATGTGTATTTTAGGTACGGATATCGAGAAAAAGACAAAAAGATCACAAGAAACAATCAAAAACGAACAAAGGATACGAAGCCGCATAATGAACCGGACCCGAATGATGATTTTACAAAAAATGCCCCTCAAGTTTGAAGATTTTTCAAGTTTGGTCCCTCAAGTTTCACAAGTTGTCACTTTATACCCTTGAAGAATCAAGATTTATAACATGGGCCCCTAAAGAATCATGATTGTACAACTATGGCCCCCCAAGATCAAATATTATTGCATTATGAGTCCTTATTCCATGTTTCATAAGTTACAAGGGTCATAATTGCAATTACCTCATAGTTGATTACAAAGAATCTGCCTAAATAGCTGTTGAAAATATGTTTGCCAAAAATTAACATTGGAGCAAAGTTGAAGGGGTATATCTTTCCATACACCCAAACCCATTCCACCAATACTACTGTGACACGTCACCTGCCACATCACTACAACCCGACCCTACCCACCAAACCCATACCCAGCCCATATAACCACATACCCCTGTCCATTTAGTAGTCTGGTCAACACAAGAGGTCAAACAAAGTTATAAGAAGAAAGGGGGGTCGTCTTTTAACAGATAGAAAAAAAGAGGGGTTAGGGTTCTTAACACTCTCAGCCACCATTACCTACAAATCACCAATTAACCCTAATCCTAAATTATTTTCCTGTCACTCTCATCCTACCCCACATCAAAACAACATCACGTGAAGATCAAGACCCCATATCATGTGATGGGGTCAAAAGAGGAATACCAATCCACGGCTTATAATGCTTTTCGTGGCCACCACTCCAAGATGGGCGCCCAAGATCACGCAAGTACTCTGCTCATTCACATGGCATCCAAAGACTCATCTAGAAGAAGGAATCAAGAAAGTATATCCGTTTGAAGATGCCAAGGGTATCTTAGGGATTTAAGTCATCTAGGGTTCATGTTATGTATCTCTCCACTTGTAATATAAATAGCCATAGCAGTAGTTGTAGTTTCTTGTTCCAATTTTTCCTCCAATTTGTAAGATACGAATTTTGAGATTAATTGAGTTCCCTTTTTTTTACCTTGCCATTTTTACATATCTTGCATCTTTAAATTCTGCATTGCCGTTTCCTTTTTCAATTATCACAAAAGTCACAGAAAGTTAAATAAGCACTGTTTGGAGTGTTTATTGTTTGGCTTATTGAAGAAATAAGCTGGTCCTTATAGTTGGAAGCTGTCGAAAGTTAGTTCGGTCCTGGTTACTCAGCTGGAAGCTGATGGAATTATTTTGTTTGGTTTGAAGAAGTTATGTTGGTGTTTGGATTCCATTGGATAAGCTTTTGTGGTAGATAAGCTCAGAATAAGCTGTGCTTGGGGGTTTGAGGTGATAATAAAGTGGAGTCGAGGTCTTAGATAGCTGTAGGTCAGGAGAGAGTTCTTTGGACCCCTAGTAAGTCCTCCTTACTTGTTATTGCTCATTTCATCCTTGTGGCTCTTGCTTGTTAATCTTATATGCTAAATAGCTTATTTGTTTCTCTGTTTTTTTTGTGTTTCAATACTTGTCTTATTACTTGCTTTTACACTTGTTGTTCTTAAGTTACCTTTATTTTATCTTTTTACTTATTTCGTCCTTCTATAAATCTGCTATCAAGTAGTGTTTGGGACGATTGAGGTTTGGGTACTAGTTGACCACAAGGCCCGATTTAGCTCTGCGCATACTTGTTAGTGTTAGAGGACTTGGTTTTGGCAAAAATATTTGAGGTTTGTTAAGAAAATTTTTGATTTGAAGTCTTGTGTAGAAATCTGTTATCTTTGCACTAGAGTTGGTGGTTTTGCTTGATTTGACTGATTCTGCCACTTTGGGGGTATAAGTTGGGTCATTATAGTGAGTGATTTGTGAATTGAGTGCCTACCTAGTGCTCATTCAACCTTTAGAGTTACCCAATAAGCACCTAGCTACCCACTGTCTGACCATATAGGGTGCTCAGTCTGCTTATTGTTTCTTTTTTTTTGGGAATCCAAGTTTTGCTTTTGTGTTGTTTCCTAGACTCATTGTGTTGCTTGTTTGATGTATGATCAGTGCACTTGAGTGAACTCGTTGTTTGAATTTGGTACCAACACACAGCAAACCGTTAGATAGGTCAATGTTTAAGTAAGTTTCTGATAAGTTGAGTGAATATGCTAGAACTAATGATGATCTAGGACGTTATGTTGTTTAGTGGTTATCATATGGCTTATTCCCCTTGTTTCTTGCTTAACTGTGACTCCCAATAAGCACAAGGCTTATTGGGATTGCTGTGTGTCCAAGACAAATGAAAAAAAAATAGCTAGCAATTATTTTCAATGTTTACTGTTTGATAGATTTGGATCCTAGCTGTTGGTTAGTCGTTGTTTGTAGTTAATGGTGTGTTGAGTTGTGCTATTGTTCAGTGCTCGCTGTGTTTGTGTTTCACTGTTAACATCCAAAGGATAAATTAAGGTGTGGTTTTGTTTATTTGTGGTTCTTATTTTGTGTTTGGCCACCTGTGCGTCAAAAGATATCAAAAGAAAGAAAAAAATCCACATTTGTGTTCTTAACTTATGTAACTTTGGTGAGTGTTTTTGTTGTTGCTGATAACTTTCTGCCTAAACCAAATACTGAAAACTGTCAACAATAACTGACAAAAAACGCAGCAATAGCAGGGTATTGAACCCCTGACCTCCACAACCCAGAAACAACAGACGCAGCAATCACAATCTAACCATCTGCTCTGTTTGGTCATTCTTGTTTGGAGTCCTTTTTAGTTTCTGTTATTGTTCTTTTAATTAGTATCTTCAGCTAGGAATATAAGGAAAAAAAATGGTAACTGGAGGGATTTGAACCCCAGACCTGCACGCAGCCACCAGACACAGCAGACCCACACTCCAACCATCTGCTCTGGGAGAGTTTTTTGTATAAGTTACAGTTTATTTTCTTTTAAACTCTCTTTTTTTTTATTTCCTAATAAAGAAAAACAAAAATACAAGAGAAAGGCAACAGTGGGGCTCGAACCTGTGACCCCCAGCTCAACAGCCAAGCGCCTCAACCAACTGCTCTACACTTTCTTTTTTGTTATCATTTGCATAATCTTGGCTTTATACTCTTTTTGTTTTTACATTGTTTTTGCTTATAAGCTCATTCAAGCTTATTGGCAGCTTATATGTAGCTGATTTTTACATCTTGTATTTTTCTTGTAAACTTTACATCTTTATCTATCTTCTATAATTTTTTAGGGATTTTATAAAATCGTTTAGTATTTTTTATGCATTTTTTAGATTAAATTCGTTTTTAATTCATAAATAAATATTTAAAAGTCAAAAAAAAATATAAGTCTTTTTCTGAAAATTTTCTTTTTTCATATAGGATGTAGGAAAAATAAATTGGTTTTCATAAAGTTTAGATTTTGGTATTTTGCTTTAATATCGCGTTTTTTTGTTTTCGTACTATTTTCGTTCAAATTCGTAAAGTTGTTTTTTAGCCCATTTGTTTTACATAAAATAATTTGTATTATCCTTTTTAAGTTTATAAAGTTTAATTTTATTTAAGTTTTCAAATAAGTTTTTATTTTGTCTTTTTCTTAGCTAGTTTTATTTTTAGATTTTTTTTAATTAAATTTAAAAATTAATATAAATTAATTTAAAAGTTTTCAATTTTTTTGGTCTGCGTAATTTTCTTAGTTAGACTTTTTAGGTGTTTTTAGTAATTTTTAATTATTTTTTAGGTGAAATTTTTCGTTGGGTCGCGTTTTTCCGTTTGTACGTTTAGGCGTTTTCGACCGTTTTGAGCGTAACTCGTCTCCTTTTTCCCTTTTTTCGTCTTTCCAAAAACGAAATCACTCGAATTAATAACGTCTAATATTGTTGGCTAAACACCATACCTCCACCGAGAACGAACTCGATTATTCGATTTTGCGTTTTTCACAAAACGTAGAATTTAATACTTACCGACGATTAGTGCTTGTTTTTCCTAAAGCAAGTGACTAATTTTACTACATCAATTCCCATGTTCTTCTTCAGAATTTAGGAGATTAGGATGTTATCAAAGAACATACTGACGATTTTGTCTACGAAGTCGTAAAAAAATTATTCATAAATTTCATACTATCGCTAGGGCATTAGGGAGCCCAAACGTATAAGTCAAAATTTTAGAGAGACTGTAACGTGTTCAACAGAAATCTGGAAAACATCATGTTCTTCTCTCACCACTGCTGGTGGCATGGTCGCGAATTGTTCTGGAAAAATATTTAAGATATCGTAGCAGGTCAGGTAAACCTTCTATACGTGGAATGAATATCGATTAAAAATGGTGATCTGGTAAATTTTCTGGTGGTCGATACATGATCTCATGTTACCGGCCTTCTTTTTAATAGACAGAAACAGTGCACTTTCTGGTGGTGCGTTAGGGCGAATAAGGCCTCGTTCTGGTAACTTTTGCATCAAATGTTGCAACTCTTTAACTTAGTTGAAGCCCTGCAATAAAGAGTTTTGAAAACAGGTTCCGTTCTTGAGACTAACTCGATGTTAAATTTTGTCTCGTGGTTAGGAAGGAATTTCTTGAAAACTTCCTGAAATAACATCTAGGAACTCTGGAATGATCTGCTGATGATGAATTTAAAGAACTTCAGAAGTGACTTTATAACCGGTAGCTGAAAAGTCTTCGTAGCTTAGAATAATAAATCACTTCCTGTACAGTATAACAACTTGTATAAATTTTCTGGCGGAAAATACAATGACTATATTTGGGATTTAGTAAGATGGATCTCGTTGTTAACTGAAAGAAAGGAAAGCCTTAATAAATATGGGTGGTACTATGGAGTCCTTCTGGCTGGAACGTAGGTAATACCTGATTTAAGATAATGCTGACATATGAATTCTTGAAGTAAACATGGTGACTTTTCACTGAATGTGTTCGTTTGTAACCTCACAGAATGAACACTGCGTGTCTAACCTAAATAATACTCCAGTGGTGGTAACTGAATTGTAATGGTCTGATTTATCCTAAGGAACTGCAATGAGCTGATGATTTTGAGTTTGAATTTGAGCTGATCATTAAATCTAGGAGTGACAAAGTTGAAGCTCAGAGAATCTATGATCAAGGCCTCGATCGCTGAAGAACCTTTTATTTTGTTTTATGTTTACACCACTGGGTGTTCTTGTAATAGACTAGGTTCTTTATGTTTAATAAAACTCTGAGGTATGTTTGTTAAATTATGTGTAAGAAAACCTGTGTACCCACTTACAATAATTTTAGACTTAGTATAATTTATAAACAAATAGGGGGAGATTGTTGGGCCAATGAAAGTTTTAACTATGACCCAGTCTAGATTTGTTTAAATTAGACTAAGTGTTACTGATCGCTGAGAGGACCAGCGACAAAGACCAGACCAGTGGAAGGCAAAGCCTCAGCTGGCACACCAGGAACATTTAAGTCAAAGACAACGTCAAAGAAGTCGAAGACAATCTGAAGTCATACTCACCAGCGATTATGGATAGCTGGGATGTAGAAGGAATGTGCTGGTGTTCAAGGATCTCTGAGTTGACAATACTCAGAGATCACTTAAGAACCCTAGAAGTCTGATACAAGCAAAGCTTGTCCAATCCTTTACAGTTTAGGAGGGAGAATCTACTAAGTGTTTTGAGCGGGACAAAACAAGAGATTCAAGATAAAGCCTAGTACGACCTAGTGGGACAAAATGTGAACAGTTGGCATAACTGTTCACCTAAAGTTGTTTAAAGTTATGTCTCGATTTGGACATGCATTTAATACGTTGTACTCTTCCATTCAGAAGATGAAATGTATCAACTACTCCCACTAAAGAAGCAACCTCGTACCACTATAAATAGGAGTGAGAAAGAAGAGTTAAGGCAACCCTTGTGCTTGGATAAATTATCTAATTTCTTTCTCACTTTGGAACCACTGAGCCCTCAGCTGTCTACCAGCATCTCATTGGTTCCCTTGTAAACTTGAGTCTCGAATCAAGTTTACTTGTTCTAAGGTTCATTTCTTATTTTCATTCAACGGGTGTATTCATAGCACTTTGTAATACTTTGTTTATAACAGTTAATAAAGCATTATGCGTTTGAAAAGTATTTCCTTGTGTTCTTGTATTTATACGAGTTATAGTTTTGTCAATTGTCATATTAAAGGACTTTCAATTGGTATCAGGGCAGTTTGATTTATAAAACATTTTTTAAACCGTTCTTGTTTTTATAATCAAGATCCTAATATGACTGATACTATACCTCCTCCACCCTTTGGTCAAACCAGTCAAGGTACCACTTCGACCACCGCACCGGCCACCACATCTACTACCATGCCTACACCGGTTGTAAGCACTGGTAATAATGATGATGACCTTCCCCAACTACTTGATGTTCGTGGGGGGGCACATGTGTCAAATGTTCCAGCGTTTGATGAAGAAGATTTTTCAATTGGAAAAGTGAATTTCTTATATATTTAGATGGCTTAGAACCCTTCTTGATAGAAATCTTAGAAAATGGTCGCTATGTACCACTGGCCGTTTCCTCTACCCCGGAGAGACCCATCAAAAAGCCTGTTAAGCAATGGTCTCCAGCGGATAGACGTCTGGCTAACCAGGACAAGAGACTCAAAAGTATCATAGTCTCTTGCCTACCCAAGAACATTATGAAGTCCATCATCAAATGCAACTCTGCTAAAGAGATGTGGACCGAGTTAGTTCTAGGGTATGAGGGTCCACAGGAAACAAAAGAAACCAAAATCCAAGCCCTTAGACTTAAGTTTAATGCTTTTAAAGCTTTGGAAACAGAAACTGTTGCTCAAACTTATACTAGGCTTAAGATTTTGCTGAATGATTTGGGAAATAATGGAGTTGTTCTACCTAAGGCTAAGGTTAATGCTACATTTGTCAATAGTTTACCTAGAAAATGGCTTAGCCTAAACCAGACCTTAAGAGCAAATAATGCTATCAAAAATGATACTTTAGCCCAACTGTTTGGTAGATATAACTATGAAGAAGGGCTAATTGACTCCATTTACAAATCAGAGACTGATAGGTTTACCACCAATATCACTGGTTCAAAAGCTCTTGTTGCTAACCATTCTTTTCAGGACAACGACTCTGACATAGAATAGGACACCAGAAGCAGTCAAGAATTTCTTGATGAATTACATGCTGAGTTCCATGACAGAGCCCTTCTAGCTGACCAAAAGAGGTACTACAAGAGATCTGGTAGAGTTGGAGTTGCTAAGGTTGATAAATCCAAGGTGTCATGCTACACTTGGGGAAAGATTGGTCACTTTCAGAAAGATTGATGGTCAAACAAAACCTCTTCTCCAAGCTTTCCTTCATCCAGAAACAACCACAGGGGCAAGAAGAAGTTTTCTACCTCACCTTTCAAGCAAACCTCCCACTCTGACTTAGAGGGAAAGAAGGACTACAAAATTAAGTACAAAGCTTTGAAAGCTGAGCTGTTGAAACTCAATCAGAAAGTTGAAGATGCAGCTAAGAAAAAGGATGTTAAGAAGACTGAAAAAGGTCTGATTGTTGCTTCATTTGACTGGGATGATGAACCCCTTACATCTGAGGATGATGGAACCACTATCGTCAGAGCTTTTATGGCAGTCGCTGATGAAGAACCTGTTGTGGGGAAAAGAAGCAAGATCTGGTCAATGGGTGGACATCACCATGAAAAAGGTACAAAGATTGCTATCTATGGCTGAAAGTCCTGATAGAGACCATGTCAGTGACTATACCTTAGTTGACCTCCACTTTGTGGAAGAGCAAAGAAAAAACCTGTTAAACAAGTTTCATAGTCTTAAAACAGAGTTAAATCTTTGTCAATCTGAATTAACAAATCTCAAACCCTTTGTGAATCTTGCAAATCAACTTCAAAATGAAGTAAGAAAATTGTCCATTGAAAATGAGTCTTTAACTGATGAAAACACTGAACTCAGAAAAACCATTAAAAAAATGGAATTTGGATCAATCCACAGTGGAGGAAATAGTTGCTGAAGCCATACCAGGTGATGTGGTTCAGGCTATTGGGGGAAAGGGTAGATACAAAAATCATATACCTGTACCCAGTGTTAAATTTGTCCCTTCAGATGTTTCTTCACCATCTTCCACCTCTATGGATGAGATAAACTCTGACAAGAAATTAGAGGTACCAACTTTACCAAGATTCGCCGGTGCTATCCCATCTGATTCCTTGGTTGGCCCAAAACCTCTAACCAAAAGCCCAGGGAATTCAATTCTTAAAGTCGCTGACAAAGCGCACAAAAAGGTTTTTGTGGCCAAGGACTCCAACAAACCCACTCCTCCCCCTGAAGAGCTTTCACCCACCAAGCAACTTCTCCTCACTTTGATGGAAGAAGCAAATGGGCTGAAAGAACAAATCAACCCCAGAGTTAACAGTCCATCATTTAACTCTCTTGGTGAAGGATCTAGTAGCTTTAAAGGGAGAGCTTTATTCAGGCCTTGCAAACATTACGGTTTCAAAAATCATTCTTTTGAGGACTGCTCAAAGAAACCAAAATGTATCACATGCGAGTCTACTAAACACACCTCTAGAGAGCATGAGGAGACTATTGCTGTTCAAAGAACCAGAACTCAATTAAGGTCTAAAACTCCTCACATGCCCTCTAGAAGAGCTGAGCCCAAACCCAGAGACAATTCTCAGGGTTACAGACCATATACCCCATGCAAGTACTGTGGCTTCTTTGAGCATCACTCTAATGAGTGTGAGCAGTATCCCGGATGTGACATCTGTGGAAGTTTGCGTCATGAACCCAGAGACTGCAACCAAATAGGGGGAGATAGAAACCAGAGAAGACCCAATGTCGCTGGTCAGCGACAACATGGACCCACTAGAAAGTGGGTTCATCATCGAAACTAATCTAGCTTTGTTATATCTATGCAGGAATATCTAAAGAAATATGTTTGGTATCTGGATAGTGGGTGCTCTAGATATATGACAGGGGTTAAACAATATCTGTATAGATATAAGAAGGAGGCTGGTCCAAAAGTAGTATTTGGAGATGACTCCTCAAGGGCTACTGAGGGATATGGCTCAGTAGATTGCAACGGTATAACCTTCACAAGGGTGATAACGCCTAAATCCAACATGTTTTTAGGAGCGTTATCCGTACTTTTGTACATGTATATTGGTTAATTATATGATATTTATGCATATTTGTGCCCAATTGTGTTTTCAAGTCTTTGTGTAGCCAATTGCAGGAATGGAGTATAAAACAACATAAAAATGAAGAATTGTACGAGTACGAAGAATCCTAGTCATGTTCAAGACCCGTGTACAAGTTACAAGCCTTTGAAGATCAATTTCGGGTGCAAGAACAAGTATTTCCAAGGAGCAAATAAAAATATTCAGCATGAAAGTTGCCACCATAAACATACATCCAACTTGCCACTAACAAGAGTGAAGTTGCCACCATCACATGGGAGTTGGTTTGCCTCCATCATGAGTAAAGTTGCCTCCAACATTTTTCTAGGCAAAAATGTGCCTACATACAGGCAAGATCATACAAGAAGTTTCTAGACATGCTTTGGCTCTAAGTATTTGTCTTTGGCTCCAAGCCATGCATTCACTCCATGCCATCAACTAGCTTATAAATAAGACCCTTGGGGTCATGTAACCATATATCTTCATATGCCTTTCACGTATCTTTTCACTTTTCAATCACCTTCTCATTACTACATCAAATAAACTCTCTCATCTTTGTCCAAACTCCCATTCTCGAATTTGAACAAGGTGGTGCTAGAAAAGTCAGTTTTTGAGTCCAATAAGCAAAGTTATCATCACGAAACTCTTAGGGATCATTACCCTAATCATTAGTAACATTTCTCCACTTTGTAAGACTCTTGATTATGACTTATAATACTTTTGTTTCTGAGTTTATTTCATCATTTGTTATGAGTAGCGAAGTTTCATTCTACACTTGGTAGGATGATGTTTGTAGTATGAAGTGGTGGTTGTGATTGTGATTTATTTTTAATTCAATGTCAAGCTTTCCTATGATCCATTGATATTTATGTTTCATGTGACAATTGCTATCAAAACTTAATTTGTTGGTAAAGATTTCATAGGTCGAAAGGGTTATTTTCTAGCAACAAGTCATAGCCGGTTTGTCTATGATTGGCTATCTTTTGTATTGATCATTTCTTAAGAAGTTTTGATTATCAAGAAACATAATTATAAGTGTTAGCAAATTCGTGAAACGATCGTGAATCGAATGTGTTGAAATTGGATTAAGTCTTGAATTGAGTGATTGAGTCTAATGCTTGTTTTCTTTAACCAAGGTCTTGACGAAGATTAGAGCTTTTGAAAACAATAGATTGGATTATCCATCTAATTATCATAATCACAAATGTTAACGTGTCATCACAATCATACCATTACGAATGCTCAAACTAGTCTTTACCAAGTGTACCTTTAATCATATTATTTATCTCATCATTTTTACTTATTGTTTGTTTGTCAACAGTTGCTACAATCAACGATTATAGTTTCATTTAGAATAATCATAGGTTTTCTAAATCCCCGTGAACGATCTCGGTATTACCACATAAGAGATATACACAAATGAAAGGGTTATACTTGCCCGTGCGTTTTTAGTCAATCCGGTAATTCGTGTTTATAAATTTAAAACTTGTTACCAACACCACGCATCAAGTTTTTGGCGCCGCTGCCGGGGATTTGTATTTGCAATTCTTTTTAAATATACCTAGCGTACGAGCACATCAAGTTTTTGGTGCCGCTGTCGGGGATTTGATTGTGTTCTTAGTTCCAAAATCATACTATAATCAAACCTATTGTAGTTTCCTCATTGCATACAAACCCAAAAATAAAAAAAATAAAAAAAAGAAAAATTTATGACAGGAGAGCATTGCCGCCGGCAACACACTCCTCCGCCGGCAACACCATCACAAAAGCCCCTTTTGTCGTCCGGCAAGGAGCTCCTGCCGCCGGCAAGCGACAAACAGAAGCCTAATTGCCGTCTGGCAACCCCTGTTTGCCGCCGGCAAGGTCCCAGACTCTAAAAAAAATTATGTTCTTATTTTGTTTGATTTATTTAATTTCCTATTTACTTATTTTCTTATTAGTTATATTTTGTTCGTTTTTGTTTTTTTTTACTTGTAATCTTTTTCAAAAGTCGTTCAAGACTTGAATGAACACACGTTCTTCCGGTCAAGAATTGCTTAGTCCATACACCGATCCCGAACGTAATATTCACCAATCTCGAAAGAAAAACCGCAAGAAACACCCCTTTGTTTCTTTTGAAAACCGAATCTTAAAAACCAAAAACCCACCATTTGATAATCTCTTAGACGCCTTTGTCGTCTACAACCCATTTAACGATCTACCATTTCCAATGGCCGACGATCAATCAATGTGGGCAGCCAACCAAGTAGTAGCACCTACCCCCGAGGCTGCTATTGTTCAAGTTGAGCTTGGAGAAAACTTCACCGTGAAAGGTCATCACCTTTCAATGATCAAAGACCGCCAATTTGACGGCGGTACGCGGGTCGATCCGCATAAGCACATATCCGAACTCATAGAAATATATGGCATGTTCCGTTATGGAGCCGACGTCAATGTAGACGTCATAAAACTCAAACTCTTCTCATCATCTCTATCCGGAGATGTAAGAGTTTGGTACAACGAGTTGACGCCCGGTACCATTGAAACATGGGAACAAATGAGAACCTCTTTTGTTAGTCGTTTCTTTCCACCCGCCATGTACGAAAGACTCATGGGAGAAATCCGAGGTTTCGCCCAACTTCCATAAGAAACACTCATTGATGCGTGGAATCGAATGAAAGACCTACTTCATTGTTGTCATGGACATGGTTTGCTAAAAGGAACCATCATCCAAATCTTTTATCATGGTCTCAATGAACCGACGCAAGCAATCCTTGACGCCGGTGGACTCTTTCTTTATAAGACTCCCAACGAAGCATATCAATTGCTCGAGGACCGAGTTCTCTTAAAACTCGATTGGTCCAAAGATAACAAAACCAAACCTTTCAAGAAAACCGTTGCTTTCGTTGAAAGTGACGAAAATTCCAAACTCATGGAGAAGATGGACGCTCTCACATCTAAATTCGACACACAATTCAAAACCATCAAAGACGAAATGAAGGAGATGCGAGGCGAATGTACTCTTTGCGGAGGACTGATTGTGGTAAAATACGACCTTTTAGGAAAAAGGCATAAAAGCGGTAAGTATTAAACAAATGATTTAGGAAAATCAACTGTTAATGACCCAATTAAGTTCGTTTCCCAAGGAGGTATATGTGTGTGACTAAAATGCAAGGATATTTGAGATTAATATTTGAAAGAAGGGGATGAGAAAATAGAATGACGAAGACGTGAAAATTATTACTACGACGACTAAAATTAAAACCGTAAAAAGAGCAAAAATAAAAATAAATTCTAAAAAATTCCCAAAAAATTATCAAAAATCAAATTAAATAAACTAATAGTTTACAAATGATCAAAACTTTTTCAAACCTTTTAATTAACTAAATATAATTTTTAAATACTAATTAAAGCCCTAAAAATCAAAATAATTATTAAAAAGCCCAAATAAAGATTTTTTACTTTGTAAACCTCTAAATTGACTAAATAAGAATAAAAACTATTTTTATGAATTTTTAAACTAATTAAAACTATTTAAAATGATTAAAATCTATTAAAAATTTAAAATAGTTCTAGAAATTAGAAAAATGAAGATAAAATTAATCTAAGAATTGCAAAAATCCTATTTTAATGTAATTAACCTAAGAAAAATATAAAAAGTGCTAAAATGTGAAATTTGAAATTTAATAATAAAATAATATTAAAATCATATTAAAAATCCAAAAATTATAAAAAATTCTAAAAACTTGCAAACTAGTTTATTTTAACCTAAATAAACAGTAAATGAAATTGAAATTACCAAAATACCCCTAATGGGCCCCCAAATGGGCTAAAATAGAAAATAGTCCAATCTAATGGGCTTTTTGGCCCAAAAACTTCAACTAAGCCCAAATTACCTGAAAAAGCCCTATCTGACTCAAAAGTTAATTCTAAACACAAAAGTCTGAAGGCCCAAAAGCTGGTTTTGAGCTTATCACAACTTAAAAGGTCAACAACTTATCCTTATTGGGCAATAAGCCCATTAAGCAATAAGCCAATGCGATAAGCTCAGAATAGACACACAACCTTCTTTTGAGATGCCTAAGAGATTTGTGAAAAGAAATTTTGAAAAAGCAAACCAAATAAGCCAGAAATAAGCAAAGCAAAATTTCACTAAAGGACAAAATAGTCGGGTTAGAGTTCTAGGATGTTTCAGAAGCTCTGGTTTGTTGCAAAAGCTCGCAAATAGCTTAACTATTAATAATCAATCATAAAATTCACAAAAAGCCAAATAGAATAAGCTGTAGGAGCAAATAAGCTGGCTGAGAAAGCAAAATAAGCTAGTTTCCTAGCAAAAGCTTTACCAATTGACTTGTAACTTTCCAGATTTGATATTAAGCTGAGAAAAATGACACCTATTACAAAAGCCAAGTTGTTGCATGTACCAATAAGCAGTTCTAAAAAATAAGCCAAATTGTGCTTATTTGACCAAAAGTCAAAGTCCACCAAAATTAACCAAAAGCTCAGGGATTGTTTGTAGGCTTGTTTTAAGCAATTTTTGTGAAGAACTCAAGGTAGAGTCCTTGTGAATCAAGAGGTCAGTTGACCAAATGACAACAGATTTTGGACAAATAAGGCTAATAAGCCAGTTAGCTTATAAGTACTCAAGTAAGCAAACCAAATAGCCAAAATGCCTCACAAGCAGCACAAAAACAAGTTCCAAGCAATAAACAAGCAGGGCATACACTAGATAACAAAATGCAAGGCAAAATTGAGGTGGTCACTTTGCTGATGCAAATGACCACTTCAGCCAACTTTGATAAGCTCTAGCACCCATAATAAGCCACCAAATTCAACAAACAGATACTGCACAGATAGCTTATCACCTAAACTCTTCCCAAACCATATTTCAGGCCTTAGATCCAACAAACAAAGATTTTATTGGATCTGATGTGTTTGACCAATTTCAAACCAAAATATTCAGATTTTTCCAAAACTTCAAAAACCTTTTCCAAACCTCTTTATACTTAACTAGTGACCAAAACCTGTTGCATATGACTTGTTTAGACTCCCAAAACCCTAAGAACCAAGGGCACGAGGCAACAAGGCCTTATGATCCCAAAATCACAAACAACCTTGTTTTAGCCCTTTTTCAAACAAATTTTTTATTCAATCAAACAACCTACTGATTTTAAGGTTCAATTACCTCAACTAGGTGACAACTAACAGATAACAACTATAAAACACAAAGCACAAACACAAGAACAATAAATCACATGGCAAAGTTCATATCAGACATAAACATAAAATTTTAGAGGAAACTTAAAAAGAGCTTATACCTATCCCCCACAACTTCCTAGATGGATCAGCTATGCTCCTTGGACCACTCTCAACAATTAGAGAGTGACCAAGGTCCTTGAACAAAGGAGATGGAATGTGCCTTGGTTGATGGTTCAAAGCAGAACCTCAAGGACTTGATTTCTTCAACATAAGCAGCAAACAACCTATCCAAAGGTTGATAAACCTTCACTAGCTTGGTGTCAACAAGCTTGCAAGGGCTTATAGATTTTGGATAAGGGTTAGTACAAGATAAATATCAAAAACAGATGACTATTTTCAAGCTTATTTCAAACTTGAAAACCTTACCAAACATAAATGTGCTTTAACCACAAGATCAAAGCAACTTTATAACATCAAATGGAACTCAGAATTACCCTTAAACAACACCAACTTTCAAAAACATAAAAAGGAATTACAATTTTCTTAATATACCAACTTTTATAAATTTCAAAAAGGAATTACAATGTTTAAAGTAAAACTGGAACAAGGCTCTCACAAGTTGAGGTCTCCTTATATAGGACTAATGGACTATTCTAGAATGCTGGAATACATGAAACCCTAGCTAAGAATTCTCAAAACTGCCATTGACGCGTTTGTTGTTGATGAGCTGTCCAAAATGATCTTGAGCGTTCCTTTTTACCTTTGGGAGCAAGTATGAGCTGAGGGTTGTTGATCTTGCCACATAGGATTACTTGGAGGCTAAGTCGTGTGATGATTGGCTGACAATGGAATTAGGGGTGGGGTCCATGGTGATGTGATGGGTAAGTTCAAGTGTGGGATGTGTTCGTGTGAAGGTTAATTACTTTTTGGCCAAGGTAGTTTGGAATAACCCTTTGTTTAGTAAAAGTAAAATCTGGGTGGGATGAACATGAATAGTGGTCCCATTGATCCGAAAAAGAGGGGTGTTTAGTGTTTGGCGCGTGTTTCTATATTCAAACTTTGGGAATGGCAGAAAGGGTCCTTGTATTTTGGGAAAACATGTATATAAGGTTTTTCAGCCACCAAACTCACTTTCCTTTGTTAATAAACTTCTCCTTTTCATACTTTTGCCCCAAAACTTTGGTAAAAGGGTTTCAAGGGTTGTTTTTGCCATATTTGCATAGCTTGAGGACTGATCATGTACATTTCTCATCTTTGAAGGTCTTCAATGTATCTTTGACTTCATGAGGGATCATTATTGAAAATTTAGAATTGTTGAGGGACTAAACTTGCCAAATCTTCAAAGTTGAAGGACCATTTTTGTAATTTTGACAAACTTAAGGGACCAAACTTGTAATTATGAATATACAAGGGTATTAAGTGCCATTTATTCATAAATGAGGGATCAATCTTGTACATCTTCAAGTCTTCAAGGTTTTTTCTTTGAGAAATCCATAACTCGGGCCCGGTTCTTTGTACGGCTTCGTTTCTTGTTTATGTTTTTCCTAGTTTCTTGTGATCTTTTGTCTTTTTCACGATATCCATACCTAAAACACACAAGTAAACAAACACAAGCATATATATGGTATTTTATGACATTTTTATGCATTTAAATCCCGAAAAGAACGATGAGATCATGTATAAATGCCATCTCATCAAGGACCACACCCATCCACGGCGTGTGATGATACACCAATAAGAGAACCGCCACAAGAAGCAAACTACGCCCAAGGAGGATACCGAGGAAGTGGGTATCGAGGTAACTACTACGGTAGAAATCCCGACATATGGCGTGAGTATCCCAAAAACGAAAATCGTAGCTCACAACCCCGTGAGAACGACAATTCAAACCAAAAGAAACCCGAAGAGTCGACCCTAGAGAAAACATTGTTAGCTTTCATAGAATCTCAAAAATCGACAAACACGTTCATTAAGAACCAATTCTTCGATCTCAAAGCCAACGTTGAAAGAGGACAAAGACACCACACCGCAACCATTAATGATCTCGAAACCAAACTCGGTCGAATCAACGATCAATTAGCCAATCGACCAAGTGGTTCGCTACCAAGAAAAACTCAAACAAACCCAAAACCATCTACGGATAAACCATACCGCCCACCACCCGCCCGTAATGAACATGTGAATGCCGTATTCACAAGAACTGGGCTGAGTTATGATCCACCACAAAACCCGAACACCAATGCTCCCACTTTCGCCGATGAAAGTGAAGACGAGGCCGATGAGCCCGAGAAGGAAGAAATCGTTCCTCCTTCCAAACCTAAACCAACACAAACCACACCCATTACAATACCAACACCGATGGCGTATGAACCAAAAATTCCGTATCCTCAACGCCTATGAAAAGAAAAGATGGAGGCTCGTAATGCCAAATTCCTTAAGATGATAAAGGAATTTAAGATTAACGTTCCACTTGTTGATATTTTAACCGGCATGCCCAACTATGGGAAATTCCTCAAAGATCTTGTGAGCAACCATAGTAAGACGGAGCAAATATCTGCTGCATTTCTAAATGAAGAATGTTCTGCAGCCTTGCAAAGAAAACTTCCACCAAAGCTTGGAGATCCGGGAAGCTTTCTCATACCATGCACCCAAAACAACAATGTCGAATGTCACGCCTTGGCCGATCTAGGCGCAAGTATCAATCTTATGCCATACTCATTATACAAGAATCTTTCAAACAATACTTTGAAACCTACGAGTATGAGTATACGTTTAGCTAACCACACCTACCAATATCCCATTGGGATATCCGAGAACATGCTTGTTCAAGTTGGAAAAATTATATTTCCCGCCGACTTTGTAATCCTTGAGATGGAGGAAGACCATCAAGTCCCTCTCATTTTAGGACGACCATTCTTGCACACCGCCGATGCTATCATTCGTGTGAAGAATAAAGAACTCAACCTTGAGGTTAGTGACGATCGAGTCACATTCTTAGTCGATAAAGCTATGCAACACTCCCATTCTAATGATGACACATGCTTCCGCGTGGATGTTATCGATGAATTAACGGAAGAAGAGTTGGACGCATTGCTTGATGACAATGCACCATTCCAAACAACTTCGGAAAAGATTAACGATATCGATCGTGATCGTGAATTCGAAGAATTCATGGCCCTTGATTCCGAAGTAACTCTCGAAGAAGAGGAACAAGTCGTTTGAAGTTTTGCCTTTGAAATCAAACTTCATAACTCACAAATCTATTTATGATCCACCGACGGAATTGAGTTGAAACCTCTTCCCGAACATCTCGAGTACGCTTATCTAGAGAAGGACTCACTCCTTCTGGTGATTATCTCATCCAAGCTCGGGAAAGATGAGAAGGAACGTCTCGTTTCTATGCTCAAAAACCACAAAGAAGCATTTGCTTGAAAAACATCCGATATACTGGGTATTAGCCTAAATTTTTGCAAACACAAGATCAATCTCGAAGACAATGCCAAACCTGTTATTGAGAGGCAACGTCGACTTAACCCAAACAAGAAGGAGATAGTAAAAGCCGAAATCATCAAACTCCTTAAGGCAGGAATCTTCTATGCCATAAAGGATAGTCCTTGGGTTAGTCCTATTCATTGAGTTCCAAAAAAAGGAGGAATGACTGTTGTGACCAACGAAAATAACGAACTTGTTCCTATAAGAACCGTTACCGGTTGGCGTATGTGTATTGATTATCGTAAATTGAATGATGCCACACGAAAATATCATTTTCCTCTACCATTCATGGACCAAATGTTTGAAAGACTAGCGGGGAACAAATTCTTTTGTTTTCTCGATGGATTTTCCGGATATTTTCAAATACCTATCAAACCATCCGATCAAGACAAGACCACTTTTACGTGTCCTTTTGGAACGTTCGCTTAAAAGCGTATGCCTTTTGGTATTTGCAATGCACCTGCGACTTTTCAAAGGTGTATGATAACAATCTTTCAAGACATGATCGAAGTATCAATGGAAGTTTCATGAATGATTTCTCAGTCTTCGGAAACTCATTCAAGTCATGCCTTTTTAACCTAGAGCGCATGCTCATCCGATGCAAACAAGCTCATCTCGTGCTCAATTGGGAGAAATGTCACTTCATGGTGACTGAAGAAATTGTGCTTGGACACAAAGTCTCCGGATCCGGATTGGAAGTAGACAAGGCCAAGATCGAAGTGATATCCAAATTACCACCACCCACTAACGTTAAAGCCGTCAGAAGTTTTCTAGGTCATGCGGGAATCTACCGCCGATTCATAAACGATTTTTCCAAAATCGTAGACCGATGACCAAACTCCTTGAAAAAGACATAGTCTTTGATTTCAATGAAGAATGCATAAAGGCATTTGACAAGCTTAAAGACAAGTTAACGAATGCACCAATCATGGTTTCACCGGATTGGTCGCGACCGTTTGAACTTATATGTGATGCAAGCGATTTTGTTGTAGGAGCCGTATTAGGACAACGCGAAGGAAAACATTTCCGTCCTATACACTTTGTGAGCAAAACTTTAAATAGCGCGTAGCTCAACTACACAATCATCGAGAAAGAACTACTTGCCGTAGTCTTTGCTTTCGACAAATTTTGATCCTATCTCGTGTTGTCGCAAACGATTGTATTCACCGATCATTCCGCGTTGAAATATCTATTCTCAAAACAAGATGCTAAGCCGCGTCTTATTAGATGGATTTTACTACTCCAAGAATTTGACATCGAAATCCAAAACAAGAAAGGAGCTGAAAACTTCACAGCCGATCATTTGTCGCGACTTGAAAATCCAAACATGGAAGAGTTAAGGGATGAAGATATCGACGATTATTTTCCCGATGAAACTCGTTGGAAGAATTCTAAGAAAAGGTTTAACCTATCACCAACGATGTAAATTCTTTTCCGACCTAAAACACTATTTTTGGGAAGATCCCTACCTTTTCAAGGTATGCTCCGATGGCATGATTAGGAGCTGTGTTTATGGTGCGGAAACAAGAAAGATCCTTGATGAATGTCATCATGGCCCTACTGGGGGACATTATGGTCCTTCCACCACCGCGAAAAAAGTCTTCGATGCTGGTTTTTATTGGCCAACAATTTTTAAAGAGGCCTATACTCTAGTCGAAAATTGTGATGCTTGCCAACGTATTGGTAGCCTCTCACGAAGAGACGAAATGCCTCAAAACAGCATTCAAGTTAGTGAAATATTTGACGTATGGGGAATTAATTTCATGGTAGCCTTTCCCAAATCCCATAAGTTCGAATATATCTTATTCACTATTGATTACGTGTCCAAATGGGCAGAAGCCGAGGCTTTACCCACGAACGATTCACGAGCCGTAATCAACTTTCTGAAAAAACTTTTCTCTCTCTATGGAATGTCGAAAGCTTTAATTAGTGATCGAGGTTCCCATTTTTGTAACAAACAAATGGAGAAAATCTTAAAAGCGTTATGGAGTCACCCATCGCTTTGCAACCGCATATCATCCACAAACGAGTGGACAAGTCGAAAATACCAATAGAGCCTTAAAACGAATACTCGAAAAAACGGTTAAGGACAATCCTTCCGTTTGGTCAAGGAAGCTTGACGACGCTCTATGGGCTTTCCGAACAGCTTATAAGACACCAATTGGCACAACACCCTATCGTTTATTGTACGGTAAAACGTGCCATTTGCCCTTCGAAATCGAGCACCGTGCTTATTGGGCATTGAGAAGCTGTAATCTCGATCTCAAAATAGCTGGAGAAAACCGATTCTTGCAACTGCATGAACTCGATGAATTAAGACTCCAAGCTTATGAGTATTCGAAATTGTACAAAGCACGTACCAAAGCTTATCACGACAAGAAACTTTGAATCCGAAAAGTATTCAAGAAAGGAGATAAAGTTCTCTTGTTTAATATGCGCTATAAATTCAAAGCCCCCAAGCTTAAACAAAAGTGGTACGGTCCTTTTATAGTAAAACATGGATACACGTCCGGTTATGTTGAATTGTGTGACAAGAGTGGAGGAAGCTTCATTGTTAATGGACACCGTGTTAAACTATACCATGAGGAGTGGAGTGAACATTTTCCGCTCAAAGAATTTAAAGAAAACTAAAAAGAAATACGAGTCCGGCTGATGACTCAATAATAAAAAATAATCGCTTCTCGGGAGGCAACCCGTGTGTTTTTAAAATTTTAAATTTTTAAGTGTGTTTTGCCTTTTTAAAATAAATTCATGCTTACACCCCACAAATTTTAACCAATGTTTTTCTTAAGTGTGAGGGGTATAGCATGTGTCGCTTTTATAAAAACCTATAAAAACCAAAAATAGAGTGTTTTTCCGTATTTTTGTGTGTTTTATCTTTTTTGTAGGTACCCCAAGTTGAAGGCGAAGACAAGACTCTTGTATGATGCATGATATGCCCGTGATTCTGGTTTTTCTCTCATTCCCTTGCTTTTGTTCTGTTTTATCACATTGAGGACAATGCTAAACTTAAGTGTGAGGGGATTGCAGGGAAATCGAGAAAAAGATGCTTAATTGCCATATTTTTGGGCTATTTTAAAACTTTTGTTCTTGTTTTGCCCTCGTAAATAAAAAGTTTCAAGCAATGTATATAAATAATTAAGAAGTTATCCAATTGGTAATTTTTGAAAATTTGAGATGTATTTTTGTGTCAAAATTACCCAAGTCAAAGTCTCATATAATATTAAAAAAAATCAAAAAAAAATTAGGAGAAAGTTGCAAGTTCCATGTTTGTCAATACAACATGAACTTTGTAAGTATGTTGATCCATGGCTAGGAGTTTTAGCCAAGAAAAAAATATACAATAAGAAAAAAAAAAGAGAAAAAGAAAGAAAAAAGTCAAAAAGACAAATAAATAGCCAATGAGCTATAATGTTATGAATTTGAAGGAAGAAGAAGAAATAAAAGGTATCGATTAGCCAATGTGCTAAGTCGTGATACATGTTGCTTCAATTCATATGTTATAAGTGTAGTATAGTTAGAAATAAAAGACTTTCTAGAGTTTTATGGGTATTGACTTTATATCTCAATTTTTTAACCTTAAAAACTTAAGACGATGAGTTTTTTTCTTGTACTTGTACTTGGTAGACTTGCATCGAATTTTTGTAAAGATACATGTACCTTTGGATTTAATTTTATTTTCTTCTTGCTTGAGGGCAAGCAAAACTTAAGTGTGAGGGGATTTGATAACGCCTAAATCCAACATGTTTTTAGGAGCGTTATCCGTACTTTTGTACATGTATATTGGTTAATTTTATGTTACTTTTGTGCATATTTGTGCCTAATTTTGTTTGTAAGTCTTTGTGTAGCCAATTGCAGGAATGGAGTATAAAACAACATAAAAATGAAGAATTGTATGAGTACGAAGAATCCTAGTCAAGTTCAAGACCCGTGTACAAGTTACAAGCCTTTGAAGATCAATTTCGGGTGCAAGAACAAGTATTTCCAAGGAGAAAATAAAGATATTCAGCATGAAAGTTGCCACCATCAACATACATCCAACTTGCCACTGACAAGAGTGAAGTTGCCACCATCACATGGGAGTTGATTTTCCTCCATCATGAGTGAAGTTGCCTCCAACATTTTTCTAGGAAAAAATGTGTCTACATACATGCAAGATCATACAAGAAGTTTCTAGACATGCTTTGGCTCCAACTATTTGTCTTTGGCTCCCAGCCATACATTCACTCCATGCCATCAACTTGCTTATAAATAAGACCCTTGGGGTCATGTAACCATATATCTTCATATGCCTTTCACATATCTTTTCACTTTTCAATCATCTTCTCATTACTACATCAAATAAACTCTCTCATCCTTGTCCAAACTCCCATTCCCGGATTTGAACAAGGTGGTGCTAGAAAAGTCAGTTTTTGAGTCCAATAAGCAAAGTTATCGTCACGAAACTCTTAGGGGTCATTACCCTAATCATTAGGGACATTTTTCCACTTTGTAAGACTCTTGATTATGACTTATAATACTTATATTTTTAAGTTTATTTCATCATTTGTTATGAGTAGCTAAGTTTCATTCTACACTTGGTAGGATGATGTTTGTAGTATGAAGTGGTGGTTGTGATTGTGATTTATGTATAATTCAAAGTCAAGCTTTCCTATGATCCATTGATATTTATGTTTCATGTGACAATTGCTATCAAAACTTAATTTGTTGGTAATGATTTCATAGGTCGAAAGGGTTATTTTCTATCAACAAGTCATAGCTGGTTTGTCTATGATTGGCTATCTTTTGTATTGATCATTTCTTAAGAAGTTTTGATTATCAAGAAACATAATTATAAGTGTTAGCAAATTCGTGAAACGACCGTGAATCGAATGTGTTAAAATTGGATTAAGTCTTGAAAATTGAGTGATTGAGTCTAATGCTTGTTTTCTTTAACCAAGGTCTTGACGAATATTAAAGCTTTTGAAAACAATAGATTGGATTATCCATCTAGTTATCAATCACAAATGTTAATGTGTCATCACAATCATACCATTATGAATGCTCAAACTAGTCTTTACCAAGTGTACCTTTAATCATATTATTTATCTCATCATTTTTACTTATTGTTTGTTTGTCAACAAATGCTACAATCAACGATTATAGTTTCATTTTAGAATGATCGTAGGTTTTCCAAATCCCCGTGAACGATCTCGGTATTACCACATAAAAGCTATGCACACGAAAGGGTTATACTTGCCCGTGCGTTTTTACTCAATCCGATAATTCGTGTTTATAAATTTAAAACTTGTTACCAACACCACGCATCAAAGGGTCGCTTATGTCAATGGACTGAAGCACAACTTAATCAGCATCAGTCAACTCTGCGATGCTGGTTTCAAAGTTCTGTTCACTAAGACCCAAGGAACAATCTTCAATCAAAATTATGATGTTGTTCTAACTGCACCTAGAAGAAGGGATGTGTATGTCATTGACATGACATCATGTCCAAAAGGGATGAACACTTGTCTCTATGCCAAAGCATCTGATAGTGAAAATTGGCTATGGCATAAGAGACTCTCCCACCTTAACTTCAAGAACATCAACAAACTGGCCAAGAATGATTTAGTGGTTGTGCTTCCCTCTCTGACCTTCACCAAAGACAGACCCTGCTCAGCCTGCAAGAAAGGGAAGCACCACAGAACCTCATTTAAGACAAAGCAATCATTCTCCATAAATAAGTGCATCCATCTTCTTCATATGGACTTATTTGGACCAGTAAAACCTCAATCCCTTAATCACAACAAGTATACACTAGTCATTGTAGATGAATTCTCCAGATTCACATGGGTACTCTTTCTCAAAAAAAAAGAGTGATGCTGCTGAAAGAATAATGTCTTTCATCAGAGAAATAGAGAACTTCAATGACTGCAGAGTTAAGGCTATCAGAAGTGACAATGGCACTGAATTCAAGAACCATGCCATGGAAGCCTTTTGTGATGAAAAGGGAATATCATAGAACTTTTCTAACCCAGGCACCCCCGAACAAAATGGTGTCGCTGAAAGAAGAAACAGAACTCTCATAGAGGCAGCTAGAACCATGCTCAGCGAATCAAGACTTCCATAACAATTTTGGGGTGAAGCTGTGAACATAGCTTGTTACACACAAAACATATCTATTATTGTGAAGAGACACGGCAAGACTTCTTACGAAGTGTATAGGAAGAGAGCCCCTGATGTAAGCTACTTCCATGTCTTTGGTTGCCCTGTTTTCATTCACAACTATAGAGATCACCTGGGAAAATTTGATGAAAAGTCAGATGATGGATTCTTTGTTGGCTACTCTCCCACCTCCAGAGCCTATTGAGTATTCAACATTCACATGCAAGAACTAAAAGAATCAATCCATGTCACCTTTAATGAAGCAGATGTTGTCATTACTTACACCAACACAGAAGAATGTGACATTGATTTCAATGAAGTCAAATCATATCCAGAGGATGATTTCTCAAATCCCAAGGAATCATCTCAGACCTGTCACAAGGAGTTTCCTTATGTTAATGCATTAGATCCTTACTCAATCTCTGACATCACTCTAGAGGTTGAAATGATGAACCTATCACTCCACCCACTGTAGTGAATGCTGATCTTATCAAACCAATCTTTCAACTTGATGAAGAGATTATGGATGAAGAAATAACATGTGAAGATCCCCCAGTATTCATTGAACCTGCAGTGACTCCTGAACCCACAGAGACTCCTACTCCTCAATCCAAATGGAGTAGGAACCAAGATATTCTTCTAGTAAATATTCTTGGTGAACCCTATGAGGGAGTCACAACCAGAGGCAAATTAAGATCTCTGGAAACCGCCTCAGCGAATGAATGCCTTTTCGCTGATTTTCTCTTTGAAGATGAACCTAAGAATGTTGTTGTTGCGCTTTTAGATGAAGGGTGGGTTGTTGGCATGCAAGATGAGTTGAATCAGATCAAGAGGAACAAGGTGTGGACTCTGGTAAAATCTCCAGCTGGAAAACAAGTGTTTGGAACTAAGTGGGTCTATAGAAACAAGAGGGATGAAGCTGGCATGATTGTTAAAAACAAGGCTAGGCTTGTGGTGCTGGGGTAAAATCAATCTGAGGGTATTGACTATGATGAAAATAAGTGGTTGGAACTAAGTGGGTCTACAAAAACAAGAGGGATGAAGCTGGAATGATTGTTAAAAACAAGGCTAGGCTTGTGGTGCTGGGGTACAATCAATCTGAGGGTATTGACTATGATGAAACGTTTGCACCAGTAGCCAGATTGGAAGCTATCAGAATCTTCCTAGCCTATGCAGCTTATATGGGGTTTACTGTATACCAGATGGACGTGAAGAGTGCTTTTCTAAATGGTAAGCTTGCAGGGGAAGTATATGTCTATCAACCGCCTGGGTTTGAAAGCAGTGAGTATCCTAATCACGTCTGCAGACTTCACAAAGCACTCTATGGGCTGAAACAAGCGCCTAGAGCCTGGTATGAAACCCTATCAAAATTCTTACTTGAAAATAAATTTGTCAGAGGTACCATTGATCAAACCCTGTTCACTTATAGGTCCAAGGGTGATGTCATTTTAGTACAGATTTATGTGGATGACATAATTTTTGGTTCAACCAATATCACTTTGAGCAAACAGTTTGTCAAACTCATGACCAAAAAGTATGAAATGAGCATGATGGGGGAATTAACTTTTTTCTTGGGTTTTCAAATTAAACAAAATTCAAAAGGAATTTCCATTTGTCAAGAAAAATATGTTAAGGATTTGCTTAAGAAATATGATCTGTCGGATTGTGCATCAGTGAAATACCCCATGCTTCCTCCCAACAACTTGGGAGCTGATGACTCAGGGGTCTCTATTAATGAGACATTATATAGAGGCATGATTGGGTCACTGATGTACCTCACAGCAAGTAGACCAGACATACAATTTGCCACATGTCTATGTGCTAGGTACCAAGCTAACCCCAAGGAATCCTACCTTGTAGCTGTCAAAAGAATTTTCAGGTACTTAAAACGATCTCCCACACTGGGTCTCCGGTATCCAAACGGATCAGGCTTCAACCTCAAAGCCTACTCAGACTCTGACTATGTTGGGTGCTGTCTTGATAGAAAGAGCACCTCTGGGAGTTGTCAAATCCTTGGAGGAAAGTTAGTATGCTGGAGTGCTAAGAAACAAAACTCAGTGGCCATGTCATCAGCTGAAGCTGAATATGTAGCTGCCGCTGGTTATTGTGCTCAAGTTCTCTGGACTAAAAGTCTGCTGGCTAATTATGGGATCATTTATGAAAAGGTTCCCATATTCTGTGACAACACAAGTGCTATAGCCATCTCCAATAATCTGGTACTTCATTCCAGAACTAAGCATATTGACATCAGGTATCACTTTATCAGAGACCATATTTTAAAAGGTGATATTGAGCTTCATTTTATACCCACTGAATACCAGCTCGCTGATATTTTCACCAAGCCTTTGGCTGAGCCAAGTTTTACTAGGCTGGTTGCTGAGCTGGGTATGCTCAATATTGGTAAACAAATCTGATAATGATCTCTGTCTCTGGGCATTTAAGGGAATTGAATGTAACGAGGTAGTTATATTCCAATGGGAGTTAATATATTCCCATATTTAATTCAAATGATTTCCTTCATTGTCAACTACTTTTCCACTTTCCAAGCGGACATAAAAAATCACATCAAGAGTCACGGGGTTCCACTTTTCCTAAAAGGTAAACATTTGCATTTAATGCTTTAATTAAAAATAGAAAAACCTTTTATCAAAACCCTTGACCCATTTTTCAAACTCACATTACTCATTACTTTCACACACACACTATTCATCTTCTTCAAATCCTCCATTTCTTCCTTCCATCAACAATGGCGTCTTCATCAACAAACACCTCGTTCCTCGTTTTGGCCGCCTCGAATGTAGATTTTAGGATAAACGATGGAAAGATCGCCTTGAAAAACTGTGTAGCACTCTCGGAGCATAACAACCCTCTCTACCATCCTTTGTTATCCTTCCTCAATAACTCCACCATTTACGAAGCCATCACTAGGGAACCCTCCACATGCTACCACCAATACTTGAAGGAGTTCTGGTACAACGCTGAAGTTGATCAAACCTCATCACACATCACTTACAACCTTTCTACACATCCACGACCTCTCACCTTTGATTTCCTCACTTTTGCCAAAGTCATTGGACTTTCAGTCAATGAAGGCATGTGTAAAACCCGCATGCTTTTACCATGAATAGTACCCTTACGGTCGTACGTACATGATTAGAACTTTCCTTTTATAACATTTTTACGTTTCACGAATTAGAATTACAAGTATTACGTACGTGTTATAACACGATAAGTATTTATTACGTATTAAGACACAATAATTATTTCAAGAATAATTATAATCACGAATACACGAACATGAAATCATGAACGTAAATTAATCACGAGCTAATATTACGTATGTATGTATATTTATTACGATCACGAATAAATATATTAAGTCAGGAACGATAACTAATTAAATCACGTAAAACACGAACACGAGAACACACTTATTATTTAGTCACGGAAAATGTTCGGGTTACCCCCCATGTGGGCCCCTACCCGCGGACACAACAAGAGAAAAGGGCCAAGCCCATTAAAATTTACTAAACAAGGATTAAGGGAAAAGATTATTTTCATTATAACAAGATTTAGAAAATAAATAAAAACCCTAAAAATCTTTTTCTCCTTCTCCTTGTCTTGGCCGCCGGGTTCTACACACACCAAAGGGGTGTTTGATTAATTTTGGTGTTCGTTTATTGCAAGAATTGTTAGTGTGTTCATCATTCTTTGATTCACGTGATCGGTATAACCCTAAGCTCTTTTATTTTATTTTTTTGAATTACAAATCACATAAAATCATGAATGTTTTTAATAATAAATTAAAAACAAGCTATTAATCATGTTATTTAATCATGGGGTATAACTAATTAAAGGTTAAGGGGGTGTTTGTTGTGGCCGACGCCTAACCGAGCCCCAAGGGGGTCTCGGCTTAGATTTTACTCGCACCACCGAGACCTTAAGGTCTCGGTTTGGTGGTGGTGGTGTCACGGTTGCAAGGAAAAGGGAGACCCCGACCTAGGTCGGGGCATGGTGGTGCATTTGGGTCCGGTTCACGGGTTTAAACACGGTTCCGGTTCACACATGTTTAGATTTAAAACACGGTCCGGTTCATGAGTTATATTACAAGGTTAAATATTTTTTTTACAAGTTATATTTTTTTCAAGACTTAAATTAAATTAATTAAAAACATGAACATGATTAATTTAATTTACATGACTTAGGTTATTAATTTTATTATTAATACATGAATTTTAACCTAAGTATTTATCATTTAATTAGACTATATAATTAATTAATTATTAAAATCATGACCTATAATTTATTAATTTACATGACTTAGGTTATATTATTAATAGATAATAATACATGTTTTAACCTAAGTATTTTTCACCTTTATTTAATTAAACCATGTTATATTTAATTAAATACTTTAACCTATAGTTTAATTAATTCACGTGAAATAATTAATAAACTATACTATATAATTACATGACTTAAAATATTAATCAGTAAACACTTAAGCTTATATTATTAGCTTAATTATCCAGCTTATATCTAATTATAAAAATTTCCTATTTTTCGAAACTTATTTAATTAAGGCATCTAATCTATTTATGGAAACTTTCTATTTATGGAAATTTATCTATTTTAAGCAGTAAATCTATTTTTGGAAACTTTCTATTTTTGGAAACTTTCTATTTTTGGAAACTTTCTATTTTTGGTAACTTTCTATTTTTGGAAACTTTCTATTTTAGTAAACCTGCTATTTTTAGAAAATTACTTATTATTACACAACAAGTATAATAATACATGAAATGCAAGTAATACTTAATCAGAATAGACAGAATATATGATAAACACAGTATAAAGCTTAAATCAGTAAAACATGACATGAACATATAAAACAAGCTAAGACATGATATAAAACAAGTAGGTACTCAGTAATCAGATACTTATACACGTATGTATTTATGTAGCATTAGTGATACCGAAGTAGGACTCTCCTCCGTTCGTCTTCTTCGTTAATTGGACACCAGGTACGGATTCTACATCCCTTTAGTATGGACATTCTTTCCTTATTAGGATTTCTTGTATGCAGCCAACTGTTTTCCCCAGTATATGTTTTATATGTTTTTGAATTGCTTATGTTTAATTAGAATACCTAAAGCCATATACATGCATGACCAGTTTCACCTAGTTATGGAGGTATCATAACCATAACACTGGAGGCACCAGTGTTATGACTTCACCACGGCGGAGTGATAGTTCGTGGCGTCCCTTTCAGCGTTTGGCCATATTATTATTATCAGGTGGGGCGTATGGGTGCATCCTAGTTTACATGTTTTCAGCAGATTATTCAGTGTGAATGTGGTGTGTGCCTTGCATCCTTCACAAGGAGCTGATCCCTCCTACCCAAAACCAGTATATTAAATTAGAGGCAGCCCCTCTAATTTGCATGACGAGGTCACCCCTCCAAGTATTCATGCACGTTGATATTTAATGACCTATAATGGCTAATCGTAAATATGTTAAACAGTTTTTACAAGATAAACATAAGGCTTTTCAAACTATAAAACCAGTTTTGCTAAGATATAACCAGGTTATCCAGGACTTAGTCTTTTCTGCTGCTTCATGTTTCTATGCTTATATTATTCATGCTATACTTGTATATCTGTGCACTGAGCGTTATGCTCAGCCGTTTTCCTTTTCATGTTCCCAAAACGGCAGGTACTCAGGGACGCTCGTAGACTTTAAGCGTACGTGCATATGGATTGGAAGCTTCCTAACCTTCTTTACTCTATGCATTTCTTTATACTTTGATACTCATTTCCATGGACATTGTTTAGTCCTTTCATTTACAGTACTTATGTTTGTGTGTGATGAGCTCTACTTTTGGGGTACCGATGTTTGATTCCGGTATTTCCTTTATGGTCATGTAATGTTTAGACATTTATCCTTGTATGCTTTGATGACACGCCATAATCACGCGTGACATTCCATTTATCCAAATGGGGTGTTACAATTATGGTATCAGAGCTAAGGGTTCGACCTGTAGGCTCTCAAAACACGACCTATGATTAGTGGGTAGTCACTATGGTCTTCCTAGAACTGACAGTCGGTTTTCATGCATTCATCATTTTCATGCATACATATATATGTCATTGTCGCAGGTTTATGACTAAGTAATGGTTGGTACAGGACTGGCCCTATTTAGTCGCATGTGTTTTATCGGAACTCTTAAATTTGGGATCGACCCATAGGCGTCCCCTCGCCATGTCTTTTGTTTTGGGTGAACTGACCATAGGCGTTCACTCTCGTGCATACAAAAGTTTTCATAAAACTGCATCATGCATTCATGTACTAGTTTTCCTGCATAAATTTTTTCTCATGATTTATTGGTATAATTTTATTTTTCATGTATATAGTTTATGTTTTGATTAGTTTATTCATGTATTTTATGTTATACTGTCAGATGGTTCTCACACGCGAGCAGGAACAACTCAATGCAGCAATCCAAGCTGCAATGCAAGCTATGCTTCCTCAGCTGAGGAATGAAATCAGGGCTGAGGTTCTGGCTGCCAACAATCAGCAGCATCACCCAGTACCTCCTCCTCCTCCTCCAGCAACATTGGCCACATTATTGGAGAGATTCAATAAGCTCCGTCCCCGAGCTTTCGAGAGAACAGATAGCCCTAGTGAAGTTGAAAGCTGGTTGGCTCACATTGAGAAGATCTTTGATGCTATGGGCTGTGACCCCATTTTCAAGTCGAGATTGGCATGCTACCGGTTCGAAGGTGATGTGTTAGCGTGGTGGATAGCACTGAAGCAGTCTGAGGGAGGTGATGATTGGGTGGCTGGTTTGACATGGGCTCAGTTTAGGGATAGGGTGATGGAGCAGTTCTTTCCCAAGGCTGAGCAAGACAAGCTGAAGAGAGAGTACCATGGGATCCGACAGAGAGCTGGGGAGAATAGCAACGAGTTCATGCGGCGCTTTCTTCGCTTGGCTGGTTTCCTTGGTGCAGCAGCATGTACTCCTGAAGAGCAAGCACACCACTTCAGGTGGGCTCTTCGTACATCGGTCACAAACAACTTGGTGTGTGCTACGTTCAACACGGTAGCACAAGTGGCTGATTCAGCTTGTAAGCTGGAGATGCTGCAGGAGAGAGATGAGTTCGGGGAAGCAGAGAGACCCGATAAGAGGTAAACATTCGTATTCAAGCGGTGACCAATCTGTATTCTTTCAGTATATGTCAATATTTCATCTCTTTAAACTGTATCTTCTAGGCAGAAGACTGGGGACCGGTCTTAGCCAGATACTCATCAATAGCCTAATCAGCCCAAGGGAAACGGTCAGACTCACGACCGTTCTGCTACGGATAAGCGTGGCGGTAACGATAATTACCGTAACAACGCTGGACAATCCAACAGCAGTAGGTCCTTATTCTTACGCATTTTCTTATGATTACATGTTATGATTCTTAATTCTGACACATTAGCAAATCTTCTACCAGGAATCATGGTAACAGTAGGGACCAGAACCAGAGAGGTTCACAGCCTAACCGTCCAACTATCACTGGTATTAAATCTTACGATTATCCGCATTGTCCTTTGTACCCTATTTTCATGTCTCATGTATAGTGTTTTTATCAGGATCTCAGCCAGTCAGGACACCTGTTGGAGGATATACTCATCCTCTTTGCTCTACTTGCCACCGTAGGCACCCAGGTCCATGTTGCTGCGATAGTGACGCATGCTTTAAGTGTGGTCTTCCTGGCCATCGCATGAAGGATTGCCGCAAGGGCGAGATGGAGGGTACATCAGGACATGCTGATACCAAGCCGCCTCCTACTACTGGACGCGTTTACACGACATCTCGTGATCAGGCTAACAAGTCTACAGGTACCATAACTGGAATCTTGTATATGTATGGTCAAGTTGCATGTGTTCTGTTTGATACGGGTGCTACTCACTCGGTCATTTCTACTGCTTATGCCAAGAATGTTAGGATACTCCCCATGCCACTAGAGAATATACTGAGTATTTCCACGCCTTTGAGACTCTGTACGCATAACCCATGTATACAAGAGCCTTCCCCTAGAGTTTGACGACAATGTTCGTCCTTTTGACGCACTTCCGCTGGACATGAATGATTTTGACATGATTTTGGGCATGGATTGGCTATCCAAGCATCATGCTACCATAGACTTCCATTCATATCGAGTCATCTTCGGTGATGTTAATGCGCCAGAGTACATTCACAACGGGTTTGTACCCGGCAGGTCTGTACAAATCATATCAACCTTGCAAGCACGTGCACTACTTTCACATGGTTGTGAGGGTTATCTAGCTACTGTTCATGACATGGATACTGAATCCCCATCATCTCAGAATCAGCTAATAGTGTCAGAATTCCCATATGTGTTTCCAGAAGAACTTCCGGACATACCACCTGCACGTGAAGTAGAATTTAATATCGAGCTCATCCCAGGAGCTGAGCCGATTTCCAAGGCTCCTTATCGCATGGCCCCCATAGAGTTAAAGGAGTTGAAGGATCAATTGCAAGAACTTCTGGAACGAGGCTTTATTCGACCGAGCGCATCTCCATGGGGCGCACCGGTCTTATTCGTCAAGAAGAAGGACGACACTATGCGTCTTTGCATAGACTATCGCGAGTTCAACAAGATTACCATCAAGAATAGGTATCCACTACCACGTATAGACGATCTGTTTGACCAACTCCAAGGGGCCAAACATTTCTCCAAGATTGATCTAAGGTCAGACTATCATCAGCTACGGGTTAAGGAGCAGGACATCGCCAAGACTGCTTTCCGTACACGCTATGGCTACTACGAATTTGTAGTCATGCCATTTGGCCTAACCAATGCTCCAGCAGTGTCATGGAGTTGATGAACAGAATCTTCCATGAATTTCTGGATAAGTTTGTCATTGTCTTCATCGATGACATCCTGATTTTCTTTAAGTCCAAGGAGGAACACGAAGACCATCTTCGTACAGTACTACAGATTCTTCGCCAGAAGCAGTTGTATGCTAAATTCTCCAAGTGTGAGTTCTGGTTAGACAAGGTGGCATTCTTAGGTCACATTGTATCAGCAGAAGGAATCACGATAGATCCAGCAAAGTTTGAGGCTATTACCAAATGGCCGAGGCCGACATCAGCGACTGAAGTCCAGAGTTTCCTTGGCTTAGCTGGTTATTACCGTAGGTTCGTGGAGAACTTTTCCCACCTAGCACTACCATTGACCAAACTGATGCGGAAAGGGGAGAAATTCGTCTAGACTGAAGAACGAGAGAAGAGCTTTGAAGACCTGAAGCAGAAGTTAGTATCTACACCTATTCTTACTCTCCCATCTGGTACGGGTGGATTTCAAATCTACAGTGATGCATCGGGGAAGGGACTTGGCTGTGTTCTCATGCAACATGGGAATGTGATCGCGTACGCTTCACGGCAGCTTAAGCCTTATGAGGAAAATTACCCTACGCATGACTTGGAACTTGCAGTAGTCGTATTTGTATTGAAGATATGGAGGCACTACTTGTATGGAGAATCATGTGACATTTTCACGGACCACAAGAGCTTGAAGTATATCTTCACTCAACGTGAATTGAACATGAGACAGAGGAGATGGCTAGAGCTGTTAAAGGATTATGACATTAGTCTGCAGTATCATCCCGGCAAGGCGAATGTAGTGGCAGATGCACTTAGCAGAAAGTCTGGAATGATCAACGGCATTAAAATTGAGGAGGAAATCATAAGAGACTTAGAGCGACTAGACATAGAGATCATGGTACGTGGACATCACGGTTACTGGGCTAATCTTAGAGTAGAACCCGAGTTACTCTCTAAGATCAAGGAAGCTCAGAAACATGATGGAGAAATCTGGGCGATAATTCAGAATTTGGAGAAGCAGACAGAATTCAGAGTAGATGCAGATGGTATCTTATGGCAGGGCACGAGACTTTGTGTTCCTGATGATCAAGAACTCCGGGAAGCCTTGTTAGCTGAGGCTCATAGCTCCCCATTCTCTATACATCCTGGTTCGACCAAGATGTACCATGACATCAAGCAGTACTTTTGGTGGAGTGGTATGAAACAGGATGTTGCTACTTACGTCTCCAAATGTCTTACCTGCCAGCAGGTCAAGATCGAGCATCAGCGATCCGGCGGTCTTCTTCAACCGTTAGATATTCCAGAGTGGAAGTGGGACAAAATCACCATAGATTTTGTTACTGGTCTTCCGCTAACCAAGAGGAAGCACGATGTTATTTTGGTTATCGTTGATCGACTTACCAAATCAGCTCATTTCTTACCGATCCGCAAGGAAGATCCGGTCAGTAAACTCGCCGATAGTTATAAAAGGGAGATCATGAGACTTCACGGTGCTCCTTCCAGCATCGTCTCAGACAGAGATCCTCGATTCACTTCACGATTCTGGAGAAGTCTGCAGAAAGCTTGGGGTACACAACTTAAGCTTAGCATGGCTTTTCATCCTCAAACAGACGGGCAGTCAGAGCGAACGATTCAGACATTAGAAGACATGTTGAGGTCATGTGCGTTGGAATGGACGGGTGATTGGGACGATTATATATGTTTGGTGGAGTTTGCATACAACAACAGTTGGCACGCAAGTATCAAGTGTGCTCCTTTCTAGATGTTGTATGGCAGGAAGTGTCGCGCCCCAATCTGTTGGGATCAGGTTGGTGAGCGAACACTTGAAGGACCAGAAATCATAGAGCTGACTAATGAGAAGGTCACAGTAGCTAAGCAGAAACTGCAAGAAGCACGGTCACGTCAGAAGAGTTATGCAGATAAGCATCGTAGGGACTTACATTTTAACGTAGGAGATCACGTTTTCCTTAAGGTTTCGCCGGCACGTGGTGTTAGACGTTTTGGGAATCAAAGGGAAGCTCAATCCTCGATTCATCGGACCGTTTGATATCATTGAACGAGTCGGTGAAGTATCTTACCGTTTAGCGTTACCTCCGCAGCTTTCTCATGTTCACAATGTTTTCCATGCATCCTTACTCAAAGGGTACCAGTATCATCCCCTTAACATGGTTCGGTATCCACTGGAACAGATTCGTGAAGATCTCACTTTCATAGAAGAACCCGAATGAGTTCTTGACAGACAAGAACAAGTCAAGAGAAGGAAGACGATTCCATTCGTCAAAATCCTTTGGAGGGATCATACCGAGCGAGAAGACACTTGGGAAACAGAGGAGACTATCCGGGATTTTTACCCTCATTTCATATTTTGAATTCGGGTATGTTCTTCTTTTCCAGTTTACATTATCTATAATTCGAGGACGAATTATTATTTTTAGGGGGGAAGAGTTGTAAACCCCGCATGCTTTTACCATGAATAGTATCCTTACGATCGTACGTACATGATTAGAACTTTCCTTTTATAACATGTTTACGTTTCACGAATTAGAATTACAAGTATTACGTACGTGTTATAACACGATAAGTATTTATTACGTATTAAGACACAATAATTATTTCAAGAATAATTATAATCACGAATACACGAACATGAAATCATGAACGTAAATTAATCACGAGCTAATATTATGTATGTATGTATATTTATTACGATCACGAATAAATATATTAAGTCACTAACAATAACTAATTAAATCACGTAAAACACGAACACGAGAACACACTTATTATTTAGTCACGGAAAATGTTCGGGTTACTCCCCATGTGGGCCCCTACCCGCGAACACAACAAGAGAAAAGGGCCAAGCCCATTAAAATTTACTAAACATGAATTAAGGGAAAAGATTATTTTCATTATAACAAGACTTAGAAAATAACTAAAAACTCTAAAAAAAAATTCTCCTTCTCCTTGTCTTGGCCGCCGGGTTCTACACACACCAAAGGGGTGTTTGATTAATTTTTGGTGTTCATTTATTGCAAGGATTGTTAGTGTGTTCATCATTCTTTGATTCACGTGATCGGTATAACCCTAACCTCTTTTATTTTATGTTTTTGAATTACAAATCACATAAAATCATGAATGTTTTGAATAATAAATTAAAAACAAGCTATTAATCATGTTTTTTAATCATGGGGTATAACTAATTATAGGTTAAGGGGGTGTTTTTTGTGGTCGACGCCTAACCGAGCCCCAAGGGGGTCTCGGCTTGGGTTTTACTCGCACCACGGAGACCTTAAGGCCTCGGTTTGGTGGTTGTGGTGTCACGGCAGCAAGGAAAAGGGAGACCCCGACCTAGGTCGGGGCATGGTGGTGCATTTGGGTCCGGTTCATGGGTTTAAACACGGGTCCGGTTCACACATGTTTAGATTTAAAACACGGTCCGGTTCATGAGTTATATTTACAAGGTTAAATATATTTTTTTACAAGTTATATTTTTTTCAAGACTTAAATTGAATTAATTAAAAACATGAACATGATTAATTTAATTTACATGACTTAGGTTATTAATTTTATTATTAATACATAAATTTTAACCTAAGTATTTATCATTTAATTAGACTATATAATTAATTAATTATTAAAATCATGACCTATAATTAACTAATTTACATGACTAAGGTTATATTATTAATAGATAATAATACATGTTTTAACCTAAGTATTTTTCACCTTTATTTAATTAAACCATGTTATATTTAATTAAATACTTTAACCTATAGTTTAATTAATTCACATGAAATAATTAATAAACTATACTATATAATTACATGACTTAGAATATTAATCAGTAAACACTTAAGCTTATATTATTAGCTTAATTATCCAGCTTATATCTAATAATGAAAACTTTCTATTTTTAGAAACTTATTTAATTAAGGCAGCTAATCTATTTATGGAAACTTTCTATTTTTGGAAACGTATCAATTTTAAGCAGTAAATCTATTTTTGGAAACTTTCTATTTTTGGAAACTTTCTATTTTTGGAAACTTTCTATTTTAGGAAACCTGCTTTTTTAGAAAGTTACTTATTATTACACAACAAGTATAACAATACATAAAATACAAGTAATACTTAATCAGAATAGACAGAATATATGATAAACACAGTATAAAGGTTAAATCAGTAAAACATGACATGAACATATAAAACAAGCTAAGACATGATATAAAACCAGTACGTACTCAGTAATCAGATACTTATACACGTATGTATTTATGTAGCATTAGTGATACCGAAGTAGGACTCTCTTCCGTTCGTCTTCTTCGTTCACTGGACACAAGGTACGGATTCTCCGTCCCTTCAGTATGGACATTCTTTCCTTATTAGGATTTCCTGTATGCAGCCAACTATTTCCCCAGTATATGTTTTATATGTTTTTTAATTGCTTATGTTTAATCAGAATACCTAAAGCCATATACATGCATGACCAGTTTCACCTAGTTATGGAGGTACCATAACCATAACACTGGAGGCACCAGTGTTATGACTTCACCACGGCGGAGTGATAGCTCGTGGCGTCCCTTTCAGCTTTTGGCCATATTATTAATATCAGGTGGGGCATATGGGTGCATCCTAGTTTACATGTTTTCAGCAGATTATTCAGTGTGAATGTGGTGTGTGCCTTGCATCCTTCATAAGGAGTTGATCCCTCCTACCCAAAACCAGTATATTATAGAGGCAGCCCCTCTAATTTGCATGACGAGGTCACCCCTCCAAGTATTCATGCACGTTGATATTTCATGACCTATAATGGCTAATGGTAAATATGTTAAACAGTTTTTACAAGATAAACATAAGGCTTTTCAAACTATAAAACCAGTTTTACTAAGATATAACCAGGTTATCCAGGACTTAGTCTTTTCCGCTGCTTCATGTTTCTATGCTTATATTATTCATGCTATACTTGTATATCCGTCCACTGAGCGTTATGCTCAGCCGTTTTCCTTTTCATGTTCCTAAAACGGCAGGTACTCAGGGACGCTTGTAGACTTTAAGCGTACGTGCATATGGATTGGAAGCTTCCTAGCTTTCTTTACTCTATGCATTTCTTTATACTTTGATACTCATTTCCATGGACATTGTTTAGTCCTTTCATTTACAGTACTTATGTTTGTGTGTGATGAGTTCTACTTTTGGGGTACCGATGTTTGATTCTGGTTTTTCCTTTATGGTCATGTAATGTTTAGACATTTATCCTTGTATGCTTTGATGACACGCCATAATCACGCGTGACATTTCATTTATCGAAATGGGGTGTTACAGCATGTCCGTTGTGCCTTCCAGCACTACAGTGAAGAAGGCTCTGGCCACCCTTCGTCCTCATGATGACGATGACAAACCCTTCACCACCCAAGGCTTCCAAAACAAATCACTGATCAAAGTGAATTACTTTTCACCCACCTGGAGGACGCTGATGCTGTACATTGTGAAATGTTTGGGAGGAAACCAGGGGTCACATGATCAGGTTAATGGTGCTCAGCAAGCAATCGCTTATAGCTTAATTTGGGGGCAAGATATAGGGATCGCCCACATACTTTACACTGACCTCATCGCAAAGCTGGAAAACAAAGGGAAGAAGCATCGACTGGCCACTATCTGCTACACAAGATATCTCTCTCTCCTCATAGAGGATATGCTTGGTGAAACCTACACTAATGATGAACTTCACTCCTTCTCTCCCTATCGCATCACTCCAGCCTCGCTAAAGACTCCCTTGGAGGATGAAGTGCCTCTCAGCAGGCATATGATGCAGGTTGCTGGGTTACTAGCTGATGATGGAGAGCCCTTGATCCCTCACAATGAGGTGAATGCTAAAAGACAAACTGACAAGTCTTTGTCCAAGACCTCTGTGCAGTCCACTTCTCAGTCTAAGGCGCTCAAGGAAAAGAAAAAGAAGAGGAAAGACATCCCCCTTTCCTTTGAAACCCCTTCTGTTAATCCTTCCAAGAAGAAGAAGACCAAGAAGAACCCATCCCCTTCTCTAGAGGATTTGATTGAAGAGCCTACTGTTGACAAACAACCAGAGTCTAGTTTCTCCTTGTCAGCAGAGACGACTAAGAACCTTCTCAACACTGATATCTCTCAGGTATTAGTTCTCCATTTTTTATCTCTTGGAGGATCACATACAATCACTCTCAAAATTCTGTAGGAGAGAGTGTTGAAGTCTTAGGGTTTGCTTCAACCCATAGAGTGTCTGTGTCAGCACCTAGAACTCTTAGGATTATCTGTACACTCTGTCTTAACACTAGGATATGATTCACTTGTGCTCATAACACACCCCGATGATCCTTCACCCTCTGGACTGTGCTCTTTTCCATAACAACTTGAGCCTGCTATAGGTCCCGACCCAGAGTCTCTGCACCTCACGTGTTCTCTGGGTCCCCTCATATGAAAAGAGTCCCAAAGAATTTATTCTTTTGGGGGGACTGAATAATCACCCTCAGTCTTCCTAGGGGCAGCGATAAACGGCGACCTTTAACTTCCATTAACTCACAATTAAAAGAGTCCCAAGGAGAAATCCTTCAAGGGGAGTTGGATAATCACACCCAGCTATCCTAGGGGCAGCGAACGACAACCATTCACCACATAGTTTTCACAAATCAAAAGAGTCCCAAGGAGTAATCCTTATGGGGGAGCTGGATAATCACACCCAGCTATCCTAAGGGCAGCGAATGGCGACCCTTCAACATATCGGTTTCACACTAAAAGAGTCCCAAGGAGAAATCCTTAGGGGGGCTGGATAATCACACCCAGCTTTCCTAGGGGCAGCGAATGGCGATCTATAACTTCATATTTATTTCACACTGGTTACTAACAAATGTCATAACAGGCTCATAATCTTCATGAAGAACAACAAAATGATGATGCCTATTCCATTGCTGGTGATGATAATGTTGAAGCCCCCCACATTGATCTGGATGCCATGTCAGACATTGACTCCATGCTAGAAGATGAGGTCTTTATCATTGAAGATGACCTGACCATCTCAGACTATGCTGATATGGATGTTGATGATGACCAAATCACATCCGAATTAAAGCCCATTTCCTTCCCATCAATGGCAAATTTTCAAGAACTAGCTGCCAAGAAGCAATGGGACCAGAGGCTTTGTACACCAACCCCAGTTCCCTTCCTCACTCTGCCAAATGTCATGGAACTGGGGGCAATGAAACACTTGGAACATTTACAACACCTCAAGCCTGTCCATGTTCCTAGAATGAAAGATGTTCAGGAACTAGCCGCGGAGGAACTCTGGGTCAAGAGGGGAGACATCAGTATCACCAGGCCTAAAGTCACAAATGATGTCATCCTCTCTGAATTTCAAACACTCACTCATGTTGCTGAGGAACTTACCACCACCCAAGAGACTTCACTAACTTCACCTATGGAATCCTCTATGACTGCACTTCTTCCGCAACTGTTGGGAAATGCCTTGCAAACTCAACTCGCAGCAGTTCTAAACCAGAGTCTTCAGCAATACATGCCATCAGTCCTCACCGCAGCTGTCAAAGCCAATGTTGTTGCTATTGCCAAGGCATCTGAGCCTTCCAGGAAACTTCTTCAGGAGCTATTACAGGAGGAAATCAAAGAAATATTCTTATTTGTTCATCAAGAATTTGTTAAGTTCCTCAAAATTGGATCAGGCACAACTTCTGCCGGCGCTATGCCTGAGGGGGAGAATTCAGCAACCTCTACTGTGGAGTCCATAGATCGTTTAGACTCAATGGCAAAAACCATTATATCTAGGATACTCATCATTCATATGATTAACATAGCGGAATAGAATAATGATTAAGAACAAGGTGTTAACAAAGATGAATTCTCCCAAAGTGTGTTTGTATTAATAATTAACACAAACAACTCTAGGCATGTATACACTGAATCCCATGCCTAGAGACCAAAGCTTGTTGTAGGTTACATAGTGAATGAATAATATGAATGTAAAACCTACGTATGTTTTCTTTATAAACTAGAAAACATAGCTTACAAAAAAGCTATTAAATTAATAAAAAGACTCCACCAGCTTGTAGTATTTAACTTTGGCAAAACTAGTCCTTGTCTTCTTATTTTGTTATTTTTGACACATCAACTCATAATTTTGACCCAACAATCTTCCCCTAGTTGATGATGTCAAAAACACTTCCCCTTAAGCTCGCATTCTTTGTAAAACATATAACACCAAGGATAAACAGATTGCATTGTGTAGACTTCTTCCCCTTTTTGACATGATCCAAATAGGGGTCTTGTATGTAAGCAACCTTGATTTCGACCACTGCTTAAATAATACCACACCACTAGTACAAGTTTTCTATGTCTCAAATTACCCTCCATGAAGAACCGCAGGATGAAATTAAATGAATTTGAGCTATAGAAACTCACACAAGTTGTAGTAAAACTAATGAGCAGTAGTAAACACCTTCACCTTAATGTTACATGTAAATGATTAACACATGAACAATTTAGCTTCCCCTTAAATTGTGTTAATCATTCTTGAATCTTCAAATTCTGTAGGCTTTATGTAATGATCACATATGGAGAAATCTAATTACGACTTACTTGATGATGAAGTAGAATAACCCGAACTTGCGTTCCATGTCTTGTACTAAACATGTAACAAAGAACTTATACTCATGGCACAAAGTATAAGTAGACCTCGATCCCTTGTCAACATTCTCATCCTTTGTGAGACACTGAGCACGATAATGTAACTCCTTCAAGTGTTATGACAAGTCTTCGTCACCAACCATTAAAAGCACGAACAAGTTACCTTAAAAGTCAATGACTGGAAGTTCACGACTTTAAGATATGATAGAACACAAACTCGTGAAAATCTACTTCGTCTTCAAACAAATAATAAAAACTTTTCTTCGTAATCAATAGAAATAAAACGAGCCTTTATACCTTTAAGAACTAGTTGCTGTGAATGCACCAAACTCCAAACCAAAACATCTCCAAAACTGTCTGTCTGCAGCTGCGAATAATACTGTCAGTGGCTTAAATACACGTGTCAGCGACTAGATCAATCCACTATCAACGTGTCAGTGGCTAAATATTATACCCTTTGTCTACTCGTAGCTTCTGCCCATGTATCACATGCCCTCTACATCACTTGTAACTTTAATCATAAAATAAAGTACTACCTCGTATGAAGTGGTATAGGGATCATAATACCATACACATCAAAATAGTACAGCCCACGATGCATTTGCCTTTTAGTCTTGTAACCCCACGTGAATGCTCCTTTACTATAATAAATATTCGTTCCTTTTAGCCTTCTAACAACACAAACCAGTATAGTTTCACGTGAATAATTTTTCTTTTGTCAAAATCAAAAGGAGACATTCCTTTCACTTTCTTTTCCTGATCACGTGCGTACAACCCACAATCATACATCTAGAACCTTAAATATTTGTATCATACGATATATTCAACATAAACAAGCTGCTTCAACCTTTAATATTTGTGGACTGCAAGCCCATCACACGAAGCGACTAACCTGTCATATGGACGTCCTAACAGCCATGGGGTATTTTAGGATCACAATATAATCCCTAAACAATAGGAATTTTAAAAACGGATCACATCAATTACTATGTAACATCCCATGAAATCAGCATCCATAATTAGTAACAAATCACAACCAAAACTGCCTCCACAACACGTATCCAAATTAATCACCAGCAAACAACATAATTATTCAGCGAGCAGCATTTGTAAAAGAGAGAAACCACCAAACCCAATAATATAAGCAAATGAGATCTTTGCTTATATGAATGAAGACGAATACATACACATACTCATTGCTACTAGGGTTCATCATTGATCCGTGATGAATCAATTCCCCAAGGCTAGTAGCATATTAGCAGTAATAAAGACGTCCTTCAAGGTTTCTGTTATTAGAATTTGTAGAAACCCTAATGTGATCAGCCGCCTCTTTAATTTTGATCAACAACAACTCTAGGTTTAATGTGAAACCCTCATCCAGGGTTTTAATAAATATATAACCAGAAGAGAAACAAGTACTAACCCTTTATACACAATCTGCTAATCATCATCAGGAACTCGAGACCTAAAGAAAGTCTGATTTGTAGCAGCTTTGTTATTCCACAAGCTTCAACCACCAACTGCTGCTTGTTCATCATGTATAGCACAAAGAAACTCTATACGTATCACCACCACAGCTTTATACCAATCTGATCTAGGGTTTATTCATAAAAACCCTAAAAAGAATTCAAATCATGCACCTTTAGCAACAGATTATTTGTCACTAAACTGTCACAGATGTGACTACTTCTTCCTCCCATAACTTTAGTGACACCAGATCTGTCACAAAAACGTTGCAAATCTGTCACAGATCTGACAGACCGTCGCTAACCCGTCACTAAAATTGTCGCTAATTCTGGACAGTGGCTTCACAGCAACGAACACGAACGTAACACCTTGTATCTCCTAGATATCAGGAGCCTTAAGCTCTGATACCAATTGTGGAGTCCATAGATCGTTTAGACTCAATGGCAAAAACCATTATATCTAGGATACTCATCATTCATATGATTAACATAGCGGAATAGAATAATGATTAAGAACAAGGTGTTAACAAAGATGAATTCTCCCAAAGTGTGTTTGTATTAATAATTAACACAAACAACTCTAGGCATGTATACATTGAATCCCATGCCTAGAGATCAAAGCTTGTTGTAGGTTACATAGTGAATGAATAATATGAATGTAAAACCTACGTATGTTTTCTTTATAAACTAGAAAACATAGCTTACAAAGAAAGCTATTAAATTAATAAAAAGACTCCACCAGCTTGTAGTATTTAACTTTGGCAAAACTAGTCCTTGTCTTCTTATTTTGTTATTTTTGACACATCAACTCATAATTTTGACCCAACATCTACCTCTGAAGAAGATGCAGATACTGCTCTACCTAAGGGGGAGCAATCACTTAAAAAACCATCACCCTCAAAAGAGATCCTAACACCAAAACCCATCAGATCCTTCAACCCCATCACTGAGGTGGCGCAAGACAAGGGAAAAGGCATTGCCACTGAGGTACCTCAAACAACCCTGCACTCCCTCCAAGAAGAAGATGGATCCACAGCCAGGCACTCTGACATGAACAAATTTAGAAGTGCTGATGAACCACCACTAACCCCAGAGCAGGCAAAGGCTCAAATCTTGGAACAAAAGAGGTTGGCAAACATTACTCTTTTGTTCCAAGATTTGAGCCTTTGCCTGCTCTGGGGTTAGTGGTGGTTCATCAGCACTTTTAAATTTGTTCAAGTCAGAGTGCCTGGCTGTGGATCCACCTGCTCTGGGGTTAGTGGTGGTTCGTCAGTACTTTTAAATTTGTTCAAGTCAGACTGCCTGGCAAACATTAGAACTGCTGAAATCAAGAGCAAAGAAGCTCTTAACAAACTAATCTCTCCAGCTATAAAGGAAGCTCAGCTAAATAAGCTCAAAGAACTTGAAGTTAAAAGAAGCAACCTTCAAAAGGAATATGAGAGAATAGTGGACCAAAGAGCAGAGCCCGGTCAAATCACCAAATACGCATGTTACACTGACAAAGACAAAAGAGTAGTGATGACCTTATACAGAGAAAACCAACTAACCAACCACAAAGTCTTCATTGACTTTAAACTCAGAGATCTGGGCCTCTCTGAATGGTTAGAAATGTTGTCTCTTGCCCAAAAGAAGACTGGGCCTGGTGCTGCCCAAATGATGAAAAACATTCAAGCTAAGCTGAATTGGGTAAGAGACACTGCAAAGAAGCTGAAGGTACCTCTGCCTCCTCAAGTATCACAACAACAATCATCTCAAGGCCAAAGAAAAAGGAAAACCCAAATGAGGCCTCTGGTAGAAAAGCTGGTCACTGAGAATATTCTTGTAGATGGAATGCACAGAAACCTTATACTTCCCAAAGAGATCACTAAACCAGTGGGTGGCCAAGTATACTTAGAACCAGAGACAGGAATGGTCTTCATGAATGGTAATTGTGAGTAATGCTTTCAGCGAATGAATGAACTACATCTGGTGTCAACTATCCAACTCACAGACTCAAACAAGGCATCCTAAGGAACTGCAATGAGCTGATGATTTTGAGTTTGAATTTGAGCTGATCATTAATTCTAGGAGTGACAAAGTTGAAGCTCAGAGAATCTATGATCAAGGCCTCGATCGCTGAAGAACCTTTTATTTTGTTTTATGTTTACACCACTGGGTGTTCTTGTAATAGACTAGGTTCTTTATGTTTAATAAAACTCTGAGGTATGTTTGTTAAATTATGTGTAAGAAAACCTGTGTACTCACTTACAATAATTTTAGACTTAGTATAATTTATAAATAAATAAGGGGAGATTGTTGGGCCAATGAAAGTTTTAACTATGGCCCAGTCTAGATTTGTTTAAATTAGACTAAGTGTTACTGATCGCTGAGAGGACCAGCGACAAAGACCAGACCAGTGGAAGGCAAAGCCTCATCTGGCACACCAGGAACATTCAAGTCAAAGACAACGTCAGAGAAGTCGAAGACAATCTGAAGTCATACTCACCAGCGATTACGGATAGGTGGGATGTAGAAGGAATGTGCTAGTGTTCAAGGATCTCTGAGTTGACAATACTCAGAGATCACTTAAGAACCCTAGAAGTCTGATACAAGCAAAGCTTGTCCAATCCTTTATAGTTTAGGCGAGAGAATCTACTAAGTGTTTTGAGCGGGACAAAACAAGAGATTCAAGATAAAGCCTAGTACGACCTTGTGGGACAAAAGGTGAATAGTTGGCAGAACTGTTCACCTAAAGTTGTTTAAAGGTATGTCTCGATTTGGACATGCATTTAATACGTTGTACTCTTCCATTCAGAAGATGACACGTATCAACTACTCCCAATAAGGAAGCAACCTCGTACCACTATAAATAGGAGTGAGAAAGAAGAGTTAAGGCAACCCTTGTGCTTGGATAAATTATCTAAGTTCTTTCTCACTTTGGAACCACTGAGCCCTCAGCTGTCTACCAGCGTCTCATTGGTTCCTTTGTAAACTTGAGTCTCGAATCAAGTTTACTTGTTCTAGGGTTCATTTCTTATTGTCATTCAACGGGTGTATTCATAGCACTTTGTAATACTTTGTTTATAACAGTTAATAAATCGTTACGCGTTTGAAAAGTATTTCGTTGTGTTCTTGTGTTTATACGAGTTATAGTTTCGACAATTGTCATATTAAGGGACTTTCAAGAAGGCATACTGGTGTTATGAATCTGACTCGTACATTGAGAAGATATTCGTATGACGTGTACTATGACTGGTGTCCTGACATGTGTCTTCCGAAATGATGCATGAGACATGTGCATTGACTATTGTCTAGACAAGTATCTTAATGTGCGAGTCTGAATAAGGTTGAGAATTTCTGGTAACTGCTAGGGTTGGCGGATCGATTAGACTGTTGACCTCTGTATTTCTGGTCACGTTCGTACCGGAATTCCGATGGTTACTAACTGATTAATTATAAGTACGGTGGTTGTCACTAATGCTTTGTCTGTCAATTAATGACGGTCATTATCATGACTGTGATTTATGTAACTATTTCTGCTGAGTGACCGGCTGGGTTCCGGTTCCCACTCTTCTGAATGAAAGGTTAGCTGAGTGAAGTGTGACATCTAGTTGAGAAGGTAAAAGCATGGAATGGAATGGTAGTGTCTGATGGTTGAAATTTATTCTTGTCAGAAATTTCAAACTTATAGTTTTCGTCCTTGTTCTGCAGAGTCTTTACAGTATAAACAACATCAGCATCTTGAGAAGTCTCCAAAGTATCAGCAGCATCAGCATTTGTGAGGTCTTCAAAGGGTTAGTGGCATCAACATCTTGCAAAATCATCAACTCACGAGCAGTATCAGCATCTTATAGAATATCGACAAGTGGAAAATGCTTGGGATGACTGAGGACTGATTAACAATATCCATGAAGTAGCGTACATGGAGTAGACTACTGTACATGAAGTACAAAATGAATACTGCATGTGGAGCATATCTGAGACACTGTACGTGGAGTACACAGGAACTACTGTACATGGAGTATAACTGAGGCATTATACAAAGGGTACATATGGAATACTGTACATGGCACTGGTGGAAATTTTATGGGATGATCGATACTGGTGTCGCTTGTCTGACATGATCAAAGAAATAAATTGATTTAAATGGTAGTAAACTGAACTGAAATGAGTAACATGATAGCCTGGTAATTCTTGCGTGGACTTAAAGCTGGTTGTATAGAGTTTCAAGAATATGATTAAACGGAATTTCAACCATGGTCAACCTGAAGACATGACTCATGAACACCAAACATGATTTATCATGAAACGGGATTTTATTGTAACCTCTTCTGATCTTAGCATGAAAACATCATCACCTTGCTGAAAACATAATCCTCATAAGGAGACATGAACTTAGTCAGCATGAAAACGACATTCACGTGAGAGTATAAACTTGACTGATACAAAGAACATAGAAGAATAATCAACTTAGGTTTAACATCAACTGATGTGGATAGTTATGGTTTAATTTACAGTATTCATAGTAGGAAGCATGTGACTAAGCATGGGCGATTCTGTTTCGATCCATACTTGTCAAAATTTTCTGAGAACTGTCATGTATAGAAATGTAAAATCTGGGACTAAATATGGTTGGCTGTAGTCCAACTCATATTTGTCAAGATTTTATAGAATGTCATGATATGACAAATGTGAACAACTATGGATCGGTTCACAAAACAACATTCGATTGAAAAGCATTTAATTTGACCTGAGAAATGGTAAACACATATGGGTCAGTTCACCTAATAACATTCGACTGGAAACATGAATCTGTCATGAGTAAGGATGAAAGCCATTGGGTCGGTTCACAAATACAAAAATCTGAACGGGCAAGGGTAAACGCCTATGGGTCGGTTCACCAAAACAAAATTCGTAGAGAAGCACATGCGACTAAATATGGCCAGTCCTGTACCAACCTTTTACTTAGTCAAAAACTTTAAGAAAACTGACAGATAATTGAAGAAAACTGACTAATAAATGCATGAGGAATATGAAAGATAACAACCCCAAAATCTAGAAAGTTCCTGCTGACTACCAACTAGTCACAGGTCAAGTTTTAGAGCCTACAGGTCGAACCTTGCGCTCTGATACCATAATTGTAACACCCCACTTGGATAAGTGGACCGTTACGTGTATATATGGCGTGTCATCAAAGCATAAGGTAAATGTCCTAAAACATTAACTGACCATAACGGAAATAACGGAATCAAACATCGGTAATCCAACATAAGCTCAAAACATTAAAAGTAAAATATTGAAAGAAAGGACTGAACAATGTCCAACGGCAATATAAAAATGAAGTGCATAAAGTAAAGAAGTCTGAACGGCTTCCATCCAATGTACATGCTCTCATAATCTTAAGAGTGTCCTGGGGTACCTGCCGTTAGAACATGAAAGAACTACGGCTGAGCATAACGCTCAGTGAACGGATATAATGCATAATAGGAATATACTGAACTTGAAATAACTAATAATTACTGAAACTGAAAGACTGATACATGCAGTATGATGAAAACTGTAGAAAAATCTGATAAGTCTGATTTATAAATAATAAAACTGAACTGTTATCTGTAAAATCTGAAAACATGCATTTACTGTATTTTAATTGCCAAGAGCTTATATAGGTCATGAGCTGTAACAACTGTTGCATGAATAACTGGAGGGGTGACCTCGTCATGTTGTAGAGGGGTGACCTCTAATTACTGTGCTGGGTGGAGGGATCAGCTCCAATGTGAAGGATGTAGAGCACACACCACATTCACTTGATAACTGTAAACTTATAAGCCTAGGATGCATCCATATGCCCCACTAATAATACTGATAAAATGGCCAAGCTGAGTTGAATGGGACGCTGCAGGATATCACTCTCCTACAGGTGAGTCATGACACCGGTGCCTCAAGTGTCATGGTTATGTACCTCCGTAACTAGTACAACTAACTAGTCATGCTTGTATATAAGGCTTAGGCAATATCTTAGTTATTAAAATAATTTCTGATAATTTAAAACATATACTGGGAAAAACAACTGGCTGCAGAACGGGGAATCCTAATCATGCATAGAAAGGAAGTCCTTACTGAAAGGACGGAAAATCCGTACCTCGTGTCTAGTAATGAAATAAGAGCGAAAGCTGAAAGATCTACTCCGACTTTACGGTTACTACATAAATAATGAACGCGAAATAAGTTGTTTGATTATTGCTTACTGTTACTGACTTACTGATTCTTATCTGTTCTTAGTTTAATTTATTTTATTATTGTATTACTGTTATATATAATCTAATTAAATCTGATAGTCCGGTGTATTTCTGCTAAATCTGACCGTTCTTTAAATGTTTACTGATTAGTATATATCCTGTATTTCTAGTTATTGTACATTACACTGTGTTCTGTTATTTACGATATTACCATAATTAATAACATGTTATAAATAGAAGGTTTCCTAAAATAGAACGTTTCTAAATTTGTTTCTAAATAAATGGTTTCATAGTTAATTAACTCATTTAATTAAGCTCATACGATTTAATAAATAAAACAAGTTAAATCATTAATAATTTAATTTACTAATTAAATTAATAAAAACAATTACCGTTTTGCTAAAATTACGATATGAAGCTTTATTTGTAAAATGAGTTAAATGTTAAATAGATAAAATCTCTTGTTTCATTTCTTTTCAAACGCGCACCCGAACCCGAGTCAAAGTCTTCCCGAGACACTAAGTCTCGGGTCAGCCCAAAGCCGAGGCCCAACAGCCCTTGGCTGTGGCCCAACGGCACTTCCCACTGCTTTCTTTCCCACTGTTAGTATTCCTTTTCCCCCTGCCTAGTACTCGGTTCCCACTTCCAGGTCAAAACTTCCCACTGCTAGTTCTATATTTCCCACCGTTAGTATTACTTTTCCCCACTATAGACAAACCCAAACACCCCCTTACTGCCAGGTAATCCCAAACACCCCCTACTACGACTTAGTCCTAAACGCCCCCCTCTGTTTGAGGTTTGATCGTGGCTGGCAACAACAACACCACCGAGAGCTTTATCCTCTCGGTTTTTTTGCATACAATATCAAAACCCCGCTGTTTATTAATACTATAACATGATCCAATCCACCCCGCGTATTTTTATTCTATTAATCAGATTTTAGTGAATTAAAAGAAAGAACAAAAATGGTTTACCTTAATCTGATTATTTAGGATGAGAGGTAACACACAAACTGAATGATCAACGAAATTAGAATCTGAATCCCTTGTTCTTGATTTCTACCTGGCGACACTTTTTTTTCTTTTGTCTTTTCTGACGGCAGCCACCAAAACAACATACAACCCTATTTTTTTTATTTACTGTTTGTGAAAAGGGGAGGGGTGAACCCCCCGTATGTTATTTTTTTTACAAATGGATCGGGCCCAAAAGATAACTTTTCTTTTCTTTTAATTCAGCCGCAGCCCAAATATGCATACCCCTTTTTTTGTTCTAATTACTTACCGTATAAGATCGTGTTCAATATCTCGTTTTAATTCTGACGTATATTATATCTATTTTATGAATAATTATTACTTACGTAATACTTGACTAACTAATATTAATTTATTTTCTGAAATTATTAATTATGTAACGTTTTATATAAAATTTGAGATTGCATGACATTAATGTGTAAGAATTTTAAAGGCGGGTATTACAAATAACATGTGATTTTTTCAATCATGTGTAATTCAGTTAATATATTAATTATCTGTTTTCATTTATGTAAAATATATAAAACAAATTGGCTTCTAAATTACATGTGATTTTGTTTGAATCACATGTAATTCTGTTTGAATTGCATGTGATTCAGTGATAATTATATATGATTTTGCTTGCATTACATGTGATTCAAGCATTCCGAAACCTTAAATTCTTCTAACAACCCCACTTTAGTTGAATCACATGTGATTTTGTTTGAATTACATGTAATTCTATCAATATATAAAAATGTTTTGTTGTCATTCATATAAAATATAGAAAGTAAACTGGCTTCTGAATTACATGTGATTTTGTTTTGATCACATGTAATTTTACTTGAATTACATGTGATTCGCTATGTGTTTTAACATGTGATTCATGTAAAATATATAAAACAAATTTGCTTTTAAATTAGTTATCAGTTTATCTGAATCACATGTAATTCTGCTTAAATTACGTGTGATTTTATGATAATTACATGTGATTGATCCGAATAACAAGTTACTTATACTAAATCCAAAATCATATTTTCGCCAAACCGTAAGTAATTTTTTCAAACGCTTGTGATTTGTGTCAAATGACATGATATTTACTAAATCTTATGTGATTTGTGATTAATTTTCTTTTTATTGATACGTACTTCTATATGCTTTCGACGATTTTTTTTTTAATTTCCGCACATACGGATCACATGTGATTTATTACTTTATAAAGCACACGTGAATTTGTAAAATCATTACAATTTATGCATTTCTGAAATCACACGTGATTTGTTACCTTAATATCACATGTAAATTTATGAAATCACATGCGATATATGGAATCACACATGCATTTTAGAAATACAAATCACAAGTGATTTTACAAATTACTAGTGATTTCACAAATTATGTGTATTTTTTTGACGAAAATTTCAACAAAAGAATCATCGAAACTATATGAAAAAGATAGTGGCGTAACTTGTTACGTGTTTACATTCGACTATATAAATAATTAAACTAATAAATAATAACAAAAGTTATTTATTTATTCTGTAAAAAAATTGAATTTTTTTATTAAAAAATCACAAGTAATTTTTCCGAATCACATGTGATTTTTATAGTCGAAAATCGCAATAATAAAAAATCGTCAAAAATATATCAAAGTGCCTATCTACTGAAAGATAAGAATTTTTTCGTCGCAATGGTGTATTTTTCGTAATCTAACGATTTATCGTTTGAAAGATATGATCTTTTTAAGAAAAATGTGAAAGATTAGTTTTTATTTTTTGACGAAAAAAATAAATGGTTGAGATTGATTATTTTCTTTTTTTATTGATTCATGTTTTATGTATAACTCACCACATGTCATCACATGAGCAAGAGAAAAATAAAACGTGACCCCTTAATCATTCGGAATTCATTCACAAAATGAATAGATAATAGCTAGATCATTTTTTTCGTAGCTCATGGCCCATATCACACTACAGTTCCATCAAATGCTAGCCAAAATATAGTTGGCCCGGTTAGATAGAAGTTGACCGAGAATGAAATTTATAGGTGGCCCATCAAGTGTGCTAGGGATATATAAAAAGTAGTTTTAACCCTAATCACTCTCACAAGTTGTCCTAACCCTAAACACGTCTTAGAGAGGGGGAGACCGGTGTCATGGCTTGTGCGTCGTCGGCTTGGCGCCATGGCCACTAGTTTTCGCCATGGTGTTTTCTTAATTTTTTATTTTTTTTTATTTTTTTCAAATTATTAAAGTGGGTATATATGGACCCCTTATACCACTTTTTACTCCTATAACACCACTTTTCCCACGATTTACCAGTGAAAACTGATGCCGTGAGAAAAATTGGTGGCGTGAGAAAAATGCTAACGTGGCAGCACTTTTTATGCCATGGCACCATGACTCCCTGTGCTCTTAGTAAACTCCGCCACCTTATTCCACATGTCTCTCCATCTGATAAACGTGAATAGATCTTCATTTCTTGCCAACCCAAAAACAAATCGTATTTAAAAAAATCACTGTCATAACCCATTTGAATCCACCTTAATAACGAAACTATTAATTGAGTTTGCTCAAAGTTAAAGACAGATTCTGATTGAGGTAATGACTTCAAACCCAAGAACGATGTGGCTTCAAAATTGTTGTATAAGAGTCTCGGATAGATATTGATTGCATGATGATTTTCTGTTTTAATTCCAACTCGAATCAATAGATCTATGATGATAGTTGTAGGGTTGAATAGATCTATTAATGGTTTCGGAAAATATCACAACAAGACACAAATCTGAGATCTAATTGGTTTTGAGACTATGAATGGTTTAATTGGTAATTGATTGATGGTGTTGGTTAATTGGTATTATCAAATGAGTCTAAATCTGATTTTTTTCATTTAATTGATTTAAACTCATCCATTCTTCACCATCAACATTTCGGAATATTGATTGTACATGATTTTGGAATGTTGATGATTCATATGATTAAAAGAACGAAAACCAAGTCACAAGGAATGTCTTTACTAAAAGGACGAAATATATGTACGTTACAAATGCAATAAGAGAGCATTATCACAAAATGATGTTTACATTTACTATTTAACATAATTAATCACTTAATACAAGTCTCATAATTAGAAGGTGACACTACTTAACTAAGGTGTTTCCAAATTTACTGATTTTATTTTTTAATTAAGGTAAGTTACTCTAAATAGATGACCAATTAAAAGAACTCCATAATTCTACTAAAAAATCACACTGCATGGGTTTAATAGGCCGGCCACGATAAAACGATTTTGACCAAATCAAATTTTAAATATTCTTTAGATACTTGTTTCCAAAACTAGACTAAAATTAGATCTGACAGAATATAAAAAAAATAACCCATCAATTACTCTACATAGAAATCTCTAAGAATCACGAAACAAATCATAAACATATCTAAATTCATTTACAATAACATAATAAAACTTCACAGAAAAACTCCTTATAGTTATTAAAATAAAAATCAAATACTACAACTAAATTTTATAGACTGAAATCCTAGTTTTGACAATTTAGCTTGTCAATTCCAAAAAACATAGTTCTAGGACTCTAAAAATAAAAAGAGAATTGTACTGAAACTAGACTCAGAGTACATCATTTTAGAATCAAGAAACACCTAAAACTTTTTTTATTATCAAGTTATACCTAGGTGAACATGACAAATTTTCTGGACAACCCGTAAAAAAAAAACCATAACTTTTTCACCCATCAATTTCATCCTGTGTGATAACGACCTAAATATACATATTCAACCTGTTATTATAATGTCACCTTGTATTATAAATAAGAGATTTCAACATTTAATATATTGCGTTTTACATGCAGGTATGAAGTATGGATAAGCAAAGTGAAGAAAATACAAAGAAGGGTCCTTATTATGCAATTTAGCTAAACTATTGAAAGAAGATTCTGGAACGCACAAAAGTGCGGCGCACAAAAGTGCGGCGCACATAGTCAGAAGTGCGGCGCACATTCCCGTATCCAAAGTGCGGCTCACATTTCCTCTCAGCCAGCACTATAAATAGGAGCCACTTCTACACATACAACACATCTCATCTTTCAACTACTACTCTATAATCCGAGTATTCTTAGCTTTTTAGTAATATTTTCAGTATTATCCACTTTTGGGAAATACTTGTAACGTATTCCACTCTTCGACTCTTGGAGGAACGATACAATCGTCACACTTGTGTGCTCGTTCATTCGATCAAATCTAAGTATGGTGTTCTCTTACTCTTTTCCATTTGTTACTTTAAGTACTATGTTAGGCTAAGCTATTTGTGACTATACGGGTATGTGACTATGACTAGTGATGATGCTATGATATGATCCTTTATAATTTATTTCAAGCAAATGTTGTAGAACCATTTTACCATCTTGTTTTATAAACCATATTTTATCTAGAGTTGATTTTTTAAGATAGTTTGGCGTTGAGAAACGCAATTTGTTATAATAAGTTTTTAAGGACTTGCCTATGGTTTTGAATCTTTGGTTGGAGAGATCCGCTTAGAAACCTTGATAAAATATTGAACTCGTTGGCAACTTGTTTTGAGCTTAGTCGCTTGAATAAAAATAAGTCTTGAATCACCCTAAATTAAATTGTGCAAACGTCATTTTGACGAAAAAGGATTATCACTCTTTACCTATATAAACATATCTCGATCATTATTATCATCATCATGAACTCATACGAACTATCCCATACTAGTCATACTTGTTACTATTGATATTTCAATGATTTCTTTCTTGAATTATTATATTGATTACCAAAACGAAACTAAGTCTCAGCGAACGATCCTGGCTTACCACTACAAGCTATATTACGAACTAAAGGGTATACTTGTCCGTGTTTGTATTCTAGTTCCTTGTTTTGTCTAAACCTTGTATTATATATTAAGACATGCGAAACGAACATCAAGTTTTTGGCGCCGCTGCCGCGGACTTATAATCATGTTTTGTAACAAAAATTCTCATAATCTTTGAATAATTGAACCGTTTCCCACTCAATGAAACCAAAATTTTTCCTGTAGTACAGAAATCACGCCGCACAATTAAAAAAGTGCGCCGCACTTCCTATAGCGAACCAAAGTACGTCGCACATTTCACAAAGTGCGACGCACATTTCCTGCTTTAACCCAAAACCTTTGTTGGATGCACACCCGTTCATCCGAAACTCCATCATTATCACCGTTATCAGAACCTGAACGTACCCTTAACTGAAGGTTACGTAGACTTCACCTTCGTGTATCGTTCGATAGGAGACACGAGCAAGCTCAACCTCGCGAAATCAACCAACCTTTTGACAACCTTTCTCAATTCCTATTTCTCACCAAACTCATCAACCGTTACGATCCATGCCAGACACCGATGATGAACCAATGTGGTCAGCCGATAGAGTTGTGGCACCAACTCCTGGCTCCGCAATCGTCTTACCTGAAATTGCGAACGATTTTGCAATCAAAGGAAACCACTTGACACTTGTCCAAAACCACCAATTTGATGGTCGAATCAAAACCGATCCTCACAAACACATCCATGAATTTAGTGGCATATGAAAAATGTTTAACTATAGAGAAGGACAAGCCGAATTCGTTCAACTCATGATGTTTCCATCATCCCTTACTAGAGAAGTCAAGTCATGGCTCGACGAACTTAACGAAGGAACCATTCGAACATGGGAAGGTCTTAGAACCGCTTTCATTAGCCGATTCTTTCCTCCTGCCCTATTTGAAAAACTCCTCGGAGAAATCTGAAGCTTTTCTCAACAAGATCGAGAAACCCTTACTGACGCATGGTTAAGAATGAAAGAATTACTCAGAAACTGCTATGGTCATGGACTTAAAAAAGAAGGAATAATCAAGATTATCTATCATGGTCTTGACGATGCTACCCAAGATGTATTGAAAGCCGTAACGGTCGATATTTTCCTTTACAAAACCCCTAACCAAGCCTACCAATTATTAGATGACAAACTCTTACTCAAGCTTGATTGGTCCAAAAATCAAAAAAACAAAAACCCACATAAAACCGTAGCTTTTGCCAAAGAAAGCAACAACCCAACTGACACTGAAAAAATTATGGCTCGTATGGGCGCCATGTCTCTGAAATTGACACTCAATATAAAGAGAACAAAAACAAAAGTCATGAAACTTGCAAACACTATAGACGAAACCATCCTTCTAGTGAATGTGATGACGATGACACGCCTATGACAAAGGAAGAAGAAGCCAATTTCATGAACACCTTTCGTCAAACTCAATTTTAATACGATTATCGTAATCGTGACCATGATAACTAGAGATCTAACGATAAACCAAGTTACGATCGAGACAAAAAGAAACCCAACCAAACCGAAGACAAATCCAACCTCGAAACCAAGCTCGAAAATTTTATTGATTCTCAAAGAAAAACCAACCTTTTCGTGCGAGATACATTCACTGACCTCAAAACAAAGTTTGATACTTCAAACAAAAACTACCAAGCTTCCATTCAGAACCTTGAAGCTAAATTTGATCGTTTTGTCGATAAGCAATCGAATCGCGCTTCTGGTTCTTTACCAAGCAACACCAATCCAAACCCCAAAAGCAACAACAAATATCAACCACCACAAGCTCGTACTGAACATGTGAATATCGTATTTACGCGGAGTGGTTTATCTTACGAATCACCTACTAAACCTACCCAAGACACACCAATCGAAAATCCACTTGATAGTGATGATGAGGATAAAGCTCAACCAACCAAAACTAAACCCACTGAAACCCAACACCCAAACCATATAAATCAAAAGTACCATACCCCCAACGCTTACGCAAGCAAAAGATGCAAGCTAAGTATGGTAAATTCCTCGACTTAATCCAAGAAGTTTGAATCAGCATGCCTTTAGTCGATGTTCTGGCTGGAATGCCCAACTATGGCAAATTTCTCGAAGAACTTATCAAAAGCAAACATAAGTTTGAAGATATATCTTCATATTTTCTAGCTGATGAATGTTCTGCCATTATTCAAAACAAAGTACCAACAAAACTTTGAGATCCTGGAAGTTTTCTAATTCCATGTACTTTCCATCACTCATACTCTTGTAACGCCTTGGCCGATCTTGGCGCTAGTATAACCTCATGCCATACTCGTTGTATGCTAAGCTCTCAAAAGACGTTCTCAAACCCACAAAAATGAGCGTTCGCCTCGCGGACCGTTCTTTTTAATACCCAATGGGAATAGCCGAAAACATGCTCGTTGGAGTTGGAAAATTCATTTTTCCTGTCGACTTTGTAATCCTAGAGATGAAAGAAGATATCAAAGTACCACTTATCCTTGGTAGACCTTTCTTGCATACAGCTAACGCTGTGATTCGTGTAAAACAAAAACAACTCAACCTTGGAGTTGGAGAAGATAGAATTTCCTTTTCTATCGATGAAGCAATGAAACACTCTTATTCTAATGACGATACTTGCTTTAGTATTGATGTCATTGACGAAGTCGTTGAAGCTGATTTTGACGCTCTTCTTGATGAAGGAAGCAAAATTTTATATTCTATCAAAGGAACCATCCTCGAAGAAGAACTTTTTGCTGAATTTGACGCCTTCATAGCCGCTAATACCGACGAACCTATACAAATCCCCAAAGAAGAAAAATAAACACCATTTGATACCATAACTTTCGAAACCGATTTCAAAGTTAAGAAATCTGTGGAAGAGCCCCCTACAGATTTAGAACTTAAAACCTCTTCCTGAACATCTGGAATATGCGTTTCTTAACGAAGAAAAATTACTGCCTGTAATTATTTTATCCCAACTTTCGGAAGAACACAAAAAAGATCTAATTGAAGTTCTCAATAAGCATAAACAAGCTTTTGCTTGGAAAACTTCTGATATTCCTGGCATATGTCCATCGTTCTGTAAACATAAAATCCAACTTTTGGATAACAAGAAACCGATTGTTGAAAACCAACAAAGATTAAATCCTAACATGAAGGACGTTGTTAAAAAAGAGATCCTTAAACTCCTCGATTCTGGAATAATCTACCCAATCGAAGATAGCCCCTGGGTTAGTATTCTTCATTGTGTACCTAAAAAGGGAGGTATCACTGGAGTAACTAACGAAAACAATGAGTTAGTGCCAACACGAACCATCACCGGATGGAGAGTTTGTATTGACTATCGAAAATTAAATGACGCAACCGCGAAAGATCATTTTCCTTTGCCCTTTATGGATCAAATGTTAGAAAGACTCGCAGGGAATGAATACTTTTGTTTCCTCGATGGTTTTTCGGATATTTTCAAATCGCAATCAACCCTATGGATCAAAAGAAAACCACATCTACTTGTCCATTTGGAACTTACGCGTATAGGCGCATGCCTTTTGGTCTATGCAATGCACCTGCTACTTTTCAGAGGTGTATGATTGCTATTTTTCACGATATGATTGAAGAATCAGTCGAAGTCTTCATGGACGATTTTTTCATCTTTGAAAATTCTTTCGACACATGTCTTAGCAATCTTGATAAAATGTTAGCATGATGTGAAGAAGCAAATATTGTGTTAAACAGGGAAAATGTCACTTTATGGTTAAAGAAGGAATTGTGCTTGGACACAAAGTGTCTGGCGCAGGCTTAGAAGTTGACAGATAAAAAATAAACGTAATCTCAAAACTCCCACCACCTACTAATGTGAAAGGCATTAGAAGTTTTTTAGGTCATGCCGGATTTTACCGACTATTTATCAAAGACTTTGCGAAGATCGCAAGACCTTTAACTCAACTTCTAAAAAAAGAAAGAACATTCGATTTTAATGATGAACGCCTTTTAGCATTTGAAACTCTTAAAGCAAAGCTTACATGCACACTAATTATTGCAAGCGTCAATTGGGATCTTCCATTTGTGCTTATGTATGATGCAAGTGAACATGCCCTTGGAGCCGTCCTTGGACAAAAATATGGAAAACAATTTCACCGCATCTACTTTGCTAGTAGAACTCTAAACGCAGCCCAACAAAATTACACCATCACGAAAAAAGAACTAATGGCTGTAGTTTATGCGTTTGACAAATTTCGATCATACATCGTATTGTAAAAACAATAGTGCACCGATCACTCAGCCTTAAAATACTTGTTTAAAATAAATATGCCAAACCTCGTCTCATATGATGGATATTGCTTTTACAAGAATTTGATTTAGAATTTAAAGATAAAAAAGGAGCTGAGAATGTTGATGCCGATCATTTATCTCGCATACTGAATGATGACTCTAGCGATGATGAAATCGATAATTTTCCTGATGAACACATAATGCAAATAAATACTAACATTACACCATGGTTCGTAGACTTTGCAAACTATTTGGTTGTAGGTATTTTACGAAAGGGAATGACATATCAACAAAAGAAAAGATTCTTTTCTAAAGTTAAAAAATTTTGTTGGGACGATCCTCACCTGTTTATAATTTGTTTCGATGGAATGATCCGACGTTGTATTTCCGGATCCGAATCTCAAAAAATTCTCGTTGGATGTCACTACGGACTGACCGGAGGACATTATGCAGCGAACACCACCGCTAAAAAAGTGTTCGACGCTGGCTTTTACTGGCCAACGATTATTCGTGAAGCTCATACCTTAATACGATTATGCGAAGCATGTCAAAGGACTGGAAATCTTACAAAATTTGACGTGTGGGGTATCGACTTCATGGGACCATTTCCTAAATCTTATAAATGTAAATACATTTTAGTCGCAGTCGACTATGTATTGAAATGGGCCGAAGCTCAAGCCTTGCAAACTAACGATGCAAGAGTGGTTATAGCATTCTTAAAGAAATTATTCTGTCGTTTTGGAATTCTAAAAGCACTAATAAGAAACAGAGGAACTCATTTCTGTAACAAACTCATGGAAAAAATCATGAAAAGATATAGAGTCAACCATCGATTTTCCACATCTTACCACCCTCAAACGAGTGGACAAGTTGAAAACACTAATAGAGCTCTTAAGCGAATCCTTGAAAAGACCGTCCAAAACAACCCTACTTGTTGGCTAAGAAATTAGAAGATGCTCTATGGGCCTTTCGTACCGCATTCAAAACACCAACTGGAACCACACCGTACAAACTCTTGTATGGAAAAACATGCCACTTACCAATAGAAATTGACACCGTGCATATTGGGCACTTAAGAATTGCAACCCCGATCTTATTGCAGTTGGAGAAAAACGTATATTTCAACTTCATGAGTTAGATAAATTTTGACATCAAGCTTATGAAAGTTCATGTTTATATAAAGATCGAACCAAAGTTTGGCACGATCATAAACTGCGAAAAGAAAAGAATTCAAACATGGAGAGAAATTACTTCTCTTTATCTCGAAATATAAGTTCAAGCAACCTAAGCTTACATCAAGATGGACTGGACCTTATACAGTGAAACACCAATATCCATCTGGATATGTTGAACTCTACGGTAGAGACACTACCACTTTTATTGTCAATGGACATAGACTCAAGCTCTACCATGAAGAAGAGAACTGTAATGAAATCGATGAAGAAGAAATCCCCTTCTTTTTGAAATAAAACCGAGTAGCCGAGTCTGGCTGAAGACTCGAAACTTAGCGCTATTCAGAAGGCAATCCGTATTTTATCCCCCACTTTCTACCTTAAGTATGGAGTACGACCTATAAATAAATAAAACCGTCTTGTATATATTTTACATGTGTTTTTTGTTTTATAATATCATGCAGGAAAATAGAAAATTTGGAGCTCTAAGATGGATTCATCTCTTGAAGTCCCGCAATTTTCTACTTAGCCCCGGGAAGTTCTCGTTTCCCTCCTATTTTTAGTTTTTATCAGTTATCACCTCGAGGACGATGTTCACCTTAAGTGTGGAGGAGGAGACCAATAGGAAAAATAATAATAAATAATAAATTTCTCCATATCTTTTTGAAAATAAAATAAAAAATATATATTTTAAAAATAAATAAAGTTTTAGCAAAGCAAAAATCTCATTGATTTACACTATAACTAAGCACAAAAACCATCCACCAAATATGTGAGGAAACCTAGCCTTATATTTCTCTATTTTGTGTGAAAGCCGATAATCTAGTATGCTTCAGAATTTATGCTTGATCATCATTTATTAAACCGCAGTGAGGTTAATTTATAGATATTTTCCAAAAGAGGTAAAATAAATCACCATTTTATCATTTTAGTTAAGCTATGATGGCTTGCTAAATTATGTTGCACTCAAACCTATGTGTTGTATTATCCTTATGCTATTATCTTGATTAGATGCCTATCCATTTGTCAAGTCGAAAAAGTATATATGATGTTCTCTTAAAAAAAGCAATGAAAAAAATAAAAAAAAGTATTCTAGTTCTTCTACGACTTTGACAAGGCATATTTTGTTCTACACCCTCATCATTATCACGCTTTGCTTCTTTGAAAATTTATCTGGTGCTCACGCTGGAACGGTTATGTTTATGTGTCATGTACAAACCTATGGTAGCTATCTGTTTTATAACCAAGATATTTGAGTGTTATCTTGTATTTACCCTTTGTGAGTAAAATTTGTGTGAACTTAAAATCCAAACACTATCCATGTGAGGTGCTGAAATTATCTTGTCATTTAATTTTGCTACTTATAAAAATTTAATCATTTTCCTATCATACTTCACAATAATTAAAAGTTCTAAAATCTAATTTGATTTCTCGCTTTGATTGCTTGAGGGCAAGCAACAGCTAAGTGTGGAGGAATTTGATAACGACCTAAATATACATATTCAACCCGCTATTATAATGCCACTTTGTTTTATAAATAAGAGCTTTCGATACTTAACATATTGTGTTTTACATGCAGGTATGAAGTATGGAGAAGCAAAGTGAAGAAAATATAAAGAAGGGTCATTATTGTGCAATTTAGCCAAACTATTGAAAGAAGATTCTAGAGCGCATAAAAGTACGGCGCACATAGTCAGAAATGCGGCGCACATTCCGGTGTCCAAAGTGCGGCGCACTTTCGGATAAGTGCGGCGCACATTTCCTCTCAGCCAGCACTATAAATAGGAGCCACTTCTACACATACAACACTTCTCATCTTTCAACTACTACTCTATAATCCGAGTATTCTTAGCTTTTTAGTAATATTTTCAGTATCATCCACTTTTGGTAAATACTTGTAACGAGAGTATTCCACTCTTCGATTCTTGGAGGAACGATACAATCGTGACACTTGTGTACTCGTTCATTCGATCAAATCTAAGTATGATGTTCTCTTACTCATTTCCATTTTTTTACTTTGATTACTATGTTAGGCTAAGCTATTTGTGACTATATGGGTATGTGACTATGACTAGTGATGATGCTATGATATGATCCTTTATAATTGATTTCAAGCTAATGTTGTAGAACCATTTTACCATCTCTTTCTATAAACCATATTTTATCTAGAGTTGGTTTGTTACAATAGTTTGGCGTTGAGAAACGCAAATTGTTATAATAAGTTTTTAAAGACTTTTCTATGGTTTTGAATCTTTGGTTGGAGAGATCGCTTAGAAACCTTGATAAAATATTGAACTCGTTGGCAACTTGTTTTGAGCTTAGTTGCTTGAATAAACATAAGTCTTGAATCACCCTAAAGTAAATTGTGCAGACTCCATTTTGACGAAAAAGGATTATCACTCTTTACTTATATAAACATGTCTCGATCATTATTATCATCATCACGAACTCATACGAACTATCCAATATTAGTCATACTTGTTACTATTGATATTTCAATCATTTCTTTCTTCAATTATTATATTGATTACCAAAACAAAACTAAGTCTCAGCGAACGATCCTGGGTTACCACTACAAGCTATATTACGAACGAAAGGGTATACTTTCCCGTGTTTGTATTCTAGTCCCTTGTTTGTCTAAACCTTGTAATATAAATTTAGGACTTGCGAAACGAACATCATTGTGTTTCTAATTCTTCTATTAAATGTTTTAATAACTTCATTAATGAAGTCTAGGGTTTCATAACATTAGTTAATACATTTTTTTACATTCCCTTAAGTATATAAACCCTAACATGTTCATACTTAGTTTTCTTCCATTGATTTGAGTAATCAAAACAAGAAATCCTATTGTGAAAAAATAAAGACACAAAAGATGGAAGAATTACCAATAGATGATGAAGATGAACACAAGAGCACACCATAATAATCACCAAAAAATATGGAAGAGGAACTCAAAATACCAAAATAAGATTACACCAAAGCTTCCTACACCTTTTCCTTGATAGGACCTTCAATGGAGGTTTTTTGAACTCAATTAAGAGATGATATTTTTTCAATGGAGGTTGTAGCAGGATAGGACTGGGATAATTCATAAAGTATGTAAATAGGACCAAAGTTTATTTGTTACTAAATTTAAAAGAAACATGCCTTAACAATTTACACTATTTCGAATATAACAATTACTTAAAAATTAGAAGATTTTGCTGTACATCACACCCTATAACCGGATTTCTATATTATAAAAGTTTTTATTTATTACCTTATGTTATATTTCCATATCTTCCAAATAATTATAACATAAGGTTTAATTTCTCAAATTTTATTAATTCAAAACTTATAACTCATATAATATGAAAGGAAATGAAATTCAAATCCTCGAAATCTAGGTTTCATAATAACTGTCAACCAAACTCTAAAGTATCCTGAACATAACTAAGAATCCTCTTAAGATCAGCTAAGTGAGGCCCTCGAGGATCATGCATATATAGACAAATTTATTGCACAACATAAGACAAATCAGGACGAGTGAATGTAAGATATTGTCGGCCACTTCCAAGAATCCGATATAAAGTAGGATCAAAAATAGGAGTCCTCTCAGGACCACACTTGGACTCGGTGTCAACAGGAGTCCGAGTAGAATTGAATTTGATCATATGTGCTCGCTCAATAAACTCCATAACATATTCCTTCTGAGAGAGAAACATCCCTGTAGTGTTACGTGTAAAAGAGATGCCTTATAAATAATTAAGGGCACTAAGATCTCCCATGTCAAACTTCCTGTGTAGAGACAAAATAATCTTCTAAATAGAATTTGTAGAAGAAACTATGAGAAAAAAATAATCCATATAAATCAATAAGTATGTAGTGTCAGTTCCAGATCTACAAATAAATAGAGAGGAATCACATCTATTGGGAGAAAATCCAACCAAAGTAGAAAAAGTGGCAAACCCATGAAACAAAGCACGAGGGGCTTGTTTCAAACCATATAAAGACCTCTACATACGACATACATGATGAGGGTAGCGAGGATTCACAAAACTTGTAGGTTGATGCATATACACAGCCTTTAACAAATCACCATTAAGAAAAGTATTCTTAACGTCTAATTGATGAATAGGCTAATGTCTGGTCAATGCAATAGTGGTTGGCTTGATAACTGGGCTAACAGTCTCATCATAGTAAATGCCAACTTGCTGACTGCTACCATTGGCAACTATTCGGGCTTTATAATGACTCAAAGAACCGTCTCCATAATACTTATGTTGAAATAACCACAAAATCTACAGAATATTGGCACTTGAGGTCTTGGGATGAGAACCCAAGTACCATTGATAATTAAAGCATTATATTCATCATATATAGCATCATGTCAATACGGATCACATAACGTAAGAGACGAAGATTTTGGTATAGGAGAGATGTGAAAAACATAAACGTTTAGACGCTGAGTAGTCTTACGTGTGCCATATTGATTTCTAGTGACCATTGGGTGAGTCTTAGTTAGTACATTACTAGTAATGAGATGAGAGTTGTTGTGTGTTTAGGTGTCATTGTAACCGGGGTCGTAGATTTGGCCTGGGTAGGGTTTGCTGGTTTTGAATTGGGTGTAGGTTGTGTCTTGGTCGTGGGTGGTGTAATATGATGCGTGGATTTGGCTAAAATAAGTAGAGAGAAACCAGGTGGTGGGCCACTAAATGGTTGTGGGCCACTAGAATGGCTTAGTCCAGGAGTGAGGTGGGTATCGGTTGGTGTTTGAGATGTTGGCGGGTTAATAATAGGTGTTGGTAGTGAAGTATTTTCTAGAGGATTATGTATTGCATGAAGAATAATTGGTGAGGGAGATGTGTCGAGGAATTTTTATGATGAGGAATGTGTGATAGATCCATATGGAAGTTGATGTTCGTCAAAGGTTACATGTCTAGATATAATAATTTTGTTTGTAGCTAGGTCAAGACATCGATAACCTTGGTGATATGCTGGTAACTTAAAAATATACAAGATGTGGCTCGTGGTGAAAGTTTGTATGGTAGAAATAAATGAGGATAACACAAACATCCAAAGGTGCGAAGTTTGGAATAGTCAGGTTGTTTGTTGAACAATTTATTAGCCGTTATCTCAATTTGAATGGCGGTTGAGGGAAGGAGGTTCATAACGTAGGTAGGCATATGAAGTGCCTCAACACAAAATGTGGGCGGAAGGTGGGCTTAGAACAGTAGCGTACGAATCATATTATTAATAGTATGAATCATATGTTTCGATTTTCCATTTTGTTGGGAGGTTTTAGGACAAGAAAATCTCATTTGAATCCCATGTGTAGAGATAAGGTCAAGAAATTGGGTGTTATCAAACTCACCACCATGATCACATTGAAACCCAAGAATGACACATTTAAATTGGTTTATAACATGTTGGGTCCTTTAGAGATAGATCTTTCAACCTGTTAAGGATGGTGAACAACTTCTGTAATCACAAGTTATTCACAGAGAGACTCTAATAGAAACAAAGTATTTGTGCGGAATTCAAACACTAAGAACAAGTAGAAATACAGACTAATTGAATAACATGATCCTTTCTAAGGATTTCTAATATTACTAATATGTAATGAAAATGGTGAAAGGTGTGTCTTACCCTTCTGACAATGGGTTCCTTTTATACAACAAGGAAACCCTAAACTATACTTACTCAAAACGTGTAATAGATGATATGCACATACTTTCCTAGGATATCTCATGCATATCCTAACAAACTACTACTAATAACACGGTTTGACTTTCTACTAGACCAGGAGTAACGTATTACTCCTACCAGGAGTAACCAATCATGCTACTACTATGACCAGGAGGAACTACATGCCTCCTAGTCAACCTATTACAAAAAGTGTATTACATTATTCCTAACAATCCTCCCCTAAACTTGAATGACTTGGTTGAGTTTAAGTTTCCTAATAGATCTACCATAAAAAGCACCGAGGATTGAAATGTGAAGTATATCAGCAATGAGAAAACTCGATAGCACCAGAACAAACATAAAAGTAGTTGCTGATACTCCAACTGTTGAGCTTCTTGAAAGCTTGAAAGCTTGAAACCATCTGCACGTGTTTAATCTTCACAGCAACAAGAGCAGACTTGATAAACCTTTACCAAGTAGTTGCTCACTCTTGGGCTAGCGAATCTTTTGGTGGAATCATGATATCACCCTGGGAGACTAGTACCCAGTTAAACTCTTGGAACGTGAATCAATGGTGAGTTGGAGTACCCTTATAATTTTGGGCAAACCATCACATCCATCAACGCATTTGATAAAAGTCTTTACCAAGAGTCGTACCCTCTTGGACTAGTCAACTCTCAACAATAAAGCATGGGTGAGTTGAAAACCCTATAGCTTTGAGCAAGCTATTATAGCTATCAACTGATTTGAGAAAAGTCTTTACCAAGAGCCGTACCCTCTTGGACTAGCCACTCTTCAATCTAGGACCAAGGTGAGTGAAAACCTTAAAATTTTTGGTAAACTGGCAACCATCAACGGATTTGATAGTCACACCAGAGCCGTACCCTCATGGTGAATCAACTCTTTCTTGTCGACTAGACATGGTGAGTTGAACACCATTTGTTGTGTGGAGGCTAACCAACACCAGGAACCCAAATCAAACAGCCAAAGTATGAAAAGATATTAAATGTTCAAAGTATAAGCATATATTATATGAAGTTATGTTAGATTATTGTACAAAGTTTTCCTTTTTGTTTTTTTTGTTTTTTTAAATCATAAGAGTATGAGTCACTGAAAGTTGTACACATCAGTGAAACGAATACATAAAAGGTAAATAAATACAAGAGAAACCATACCAAATCTAATGACCAGAAGCTGCCTTCTTAGCAACAGCAAGCTGTTTCTGAATGAATTCCACCAATGTGACCACCATCAACCTCTCATTCCCCGAAGGAGAATTTGAAATCAATAGACTACTCGTCAACAGAGCCTCCATGGTCTTGACAAAAAGATTGTAGGTCTGATCCACCAACATGAATATATTCTTGGAAGAACATAAATCCATCACATGCACACCATACCTAGCATACTGCTTCCAACGCTTGATAGATCAAAGATCATGGTCATCCCAAACACCACTAGAAACTGAACCAGGAGGACAATCTAACATCACCTTCAAATCACCCCAAAGCACTAACCCAGGCCATCCAAAAGGTACAACAAGAATAGCCGCATCCAACAACCCATACAAAGCTAAGAAATCCTGCTTATCTACCTAGTATAAAATCTCTTGTAGACTCAAAAAGTACTTATGATGGCCATCAAGTGTCCGAATCATATGGGTAGTCGTTCCAACAGCAATGTTGAAAGGTGCATTGTGTAGAAATAGGATCCTCAAGTAGTTGAGATTTAGGGTGCATTGTGTTAGTCCTTTTAGTATAATTTGTATCTACTTCCACTTCTTGATCCATATTGTTGAGGTCATCAACGAAGTCATCATCATATAAAGAAAGAGGTGAAGATGTCTCAAGTTGGATGCTTATGAATGTCATCCGAATTAGTAGTATGTTTCTTATGGTAGTGACCAAGGTCGGATGGACCAGAGAATCTAAATTTTTCATTAGGATCACTTAGTGGACTGCCAGTAGGAGGAAGACTTGCAGTAGAAGGCATAAGAGTGATGAGACTGCTTTTATACATAGTCTCATCGTCCAAAATGGGCTTTAAATGTATAAAATATCATGAAAATACCCCAATATATGCTTGTGTTTGTTGCTTGTGTATTTTAGGTACGGATATTGAGAAAATGACAAAATATCACAAGAATCATGTAAAAACGAACACGGGAAACGAAGCCGCACATTGAACCAAGCCCTAATGAAGAATTTTCCAAAGAAAACCCTTAAAGATTTGAAGATTTATGAAGAAGGGTCCTCCAATATTGAATAATTGACACTTTATACCCTTGTATCTTCATAGTTACAAGATTGGTCCCTAAAGTTTGTCAATATTGCAAAAAGGGCCATCTACTTTGAAGAATTGGCAATTTTAGTCCCTCAACAAAACTAAAATGTCAATATTAGTCCTTCTAAAAGTCAAACATACCATGAAGAACTTCATGTTACAAGAAAATACAAGTTTGGTTCTTTGAAAATGTCAAAATTACCAAAAGGACCCTTGACTTTGAAGAAATGGCAAAAATGGTACCTCATTCATCATGACTTGGCAATTTTAGTCCTCCAAAATATCAATTATACAAGTCAAGACCATAATCCATGAAGAAAATACCAAATCAGTCCTTCAAGAATCAAGAATTGGCAAGAAATACCCCTGAATTCACTTTACAAAACTTTTTGGGGCAAAAGTGTGAAAACCAAAACTTCAATAACAAAGGAAATGAAGTTTGGCCAGATTTATTTGCAAATGAAAGGAATATAAGAGATGGGGGACTATTCTTGGCAGACAACATAAGTAACCTTAACAAGTGTCATGGTGACACGTGCCCAACTCGACCAAATCAGCCAATCACAGCCCAACTTTTTGCCACATCACAAATCCACTCAGCCGAACATTAACTAATTAGTATTAGTTTGTTAATTTCGCGCTAAACACCAAGTTTAAAACACAAAACAGATCAAACCATGTGTTCTTGGAGTTCTTAGCAAAATTGGGCATTTACTTAACACTTGAAATTAGCCCTTAATCACTTCCAGATTTAAGATTAAGGGACTAATAATCATAAACCCACCTTCAAACAACTTGCCACATCACCACACTGTCACATGTTTCCGCCTGCTCTTCACCCTTTGAAGAAGACGCCAAAACAGTGGCCCTCATCCAACGTCCTACAACATAGCTTTGAAGTTAAGCTTATTTCAAGCCCTTTGATCAACTTTTCACATTGCCAGCTCCACAAACAAACAAGCAAGTCACATGATCTTCAAAGTTCAAAACAAGACAAGGGGCAATTCTAGGACTTCACAGTAATTTGGGTTACATTTTTTAGCTCTTTACTAGTTCATTGTAGCCTATATAAGGCATAGGAACATGTACATTAGACTTTGCTCTTGAATTTTCCTTGGTTCACAAATCTGTAAATCATATATTCATCTTAATCAAATGTGTTTTAATTTGGTGAAGAAAGCTCAAGTTCCATCCTTTATATTTGTTTCCTATTGTTGATTGTTTATTGTTCTTGAATCCTAAACCTGTTTTCAAAAGGAGTGTGCAAAAGTTTGCACATTTTCCACTCTTCTTGATATTTTGCTAAGTCTAGTTCAAACCTTGGAAATCTTGGGCTATAAAGCTGATCATAGCATCCTGATATTGAGTTATCAAGGTGTGGTGAAGCCTATAACCAGGGGATAATCAAGTGTGGGGAACTAAGGTTGCATTAATCAAGAATTTTTCACTTTTTTGATTTTACTATTTTGCTTCTAACTTTGTTGATTCTTAGTAGGGTTGTTTGTGGAAGCTTGTACTTGTTCTTTCTAGTACATAAGCTCAAAATTCGTGGGTGTGGATGTACATCTATGAGGTACACATCATCTTACCTAAAATCTGTTAAAAATTTGGATTTTTGGTGATTTTGTGTGTGACTTGTGTTCTTGTTGATTTTGTGGCTCAATCTTGTTCTAATCTGCATATCTCATCTGTTATTGTGCTTATTTGGGCTTGGGTGGTCGTGGATAACACTTTTGATTTGAAAATTTGATTTTGAAAAGTTAAAAGGGTGTTTGGGATTACCTGTTTGAGATCATAAGTGTGTTATTGTGTTGTTGAAAAGTGTTGTTTATGCTTGTTATCTGTTATTGGCTTGGTTGAGTGCTATTTGCTGCAAGTTTTTGGGTTTGAACCTTGAAATCAAAGATTGTACTATAGCTTGTTGAGTTTGACTGTTTTTGACCTAAAATTTTGGGAATACTTAGAGTATATGCATGTTTAGGGATATAAGCTATTAAATCAAAGTTATCATAACATATCTTAGAGATCTGAGTGTTTGAATTTGGCTTGTTGGTCAAGTGCATCAACAAAAGAAAAATCTGCTTGTGTTAGTGTTCATCAGTAACCTTCATTTGCTTGAATCTTGATTTAGGCTTTAAGCCATTGCAGGAAACCTGTTTAGACTTGTTCATTTAAGTTTATTATAGCTTGTGTATGCTTTTGGTGCAATTTGGTTGGCTGAAATTTGCTAAAACAGCTTATAAGTGCTTAATTGCTTATTTGTTCATGTCTGGTGGATATCTGGTGGTGTTTTGATTAAACTGTACTAATTGGCTGTTAGTGATAGTGATTTCTTTGTTGTATTTGACTCCTCTTGATCCACTGATCATTTGGGTGCCTTTTTGTAACTTGAATCTCCAAAAAAGTCACTAAAGACAAAAAGTCAAAGTCAAGCAGTGGAAACTTTTTCCACTGCTCAGACACCAAAACTAGCCCCTGCTAGTGTTAATTTGCATTCAACTTATTAATAAGCCATATTGGCTTATCCAGACCTACAACAACTTATTTTTGTGATAGATCTTCATTATTTGACCCATTTGTTTGAACTGGAGCTTATTAGACTTTGACTTTGACTTTTTGCTAGAAAACTCATAACTTTGACTTTTGATTTAGTGCTTATCTGCTTATTTCAGCTTATTGAGTGAACTTATTTGAAAACTTTTTGTTGATTCAGCTTAGTTAAGTCATTTAAAAGATTTTGAAAATTGATTCAGCTCTTGGGATAGCCTAGAACTCGAAAACGACTATTTTGTCGTTTTGTGTAGATTGCTTATTGCATTTTCAGGCTTATTCCTTGGGCTTTTTTCAAATTTCTTTTTACAGAAGTCTTAAGCAACTCAAAAGAAGCTTTTGTGTCTAATTTGAGCTTATGGCATCAGCTTATAACTTAATGGGCCAAAAAGCCCATTAAGAATAAGTTGTTTGATATAAGTCAGCTTATTTCACATTTTCAGCTTTTGGGCCTTTGAAAAATTATGCTCAGAATCAAATTTTGAGTCAGATAGGAGTTTTTGGGCTTAATTGGACAACATTTTTCTTATTGGGCCTTAATAAGCCCATTAAGGTGACTGTTTGAACTTTTGGCCCATTTGGAGGCCTATTTGGGGTATTTTTGTAATTTCAACTTCATTTTTTGTTTGTTTAGGTTAAATTAAGCTAGTTTGCAAGTTTTTAGAATTTTTTATAAATTTTGGATTTTTAATATTATTTTATTATTATTTTATTATTAAAAATTAAAATTTAGATTTTTCAAGTTTTTATATTTTTCTTAGGTTAAATACATTAAGTTAGGAATTTTACAACTTTAGAATATTTTTATTGTCCTTAGATTAATTTTTATAATTATTTTAAGTTTTAATAGTTTATAATTGTTTTTAAATAGTTTTAATTAATTTTAAAATTTTCAAAAATATTTTTAAATTAACTTAGGCTATTTTAGAGGTTTAAAATTGAAAAAAATCTCATTTTGGGCTTTTTGTTAATTAAATTGATTTTTAGGGCTTTAATTAGTATAAAAAATCATTATTTAATTAAATAAAAGGTTTGAGTGATTTTTGATTTTTTGTAAGCTCTTAATACATTATTTAGGATTTATTGCAATTTTCTAGGTATTTTTAGGGTAAATTTTTAATTTTGGTACTTTTTACGGTTTTACGTGTATGACCTTTTCGTCTTAGTTTAATCTGTCATCGCAACCGTCATTCTCTTCTAACCTCATTTCTATTTTCTTTCTCATAATCATATAATCACATAATTAATCATCTCTCTACACAACACACTAGCCTCCTTGGGAAACGAACTTTCACCATTGGTCATTAGTGCTTGGTTTTCCTAAACCGACACTTAATACTTTCCCTATTTTGCCCTTTTTTTTTTCCTAAAGCAAAGGTGTATAAAAAGGCTACATCATTTTGGCGCCGCTTCCGGGGAGGCGTGTTGTGTTTTGATTTGGAAATTGTTGTTTTTATATATAACCATAATATCTATTTGTATTAGTAGCACTCTACTAATACGTATTATCGGTTTTTCGTTTTTTTGTGTGAATACTATTACTATATTGTATAGGTAGAACAATAAATTCACAAGTACTCCAAAAGTGTGAAATCACAACCTTGACTTGGGAGGTCATTACCCAATCATTGTATTCGAATCTCAAACCAAAAGAAAAAGGAAAAAAATAGATAAATACTTTCGTGAAGCTCGATTTTGAAAAATACAAACTATAAGGTGGGTATAAGGAGGGTATTATAAAATATACCCTAAGGAAAAAGGCTCTTAAGTGCTTCGCGCCGCCTCGTTTCTCCGCTTGCTTGTGAGTATCTGATTTTGAGAGCTAATCGAGGGTTTTGCCGCCCAAAGTATTATTAAGTATCATATATACTTTCTTGGTTTTATTTGATTAAACCCTCTTGAACGTTTTGGTGTTCCACCGACGTTCTAAAGTCATCGAAGGCGTTCACTTCACGTGATCGTTTTCATTCCTTGAGGCTTCTTTAATCAATAGATTTGATTAAGGAGGAGATTTGTAGATTTTGGTCTACTTAATACAATCACAAAAAAAAAAAAGTAAAAACAATCAAAAACCACAAAAAAATTGGAAAAATACAAAACACCAAAAAGAATCTTCTTTGCTCACCCCCACGTTGTATGTGACGTTTATGCTTACTCGTAATCCAGCAAGACGTGCACGTAAACGAAAAAACCGAAAGGAGTCAACACCTACTCCTAATCTTTCTAGTGAGGAGTCTCCTACTGACGAACCCATTGTAAGAGAAGAACCAACCATGGCGAATCGAACTATGATGGAGTTACTTCAAGCACCTACCGAGGGTTATGGAGAGGCTATTGTGATTCCCGCTATCCTAGCGGAGAATTTTGAAGTGAAAACGGGTTTGTTGTCGATGATCCAAAACAACAAATTCCGTGGTGATGAAATGGACAACCCACACAACCATATCTGCCAATTCAATCGTCTTACCGCCACTTGCAAATTTAAGGATGTTGCTAATGACTCGATTAAGATGATGCTTTTTCCGTATTCCTTAGCGGGGCCCGCTAAAATTTGGTTAGAGAAAGAGCCACCCAATTCAATATTGACGTGGAAGGATCTCGTTTCAAAATTTGTGAACCAATTTTTTCCGCCCTCTAAGACTACGCATTTGAAAAACGAGATTTCAAAATTTTCACAAGAATTTAATGAGAGTTTTTCAACGGCTTGGAATAGGTTTAAGGAAATGTTACATGAGTGTCCTCATCACGGTTTTTCCGACTGTAGAATATTGATAACCTATGAATCTATGAAGTGGGTTGATGTTTTCTAGTGAGAGAAACTAGAGAGAGAAAGTGAGAGGAAATGTGTCTTTATTAATATGAAAACATGAACAACAACCAACCCCTTTCCATGGTGGAAAGGGGTATTTATACTCCAAGCAAACATTGGGCTTGGGCCGGTCCATGACAAGCCCATGGACCGGTTCTTACTTAACTTAATAAGTAACATTTAACTAGTTGTTAACTACGAGCTATTACAACATAAATCATATTGTGGAGTGACTGATACTTCTAATATACGTTAAAACGTATTTCTAACAATCTCCCCCTAAGGGAGGTCACTCCACGTTACAAAGTTCTAAACCTAGCATACTATACTAAGTCTTCGTTCTTTAGCTCGTAGTCTTTTCTTCTTTTCTTTCTTTTGTTGTGAATATGTTGGTTTGATCTTTTTGGCTTTGGCTTGAGAGCATTGTTCTTTGGCCTTTCACGTGCGATCTTTGCCTTTCTTGTGAATTTGCCTCCTCGTGACTTCATGTTCCACACACTTATGTCTTTTTTGTTGAATTCTCAAAAGTTTCAGAGTTTGGTACAGCGGAAGACTTTATCTTGTACTTTCTTGAATTTTTGCTAAACTTTGATGCAGAAAAACATAAGCATGTGGGAACGACTTCTACAGGTACACCGCAACACCACCGTCTTCACTGGTATACAGCAACGCCACCGTCTTCAACATGTACACAGCAACGCCACCGTCTTTAACAGGTACACAGCAACGACACGAATAAAATGGCTTTGAACATTTTATTCTAATTCGGTAGCATTTTACCTCCGGTCGGTGAAGACCGTTGGACGATATTAGATATCGTACCCGTGACGGATAGTTTCAATTAAGTAACTTCCTGACAGGATTTCGCGGGTAAACCCGTTCTCTTTATTCGACCGTCCAAAGCTGACTGCGAACATAAAGAGTGAATCACTTGGATAAATTATCCTTGTGATTTGAAGCCGTCAATTCATGAAACCTGGAACAAGTGAATTTCAATTAAGATTTTCACCATCGTTGCTTTCCAGTTGTCACGAGCTCAATTCATAAAGAATCTTGCACGTCACCTACCAAGTGCTGTTTGATGTTAACACTAGAAGGATTTCCACTCGTCACTGTGATCAATAAAGAGTCACTCTGAGTGTTCTGGCAAGATCATATGATAATGCGTAGAGGCCTGGAACGAGTTTAAGTTCAGTTAAGAATTAAACCACTGTTTCCTTCCAGTTTTTCACAAGATTGGTTCTAAAAGAACCGCACGTGTAACCTACCATGAGCTTGTTTGATGTTGGCTCAAGCAGGATTTCCATCTTCATTGTAATACTTACGTATTACTCGGATGTTCTGGCAATATTACAGGAATACTGCGTAGGACTCATGAAAAATCTCTTACTTTTCACAGTGTGTGAGAAAGCAAGGAATAAATGGAAAGTGTCCTAATGAGACTTTTGATAATCTCTTGGCTCTAGACTCGTTTGTGCGTTTTGATTTAGTGAGCGATGGCTGGAGAGGAGTGCCACCTTTTCAATACCAGTCTATTCGGAGTGAATAAACCAATAGATAACGTGTTGATCTTCGTGTGATTAAAACAAATACCTTTTGAGAGATATTTGAGTTAGCTGGGAAGGGTTGTGCATTGCATCACTGGGTCCATGATGTCTTTCTTCAATACCGAGAATCATTAGCAAAAATGACCTCAATAGCATATGTATTGACCCGGTTTCTGCCTAATGTTGTAAGGAGGGCTTCTTTCTTTACACCCTTTATCTTTACAATTATTTTTCATTCTTCAACCCCTTCAATGCTTACCAATACGTCATCACTAGCACCTTGTTGTGATTGTTCCAGTGCTAGCTTAAGTACTTGGTCGGCATTCAGCTACGTTCACAATCTTTCTCCAACTTTCCTAGGACTTCTAATTCTATCTAGGGAATTGTCCTTGGGAAGATTCCATCGGCTCTGATGAATCATTGGACTACACCTATTCCTACCACCCTTTTGTCACCACATTCGTCGTGAATTAAGTGTGTTTTGGGAAGGAATTGCCACCATGAAAAATCATTGAAAATCACCTAAAGTACTTGTGATATTGAAATCAAAAGTTTTGTACCTTAGGTGTTTTGTACATCAAAAACGCTCCCCCTTAACACGTGCTTTACACATATTAAGTTGGATAATCGTTAAGTCTTTTTCATCTTTTAGCCAAGTATCATTTAAATCTCCTTAATCCCATTTTCTCCCCTTATCCAAAATGTTAACCATTAATATTTGGGATATTGAATGGATTAACCGGTCTTTGGGTAAAAATGAAATCGATGTGTGGCCATAGAACATGTTCATGCTCCCCCTTAAGTTAATAAGGGATAATTGTAGTGCTTTAGTATGATATATTTTGAAAGATTTAGAATCTCGTGAGAAATTCTTGAAAAATTATCATACCTTAACACTACATCAAGCCATTAAAGCACAATATTCACAAATATATATATTCACAATTGAAAACCAATATAAAGTGGACCTGAAATGTACGACCCATTAGATGGATCGTTGCAGTAGCTTGTGGTGCACTAAATATGGTCTACCACCCACGAATCTTTCCAAGCTCCTCATCAATCTACGTTCACGGAGCTTTTGATCGATCTTCTTGATCACATAATTCGCCATCTGCCTATAACCCTTATGCCAATCCTCGGTCATCTCTGGCAAAGTCCCACCCGAGTTTAGATGCTCCAACTTTCCTCTAACTTGTAGAAGAGTCCCATCACTGTACTTGTAAAGCTCACCCACCCTCATAAACTTCATTAAACCTCGACTGTTCAAGTAGAAAATGCCGCAATTCAGAACAGAGATGCCGGTATAGGGACATCTTTCTACATGTTGAGGTAGAACTTGATTGACTGGACGGGTTAAGTTGAGCTTCCTTTGATAGCTTTCGACTCCCAACTGGAGATCTTCAACTCTTTTCTTGATAACAACGCTTCGTGTGAACATGCGAAGTGCTGTATTCAAGGCAATGAGGTCTTCACGAGGAATATGTGTGAGTTGATCTCGGGTCATCAGAAGCAACATATCTTCAATATCCTCAAGGCGAATGATAGAGAAATCTCCCTGCTGGATTTTGTATTCTCTGTCATCCTCCCTTTTCAAACGAATCTCCGTCACATGATAGTAGCCATTCTTGGCTTCAGTTTTCAACCCTAAGATGCTGGAGATGCGGATATCGGATCGAACGTTACTCCCTGAGTTGACTAGACAGCAGCCCCTGTACGCCCTTCGAACTCGTTCGTCCCAGTGTGATGCACCTATAATAGCATACATATCATAATTATGATTTACCTTTGGGACCCAGAGTCGGTTTACCTTTTCCTCGATAAAGGGTATTGTCCCCCAGTTGGCAGCTTTCAGCAAGGTCAGGGATGTTGCGTACTTTGAGGACCCCTTCAGAAGATACACAAGATCGTTGGTGACGAAGAAGTCGAGAGCAATCTGATTATCTTGAGTAGGGTCAAGTGGAGGTGGAGCTCTTTCTGAGTCATGAAGACCTGGCCGTTGAACGGTGTTCAGAGCTTTCAGGATCTCATCAGCATAATACTCGAACTCCATTTGGGTCAACCGGGTTTTGGCACGAAGTCTCTTATCCTTCAGTGCTTTATTCACCAAAGATGGAGTAACCGAAGTCTTATACTCATGAGCAAGAAATGCACATAAGTCAATCGGACTGCGGATACGGAGATACAAGACATCTTTGTCAGCGTCTGTGATCGGATCATATTGCGCCGCTGCCGTAATCCAAGCCTGTGGTGGTGCAGTCTCGTCAATATCCAACGTGTCTGCCCAGTCCCTTGTGCTTGGAACAGTAGATTGTGGGTCTTGTTGTAGAGGAGTGGAGACGTGAACATCTGCTTGTTCTGATTCAGGCATGTCGGCAGTGTCATGAACGGGTGAGTGTTGTGCAGCTTCAGGTTCGGTTACTGATTCTGCAATCACAGGAACAACAACAATAGAACTAACAGGGTTAGTGGTAACAGGTATGGATGTAGCGATAAATGTACCAGGAATAGATGACGCTGTAGTGGCATTCACATCGTGGCGCCACTTCGATCGTCTGGATTCCGTGGAAGTAGATTTTTCCTTTGCTGCTGCATCTTTCTTGGACTTGGTGCCAGACTTAGCAGGTTTCTTTGAGCTGGCAACCTTATCCCCTTTCTCAGGCTGTTTACCCCCATCATCATCCTCATCATCATCCCCGTTGCTCCCCCGAACACTCTCCTCATTACCATCACCACCATCATCGCCATCATCATCATCGTCATCTTCATCCTCATCATCATCATCATTCTTATCATCATCATCCTCATCATCATCATCATTCTTGTCATCATCATCCTCATCATCATCATCATCCTTATTTTCTTCTTCTTCTTCTTCCTCTTCTCCACCAGTACCCTCTTCTTCTTCACTCTCTTCCCTTTCTTCCTCAGGGAGAATGTGGTAGGGTACCACACTTCCAAACGTCTTGTACAACCTATCATCCTCCATGATAGCGTCATTCAGGGATTTGAAGAGAGCCCGTTGAATCCTAGATTTATCAAACGATCCAAGTTCCCTCATACGCGCTTTGAGGATCTTTTTCAATTCAAAATCCGTCAAGTCATAAGCAATCTTGTAGGCGGCTTCTGAAGGATTGGATGACTTGATCATCAAGTTGTCAGCAGCGAGTGTCTTCAACTCATCACGCAGTTTAGGCATTAGGGATTCAACGGAGTCTTTCACTCTCTGCTCAATAGAAGCTTCAAGGGCTTCTTTCTGCTCTTTAAAGTCACCCTTAATAGCTTTAAGTCTCGTAATTCGTGCTTGATGCCTATCAGCTTCAGCCTTTTTAACCCGAGCGAGTTCTTCTGCATGAGCTTTACGTGTAAATTCCATGTCTGCAGCGAACTTAGCAATCAACTCTTCTTGAGCTTTCCTAGATGCTTCTTCACTTTGAACTCGTCTATTTAGCTCTTGGCGAAGTTCATCCATCTCTCTTTTGTGATTGTCCGTATGTTTATCCAACATTTCGGCCATTACCAATGCGGCCATTGTAGACGTTGCAGAGCTGCTCTGGGTTGATGGAATAGGCTCGGTTGTGACAACGGTACTAAGGATGGGAGTTATTGGTGGTGGAAGAAATGGTGTTGAAACCGGTCTGGTTGGTACGGGTTGTTTTGGTGGAAGTTGAGTTGCTAAAGGTTGAGTAGATTCTATGATTGTAGGAGCACCCGTCCTTTTTGCAACACTTGCTGAAACAGGGGGGGTGGATGTCTCCTTCGAAGTAGAATACTTTTCAGGTGATCCAAACTCAAACACATCATCTGGTTCCACGTACTCTTCTTCAATGTTTACCCGTGCACCCGAACCACTGCCTCCCGTGTCTTTCCTACTCCTTTCCATAGCTATCTTCATCGCTTTTCTCTCAGCCTTGTTAAGAGCAGGATCATCAATATCTTCTTCATCGTGGAGAACTAACTCATCAGCCGTACCCTTTCCCTTCTTAACTGCCGTCTTCTTCTTTTTGGCTTTGGGTTCAGGTAAATCTGTTTGCTTCCGTTTACCTTTGCTCTTAACTGTGGTGGAAGAGTCTTCACCTGCTAGAATGCTTGCTCGTTGATTCTCAATTTCTGTTAGCAAGTTCTTGTAATCATCAGATGCGATAATCTCATCGGTCAGAAGATGACTGGGAATGGGACCAGGAATAACCGTATTCGAACGAGTCTCCTGCCTTAAGTCTACCAAATCATCATCATCCATCGTGTGGTGACGACTACCTGCACGCTTGTTAATGGATGCATCGTTTTCCATAAAGTAATGTATGATCAACTTAATAAACCTAGGGTACTGGTAACTTTTAACCTTACCCTTCGTGTTTGTGAAGAGTTGAAAAATAAACTCCTCCCACAGCAGTGATGCATAGTCAATACCCATACCTTTAAACATACCATAAAACATCTTGATGATTGGTGGACGAACAGCATCAAACCCAGTTGTTTTGGGTGTTAAACATCGGCTTAGAATCCCAAAAATAGCTTTCCATGGTTGACCAACTTTGGCAGTAGTAAACTCAGACGCGGTTCGTATGTCAAGACATCCAATGGCAGTGAACATCTCCATGATCTGGTCCTTAGTCGGGTTGGCTGAGTATGATAGACCTTTGAGTGTCGGTCGAAATCCAAAGATCTTCCTGAAGTCTGACACAGTAAGCGTCTGCTGCTTGTTGTCCAAGGAAAAAGTGATTTTGTTCGACGTTCTCTCTTTGGTAGCCCAGAATTCGTAAGGGTAGTCATAAGGCACTGAAGCACTTCTCCTTAGCGCATGCTTGAGATGAGATTTATCAAGTATGGCTGTACCTACCTTAAATCCATTATGGGTAGAATGAGATACCTCCTTCAAACGGAAGTTGTTTGGAATAAACTTTAGAGTCTTGGCTTCAGCAATGGCGGCGGCTTTGGTGTCTTGTATTTGTTGTACTGTAGGGTTAGTCATCGTCTCTGCTTAAGATAAAACACAAAGGTTGAAACATACAAATATGAATATCAATATGACTTTAAACCTAAGCATTGAACATATGACCTAATCCCTTAAGCTTGTAAACCATACAAACATCTTCTATACGGAATAATCATTCAATTCGGAATAATTGGTCTATGCTGAATATAAATCCTATGCGGAATGATAAGTCTATTCGGAACATAAGGCCTATGCGGAATAATAAGTCTATTCGGAACATTAGGCTTATGCGGAATAAAAAGACTGTTCGGAACATTTAGGCCTATGCGGAATAAATACTCTATTCGGAAAGAACAGTCTATGCGGAATAAAAATCCTATTCGGAAAGAACAGTCTATGCGGAATAAAAAATCCTATTCGGAAAGAACAGTCTATGCGGAATAAAAAATCCTATTCGGAAAGAACTGTCTATGCGGAATAAATTCTCTATTCGGAAAGAACTGTCTATGCGGAATAAAAAATCCTATTCGGAAAGAACTGTCTATGCGGAATAAAAAATCCTATTCGGAAAGAACTGTCTATGCGGAATATTCATTATGTTCGGAAAAAGTTCTCTATGCGGAATATTCATTCTATTCGGAAAAAGTTCTCTATGCGGAATATTCATTCTATTCGGAAAGATTTGGCCTATGCGGAAAGATCATTCTATTCGGAAAAAATTATCCTATGCGGAAAGATCTTTCTATTCGGAAAATGCTCTTACACGGAAAGTCCTCCTATTCGGAATGTTTTCAACACTTGTGTAATTTTTAATTAAGCACGAAATCGTTTGATTCAAGTGGTCTAAAGGCCAAAGCAGTTCAATTTGTTCTATTCCGAATAAAACCCAGGCAAAACCCCCAATTTAATTAACCCTAATTGAAGCAGAAACTTAAATTGATTGATTCTGATTAAGAAGAGATAATTAACTTGAATTAAATGAATGTTAAGCCGATTAGATACCTTTTTGAAGATCTTGAACTTAGAAGATTAATGATTTTGAGATGTTTTATTTGATTTCGTGAGTGTTTGTGTGTTTGTTTGTTAATGGCGGCAATGAGATAAACAGTCAGACAAGGTGAGAGAGAGGAGAGACGGGGGGAAGAATTTGACTAGGTCAAATTGTCACAATTTTGACATATTGTCAACTTTACCCCCTCAACTTTTCTTCTTTCTACAAACAAAATTCTTTTGTTTTCCCAAGTTCTAATTCTTGTCATTTTGACCCTATCTTATGTTAACTACCCGAGCCTTAGTGATTAACTTATCTTAACACAAGCACAAAACTATCCATGACAAACTTATAAGCAACAACAAGACAAATGCCAAAGCAATCCAACCATTAACCATTAAGCTTTTTGAGTTTCCTTGAAAACTTTTGAAGATCTTTTTGATGTGAAAGATGATGTAACATTTTCTCCCCCTTAAACGATGACCCGTTTTCTATTTAAAGAGCTGTAGTCATTGTTTAACGAGGCACATGATGATGAAAAACATTTCCCAATTGATATCTTGAAAAGTTTGATTCGAGGTGGCAATAAGATTTCTCTTATTTTGACAAATTAATGCACTGAGACGTACATTAATTCGTGTTAGACCAAGTTGTAAAGTAAACTTGATCCCTTTGCATGATTTGGCTTGTAAATCACGCCCGAGAAAATTAATTCCCGTTGTGAGCCAACGTTTTCCAAGGAAATACGTGACTTTAATATGAAAACCGGGTTGCAGTCAGAAAAAACTACAAGCCATAATGGGCATGTTTTAAAAATGTAGAACTTTTATACGGACTCTATTTATGGCACCGTGTCAATATTGATCGACATTTCTAAGGCCGTAAATATTACCGTACTAAAAGACATGCCCGTTTTAAAAAAAACGAAAAATATTTTTGGTTTTTCTTGATTTTATAATTTTTTATGTTTTTTGTAGGTTTTATATTTTTTATGGTTTTTGTAAGTTTTATATTTTTTATGGTTTTTCTTGGTTTTATATTTTTGTATTTTCTTTTTGTGGTTTATATATTTACAATAATATACATGATCACAAACAAAGGATACTCTGAATAGTTTACCACGACTATTCAGCTGATTCTTCTGCCAACTCTTTGAGAGTCGCTGGAGTGAATGATTTCATGCCAAGCTTGTTGATCAAAAACTCGATTCGTCCTCGATCTAAGGCTTTGGTGAACATATCCGCCAGCTGGTACTCAGTAGTGACAAAATACAGCTCGATCACTCCGTTCTCCACCTGCTCCTTAATGAAATGGTAGCGAATGTCTATGTGCTTGGCCCGGGAGTGTTGAACATAGTTGCAACAAAGGGCAATGGCGCTCTTGTTGTCACAATACATCGGGATTTTGTTAAATCCCAAACCGTAGTCAGTTAATTGTGATCTCATCCAAAGGACTTGAGCACAACAGCCGGACATGGCGATGTATTCAGCCTCCGTGCTAGAAATTGCAGCGCTTTTCTGCCTTTTTGAAGACCAACTGATCAATCTATCTCCTAGGAGTTGCACAGATCCAGAAGTGCTACGCCTCGTGTCTTGACATCCAGCATGATCGGCATCTGCGTATGATATTAAAGCAATCGAGGAATCTTTCGGATACCATAGACCACGATGAAGTGTTCCTTTTAGATACCGAAAGATCCTTTTAACTACATGTAGGTGCTTTTCGGTAGGCCGAGCCTGATACCGGGCACACATGCATACAGCAAATTGCAAATCAGGCCTGCTAGCAGTCAGATATAGAAGGGTGCCGATCATCCCACGGTAAAGTTTTGGATCGACAATAGTCCCATTCCTATCTTCATCTAACTTGGATTTCTCCACCATTGGAGTGTCCACGGGGTCACAATTTTCAAAGTTATATTTCTTAAGAGATTCTAGAGCATATTTGGATTGATTAATAAAGATGCCTCTGGGATTTCGAGAAATCTGTAATCCTAAGAAAAATGAAATTTTTCCCATCATCGACATCTGAAAGCGTGTGGACATTATCTTCTCAAATTGATTTGACAATTCTATGTTAGTGGCAGCAAATATTATATCATCAACATAAATTTGTACCAGAAGCATGTCGTTGCCTTCCTTGAGAGTGAATAGAGTGGGGTCCACCTTGCCTTTGGAGAAGCCTTCCGAAATGAGATATGTTGACAGGAGATCATACCACGCGCGTGGAGCTTGTTTCAACCCATAGAGAGCCTTCTTAAGCTTGTACACATGATTAGGAAACTCCGTACTGACGAACCCATCCGGCTGACTAACATAAACTTCTTCCCTTAGTTCACCGTTCAAAAATGCCGTCTTCACATCCATTTGATAGACGATCATGTTCATATGAGCAGCATACGCAAGGAATAGTCTAATCGCCTCCAATCTTGCCACAGGAGCAAAAGATTCTTCAAAGTCTATACCCAAGGCTTGTTTATATCCTCTAGCGACCAATCTTGCCTTATTCTTCAATACCGCACCCATCTCATCAAGTTTAACCTTATAAACCCATAACAAAGTAAGGATGTTAACCTTGTCAGGGAGAGGAACCAATTCCCATACTTCAAGTCTTTGAAATTCATTTAGTTCCTCCTGCATAGCTTCAATCCAAGATGATTGGGTCATAGCCTGCTGCCAATTTTTAGGTTCAACTTCAGAGAGAAATGCATCAAAGTAGCAATAGAGTGCACTCTCTTGTAATTGATGGCGTGTAGAGACTGGTCGATCTAGATCTCCAATAACATTCCTAATTGGGTGATCTTTTGTCCATTTAGTGCTATGGTTTTCAATCCTAGGTGGTCTGGAGTGAACAATAGAAGGAGCTTCTTCTGAGGTAGACGCGGCTGAAGGGTTTTCAGGGATCGCTACACCAAAGAAAGGAAGCTCTTACAAGTGAGCATATTCCAAGTCGTGATCAATAAAATCCTGTTCCACATCATTAGGCACAAGTAGGGTGATGATTCAGGTGTAGTTTGAGAATCACTTGGTGAAGGTGCATTCGGTTCAATGTGAATTGTAGATGCATTAGATAAAGGTTCATTAGCTTGAGCAACCACTTCAGGTATTGGAGCAATTACTACAGGTGCTGGAACTTAATCAGTCGGGGGATCGAAGAATTCATCAAACAACGGTTGAAACAGTTTATCCCACTCGGGCCTTGATGGTGGTAAAAATGATGTAGAAGTAGGATTATTGGGAACTAATCCGGAACTAATAGCACCGGTTCCCATCTCATGAAGCGCGGGTTCAGAGCTGTGTTGCTCAGAAGCCATCGCTGTCAGCTCATCGAAATCTGCGTCCATAGTTTCTACAATCTTGCCAAGACGACGATTATAGATTCGGTATGCTCTCTTGGACGGTGAGTAACCAATGAAAATACCTATATCGGCTTTCGGTTGAAGCTTACCCAAGTTCTCACTATTGATGTTTGGATAACAAAGAGCACCAAACACATGAAAAAATGAAACATCGGGTTTACGGTCATGTAGAAGCTCATAAGGTGTTTTTCCATGGCGTTTCCGAATGATAGAACGGTTTTGGGTGAAACATGCAGTAGATATAGCCTCTGCCCACAAGAACAATGGTGCGTTCGCGTAAATAAGCATGGTCCTAGCAGCTTCCATAAGTGTACGATTCCGTCTTTCAACGACACCGCTTTGTTGTGGAGTGCGTGCAGCGGATGTTTCATGTGAGATACCAACTCCTTCATAATAACCACGAAGAGTCTGGTTGACGAACTCTGTACCATTGTCTATACGAATACGGCGGACAGTAGTATTCAAACGTACCTGAATGAATTTCAGAAAAGTGATGATAGCCTTCGGTGCTTCATCCTTTGTACGTAGAAATCTAACCCATGTAAACCTAGAGAAATCATCCACAATGACGAGAATGAATTTCTTACCGCTCACACTTTCAGTTCTCATTGGTTCACAAAGATCCATATGCAAAAGATGAAGTTTTTCTTGATTGGTGTCTTCAGCTTTGGGCTTGTAAGATTTCTTGGTGCTTTTCCCCCTTGAACACGCGGAACATAAATGGTCCTTTTGAAATTTAAGCTTTGGAAGACCACGAACTAATTCGTTTTTAGCCAGATGATTAATAGCATCAAAGTTAAGATGAGATAATCTGCGATGCCATAACCATGACTTGGTCTTAGATGCTTTAGAGAGAAGACATACTGGATAGGCGGCCATCATGTCTTGTAAGGACAAGGTATAAAGATTTGCACCACGAGATCCCTTCAACAAATCTTTTCCTTCCAAGTTGCGAATGAAACAAGTGTGTTGTCGAAAAGCAACCTCGAGGTTGGAATCACAAAACTGTCCTACTGAGAATAAATTATGACCAAGACCTTCAACATAGTATACCCTTGAAATCGTCACATTTCCAATCTGATATTCACCATACCCCATTATCTTTGCTATACGATCATTCCCGAATTTAACCGTACCAAGAAACTTGCTGACGAAATTTCGGAGCATCGAGCGATTTCCGGTCATATGTTTTGAACAGCCGGAGTCCAAATACCACAGGATGATTTGGACCACCTGAAAATATCACCACACGAAGAAAATGTAGAGGTATTGGAATCTGAGTGTTCCTTGTTATTAGCAGGTACAGATTTAATAATCTTAGATTTGCTAACTCTAGGTTTCTTAGATTTCCTAGCCTTTTTCTTCCTAGTGGGTGGTGTAGATTCTAGTTGGCTTAAATCCTGAGGTATTTCTTCACTGATAGGCACTATAGTGGGGGCTGACCTAATTAAAGGGCGCTGTTTCCATACTTGAGTGCGAGTGTTCCTAACTAAAGGACGCTTAGACCTAACCTCAATGGATGCATTCCTAGTTAAAGGGCACATTGTGCCATCTAATGTAAAGGTCCTACCAGTGGGACGCCATTGCCAGCCAACCTGGGCACGAGTTCTACCCGTTGGCTTCCATTCAAGACCATTCTTAAGTGCATTCATTTCATTCACATGATCAATAAGACACAAATCATGACGTTGGGAAAACATACATTCATTACAATTCCAACATTTTAAATCAGAATTCACAAATGGTTTTGGCTTCTGCACAGGCGCAGAGCTTTTAGTCTTAACATGATTCTTCTTATTTAAAACTGAACTAACATTCCTATGGTGATCTTCTACTTTCTTCTTTTTGGCACTACTAGTAGAGGGCTTGATCTTATCTTTCTTGAGTGGCGATCCTTTAGCCTTAGTAGTCTCTTTTAATCCTGTAGAAGGCAAAGTGGGAATATTAGCAACAGTTTTTAAAGGTGCCTTACTTGATTGTGCCAATGACGGTTTTGCTCCTGGAGTCTTATTAAATGGAGTTACAGCAATGGGCCTATTAGTAAGTAGTGCAGAACCTGGTGTACCTATGTATTGCAAATATGCTAAGCAATATTAAACTCGCTTAATATATTCATGAGCCGAATAATAGTCGCTACTTGAGGGATCTAAGGCATAAAGATCGTCTAAAATATCCCTAAGAAGATCGACATGCTTAATGGCATTCCTCATATAATCATCGTAGGTAACCGGGTTTCTCTTATGAAGCGGGTTCTTATAAAGCACTACTGACTTGGTTGTTGGAGCACTAGTGGACGGTGCAGAGTCGGTAGCTAAATTATCAACAACTTCTTGTCGGGTGAGAAGAAGTGTCTCCTTTAACTCGGCCAAAACCATATTTTTGTCAATGAGCAGGATGTTCAAGTCAGAGATTTCCTCGCACTTTTGGTTCAGTTGTTCAACATAATATTGTTGCTGTGCCGCATTAAAAGCGAAGCGTTCTTCTAGTGAACCATAAAGAGCGGATAGTCCCTGTCTTGTCCGATCCATCTCCCCTAGAACAGACGAAAGTTTAATTTCTAAGACCTGGTTTTTGGACTCTGCAGCCTCTAGTTCCATTTTGAGTGTTTCATTTGATGACACATCTCTCTTCAATCTCATTATCTCTTCCTCTAATGTCTTAACAATTGCAATCATCTTGTCACTCGTCTCAACACCGTTTTCACAACCATTTGATATCAAAAGATTCTCATTTTGAGTTTGTTATTTTAATTCTAAAGATATACAATGTTGTTCTAGTTGATTAAAGCGTTTTGAAAGTAAATTGTAAGAATCTTGTAGCTTTAAAAACTCAGCGTTAGATTCGTGACAAGAATGATTATCTACCTCATTTACAGTATCAGCAACATTTACAGAGAGATCACAAACATCATCACAAATATTCACAGCATCACAATTAATCATAGCGGATGTAAGCTCATTCGAATAATTAACATTTACAGTAGTAAGCACATCACACGAGATTACTGCAGACAAGAATCGGTCATATTCGGTTAAAATCTTTTCTTTTTCAACTAGTTGTAGTTCGTAAGCGGTGTCCATTTCATAAAACACTTTTTGAACTTCACCAATTTCAAACACAAGATTTTCCTTAAGAGATGCAAAACTTCCTTTTAGACTTTCGACAAATGGATTGATCTCAGTTTTAAACACCTCGTTCATGTGTTCGAAAGCCCATTCTCCGGCGTTTAGGCCATTTGAAGTCGTACATTCCAAAATGACCTTGTCAAAATTAGTAAAGTATTGATTAATCTCTTGCAAGTTTAACCATACAGTGCTAACCGGTAGAAGATCCTTTGGAATTTCCTTAGGACCTTCCATGTTGACAAGTGTAGGAAATGTACTAGGGTTTTCTTCATTCAACATGTAGGTTGGTGCTGTAATGAGATCTTTATCCATATGGAAGCGAATTCTAAAATCCGTTTTTGCAAGCTCCTTATTCATTTTAAAATAATCACACTCGAGATATTTTGCAGAATTGTATGACCGATCCTCATCAACTAGATCCTTACTTGTTCGATCATCGGGAAAAACAATCGGGTCTAAGGCCAATCCTAATTGAGTTGCATTATAAAGTCTAGGACTATGTCTTAAAGCTTGTTTTGCATACCGTGGATTAGGGGGAAGGCCTTTTTGACGTGATAAGTTAAATTCTCTAAATGAAGCATCAAATAAGTGCACTAGCTGAGAAGCAGCGTATTGTCTTAAAAGCAAATAATCTAGACTTCTAATCTTATTAGTAGCATTAATCTCCATTTCATTCTTCTTAGACTTGAGTGATTCAAAATCTGTTTGAAGTTTTTGAAAATTAGTGACCACTAACTCCTTTTCTTTAAGTTCATTAGACAAATTTGCTCTTAAGTTTTCAATTTCTTGCAAGTGACCCATTTGTTTGTTTCTAAAATGATCATATTCGGGATTAGTTAGAACACTAGACGAAGGCACTAATTCCAAGGTTTGAACTTTCTCATTGCTTAAGGCAAGCTCATCAGACAAATTCTTATTCTTAGCTAAGGTTTCTAAGAGTGCAGCATTCATTTGGCTAAGTAATGTGGCAGGAACCATAACCAAATCTTGTTGAGCAAGAGTAGGCGTATGCGAAATGGGTCCCGGTTGTGATTCACTCAAAGTCTGGGGACTCACATTGATATTGCTATCATTGTTTGTCTCCTCATTTGAAAGACTCACCACCGAAGATTCATTCGAATCAGCACTCTCTTGCACAACTTGATGTGGTTAAATACTAGCATCAGTGGTATTATCGGTGGTATTAATAAGTACCTCAGATCTCTTTTCTTGCCCTAAGCTGGAGATAGTTGCCATGAGAGCAGCCTTTGCAAATTGAAAGTCGTCACAGTCTGAGTCATACGCATCAAGATCATCGGCTTGGTAAGCTGCATTCTATGTAGTGACAACGTCTTGTTCAGCAATCCCTGGATCAGCAAGAAATGCAAGCTCCTCTTCATCAAGTTCCCTTCCTTGTGCCTGAGCATTTACCAGATAGATCTTTTCTGCAAACCATTGTCCATCCCTTCTCCTCTTGGGTTTCTTACAATCCCTAGACATGTGACCCTCTTCCTTGCAGTTGTAACATGTAATCATTCTCAACTTGCCCGTGGAATTAGCCCGTGGAGCAGGATTGGCCATTGGTGCCTGATTGACCGTGCGAGCATTGTTGGTTGATGTGGTAGGTCTCCCCTGATATGGTTGAATAGGCTGAACCATGACCCTGCCATTCTCAATAGTAGCTTGTTGACGAGAATTGGATGAATTCCTCAACTGATTGTTGGTTGGAGCTGATCCTCTGTATCCTCGTTTGCTTAAAGTCCTTGTGAGATAAGCAGACATAGTGGTTAGCACTTCAACTGGGTCAGCTCCTTGTTGGAATACAGGAATGGGGACTTCCTTATCATCACAATACATTGCTTGGTCTTGATGAGCTGCATAATCACTAGAAGGAATACTCATTTGATCAGGGTAGCTTGTTAGATATGCTGCACTCTCTTGATAAGAAGAATATGAAGGCTGAGCATAACGTGCAATATTTGCTGGATGAAGTTGTGAAGCATACTGTGGTGAAGGTGCATTGAACCGATATTGTTGCTGATGTGAGGTGGGTGGTTGCGGTAGAATCGAGTATTGGGGGAAGGTTGGTGTCATGTAAGGTGATGGATGATAGGCTTGATGTCCCAAGATATAAGGTGTGTTGTTGTGTGACAAGCTTGGTTGATTCGCCATCAAAGCTAAGGAATCAGGGTACATACCTCGAGGAGAACGATGCATAATCACATGTTTCTCATGCTGCTGAAGAAAAGCATAGATTTGATCTAAATTGCACTTATGCAAATCCCGGGTTAACTTAACATCGGTAATATACTCACCCCATTCAGCTTGAGGTAAAGTATTCAAGAACTTGGTGTTAACCTGGAATGGAGCAATCACGAGATTGTATACATTCAGATCATTCATTAAAGTAGTGAATCTGAAGTAATAGTCGTGTAGTGTTTCCCCTGGGCTGTACGTGAATCTATCAAACAAATCATACAACTGACATTCCCTTTCCTGTTTGGTAAGTGACGTACCTTGTAGCAACACCTTTAGACGTTCCCATAAATCTTTGGCAACCGTATATTGACTAACCATGCAATAAATATCATGCGGAAGAGCTTGGAGAAGAGTCTGTAGAGCCTTTTCATCAGCATCAGCAATGAGTTGTTGTGCCGGTGTGAGTTCTTCATATTCTCTTGGTCGAGACACGTTATTTGCCACAATGGTACCATAGTCGAGTGGACCATTCAAAATCGATTTGACCATAAGCCTTCTGTATGTTGGTTTGCCCTTCAAGTATTGCATCATAGGGCCCTGCCATGCCTCAAACACCTCTTTAATAAGCATCGGTGGACGACTATCAGTCCCCGTTATGATTGAGATATCCGTAAGAGATGTCATCTGAGGCATTAATGAACTCGGATTCATTGTGATCACTTAAAAGACTCAAAGATTATCGGTTGATCGAGCAGTGAAGAAAGGTTGAGAATTTGTGTTGTGTTGTTAAAATCAAGATTAAATCCACTAAAGATCGTCGAAAAAACTCAAATACCCCTTGAACTTGCTTATACGGAATAATCCTAACTCAGAATAAATCCTATTCGGAATTAATCCTATTCGGAATAACCCTATGCTGAAAAACCCTTATACTGAATAACCCTATGCGGAATAACCCTATTCTGAAAATGCTCTATTCGGAATAACCCCTATGCTGAATAACCCTTATGCGGAAAAACCCTTATGCGGAATATTTCTTCAATTCGGAATATCTAGCTATTGGCTTATTCGGAAAAACTTGCTATTCAGAATGATGGGCAATTCGGAAAGCTATTCGGAATATTTCTCTTGTTCGGAAAAATTTTGGCTATTCGGAAAAATATTGGCTATTCGGAAAAATATTGGCTATTCGGAAAGTTTTTGGCTATTCGGAAAAAATTGGCTATTCGGAAAGAATTGCTATTCGGAAAAATACTGCTATTCGGAAAAACCCTTCTATCCGGAAAGTCTATTCGGAAAATTCTGCTATTCTGAATATTTCTCCTATTCGGAATCTCTATTCGGAATGTTCTGGAAATATGAGTCCGAGACTTAAAAAAACAGCTTTAAATCCGATTTTTTGATCCAAAACCACAAAAAGTTTTATGATTTTTACCAAAATAAGCTAAACCCAATCCTTATCAATCAATCCCAATAACAAAAATACCAAAAACAACAAGATTCAAGATTGATTTTTTCTAAAGATCACTAATTGATTCAAAAACTAAAAAAGCAACACAATCCTTACCTTAAATCACCCCATAGCTCTGATACCAAATGTAGAATATTGATAACCTATGAATCTATGAAGTGGGTTGATGTTTTCTAGTGAGAGAAACTAGAGAGAGAAAGTGAGAGAAAATGTGTCTTTATTAATATGAAAACATGAACAACAACCAACCCCTTTCCATGGTGGAAAGGGGTATTTATACTCCAAGCAAACATTGGGCTTGGGCCGGTCCATGACAAGCCCATGGACCGGTTCTTACTTAACTTAATAAGTAACATTTAACTAGTTGTTAACTACGAGCTATTACAACATAAATCATATTGTGGAGTGACCGATACTTCTAATATACGTTAAAACGTATTTCTAACACCGACTTGCATCAAATTGACACGTTTTACAATGGACTTAATGATCATGAAAGAGATTATCTAAATGCCGCCGCGGGTGGTAATTTTTTGTGTAAAACGGTTGAGGAAGCTTTGGTGATAATTGAGAATAGATCTAAGGTGTATAGTCCTCGTAGCACGTCCAGTGTTCGTAAGGCTTCGTCTTCGGCTTCACCTTCTTTGTCTACTACCATCGATGCTTGCCAAATTGAGGCGAACTTGGAAAACAAAATCTTTGACAAGCTTAAAGGTCTTCTAATTGAGTTCAAAGTTGGAGAACGAAGTGCTCCCGCTATGGCTAAAGCGGTTGAGGTTTCATGCATGTATTGTGGTGGAGGTCATGATTTCTCCGAGTGCATTACCAACGGTGGTAACACTTCGAGTGCCTACGCGGCCACGGGAACTTACAACCAAAACGGTCAAGTTACCCGCTCTAATCAATTGACTCAACCGGGTTTTGGTTCAAATCAAAATGCTAACAACAACAATCGAAACAATCAAGTTGGTTTCAAAAACAATTACAAGAAGGGAAACTATGGGAATCAAGGGACTAATAATCAAGTTTCAAACAAAAATCAAAGTTATTTTCAAAACAACAACAAGAGTTTGCAAACATTGAAAGATCTTCCAAATGAATTTGTTGAATACGCTAATGGGAACGATGCTAGGTTTAACAACATTCAAAGAGAAATCATTAGCCTAAGATCCGAGTTTAAGACCGACTTATAAAAGGAGTTGAAAAACGAGTTAGCAAATGAGCTTAAAATCCATACAAACAAAATAGAAGGAAATGTAACTAGGTTACAACAAAACCAACAAAAAATGGAACAAGGGCAACATGAAATTAAGCAAGAAATGATTAAGGCCGAGAAGAGGCAATCCATGTTTGAAGATAAAATTTCATCTATGTTTGAGGCAATTATGTGCAAACCGTCTTCGAGTAGTCTTCCTAGCAACATCGTATCAAACCCCAAGGGTGAGATGAAAGTGATTACCACACGTAGTGGTAAGACACTTAAGGAACCGAATCCTCAACCAATTGCTCCTACGGAGGAAGCAATTGAGGAAGAACCGGAGGTAGTGGTCGAAAAGGAGCATGTCCCAATCCCACAAAGTACCACTCATGCCACACCTACGGTTGACCCATTACCAACATTGGAACCCGAGATTCCAAAGGCTATGCCTATGCCTCAACCCACACCACCTTTGCCCTATCCATCGAGACTTAGAAAGGAGAAACGTCAAGAGTGCGACAACTACCAATTTGAGCTTTTTATGAAAATGTTTCGTGATTTGCAATTTAATGTGAGTTTCGCCGATGCTTTGGTCAAGATGCCTCGATTTGCCGCTAACTTTAAGAGTATGTTGAACAACAAGGAGAAATTGCATCAATTGTCTAGTTGTTCATCGGTTTATCTTAATCGCATACCTCAAAAAGTCGGTGATCCCGGTAAATTCTTGATCCCTTGTGCAATCCAAGATATGGAAGAATGTTATTCCTTGGCCGATCTTGGTGCTAGCATTAACTTGATTCCACTTGCAATCTTCAAGTCGCTCAATCTTCCTAATCTTACTCCTTCACTAATGTCTATTGAGTTGGCCGACCATTCCACGATTCCCGCATGTGGATTGGCGGAAGACGTTTTTGTGAAAGTGGGAAAGTTATACTATCCGGTAGACTTTATAGTTGTCGATATTCCCACGGATCCTCAAGTTCCTCTCATTTTAGGTCGTTCGTTTTTAGATACGTCTATGGCTTTGATCGATGTTCATGCTAGAAAGATCACCTTACGTTTCAACGACGAGGAACTTGTTATAAACGCAACTCAAAACTCTCAAATTTCTCATGTTTAGTCCTTGCAACCATAAACCTCGTTGATATGATTGATGTTGTTTGCGAGGAATTTTCACAAGAAGTTTTAGGTTTTGGTGATGATGAAAATAGTGGCAATCCCACTATGTTAGATCCCATCCTTGATAACTCGACACCAACCTTCACTCCATTTGCAGGTGGTGACTTTACGTTGGAAGAATTCGATGTTCCACGTACTTCTGACGAAGACCTCGACAATGATGAGGACTTCTCGATTATCAAGGATTTTCTTAACGATTTCCGATTTCCTCCACCCGAGGAGGTTATGAGTATCAAGCCCAAATCTTCAATTGAGGAACCACCTATCCTTGAGTTGAAAGATTTACCTCCTCATCTCGAATATGTCTTTTTGGAGGAGGGCGACAAGTTGCCAGTTATTATTGCAAAAGAACTTTCAAATGATGAAAAAACCGCACTTGTCGATGTTCTAAAGGATCACAAAGGGGCAATTGCGTGGAAGTTATCCGACATTAAGGGGATCGATCCCAAATTTTGTACCCACAAAATCTTAATGGAGGAGGATTACAAGCCCGCAATCCAATGTCAAAGGAGGGTTAACCCCAAAATTCACGACGTCATCAAAAAGGAAGTCCTAAAACTCCTTGACGCGGGAATGATTTACCCTATTTCCGATAGCCCTTGGGTGAGTCCTATTCATTGTGTCCCTAAGAAGGGAGAAATGACCGTTGTGTCAAACGATGACAACGAGTTAATTCCCACTAGACTCGTGACCGGATGGAGAGTGTGCATTGACTATCGTAAGTTGAATGACGCCACTCGTAAAGACCATTTTCCCTTGCCCTTCATGGACCAAATGTTGGAGCGTCTTGCGGGAAACGATTTCTATTGCTTTTTAGATGGTTTTTTCGGTTACTTCCAAATCCCCATCGATCCTCGTGATCAAGAAAAAACTACGTTTACGTGTCCAGATGGAACGTTTGCCGATCGTAGAATGCCATTCGGACTTTGCAATGCACCGGGAACCTTTCAAAGGTGCATGATGGCTATTTTTCATGATATGATCGAGAAGACGATGGAAGTCTTCATGGATGACTTTTCCGTGTTTGGTAATTTGTTCGCTGCGTGTTTGTCGAATCTTGAGAGAATGTTGAAACGTTGTGAAGAAACCAACCTTGTGCTTAATTGGGAAAAATGTCATTTTATAGTTAAAAGTGGAATCGTCTTAGGGCACAAGGTTTCAAAAGCGGGAATTAAGGTAGATCAAGCTAAGGTAGACGTTATCGCCAAATTACCTCATCCCAAAACCGTTAAGGGATTTAGGAGTTTCCTAGTCCACGCGGGCTTTTATCGTCGATTCATCAAGGATTTTTCAAAGATCTCTCGACCTATTACACATCTTCTTGAAAAAGAGGCACGTTTTGTCTTTGACGAAGATTGTGTACGATCCTTTGAAATCCTTAAGAGGAAACTTACCGAAGCTCCCATTCTTGTTGCTCCCAATTGGAACCTTCCCTTTGAGCTTATGTGTGATGCTAGTGACTATGCTATTGGGGCCGTATTGGGGCAACGTTATGAAAAGCACTTCTTGCCTATTCACTATGCTAGCAAGACGATGACCGAGGCTCAACTAAAATACACTACAACGGAGAAGGAGTTCCTTGCCGTGGTGTATACATCTGAGAAATTCCGACCTTATCTCGTCTTGACAAAATGCATAGTGTATACGAATCATTCGGCTATCAAGTATCTTATGGCTAAGCAAGATGCAAAATCGAGATTACTTCGTTGGATTCTACTCCTTCAAGAATTTGATCACAAAATCGTTGACAAGAAAGGAGCCGAGAATCTAGCGGTCGATCATCTTTCTCGTTTGGAAGATCCACACCAAAGTGTTTACGAGCCCAAGCAAATCACTGAAACATTTCCGCTCGAGACACTTGGTGTAGTGAATTCTAAGCTTGATTCTTCTACCCCATGGTTTACGGACATCGCAAATTACCATGCGAGCAACTTCATCATTAATGGTATGACGACTCAAGAAAAACGAAAATTCTTTCGTGACGTCAAGTTCTACTTTTGGAACGACCCTTCTTTGTTTCGAACTTTTACGGATCAAATTATTCGACGGTGTGTCTTTGGTACCGAAGCTTCTAACATCCTTAGAGCTTGTCACGAGGGACACACGGGTGGTCACCACGGTGCTAATCTCACGGCTAAGAAGGTCTTTGATGCCGGTTTCTTTTGGCCTACTATTTACCGAGATGCACATGAGCTTGTGAAGTCATGTAACTCATGCCAACGACAAGGAAAAAGCCTCACAAAAATATGAAATGCCACAAAACATCATCCAAGTGTGTGAGATCTTTGACGTTTGGGGCATCGACTTTATGGGGCCGTTCCCATCATCTCGTGGTAATAAGTACATCCTTGTCGTGGTTGACTACCTATCTAAGTGGGTGGAAGCTAAGGATTTTCCCACCAATGATGCTCGTGTGGTAGTCAAGTTTTTGAAAAGCTTGTTTTCTCGGTTTGGAACCCCTCGTGCGATCATAAGCGATCGTGGAACCCATTTTTGTAACGACTAATTCGAAAGGGTCCTAAGGAAATATGGGGTTACACATCGGCTATCTATGGCTTATCACCCGGAAACGAGTGGGAAAGTCGAGGTTTCAAACCGAGCGTTGAAGAGGATCTTGGAGAGATCCGTAGGGGAAAACCGACAATCTTGGTCGGATAAGTTGGACGATGCTTTATGGGCCTTTAGAACCGCTCATAAGACGCCCATTGGGTGCACTCCTTATAAGCTTGTGTATGGGAAAAATTGTCACTTGCCAATTGAATTGGAACACAAGTCTTATTGGGCCCTAAAGCATTGTAATGATGACATGGAGACCGCGGGAAAACACCGAAAAATGCAATTAAATGAATTGGATGAATTAAGGGATATTGCTTATGAAAATTCATTGATTTATAAAGAAAAGACTAAAAAGTTACATGATTCTGAAATTAAAAACCGGGTTTTAACATTGGGGACCAAGTTTTGCTTTTTAATTCTCGATTGAAAATCTTTTCCGGTAAGTTGAAATCCCGTTGGTCCGGTCCATTCACCGTAACTCAATTTTTCCATACGGGACCATCGAGCTAGCTCAAAATGATGGCCCCAATTTCAAGGTGAATGGACATAGGTTGAAGCACTACTTTGGCGGAGAAGTTCCATCCTTGAACTACCTCGACCAAATCAGCTTCCCCAATGATAATTAGTATTGAGGGGATCGAGTCGAGCTCATGACTCGATAATCAAAAACGAGGTGCCTCGTAGGGGAGTCCCATGCTTATCCTATGTACATATTATCGCTTTCTAATGTAGTAACGTGTGGGGAATTGTGCCCTTCCAACCTTTGTTTCGTGGTTGTTTGTGAATTAGATGATCATTATCTTCACGATTGGAGCCTCTCGTGTTCGTTTTATGGGAACACTCGATCGTTTGCTTTGAATACTTTCTCAATATCCATGATATATCCTTTGATGTTCTAACCTTAGGTTTATAGCACACTTCATAAACGGCTTTAAATTTAATGGTTACACAGCATTCGACTACGTCTCTAGTATGGGGGTGTTTGCACCCCTAGACTCGAAACATTGAGGACAATGTTTAATTTTAGTATGGGGGGTGAATAGATACTTGCCTTGCCAAACCTTCACGCTTTCCAAAGTTTATCTTTTTGTTTATCGTTTTGTTGCAAAATAAGGCTAAAAATGGCCAAATTTTAAATTTTTCCTCATGTTTTATAAGTGTTTGAAGACACGAATGTAGGTTTTCCGATGGTGAGAATAAGAGTAATTTTTTACTCGACCGTGCGTGTTGAGCACTTAGCTTCGATTCCTTAACTTCACATTAGGCTAAGTCTCTTAAATGAGGACGAGAAATGATAGAGTTAATTATAACTTATAAGTTACTATGCTAAACGTAGAGTACTCGTATTCTTTCAAAAACTCATGTGTTCTCGTTGTTTGCTTATTCTCCATTCGTTTGTAAATATTTTTTGCGTAATAAATATTGACTTAGCGGTTTAGTCTTGATTGTTGCGTTTCTAGTCTTTTCTAGTAGCTTCCGTGTAATTAAATTGGGAAGACATTAAGGTATCGCCAGCGTCACGGTTTTGAAGTATTGGCACCCGAATAATCAAAAGCTTCACCCAATAATAAGATTTCAAGTGCTCACCTAAATCAAGCAAACAATTTGAAGCCCATAAGGCCGAAAAATCTATGCAAAATTGAAAGTGAATCAAGCCTTAATCTTTGAAGCTTTAAAGATCCAAAATTCGCCTTTGCGTGAGGGTATACGTCTTTGGCTAATAAAACCACCGACGAGGTGGATAATAAAAGGCAAGGCAAGACCGAAGTCATAATAAAAGCTTCATGGCGAAGTTGAATAGAAGATGGAGGTAAACCAAAGATAATAAGTGTTGGGTCAAATAGTTGATGTGGCCGAAACTCAAAAACGAAGAAAACATGAAGAAATTGTCCAAGCGTTGTCAAGAGTTAATCAAGCGTTGATAAGAGCAAATTAGGCGTTGATGGCTCAAGCATTGTCGTGTGCAATCCAAGCATTGTCACATGCAATTCAAGCATTGACAAAACGTAGACAAAAAAGCTTATGGAAGCTTCTATTTAGATAAACATGCGAAAGATATTCTGCATAAGTTTATTTAAATAGAAGATTTACTTGTTTATTCATTCCTATCTCTTGTAAACCCTAATCCTTACACTATAAAAGGAACCAAGGGTCATAGGTTTTATTTATATTCAATTCATTCACAATGTAAACCTAAAGTGTGTGTCGACTAGACGTGGGATTCAATGTATACACGTCTAGTGATTGTTTGTTATTAATATAATGAACAATCCAATTGTGTTTTAATTCATGTTTCGTGCCTAAATACCTTGTTAATGGTTGTTGTTCTAATTCCGCTTTGATTATGTTAATCATATGAACAATGATCATTCCTAGTTGCTTAAAAGATTCGGAAACCAAGGTTTCCACAATTGGTATCAGAGCCTCGTGGCTCGTGATGCTAGGACCAACAAGGTGTTCGTATATCGTGAAGAAAAAGAAAAATTCGCATAGAGTTTTTCTGGACGTTTTTGTGTGCGCAGCAGTATTCAGAAGGTCATAACTTTTGATTGAACCGTTGGATCGTCACGAAATTTTATATGTGTGTTCTACATACATAGATCTAAACATCCACCGGAGGGATTGTCGAGTTTTATCCCCTGGCAAAAGTTATTAAGCGTCAAAGTCAGCAGTAGGATGAATGAAGTTTTCTGTGGACAGCCATGTTCAAAACACGATCTCTCCTTCGTTAACCGTTGGATCTTCGTGATTTTTGAACTGTTGATTCTTGACACTTGTGTCTAGAATCTCACCGAAGGGATTTTCGATCTGAGCTCTAATGAAGACGTTATTTAAGGTCGAAGTTCACTGTTTAAAGGTATTAATGTTTTTGCTTTTACATAAAATCATGAACTAGGGTTTCTCAAACCCTAGATCGACATAAAAAGCAGAAGGATTATGAGGATGTGGCTGTTATACTTGATCTAAGGTTTATTTACAAACCCTAATTAGGGTTTAGGTGCTCAAATCATAAACCCTAGATCAATCTTTCAAACAGAAAAAGAAGGTTTGTCTTAGCAGCAGATATACGGATCGATAGCATATTTTGTTCGAAGTAAAGCGAAGGTGTTGCTATTCACGACAAACAAGGACATGTCATGAGACCTGTGTTCACACGATCTAAGAAAGTTACGTACAGATATGTGTGTTCACACGATCTATTATTCAGTCTATGTTCACATGAAGCTATCACTCTAATTGGTGAAAAACTTTTCTGTTCACACGATCAAGAAACATGGGCCACATGCAAAAGAATGAATATGTTATTCAAAAGGATTATGTCCAGAGAATACATAAATGATCTGTTCACATGATGCGAGTTTTTCTATTGGTGGAGCAAAAGTGATTGTGTTCACACGGTGTGGTCATGAAAAAGATGTTCACGTAATTTGTAAGGTAAAAGGGTTTTCATATGATTGGTATATGGTAAAATTATTGTCTGTTTATTGACATACAATCATCACGTAGGAGTGTATGGTCAAATGGGATTTTGGATGAAAAAAAGGAATGACACAGTGAATCATGGTTCATAGCAGGTCACGTACAAACAGAGGTATACGTTGGAGTTTGGTATTATTTTGGGAGAGTATGATTATCAGTTACTTATTTTTAGGGATATTATATCATGGTTGATGAAATCCACTTATTCTATACGGAAGGTATTCTCATACGAATGTATTCCCTAATTTTGTGGAAATAGGGATAATTATGATTGTTCCTGATTATTAGGGAATGAAGATTGAGTCAAATATGATATTTTATTCATACGTGATTCTACTTTCTTGGAAGAGTTATTTTTGGAAAGCATATATGATCTAGCCGCTGATGTTTGTGATCGAGACGCTGACAAGGTTTGTTTGGACGCTGACAGAATAAGTCAACGCTGGTAGAGTTGACAGTGTCGTCCGATATATGTACTTCAACGCTGATAGGTATTGTCCGATATTGGACAATACATCTGCCAAAGATATTGGACAGAAGAGGATATTGGACAACACTGGAATCGCTGCTGTTTGAGAAAATTGGTACGTTTTGAGCACACAAAAAGGAGGATTATACACACGAAGGTACATGGAATCTCCGTTTTAATTTAGAATATCATGATGATATTTATGGCTCGGATATTTTTAAACGGAATTAATGATCTTAAAGCGAGTTAGCAACTTTTTATGGGAATTTGATGGATATTTTAAACTATGTAATCGGGATAGCCTTGTGAAAGAGTTATCCATCCAAGCTTTTACATATGGTATGAAGATGTGATTTCATTAAAATCGTCATGAAGAGGTGTTAGCTTAAGGGGAAGAGTTCTTATGGTAAGTTTGATGATTGAAGAAGATTTTCGCGAGTTTGTGTTCTATCATATCTTAAAGTGCCATAGACTTTAAAGGTAACTTGTTCGTGCTTTACATGGTTGGTGATGAAGACTTGTCATAACACTTGAAGGAGTTACATTATCGTGCTCAGTGTCTCACAAAGGATGAGAATATTGACAAGGGACCGAGGTCTACTTATATCTCCTCTATAAGTTCTTAGTCACATGGATAGTACAAGACATGGAACACAAGGTTGGGTTATTCTACTTCTACATCAAAAATATTATACTAATTGTTCTTCAAGATCATTACATAGAGCCTACATATGGAGAATCTTCAAAGATTGCAACATTGTTTACTTTCCTGTTGATGTGACAAAAAGGGGAAGAAATACGTGCTACACTTGAGGGGAAGCAATTTGAAGATCATGTACAACTTACAAGAGATACACATAGAGTTTTGCCACTATCAACTAGGGGAAGATTGCTGGGTCAAAAAGTTGATGTGGCAGAAACTCAAAAACGAAGAAAACATGAAGAAATTGTCCAAGCGTTGTCAAGAGTTGATAAGAGCAAATTAGGCGTTGATGGCTCAAGCATTATCGTGTGCAATCCAAGCATTGTCACATGCAATTCAAGCATTGACAAAACGTAGACAAAGAAGCTTATGGAAGCTTCTATTTAGATAAACATGCAAAAGATATTCTGCATAAGTTTATTTAAATAGAAGATTTACTTGTTTATTCATTCTTATCTCTTGTAAACCCTAATCCTTACACTATAAAAGGAACCAAGGGTCATAGGTTGTATTTATATTCAATTCATTCACAATGTAAACCTAAAGTGTGTGTCGACTAGACGTGGGATTCAATGTATACACGTCTAGTGATTGTTTGTTATTAATATAATGAACAATCCAATTGTGTTTTAATTCATGTTTCGTGCCTAAACACCTTGTTAATGGTTGTTGTTCTAATTCCGCTTTGATTATGTTAATCAATTGGTACCAAGGTTTCCACAATTGAACACTGATAAGTGTTTTTGCAACGTTGTCAGCAATATAATTGTCTAACGCTAACAAAGCTTCCCTCAACGCTGTTATGTGTTATCGGGGCGTTGTCAGCAACAATGTTAGTTTTGTGGTTTTCAATCTAAATTTGCAGATGGTGTTAGCAGTATACCATTGGATACAGAGTTGCTTATGGATCAATGGAGAAGCATTTGGACAAGTTTTTATTTATGGATGATGGTTGGAATGTTTCATTCCTATCTTGACATAAATTTTTTTATGTTCATGCATGATTTTAGCAAACTTTTTATCATAGTTTAAGGGGAGGTTTTAGGAACCTTTAGGATGTTTGGGTATCCATATGATACTCTTATCACAATTCTAGATTGTGTCCACAGGTGAGTATGGGTTAGTTTTACTAAACCATGAGGCACTGTAGCATGCATAGTATATCAACTTTGCATGCTGCCAAGACATTTTTGGCCTAGAATTGGTTGTGGTCTGTTTGGAGAGTTGGGAATGATTTTGATATGGGATTTATCTGGGAGTAACAAGGATTTTATAAGGTAACTTTGTTGTTAAGAATTTTGGTTAGCAAGGGACACTAGAGGACTGTTATGTCTATCTTGCTTATGCAAGTGTGCATAACTGGACAGTGCTTGCCGCCCTATAATAATTATCAGCTTTTGGTTATCTTCTCTAGGATAAATTACTTGTTAAGGTCATTTTTCACTTTTTAAAACAATTTTATTTTTGGACGCTGACAAGATTTTTCCAAGCGTTGTTGTGACCAAATTGGACGCTGACATGGCTTTAGGCGAACGTTGACAAGATTATAGTCGTTGGGCGTTGATAGGTTATTTTTGATCGTTGACACTCAATGGGGCCTACCCAGTTGTTACTTTTTGACATATTTTCAAGCCGTAATTTTAGGAGTTGTTACTTTCATTAAATGCATGAGATAACTTATAACTTTTTCAATATTTTCATGATTAGTTTTTGAAAATCTTTGCCTATTTTTGGGCCAATCACATGCATTCTTTCTCTCCTATAAATTTGGCTCCTATTTTTAAACAGAGTATCTATAATTCTTGTCTAACACTTTTCTCTTATCAACTTCATCTTCTACACTTCAAATTAACAACTTTCATCAATGGCACCAAAGTTTAACTCAGCAGAATTGGAATTGGGGTTCAAGTCACAACACAACATGATTGCTTATCTTGTTGCTGATAATGATCTGTTTCCTCAATACACACAAATGGTGGCGTATTTGAACGCATCCCCATTAAGGTATGCTCTTTCTCATGCACCACTCATTCCAGTCACACACATTAAGCAGTTTTGGAACACTGTCAGTTCCTCAACAGTTAATGGAGTGACCACATTAACTTCTATTGTTCATGGGAGGTCTTGGGTGGTCACTGAGGCCTTGGTACGCCAGGCCTTGCATCTTGATGATGCTGATGGTGTAGCCATCCTTCCCATCAATGAAATAGAACAAGGGCTTAGGGCTTTGGGATATCCTTTTCCTGATGAAGGTACTCTAAACAAGTATCATAAGCAGGAATTTCCCCCAGCCTGGAAGTACCTCATCCACATCCTCCTTCAATGTTTGAGTCCCAAATGTACTGCACACAATGAGATCAATAGATCCATTGCCAGTGCTATTGTGTGCATTGCAACAGGGCAAAAATATAACTATTCTAAAATGATTTTTGAAGGGATGTGTAAAAACAAGGGGACAAAAATGACTTTAGCTTATCCCCGTTTTCTGCAAATGATTTTTGATGATCAAGGTTATTGTTCAAGGGATCACAATGATTTTTATAAGATCCCTGAACAAAAGAAAGCTATTTTTACAAAGATGAATTCACCACCTCATAGAGACTTACCTTTAACCCCAGCCATGCTTGTTGTTATTGCAGCAGCACAACCCCAACCAGACCCCCAACCTCATATTGAACCTCAACCACAACTTGAACCCATTCCTGAACCTTTACCCTCACCTGAACAAATGCAAATTGACCAAGAACCCTTTGACGCTGACACATCAAATGTTGGCGTTGATGTGCCTATTTCCAACGCTGATACACAACCATCACAATCCCAAACACCCCTTAACCAACCCACATCTACCCATTCTTCCACACCATCTTCCACACCACCTGAATATAGGTTGATAAAACGCCAAAGGACTACTAGAGTGTTCTCCTCTGGTGGTCCTAGCCATGAAGCAGAGAGAACCACCACCACAAGTGTGGCTGGTGACCTGGATGAGGCTGGGACTATTGGTTCTGGCTTAGATGCTGGCCAAGTCAGTCCCACCTTCATTAAGTCCTCATCCATGCCCAATGAATCTGACTTGGGAGGTCAAATTCCCGTTTCAGAAGAGGGCAGACTGGAACCAATGACTATTTTGGAATTGACGGCAGTCTGTATTAACTTGCAAAAGCAAAATGCAGACTTAGTACAAATTGTCAGCTCACAAGGCCTTGAACTCAAGCAATTGAGGGACAGGATTGTTGTTTTGGAGAGTGATCATGCTAGGAGGGGTATGGAGGAGTCTTCCAAAGGGGAGGAAGATCAAAGAAATCTGAGTGATAAGGGCAGCCAAGATGGTCAATCAATGGATGTTGCTGAAGCCCTTACAACTTTGAAGGAACAAACAGGTTTTGATACGTCCTTAATCTCTCCAACCAATCTAAATTTATCATTTACAACTATGTTGAGAGAGGTTACACAAGGCGCTGAGGGAAAATATTTGAGCGTTGACAAGACAAATTTGGACGCTGATAGAAGTATTTTGGGCGCTGATAGAGGAAATTTGGGCGTTGACAGACCTGCACATGAAGGTGATGCATTCCAGTCATCATCTATCATCAAGGAAGTTTCTACTCAGGTATTACCATCTACCTTACCAACCATTGCACCATCAGATAAGGGTAAGGGTAAATTGGTAGAAGAAATTGTTCCAAAGGATGCAGCCTAAGTTGAATTTGATAGAAGATTGGCTGAACAAATGATGGAACAAGGTGAAAAGGAAAAGTCACCATTTGTTGTGACTTCTGAAGAAGAAAGTGATGGAGCTATCTCAGACTCAAGTGTGATGATTATAGAACCAGAAAGGCTTGAGTATGGTGATGAGCTTGCTAGGGAAAAGTTGAGAGATTTAAAATTGCAGGTTGACTTTGACATGCCAGAAGTGGTTCAAATGTACAATTCTTGGGAAGAAAGCTGCATGGATAATCCAGACTTGACCATTTCAGATCAAATATGGGGTTTGGAGCTTCTTCTTAGAGTTCAGAAGGATTGTAAGGTGATCTTGAAGCACAAGGCAAGCAATATTCTCTCAGAATTGAAAAGGGATAGAAGAGAGCTCTACTTTATGTTGCTCAGATGTCATGGCTTTGACATTTGATGAGTTGGAACATAGGGCTTATCCTATTTGGGTGAGAGTGCAGGAAGCAAACACTCTCAGACTTCTTTCAGATGAAAGAAAGGAGCAACTTGCAGAAGAAATGGAAATCAAGAAAGCTATGATAGTTCCCAGGCCAGTGAAGAAGGGATTTAAACTTGAGTTTCCAAAAGATATGGATCTACTATATCCAAGTGAAGCAGTTATAAGAAAGAGCCTCAAGCTCTCCCCATTAGAAGCTTCAGATATGGTGCAGGTGTTACCATTAGATTCCAGGAATCCAATTGTGAGTTATGATGAGGATGAATGTGGATTCTGGAAGATTGGCAGATTTGGCAAGGAGGTACACACTTTTACCACTCTCATATCTTTATTTGCAAGTTGTGATAGAGAAGACTTGGTGGACCTTTGGAGGTTACTAGAGACCAAGTATGAGGCTGAAGCACCAACTTCAGCTAATGGAATAAAACTTTGGACCACATTCAAAAGAATGTGTGGGACAAATGAGGAAGATCCTGAAATATGGAAGGATCTTGAAGATGACCTCAGTGGTCTTCAATGGAGGTTATATTCAGCTGCTGGTGTATATCATTTGAGTTCTACAAAATTTGCTGAGTATTTACTTGTGGATGCTCAGTATTTCATATCCAAGGCTGTTTTGGAAAAGATGAAGGACACTCAGCTGGAGATAGATTATTCAAGTGACGTGGCAAAGAATTTGATCAGATTTATTCATTATCAATATAAGAAGGTTTGTCAGACTCCTCCAAGTTCTTAATGCTTATTCAGAAACTTGATCATAAGAGTGGATATCAAGTTTAGGGGAGGATTGTTGGGAATAAATTAAGGCCAGATCACTTGAGCGCTTACAAGAACAAAACAAGCGTTGACAGGAACAAAGCAAGCGCTGACAGCTCAAGTGTTGACAAGTTAAAGTCAAGCGTTGACAGATTGAAGACAAGCACTGATGGAAGATATAAGCTACATGTTTATTATATTCTAGAATACTTCTAGTAAGGATAGAAACGACATTGTATTTTCTATGTTTATCTTTACCTAGAATAGTTGATACGTAGCTTATTGTACAAGGCTTCTTAGTCTATAAAAGAAGGCCTTTAGGTTAATGTTTAATATATAGTTTTACATAAGTATTCGTTCATAAACATCTTTCATTGTAAGCAAGTTCGACATTGGTAATCAAAGTGAAAGTTTGTTTATATCTTGTGTGTTCTTGTTTAAGTGTTAAATTCCGCATAACACTTAGATTCACAAAGCATATACAAAGGTTTCTCTACGTGCTATACTTGATCTAATCTCGTATACACAAAGCTAATCGATCTAAGTTTGGGATCAACAATAAGGCCCTTCCGTTAGGGGGCATATAAAAGTCTTGGTAATAAGTCTCATGTTCAAAACCGTTATAAAACCGTGTTTATCGATTCTTCTTGTTGACTTATTTTTTTGACATCGTTGTCTATTAGGAGGGGTTACTGATTTGATGGTCTTAGTTACACCGTTAGGACTCTATTTTTAGACCTAAATCTCTATTATCGCATAAGTCAAACAATGTATCCTCGTGAAACATTCAAGACATAAGAGATACAACTTAGGGAAATGGGAGGATAAGTACGTGATTAAGGCATATGAGTAGTGTTAGCATTACTAACTTATAATGAAAATGATCTCGTTGCACGCTTGGCATGGAATTGGGGTGAAAATCGAGGACGATGAAATTATTTCTAACGAAGCATTCACGTGTTCTTATTCTATGAACCTAAACGTCCCATTTTGCGATGAAAATCATACATTATGTCTAAAACTCAAGTAGTAGTAATAATAGTAGTGTAGCTAGTTTATCATTCAATAAAGTGAATAAAAATGAATTTTGGAGGTGCTACGATACTTTATTCTAGCATTGTGTGAGGGAACGGTAATGGTTTAGTATGGGGGGTGATGAGACTGCTTTTATACATAGTCTCATCGTCCAAAAAGGGCTTTAAATGCATAAAATATCATGAAAATAACCCAATATATGCTTGTGTTTGTTTCTTGTGTATTTTAGGTACGGATATTGAGAAAATGACAAAAGATCACAAGAATCATGCAAAAACGAACACGAGAAACGAAGCCGCACATTGAACCAAGCCCTAATGAAGAATTTTCCAAAGAAAACCCTTGAAGATTTGAAGATTTATGAAGAAGGGTCCTCCAATATTGAAGAAGACACTTTATACCCTTGTATCTTCATAATTACAAGATTGGTCCCTAAAGTTTGTCAATAGTGCAAAAAGGGCCCTCCACTTTGAAGAATTGGCAATTTTAATCCCTCGACAAAACTAAAATGTTAATATTAGTCCTTCTCAAAGTCAAACATACCATGAAGAACTTCAAGTTACAAGAAAATACAAGTTTGGTCCTTTGAAAATGTCAAAATTACCAAAAGGACCCTTGACTTTGAAGAAATGGCAAAAATGGTCCCTCATTAATCAAGACTAGGCAATTTCAGTCCTCCAAAATGTCAATTATACAAGTCAAGACCATAATCCTTGAATAAAATACAAATCATTCCTTCAAGAATCAAGAATTGGTAAGAAATACCCCTGAATTCACTTTACAAAACTTTTTGGGGCAAAAGTGTGAAAACCAAAACTTCAATAACAAAGGAAATGAAGTTTGGCCGGATTTATTTGAAAATGAAAGGAATATAAGAGATGGGGGGACTATTCTTGGCAGACAACATAAGTAACCTTAACCAGTGTCATGGTGACACGTGCCCCACTCAACCAAATCAGCCAATCACATCCCACCTTTTTGCCACATCACAAATCCACTCAGCCGAACATTAACTAATTAATATTAGTTTATTAATTTCGCGCTAAACACCAAGTTTAAAACACAAAACAGATCAAACCATGTGCTCTTGGAGTTCTTAGCAAAATTGGGCATTTACTTAACACTTGAAATTAGCCCTTAATCTCTTCCAGATTTAAGATTAAGGGACTAATAATCATAAACCCACCTTCAAACAGCTTGCCACATCACCACATTGTCACATGTTTCCCCCTGCTCTTCACCCTTTGAAGAAGACGCCAAAACAGTGGCCCTCATCCAACGTCCCACAACATAGCTTTGAAGTTAAGCTTATTTCAAGCCCTTTGATCAACTTTTCACATTGCCAGCTCCACAAACAAACAAGAAAGTCACATGATCTTCAAAGTTCAAAATAAGACAAGGGGCAATTCTGGGACTTAACAGCAATTAGGGTTACGTTTTTTAGCTCTTTACTAGTTCATTGTAGCCTATATAAGGCATAGGAACATGTACATTAGACTTTGCTCTTGAATTTTCCTTGGTTCACAAATCTGTAAATCATATATTCAACTTAATGAAATGTGTTTGAATTTGTGAATAAAGCTCAAGTGCCATCCTTTATATCTGTTTCCTATTGTTGAATGTTTATTGTTCTTGAATCCTAAACCTGTTTTCAAAAGGAGTGTGCAAAAGTTTGCACATTTTCCACTCTTCTTGATATTTTGCTAAGTCTAGTTCAAACCTTGGAATTCTTGGGCTATAAAGCTGATCATATCATCCTGATATTGAGTTATCAAGGTGTGGTGAAGCCTATAACCTGTGGATAATCAAGTGTGGAGAACTAAGGTTGCATTAATCAAGAATTTTTCACTTTTCTGATTTTACTATTTTGCTTCTAACTTTGTTGATTCTTAGCAGGGTTGTTTGTGGAAGCTTGTACTTGTTCTTGCTAGTACATAAGCTCAAAATTCGTGGGTGTGGATGTACATCCATGAGGTACACATCATCTTACCCAAAATCTGTTAAAAGTTTGGATTTTTGGTGATTTTGTGTGTGACTTGTGTTCTTGTTGATTTTGTGGCTCAATCTTGTTCTAATCTGCATATCTCATCTGTTATTGTGCTTATTTAGGCTTGGGTGGTCTTGGATAACACTTTTGATTTGAAAATTTTATTTTGAAAAGTTAAAAGGGTGTTTGGGATTACCTGTTTGAGATCATAAGTGTGTTATTGTGTTGTTGAAAAGTGTTGTTTATGCTTGTTATCTGTTGTTGGCTTGGTTGAGTGCTATTTGTTGCAAGTTTTTTGGTTTGAACCTTGAAATCAAATATTGTGCTATAGCTTGTTGAGTTTGACTGTTTTTGACCTAAAATTTTAGGAATACTTAGAGTATAGGCATGTTTAGGGATATAAGCTGTTAAATCAAAGTTATCATAACATATCTTAGAGATCTGAGTGTTTAAATTTGGCTTGTTGGTCAAGTGCATCAGCAAAAGTAAAATTTGCTTGTGTTAGTGTTCATCAGTAACCTTCATTTGCTTGAATCTTGATTTAGGCTTTGAGCCATTGCATGAAACCTGTTTAGACTTGTTCATTTAATTTTATTATAGCTTGTCTAGCTTTTGGTGCAATTTGGTTGGCTGAAATTTGCTAAAACAGCTTATAAGTGCTTAACTGCTTATTTGTTCATGTCTGGTGCATATGTGGTGATGTTTTGATTAAACTTTTTTTGGTAATGGGTTTCCCCGGTAAACAGATTAACCAAAAAAACAGTAAACTACAAATGGAATGTGGCTAAAGTACCACATTAACCTCAAGCTAAAAACAGCTTGATAAACACCTAAATCTAGTGCTTATGACAGGCCATAAACACTTACAAAACACCTAGTACACAACGAAACAAACCAAACTAGCTAACAGCTGCCGTGAAGGATTTTGCACCTGCATTTGTCTTAGAGAATAAATTGGTTGTTTCATCATATACCATTTCAACCTCGTCATCTTCATCATCATGATCCAAAACAGAGTAAGTATTTGATGTAGATAAACCAGCACCTGACGATGACGTAACAATAGACTTCAACTTGGGCAAAGAACCAGTCTTCGCACTAGTCACCCCCTTCTTCGGGTTACTAATTGTAGCTTTAGGCACAAATTTGACATTAGGTTGAACCGATGGACCAGTAAACTTACCACTCTTAATAGAATTTGGCATATTCGTCTTTTGCTTTCTTTTGGTCACCGTTTGGAAACCATCATTATTCTCAACAACAGGAATAGCAACAGAAGTAGATGGACCAGTACTAGCAGTAGGAACTATAGGAGAAACAACCACCTTATTAGAGCATTTATCAAGAGAGTGACCAAAAGTCTTACACTCAGCACATCTAGGAGGTCTCCATTCATATTCAATACGGATAGTTTTCTTCGTAAAACCCTCCCCCGAAAGAGAAGGGACACCAATTGTAACAACATCCACAAAATCATCCTCAGCATTAACCTCAATTAAGCATCTGGCAAAACTACTCCGACCCCATGACTCCTTACACATAGAACTAGTATAGGAATCTAGCATTACAGGTTTACCAATGAAAGAAGCAATCAAACTAATTCCATCTTCTTCAAAAACTTGAATAGGCACATCATGTAATTTTACCCAAACAGGAATACGAGTCAATTCTTCTTTGATCAACCTAGTATCCATCGACCATTTTTTGAGAATGATCGGAGATTTACGAATCAACCACGGGCCCTCTTCTAACACAGCTTCTAACCCAACAAGTGACTTGAATTTGAAAAAGAAAAAACCCTTAGAATTCATCATGATTCGTGTCAACCCATGTTTCACCCAGTTGTTTCTAACAAAATAATCCACCACTGGGAAAGCCATTCTCTTTCCAATAAAGTAACCATATAGAGTATGTTCAAGACGATTACTGACCTTCTGAACCACTTTACAAGGAATAGAGACATTTACACCTTCAAAAGCATCTTCTGACACCAAGTGACGGAAACTACCAGTATCTGCGGACTGCTCCTTTTCTTTTGCACTAGTATCATGACTGCAAGTAGAAGCAAGCGTATCCATTTTATTAGAAAAATCAGTGGTAATATCCTCAATCGACTGTATACTTGCACCATCCAGAGTCAGACCAGTAGGCACATCATCAACCTTCGATAGGACATTCTTACTCACACTGACACCTTCTTCACTAGATATAGACACATACATACTAACAAACTCATCTATTTGCTGCGAACCTAGCCCATCATGCTCCTTTCGAACCACAAAGCCCTCACCAGCAAACGATGGTCCCTCACGCTCATGCAAACCCATAATAGGGTTTCCATCCATCTGTGACAAACCAGCATCCCCATCTAGGAATTGAGAAACCATAGGAGAAGACATAGTAACAAACTCATGTTGCTGCACATCAAATGACGGGTATGAAACCCTAACCGGTTGTGTGTTTGAGGAAACCCTAGTCGCAAGCAAACCGAATTCATAAGAGCATAGCATATTAAATACTTCTTGGGATCAAGCACTAGACACCAAGGCCCAAAAGTCATATTCATTCATCTTCAAGCTGCGCATAAAATCATGCACGTCGCTAGCAGTTGCCAGTTGCACCACAAACACCTTCCTAATCACATCCATGTTACAGGACTGCATACTGTTGATAGCAGTAGCCTTGCCTCTTGAATCCAAACTCGCATAATCAATAGAATCCATCCCGAAAAAAGAAACCCTAAGTCGAATAATGATACTTTTCAAAGAAAAAAAACTAACGATTAAAATAAACTAAAAAAACCCCAACCAATACGAAACCCTAAGCAAGCAATAAATACGCTACCAGAAACCAAGTCGTCGGTACGCAAGAATCCCCACCAATAAGAAAACAGCGATATTAATATAGAGGATCAGAACCGACTAGGAATAAAATAAGAGAGAAGAGACAAAGTACCGACAAGAAAATTAAAAAGACGAACCAACTAACAGATGTCAACCAATTGATCAAATAAAAAAACGTGTTTAGACCAATAACTAATCAGAGATTAGACGACTAAAAACACGAGTTGTTTAAAGGTTTTCAGCCGCCATAGGTGTTTCTAGGGTTCACTTTTTTTTGATTAAACTGTACTAATTGGCTGTTAGTGATTGTGATTTCTTTGTTGTATTTGACTCCTCTTGATCCACTGATCATTTGGGTGCCTTTTGTAACTTGAATCTCCAAAAAAGTCACTAAAGACAAAAAATCAAACAAGTCAAGCAGTGGAAACTTTTCCTAGTGCTCAGACACCAAAACTAGCCCCTTCTAGTGTTAATTTGCATTCAGCTTATTAATAAGCCATATTGGCTTATCCAAACCTGCAACAACTTATCTTTTGTGATAGATCTTCATTATTTGACCTATTTGTTTGAATTGGAGCTTATTAGACTTTGACTTTGACTTTTTGCTAGAAAACTCATAACTTTGACTTTTGATTAAGCGCTTATCTGCTTATTTCAGCTTATTGAGTGAACTTATTTGAAAACTTTTTGTTGATTAAGCTTAGTTAAGTCATTTAAAAGCTTTTGAAACTTGAATCAGCTCTTGGGATAGCCTAGAACTCGAAAACGACTATTTTGTCGTTTTGTGTAGATTGCTTTGCATTTTCAGGCTTATTCCTTGGACTTTTTTCAAATTTCTTTTTACAGAAGTCTTAATCAACTCAAAAGAAGCTTGTGTGTCTAATTTGAGCTTATGGCATCAGCTTATAGCTTAATGGGCCAAAAAGCCCATTAAGAATAAGCTATTTGATATAAGTCCGCTTATTTCACATTTTCAGCTTTTGGGTCTTTGAAAAATTGTGTTCAGAATCAAATTTTGAGTCAGATAGGAGTTTTTAGGCTTAATTGGATAACATTTTTCTTATTGGGCCTTAATAAGCCCATTAAGGTGACTGTTTAAACTTTTGGCCCATTTGGAGGCCCATTAGGGATTTTTTTTTTAATTTGAACTTCATTTTCTGTTTATTTAGGTTAAATTAAGCTAGTTTGCAAGTTTTTTGAATTTTTTATAAATTTTGGATTTTTAATATTATTTTATTATTATTTTATTATTAAAAATTAAAATTTAGATTTTTCAAGTTTTTATATTTTTCTTAGGTTAAATACATTAAGTTAGGAATTTTACAACTTTTAGAATACTTTTATTGTCCTTAGATTAATTTTTATAATTATTTTAAGTTTTAATAGTTTTAATTGTTTTTAAATAGTTTTAATTAATTTTAAAATTTTCAAAAATAGTTTCAAATTAACTTAGGCTATTTTAGAGGTTTACAATTGAAAAAATCTCATTTTGGGCTTTTTGTTAATTAAATTGATTTTTAGGGCTTTAATTAGCATAAAAAATCATTATTTATTTAAATAAAAGGTTTGAGTGATTTTTGTTTTTCTGTAAACTCTTAATACATTATTTAGGATTTATTGCAATTTTCTAGGAATTTTTAGGGTAAATTTTTAATTTTGGTACTTTTTACGATTTTACGTGTATGACCTTTTCGTCTTAGTTTAATCCGTCATCGCAACCGTCATTCTCTTCTAACCTCATTTCTATTTTCTTTCTCATAATCATATAATCACATAGTTAATCATCTCTCTACACAACACACTAGCCTCATTGGGAAATAAACTTTCACCATTGGTCATTGGTGCTTGGTTCTCCTAAACCGACACTTAATACTTTCCCTATTTTGCCCTTTTGTTTTTCCTAAAGCAAAGGTGTGTAAAAAGGCTACATCAAAGAGCATCACCCGAAGGAACTAAGACAGCAGTAGAGAAGGTGTACTAGTACCAGGAGTATCCATGGGAAACTCAAACCCTCCCTTGTCAACTGTAGTGTAGCATCTTGTTGTTGCTTTAGTATTATCTCAAGGTCTAGTTATGTACTAGATTCGTCATGAGTATTTGCACCATTAGAAGGACAAGCAGTGTCAGTATGAGTGGATGAGGGATATGAGGGGATAACAATAATATCATCATCATCCTTTGAGTCCGAGAAGCTTGAAGAAGCACCTGCAGATTACGGGGTAAAATCTTGTGGACCTACATGTTGGTTAGTTTTGAAACGAAATTGGCTTAATGAATCACTAAGATAATCAAGATCAAAATACCAATCATGACCTTTTCTTTGAAGATTTGACTTCTTTTCAAAATACCTTAAGTTGATGGTTTCTATGACACGCTTGTCAGTAAGATGATAGACCCTATAGGCTCTAGAGTGCGTTGAATATCCCATAATGAATCCTTCATCAGCCTTGCCATCAAATTTCCCCAAATCGTCACTAGTGTTGACAATTGTAACAAGACAGCCAAAAGGTCTCAAATGTGTGATATTTGGTACTTTTGTTGTGAGAAGTTCATAGGGAGTCTTCTGATGAGGGTTTGTAATGGAGACCCTATTCAACACATAACATGCAGTGTTGACAGCTTCTGTCCAAAACATAGTAGGAAGTTTAGAATAAACAAGCATAGTTCTTGCTACTTCAATTAGTGTCATTTTCTTCCTCTCAGCAACCACATTTTGTTGAGGAGTTCTGTCAGCACTATAGTATTTTTTATTCCTTTAGAGGTGCAAAGTGCATTGAGTTCCGCATTCTTGAATTCAGTGTTGTTATCACATTGAATGTCTTTGACATTCTTTGAGAGCTGATTCTCAACCAGTGTAATGAAGTCTCTGAGAATTGGGTAAGTTTCATTCTTAGTAGCAAGAAAGAAAACCCATGAGAACCTACTGTAACCATCAGTCGCCACGAGGCAGAAGTGTTTGTGAGCAATGCTTCTGGTGGAGGTAGGACCAAAAAGATCCATGTGAAGAAGTTGTAGAAGTTCAGTTATCAAACTGAGGGCTGTAATGGCCTTAAAGGATGATTTGTGCTATTTGCCCTTGCTGCAAGCAAGGCAATTAATATTATTCTTGAAGGTTTAGACATGTAGCCCGGAAACCATGTTCTTGTTAGCCAACTTATAGATTGTTTTAAAATTCACATGCCCCATCCTTTGATGCCATTTAGTGGCTTCATCTTCTGAAGATTTTGCTACCAAGCAAGCCAATTGAACAGTAGGATTAACTTCATTCAAGTTGATGCTATAGATATTCTGTCTCCTAGGAACTTTGTGAAAAACTTGAGAATCATCCGGAAGCTAAAATTCTTTGGAAAGAACCAAACAGTCTTTATCCGTGAAAAGTACAAATTGCTTCTTATCACCTATTTGAGAGACAGGGGTCAAGTTGAAGTGTTGGAGTGCTTCTACATAATACACGTGCTTAAAATTGAGTTTAGAAGCCTGAATGGTTCATTTTCCTGTGATACGGTCTTCACCTCCACCAAAGTAAACCTTTCCACCTTAAAATGGTACAAAGTTTGCCAACAATTCTTTGTTACCAGTCATGCTTCTAGAACAACCACTATCTACAATGCTAAAACTTGGATCTTGGTAAGAATTAATCTACAACAACAAGAAATATGAATTACAGTTGGTGTCTTAAGGGGACCCAAGCCATTTCTGACTTGATTCTTCCTTGTGGTTCATTCTAAGATTGCCATTAAGATTGATAAGATCCACTATTGTTCTTGTACATTCTCTTCATCATAGGTGGTTTGCATTGAGTCCAAGAACAACCTGTTGAGGGCTTAACAACAGTGCCCCATATGTCCCATCCCAAAGTTCGTGTGGGCTTTAGCAATATTGTTATTTGCAACAGACTGGTTAAAGTTTTGAAAATAGTAGCTTGTTGGTATGTTGTTAATGATTTGTTTGTTTCTTCAATTAGCGGAAGCTGATGGAGAGTTCCTCCTGGTGGTAGGAAAAGGGTGGGCGTAAGGATTTAGCCTACCAGCAGAAGTATACAAACCAGTATGAGCAAACTGACGATTACCAGTGGGCCATTTGTCATAAAAATCACAATCTTTAATCAAATATAATCTACTACCACACACAAAACATGCTTTTATTCAAATGACATTGTTTATTGCTTCTATTCTTATTACACACTTGTCTAGGAGTAGTAGCATTCCTAGATGACATGAAACTAGAATCAAAACACATTGAAGTAGAACCTTGAGCAACTCTCTTATCACTAGGCTTAGAACTAGTAGTATGGGAGACACATGTGTCATTTGTCGTGGGGCTTGAGGAACCAGACTTTTCACTTGAATCATAGGATGTAAAATCACTGGCCTTGTCACTGTAAGTATAAGAGAGAAAGTCATTAGTGTTTGTGGTACTATTAGGGGACTCAAGCATCTGTGATTCATCTAAGTCTGTATGGATGGGTACATGCATAAAAGTTCAGGTGATCGGTGGAGGAACAACGCATTCCTGCAGCTGGTTTAAACCTGTTGTAACGAGATTTTCCCTTTTCCTTATTAGGATCAAATACACTAGAGAAAGATGAATAAAAAACATCATCTGGTCCAATGTATTTGCCAAAACCTAACCCCCTTTTTGTTCTTGCAGACATGCTGCTATCTATAAGTTTAGTCAGATTTTTGGGAGCATTTTGCCTTTTATCAAACCTTATTAAAGTAGCATCTAATTTATCTTGCATCTCCTATTTTTCTTTGATGCTTTATTCATTAAGTTTCTCAGTATATTTCAGTTAGTTAGATGTGTTCTCTAAATCAATATTCAACACCCTAATTTTATCCTCATATTCCAACTGAGTATTTTGCAACCACTTCTTTTGTTATTCTAAGGTTTTTAGAGAATTTTTATAAGCCTGAACTTCTAAAAAACATTTATCATATTGAGTATTAAGTTCATCATGTTGTTTCATAAGTTCAAAATATTTAGTATCACATCCGAGAGGACAATTTTGTAACTGAGGAGTAATTCCCGTCAACGTAAATTCTTTTGCTTCCTCTGCCTCAGATATGTGACCAGCATTCATAGCAAACACATCAATACCAGGTTCTGCTCATGTTGAAGCCTCATGTTCATTCTAGTTGATCATGGTATCACAAGATACTAAGGCTTTTTCTCCTCCTGAAGCTCTTGAACCTTGAAGGCTGAGTACCTATTCTTGTCATGTTCTTTTCTACTAGAGCATTCTCTAGTATAATGTCCTTGCTAATGACAGTTGTAGCATTTGACCTTGCTCCTATCAAACCTGGCTGGCTCCTTTGGGTTGTAGCTTAATTTTCTACCAACCTTCTTCTCAAACTTATGAACTCTTAGGGTAAGCATAGCCATCTGCCACTTTAGATCCATTTCATCCAGATCAAGCTTTTTAACTTGTTTGAAGTCATCAAATGCTAGTTGTTGTTATTGTTGGAAATACGTTTTTACGTATTTAGAAAGGATCGGTCACTCCAGTAATTTATACTTAGATTGGGCTCGTGATCCAATATGTAAACAATATAGCCCATCAAGCCCACATGTAGGGTGGGCTATATATACCCCTCCTAGCATGTTAGGAGGGGTTGGTCATTAGTTGTTTGTTCCCATTTTACTTAATCATTCCATTTCTCTAATCCTCTCCTTTCTCTCTCTACTTTCTCTTTCTAGTTCTTCATCTCTCTCCCTCTATTTAGATCTTAACAACACTTGTACAATCTTTAAAGACTAAGGACCTACAATTGGTATCAGAGTAATGGATGATTGGGTTGTTCTTGTGTTTGTTCATCATTGATTTGTAAGTTTTGATCTAAAATCATTCGATCTAAAATTATTTTATTTGTTTTTTGTGTTTTTTTGTGGTTTAATCTTCTTAAAAATCATCTACATAGTTTTGGTAGCGATTTTGGGTTTTTGTTTTGGTAAAAATACGAAAAAGTTGGAATTTTTGGATTGATTTTTGCGTAAAAATTACAAGGTGTTTGAAATTTTTTGGTATAATTCAGAATAAGAGGGTTTACAATATTCCGAACTATCTTTTTATATGTATTCCGGATTATAGTATTTTTTCCTTCCAAAATAAAAACACATTCCGACTTAACTTATTCCGACTTATGTGCATGATAAGTCACATTCCGAATTAACATTTGAAGAATTATATTCCGAACCAAATTTTTCTAAATATTCCAAACTAATTTTTTTTTGTTTCTTCTTCCCTCCAAAAATTTCATCTCATTCCGACTTATATTCTGAAATATCCATATTCCGAATAATGTTTTGAATTCAAATTCCGACTTATATTTCGATTTCATATCCCTACTTAATTTTTTCATATTTCGAATAATGTTTTGAATCCGATATTCCGACTTGTGTTTCAGTTTTCGTATTCCGACTTGTGATACGAAGTTGTATTCAGACTTGTGCGATTAGTATTCCGACTTATATTTTTGTTTCCATATTCCGACTTATTTATTTATTTTTCCTTCTTTTTCCGAACAAGACTCAAGTATCAACCTTAAACAGATTCATAACTATAAACAATTGCGAACCTCTCGTTCCAACTCGACTAGTCTCTCGTTCCAACTCGAGAATCGAAAACAGACTCTTACACCAACATCTCGTCACAAAAACCACAAGACTCCATTTTTTTATATAAAGAATTTCGACTCACAAAAACGAATTCCACCAAGACTCATGACTCTCGTCTCATCTCATTCAATCTCGACTCAAAACCAAGACTTCACTCAACACACACAACCATCAAAAACACCCTCGCACACCATATATTACAACAACAAACAGACTCAACAATCATATTTCCTCGACTCAAAAACAGATTCAAAACACATTCAAAACTCAACCTAACTCGATAACCAAGAGTCGACTCAACCAAGAATCTACCCTAAACGCTAAAGATCTCAGTCATAAAACAACTCTCATAGATCCAAAACCAAAAACTAAAACAATTTAAATACCTACCCGAGACCTCTTAACAAGATCTTGAAGACTTGATGGTTTTTTATTTGCTTCGGAAACAACTAAAATCACCAAGGGATATGGTTTGTTGTTAGTAGTTGATAATCAAAAGGGTTTACTTGATTCGGTTTCTGAAGTTTCGTGGGTTTAATCATATGAATCGATGAATGATTCATCCGATTTATTTGATTTATGATGGTAATTGGAAAGATTGATGGAGATGAGATTAAGGAGTTGATATTGTGTGTCTGCGTTTAGGATTGGAAGAGTTTAGAAAGATCGGGGATTAAGATGAATGAGATGTTGATCTCAATCTGTTATGGTGGGAACAGATTAGAGTAAAAGAGGCGGATTTATCTAAGTTTCTTCTGTTGAGAGGAGACGTTAGATGGGGGCGGTGATATATGTGATTAGGTTTAGGGCAACTGTGAGTCAGTTTAGAGATTAGTCAATTATATATCCCTACAATCTCAATGTGGACCGGGTATTAGTTATATTATTAGTGGGCCTGAATTTTGTAAAGTATCAGTTTTACTAAAATCTTGGTGCGCGGTAGTGTATTGCTATTGGGCCTATGTTATAATTTTCAACCGAATGGAGTAGCAAGTGGTTTGTATATTAGCCAATTTTGAACTGGTTCAAGTCTCGATTAATTTTTGCAAGTGAATTCGGGATGACCGACTAAATATTTGAATGTTGCAAAATTAATCAAGTTGGATTAATTAGTTTACGGGCTTTATTTTTTTGGAGTGAGCCGAGTTTGAATCGGACTCCGGTTTGTTTTATCAACATTTGAGCTAATCACGAAATTATTGTGTCAAGAAAAAGATATATTACCCAACAAAGATCCAAGAATTTTTTCTCGAACTTCAATGGAGTCGTTGAATTCAAAGTTTTAAGAGGGAGACTTGCATCCAATGAAAGACAAAGCTAGAGAAAATGGGAACACTTCATTTCGACTACTTTAGTCTCATCTTGTGAACATTTCATGGCTTCAAGGAAGAAGCGAATTTGTGACACTCTTTGGTCACGACCGTCATATATTCACGGAATTGATGTTCTTCAACTTGAACCAACTAGCAGAAAACCTCCACAATGAAAATTTTAATCACTCTGCATCGGCACTTGCATAAAAGGCTCTTGTGACACAACTCACGCCTTTCTTCCATTTCAATATTTTCAAGTCTGAAAGTTTAGTGATTTGTCAGTCATTTCTTCGAGACACACATACCGAGCTTCAAGATTTCCGTGGTACACTGTTGAAATTAATGACATCGGTTTCATCTTTGATTTATGCAAGATCACAACATCAGCAAGCGTATGATAGTGGAGTGCAAGAATCTACGATGCCGATGCAAGAGGAAAATGGTCATACGATTGACGAATTGGAGGCTGCTAAAGATTCCAAGGACATGGAATCAATAGTTAATCAGGATATCAGCAAAACGTCAGGGAATGTTACAGACATATATTCTGATGACACCATACCCATTTACGACGAAGAGCCTACAAACATGGTACACTATAATGTTGTATATGATGTATATGCTGATGAAATGCCGCATATTGAGCCTTTCTAACCTAATTATGACAAACATGGGATGGAAAAAGGTGATAGTTTTACCACTTTAGATTCATCCGATGTGCGTCATTATGGGGGAGAGATTGTTCAAAATTCTATAGTACATCATGATAAATGCTTTATGACTGCTTCGTTAACTGATTCTAATTCCAAGATTAAAGAGCTCGAAACGATCGTAGCTCAGCAATCAAAAGATCTTGAGGATGCCAAACTTAAATTTTCGAAGAAAACGAACAAATTTGAAACATATTTTGAAAATTGAAAAGTCAAACATTGTTCTTGAACGAAAATTGGATCAAAAAGTTCTAGATTCTAAAGCTGAAAAGGATAATCTTTTGAAACAAATTAAGTTGCTAGAATCTAAATTGGCATCCCAAGATAAATTGCTCAAAGAGAATGAGACTTTAAAGGCTCAAGTTCATGAAAAGGTTTTTGCAATAACGGCTCTGAAAAGCGAGTTGAGGAAAACTAAAGGAACTAGTATGGACACTAAGCTTGAAAAACCATCAATCTTGGGAAAACACCAACAAATTAGTTCGTCAAACAACCGACTGCATTTAGATCCGAGCGACCACAATACTCGAGACCGCGGTTTGCCTCCCAAGTTGATATGGTTCATCTTTCTAGACCAGTCACTCCACCAACTAGGGCCAATGTGACTAAAATAGCATTTGCAAGACCTAATCACATGATTGCATCTGGTCTCCCTAGACATAGTCCAAAGAACACGTTTCGAACTAGTTCAAATGACGTTCGCCATAAATTTGGTCTGAGGGAAGCTAAGAAAAAGACACAAGTAAGAGATAGGAATTTTAAACCTAGTCAGATGCCTTCTAGGTTACCCAACACTACTAACCGTAGCATATCATACACTATGAGCATCAATCAATCATCTAGGAATTCTAGATCTTACTCGGACATTACATATGCTACTTGTAAAACATGTAGGAAATGTGTCTTTAAAGCCAATCATGATTCTTGTGTCAAGAAATTACTTAATGAGGTGAACTCCCGTGCTAGACTTAAATCTCAGTGGTTAGCTAAAATCAAACCTATTGGTAAAGTTTGGCGACCCACGGGTAGAACTTTAACTGTTGTAGGAAACGAGTGCCCTTTAACTAGGATAGTCTCCGATTCTACTAAGACTACTAGGGAGGAAACTGAAAAGGATGATACATCACTTAAGCCAGAACTTAAGATTTTCTATAAAAGGAAACGTTTGCCAGGTAAGATAAGTGAATCATCTCCTTAGTTCACCTCTGGCACAAGAAAATAAAACTGTGAATCCCCGCAGGGTTCTAAGATAGATATAGCTAACCCATATAAAAGCATACAAACTTCAACTGAGAATGCAGGTGTTGGAAATACGTTTTTACGTATTTAGAAAGGATCGGTCACTCCAAAGATATATTCTAGTATTGGGCTCGTGATCCATTTGTAAACAATATAGTCCATATAGCCCACATGTAGGGTGGGCTATATATACCCCCTCCTAGCATGTTAGGAGGGGTGGTTCTTTTCATTTCATATTTTTCATTTCAATAAAATCTCTTTCTCTCCCTACTCTTCTTTTCTCTCCTTTCTCTCTCTACACCTTCATCTTCCTCCTCCTCCTTCTCCATTCCATTTCAATAGATTAATCAACCTTTGTCAAATCCTAAGATATCGTAGACCTTCAATTGGTATCAAGAGCCATGGTTAAATCTTAGGATTTGCGTTTTTTTATCTAATAATTTTCTTGTCAAATCTTTTTATTTTTTGATAAAAAAATTTCGTCTCATTTTTTTAATCTGTCCAATGAGTTTTCTTTGTGAGTTTTGTCCATCTGTATCTAATTTGTTTCACTTTTTATAAAAATCATCAATTGTTATTAAATTTTTTTAAAATCATCCATTTTTACCAATTCTATCTATTTCTTTTTAGATCAGTTTTAATTTCTTTTCAAAATCATCCATTTAAAATCAGTTTTTAAATAATCAATTTCTTTAAATATTCAATTAGTTTGTTATAGTTTGTCCAATCAGTTTCAGTTTTAGATCAGTTTTTAATCACATTTTTTATCCTTTTTTTTAATCAGTTTTCTTTATCTGGGTGACAGTTATTTTTTAATCAGTTTTCTTCTTCTTTTCTTCCCCCAACCAATCTGTCAAAACCCTCTCGTTTTGATCCATCTGTATCCACTTTCTGTTTACTTTTCTTGTTATTCCGGATAAGCCAAGATATTCCGTATAACAGTTTATTCCGTGTAACAGTTTATTCCGTGTAACAGTTTATTCCGTGTAACAGTTTATTCCGGATAACAGTTTATTCCGTATAGACCTTTATTCCGAATAGACCTTTATTCCGTATAGACCTTTATTCCGTATAGACCTTTATTCCGTATAAAGGTTTATTCCGTATAAACGTTTATTCCGTATAGACACCACACAAAATCAAAACAAACTAAACTCAACATTCAAAACATCTCGTCTCACACCTACACCTCTCGACAACAAAGACTCTCGGTCACTACACTCGACTCACTCAACTCTCGACTGGAAAACTCAGACTCACGAACCCTCACTCTCATCAGGACACCAAACCCCCCCAACCTCGAACACCACTCACCCTCGACCCTCACCACAAGACTCTAACACCACAATCTCTCGACCAACAAAACCCAAACACAAGATCTTTTGACTCCACATCAAAGACTCGAACGAACCCACGACTCACACCCTCACACCCTCGTCTTCTCACCCACACTCTCGACTTCTACACACCCAAGCCTCCAACATCTCGAAAACAATCAGACTCGACTCACTCGACCTTTTTTACTTTGACTCAGTCTTACTCGACTCCGTCATCATTCAGACCCAAGTCAAATCTTTAACAAACACCAACTCACCCTCGTCTCCTTTAACACGACTCAACCCCGACTCAACCACGACTTACGACTCAACCACGACTCAACCCCGATTCACGACTCACCAAAAACCCAAGATCTCGACAAAGACAATACTGATTCTTCACGTCATCATCATCACCGTTCTATGTGGGATTCACCCATTTTCAATATTCGAAATAAAATATTGATTTATAACAATCCTGTTATAATCATTTTATTTGTTTCGATTGGGACTCAAAACAAAAAGAAATAAGACATAATCAGTTACCTACCCAATACACGCACACTCGACCACCCTAGATCTAGACTCGAAGACTCAATATAGTCACTAGACAGAAAGACTCGACAGATGATCGAAAGACTATGATTAGACAATCAACAAAACCTACCCGAGACCTAATCAAAGGTCTTGAAGATACACCTTTCTTGAGTTATGAATTGTAGCTGGGATTCATGATCTGTTTCGTGGATGAGATGAGGAGTTTGGTTTGATTCATAGATAACTTTTCTTAATTTTTGGCGATTAGGTGAAAGTTGTGTGAAATTTGGTGGGAGAGAGAAGCAATCGGAAGGAGATCTGTGTTTTTGATAGATATTTCAGAGATTGAGAGTTGGTTTTGGTTATCTGTGAGAGAGAGTTACGCAGTGTTTGAGAGAGAGAGCTTAGATTGAGAGAGAGAGAGATTAGGTTGTGAAGTTATATGACTGAGGAGAGAGAGTGCAGATAAATATTGAGACGGAGATAACAATGCTTGACTTTTTATAAAGGACACGTGTGTGGTGTCCTTTTGATTCAGATAATTTTTGGTGTCCTATTTTTGGTCAAAACGTGTCATTTGACGGAGATAACAAAGAGGGGGTATCTTCTCCCATTTTAAAATATCCGATTTTTCAAAAACAAAAATATTAGATTTTCCTTTTAATTTTGGGATTTTTTAAACATATCAGAGTTTTTTTTTATATATTAGACGTTTTTAAAGATTTTGTTTAAGTTTTTTATAAAATCAGATTTTTCTATTCTTGTTTTCTATTTTTTTGTTTAAGCTTATTTTTTTTATTTTTTTAAATTTAAAATTAATTTTTTAGTTTAGTATATTTTGTATATTTATTTTTGGTACATCGTGTTAAGGCGGGTATTCTGAAAAAAAAAACCAAAGTGATAAAAAATTTTGACGGGTTAACAGTTTTTGTGGCCGGATAATGGATTCGTTAGATTCGACATGTCAAAAGGGAGAAGCGCATAAAATGCAAGACAAAGTTAGAAAAAGTGGCATCACTTCATTTCAAATGCTTCAGTCTCATCTTGTCACTCTTTCGAGGATTCAAGGAGGGAGCGAATTTGTGACAATCTTTGGTCAAGATCGTCATATATTCATCGACTCAATTTTCACCACTTTGACCCAACTCGCCGAGCAACTCAACAATGAAAACTTCAATCACTCTGCATCGGCACTTGCATATAGGACTCTTGTGACACAACTCACGCCATTCCTCCAATATAATATCATCAAGTCTAAAAGTTCAGTGATTTGCCAATCTTTTCTTCGAGATACACATACCGAGCTTCGAGTGTTCCGTGATACAATATTGAAACTCATGACATCGGTCTCGTCTTCGATTTATCAACGATCACAACTTCTGCAAGCGTATGATAATGGAGTGCAAGAATCAATGACGCAGATGCAAGAGGAGAATGGTCATACGGTTGACAACTTGGAGCATAACGATGGTAAAAGCACGGAATCAAGAGGACAACATGATACCAGTGGCACGTCAGGGAATGTTCACGAGATCTCTTTTGATGACACCTCACCCGTTTATGACGAAGAGTCTGCAAACATGGTACAATGTAATGTTGTTTATGATGTATATGCTGATGCCATGCCGCATATTGAGCATTCTGAACCTAATTATGACAAACATGGGATGGAAAAGAGCGATAGAAATACCACTTCTGATTCATCCGATGTGAGTCATAATGGGGGAGAAAGTGTTCAAAATGCTATAGTACATCATGATAAATGCTTTATAACTGCCTCGTTAACTGATTCTGATTCCAAGATTAAAGAGCTCGAAACGATCGTAGCTCGGCAATCAAAAGATCTTGAGGATGCCAAACTTGAATTTTCTAAGAAAACGGACAAATTTGAAACACACTTTGAAAAACTTGAAAAGTCAAACGTTGTTTTTGAAAGAAAATTGGATCAAAAAGTTTTAGATTCTAAAGCTGAAAAGGATAATCTTTTGAAACAAATTTAGTTACTAGAGTCTAAATTGGCATCCCAAGATAGAGTGCTTAAAGAGAATGAGACATTAAAGGCTCAAGTACAGGAAAAGGTCTTTGCTATAGCCGCGTTGAAAAACGAGTTAAGGAAAAATAGAGGACCTAGTGTGGACACTAAGCTTGAAAAACCATCAATCTAGGGGAAACTGCCTACAAATCAGTTCGTCAGACAACCGATTGTCAGACAACCTACTGCATTTAGATCCGAGCGACCACAATCCTCGAGACCGCGGTTTGCCTCCCAAGTTGATTTGGTTCATCTTTCTAGACCAGTCACTCCAGCAACTAGGCCCTATGTGATCACTCTAGCTTTAGCAAGACCAAATCATATGATTGCCTCTAGTTTCCCTGAAAACACCAAGACCACGTCTAGAACTAGTTCAAATGACGTTGGCCATAAATCTGGTCTAAGGGAAGTTATGCAAAAGACACATGTAAGAGATATCAATGTCAATCCTAGTCACATGCCTTCTAGATTACCCAACACTGCTAACCGTAGCATGTCATCTCCTAGGAGCATCGATCAATCATCTAGGAATTACTCGGACATTAAATATGCTACCTGTAAAACATGTAGAAAATGTGTCTTTAGAGCCAATCATGATTCCTGTATCAAAAAATTACTTGATGAGGTGAACTCCCGTGCTAGAATTAAGTCCCAGTGGATAGCTAAAATCAAACCCTTTGGTAAAGTTTGGCGCCCCACTGGTAGAACTTTCACTCTTGTAGGAAACGAGTGCCCTTTAACTAGGATAGTCTCCGATTCCACTAAGACTACTAGGGAGGAAATTGATAAAGATGATACTTCACTTAAGCCTAAACTTAAGGTTTTCTATAAAAGGAAACGTTTGCCAGCTAAGATAAGTGAATCATCTACTCCGGTCGCCTCTAACACAAGTAAAGCCAACTGTGAACCCCCACGTGCTTCTAAAATTGATGTCGCTAACCCATGTCAAAGCAAGCAAATTCCTAATGAGAATGCAGGTACCAAAGTTGATGTTCCAAAAGAACGAAGCGGTCCAATCATTGTATACCGTTCAAATGTCTCAGGGGATTCATAGTTAAGCTGCAATACTGTAAAGGACTTATAGTCACATCACAGACTATAACTCGCTCATCAAAGAAAGGAAAGTTTATCGCCGATGATAAACTTATCCTAAAAACGAGAAATTCATTTTTCTCGGGCATGAGCTTATATCAAAAACATTCCAAGTTTTTAAGCTCGTGCATTAAGGCTTATAGATAAATGACAGTCTGTAACCCGTTCTTCAAAGGCAGGAAAGTTTATCGCTGATGATAAACTTATCCTTACAACGAGAAATTAATCTTTCTCGGGCATGAGCTTATATCAAAAAAAAAACATTCCAAGTTTTTAAGCTCATGCACAATGACTTACAGTTAAATGTCAGACTGTAACTCGAACTTAAAATAAAGGAAAGTTTATCTTTTATGATAACTTATCCTCTTAACGAGAAATTCAATTTTCTCGGTCATGAGCTTGTCTTAAAACATTCGAAGTTTTAAGCTCAGAAAAGAAAAGTGTATCTTTTAAATAAGAGAACTTTTCCTCATAACGAGAAATTAACCTTTCTCGGTCATGAGCTTTCCGTTAAAATAGTCAAAGTTTTCAAGCTCATGAAAACGACTTCTAAGTAAATGTCAGCTTAGGACTCGTCCTTCAGATAAAAGGAAAGTTTATCGCCGATGGTAACTTATCCTTACAACGAGAAGTTTACAACTTCTCGGACTTGAGCTTTCCTAAGATATTCCAAATCTTAAGCTCAAGTAATTGGTTTTCAAAACTTTGAACACAATTTTTCAAAAATTTCTCAAAAGGTTTTTCTAAATCTTTCAAAATTGTGTGTTCAAAAACGTTTTGAAAAAACGAGCATGTCTTCTGGAATCGATAATATTTACGAACCTAGACATGTCATTCAATAATGACACGGGGTTTTAAATAAAGTTCGAGCAGAAGTTTAAAAGATTTAAAACATGCTCCATATGGTTTGTTATTATTTCCGATAGTAACCCGCTTTTCACATTGAAGTCAAGCATTTCACCGGAAAGCTTTGACTCTACAATCCGAAGTTATCAACTCCACAATCCGAAGTTCGTTTCAATTGATATCTACATACTAGACGACGCGACTACTCAAACAATGACTACAGCTCTTTAAGTAGAACACGGGTCAACAATTGAGGGGGAGCAATTGTCCAGCATTCAGAATCTTCGATGCCGAAAGTGCCATAGTTCACAAGTTGGTGTTAAGACAACGATATCAATTGTCCATGTGGTGTAAAGGGGAAGATAATTTCAGAAGTTACGAGGAAGACCAACATTCGTGAACAAGAACCATGTGCTTCTTTCATATGATGTTCTCCATCATTCAGGTCCAACCTCGTAAATTGCTAATATTGTGAATTCATTATCATATATGATCTTTGCACGTGATAAATACCTTACACTTGTGTTTAAAAGGTATTTAATTTACGTTTCAAGTACACCCTCATTAATTTGAGGGGGAGCTTGTGTAATTCATGAAGATAATTGGATTTGCATTTTTCTTCCCAAACTTTCTTAAAATGCTATTAAATCAATTGATATTAAAAACATCGATTGGGTTAATATTTTTAATATGGGGGAGAAAATGTGATTTAATATGGGAAATGATTAATCACAAATGGTTTGACTTAACGTGCTAGCTCATCCCGACATGTGCGAAATGTTTTCGGATATCGTGGCATATGTTAAGGGGGAGCAAAATGGATTTACACTTCAAAATGGATTTCATGGTGACATACACTTACCCAAAACATCTCTATACACGACGGTGAAGATTGTGGTGACATAAGGATGGTAGGATAGGTTAAAGTCCAATGATTTCTCTAGAACCAGAGGAATCTTCCCAAGGACATTCCATAGCTAGAAATAGTAGTCCTTAGGAAAGATGGAGAAAGATTGTGAACATAGCTGAATGCCGACCAAGTACTTAAGTTAGCACTGGAACAATCACAACAAGGTGCTAGTTATGACGTATTGGTAAGCATTGAAGGGGTTGAAGAATGAAAAAGAATTGTAAAGATAAAGGGTGTAAAGAAAGTGTTAGCCTTAAAATGTGTGCGACTAACGGAATTACATTAGTTTCATAGCCGGGACTTGCAGGGACTAATATTGTCAAATGTAAAGTCCAAGTCCCGAGCTATATAAACCCCTCCATACTTCCATGGAGGGGTGAGGCTTTTCATTTCTTGTCTTACCTTTCTCTCTCTAGAATAAAACACACTTTTATTCTCTCTTGTTTCTCTCACTAAAATGGCTAAACAACACTTCTATCCTCCCCGACCTCCGGATCATAAACCCGTGTTCATAGTGAATCCATTGTTAACAGAAAGTAGCCATCCTTACAACTTAGGCAAAAACCGGGTCAATTCATATGCTATTGAGATCATTTATGATTCTCGATATTGAAGATAGACATCGTGGACCCAGTGATGCAAGTCACAACCCATCCCAGCTAACTCAGATATCTCTCAAAAGATATTTGTTTTAATAACACGGATAAAACACATTATCTATTGATTTATTCACTCCGAATAAATTGGTATTGAAAAGGTGGCACTCCTCTCCAGCCTCCGATCACTAAAATCCAAAATGCACGATCGAGTCTAGAGCCATTTGAGATCATCAAATATCTCATTAGGACACACTTTCATATTTCCTTGCTTCTTCACACACTGTGAAAAGTAAGAAAGATCTTAAGAGTCCTACGCAAAATCTTCATGATCTTGCCTGAACATCCGAGTAATACGAAAGTATTTACAATGAAGATGGAAATCCTTCTTGAGCGAATATCAAAAAGCTCATGGTAGGTGACTTGTGCGATTCTTTATGAATCAAACTTGTGATAACTGGAAAGCAACAGTGGTTTAATTCTTAAATGAATTTAAACACGTTCCAGGCCTCTACGCAATATCTTAGTGATCTTGCTAGAACATTCAGAGTAATACTATTAAGTATTTACAGTGACGAATGGAAATCCTTCTAGTGTTAACATCAAACAGCACTTGGTAGGTAACTTGCAAGATTCTATACGAATCAAGTTCGTGACAACTGGAATGCAACGATGGTGCGGTTCTTAATTGAACTTCACTTGTTCCAGGAATATGAATTGACGGCTTCAAATCATGTGGATAATATTATCCAAATGATTCACTCTTTACGTTCGCAGTCAGCTTTGGACGGTCGAGTAAAGAGAACGGGTTTACCCGCGAAATCTTGTCAAGGAGGTTCTTTATTGAAACTACCTGTCACAAGTACGATATTTAATATCGTCCAACGGTCTTCACCGACCGGAGGTAAAATGCTACCGAATTAGAATGAAATGTTCAAGGCCATTTCATCCGTGTATATGGTTTGTTGATAACTGTCTTATGCAGCATAACAAGAAGGTGGCATTGCGGTGTATAATCCAGAAGAAGTCGTCACCACATGCTTATACTACATACACTTAGTACTTCAACAAATTCAAGAAAGTCTGAAGGTCAAGTCTTCCGCTGTATTAAACTCTGAAGCTTTCAAGAATTTAAAGGTATAAGTATGTGGAACATGAAGTCACGAAGAGGCAAATTTCACAAGTGATGAATGCACAAGCTCAAGGCAAGGAAACATGCTCAAGACTAAAGTCAAAGATCACATCAAGCATATTCACAAGAACAAGATCGAACACTCAAGCATAGATGCTAGGTTTAAGATTTTGTAAAATGGTGTGACCTCCCTTAGGGAGAGATTGTTGGAAATACGTTTTCCCAAAGAAAGTCTCGGTCACATCATTATTAGCATAGATCACGAGCTATAGACTATTTAAGACATTGTAACTTGGAGTGACCTCCCTTAGGGGGAGATTGTTGGAAATATGTTTTTACGTATTTAGAAAGGATCGGTCACTCCAAAGATATATTCTAGTATTGGGCTAGTGATCCATTTGTAAACAATATAGTCCATATAGCCCACATGTAGGGTGGGCTATATATACCCCCTCCTAGCATGTTAGGAGGGGTGGTTCTTTTCATTTCATATTTTTCATTTCAATAAAATCTCTTTCTCTCCCTACTCTTCTTTTCTCTCCTTTCTCTCTCTACACCTTCATCTTCCTCCTCCTCCTTCTCCATTCCATTTCAATAGATTAATCAACCTTTGTCAAATCCTAAGATATCGTAGACCTTCAGCAGGTACCAAAGTCAAGGACCAACAAACACAAAACGGTCCGATCTTTATATACCGCTCAACTAAGGACACTCTCAGAGTTTGGTTACTGAAGAAGCTGATATCAGAGAAACAAGTGTCTCAGGGGATTTGTAGTTAAGCTTACAGTGTACATGGATCACAGTCGAATCACAGTCTGTTACCCGAACTTCAAAGAAAGGGAATTTTATCTCGTCAACGATAACTTATCCTCACAAACGAGAAATTAAGTTTTCTCAGACAAGAGCTTACACTAAAACCATTCAAAGGTTTTAAGCTCGTGTATATGGCTCCTCGTTAAATGTCAGACAATGACCCGGACTTCAATTAAAGGGAAGTTTATCTTATCAACGATAACTTACCCTCACAACGAGAAATTAATTTTTCTCGGGCATGAGCTTAGAATTAAAAACATTCGAAGTTTTTAAGCTCATGCACAACGGCTTGTAGTCACATGACAGATTGTAACCCGCGCTTCAAAGAAAGGAAAGTTTATCACCAATGATAAACTTATCCTCATTAACGAGAAATTAAATTTTCTCGGACATGAGCTATCATTGAAACTATTCAAAGGTTTTAAGCTCGTGTAAAATGGCGTAAAGTTACATTCCGGATTATGCCCCAGACTTCAAAGAAAGGAAAGTTTGTCACCGATGATAAACTTATCCTAACAACGTGAAATTAATATTTCTCGGGCATGAGCGAATATTAAAAACATTCGAAGTTTTTAAGCTCATGCACAATGACTTATAGTTAAATATCAGACTGTAACTCGGACTTCAGTTTTAGGAAAGCTTATCTTTAATGATCACTTATCCTCTTAACAGGAAATTCATTTTTCTCGGTCATGAGCTTGTATTAAAACATTCCACGTTTTAAGCTCAGAAAGGAAAGTGTATTTTTTAAATAAGAGAACTTTTCCTCATAACGGGAAATTCATCTTTCTCGGTCATGAGCTTTACATTAAAACATTTAAAAGTTTTTCAAGCTCATGAAAATGACTTCTAAGTAAATGTCAACTTAGGACTCGTTCTTCAGTTAAAAGGAAAGTCTATCGCCGATGATAAACTTATCCTCACAACGGGAAGTTTACAACTTCTCGGACTTGAGCTTGTTTTGTAGGATATTCAACATCTTAAGCTCAAGTAATTGGTTTTCAAAACATTTAACACAATTTTTCGAGAATTTCTCAAAAGGTTTTCCTAAATCTTTCAAAAATGTGTGTTCAAAAATGTTTTTTGATAAAAAGAGCATGTCTTCTGGAATCGATAATATTTACGATGCTAGAAATGTCATTCAATAATGACACGGGGTTGTAAATAAAGTTCGAGCAGAAGTTCAAATATTTTAAAACATGCTCAAAATGGCTTGCTATTATTTCAGATAGTAACCCGCTTTTCATATTCAAGTCAAGCATTTCACTAGAAAGCTTTGGCTCAACAACGGGAATTAATTTTCTTAGGCATGGTTTACTTTATAACCATGTAAGGGATTGTGTTTACGTAATAACACAATCTAACACGAATATATGTACGTGTCGGTGCATTTATTTGTTAAAACAAGAGAAATCTTGTTTTTATGAAGTTATCATCTTCATCTCTACAATCATAGCAATTTACAATTGATATCTACATACTCGACAATGCGACTACTCAAACGGCGACTACAGCTCCTTCAATAGAACATGGGTCAACAATTGAGGGGGAGCAATAGTTCAGCATTCAGAATCTTTGATTTCGTAAGTTCCAAGCTCACAAATTGGTGTCAAGACAATGATATCAATCGTACTTATGGTGTCAAGAGATAACTTCATACGTAACGAGGCGACGGACATTCGTGAACAAGAACCATGTGACTCTATCATATGATGTTCTCCATCATTCAGGTCCAACCTCGTAAACTGCTAATATTGTGAATACATTATCATATATGATCTTTGCACATGATAAATACCTTACACTTGTGTTTAAAAGGTATTTAATTTACGTTTCAAGTACACCCTCATTAATTTGAGTGGGAGCTTGTGTAAATCATGAAGATAATTGGATTTGCATTTTTCTTCCCAAATTTTCTTAAAATGTTATTAAATCAATTGATATTAAAAACATCGATTGGGTTAATATTTTTAATATGGGGCAGAAAATGTGATTTAATATGGGAAATGATTAATCAAAAATGGTTTGACTTAACGTGATGGCTTACCCCGACATGTGCGAAATGTTTTCGAATATCGTGGCATATGTTAAGGGGGAGCAAAATGGATTTGCACTTCAAAATGGATTTCATGGTGATTTATACTTACCCACAACCCATTTATTTCACGACGATGAAGATTGTGGTAACATAAGGATGGTAGGATAGGTTAAGTCCAATGATTCTTTCAAAACCGAAGGAATCTTCCCAAGGACATTCCATAGATAGAAATAGAAGTCCTTAGGAAAGATGGAGAAAGATTGTGAACGTAGCTGAATGTCGACCAAGTACTTAAGTTAGCACTGTAACAATCACAACAAGGTGCTAGTTATGACGTATTGGTAAGCATTGAAGGTGTTAAAGAATGAAAAAGAATTGTAAAGATAAAGGGTGTAAAGAAAGAAGCCCTCCGTACAACCTTAGGCAGAAACCGGGTCAATACATATGCTATTGAGATCATTTTTTAAATGATGCTTGATATTGAAGATAAGACATCATGGACCTAGTGATGCAATGCACAACCCATCCCAGCTAACTCATATATCTCTTAAAATGTATTTATTTCATTGACATGGAGACAACGCATTATCTATTGATTTAGTCACTCTGAATAAATTGGTATTGAAAAGGTGAAACTCCTCTCCAGCCTCCGATCACTAAAATCCAAAATGCACGATCGAGTCTAGAGTCATTTGAGATCATCAAATATCTCATTAGGACACACTTTCATAACTCCTTGCTTCTTCACATTCTGTGAAAAGTAAGAACGATCTTAACAGTCCTACGTAAAATCTTCATGATCTTGCCTGAACATCCGAGTAATACAAAAGTATTTACAATGAAGATGGAAATCCTTATTGAGCGAACATCAAAAATCTCATGGTAGGTGACTTGTGCGATTCTTTATGAATCAAACTTGTGATAACTGGAAAGCACCAGTGGTTTAATTCTTAACTGAATTTAAACACGTTCCAGGCCTCTACGCAATATCTTAGTGATCTTGCTAGAACACTCAGAGTGATACCTTAGTGTTCATAGTGATGAGTGGAAATCCTTCTAGTGTTAACCTCGAACAGCATTTGGTAGGTAACTTGCAGGATTCTATACGAATCAGGCTCGTGACAACTAGAAAGCAACGATGGTGCGGTTCTTAATTGAATTTCACTTGTTCTAGGAACATGTATTGACGGCTTCAATCATGCGGATAATATTATCCAAATGATTCACTCTATATGTTCGCAGTCAGCTTTGGACGGTCGAATAAAGAGAACGGGTTTACCCGCGAAATCTTTTCAATGAGGTTCTTAATTAAAACTACCTGCCACAAGTACGATATTTTATATCGTCCAACGGTCTTCACCGACCGGAGGTAAAATGCTACCAAATTTGAATGAAATGTTTAAAGCCATTTCATCCGTGTATATGGTTTGTTGCTAACTGTCTTATGCAGCGTAACAAGAAGGTGGCATTGTGGTGTACTATCCGAAAAGAAGTCGTCCTCGCATGCTTATACTTTATGAACTTAAGAGTTCATCAAATTCAAGAAAGCCTAAAATTCAAGTCTTCCGTTGTATCAAACTCTGAAGTTTTAAAGAACTATAAAGGTATAAATATATAACACATGAAGTCACGAGGAGGCAAGTTTCACAAGTGATGAATGCACAAGGTCAAGGCAAGGAAACATGCTCAAGTCTAAAATCAAAGATCTCATCAGCATATACACAAGAACAAGATCGAAGACTCAAGCATAGTATGCTAGGTTTAAGATTTTGTAAAAATGGTGTGACCTTCCTTAGGGGGAGATTGTTGGAAGTACGTTTTTCCAAAGAAAGTCTCGGTCACATCATTCTTAGCATAGATCACGAGTTATAGACTATATAGGATATTGTAACTTGGAGTGACCTCCCTTAGGGGGAGATTGTTGGAAATACGTTTTTAAGTATTTAGAAAGGATCGGTCACTCCAACGATTTATACGTAGATTGGGCTCGTGATCCAATATGTAAACAATATACCCCATCAAGCCCACATGTAGGGTGAGCTATATATACCTATCCTAGCATGTTAGGAGGGGTTGTTCATTCCAGTTTATTTAATCATTCCATCTTTCTCTAATCCTCTCCTTTCTCTCTCTACTTTCTCTCTCTAGTTCTTCATCTCTCTCCCACTATTTAGATCTTAACAACACTTGTACAATCCTAAGGAACTAAGGACCTACAGTTATGGTCCTACATCAGCAACAAAATAATGAAGGACAAATTCAACCATGCTATTGGTCTTAGCCTTTGGTTCAGGAAAAGGAGTATGTTGAGAAGACAAGGAATAGCTTGGGCTACTGGCATAGGTCATCTGATTAGAACTTATGGAGCTAACAAAGGCAGAGTTAGTAGAAGTGGATTAAGAACTACTAGGGTATCCTCTCCCATCTGACTCAAAAGTTTTAAGTTTATAGAACAGATCATCAAAAGAAAGATACTCAAGTCCTCATTTTTCCTTTTGAGAGATGACTACCTGGTTCCAAAAGTGAAGTAGAGCTCTAAGAAACCTAGCATTGAAATCTTCATTATCTGTTTTAGCCTTGAGTTGATTCAATTGGCTAAGAATCTTTTGAAACCTGTCATACCCTTGATGAAGTCCTTCTGATTCAGATATCTTAAACTTTGAGAATTCATCTTTGAGCATTGATCTTCTCATCTTCTTGGATTTTTCATTCCCTCCAAATCTTGCTTTGATAGCATTCCAAATTTCCCTAGCATCATAAAATGATAAAAATCACCCATATGATCATCAGGAAGGGATTGAAGCAAAATGGTTTTTGCTTTAATTTCCTTTTGTACCGTTGTGATTTCTTCATGTGTTTTGGGGTCTAGAATGGTGATATTCCCATTCTTATCCATTCTTGTACTTTTCTTACTATTTCCATGCTAAACAATTCTCCACAAGGGCAGATCAGTATTTGTGATCCAGTACTCCATCTTCATAGCCTAGCTTTCATATTCATCTTTCTTCAGGTAAGGAAATTTTCCATCTGTGTTTGAGACAGTGGCAACTATTTGTTGTGGTTGTGGTGTAGTAGTAGTGGTGGATTGCGGTCCATCTTCAGTAGAGCTTGAAGTATACATGGTTTAGTAACTTTTCACAAACAGAGAATGATTCTTCTTGTACAGAGACTCTCTCATGCTTTGATACCATTTGTTAGGTCCTTTAGATATAGATCTTTCAGCCTGTTAAGGATAGGGAACAACTTCTATAATCACAAGTTATTCACAGAGAGACTCTAATAGAAACAAAGTATTTGTGCGGAATACAAATACTAAGGACAAGAAGAAACACAGACTAATTGAATAACATGATCCTTTCTAAGGATTTCCATTATTACTAATATGAAATGAAAATGGTGAAAGGTGTGTCTTACCCTTCTGCCAATGGGTTCCTTTTATACTACAAGGAAACCTAAACTATATTTCTCAAAACGTGTAACAGATGATGTGCACATCATTTCCTAAGATATCTCATGCATATCCTACCAAACTACTACTAATAACACGCTTTGACTTTATACTAGACCAGGAGTAACATATTACTCCAACTATGAGTAACTACTCCTGCTACTACTATGACCAGGAGGAACTACATTCCTCCTAGTCAACCTATTACAAAATGTCTATTACATTATTCCTAACATAACATAATAACGACAGTGTACAAACTTAGCAAACACTTATGATTTACTACGAAAAGGATATATCCACAGATAATGAGAAAAGTGGTCAAGAAGGATCACATAATACTTAGAACCACCTGCACTCACAATAGGAGATGTCCATACATCTGAATGAATAATCAGAAAACAATTATAAACAATAGAAGTAGAACTTGAAAAAGGAAGTTTCACGCGTTCGCCAAGTTGACATGCATGACAAACATTAGGAGACTTTTCCTTATTACAAGAAATAAAATTACGAGAAACAAGAGACCGTAACATGTCATCACCCGGGTGACCGAGGCGTCGGTGCTACATAGAAAGACTGAGTGATATCAAACCACTTGGAAGAGAAGACGAATTGGTTACCGGATAAAGGTCACTAGAGTGTCACATTTGAGGAGGATATAGGAGTCTATAAATCTTTTACCGAGAAACTAAAAGCGTCAAATGTAATAGTACAATAGTTTTCTAGAATAAACCGACGAACAGACATATGATTGTTAATACTATTTAGGGTAACAAGTATATTATGAAGATGTAAAGGGCGAAGATGAGTAGGAACGATGCTATGGCCCGCATTTGTGACGGGTATAGTTTGTAAGAATAAAAATAGTAAAGTACTTAAATTACTAGAATTTGAGTTAAGATTAGAAGAGGCACTTGTGTCCATATTCTGTGACGAGTCTTGCAAAGTCGACAAAGTACTACTAGGATCTGATGAAATACACATAACCTGTTGGGCTTGTGGAAAGTAATAAGTAGGAGGTGCAGTCGAGAGTGTGCCCATGTGGAGGTATATGTACTGGTATGTTGGAGGGGCAACCTACGCTGGAAACGTATGCATATGTGCTGCCTGAATTGAAAATTCCCAATTCAGTATCGTTTGATTAGAAAGACTAACAAACAAGATAATATAATATAATGATAATTTGCTAGCAGTAATTGGCATTTTATTTTATTATAAAATTGTAGAAAAACAATAAAAGAATAATGTTGCAGCGGAGGAGAAAATATAAGGTTTTAAGGTTTTGCTCTAATTACCATGTTAGATGGGTAAATTGTTTCCTCTCTCATCTCTCAAATACACCATGAATATATAATACATGAAAAGATATAATGCCATATGGGTTGGGCCAGTTCTTCATATGGAGTAGTTCTCCATATGAAGTAGTTCTCAATATGGAGTAGGTCTCCATGTGGAGAACTCTAAAGATACTACGACCTCCGTCCAAAATAAATGTCTACGTTTTACTTTTGAAATCTTTTTTATGAAACTTTGACCCTAATTCTTTTTTGGTGTGTTATTTAATACTTGATACAAGATATGAATGGATAGAGTTTTAAATATAAGTTTTATCAGGTTTTATATAAAATAAAATAAACATATTTACGGTCAAAGTTTAAAAAAACACCGAAAAAGTCAAACGTAAACATTTATTATAGGACGGAAGGAGTATCTAATAAAAACATCTCAATAGAAAGTTTATAAAGGGGTGTTTGATACGACACTCGTGTTTCGTACACTTTTCCTTTATGCCAAAATTGTACATAATTATAAAATATATATTACATATATATATATATATATATATATATATATATATATATATATATATATATATATATATATATATATATATATATATATATATATATATATATATATATATATATATATATATATATATATATAATAGATATCTCCTGGTTTCTCATGTTTTGCAAGTCGGTTTTTCAAAAAATTAGTAAATACGTTCATATTGTTTTAACCATCGATTAGAGCTTTCATGGATAAAATCTATGAAGGTGTCAGACTAGTATAATGTGCGTCTAAATTGCCTTCATCGAAAAAAAAATGTCAAATCTAGAATGTCGTATTTCAGTTGGTCAATGTGCATCTTAATTAAACTCCATGAAATAATCATAACATAAGTACTTGCGTTCTTATCTTTTTTTCTTCTACCGACTATTCAAGAAATATTTTACCATTGTTATGTTTTTTAATAGTAAAGATGAAGTTAACAATCAGACATAACATTTCTCACAGCTAATACAAATACACAACTTAAAACTTTGCCTTCTAATATTACATTGTTAGTGCATCGCGACGCGCATGTCGATATATTGCACCGCGACGCCCATGTTTGATACAACACCCATGTTTTCGTACGCGTTTCCTTTATGCCAAAACTGTACATAATTATAAAATATGTGTTACATATATATATAATAGATATCTGCAAAGTCTCATGATTTTTCATGTTTTGTAAGTCGGTTTTTTCAAAAATTAGTAAATACGTTCGTATTGTTTTAACCGCCAATTAGAGCTTTCATGGATAAAATCTATGAAGGTGGCAGACTAGTCTACTCTGCATCTAAATTGCCTTCATTGGAAAAAAAATATCAAATCCAAAATGTGGCATTTCAGTTGGTCAATGTGTCTTAATTAAACTCCATGAAATAATCATAACATAAGTACTTATGTTCATATCTTTTTTCTTCTACCTACTATTCAAGAAATATTTTACCATTGTTATGTTTTTTAATAGTAAAGTGAAGTTAACAATCATACATAACATCTCTCACAGCTAATACAAATGCACAACTTAAAACTTTGCTTTCTAATATTACATTGTTAGTGCATCGCGACGCCCATGTCGATACAGTACGAGCTACGATGTTACCCTTCCTTTTAACAAATGATCATTAACAAGTATTTAAAGCATTTAAGTTTGATAGAATAACTGAAACAGGGATGCGATCTATTGGGGCGTAGGCCGGTTGGAGAGTGCGATGACTAACGATAGAAAAATTTGTTTCGAAAACAACATTAGAGTAACCTTTACTTCAGGCATGTATAGTCGGTCACCATATAGCATTAGTTTCTGCCTCTAATGGATAATTCGCGTAGCATTCATACTTAGATCCTAATACTAACACCTCTGTGTTGTAATTTCAAGCAACATAACCTAAACCCACCTTCCCTTATACTTATTGCCAAGTTACGTCAGAGTTAAGCTTAATCTTTCCAGCTTATAGCTTCTCCCACCTACCCACAAATACATTTTGGGTAAATCCAACACCTTATTAGACATTCTTCTTGTTTGCAGCGAAGAAGTCTAATAGCATTTCTTTTGACATACCTTCCACATCAGCTTCCCTCGTGTCGAATTGGCCATGATAATGCTTATTACATCTTGTCCCCAATCCCCAAAGAGTTATATACAAGTATCCTGGCATGCAGAAAAAGTGTCCAAGATCACTCAACGGAAATCCTCCATTGTATTACCATTATTGTGTTTTTTAGGTACGAGCTAATGGCATGCATTTGCTTGTATTTTAAGAGATGTTGAGCAATCATCTCATTACAAGTTATTCATATTATTTTACAACTCACTCTTAAATATGTTAGCCTGTGTTTTATATAGCTCATTGTATTACATGTATTTATGTGTATCGGGAACTTGCCCGAGTCTATAATGATCTTGTGATCCCTTTATATTGTAACTAGATATTTATGGAATTACGTATACAAAGTATACCCACCCACAATACGGGCTAACAAAATATATATACAAACGTATAAAGATGTGGATGTTACAATCATATAAGTAAGATGTACAAGAATGACACTACCAATATTAGGCATATTTGATGGAGTTTTGGTGGGTGTCAAGTATATGTCGACTCAAATACAAGAATCGATGAGAAATAGGTATACGATGCCTCAATTGTAGAACCCGGTGGTTGCAAGATATACACGTCTTCAAATACATAAGGTACATAAGGGGATAGCTCACATATCAATACCATATGTGTCACTGAGGGTATCCAAAAGAAGAGCCTTGAAATCTTTTCCTACAAAATCTGATGTTGTGTGTGAGATGGACCGATCGTGTAAGATAGAGCGCTACAAAAACGTTTATAATATATTAATATTATTGTAAACACACCAACGTGTTTGAAAAGAGCAAAAATAACTAATATGTTACTAGAATGTCACCACCAACCTCAGGCATATTTGATGTTGTAGTTGGTGGTTGTGGGATATACGTCGGCTCAAATACATGAATTGGTGAGAAATAAGTATACGGGTCCTCAAATGCTGGTTTCGGTGGTTGCGGGATATACACGTCATCAAATATGTGAGCTACATTAAGGGATGGATCACGCATCTGCTTATTTATGAAAAGTGTGTGCCCTAAATAATCACCAACCTTGACTTTATATGCGTCATGAATAGTATCCGAATGAAAAATTGTCGCCTGTTGTCCTACGAAATCTGTTGTCGAGTTCAACGGGTACTCGTCGTGTTGGATTAATGCCTATAGCCAAGTTTATAATATAAATTAATACTTACCAAAAGAAAAAATAGTAAACATAACTATCATGAATGCACTATCATGTTTGGATCGTAAAAGAGTTAAAGTCAGTAAAGCCAAATTGTTTCTTAACAAAGATCGTGTCCCTCCCTCGGAGTAGAATATACTCTTGAAATGATTACATTCATTTAATAACCAGTAGTAGTGAATAATTATAGACAAATTCAAAATATTCCTAAAAGAAATTACCTCAAATTCATTTTGTTTTGTAGTCAAGGAAAAATGATATTGTTGAGGCAAATGTTCCCGCTCGCCAGATGTAACATGTTCACTGGTGCCATTAGGAGCTACGTCCTGTCTAAATCGGTTTAACGCCACACATTTCTTCTGTAGTACCGGAGGAACATCCGTAGCCAACCCATCAAAATATTCTTTACAGTCAACCCACCACGGTTGACACAAGTCTATATCATTTGGTGGAAGACGTAGACTATGAATATTTACCTACAACAAATCCAAAATAATGATTAAGTTGAGGTAATTTATTATGAGAACATTAGTCATGAACAAACAAATCATTTGTAACTTTTTAAATTTAGTTTTGATCCTATTAAGTTAATTAAGTCAAATTCAAACAACACTTTAACATCAAATTAGAAATAAAATTAAAATCGAAAGATCAGAATAAACCATTACCATACACTTACAAAAGTAGTGGCATTGCTCCTTAAACTTTATTTTTTATTTAAAATGTATAGATATAAATACTTTTCATTTCTTTTTATTTTATTTTTTCTTCTCAAAATCTCTCCTCACATATAATAAATAAATTAAACTAAATTATTTTAACTAACAATATATTATAACAACTAATTGAATAGGACATTAAGAAAATAATTTTACACTTTCAATAAAAATAACTTTTTAATTTTTTAGCATCTAAGAAAAATAAGTGTTTTTATGAAATCTTTGTTAGTTAATTATTCATTTCAACCTGATTTTTCTTCTTGTTATTATCTTTCTTTCACATATGAATATTTTTCACTTTCATTTGTCTCTTTAAGTTGCATTTTAAGTACAATTCAAATTATACTTTTATACTATTTATGGTAATGGTTCTCACACACAAAAGCTACAATATTAGTTTTTTTTCATGTTTTTAGCGAGAAAATGTGATGGCTAACACGTATCTTCAACTGTTTGATACATGTTCTTCTAACAAAGACGTTACAAAACAAAAAACACACACATTATCCCTCATCCTTTCTCTCTAAGAAATCGGCCACAATGCTGACAAAAAATTTGATGGCTACAATGGCTTAAGAAAATTGATGGATAAAATGTAAATAATCGTCGTCTACACACTCAAAACCGCCACACGCCTAAAATTATTCTCAGATTTAACCTTTCCCTATCAAACACACAAACCAGAAAAAAAAAAACATCAAACTGATTTTCATGCCTAAATCTGATTAATTATGCAAGTTTACTGACCCTAATTAAATTACCGGTTTTGAGTATTTTTTTATCTTTAGTTTTTTTTTATTATTCCGAGTTTTGGATGTTTATATGTAACTATGTGAATAGACGTGACAGTAAAAACCTAATAGTGTTTAAAGATTCAAGATAGTTTTTTTTGTAGAGGTATAGACATATTATTTGTTTGCTGTTTTTTTCTATTTGGAACTTCTCATGCCGCCTTTGCTTATGTTTTGAGGATTGTGCTTGTAATTATTCGATTAAGTTATATTTGTGCGTTTGATGCAGGTTTTTGTGTTGTGGTGATTTAGATTTTTGAGTATGCATAGAACGAGTTTGCTGAAATGTTGCTTAGAATTTAAAGTTTTTTTTAGAAGAACTAACGATACAAGAGTGTTTGAAATAGGTACTTAAAGTGTTTGAAATGACACAATAGTGATTGAAATATAAGTAACCAAGATCTAACGATGATACAACAGTGTCGATCTAACGATAATACAACAGTGTCTAGAATATGAATAACCAAAATCATCCCTAAAAGTGAACCTTACAACATTGTTTGAAATATCAGTAACCAAAATCAGCCCTAAAAGTGAACCTTATATTATCAAAAACTAACCTTTCCTTTATCCAAAAACATTTTGAAAAGATCTAATGATACAAGAGTGTTTGAAATATGTAATTTTTGTAGAAGATATAACAACAAACAAACATTTAGAGGTTTTTTGTTTCCTTTTAGGGCTGATTTTGGTTACTCATTGCAGTTGCTTTATTTGTTGTGATATTTTGCCTTACATTGCTTATATTATCGAAAATAGGTACTTAAAGTGCTCAAATAAGCAGGCCCAAACACCCCTTAAAATGCTTATTTAGTCAAAAATAAAGAGATACACATTCTTTTTTTATTTGAAACACTATAATGTACTAATTTCATTAAATAATAGCCCTTGCCATGTATATATCCTGCTACACTGCAACAAATACACTTGGTAAGAAAATAGCGAGCAACTTTTTATGAGCTACAAAACAAAGAATTCGTATTTTTAGAGAATAATTTTTCTAAGCATTAGTTTTTATTTACGAAATATGCCATAAGATACGGTTACCAAGTGACTGATTTTTTATGTATGAAACTTGAAAAAATGTGCAAGGGAGGTTCATAATTCATTAAGACTGTCAAGTACGTTGGAATGAAGTTTATGCCAAGCCGATGAGCAGTAAAGATCGTGGTGTAGTGCATCATTCAGCTAAGCAGTCGTAGAAGTTTGGAAGGCTAAGGATTAATTTGAGGTATAAGAGACAAGTGAAGAACCCGTCACCACCTTCCGATCTCCTGACCAACATACTACCTACACCTAAACGAGGTCAGTTTCCCTTATTTTTTTTCTTAACAAATTTAGTCGTGCTAATGGAGAACCTCTGACCCATTTACATGGGGTTGCCAAATAGGCCTAGACGTACATAGGTCATTAATATTCATGACCAAAGTATCTAGGAGCTCTTAATTATTGATAATGATGACAATGAAAAACCTCAGAGCGTGATACATTTTGAATTTAGTATATAGTTGGAACTTGGAAACTTTGTTTCTCATTAAGGATTCGGAATTGTGTGTGGTTAAGCTTATTTAGAAAGTGCCTTGTTCTTAGAGTTACTTCTTACGATTAATTGCTATTTGAGTTTTCTTTTTGGTTTTTTATTGGAGTTAGTGTTTAAGAATTCAAAATGTATTATTTACTTTGTTGTTTAGCACTTTGTTCACTCAAAATTTTCCTAATGACTATAAAGGGGTGTTTACTTAAGCCTACATCTTTTAGATTCTTAAGTAAACAAAGGGATAAAATCTAACTACTAAATTTAAACTTAGATCAGAATAAGAAGGTAAAGTCTTAATAATTGTTATTTAAGAAGATAAAGTAAAGTCTCGGTATGCATTGTATCACCTGTGTTTTCTTTCTACTTATTCAACATATAATGTTACTTTATCTTACCGGGTGTTGTCCCCTTTACCCAAAAAGGAAAGGTTTTAATCATTTCTACTATATGTTTTTGTTTCAAATAGGATATCGCGTACGAGGCTGTGGAGAATAGGCGTTTGGGTGCCAGGATGCCATAACTGAGTGTTATTATTGGGTCTACTTTGGAAGTTATTCAAAAGAGAAGATAATCCAATTAAATAACCGAGTCTGCATAATGTTTGCATATGAACATATATTTCGCTTGTTAAATCATGCAACTACTGTCCTTGATATTGCATTGTGTTTCATGGATATAGGATGAAACTCGACACATGTGGCACTAGCTACGCGGTATGAGGTAAAAGGAACCTTGGTTTTTTCACCTTTTATCTTTCTTTCGTTTTTAATTTTAGTGTTAACAGTGAACTTTAGGATGCAACATCTCAGTGGGTAGGAGGGTTCAATATCAAGTCCACTGTCAAACGAGTTTGTCGTGGTGTTGTTTCGTGTTCTGATATACTGCCTAAGACTGTCAGAGACCTGACTCAAATTGTAAGTGTCCGATTTGGCCTTCACCTACCCAGGTTAAAATTCATTGCTTTGTTTTGTAGATTATGCTCTTTATGCAAGTTTATTCTTTAAAAATGTTGTGTCCGCAATAAAGTACTAATTATGTGTTTTGATTTAAATTTATAACGCTTAGAAGAACCTACATATTATGTGAGACTAGAAAGAAATGACTCAAGGACCGTGAGGAATCTACATGTGATAGTGGCTCATTGTTGCCCGATTAACAATGTACGTATGGAGCAACCTAATTTTGTCATTGATCTGGAGGAAAATGAAAGCATGCTTTATCATAAATTGGATTGAAAGGAGCCGAAACCAAACGCCGTTTTGGTGGTATGCTTTTATCTTATAATAATCCTATTCTAAAAATTTAATCATGGTATTTTTGGCTTTAAGACATAGTGCTAACAAAGTCTATGCATAATAAAAAGGAACCATTTGAGGTGGATAGATGCAAGATATTAGATCGAACACGAATAATTTGTTTAATCCTCTATTTATATGAATTTAGGGGCAATTAGTTGTGGCATATTCAAATCAAAATGTAGTTACATTGGCTTCTTTTTTAAGATATGTTGTGTTCGGGTCAAAATAGGTTGCTTTTGGTTGACTCCAGGCAATTTGTGCCATGTTTATAGCAATAATTATAAGTAAGTAGTGTCTTTGTTTGGCATCCCTGTTGCAATATGGTTTACGTACTTTTTTTCTATTTGATGTTCTAAGAGTTAATTATGTCGTTCGTCCCTGTGGTTACGGCCAAATCCCTAATTGAGTCCCTAATTATTTTCTCTTGCCTCGTTGATCCCTAATTCGAAACTATTGTACATCGTTAGTCCCAATCGCTAAATCGAGTTAAGTCAACCAGTTATCTCATTCACCTTTATGAGGGAGTGTTCTTGGTGATTAGAGTGATCTGTGTATTTTGTATGTGTTTGTGTTTGGTGGGATTTATTTCATAATAGAAAGAAGACTAAAGTACCCTTACATGTTAGGCACATGGGGTGAGATCACAGTCAAACTTAACTCAATTTGGTGATAGGGATCGATGATGTGCAATAGTTTCGAATTAGGGATCAACGAGGCAAGAAAAAGAATTAGGGACTCAATTTGGGATTTAGCCTAAACCACGGGGACGAACCGGATGATTCAATCAAGTTCTCAATTTTGTTAAAAATGGTATATGTTGTGCCCTACAGATATCAAAAGATGGCGGTAAGAATAGGTGTGAGATATATGAAAGAATCTCCGATACATAAGATAAGTTTTTGCGGACTCGAGTTGTTGATTCTCAACATTATCTTCTGCTACAAGTTCGGATGCAGGTTCATGTTTGAGTTCGGCTTCAAATGCTAAACCTAATGCTCGCCATTCTGCAAGAAATGTGTATATGGTTTGTATATTTTTCATTTTTGATTGTCGGAGTATGAGTTACTGTGTGAGCTAGATAGCATTCTTTTTTAGTCTGGAATATACATCGTCACATAATTCTCTACAAACTATAAGAGAGTAAATATCAAGGGAAACTGATGCTTGAAAAACAACGCGGGTTGTAATTAAAAGCATATTTTGGGTTTGTGCATTTTCACAATGAGAATCTGTAAGCTATACATCATTTTTCTTAGTAAGAACTTATAACTTACCACATGACACACGAAACCAAAAAATAGCCAACCCTGTAGTGAAGCCCGGATCGACCAACCTTGTTGTATACAAATTCGGGAAGAACAACGAATCTCAAAATTATATTTGATGGCCTAATGGTAAAAAGACTTGCAACTATCACATAAAAATTGTGAGGTCTCAAGTTCAATTCTTAATAAGTGCAAACAACTCTAATGTAGCCATGTCAGCCTTTTAAAAATAAGGCGTTAGTTGGTTTAAGTTTAAGTGACGATGAGATCAAACCCCGTGAATTAGGATGCCTAAAGAGGAAAAATCACGGTTACATAAAAATAAACTCAACTTCCACATGTTGACACTAAGATCGGGTATAGCGAGTGGTAGGACTTAAACTGGGTCGCTTGGTTACAAGATCCTTCCTTAGTTATCTCGTCAGTGAACGAGTTATGGGTGTTCCGAATTGATTATGTTTTCAGGTCTGGGAATCAGTAGGATGGTGCTTGTTTGTTTACTTCTTGTTGTCGTGACAAGTTATGCAAATCAATTTTTTTATTGTTGTTTTGTTTTTTCTGGAGCTTGTATGGGGTTGCATCCAAATGCCTAAGAGCGAAACTAGTGGATCGGCCTTTGTGGGTGGGTGTTTTTCTCTCTTTGTGGTTCATTCTAATTGACAAGACTTTTTTCATCGTTTTTATAATCCTCACAGTCAAAACCTCGGTTGAATTCTAGAATGCACTATTCGTTTCATTTTTAGATTTGATTGTGTATGTTTAGTTTCTAGTTTCTTACCAGCAACTTTTTCCTGTTAATAAAACTGGGTATAGCAAGTTAAAAAAATGTCGTTAAAAATAGGTATAGCAAGTGCTACATCTCATCATACAAGATTCGTCCTTAGCTTCGACGGGTCGGATGGTAGGTTTGCGGCTATCACACGGGTCTTTGTATCTGATTAACTCATTGGAAAAGGAGACCAACATATTGCTTTTGAATTGCATTAAAATAAAGTTTTTTTATTTAATAAAGCAAAACGATTAGTAAGGCCTTTTTTATAAAATATATTTTTTAACAAGAAATAATATCTTCATTTAATTATTATTTTTTATGTTTTTTTAAATCTAAAAATTTTATTATTTAGTAAAAGTTTTAAAAAGAATTGATTGAAAAAATTGATGGAGAAGAAATGACATGTAACTATAGTGTCAAATTTGTGAAAAAAAACTTTAAAAAAGAAGAGGTAATAAATATAACTTTACTGGTTAAATATTAAATAAATTAGTTGGCGTTAAGTGAAAATTATAATTTTTTATGTTTTTTAAAAAATTTAACAAAATTAACAGATACTGCTTACAATTTATAATCTTATAATATCACAATTAAAAAATATTAAGTACTGGAAATTTTCGTATATCCGTATATATCATACTAAAATGTTAAATTAAACATGATTTATTTTTATACCCCATGCATACACAAAACTTATATAACTAATTAGAATCTATGAATTATCGTTGTAATTAAGGACCAAATAACTATTCGTTGAATTGAGATTGGTGGTAGAGTGTTGGAAATTCACTTTATGTGACGACATTTAAGAATTCCCATTAGTTATCATAGTCACACACGCTTAGACTAGACTAGGTACATTGTATAGTTTATGTAGCGTGTGTGACTATATATACCCCTCCTAGGCTTCCAAGGAGGGGTGTTGCTTGTGTTCATTTTCAATTTTAATACATTTTCTATTTTCACACACTCAACCTTTCTCTCTCAACTCAACAATGGCTACCATCTTCCACCACCCACCTAGACCAACGGATTAGATAATTGCAAATCCACAATTGGCATCAGGGCCTCGGTTCCATCCTTGGATCGTGTTCATGTTTTTGATTTGGTGGTCTAAAATTTTTTTTTGGGGTCTCGTTCTATAAATTTTTGGTCACGTCTTGTTACTTAAAAGATTTGTCACGTCTTGTTATTATTTTTTCCAAACAGTTTCACTGTTTTATTATTTGTCATATCATTTTCTTGGTCCAAATCTATCTAAAAAGTCACTTTATCAGTTTGTCTCACTTCACAAACCCACAACTTCATATCTGTGTCCCTGGTTTCACCCACAACTTCATATATGTGTCCCTGGTTTCACGGTTTTACATTGGGTCAAATGTCTACTGTTTCTGGACTTATTTTCTTATATGATATCATCTTTTCTGGGTTTCTATTGTTCTTCATGATGTAGTTACCCAGAAAATTAGTCAGATTCACATGATCCTGAAAAATCAGATATAGTACAGATATGTTTTCAGATTTTCAGATCGGAATATTGCGATCGCAAAAACCATTGGTTTCTACATTGTGATCGAATATTCCGATGGAACACTTTCGGTGCATTCCGATGGAACGCACTCCGATGGAACGCATTCCGATGAAACGTATTCCGACGGATGCATTCCGACGGGGTGTAGAGGACTCATTACGATGGACAGAAATTTAGAAAACATTGCGATGGAGATAGAACACATTGCTGATAGGTGTGTAAACACCCATCCTTTTACCACTTAATTCGGGCTAAAACGAGACCAAAACACGTATTTAATATCATTTGTTTGGAATTATGCGTGTTTTTTGTGTTTATTGTGTTTTCAGAGCCAACCGGGTGAATATTAAAGAAAACATGGGATTGCACGGGTTTTACTGAAGAAAAAGACTCGAGATAAAGTCTATTGTCCAAGAGATGCAAAAGATTTGAAGTCACTGGGCCTATTCGAAGATTTATCGACGAAAAGGACCAAAGATGGAAGATTTATATAAGTCGAAGAAACTCGAGTCTATTAAACGAAGAAATTAAAAGACGAGTTGAATTTAATCGACGGCAAATCCCGAATCAGAATCGAAAACAGAAACTTTTCTGAAAAGACGAAAAGACAAGAAGAACGAGAGAAAGCCCATTCACCAACCAAAGGACAAGGCTATAAATAGCCCTCCCCTCACACATTTTAGTTTAGTTTTTAGTTTTTTAGTTTTTTTTCTTCTCCCCCATTTTCTTTCTCTCTGTTCCGTTTCATCACCATCACCACTAGGGTGATTGGTGATTTTAATCTTTGTTTTCTAAATCTTGTTATTTTAATTCTTGTTTGATCTTGTTAAAACATTAATCATTCAATGCAAAGTTTTGTTTAATCTTTCCATCTAATCTTGTTCATCTTCATCTTTATATTCAAGTTCTTAAGTTTTTATTTTTCTTGATTTGATCTTCAAAAGTTGTTGGGATTTGTGTTTTTATTGATGGGATTAGTAGTTTATGATTATTAAATGCTTTGTGATTGATTTATTTTAGTTTTTGGTGAAAAACTTGGTGAATTTTGGATTAAAAATAGTCCCCGTGTTCTTCGTTGTCTGTTACTGTATCTGGGTTTCCAGAAGTTCCGAATCAAGCCAAACTTCCGAATCAAGCATAACTTCCGAGTCAAGCAAAACTTCCGAATCAAGCATAAGTTCCGAATCTAACACCTTCATTCGGAAGCTTCCGAACCAACCCTTAAGTTCCGCATCAGTGAACAGTGACTTCCGATTCATTAAGTTCCGAATCAAGGACTTCATTCGGAAGTCCAAAACTTCCGAATCAGCAAGTTCCGGATGAGTGTAAAAGTTCCGAATCACAAACTTCCGAATGAAGGATAAGTTCCGGATGAATCCAAAAGTTCCGGACCAAGCACAAGTTCCGAATGAAGAATGAACAGTAACTTCCGAATCAGTTATCTTTGGGTATTTTAAAGTTTTACTGTTTCTTAACTATTTCTTTACTGTTTTCTTATTTAATTTTAATTTTCTTTTAAGCTTAATTCTAATTTAAATTCAAGTTTAAATTCTAGTTTTTATTACTCATCATTAAATTAATTATCTTTGATTTAAATTTTCATTTCCACTTTTAATTAGATTAGAAAACCAAACCCTTTTATTTAGTAACCAAGAACAATTATTCCACTTAAGATCGAGATCAATTCGAGAGGATATCGAGAGTAAAATTGAACCCACATAGCAAAATCATGTATCAAATGGCGCCGCTGCCGGCTCTTCTCGTTAAGATCAAAAGTTTTTTGTGAGAACTTGGATTTTGGGATCCGTTCCCCGTGAGCGTTACTTTTTCAAGAAAACTTTCAAAAACAACTAAAAAATATAAAATTTTCAAAAATACAAAAACATTAAAAAACATAAAAACCAAAAATATTTTTGCTTTGTTTTTCTTTGTTCGTTCTTTTGCAGGTGTATGCGCACTCGATCCACGTCTTATCAAGAGCCCGAGCCTCTCGATAACTTAGACATGGCTGGTGTACAAAACAACAATCACATACCACCTCCGAACAACAATAATAACAACAACAATCCGCCTTTCAACAACATGAACAATAACAACAACAATGAGCACCTTCCGGATAATCGCCCAATGATTGAATTGCTGCAAGCTCATGTCGATGGCAATACGGATCCAATTGTTATACCACCAATTGCCGCCAACAATTTCGAGCTAAAGTCAGGTTTTATCCAGATGGTCTCAGCTCAACCATTCTTGGGACGAACCATTGATGACCCACACGACCACATCAAGAGATTTCTACAACTCACCAACACGGTCAAGTTCAATGGTGTTCCACAGGAGGTTATAAGGTTACAACTTTTTCCCTTTTCTTTAGAGGGACAAGCCCGGCATTGGCTTGCTAAGGAACCGCCACAGAGTATTCTCTCGTGGACGGATTTGGAAACAAAGTTTATCAACTACTTTTTTCCACCCTCTCGTACTACCGCTTTGCGGAATGAGATCATAAATTTTGAACAAAAGTACGATGAGTCATTCAGTGAATCTTGGGATCGCTTTAAAGATCTTTTAAGAAAATGCCCACAACATGGTTTTACCAAAGTACATCAAATCAATACTTTTTACAATGGTTTAAGCATGAGTGACCAAGATTCACTGAATAGTGCCTCGGGGGGTAATCTATTGGCTAAGACTTCCAATGCTGCTTGGGACATCATTGAGAATAAATCTCGTGTGCAAACCAAGAGTGTTCGGACCAATGTTGCTAGTGCTAGCACTAATGACAGTGACAAGCGACTTGACAAAATCACCACGCATCTTGAATCGCTTGTCACCCACACCGTCAGCAACAACAACAGCAACAACGCCAAACACGCTCAAGTGAACGCTGTCAGCCAACCTTGTGAGATATGCGGTGGTCCTCACTCTTACACAACTTGTACCGCCACCCAAGATTACCCTGCTGAGAATGTGAATGCGGCATATGGCACCTACCAACAACCTGCTTATCAAGCTAGACCTCAAGGTGACCGTAACTTGCTTAGCTATCGATCCAACAATTACCTTTCACCACCTGGTTTTCCTCCAACCAACCCAAACCAACAACAAAACCTTAACCGTCCTCCTCAACAACAACAACAACCTCGACAACCATACATCCCACCTCACAAGCAGCAACAACCGCCTCAACGTAACAATCAAGTCTACCAACAACCTGCTTACCAACCACCTGCATACAATGCTCCTTCCAACCAAGCCACCACTGCATTACACCAAGAGGTTGCCACCTATATGAGGACCAATGATGTGATAGTAGGAAACCTCCAAGAGGAAGTGCGCAATTTGAAAGCAGACTTGGTCAAGCAAGGAAATGATTTGAGAGCCGATATGAGAACTACGTTGGATAGCCAAACCAATTATCTGAGGAACATGATGGCTAGTTTCTTCCAAAGTAGTCAACCCTCTTCTTCGGGTACTCTTCCGAGTAACACCGTTGCGAACCCAAGAGGGGAGATGAAAGCAATCACTACTCGAAGTGGTAAAGGTACCAAGGAACCCGAGCTTCCTATACCTCCACCGGTGGTTGTGACTAAGGAGAACGAGTCGCCTGCTCCTATTCCTCCTCCTTCTCCTTCCCCAATTTCTCCACCTCTTCTTTCTACCCCTCCTCCACCCGTGGTTGTGAGTGATCCTATTCCCCTAAAGCCTTCCTCTTCTTCCAATATACCTTATCCTTCAAGGTTGAGGAAAGAGAAGCAAAAGAGCAAGGATGATATTCAAGTTTCGAATTTCCTTAAAATGTTCAAAAAACTGAATTTCAATATCTCCTTCGCTGAGGCTCTCGCTCACATGCCCAAATACGCCAAAATGTTTAAAGATCTTCTGAGCGACAAGGAAAAGCTCCTCGATCTCGCCAACACCCAACTTAATGAGAACTGCTCTGCGGTGCTCTTAAGGAAATTGCCAATCAAGCTTGGTGATCCGGGTCATTTTCTTATCCCTTGCAATTTCCCAGGAGTAGAGAATTGCATGGCCCTAGCCGATCTAGGTGCCAGTATTAATCTCATGCCTCTAAGTGTTTGGAAGAAATTATCTCTCCCAGAGCTAGTCCCCACCAAAATGACTTTGGAATTAGCTAACCGTAAGGTTGCTTATCCAGTGGGGATAGCCGAAGACGTCATTGTAGGAGTCGACAAATTTACCTTCCCTGCCGATTTTGTTGTCGTCGACTACGAGATGGACCCCCGTGTGCCACTCATTGTTGGTCGTCCATTCCTGAGGACCGGTCGCACTCTCATTGATGTTGAAGCCGGTGAGCTTATCATGAGAGTGGGTGACGATAAAGTAGTCTTCAACATGGGAAAGTTATCTAAACAGCCTTATTCTTACGACAATGTTAATTGTATTGACGTTCTTGATGAGGCTTGTGAAGAACACTTCAAGGATGCTTGTAAAAACATTCCTACCTCTCTTCCCAATGTTGAGACCGTTTCCTCTATCGACTCATCACTATCTCTATTTGGAGAAAGTGATTTCCTTTGGAAAGATTTGGAAGCCACCTTGGAAGATGTGAAGCAAGACAATGACGATTCTACTGCCACTTGGGATGACGATCTCAGTTTCATTGCAAACCTCCTCAGAGAAGACAATCCTTCCCCTCCATCTCCCACGGTCATTGCTATCGAGACCCCGACTTCGAATACGCCTCCCGTCGACAATCCTCCGGATTTGGAACTTAAGGAGTTGCCACCCCATCTTGAGTATGTATTCCTCGAAGAAGAGAAGAAGTCGCCAGTCATCATTGCTAAGGATTTGAAGGATGAAGAGAAAGCCCGACTTGTCGCTTTGTTGAAAGATCATAAGAAGGCTATCGCTTGGAAGATTTTCGATATTCGTGGAATTGATCCTCACTTCTGCACACACAAAATTCTCATGGAGGACGACTTCAAGCCCACTATTCAAAGCCAACGAAGGGTGAATCCAAAAATCCATGAAGTCATCAAAACAGAGGTTCTCAAACTTCTTGATGCGGGTATGATTTACCCTATTTCGGATTCACCGTGGGTTAGTCCAATCCATTGTGTGCCCAAGAAGGGCGGAATAACCGTTGTTCCCAATGAACACAACGAGTTGATTTCCACTCGTCTCGTTACTGGGTGGAGAGTTTGTATAGACTACTGCAAACTCAATGATGCCACGAGAAAGGATCATTTCCCTCTACCTTTTATGGACCAAATGCTTGAACGCTTAGCAGGAAATGAATATTACTGCTTTCTTGATGGTTTCTCGGGTTATTTTCAAATACCCATCGATCCCCAAGATCAAGAGAAGACTACATTCACTTGTCCCTATGGCACTTTCGCTTACAAAAGAATGCCTTTTGGCTTATGTAATGCGCCCGGGACTTTCCAAAGGTGCATGTTAGCTATCTTCCATGACATGGTTGAACAAACCATGGAAGTCTTCATGGATGATTTCTCGGTCTTCGGGGATTCTTTCTCTTCTTGCCTTGCCAATTTGGAACGTATGCTACAGAGGTGCGAAGACACTCGCCTTGTTCTAAATTTGGAAAAATGCCATTTCATGGTAAAAGAAGGCGTCGTGCTTGGACATAAGATCTCGAAAGCCGGTCTTGAAGTTGACCGTGCTAAAGTCGATGTTATCGCAAAGTTGCCTCCACCTTCAACCGTGAAGGGTATGAGAAGTTTCCTGGGTCATGCGGGCTTCTACCGTCGATTCATCAAAGATTTTTCGCACATCGCTCGCCCGATGACCCACCTCTTGGAAAAAGATACTCCTTTTATCTTTTCCAAAGAGTGCCTTGAAGCCTTCAACTCGCTTAAGGATAAGCTAACTAAGGCACCCGTCTTGGTTACCCCTAATTGGGAGCTGCCCTTTGAGTTGATGTGTGATGCTAGTGATTTTGCTATTGGCGCGGTTCTTGGACAAAGAGTGAACAAACACTTCCAACCGATCCATTACGCTAGCAAGACAATGACTGGGGCACAATTGCATTATACGACAACCGAAAAAGAGCTTTTAGCTGTTGTCTATGCTTTTGAAAAATTCCGCCCCTATCTTGTCCTTTCTACCACCATTGTGTATACCGATCATTCCGCGCTGAAGTACTTGTTGACAAAGCAAGATTCCAAACCAAGACTTTTTCGCTGGGTTTTGCTGCTCCAGGAATTTAAAATCGAAATCCGCGATAAAAAAGGAGCTGAAAACTTAGCCGCGGATCATCTCAGCAGACTTGAGGATCCTTACCAAGGGGATCATCCGACCAAAGAAATCAATGATTCTTTTCCCTTGGAGACCTTAATGTCTATAAACTCGAAGCCGAATGAAACCCCGTGGTTTGCGGACTTTGCAAACTACTTGGCGGGTGGAATTCTCAAGGAAGGGTTAACGTCCCAACAAAAGAAGAAGTTCTTCACCGACATCAAGACTTACTTTTGGGACGACCCCTACCTATTCAAACAATGTGCTGACCTGATTATTCGCCGATGTGTTGATGGACCGGCAGCGTCTGAAATCCTTAATGCTTGCCACAAAGGACCCACCGGTGGTCACTTTGGTCCCAACTACACTGCTAAAAAAGTGTTTGATTCCGGATTTTACTGGCCCTCCATATACCGTGATGCTCACGATATGGTTAAAAGATGTGATGTTTGCCAAAAGCAAGGCAAAATCACACATAAAGACGAGATGCCTCAGAATTTCATTCAAGAGTGTGAAATTTTTGATGTTTGGGGTATCGACTTTATGGGGCCCTTCCCTTCGTCTAAAGGAAACAAATACATCCTTGTAGCCGTTGACTACGTTTCAAAGTGGGTTGAAGCCAAAGCGCTGCCTACTAATGACGCAAGGGTGGTTTGTAACTTTTTGAAAGCTCTTTTCGCTAGATTCGGTGTGCCTCGCGCCATTATTAGTGATCGTGGGACTCATTTCTGCAATGACCAATTTGCTCGAGTCATGGCTAAGTACGGTGTAAACCATCGTCTTTCCACAGCCTACCACCCACAAACTAATGGCCAGGCTGAAATATCCAACCGAGGACTGAAGCGAATTCTTGAAAGAACCGTGGGAGAGCATCGTGCCTCATGGGCTGATAAACTTGATGATGCTTTGTGGGCTTTCCGTACTGCTTACAAGACCCCAATCGGCTGTACGCCTTATCGTCTTGTGTACGGGAAAGCGTGCCACCTCCCCATTGAGTTGGAGCACAAGGCTTATTGGGCCTTGAAGTGGGCTAATTTTGATATAAACAAAGTCGGTGACCTACGCAAGATCCAACTCAATGAGCTGAATGAACTCCGTAATGAGGCTTATGAAAATTCTTTGATCTATAAGGAAAGAACTAAGCTCATTCACGACTCCAAGATCAAAAACCGAGAGTTCCATGTTGGAGACAAAGTCTTACTTTTTAACTCTCGGTTGAAAATCTTTTCGGGCAAGCTCAAATCTCGTTGGTCCGGCCCATTCACCATTGCCCAAATTTTTCCATATGGTACTCTCGAGCTCGCTCAACCTGATGGACTAAATTTTAAGGTGAATGGCCAACGAGTGAAGTTGTACTTTGGTGAGGACACCTCTAAGGAGGTGATTCCATCCATCACCACGTTCCCCATGAACTAATTTTGGGTCGAGTCAGGCTCGTGACTCGGTTATCAAAAACAAGCGCTCCTCGGGAGGCAGCCCGAGTATCTATCCTTTTATATTTTAATCCCCTAAGTGTAAGGGGGACTTCTATATGTGTTTGTCTTTGTATGGTGTGATTACAGGGATAAGTGCACTCTTGGAATTTTTGAAGAACCGTGCTCCCGTGTTATCCGAAACCCGGTTCTATCTCTCAACTATCGTGATTCAATTTTCTTCATTCTCACATTTGAAATTGATCACTTTAGTCGTCTCTTCCTTAACTTGAGTTAACCAACGTGCACAATGTCATAAGTGTAGGGGAAACTTTTCCCACATGCTTAAACATTGAGGACAATGTTTATCTTAAGTGTAGGGAGACTTCTATCGAAGTTTTAAGTGGTCTTTTCCATGAAAATGCCTTCAATTAACCGGAAAATCATATTTTTCAACACTTTTCAAATTTTTTTATTAACTTTGGCCATTTAGTTGTAATTTTTAAATTTTTATCGTTGCTTTCATATGTATATATTCCGCAATAAAGTCAAAAATATTAATAAAGTGGTGTAGCTAGTTTAGAAATCTTTGACATATTAGGCCCGTTGCGTTTATTTTGACTCAACCCGAATAGACTTATCCAAGTTTATTCTAGCTAGTATCCTTAACCATGTAAACCTTAATTGGTTTATTAGGCTAAGTGTCCACGAGTCTCATTACTTGAGATTTTAAATTGTGGAGGACGAGAAATGATAGAGTCAATTATAAGTCGGTATTCTTGCGCAAGCTCACTTGGTGTAATTATTTGCCTTTTCTCCCATCACTTGCTAATAAATTATCTGCAATAAGTAAGGTCGTACGATTTGAAAAGTTACTTAGCTTCTAGCCCAAAATCGTTTAAAAGTTGCTCGGTAATGATAAGAGTTCATAGCCAAGGCATAACTTATGAAGCGGGGCGCGAAGATTGGCGAGTCCGAAAAGGCCCTAACAAGGCATGAGGATTCAATTTTATTGCTGAAGATCCAAAGTGATGTGAAAAGCATTATTCCTAAAATCAATATGAAGGATCAAGACTCACGACGAAAAGCAATCAACTCCCGTAAAGATCATGGAGAAGTCTATCCGAAAAGACCCTAACAAGGTATGAGGATAAATAGATCCAAGTCCGAAAAGGAGGCGGATCGTTGTATCTCAAAATCCCAAATAGAGATCGAAGAAATAATCATGAAGTCGTGGTCAACAAAGTTGGAGTACCCCTCAAAAGTCTCCAAGTGAAGAAACTCTATTATGATGAGAAGACCATTATCTCAAGAACGTCTCTCGAAGATATGAAGTATGAAGTACATGCCAAATATCAGCCCGAGAAAGGTCTCAAATCGTGAACCAAGTTATGCCAAGATATGAACTTTTTGATATCCCGAGAAGCAGTTTTAAGAGATTTTGTCCTTTAGCTAACTATTGATCAAATCGTCCTACTTTGCTTTCAGCCCTAATAAACTATCGAAATAAGTCCAAAAATGCATCTTCATGATCATTCTAAGACAAAAATAAAATATAAGAGATACACCTAGGAATAAGGGAGTTTAAGCATTTAATTAAGCCATGTGTGTAAGTGTTTGAATTGCTAACTTATAATAACAATGATCTCGTTTTTAAGCTTAGTTTGGGGAACGTGAAACTTGAGGGTGATAAATCTTCGAAGCACCAAAGCCCTAATGTAAGTCATCGATTTCTTTGCAAGTTATTTCCATGTAGCTATTTTCAAGTGAAAATGGTTTTCTATCCTTTTGATTCTTTCAAAGTCTTAATTTCCTTTAGTACTTTAATTTTTGTTTAGTAGAATTTTAAATAAGGCCAAGGTTGATTAATTATGAGAAAAGTGTAAGCTTGTTTTATCACTAAGCATTGCATGAGGGCATGGCAATGGTTAAGTGTAGGGGATTTGATAGGTGTGTAAACACCCATCCTTTTACCACTTAATTCGGGCTAAAACGAGACCAAAACACGTATTTAATATCATTTGTTTGGAATTATGCGTGTTTTTTGTGTTTATTGTGTTTTCAGAGCCAACCGGGTGAATATTAAAGAAAACATGGGATTGCACGGGTTTTACTAAAGAAAAAGACTCGAGATAAAGTCTATTGTCCAAGAGATGCAAAAGATTTGAAGTCACTGGGCCTATTCGAAGATTTATCGACGAAAAGGACCAAAGATGGAAGATTTATATAAGTCGAAGAAACTCGAGTCTATTAAACGAAGAAATTAAAAGACGAGTTGAATTTAATCGACGGCAAATCCCGAATCAGAATGGAAAACAGAAACTTTTCTGAAAAGACGAAAAGACAAGAAGAACGGGAGAAAGCCCATTCACCAACCAAAGGACAAGGCTATAAATAGCCCTCCCCTCACACATTTTAGTTTAGTTTTTAGTTTTTTAGTTTTTTTTCTTCTCCCCCATTTTCTTTCTCTCTGTTCCGTTTCATCACCATCACCACTAGGGTGATTGGTGATTTTAATCTTTGTTTTCTAAATCTTGTTATTTTAATTCTTGTTTGATCTTGTTAAAACATTAATCATTCAATGCAAAGTTTTGTTTAATCTTTCCATCTAATCTTGTTCATCTTCATCTTTATCTTCAAGTTATTAAGTTTTTATTTTTCTTGATTTGATCTTCAAAAGTTGTTGGGATTTGTGTTTTTATTGATGGGATTAGTAGTTTATGATTAGTAAATGCTTTGTGATTGATTTATTTTAGTTTTTGGTGAAAAACTTGGTGAATTTTGGATTAAATATAGTCTCTGTGTTCTTCGTTGTCTGTTACTGTATCTGGGTTTCCAGAAGTTCCGAGTCAAGCCAAACTTCCGAATCAAGCATAACTTCCGAGTCAAGCAAAACTTCCGAATCAAGCATAAGTTCCGAATCTAACACCTTCATTCGGAAGCTTCCGAACCAACCCTTAAGTTCCGCATCAGTGAACAGTGACTTCCGATTCATTAAGTTCTGAATCAAGGACTTCATTCGGAAGTCCAAAACTTCCGAATCAGCAAGTTCCGGATGAGTGTAAAAGTTCCGAATCACAAACTTCCGAATGAAGGATAAGTTCCGGATGAATCCAAAAGTTCCGGACCAAGCACAAGTTCCGAATGAAGAATGAACAGTAACTTCCGAATCAGTTATCTTTAGGTATTTTAAAGTTTTACTGTTTCTTAACTATTTCTTTATTGTTTCCTTATTTAATTTTAATTTTCTTTTAAGCTTAATTCTAATTTAAATTCAAGTTTAAATTCTAGTTTTTATTACTCATCATTAAATTAATTATCTTTGATTTAAATTTTCATTTCCACTTTTAATTAGATTAGAAAACCAAACCCTTTTATTTAGTAACCAAGAACAATTATTCCACTTAAGATCGAGATCAATTCGAGAGGATATCGAGAGTAAAGTTGAACCCACATAGCAAAATCATGTATCAATTGCGATGATTTTTTTAGAAATCATTGCGAAAAGTTAAAAACAGCATGTCTGTTTGACCAAGATTTGACCAGTACCAAAAACAACATATCATCTCCACCCTTATACCTCCACAACATCATCCATCTAATCCTAATTCCCTTCGTCACTTAATCCCCATCTAGACTCGACCCTTAAAACAGAAACAAATCAGTATCTCAAATTTATTTTTCGTTAGCATCTTTCATAAGACGTGCATAGATCTTATAGAGATCTATTTAAACGAAAACAAATATCTTCATAGATTTGTGTTGGGATAAAACCCATGTTAATATTCGATCATAAAAGAAGATTGTTAACAAGAGTGTTTCAATCATCTCTTTATTTCGTTTACTCATACACAATCAATTTTATCAACATGCAATCTTACCTGGACCATCAAATTGATCTTGAAGACACGCTTTTCGTTTTTCATGGATTAATCATATGCATCGCTATGATTTAATTGAAGATGCTGTTTTGAATATTATGATGATGATGTATAGATGAGATATGGAGATGATTATTGTTATTTGGGTAAATAGATGGAGTTTTAGTTTACTGGTGAGAGTAGTTAGAAAAATGGGGGCGATGTTATTTAGGGGAGATGAGACGGAGTTTATAATGTTGTGGTTGACTGCGTGTGTTTGAATTATTAGGGTTGTGAATTAGTTAGTTATAACCTAATCATATGGGTGAATAAGTGGACCGGGTATTTAAATTGTTATGGGATGTGTGACAAAGAGACCTAACGGTGTTGGACTGCGTTTGGTTTAATGGGCTGAGTAATTTTATTAAGGCTGGTGGTATTGTTTTTAAGTTAATTTAACTAGTATCTTTTATTTTTAGCCATCGGCCATATTGTCGGGGATTTAATCGTGACAAAGACGAGACAAAACGTGACGTGACGAAGTGACTAAGTGACGAGATATTGTGACAAAATTTATTTGACGAGACCGAAGAAAAAATTGGGTATATTTTTAGTGACTACGGATTTATTTGACCGGCTATAAATTATGTGAAGTTGGAGACGGATTTTTCGAAGGCGTGTATTTATTTTATCTTTCAAAGATAACTTGCTCATGCTTAATCTTAGAATGAAGACTTGTTTATCTGGTTTCCGGGTTCGGGGTGGTTGGTTGATGACTCGGATAACTATCACTTAAAGGGGTTACATTGTTGTACTCAGTGTCACGCGCTTAGTCGACGTGGATAATTTTAAGAGGTGTTGTGCTTATAGACTTCTTCAGTGATGCATTGAGTACTTAGAGATTTCTCCACCGTTCTTCATTCAACAATAGTGCAAGCTTAAGTCACAAGATCGAAGGATTCTTATTCAGTTTCACGTTTGATGTATTTGGTTAATTCTATCAGTGGTCACTTCAAATTGCTTTCAAGTGGGTTGGTAAAGATAGCCATGGAGAGTTTATGAGTAGAGATTTTTGATCAGCAGCTGATTCTCACAAAATATATAATTCTGCTTATTTATTATTCTCACGAGATTTCAGGTATATGTGCGTACGATTTGTTGATGGTTCCGAGTTTCGAAACCATCAAGGGGGAAGAAGAAGACACATTGAACGCACAACGAGTACACGTGATGAACTTCATACCTTCTTTTGATTTGAAGACATTCCGGATGACATTTGTCATAGCCGTAGAGAAAATCAGTGTTTTAACTCGTGGTGTTATCAATCTCTAAACGGTACACTACTGATTCGATGTTTAATTGTTTGGTTGTCGCAATTATTCATCATCATTATCCTATATGCATTCCCGGGACTTAAATGACTCTGGTGCATCTCCGGAAGAAGATATGTGCATTTCCGGGACTGAATTGACTCTGGTGTTACGATGTCAACTTCATTAATGGGATAAAGTGTCTACGTCAGTATTTGAGCTTCATACTTGGGATTGATTTGCTTTCTTCAACTATGTGGGGGAAGAAATGTCTTGATTCTTTCTAGTATGCATAACTTGAACTCTCAAGGGGAAGAAAAATTCAGAAGAATTATTCAAGCGTGAGAATAGAAGTTGTTGATCTACTTGGTGTGCCCCTTACTTTCAATCCCTCTTAGCAACGTTATCATGTTATATGATGGGATTTGCTTGTTAGATTCCGTTGTGCGCTTAATCATTCTAAGCTTTATTGAAAGCTTTGAAGTTGCTTACGAGGATTGTCGGTTTAGGGGGAGCTATTTAAAAGCTTCTACATCATGTTTATGTGGCATGAATTAGGGGGAAGTTAATTCAGAAGCTTCTCCTTAACCAGAAGTACATGGATTACTTAGCTCGTGTCGTTACAGTATTTCTTCTACAAGTTACTTAAAGATGAGTCGTTTTGAAGTCAAAGGCCTCAGAAGACATCATCAGTATTGGACGCTTTATGAAAGCTTTTGTTCTTAATCATTATGTACTTGTTAGGAAAAATATTGTAAGGAATTCTACACATCGTCCCATGGGGGAAGATTGTTGGAAATTCACTTTATGTGACGACATTTAAGAATTCCCATTAGTTATCATAGTCACACACGCTTAGACTAGACTAGGTACATTTTATAGTTTATGTAGCGTGTGTGACTATATATACCCCTCCTAGGCTTCCAATGAGGGGTGTTGCTTGTGTTCATTTTCAATTTTAATACATTTTCTATTTTCACACACTCAACCTTTCTCTCTCAACTCAACAATGGCTACCATCTTCCACCACCCACCTAGACCACCGGATTAGCTAATATAAAATCCACAATAGCTTGAATCATATATCAAGCAAATCCACAATAGCAAATAACTATTCGTTGAATTGAGATTGGTGGTAGAGCCACAATCAAGCCAAGCTTTTATCAAGAAACTCGAGTTTGAGCTCGAGCTCGGCTCGATTAAGCCAAGTTTTTATCAAGCTCAAGCCTAAAAATAGCTTGAATCATATATCAAGCTCAAGCTTTTAATAGCTCGGCTCGAACTCTTATCAAGTTTTTTCAAACTTTATTAAAATGTGTTTTTATGATGAATTCATATAAGTAACTAAGCAACTTATAGTTAATTTGAGTATTAACTTAATTATAAAGGCTTATTTCGTAAATAAGTAATACATTCTAGAAGAATTTTTAACTTTAATTAAATTTATAATTTAACTCATCGCATTTTAAATATATTTTTATTTTTATAAATTTATTACATGTAATTGGTACTTGATGAAATATAATATGTATAAATCTTTTTTACTCTTTTTTAATACGAATGTGTCGTTAGCAATCACATCACGCAATGGCTTTTGGGACCTTAATCGCATTAGATCGCAAAACGCATTTTGAAACCAAGATTGTACGATTATGTTATTTTTTGTTTTATTAATGCTAAATGAATCGTATTTTGTTGTGAGTTATGGTTTTTGTTTGTTTTACTTTGTACATGTGTTTTTATTGATAAGTTTTATTATAAAACAATTAGTTTTATACAAATTTAAGTTTTTTTTAGCTAAGCTCAAGTTTTAATCAAACCTTATCAAGTCAAGCTCAAACCTAGATTGTTAAAGTTTGACAAGCTATAAAGTCAAACTCAAACTTACAATTGTATTATCAAGCCAAACTCAAACTTTATAAAGCTTGAGCTCGATTTCACTTGATTGCACCCCTAATTGTGGTAGTAGCCTAATGGAAATTATAAAATGCTCTAATTGTTGTAGACTTTTTTCATGTTCCTGTTATATACTAGTAAATTAGTAATCTTAGTATCACATATTATTCTTTCTTTTTTTTGGTGAAATTAGTACTATCTATCATTCGTTTGTAATTTATAGTTACCCCTTTTAACCAAACAAACAAAACTTCTGATTTGAATATGGAAATGGCATTTAGTTCTCAACTTTTGTTTTTGTTGTTGTAATGTTGTGTCAAAGCATCCTAATGTTGTTATAAACTTAATTAAATTTATAAATCCATAAACCTGACATGTCAAATATATATATAAACCTTAGGTTCGCTATTATTGGTGTAGCTAGGATCACACATAATAACATATTGCTAATAACACTATACTGATTTTAGGTAAAGGATAACACTATTCTACTTACGTACCTTTTTATCCATAAATTGCGGCAAGACTAACGGTGGCGAGGATGAAGAGGACGGGATGTTTTGCACGGATGTCTCTAGGTCCGTTTGAGAACTTCTGGACGGGTTCAAATCGTGTGAGTTTATAGCTTGTAGGACGGTATTTGTTGTCATGTCGACATTAGTTATTTGGTCACCTAGCTTCAATGGGATTATAGAAGGGTTGTGATCCAAGTGTTGGCCAAAAATGAGGTCATAATTCTCCGGTTTAAGAATATTAGCATCACAGGAGTTCAAATGTTCCAATGTCGGAAATTGGTTATCAAGCATTGAAGATGAGTTGACAATGAACGATTGTGGAAGAGGAGGGAGATCAGGGGTAGGATTAATATCAAAACACTTATCATGATTGATCATATGTGGTTGACTAGTGGCCATTGGTGATTCATGGGCATGGTGATCTTGATCATGGATATCGGTGGTTTTATGGTCAGGAAAAGTGGTGACAAGATGATTATTAGATAAGTCGCTATGAGTGCGAGCAAGAAGCTTATTTCTGATTTTCGAGTAGAAAAAGTTCTTGATACAATTATCAGTTCTTCCTGGTAAATATGTTGCGATCTGCGCCCATCTGTAAATGTATCCAAAGCAAACTCATATCAGAACATATTCTGGCCAGCGTATACATTAGCAAACTATAGTTCAGATCCTTAACATAAAATCTATTTTCGTTATACCTATTTCCTAAAATCCGGTGTAAGCCGACTATGAGGGCGGCTTCTTGAGAAGTAAATTTTCCTCGTTTTAAATCCGGACGTAAATAATTAATCCATCTCAATCTGCAACTTCTGCCATTTCTTTGGAGCCCTATTTTAAGGATAATAAGTAAAGATTACAAGTTAATAATGTTCAAAATACACTTGATCGATAACTAATAAACATAACGATAAAAACCCATAATCTAGATCTGATATTACTAATGTTGGTTCAGGCCCCCTATATATGTGACTGATATGGAGAAAGTAGACTGTGAATAGAACAAAACTGTTCGCAAAATGCATACTTTATTCAACAAAGGAAAAGGCTTTATATAGCCATACACTTGAACGTTATGGAAACAGAAAAATAGAAACTACATACCCATTATCACCTTAAGACTAGGTACCCACTCTCCTAGTGTACCTTAATATTTGGTCTTAGGAAATACTAATTCAAACTAACACTTAAATAAAGCTAACTAAAATAACCCTCTAACTAAAAACGTGACACCTAAACCCGGCATATAACCGATTAAACCCAACAATCACCCCCTTAATCGGTTATTCAAGGCACCCCGTTCACGTCCTGAACACCTTCTTTCGAAACATCTATTTTCTCGGCTTTTCTCAAACACCCACTATCCCTTCGAGACAAAACACGGTCTTTGCTGCGGTTTTTTTTTTCTCGTCTCTCTCATTCTTGTACTTTCCTGCTGCGTTCCTTTTTTCTCTTGTGAGAAAAACTTTGTTCGGTCTTTTTGTGAATCTTCGGTCTTATGATTCAACAGTATTCGGTCTTCATTCTTTGGCCTTCACGGTCATTGACCTTCGGTCTTCGGTATTTGAATCAACAGTATCTTTCGGTCTTCAACTGTTGAAACTCGGTCTTCCTTATCTTTCTCGAGCAACCCGCGGTCTCGGTCTAGGTCGCCTCCTTCGGTCTCGGTCTTCTAATTCAACAGTCCTTCGGTCTTTTGCTGTTGAAACTTCGGTCTAGATAACCCGCCGGTCACGGTTATCTCTTTCGGTCTCGGTCTATTTTTCTCAGGTGAGCTTTCGGTCTATTGCCACCTTTGTCGGTCTAGGTGCTGCCCGGTCTTTTGCAGCTCCTCGGTCTTCTCGGTCTCACGCCGGAGCTTCCTCGGTCTTCTCTACGGCGTCGGTCTTTTTCGGTCTTCGCACTTCTTTCTGCAGTTCACATGAACATGCTACTCTCTATCTTCTTTCCCTGCCATAATACACACAAGACACTCTTACTTTCTCTCTTGTGCCTTAGTCTACATAGAAGGGACTCTTTCTTTCTTTCTTTTCTTTCTCACGGCACCTTACTTTCTCTTTCTCACGGCACCTGACTTTCAATCTTTCTTTCTTTCATTCTTTCTTTCTTTCTGATTCTTCCTTTCGTTTTGATCACCAAATGATCAACCTTGCTACTTTCTTGCTACATTACTGTTTTCAACAGTCCTTGCTGCTGCAACATACACCCGAACAGCCACCTGCTGTCCGAATAGTCCTTTCACGTGCGCCTGCCCTCCACCGACCGACACACCCGCCGGCGGTGGAGGCTTCCCTGGTACGAGCCCTACGCTCTGATACCAACTGTTGGTTCAGGCCCCCTATATATGTGACTGATATGGAGAAAGTAGACTGTGAATAGAACAAAACTGTTCGCAAAATGCATAATTTATTCAACAAAGGAAAAGGCTTTATATAGCCATACACTTGAACGTTATGGAAACAGAAAAATAGAAACTACATACCCATTATCACCTTAAGACTAGGTACCCACTCTCCTAGTGTACCTTAATATTTGGTCTTAGGAAATACTAATTCAAACTAACACTTAAATAAAGCTAACTAAAATAACCCTCTAACTAAAAACGTGACACCTAAACCCGGCATATAACCGATTAAACCCAACAACTAAAACTTTCACAACTTTACACGCACACCGAAAGGACGTACTTGAGTAGAAGATACATGCGACGAGAATATATCCTCAACACACAAGGTCTAGGGTTCATCATATCACTAGGGTCTTACGGCCGGGATACCTACCCGGTTAACTTTAAAGACGACTAACCGTTAGAAAAGTTTTGATGAATGTTTAGTAAAGAGAAAGAGAGAGACCAGCGAGGCTAGGAACCGAGCTCCAGCGGCCATGACCATGAGAAGTAATGTAGTTAAAGAGTTTCTCATCTTCATCAGGTGACCACAACCCTCTTTTCACTTTTTGTTTCTTGGAGCATGTATGTCCTCCACTAGGTTCCATAGTTTTACTCTCAATTACTAAGAGCAATGCTCCAAGAGTAGCTGCTAGCAAAAGAAAGCAGAACTGCATGTACAGTCACTCACACTTGTGTATATATATGAGGGGTTCTTTGGTGGTTGTTGGTTTGACATCATATAAAACAAAACATAAACTAGACACATCAATATAAAGGTAAGCAAAAATGTTTACTAAAAAATTAAAAGTTTTACGTTTTTCTTTTCTAAATATTTAATAAGAATAGAATTTGAGTGATTCTCGCTCTTATTTTTTTTATTTTTTTAGTAAGAGTTGTTAAAAATAACTTTAAATGACTTTTTTTAATAAGACTTTTAATGATCGACTTATTATCTATCTTTTTCACATTTATTTAATTTAGTTAGCAAATATTTTAAAGTTTAGAGTGATATCGAAATCGAATGAAACGAACTAAATTTTTTATTGATGTACGATTTCGTTTGAAATCAAATCGGAATATTGAATTGATATTTGTTTTATGGTTTGAAAAAAAGTATATGTAAAGCAAACTAAAAAAAACCAAATATGTCTTGCATAAAATTTAGTTATGTGTATACATATTTTGTGTCTCTATCATCCTAAGTAGCTTATATTAAAGTAGATTTGAAAGAATCTAGATAGAATATTCAAACTAATAAGACTTTTCTCGACGAGTTTTTTTTTTTTTAGAATGGCAAATGTTTAATTGTTAGTGGGTTGAGTCGTGCAATGACAATCAAGCGGAAAAATGTATTCTTCGAAGCCTCGCTGATGTAGCAAAAAACAAAGATAAATAATTGAATCGGTTGATTCCAAAGAATGTCAGACACAATCCTTCCAACTATCGTTGATTCAAAAGAATACCGATAATCAGGCAAACTCCAACAATCGTTGATTCAACGAATACCCGATTATTAAGAGAGTTTTATCGAAGTGCCAAGAACTAAGCAAAACCTTTCTTTATCAAAACTTAGAGATCTCTCACACAGAAAAAAGAGTTGTATATGAAGAGTAGAATAACCTAAATAAAGATTAGACACTACTTTCCTATTTTCCTAATCAAAAATAAGAAACAAATATAATACAAAATAATTAAATAATATTTTTTTTATTTGTGAATCCCTACATTATTCTCCTCTTCTTTGAAAAAACTCGTCCTCGAGTTTGCAACACTCGTCCCTTGTTTTCGTAGCATCTAAGTTTGCATCCATTGCATCAAGTTTCCTTTCTTTAAAATGACTCGACCTCGAACCTTGATCGTCTTAAAAACCAACTTGTCGATCATGATAATTTGGATCATTGTAGAACAAAGATTATTAGCCACAACTACAGTGTCTTCAATGTTGTCTTCTTCCCCACCAATTTTTTTTCCCCGTAAATCCTTGTTTTTCCTCAATGACATATTCAATATCAGTATGATAAACTAGCATCGCCTCTGATACCAACTGATGTAGCGAACAAAAACAAAAAAACAAAAATAAATAATTGAATCTGTTGATTTCAAAGAATGTCAGACACAATCCTTCCAACTATCGTTAATTCAAAAGAATACCGATAATCAGGCAAACTCCAACAATCGTTGATTCAACGAATATCATATTATTAAGAAGATCTTAGCAAAGTGCCAAGAACAAAGCAAAAGCTTTCATTATCAAAACTCAGAGATCTCTCATACAGAAAAAAAAATTATACTTATAGGAAGAGTAGAATAACCTAAATAAATATTAGACACTACTTTCCTATTTTCCTAAACAAAAATAAGAAACAAAATAACTAAATGATATTTTTTTAATGTGAATCCATGCACCATTATCTTGTTCTTTGAGAAAAACTCGTCCTCGAGTTCACAACACTCGTCCCTTGTTTTCGTAGCATCCAAGTTTGTATCCCTTGCATCAAGTTTTCTTTCTTTAAAATGACTCGACCTTGAAACTTGATCGTCTTAAAACCCAACTTATCGACCATGATATTTTGGATCATTGAAAAATAAATATTATTAGCTACAACTACGACGTCTTGAATGTTGTCTTCTTCCCCACCAAATCCTTATTTCCCGGTAAATCCTTCTTCTTCCTTACTGACATCTTCAATATCTCTATCATAAATTAGCATCGATTCTTCTTCATATTGATCATCATCAAATATTGGAGGTCCTTCATAATTGTCACCCTCCATGCCATAAGTTGTCCATTCATCAAAACGTGAACCATCACCCTTAAAAAATGGATATTCTAACTCTTCACCTTCATATCTCCTTAGAAACATCTTAATCAGGAACTTCCTCTCTCTGATACCAACTGATGTAGTGAAAAAACAAAGATAAATAATTGAATCTGTTGATTCTAAAGAATGTCAGACATAATCCTTCCAACTATCGTTGATTCAAAAGAATACCGATAATCAGGCAAACTCCAAAAATTGTTGATTCAACGAATACCCGATTATTAAGAGAGTCTTAGCAAACTGCCAAGAACTAAGCAAAAGCTTTCATCATCAAAACTTAGAGATCTCTCATACATAAAAAAGAATTATACTTATAGGAAGAGTAAAGTAACCTAAAAAGGATTAGATACTACTTTCCTATTTTCCTAATCAAAAATAAGAAACAAAATAATACAAAATAATTAAATGATTTTTTTTATTTGTGAATCCTTGCATCATTCGCCTAGTTACGTTAGACTCCTTATCCGTTTCGCCCGAAATGCCCCTTGGCAGGTCTTGAACCCAAGATCTGCAGGAATCCTCCCCCAAAGAAACCACTTAGTGGAACTTTGATGGCCAATTGAGCTAAGTCGGTTGGTTTTCTCGAAGAGTTTTGTATCTTGAATAACTTTTATTTAGTTTCTATAAGTTGTAATTCATTTTGATTTCTTAAACTTTTCTTTCACTTATTTAGTTAGCACTTTGTGACAGAGTTTTTTTTATCTTACAATTTATTTGAGCTTTTAGATTTTAATTTATGTTTTTATATTATATTTTGTGTTTATTAAACTTGATTTTCTTAGATTTAATTGAACGAAAAAACGGATTTGGTTATTTTAGATACTTTCAATTCACTTCTTGGACAAATTTCATTTGAAGTACATGTTTAGTTATATATAATTGCACAAGTGCTCAACTCCACTATTTTATTGTCATGTGTCCACTATAAGTACAATCTTTTTCCTATGCATGGTATTTAAATTTAAAAAAATACCCTTTATTAGTTAATTCTCTATTTCCTCTCTTCTCTTTCTTTTCTTTATTCTTCTCATCTCCTTCAACAAATTTAACAAATCCATTTGGGTTACAGCCGTTGGGATGGCACCCTATGCTCATTTGGTAATTTACAAAGTATGTGTCGATTCTGACAGCCCAGATACTGACATACTAGTTGGGCTTGATGTTGTTGTCGCTGACGGAGTTGATGTGATATCAATATCTCTCAGGATAGATCAAAATGTGCCATTGTTCAAGACAACATTGTCGTAGCCTCATTTGAGGTAGTACATAAAGGAATCTTTGTGAGCTGTGGAGCATCGAGCACGTGTCCGACTAAATGCACCGCATAAAATTTGCCCTATGGGTTCTAACAGCTGCAGCAAGCACCACTAACAGAAAGATAAAAGCAACTGCGAAGCTTGGAAACAACATAAAATTGGATAATGAATCTTTATTTTAGCCAAAAGACTTTCCTCCAACAATGATATCACTCGCGTATGCAGGTACTAATGTCAAATCAAATTCCAAGTTATGTGTCAATGGGTCACTAGAAGGTATGGATGTTAAGGGAAAAGTAGTATTGTGTGAAAGAGGTATGAACACAAGAATAGGTAAAGGAAAAGTGGTGAAGGAAGCGGGTGGTGCAGAAATGATATTGATGAACCGAGAAGAACATGGATTCAGCGTAGTTGTGAATGCACGCGTTCTTCCTACAACATACGTTAGAAGTGTAATTTATGTGAACTTTATGTAAAACTATCCGGACTTGCAGCCATTTATAGTGTCGGGTTTTTCGGCTTCCAACTTACGTTCAAAATGTTAAATTTCATTTGGTTATGCTTTAGGCCATTAATAAACTAGGTATATAAGGTTATTATATTGGCTTATCAGAAAGTCAGAAGTACTTATTTCAAGTCGCGACTGCGTTTGTTATTTTTTGGGCTCTAGAGAGCCAAGTTAACATGGATGTAAAGCTTCAAGCATAGCTTGAATCTAAAGGCAAGACAAAAAGTAGTCAAAGACATGGTCAATCACTGTCCAGACTTTCTCATTCTATAAGCTCTACGAAGAAGTTTAAGACGTTCCAAACTTTAGGAAGTAAAAGATTATCCTATTAAACAAGGAGTGGCCGAATGTCAATGGTATATTTACATTATTTCACCTATAAATTGTTTCGCATGTAAATTTTTTCAGTCACGGTATATAATCATGCTATATACCGTATTTCTTTAAACACTGCTAATTCCTCCAAATTGTGCACAGACACATGTATAGAGTTTATGGTTAGCCCTGTTTTTGTTGCTGTTCCTCCTGTTGCAGATTCATTCCTCCTGTTTAGGTTTGTCGTTCCCTCAGTTTTTGTTGTTTTCCCCCTGTTTTGGTTTCGAGGCTTTATGATTTAGAAACCAGTGTATTATAGTTAACTATACTGACTGTAAATTAGGAGTGTAGCTCATATGGTAGAGCGCTCTCTTTGCATGCGAGAGACACGGGGTTTAATTCCTCGTACTTCCATATTTTGAACCACGACTTTTAATATTATTTGTATTAATCAAGGACTGGAAGGGTTTTAATAGCTTAAAGTTAGGGTGGGGATTTATTTGTATTATATATTGTTATAGATATACATGTCTAAAAGGATAAGAAAAATAGCTTCATGTTACTTGGTCCCATTCGACAACGACGGCAGAAACCGCTGGTCAAGACCCTGCCCAAAACATTGAGCGTTTTCACTATATTGCTATGATTTAAGTTTGATACTTGGTAGTTCTGATATTTATTATACGGGCTTCGTTCATAGAGGTGTGCTATCTTTTTTTCAGTCATGTCATTTTAAAAAGTGATGAAACATGCAAATTTACTGTTAAGATGCTTCTTAATTAGCCTAATGTAATGAAAACTTGTATCGTATTTGATTATTTGAATGTATGGGTAGGAACCTACTTTTTTGGTACGGGTAAGATGTTGTATCCGCCAGCACGTATTCTCAAGTCTATTGCTCCTTTCAAACATGTTCCTCGTTGTAATTCAGCAGAGGCGGTGGAGCTGTTGAGCAGTGACGATGGAGCAGTTGCGTTGTGGCGGTGGAGCAGTTGAGCATGGCGGTGGAGCAGTTGAGCGGTGGCGGTAGAGCAGTTGAGTAGTAGAGTGGATAATGAGGTGACAGAGCGGGGGAGAGTGACTTTTTTTGTATTTGTTGACTGATAGGTGTGTAAACACCCATCCTTTTATCACTTAATTCTGGCTAAAACGAGACCAAAACACGTATTTTATATCATTTGTTTGGAATTATGCGTGGTTTTTGTGTTTATTGTGTTTTCAGAGCCAACCGGATGAATAGTGAAGAAAACATGGGATTGCACGGGTTTTACTGAAGAAAAGGACTCAAGATAAAGTCTATTGTCCAAGAGATGCAAAAGATTTGAAGTCACTGGGCCTATTCGAAGATTTATCGAAGAAAAGGACCAAAGATGGAAGATTTATATAAGTCGAAGAAACTCAAGTCTATTAAACGAAGAGATTAAAAGACGAGTTGAATTTAATCGACGACAAATCCCGAATCAGAATCGAAATCGTCAACTTTTCTGAAAAGACGAGAAGACAAGAAGAACGGGAGAAAGCCCACTCACCAACCAAGGGGAACACCTATATATAGTCCACCCCTTACACATAGCTTTAGTTAGTTTTTAGTTTTTCCCTCCTCCACCTTTTTCTCCTTTCTGTTTCGTACCATCACCAACACCACTAGGGTGTTTGGTGATCTTGATCTTTGATTTTTAATCTTGTAATTTTCATCTTTGTTTTGTTATTGTTAAAACATCAATCATCAATACAAGTTCTTGTTTAATCTTTCCATTTCATCTTGTTCATCATCATTTTTCTTTTCTAAGTTCTTAAGTTCTTATTTTCTTGATTTGATCTTCAAAAGTTGTTGGGTTTTGTGTTTTTGTTGATGGGATTTGTAGTTATTGGTTAGTAAATCATTTGTGTTAAGTTGTATTTAAGATTTGGTTAAAAAACTTGGTGATTTTTGGCATTAAAATTGATTTCCTTGTTCTTCGGGATAGTTACTGTATCTGGGTTTCCCAGACTTCCGGATGAACACCAAAGTTCCGGATGAACATCAAAGTTCCGAATGAACATGTTTTTGAAAAGTTCCGATTGAGTTTTCCTTTAAAAGTTCCGAATCAGTTGAAAACTTCCGAACGAACTGAAAGTTCCGGATGAACCTAATCTTCCGAATGAACTGAAGTTCCGGATGAACCAATAGTTCCGGGTGAATAAAAAGTTCCGAATCAATTTTTATCTTTTAAACTTCCGGATGAACTGAAAGTTCCGGATGAGTCAAAAGTTTCGAATGAACTGAAAGTTCCGGATGAGTGAAAAGTTCCGAATGAACGTTTGCTGTTTAAAGTTCCGAATGAGTCTTATTTCCATTTCTTCCGAATAAACTTTCGGACCAAAAGTTCCGGACGAACTTCCGGATCAACAAGTTCCGAGTGAAGGATTTCTAAAAGTTCCGAATGAAAACTTCTGAGTGAAAAGTTCCGGATGAGCAAAGTTCCGAATCAAGGTTAAAACTTCCAAATCAGTTTTCTTTTAAGTTTACTTACTGTTTCTGTTTCTCTTTGTCTGTCTTACTATTTCTCATTTCTCATTGTTTCTTAATTTAAGTTTGATTTTAATTCAAAGCTTTGTTAATTATTATTAATCCAATTACTTTTTAAGTTTAAGTTTACATCTTTAAGCATTTAACATTTAGTATATTAGAAAACCAAACCCTTTTTCTTAGTAACCAAGAACAATCATTCCACTTAAGGCCGAGATCAATTCGAGAGGATATCGAGAGAAATCTGAACCCATACAAAATCAAAGTATCAAATGGCGCCGCTGCCGGCTCTTCTCGTTAAGATCAAAAGTTTTTTGTGAGAACTTGCATTTTGGGATCCGTTCCCCGTGAACGTTAATTTTTCACAAAAATTTTCAAAAACACTAAAAAAATATAAAAAATTTCAAAAATACAAAAACAATTAAAAAACCATAAAAAACCAAAAATATTTTTGTATTGTTTTTGCCTTGTTAGTTCTTTTGCAGGTGTATGCGCACTCGATCCACGTCTTATCAAGAGCCCGAGCCTCTCGATCACTTAGACATGGCCGGTGTACCACCTCCAAACAACAATAATAACAATAACAACCCACCTTTCAACAACATGAACAATAATAACAACAATGAGCCCCTTCCGGATAATCGCCCGATGATTGAATTGCTGCAAGCTCATGTAGATGGCAACACTGACCCAATTGTCATACCTCCAATTGCCGCCAACAACTTTGAGCTAAAATCAGGCTTTATCCAGATGGTCTCCGCTCAACCATTCTTGGGACGTACCATTGATGACCCACACGACCATATCAAGAGATTCTTGCAACTCACCAACACGGTCAAATTCAATGGTGTTCCACAAGAGGTTATAAGGTTACAACTTTTTCCCTTTTCTTTAGAGGGACAAGCCCGGCATTGGCTTGCTAAAGAACCGCCACAGAGTATTCTCTCGTGGACGGATTTGGAGACCAAGTTTATCAATTACTTTTTCCCACCCTCTCGTACTACCGCTTTGCGGAATGAAATCATAAATTTTGAACAAAAGTACGATGAGTCGTTCAGTGAATCTTGGGATCGTTTTAAAGATCTTTTAAGAAAATGCCCACAACATGGTTTTACCAAAGTACATCAAATTAATACTTTTTACAATGGTTTAAGCATGAGTGACCAAGATTCACTAAACAGTGCCTCGGGGGGTAATCTTTTGGCTAAGACTTCCAATGCTGCTTGGGACATCATTGAGAATAAATCTCGTGTGCAAACCAAGAGTGTTCGGACCAATGTCGCTAGTGCTAGCACTAGTGACAGCGACAAGCGACTGGACAAAATCACTACGCTTCTTGAATCGCTTGTTACCCACACCGTCAGCAACAACAACACCAGCAACGCTAAAAACGCTCAAGTTAACGCTGTCAGCCAACCTTGTGAGATATGCGGTGGTCCTCACTCTTACACTACTTGTACTGCCACCCAAGAATACCCTGCTGAGAATGTTAATGCAGCTTATGGCACATATCCTCAACCTGCTTATCAAGCTAGACCTCAAGGTGACCGTAATTTGCTTAGCTACCGTTCCAACAACTATCTTTCTCCACCTGGTTTTCCCCCAAACAACCCAAACCAACAACAAAACCTTAATCGCCCACCTCAACAACAACAAAAACAGCCTCGACAACCATACATCCCACCTCATAAACAGCAACAACCATCTCAACAAAACAACCAAGTCTACCAACAACCTGCTTATCAACCACCCGCATACAATGCTCCTCCCAACCAACCCACCGCTCTTCACCAAGAAGTGGAAACCTATATGAGGACTAACGATGTGATAGTGGGAAATCTTCAGAGAGAAGTGCTCAACCTGAAAGCGGACTTGGTCAAGCAAGGAAACGATTTGAGAGCCGACATGAGAAATACGTTGGATAGCCAAACCAATGACTTAAGGAACATGATGGCTAGTTTCTTCCAAGGTAGTCAACCCTCTTCTTCGGGTACTCTTCCGAGTAACACCGTTGCAAATCCAAGAGGGGAGATGAAAGCAATCACCACTCGAAGTGGCAAAGGTACCAAGGAACCCGAGCTTCCTATACCTCCACCGGTGATTGTGACTAAGGAGAACGAGTCACCTGCTCCCATTCCTCAACCTTCTATTTCCCCAATTCCTCCACCTCTTACTTCTACCCCTCCTCCACCCAAGGATGTGAGTGATCCTATTCTACCAAAGCCTTCCTCTTCTTCCAATATACCTTATCCATCTAGGTTGAGGAAAGAGAAGCAAAAGAGCAAGGACGATATTCAGGTTTCAAACTTTCTTAAAATGTTTAAACAACTGAATTTCAATATCTCCTTCGCTGAGGCTCTCGCTCACATGCCCAAGTATGCGAAAATGTTTAAAGATCTTCTGAGCGACAAGGAAAAGCTCCTCGATATTGCCAACACCCAACTTAATGTGAATTGCTCTGCAGTGCTCTTAAGGAAATTGCCAACCAAGCTTGGTGATCCGGGTCGTTTCTTAATCCCTTGCAATTTCCCGGGAGTAGAGAATTGCATGGCCCTAGCCGATCTAGGTGCCAGTATCAACTTAATGCCTTTAAGTGTGTGGAAGCAATTATCTCTCCCTAAGCTAGTCCCCACCAAAATGACTTTGGAATTAGTTAACCGTACGGTTGCTTATCCAGTGGGGATAGCCGAAGACGTCATTGTAGGAGTCGACAAATTCACCTTTCCTGCTGATTTCGTTGTCGTCAACTACGAGATGGACCCTCGTGTACCACTAATTGTTGGTCGTCCATTCCTGAGGACCGGTCGCACTCTCATCGATGTTGAAGCCGGTGAGCTTATCATGAGAATGAGTGACGATAAAGTAGTCTTCAACATGGTAAAGTTGTCTAAACAGCCTTATTCATATGAGAGCGTTAATTGTATTGACGTTCTTGATGAGGCTTGTGAAGAACACTTTAATGATGCTTGCAAAAGTATTCCTACCTCTCTTCCCAATGTTGAGACCGTGTCCTCTATTGATTCATCATTGTCTCTATTTGGAGATAGTGATTTGTTTTGGAAAGATCTTGAAGACACCATGGGAGATGTGAACTTATCTACTAATGATTCTCCTACCGATGGGGACGAAGACATGCATTTCTTTGAAAGCCTTCTCAACGAAGACAATCCTTCTCGTCCATCTCCCACGGTTATTGCTATCGATACTCCGACTTCGAATACGCCTCCCGTCGAAAATCCTTCGGATTTAGAACTTAAGGAGTTGCCGCCCCATCTCGAGTATGTATTCCTTGAAGAAGAAAAGAAGTCGCCAGTCATCATTGCTAAGGACCTAAAGGAAGAAGAAAAAGACCGACTTATCAATGTGTTGAAAGATCACAAGAAGGCTATTGCTTGGAAAATTTCTGATATTCGTGGAATTGATCCTCACTTCTGCACACACAAAATTCTCATGGAGGACGACTTTAAGCCCACTATTCAAAGCCAACGAAGGGTGAATCCAAAAATCCATGAAGTCATCAAAACAGAGGTTATCAAACTTCTTGATGCGGGTATGATTTACCCTATTTCGGATTCACCATGGGTTAGTCCAATCCATTGTGTGCCCAAGAAGGGCGGAATAACCGTTGTTCCCAATGAACACAACGAGTTGATTTCCACTCGTCTCGTTACTGGGTGGAGAGTTTGTATAGACTACCGCAAACTCAATGATGCCACGAGAAAGGATCATTTCCCCCTACCTTTTATGGACCAAATGCTTGAACGTTTAGCGGGTAATGAATATTACTGCTTTCTTGATGGTTTCTCGGGTTATTTCCAAATACCCATCGATCCCCAAGATCAAGAGAAGACAACATTCACTTGTCCTTATGGCACTTTTGCTTACAAAAGAATGCCTTTTGGCTTATGAATGCGCCCGGGACTTTCCAAAGGTGCATGTTAGCTATCTTCCATGACATGGTTGAACAAACCATGGAAGTCTTCATGGATGATTTCTCGGTCTTCGGGGATTCCTTCTCTTCTTGCCTTGCCAAATTGGAACGTATGCTTAAGCGGTGCGAAGACACTCGCCTTGTTCTAAATTGGGAAAAATGCCATTTTATAGTAAAAGAAGGCATCGTGCTAGGACACAAGATTTCCAAAGCCGGTCTTGAAGTAGACCGTGCTAAAGTCGATGTTATCGCTAAGTTGCCTCCACCTTCCACCTTCTACTGTCGATTCATCAAAGATTTTTCTCAAAATGCTCGCCCGATGACCCACCTCTTGGAAAAAGATACTCCTTTTATCTTTTCCAAAGAGTGCCTTGAAGCCTTCAACTCGCTTAAGGATAAGCTAACTAAGGCACCCGTCTTGGTTACCCCTAATTGGGAGCTGCCCTTTGAGTTGATGTGCGATGCTAGTGATTTTGCTATTGGAGCGGTTCTGGGACAAAGAGTGAACAAACACTTCCAACCAATCCATTACGCTAGCAAGACAATGACGGGGGCACAATTGCATTATACGACAACCGAAAAAGAGCTTTTAGCCGTTGTATATGCCTTTGAAAGTTTTCGCCCCTATCTTGTCCTTTCCACCACAATCGTGTATACCGATCACTCCGCGTTAAAGTACTTGTTGATAAAGCAATATTCCAAACCAAGACTTCTTCGCTGGGTTTTGCTGCTCCAGGAATTTAAAATCGAAATTCGCGATAAAAAAGGAGCTGAAAACCTAGCCGCGGATCATCTCAGCAGACTTGAGGATCCTTACCAAGGGGATCACCCGAACAAAGAAATCAATGATTCTTTTCCCTTGGAGACCTTAATGTCTATAAATTCGAATTCTAATGAAACCCCGTGGTTTGCGGACTTTGCAAACTACTTGGCGGGTGGAATTCTCAAGGAAGGGTTGACGTCTCAACAAAAGAAAAAGTTCTTCACCGACATCAAGACTTACTTTTGGGACGACCCTTACCTATTCAAACAATGTGCCGACTTGATTATTCGCTGATGTGTTGATGGACCGGCAGCTTCCGAAATCCTTGATGCTTGCCACAAAGGACCCACCGGTGGTCACTTTGGTCCCAACTACACCGCCAAAAAAGTGTTTGATTCGGGATTTTATTGGCCCTCCATATATCGTGACGCTCACAATATGGTTAAACGATGTGATGTTTGCCAAAAACAAGGCACTATCACACATAAAGACGAGATGCCTCAGAATTTCATTCAAGAGTGTGAAATCTTTGATGTTTGGGGTATCGACTTTATGGGGCCATTCCCTTCTTCTAAAGGAAACAAATACATCCTTGTAGCCGTTGACTACGTTTCTAAGTGGGTTGAAGCCAAAGCTTTACCTACTAATGACGCAAGGGTGGTTTGTAACTTTTTGAAAGCTCTTTTCGCTAGATTCGGTGTGCCTCGTGCCATTATTAGTGATCGTGGGACTCATTTCTGCAATGACCAATTTGCTAGAGTCATGGCTAAGTACGATGTAAACCATCGTCTTTCCACAGCCTACCACCCACAAACTAATGGCCAGGCTGAAATATCCAACCGAGGACTAAAGCGAATTCTGGAAAGAACCGTGGGAGAGCATCGTGCTTCATGGGCTGATAAACTTGATGATGCTATGTGGGCTTTCCGTACTGCTTACAAGACCCCGATCGGCTGTACGCCTTATCGTCTTGTGTATGGGAAAGCGTGCCACCTCCCCATTGAGTTGGAGCACAAGGCTTACTGGGCCTTGAAGTGGGCTAATTTTGATATTAACAAAGCCGGTGACCGGCGCAAGATCCAACTCAATGAGCTCAATGAACTCCGTAATGAGGCTTATGAAAATTCTTTGATCTATAAGGAAAGAACTAAGCTCATTCACGACTCCAAGATCAAAAACCGAGAGTTCCATGTTGGAGACAAAGTCTTACTTTTTAACTCTCGGTTGAAAATTTTTTCGGGCAAGCTCAAATCTCATTGGTCTGGCCCATTCACCATCGCCCAAATTTTTCCATATGGTACTCTCGAGCTCGCTCAACCTAATGGACCTAATTTTAAGGTGAATGGCCAACGAGTGAAGTTGTACTTTGGTGAGGACACCTCTCAGGAGGTGATTCCATCCCTCACCACGTTCCCCATGAACTAATTTTGGGTCGAGTCAGGCTCGTGACTCGGTTATCAAAAACAAGCGCTCCTCAGGAGGCAGCCCGAGTATCTATCCTTTTATGTTTTAACCTCCTAAGTGTAGGGGGAACTCTATAGGTGTTTGTCTTTGTGTGGTGATGTGATTACAGGGATTAGTGCACTCTTGGAAACTTTGAAGAACCGTGCTCCCGTGTTATCCGAAATCCGGTTCTATCTCTCAACTATCGTGATTCAATTTTCTTCATACTCACATTTGAAATTGATCACTTTAGTCGTCTCTTCCTTAACTTGAGTTAACCAACGTGCACAATGTCATAAGTGTAGGGGAGATTTTTCCCACATGCTTAAACATTGAGGACAATGTTTATCTTAAGTGTAGGGGGGACTTCTATCGAAGTTTTAAGTGGACTTTTCCATGAAAATGACTTCATTTAACCGTAAAATCATCTTTTTCAACATTTTTCAAATTTTTTATTAACTTTGGCCATTTAGTCGTCATTTTTAAATTTTATCGTTTCTTTCATATGTATATATCCCGCAATAAAAATCAAATTTTAATAAAGTGGTGTAGCTAGTTTAGAAGACTTTGACATATTAGGCCCGTTGCGTTTATTTTGACTCAACCCGAATAGACTTATCTAAGTTTATTCTAGCTAGTATCCTTAACCATGTAGACCTTAATTGGTTTATTAGGCTAAGTATCCACGAGTCTCATTACTTGAGATTTTAAATTGTGGAGGACGAGAAATGATAGAGTCAATTATAAGTCGGTATTCTTGCACAAGCTCACTTGGTGTAATTATTTGCCTATTCTCCCATCACTTGCGAATAATTTATCTGCAATAAGTAAGGTCGTACGATTTGAAAAGTTACTTAGCTTCTAGGGCAAGATCGTTTAAAAGTTGTTCGGTAATGATAAGAGTTCATAGCCAAGGCATAACTTATGAAGCGGGGCGCGAAGATTGGCGAGTCCGAAAAGGCCCTAACAAGGCATGAGGATTCCATTTTATTGCTAAAGATCCAAAGTGATGTGAAAAGCATTATTCCCAAAGTCAATATGAAGGATCAAGACTCACGACGAAAAGCAATCAACTCCCATAAAGATCATGGAGAAGTCTATCCGAAAAGACCCTAACAAGGTATGAGGATAAATAGATCCAAGTCCGAAAAGGAGGCGGATCGTTGTATCTCAAAATCCCAAATAGAGATTGAAGAATAATCATGAAGTCGTGGTCAACAAAGTTGGAGTACCCCTCAAAAGTCTCCAAGTGAAGAAACTCTATTACGATGAGAAGACCATTATCTCAAGCACGTCTCTCAAGATATGAAGTATGAAGTACATGCCAAATATCGGCCCGAGAAAGTTCTCAAATCGTGAACCGAGTTATGCTAAGATATGAACTTTTTGATATCCCGAGAAGCAGTTTTAAGAGATTTTGTTCTTTAGCTAACTATTGATCAAATCGTCCTACTTTGCTTTCAGCCTAAATAAATTATCGAAATAAGTCCAAAAATGCATCTTCATGATCATTCTAAGACAAAAATAAAATATAAGAGATACACCTAGGAATAAGGAGTTTAAGCATTTAATTAAGCCATGTGTGTAAGTGTTTGAATTGCTAACTTATAATAACAATGATCTCGTTTTTAAGCTTAGTTTGGGGAACGTGAAACTTGAGGGTGATAAATCTTCGCAGCACCAAAGCCCTAATGAAAGTCATTGATTTCTTTGCAAGTTATTTCCATCATTTTGTTTCCTTTTAAGTTTTAATTTCTTTTAGTACCTTAATTTTTGTTTAGTAGTGTTTGAATAAGGCCAAGGTTGATTAATTATGAGAAAAGTGTAAAATTGCTTTATCACTAAGCATTGTATGAGGGCATGGCAATGGTTAAGTGTAGGGGATTTGATAGGTGTGTAAACACCCATCCTTTTATCACTTAATTCTGGCTAAAACGAGACCAAAACACGTATTTAATATCATTTGTTTGGAATTATGCGTGGTTTTTGTGTTTATTGTGTTTTCAGAGCCAACCGGATGAATAGTGAAGAAAACATGGGATTGTACGGGTTTTACTGAAGAAAAGGACTCAAGATAAAGTCTATTGTCCAAGAGATGCAAAAGATTTGAAGTCACTGGGCCTATTCGAAGATTTATCGAAGAAAAGGACCAAAGATGGAAGATTTATATAAGTCGAAGAAACTCAAGTCTATTAAACGAAGAGATTAAAAGACGGGTTGAATTTAATCGACGACAAATCCCGAATCAGAATCGAAATCGTCAACTTTTCTGAAAAGACGAGAAGACAAGAAGAACGGGAGAAAGCCCACTCACCAACCAAGGGGAACACCTATATATAGTCCACCCCTTACACATAGCTTTAGTTAGTTTTTAGTTTTTCTCTCCTCCACCTTTTTCTCCTTTCTGTTTCGTACCATCACCAACACCACTAGGGTGTTTGGTGATCTTGATCTTTGATTTTTAATCTTGTAATTTTCATCTTTGTTTTGTTATTGTTAAAACATCAATCATCAATACAAGTTCTTGTTTAATCTTTCCATTTCATCTTGTTCATCATCATTTTTCTTTTCTAAGTTCTTAAGTTCTTATTTTCTTGATTTGATCTTCAAAAGTTGTTGGGTTTTGTGTTTTTGTTGATGGGATTTGTAGTTATTGGTTAGTAAATCATTTGTGTTAAGTTGTATTTAAGATTTGGTGAAAAACTTGGTGATTTTTGGCATTAAAATTGATTTCCTTGTTCATCGGGATAGTTACTGTATCTGGGTTTCCCAGACTTCCGGATGAACACCAAAGTTCCGGATGAACATCAAAGTTCCGAATGAACATGTTTTTGAAAAGTTCCGATTGAGTTTTCCTTTAAAAGTTCCGAATCAGTTGAAAACTTCCGAACGAACTGAAAGTTCCGGATGAACCTAATCTTCCGAATGAACTGAAGTTCCGGATGAACCAATAGTTCCGGGTGAATAAAAAGTTCCGAATCAATTTTTATCTTTTAAACTTCCGGATGAACTGAAAGTTCCGGATGAGTCAAAAGTTCCGAATGAACTGAAAGTTCCGGATGAGTGAAAAGTTCCGAATGAACGTTTGCTGTTTAAAGTTCCGAATGAGTCTTATTTCCATTTCTTCCGAATAAACTTCCGGACCAAAAGTTCCGGACGAACTTCCGGATCAACAAGTTCCGAGTGAAGGATTTCTAAAAGTTCCGAATGAAAACTTCTGAGTGAAAAGTTCCGGATGAGCAAAGTTCCGAATCAAGGTTAAAACTTCCAAATCAGTTTTCTTTTAAGTTTACTTACTGTTTCTGTTTCTCTTTGTCTGTCTTACTATTTCTCATTTCTCATTGTTTCTTAATTTAAGTTTGATTTTAATTCAAAGCTTTGTTAATTATTATTAATCCAATTACTTTTTAAGTTTAAGTTTACATCTTTAAGCATTTAACATTTAGTATATTAGAAAACCAAACCCTTTTTCTTAGTAACCAAGAACAATCATTCCACTTAAGGCCGAGATCAATTCGAGAGGATGTCGAGAGAAATCTGAACCCATACAAAATCAAAGTATCATTGACCAACCGACTGGGACTGGTTTTAGTTATAGTTCTAGTGACCGAGACCTTCTTACAGGTTTGAGTACCCGGAGAGTACCATAATAAGCAATTCTAATGTATTACAAAATTGGAATCTAACAATGTATGTGGCAAGCATTCTTTCAGGCATTGAGAGTTTTCTAGGACATTCATCGGTTAAATCAACATTAGGTGTTCTAAGTGATACAGTGTATCATTTCAATGCTTAATGATTGGATGAGAAAACTTGAAGTCGGGATTCCACCACTTTTGGATCATGGAATTGAATTACTTGTATATGCTGGTGAATATGATCTTATTTGCAACTGGTTGGCTAAGTTAATTTCTTTCTGCCCAAAACAAACTTTCAATTTTTTGCTGTTTTAGATGAGAAGGGTGCTGAACAACAAAAAATTGATGCAACAAGAACTTTAGTTATGAGTCTTTCAACCAGAATTAGAATTGCAATTCAGGTAGTCAATAAGATTTCTGATCAAATTGACAGATTTTGGCCAAGTAACTTATCACTCCACATGTGATATGATGGCGTATCAACAATAAAAAGTTTTTGGCCACCACCACCACTACACTGTATCGACAAAATTAGAGGTGCTGAAATGGTCGGGTCGGGTTGAAACCGACGGGTTTGTAGGTTATTCGGGCCTTGTAAACATAAGGTTTAAGAAGTATGTAAAGTAGGATTGTGGTGGTGGTAGCGGCGGCAGTGGCAGTGCCGGTGGAATAGTTGAATCATAGAGCAGTGGTGGTAGTGTGGTGGTGATGATGAACGATGAAAATAAAAAGAAAATAAACAGTAAAAAAATAAGAGATAAATGGTATTTTGAATATTTATATCTTTGTATTAAAATATATTAATTTTTGTGGTTCATTAAATGATTATATATCCGTTTATTATAAGACATGTGTCAAAAAACTAGTGGTAATAATTATATATGTCTTCACTTTGAAATTTGTTCAATAATTATATATAATCTGTTTAATTTGATCAAATTCGTTTTTTCTCTTAATCGAAATCGAATTGTATTTCATTCGTTCTGTGTTCCATTTTTTCTATTCTATAAACATTTGATTTGGTTTTGATTTTAAATTTGAAATTTCTGAACCAATAAACGTGGACTGTACATCTTACAAACTCAATAATACAATTTGATGGATACCATTCATGTGTGTGCATTACATATTTCATACGCAATATTTGTTTGTAGCGGACAATTGACTAGTAGTAGGTGTAGCAAGAAAAAATAGTTTATTCCCTTATATTTGGGTCCTGGTTTTATATTTTTTTGGCAAAGCCTGTTATCTGTATTATATAGAAAATACATAAGTAATTTTCTTTTTATTAAATTTTTAAATAATATAAATTTTAAAAGCATATTGTTCAAAGTAAATAAAACATTACAATCACTTTTCTAAATATCAAGTATTACATATTAGTAGCTTATAGTATAAATATTATATAATTAATTTTAATTAATATAAAATATATATTACAAGTACATATCAATTAATCTATTAAATATCTTAATCAATACTATTTTAAAATACATCTAAAATAAAATTTACATTTTATTATTTATATTGTGCCAACTAATAAAACATAAAAAAAATTCATACAATTTACAAGTTGGTGGTATATATAGTTTTAAAACCAAACTGCAGGTTTAATCGAAAACTAAAGTGGTCATCAGTTTAGCTAGCCAACATAAGGAATGAAAAAAAACAAAGATAATCAAACGAACTCAGTATAAACGGATGATTAGATCGCATTGTGATATTTTTTATTATTCTTTCATTAACTGGTCTATCATTTCTATTTTGTGATGTCTAAACTGTAATCACAGGTCACGGATACCGTGTTAGTCTGTACATGTATATTTGTAGTGATATTTTATTTTTTCCAATAAATTTGACTATTTTTTTAGAATGACAAATGTTAGTGGTTAGTGGGTCAAATCGTACAATGACATCCAAGTGACAGAACGCATTTTTTGAACCCTCACCTAGTTATGTTAAACTCCTTATCAGATTCACCTAAGATGCCTTTGATAGATCTTGGACCTAATATCTACAAAAACCTTCTCAAAAAAATTATTTAATGAAAACTTGATTGACAACTGAGATAAGCCAATTATTTAATAAATTGGAATATTACTTGGGCATAAAGACGGACTATTACTTGGGCACTCGACCGTAGTAAAATCAGATCATGTGCACAAATTTTTAAAGAAAATTTAGTTAGATTAAATATATTTTCCTCGTCACTAAATAATATTATTAATTCTTCACATTTGAAGTTAATCTTTTTTTACGGCACCTCAATCTTACTGAAATCCGACCCATGAGTTATATCATCTATAACGGGCAGGTTCTGAGACCCGAACCACTAGGGGAAACCCCTAGAACTCACAGGTTTCGCACTAAGAAGGAAAATCATAAATTTTTGTCTCTTGCAAGACTTGAAACTATGACCAAACCCCTTTCTCAAACTCCAGAAGGAACCTAGGTGGCCAACTGCTATAGAGCAATTGGTTCCTTTTTAATATGTGTTATAATACTGATACAAATTATATAAAAATAGATTGCTTTTTTTTAAATGTATTTTTATTAGTATAATTTTTATAAATTATAAAATAACATAAATAAAATAATTTAAAATAAAAGTTTCAAAAATATAAAAATCAATAATGAACATTTATATATTAGCGAATAAAGTAATTTAGTATATAAATATTTACTACATATCACTACTTGTGATACACTACATATTGTAGGTTAAGAGTAATTTAGTTTAACAAATTTATAAATTTTTGAACCTTAAACAAACTAGATGAATACATGAGATTTTATAGCGACAGATAAATTGTTGAGATTTTAATACTAGTTAAACAATTAACTACAAATACGCAGCGGAATGGATCTAGTATAACATATATGATTAAGCACATAATAAAAATAATTTAAAACCAACCTTTTACTAATTGAATAAATCAATTAATGAAGCTTTATCTTGATCTTGAACTTTAACGGTTAAACTACCGTCTCTATCGTTTCCTCACACGACATGTCAAACGAACAATCATTAGGATGCTAGTAGTAACTTCACTTCAAACAAACAAATGTAGATCTTGTAGCCAGAAAACCCTAGATCCAAAACCCTAGATTGGGATTACGTAAGGATCCGTTTGTAGACATTACAAGATTGATTACCAAAATCACACGAAACCCTAGTTTGGGTTTGTGTTGAGCCGAACTACAAGGGAATAAAAAAAGGACTAAAAACTTGATAAGAGTATCAAGGATTTAAAATAAAGCTTAGTTACTTCACAAGGGAGTATCAAAAGGCAGTCGATCTTGCAAAGGTTTACACATTAGGTGATTTTAGAGTTTTTGAGGGATGTTGACAACCGAAATTCGGTTGTAGAGAGTATGTGTGGACGAAAATAATGAGGTGTATGGGGGGTATATATAGCATTCTCACCTACTTAGTTTTCTTGTTCCCTACTCCAAGTTATTTAAATATAGTAAATATTTAGTTTAACTATTAATCAAAAAATCCTTCTAGAACTCCCTATAGCATTAATCGGCCGACTAAGGCCTCAGGGCTTCTTTAATTGACTTTTTTATCCCTCAATTTAATTACGTGCATACGTTAAGTAATTTAAGCAAGTAACGAACTTAACTATCGTCAATTAAATATTTAAGTAAAGTTTTATTCAACGTTTAATATTAATAATAAATCATCAACGTTTAATAAAGTATGTTCTTCGTGTTGAGTGTGTGCCCCCGCTAGGCTCACTCATTCCTGACGGTTAAACGATCGCATATCCCGACAGCTTCCACTTGTGACGTTTAGAACACATATGTCCACAATAACATATCTAGCAACACTTTATTGTAATTGAAAATGACTGAGGTATAATTTCAAGAAATATCTCAAAAACAAAATGGTATATTATTACATGACTTGCTAATACTCATCCCTTTGTTGCTACTACCGTTAAACCATGGATATGGATCCTAACTCATTCCAAAATGTTTAACATTAGTTTTTCGTCATAGAAATTGATTCAGATATACCATTTGTAAAACAAGAATTAACTTGATTTACCCTTTTGGTAAGGCCACACAACTATCTGATTAATTCTGGAGATGGCTCATTGGTACTAATCTGTACTTTATCAAATGAAAGAACGAATTCTATATTGACTGATAATGTTGTGGATGCTGCTTCACAATATTTCTAACTATATTCTTTATAACTACCTTATTCGGGATAGCGTTTAACTTATAATCAAGAAATAATATCTACACATGTAACAACTTGTTTACATCTCAAGTCTAAGGTTAACTTTAATAATCATGTTTGAAATCTTACTTATGACAAAGGATCTAAAGGTTATATTGATGTCGAATATGCATCTCTTATGAATAACATATGAGTTTCGCGGGAACAATCCATATTGTAGAAACTAGAAGGGGGGGTTGAATAGTTTCTAGTTCACTTTCAAAACATTTCGTTTATTCCACTGGCCGCGGTTCCTTAAATATCACCGCGGTTCCTTATCAATAAAGAACCGCGGGCTCAATAAAGAACCGCCTACAGTGGATGCCAAATATGGATACGTTGTAAACCTTGACAATCGTTTGTATCAAATTCTCGATTAAGCTTAACTAGATATGAGATGTGTTTGTAATAGATAATAACTATAAGTAAGGAAACACACAAACACATCAAATCAAGTGTACATCAAGCAATAGTCTAAACACTAAGCACACACGTACTAAGCCTTAGCTTTTCCGCAACTAAGATGTTTAGACTAAAGGATGCACAGTTGACCATAATCTAAACACGAAGCACACACGTACTAAGCCTTAGCTTTTCCGCAACTTAGATGTTCAGATTATGAGATGCACACAATACATAACATATAAATACATCTATAATAGTAAAGACATAAATGTAAAGGAAAGTACCGACACAATGATTTATAGTGGTTCGGTCACGAAGCTCCTCTTCGCCCTAATTCACTCCTCGAGTACACCTTACTCGAGAGTTACTTCACTAGTCAACAAAACTCCTTTCAAGGCGGAGAAAACCATACACGTCGCTTACACAATTTCCGACACTAAGCTAGATATCGAGTCCTAATCTTAGGTAGGACCAATCTACACAACGTTGCCCACTTCACCATTTAACGACACAAGGCTAGATGTCGAGTTCTAATCGAAAGGTAGAACCAATCTTCACAATGTTGCCTACTTCACCATTTTACGACACAAGGCTAGATGTCGAGTTCTAATCGAAAGGTAGAACCAATCTTCACGACTCTTCACTTTGAAGCTAAGTGAGAACTTCACTAGACACAACTACATCACTTTATAGTTTAGTGAGAACTCACAAGACACAACCACATCACTTTATAGTTTAGTGAGAACTTACAACTCTTACCTATTACAACTCAATAAAACACATATCCAAGTGTACACATGTAACTTGGATCTACACAACATAAATCCAAGTATACACATATACAATGGATTTACACAAGACTTAATCCAAGTATTCAAAAATACAATGGATTAACACAACTAATCCAAGTATTCACAAATACATTGGATCTACACAATATTGATCCAAGTATACCCATATACATTGGATCTACACAAGATTGATCCAAGTATACACATATACATTGGATCTACACAAGACACAAATAAAAATGATGAATGATACAAGGTTTTTGCTAGGTTCAATTAATCTCTCAGAATCCTCTCGAATTGATCTCGGTTCTAAGTGGAATGATTGTTCTTGGTTACTAAAAAAGGATTTAGTTTTCTAATCTACTAAAAAGTTTAAATGTATTAAAATGAAACTTAAATCAAAAACAATTAATTTAATGACAATTAATAAAAACTTGAATTAAAATAAAAAGTAAATATTAAGAACAGTAAGAACAGTAACAATTAAAGATGCTCAAAAGAAGATTGATTCGGAAGTAAGACCTTGATTCGGAACTTTTCACTCGGAACTTGGTTCGGAACCCTTGATCCGGAACTTTTCACCCGGAAGTCTTCACCCGGAACTTTGGTCGGAAGTTGGTTCGGAAGTGTTGACTCGGAAGTTCATCCGGAAGTTTTAAAGAAAATTGATTCGGAACTTTGAAAAATCCTTCACTCGGAACTTTGATTCGGAAGTTCACCCGGAAGTTCGTTCGGAACTTTATGCGGAACTTTGATTCGGAAATTTATTCGAAACAATCAATTCATTCGGAACTTTTTAACTCATTCGGAACTTTTAAACAAAAAACTCATTCGGAACTTTTAAAGGAGACTCATTCGGAACTTTCTTGTTCATTCGGAACTTTGGTGTTCATCCGGAACTTTGGTGTTCATCCGGAACCTGGGAACACTCAAAAACAGAAGCTTACCCGAAGAACAGGGAAAACTATTTTAATGCCAAAAATCACCAAATTTTTCACCAAATCTTAAATAAAGCTAAACACAAAGGATCTACTAACCATAAACTACAAATCCCATCAATAAAACATAAATCCTAACAACTTTTAAGGATCAAATCAATCAAATAAGAACTTGAAAACTTGAAATAAAAGATGATGATGAACAAGGTGAAATGGAAAGATTAAACAAGAACTTGTATTGATGATTAATGTTTTAACAATCACAAAACAAAGATTAAAATTATAAGATTTGAAGAACAAATATTAAAATCTCCAAACACCCTAGTGGTGTTGGCGATGCTACGAAACAGAAAGGAGAAAAAAGTGGAGGAAAGAAAAAAAAACTAAAAACTCATGCAAAGTGTGTGAGGGGAACCCTTTATATAGGTGTTCCTTTTGGTTGGTGAGTGGGCTTTCTCCCGTTCTTCTTGTCTTCTCGTCTTTTCAGAAAAGTTGACGTTTTCGATTCTGATTCAGGATTTGTCGTCGATTAAATTCAACTCGTCTTTTAATTTCTTCGTTTAATAGACTTGAGTTTCTTCGACTTATGTAAATCTTCCATCTTTGGTCCTTTTCTTCGATAAATCTTCGAATAGGACCAGTGACTTCAAATCTTTTGCATCTCTTGGACAATAGACTTCATCTTGAGTCTTTTTCTTCGATAAATCCCGTGCAATCCCATGTTTTCTCCATTATCCATCCGGTTGGCCCTGAAAACACAATAAACACAAAAACCACGCATAATTCCAAACAAATGATATCAAATACGTGTTTTGGTCCCGTTTTAGCCAGAATTAAGTGGTAAAAGGATGGGTGTTTACACACCTATCAAATCCCCTACACTTAACCATTGCCATGCCCTCATGCAATGCTTAGTGATAAAGCAATTTTACACTTTTCTCATAATTAATCAACCTTGACCTTATTAAAATACTACTTAAACAAAAATTAAAATACTAAGAGAAATTAAAACTTTAAAGTAAACAAAAGGATGGAAATAACTTGCAAAGAAATCAAGGACTTACATTAGGGCTTTGGTGCTGCGAAGATTTATCACCCTCAAGTTTCACGTTCCCCAAACTAAGCTTAAAAACGAGATCATTGTTATTTTAAGTTAGTAAATCAAACACTTACACACATGGCTTAATTAAATGCTTAAACTCCATTATTCCTAGGTGTATCTCTTATATTTTATTTTTTTCTTAGAATGATCATGAAGATACATTTTTGGACTTATTTCGATAGTTTATTTAGGCTGAAAGCAAAGTAGGACGATTTGATCAATAGTTAGCTAAAGGACAAAATCTCTTAAAACTGCTTCTCGGGATATCAAAAAGTTCATATCTTGGCATAACTCGGTTCACGATTTGAGACCTTTCTCGGGCCGATATTTGGCATGTACTTCATACTTCAAATCTTGAGAGACGTGCTTGAGATAATGGTCTTCTCATCGTTCATAGAGTTTCTTCACTTGGAGACTTTTGAGAGGTACTCCAACTTTGTTGACCACGACTTCATGATTATTTCTTCAATCTCTATTTGGGATTTTGAGATACAATGATCCGCCTCCTTTTCGGACTTGGATCTATTTATCCGCATACCTTGTTAGGGTCTTTTCGGATAGACTTATCCATCATCTTTATGGGAGTTGATTGCTTTTCGTCGTGAGTCTTGATCCTTCATATTGACTTTGGGAATAATGCTTTTCACATCACCTTGGATCTTTAGCAATAAAATGGAATCCTCATGCCTTGTTAGGGCCTTTTCGGACTCGCCAATCTTCGCGCCCCGCTTCATAAGTTATGCCTTGGCTATGAACTCTTATCATTACCGAGCAACTTTTAAACGATCTTGGGCTAGAAGCTAAGTAACCTTTCAAATCGTACGACCTTACTTATTGTAGATAAATTATTAGCAAGTGATGAGAGAATAGGCAAATAATTACACCAAGTGAGCTTGTGCAAGAATACCGACTTATAATTGACTCTATCATTTCTCGTCCTCCACAATTTAAAATCTCAAGTAATGAGACTCGTGGATACTTAGCCTAATAAACCATTTAAGGTCTACATGGTTAAGGATACTAGCTAGAGTAAACTTGGATAAGTCTATTCGGGTTGAGTCAAAATAAACGCAACGGGCCTAATATGTCAAAGACTTCTAAACTAGCTACACCACTTTATTAATATTTTTGACTTTATTGCGGGATATATACATACGAAAGCAACGATAGAAATTTAAAAATTACGACTAAATGGCCAAAGTTAATAAAAAATTTGAAAAATGTTGAAAAATATGATTTTCTGTTTAAATGAAGGCATTTTCATGGAAAAGTCCACTTAAAACTTCGATAGAAGTCCCCCTACACTTAAGATAAACATTGTCCTCAATGTTTTAGCATGTGGGAAAAGTTTCCCCTACACTTATGACATTGTGCACGTTGGTTAACTCAAGTTAAGGAAGAGACGACTAAAGTGATCAATTTCAAATGTGAGTATGAAGAAAATTGAATCATGATAGTTGAGAGATAGAACCGGATTTCGGATAACACGAGAGCACGGTTCTTCAAAGATTCCAAGAGTGCACTTATCCCTGTAATCACATCACCACACAAAGACAAAGAACCTATAGAGGCCCCCCTACACTTAGGAGGTTAAAACATAAAGGGATAGAAACTCAGGCTGCCTCCCGAGGAGCGCTTGTTTTTTATAACCGAGTCACGAGCCTGACTCGACCCAAATTTAGTTCATGGGGAACGTGGTGAGGGATGGAATCATCTCTTGAGAGATGTTCTCACCAAAGTATAATTTCAAACGCTGGCCATTCACCTTGAAGTTGGGCCCATTTGGCTGAGAAAGCTCAATGGTGCCATAGGGAAAAACATTGGCGATGGTGAATGGACCAGACCAGCGGCTCTTCAACTTGCCTGAGAAGATCTTCAACCGAGAGTTAAAGAGTAAGACTTGATCACCAACGTGGAACTCTCGGTTCTTGATTTTAGCATCGTGGATCATCTTGGTCTTCTCCTTGTAGATCAATGAGTTCTCGTAAGCTTGATTCCTCAATTCTTGTAGCTCGTTGAGTTGAATCTTGCGAAAATCACCGGCTTTGTTGATGTCGAAGTTAGCCCACTTCAAGGCCCAGTATGCCTTATGTTCCAGCTCGATAGGGAGGTGGCAAGCTTTCCCGTACACAAGACGATAGGGTGTACAGCCGATCGGGGTCTTGTAAGCAGTACGGAAAGCCCACAGAGCATCATCTAACTTATCGGCCCACGCGGCGCGATGCTCTCCCACAGTACGCTCCAAAATTCGCTTCAATCAACGGTTAGATATCTCGGCTTGCCCATTGGTTTGGGGATGATAGGTGGTGGAAAGACGGTGATTGACACCATACTTAGCCATGACTCTTGCAAATTGATCGTTGCAAAAATGAGTCCCGCGGTCACTGATAATAGCACGAGGAACACCGAATCGAGCAAACAGTTGTTTCAAGAATTTACAAACCACCCTCGCGTCGTTAGTGGGTAAAGCCTTGGCTTCAACCCATTTGGAAACGTAGTCAACAGCGACAAGGATGTATTTGTTGCCTTTAGAAGAAGGGAATGGCCCCATAAAGTCGATGCCCCATACATCAAAGATTTCACATTCTTGTATGAAATTTTGAGGCATCTCATCTTTATGTGTGATCTTGCCTTGTTTTTGGCAAGAATCACAATGTTTAACCATCTCGTAAGCATCACGGTAAATGGTGGGCCAATAGAATCCCGAATCAAACACTTTTTTGGCAGTGTAGTTGGGACCAAAGTGACCACCGGTGGAACCTTTGTGGCAAGCCTGGAGAATGTCCAAAGCGGCCGGTCCGTCAACACATTGGCGAATAATCAAGTCAGCGCATTGTTTGAATAGAAAAGGTTCATCCCAAAAGTAAGTCTTAACATCGTTCAAGAATTTCTTTTTTTGTTGGGATGTTAACCCTTGGATGAGAACACCACCCGCTAAGTAGTTTGCAATATCAACAAACCACGGGGTGCCATCGAGACTGAGATCTATAGACATTAAGGTCTCAAGGGGGAAAGAGTCATTGATCTCTTTGTTCGGATGATCCCCTTGATATGGATCCTCAAGTCTGCTCAGATGATCCGCGGCCAGGTTTTCGGCTCTCTTCTTGTCATGAATTTCAATGTTGAATTCTTGAAGGAGTAAAACCCAGCGAAGAAGTCTTGGCTTAGAATCATGCTTTTTCATCAAGTACTTCAACGCGGAATGGTCCGTGAATACGATAGTGGTGAAAAGGACAAGGTAGGGGCGAAACTTTTCAAAGGCATAGACAACAGCTAAAAGCTCTTTTTCGGTTGTCGTATAATGCATTTGTGCCCCCGTCATTGTCTTGCTAGCGTAATGGATTGGTTGGAAGTGTTTGTTCACTCTTTGTCCCAGAACCGCTCCAATAGCAAAATCACTAGCATCGCACATCAACTCAAAGGGAAGCTCCCAATTAGGGGTAACCAAGACTGGTGCCTTAGTTAGCTTATCCTTAAGCGAGTTGAAGGCTTCAAGGCACTCTTTGGAAAAGATAAAAGGAGTATCTTTTTCCAAGAGGTGGGTCATCGGGCGAGCAATTTTAGAGAAATCTTGAATGAAACGACGATAGAAGCCCGCATGACCCAGAAAGCTTCTCACACCCTTCACGGTTGAAGGTGGAGGTAATTTGGCTATGACATCAACTTTAGAACGGTCGACTTCAAGACCGGCTTTAGAAATTTTGTGTCCTAGCACAATGCCTTCTTTTACCATAAAATGGCATTTTTCCCAATTCAGAACAAGGCGAGTGTCTTCGCACCGCTTAAGCATTCGTTCCAAATTGGCAAGGCAAGAAGAGAAGGAATCCCCAAAGACCGAGAAATCATCCATGAAGACTTCCATGGTTTGTTCAACCTTGTCATGGAAGATAGCCAACATGCACCTTTGGAAAGTCCCGGGGGCATTACATAAGCCAAAAGGCATTCTTTTGTAAGCAAATGTGCCATAGGGACAAGTGAATGTTGTCTTCTCTTGATCTTGGGGATCGATGGGTATTTGAAAATAACCCGAGAAACCATCAAGAAAGCAGTAATATTCATTACCCGCTAAACATTCAAGCATTTGGTCCATAAAAGGTAGAGGGAAATGATCCTTTCTCGTGGCATCATTGAGTTTGCGGTAGTCTATACAAACTCTCCACCCAGTGACGAGACGGGTAGGAATCAGCTCGTTGTTTGCATTGGGCACAACGGTGATGCCGCCTTTCTTAGGCACACAATGGATTGGACTAACCCATGGTGAATCCGAAATAGGGTAAATCATACCCGCATCAAGAAGTTTGATAACCTCTGTTTTGATGACTTCATGTATTTTTGGATTCACCCTTCGTTGGCTTTGAATTGTGGGCTTAAAGTCGTCCTCCATGAGAATTTTATGTGTGCAGAAGTGAGGATCAATTCCACGAATGTCGGAGATTTTCCAAGCGATAGCTGTTTTATGCTTCTTCAACACGGCGACAAGTCGGGCTTTTTCTTCTTCTTTTAGGTCCTTTACGATGATGACGTGCGACTTCTCGTTGTCTTCAAGGAAAACGTACTCAAGATGAGGAGGTATGTCCTTAAGCTCAAGAGTGGGAGGATCCTCAATAGATGGTGAAACTAACGATGGGTCATCATTAGTCACCTCTTTAGGAGAAGGAGGATCAATAGCAGTAATCGTCGGAGATAGAGGAGAAAGATTGTCTTCTTTGAGAAGGTTTTCAATGAGCCGGAGATCTTCATCCCAATTAGTAGTAGAATTGTCATTGTGTAAATTCACATCTCCCATGGTGGCTTCCAAATCTTTCCAAAGGAAATCACTTTCTCCAAATAGAGATAGTGATGAGTCGATAGAGGAAACGGTCTCAACATTGGGAAGAGAGGTAGGAATACTTTTACAAGCATCTTTGAAGTGTTCTTCACAAGCCTCATCAAGAACGTCAATACAATTAACACTCTCGTATGAATAAGGCTGTTTAGAAAGCTTTCCCATGTTGAAGACGATCTTATCGTCACCCACTCTCATGATAAGCTCACCGGCTTCAACATCGATTAGAGTGCGACCGGTCCTCAGGAATGGACGACCAAAGATCAATGGCACACGAGGGTCCATGTCGTAGTCAACAACGACGAAATCAGCAAGAAAAGTGAATTTGTCGACTCCTACAAATACGTCTTCGGCTATCCCCACTGGATAAGCAACCGTACGGTTAGCTAATTCCAAAGTCATTTTGGTGGGGACTAGCTCAGAGAGAGATAATTGCTTCCAAACGCTTAGAGGCATTAGATTAATACTGGCACCTAGATCGGCTAGGGCCATGCAATTCTCTACTCCCGGGAAGTTGCAAGGGATAAGGAAACGACCCGGATCACCAAGCTTGGTTGGCAATTTCCTTAAGAGCACTGTAGAGCAATTCTCATTAAGTTGGGTGTTAGAAATATCAAGAAGCTTCTCCTTGTCGTTTAGAAGATCTTTAAACATCTTAGCGTATTTGGGCATGTGAGCGAGAGCCTCAGCAAAGGAGATGTTAAAATTCAATTGTTTAAACATTTTGAGAAAGTTTGAAACTTGAATATCATCCTTGCTCTTTTGCTTCTCTTTCCTCAACCTTGAAGGATAAGGTATATTGGATGAAGAAGAAGGCTTTAGGGGAATAGGATCACTCACAACCACGGGTGGTGGGGAAATGGGGGTAGAAGGTGAAGGAGGCGAAGGAATTGGGGAAGTAGAAGGATGAGGAATAGTAGCAGGTGACTCGTTCTCCTTAGTCACAACCACCGGTGGAGGTATAGGAAGCTCGGGTTCCTTGGTACCTTTGCCACTGCGAGTGGTGATTGCTTTCATCTCCCCTCTTGGATTCGCAACGGTGTTACTCGGAAGAGTACCCGAAGAAGAGGGTTGATTACCTTGGAAGAAACTAGCCATCATGTTCTTCAAGTCATTCGTTTGACTATCCAAAGTATTTCTCATGTCGGCTCTCAAATCGTTCCCTTGTTTGACCAAGTCTGCTTTCAGGTTGAGCACTTCCCGCTAAAGATTTCCCACGATCACATCGTTAGTCCTCATATAAGTTTCCACTTCTTGGTGAAGAGCGGTGGGTTGGTTGGGAGGAGCATTGTATGCGGGTGGTTGATAAGCAGGTTGCTGGTATACTTGGTTGTTTCGTTGAGGTGGTTGTTGCTGCTTGTGAGGAGGAATGTATGGTGTACGAGGTTGTTGTTGTTATTGAGGAGGGCGGTTGAGGTTTTGTTGTTGGTTTGGGTTGGTAGGAGGAAAACCGGGTGGGGAAAGATAATTGTTGGAGCGGTAGCTAAGCAAATTACGGTCACCTTGAGGTCTAGCTTGATAAGCAGGTTGAGGATAGGTGCCATATGCCGCATTCACATTCTCAGCAGGGTAGTCTTGGGTGGCGGTACAAGTGGTGTAAGAGTGAGGACCACCTCATATCTCACAAGGTTGGCTGACAGCGTTAACTTGAGCATTTTTAGCGTTGCTGCTGTTGGTGTTGTTGACGATGTGGGTAACAAGCGATTCAAGAAGCGTAGTGATTTTGTCGAGTCTCTTGTCGCTGTCACTAGTGCTAGCACTAGCGACATTGGTCCGAACACTCTTGGTTTGCACACGAGATTTATTCTCAATGATATCCCAAGCAGCATTGGAAGTCTTAGCCAATAGATTACCCCCCGAGGCACTGTTTAGTGAATCTTGGTCACTCATGCTTAAACCATTGTAAAAAGTATTAATTTGATGTACTTTGGTAATACCATGTTGCGGGCATTTTCTTAAAAGATCTTTAAAACGATCCCAAGATTCACTGAACGACTCATCGTACTTTTGTTCAAAATTTATGATTTCATTCCGCAAAGCGGTAGTACGAGAGGGTGGGAAAAAGTAATTGATAAACTTGGTTTCCAAATCCGTCCACGAGAGAATACTCTGTGGCGGTTCCTTAGCAAGCCAATGCCGGGCTTGTCCCTCTAAAGAAAAGGGAAAAAGTTGTAACCTGATAACCTCTTGTGGAACACCATTGAATTTGACCGTGTTGGTTAGTTGCAAGAATCTCTTGATATGGTCGTGTGGATCATCAATGGTACGTCCCAAGAATGGTTGAGCGGAGACCATCTGGATAAAGCCTGATTTTAGCTCAAAGTTGTTGGCGGCAATTGGAGGTATGACAATTGGATCAGTGTTGCCATCTACATGAGCTTGCAGCAGTTCAATCATCGGGCGATTATCCGGAAGAGGCTCATTGTTGTTGTTATTATTCATGTTGTTGAAAGGTGGGTTGTTGTTATTATTATTGTTGTTCGGAGGTGGTATGTTGTTGTTGTTTTGTACACCGGCCATGTCTAAGTGATCGAGAGGCTCGGGCTCTTGATAAGACGTGGATCGAGTGCACATACACCTGCAAAAGAACTAACAAGAGCAAAACAAAGCAAAATATTTTTGGTTTTTTATATTTTTTACTTTTTAGGATTTTTGAAAATTTTATATTTTTTAGTGTTTTTGAAAATTTTTATGAAAAAGTAACGTTCACGGGGAACGGATCCCAAAATCCAAGTTCTCACAAAAAACTTTTGATCTTAACGAGAAGAGCCGGCAGCGGCGCCATTTGATACAAGGTTTTTGCTAGGTTCAATTAATCTCTCAGAATCCTCTCGAATTGATCTCGATTCTAAGTGGAATGATTGTTCTTGGTTACTAAAAAAGGATTTAGATTTCTAATCTACTAAAAAGTTTAAATGTATTAAAATGAAACTTAAATCAAAAACAATTAATTTAATGACAATTAATAAAAACTTGAATTAAAATAAAAAGTAAATATTAAGAACAGTAAGAACAATAACAATTAAAGATGCTCAAAAGAAGATTGATTCGGAAGTAAGACCTTGATTCGGAACTTTTCACTCGGAACTTGGTTCGGAACCCTTGATCCGGAACTTTTCACCCGGAAGTCTTCACCCGGAACTTTGGTCGGAAGTTGGTTCGGAAGTGTTGACTCGGAAGTTCATCCGGAAGTTTTAAAGAAAATTGATTCGGAACTTTGAAAAATCCTTCACTCGGAACTTTGATTCGGAAGTTCACCCGGAAGTTCGTTCGGAACTTTATGCGGAACTTTGATTCGGAAATTTATTCGGAACAATCAATTCATTCGGAACTTTTTAACTCATTCGGAACTTTTAAACAAAAAACTCATTCGGAACTTTTAAAGGAGACTCATTCGGAACTTTCTTGTTCATTCGGAACTTTGGTGTTCATCCGGAACTTTGGTGTTCATCCGGAACCTGGGAACACTAAAAAACAGAAGCTTACCCGAAGAACAGGGAAAACTATTTTAATGCCAAAAATCACCAAATTTTTCACCAAATCTTAAATAAAGCTAAACACAAAGGATCTACTAACCATAAACTACAAATCCCATCAATAAAAACATAAATCCCAACAACTTTTAAGGATCAAATCAATCAAATAAGAACTTGAAAACTTGAAATAAAAGATGATGATGAACAAGGTGAAATGGAAAGATTAAACAAGAACTTGTATTGATGATTAATGTTTTAACAATCACAAAACAAAGATTAAAATTATAAGATTTGAAGAACAAAGATTAAAATCTCCAAACACCCTAGTGGTGTTGGTGATGCTACGAAACAGAAAGGAGAAAAAAGTGGAGGAAAGAAAAAAAACTAAAAACTCATGCAAAGTGTGTGAGGGGAACCCTTTATATAGGTGTTCCCTTTGGTTGGTGAGTGGGCTTTCTCCCGTTCTTCTTGTGTTCTCGTCTTTTTAGAAAAGTTGACGTTTTCGATTCTGATTCGGGATTTGTCGTCGATTAAATTCAACTCGTCTTTTAAATTCTTCGTTTAATAGACTTGAGTTTCTTCGACTTATGTAAATCTTCCATCTTTGGTCCTTTTCTTCGATAAATCTTCGAATAGGCCCAGTGACTTCAAATCTTTTGCATCTCTTGGACAATAGACTTCATCTTGAGTCTTTTTCTTCGATAAATCCCGTGCAATCCCATGTTTTCTCCATTATCCATCCGATTGGCCCTGAAAACACAATAAACACAAAAACCACGCATAATTCCAAACAAATGATATTAAATACGTGTTTTGGTCCCGTTTTAGCCAGAATTAAGTGGTAAAAGGATGGGTGTTTACACACCTATCAATGAACATGATGATCTTCATCAAGACTTCATCTTTAATCACATCACAAATGTGTGAGTGATCTTCTCTTTGCACTTAAGAGGATGAGGATATTGAAGGAGAGAATCACATCTTAAACAAGATTAATCTAAACTAACTAATCAAGGGTTTAAAGATGTTTTGAAGAAACTGTGCAAAAAGGGTTTAAAGAAAATCTGGAAATGATCCACTATTTATAGGGCAACATTGCAACGGTCAAAAACACCTGCGGTTCCTTATCTCTACCCGCGGTTCCTTATCAATAAGGAACCGCTGGTTCCTTTAAGGAACCTCCGCGTTGGAGTCCGTGCAAATTTGTCCTTTAGTGGGGATATGCCATCTGGGGTAGTTAATACCCTCAAAGGATATTCCTTTGGCATATGGAATATGCCAAATTCAAATTAAAGAATATTCTTTGGAATATACCTTAGAGAATATTCTTTGGAATATTCCAAATTCAAAATTTCATTTTTCTTTTTAATAAAACATTTTCTTAAAAATAAAGTTAATTAAAATATTTTGTCACATTTGATTAAATGTGAGTTTTAAGAAAATATTAATCCATGATCACTTAGTTAGGTTAATGACATGTTTGTACATACCTTGAGTGATTCATGCTGAATGCGATCTTGGAGGTGTCGAAGGAAGTATACAAATGTATTCTTGAGTAATTACGAGTACCTTAATATTTTACATAATGTATTGCGCATTATACGTTTGTCATCAACAAAACATAAAGAGATTATATCGACAAAGCATCGTAATGTTTGCACTAACAATCTCCCCTTTTTTGATGATGACAAACAAGTAAACCGCAACACATATTAAAATGCATAAGTTACTCGTTTACACTTACTTCTCCCCCTTTTGTCGAATCAAAAAGGTAGTCAACGTCTTGAAGAAGAGAAGAAGCAACGTCGAGAGAGAACACGTCTAAAGAGGTAGTCATCGAAAGCACGTCATTTGAAGAAGAAAAGAATTGACGTCACGAGCTTGCATCTGAAAGGTAGTCTTCATTTTTAGAAGAGGAGGATCAACTTCGAGAGAACATGCATCCAAAAATCTAATCAGCCATTGTGGTTGTCGTTTGAGAGGCGAGAATCCAAACCATAAACCCATCATACAAAAATATTGAGCTTGCGTCATCCTAGTGAAGTCTTCAATCACCATAGGTTAACCAAATCCAAGCATAATAATATGCTTATCTACGAGTGTCCAAAATGCATTACTTGCAAGATGTTCGATGAATTCAATTTGAGTGAGTCAACGATCGCAAATGTAATGACTTGAACTCTTGCAAATGCTCCCCTTTGATATGAGCTCCCCCTTTCTTGAGGCACCAACAAATAAAGAAAAGTGACAAGCTACAAAAAAGGGTTAGATGTCCTACAAAACAAAGTTAGTGAACAAGAGCATATATATATATATATAAATGTCAATTTATAAAAAGAGAAAATACTGTCGAGAGGACATACTCCACTTTAATATCATGGCAAAATACCAAACCAAAGAGAGTATGACATTGACAATAAAACAATTCCACATAGTCGAAAAGAGAGAAAGAAGGACTATGATGAAAAGAAAAAAATAAGGATGATAAACAAGTCATTTGCACAAACAATGACAAGCATTGAAGAAATAAGTGTGCACGCGATGCTATCAATCCAAAAACAAGTCAAAGGAGAGGATCTTGATAAGATCAATTCACAATTGTTAGAATAGAGGTAGAGAAGAAACATCCATACTAATTGTAATGATAATATGTCAAAGGGCTAAAAGCTTAGAATTTTTGGAATCACCCAAGAAAATTCAAGATTTAACCAAAATCCTCTCAAAAGGTTAAAAACTTAGAACTGTTGGAATCACCCATACAAAGTGTAAATTTTAACCGCAATCAACTCTCAACAAAGAAGAACAAAAATATCTCAACCTAGAGACATTTTTGACCAAAAAAAAAAAGAAAACCAAAAGCGGATAAATCGACGCTTTAAAAAAATATTCTGGATATAAGACATTATAGGCAAGGATGCTTATGAATGTCGACACCAAATGGTGTTTAGCATACGATAAACTACATGCTCAAAGTTTCGTAGCTCTTCTCAATCATTATGAATGTTCAAAGAACAATTACATGATGAGGAAAGGGTGAGGCTCGACTCAACTTAGTTTAGAAAGAATAGAAGAAAGTGACTCGACTTAGAAGAGCATGATTAAAATGAATTGAGAGAGACTCAACAAAGAAGTTAAGGATAACTTCACGAAATGAGAGAATAAACTCAAAAGAGAAGAAAAGAAGGAATCTTCAAGAAAACTCGTCAAAAGAGAAAAAGACCAAAACGAACAAGGGACTCAATGGCCGCGGTTCGTTAAATAGGTCCGTGGTTCATTATCAATAATGAGACCCAAGGTTATTTGAGGAACCATGGACATTGGGTGTCCAAAAACGATTATCGACTCAAAGGAAAATCACTTGGTCAAACAATTTAACATAAGATGCTAAAAGGCTTGAAAGTCAATGCTTCGGATATGACTTTTAACAATTGCAATTGCAAGTTAAAATTACTTGAATATTTCAAAAGAAATATTTAGGTTGTCACTCTTACTAGGAGAGGAATTAGATATAAATCTAACCTTCCTTGACAGCCGAGTGAGAAAATAAATAAGAAAATAAAGATCACGAGAAAAACGAGATCCAAGACTCAAAGAGAAATCATGTTGAAAAACATGAAAGGAAATACAAGAGAATAAAGATCATACAAAGATGTATGAAAAAACAAGCCTAAAACTTAAGCATAAATTTAATCTTAGTTACACTAGAATCCTAAGATTTGCTTAGATTGAGTGTCTTATTAATAAACAATACACATGCTTAATTAGAAGACAAGGTGGTGGCGGAATATGGTGGAGAATGATAGTGTGGGAAAGAGATGTTTTCACAATGCCTTGTGACGTTTAGGTGGTAGTGAAAGGTTTAGGGGAAGTTATGTTCTCCAAAGGTGAAATGGGTGATATGGGTGAATCTGATGGGGTAAAAGGTGAAGTCACCAAGGGTTCAACAAAGTCATTCTCAATGGGAACGCTTTGGATAGGTTGAGGTTGGGTAGTCACATCCACGAGAGTACTAGGAGTGATGGGTGAGGTTAGCTCATTCATTCTAGAATGGAATGAAGAGGAGGTAGAACCATGTGAATGGTTGGTGCCATGTGTTGAGGTAGTCTTGCATGGAGAAAGAGGTGGTGAGGGTGATGAAGATATGAGAATGGGCACAATCTCATTCTTAGGTGTGTGAAAGGGTGAAGAGTTAAGTTTGGGTAACTTAATCTTAATTTTGAGGTGCCTCTTTGAAGAGGATGTTTTGGATGAATTAGAGGTTCTTGTAGAAATCATGGTAGTAATGGGTGGTTTAAGGGGTAAGGATGAATGGTTTGAGGTGTGAAGAATATGGCTAACAAGGAGGGTTTAAAAGGGTGAGGGGATGATCCAAACTAGTAAAGAGTTAAAAAGGGAAAGCCCAAGATATTTTGGGAGTGATCAAAGGTTTGAAACAAAGATTCCAAAGGGTGTTGGAACAATTGGGAAGTTTCAGAAAACCCGAATTTGAGAGCTTCTGCCCGCGGTTCTTTATCTCCACCGGCGGTTCCATATTGATATGGAGCCGCGGTCTATTTAAAGAACCGCCTACAGAGGCTTGGTTTAGGTGGTGAATGGAGGATTTTCCAATTCAGCAAATCCTAATGTTCTAGTCTAACTTATCATAAAGTCATGCTTAAGAGCAATAAAAACTAGAACACACACAAAGGAAAGACACATAGGTTCAATTAGCACGTAAGAAGAAAGCTAAGAAAAACCTAATGGCTACAAAAGAAAAGGACTCCTAATGACATACAAAGTTCATCAAAGTAAACTATCATTAGTCATATATAGGAAGAGCCATTTAGCCAATTTAGAGAATGAGTATGAGACTATCACTAGAGGTGCTCAATTAAGGCTAAAGACGACCATTTTTACGAGTTATACACCAACTCAACTTCCCACATGGAAGTAATTCAACCGTTAGGTCAAATTAAGATCCTAGTGCATAAATTCTCTAGTAGTCATTCTCAAGTTAGACAAAATGTAATTCTAATATTTGCCTAATAAAGTTTAGCAAGGATGAAACTTGCATGGCGACCACAATGCATGACCTAATGAGGGTTAAGAATGCACCATTGCATATCTTGTCAAACAAGTCTAGTTAAGGCTATTTACCTTAATAGAACTTGAGGCCAATAACTTTGAAGTGTATAAACAAACTTTACACAAACCAAAGGAACACTCTTGATTGGTCTTTCGGAAATGACACATTTATAAATTGTATAGCAATGTAAATTACTTGAGTATTTCGGACGAAACATCCAAGTTATCAAACCGACTCTATTGTGTATTATAAGTAATTATTAAACAAAATATGTCTAACAATTTGAACAAGTAGATTCAATATAACACCGTCAACACAAGTGTGAGTTATGATCCGATGTATATTATTAATAAACCACATTCATGTCTACACTAAAAAACATGTCAATTAGATTCGATAATGATACCAATCATAGTTTGAATAATGCATTAATATTTAATCGAAATCTTTCTTGATTCCCACAAACACTCTTTTAAGAGAAAATAGCTAAGATTTTCAAAGGGTGTTTAATGTTTTATAGTGAGACATTTATCTACTTGAACTAATAACACAATGATCGAGTAAGACGACCTAAATCAATAGATTTGACAAGCTCCCAAAGCTTTCAAACCTAAAAGTGTTAAAGAACATGCCGAGGTGTACAAGATGTTTACGTAACATTTGTAAACCAAGAGATGTTAATCCTATATGCAATGCACACAAAATATTGCAACTAAAATGCAAGAGATCTAGCATACATCCTAATTAGGAAAAACTAGATACTAACAAATACCAAGCAAGGCACAAGAGACTAGACATATAAGCAATACGACTACAAATAGCAAGGAACACTTAATAATGTCTACATATAATAATAACACACAAGGAAACACATACAAACAATTAGCTTAACACATAAAAGCGTTCGTCCATGTTTTGAGTGTTAGATACAACAAAGTATTCATAGCTTGATTTTATTTGAAAATAGTCTTTGACCCATTTAAATTTTTATTAAGTTTAACACTTTGTAAATATATCAATTTTCAAAGATATATCACCAAGAGATGTCCAACTTAATAGAAAAGAGTAAAACACAAGTTTTACGACAAACCGACGCTCAATACTTTGGACAAAGTATGGAACTTAGAAACCATCCAAATTTTAAAGTTTGAATAAAGGTTTGGAATCATTTTTAATTGAAAGAAAATTCAATTACGTTCGAAATGACGGGTGGCACGACTTCTACGTACTTACGGTTGATTTTATATGATTTTTCAAAGTTTTCAAAAATTTGTGTCGGACTAACCGCGGTTCCTTATTGATAAGGAACCGTGGGGAATAGATAAAGAACCGCGTCCAGAGGACAAAAATTGGGTTTTTGGCCAAAATCATTTGGTAACTTTTTGGAAGGACTTAGGACTCTAAAAAATTATTTTAGACACATAGAACTCGTATTTTAGAGTTAATTATGACACAAAAGATTTTTATACTTCCAAACATGAAAATATTTAATTCAAGCTATTATACAAAGTTTATTTAACACCAAAACTTGTACGAATAAAACAACAAAACACATTTCATAAGTAATCACTCTTCATGAACAATTTGATACAAAGATCATCTCAATTTTTAAAAACCGTTTTCATTTTTAAAAACCATTTGTTTTGAAAAAGAGAGCAAAGATCGATCCAAGCTTTAAATTACAATATACTTCAGAGATCTTGAATAACCTCGCATTGATACCAATTGTAGAAACTAGAAGGGGGGTTGAATAGTTTCTAGTTCATTTTCATAACATTTCGTTTATTCCACTGGCCGCGGTTCCTTAAATATCACCGCGGTTCCTTATCAATAAAGAACCGCCTACAGTGGATGCCAAATATTCATACGTTGTAACCTTGACAATCGTTTGTATCAAATTCTCGATTAAGCTTAACTAGATATGAGATGTGTTTGTAATAGATAATAACTATAAGTACGGAAGCACACAAACACATCAAATCAAGTGTACATCAAGCAATAGTCTAAACACTAAGCACACACGTACTAAGCCTTAGATTTTCCACAACTAAGATGTTTAGACTAAAGGATGCACACTTGACCATAATCTAAACACGAATCACACACGTACTAAGCCTTAGCTTTTCCGCAACTTAGACGTTTAGATTATGAGATGCACACAACACATAACATATAAATACATCTATAATAGTGAAGACATAAATGTAAAGGAAAGTACCGACACAATGATTTATAGTGGTTCGGTCACAAAGCTCCTCTTCGCCCTACTCCACTCCTCGAGTACACCTTACTCGAGAGTTACTTCACTAGTCAACAAAACTCCTTTCAAGGCGGAGAAAACCATACACGTCGCTTACACAATTTCCGACACTAAGCTAGATGTCAAGTCTTAATCTTAGGTAGGACCAATCTACACAACGTTGCCCACTTCACCATTTAACGACACAAGGCTAGATGTCGAGTTCTAATCGAAAGGTAGAACCAATCTTCACAACGTTGCCTACTTCACCATTTTACAACACAAGGCTAGATGTCGAGTTCTAATCGAAAGGTAGAACCAATCTTCACGACTCTTCACTTTGAAGCTAAGTGAGAACTTCACTAGACACAACTACATCACTTTATAGTTTAGTGAACTCACAAGACACAACCACATCACTTTATAGTTTAGTGAGAACTCACAACTCTTACCTATTACAACTCAATAAAACACATATCCAAGTGTACACATGTAACTTGGATCTACACAACATAAATCCAAGTATACACATATACAATGGATTTACACAAGACTTAATCCAAGTATTCACAAATACAATGGATTAACACAACTAATCCAAGTATTCACAAATACATTAGATCTACACAATATTGATCCAAGTATACCCATATACATTGGATCTACACAAGATTGATCCAAGTATACACATATACATTGGATCTACACAAGACACAAATAAAAATGATGAACATGATGATCTTCATCAAGACTTCATCTTTAATCACATCACAAATATGTGAGTGATCTTCTCTTTGCACTTAAGAGGATGAGGAGATTGAAGGAGAGAATCACATCTTAAACAAGATTAATATAAACTAACTAATCAAGGGTTTAAAGATGTTTTTGAAGAAACTGTGCAAAAAGGGTTTAAAGAAAATCTAGAAATGATCCACTATTTTTAGGGCAACATTGCAACGGTCAAAAACACCCGAGGTTCCTTATCTCTACCCGCGGTTCCTTATCAATAAGGAACCGCGGGTTTCTTTAAGGAACCTCCGTGTTAGAGTCCGTGCAAATTTGTCCTTTAGTGGGGATATGTCATATGGGGTATTTAATACCCTCAAAGGATATTCCTTTGGCATATGGAATATGCCAAATTCAAATTAAAGAATATTCTTTGTAATATACCTTAGGGAATATTCTTTAGAATATTCCAAATTCAAATTTCCATTTTTCTTTTTAATAAAACATTTTCTTAAAAATAAAGTTAACTAAAATCTTTTGTCACATTTGATTAAATGTGAGTTTTAAGAAAATATTAATCCTTGATCACTTAGTTAGGTTAATGACATGTTTGTACATACCTTGAGTGATTCATACCAAATGCGATCTTCGAGGTGTCGAGAGAAGTATACAAATGTATTCTTGAGTGATTATGAGTACCTTACATTTTACATAATGTATTGCGCATTATACGTTTGTCATCAACAAAACATAAAGAGATTATATCAACAAAGTATCATAATGTTTGCACTAACACATATGTTCATAGAATATTACCAACATTCACATTTTTCTTAATGTAACAATATTCCTATATTGCTAAACGACAATGGACATATTTAGAATAATAAAGTGTTCAAGAATTAAACATGCAATTATATGAGAACCATAATTATATGAATGAATAACAAATATCATGTATCTTTATTCATTTTTAACCTAAGTATGACATCAATAATTGGATTTTGAAGGTTATGTATTTTGCGTTTGAATATCTTCAAGATTTGTTTATAGCTCCCACTTAATAAAGAAACTACAAAACACATTTTAAATTCTTATCTCAAGTTTGTAATAGTATGCTTCATAAGATATTAACAAATTAAAGAACTTTAATCAAGAGATATTGGGATTCCTCCAAAGAACCCTAATTAGGGTTTGTAGCATAAACCCTAATTCTTGTATCACCATTTAACGAATAACCTTAGGAAAGGTTTGTGTTACATCAAGCTAGGAGGAACACCAAAACTACGAACGTCAAGCTAGGACGAGCAGGAAAATCGAAAAACCCCACTAGGTTTTAGGATTCGATTGGTTTGAGTGGAACAACTGAAAAACCCTAATAGTTTAGGGTTTTCAGTTGTGGGTTGTCTTGAATACCTTCTAGGTTTGAACTATATTGAGTGTATCAATGACACACGCGATTTTCTAACCTTAATCTTAGAGGTATAGCAATTAAATCTATCATGAATCAAACAATATGAAGGTAGTTTGTTTCAACTCTTTTGACATAGCATAATAATTTGGTATTCTATGAGTATTGGAATTGTTAGACTACATCATAATTCTCTTTGGATCAAATACTTGTCAATTGGGTTGTGCCAAATTACAATATCGGTACTTTAAATCCTTGTGCATGCTATAATGTATATTTCTTGAATAATACAAGAACCATATGTTCATGTGTTTACAAAAAGACAGAACAGTTCAAGAATTATATGTTCTTGAGTTTACAAGAAAATAGACCATGTCAAGTATACATTATAAGTATTTGAATAATTCAATGACCTTATGTTTATGTTTTAACAAGAAGACATAATTATTTGACTGCATACTTTATGTTATAAGTGAGTGAGTAATTCAAGGACTTTATAATTATGTCTTAACAAGAAAACATATTTATACTAACTATCATGAACACAAACTCTTGAGTTAAATAGTAATTTCAAGTTAATTTTTCTATACTTCATAATTATGATTATTATAACTTAACCACAATTATATTTACTAAACATGTAGTAAAATGTTTAAGTCGCTTTTCACTATATCATGATATTTGAATGTAGTAAGGCAACAAACATCTTGTGGTATTCAACTCCTAGTATAATTGTTAGCTTTCTTACCTTGAGGGTAAGTCAAACCAAATATATGTTGTTCCTTGCACACACTTTGAGAATTATCCCACTTGTGTAAGACACAACATCATATTATGAAGACAAGCAATACAACATGTCCTTGATTGTGTAAACAATATGATAATGTCATGGATATTATAAGTAGATTTTGAACTATAATGTTTAATAAGGAATTATGGATTATTATTTTATAGATAACGTTTCAGAAAGCAACATCAGAAAAGCAACGTGTTATCATATAAAATAAAATGAAGTTTTTCATTAAGCAATGGTCGTTCATATTTGAAAAGTGATAAATTATTTCAAAACAAGTTCGAAATAATATGCGCGACTAACAAGAAAATAATCTTGTAGCTCATACTGAAATTTTCATAATTACATGAATATTATTCCAGTAATAAAAACGCAATGCTCCCACAGGATTTGTCAATATTATAAATGTTAAATCACCAGTAGAAAGCAAATAACAATTTATTGACTTTCCTAATCTTTGATAATACCTACAAGTAGAAATGTACTTGGTATTAAACAAAGTATATGAAATTCTACTTATGTAGATGAGGGACTAGCCATTCATGCTTTCAATTAACTTGAATATTTTACATGCAATTCCTCCTTTATCGTATGCATAGCCACAAGGGTACTTAACACTTTAAGGAATAACGAGAGCCTAAGAATGAAACCTAGCGAAGTGCTAGTAAATTCTTTAATCATTGCGGTTGAAACTCGTACATCGTGAGAAGTGCAAGATATCATTTATGTTGGTAGCTATAGACAAAAGTACTCTAGAGACACAAATATGTTATCTTTCAAAGATTTAAGAACCAGATTAGGATAATAAAATATTAAAAGTGAGTTTAAATATAATCGATAATGATTCATTATAATCGTATATTATTCTTGTCAACTAATGAGAAGAGATAAGAGTAAGTCTCGCTCTTCTTACCAGAAAAAGAGACTATGTTTGTCTTCTATAAGAAAACAACGTTAGTTAACACAATTATATTAGAACATAGAAAGTTTGATTTTAGTATTTGTGATAATTAATTTCTTAAAATAATTAGCTACCTCATTAATTACTGATAAGACTAAGATCTTACTTGTCCCCCCACTCATTATTAGGAGGTCTGGCCAGCTAATAACAAGTGGGACAAGAGGTAAGCGTCGAGCATTAATTGTAGTACAAGTGTAACTCCTATGAGATGATTCATAAAACTATTTGTTGTAGAGTGTTTGGATGAGATATCCTCACAACTCTTACGAGTACCAATGGACATCTCAAACGAACTTGTTCTACAACTAATAAATCATGAGCATGTTTTATCACATCTTATGCCTCAGGTTCAAGATCTGATTAGGAAGTCGATTTAACCCGTACCAATGTAAAGCTTGCATAAATTGACACAGATCTGACCAATGACAAAATTTGCCTTGGGTTGGAATTCACCCTAGGTCTGACCGCATGGTGAAAACCAATTGCAAGTGCTAATACATTGGATGGCATAGACTTAAAGATTCAAATAGGTATCAGATAAGTTTTGAAAAACAAATGTCAAAAGTGTGTAAAAATATGAATGCAATCATATTTTTAGCACAAGTTAAGAAAAACTTTTTGTCAACTTTTAGATTAGGCGTGTTTTACCGTGGGAAAGAATTAAAGAATGATCAAACCCTATATCATACTTTTCATGTGACCGAAAAAGTGATTGGCATAATTATCACATAGATGCTGAAACATATATGTGACTAGGGAAAAAATTAAAGATCATTTAAACCCTAGGTGGCTTGACTATGTACACGAAGTGTAGTAGCAAGATACACCATTCGTAAACTACAAAACAATTTTGTATTTAAGTATTATAAGATAATTAGTTTTATAAATCACGTCGTTGAGAGGATGGTTTATAAGCCATCATTATGATATGTAAGCCCAAATCGAGTGACAATATAATTTCACAAAATAATTAGCTTATAACAAAACCAAGTTTCATTATACTTATGTCTGTATTAATTTTTTTTGTTCCAAAAAATTATTTTTAACAAATAACACATAACCGATTCACAAGGAAAATTAAGTGTAATTAATGAGACATATAAACTAGTTTCGATATAAGTATATATCCATTTTTATGATTACTAGTATCAAGCATAATTATATTTTGCACTTAATAATGGAAAACATATAAACGCATAAAAACAGATGGAAAGAGGGGTAAATGTAAAGACATACTTTATATGAAAGCAGTAGCATATAAGATGCGTCTCAATTGAGTCTTCCCCAATTGAAGAACCAAAGACTCCCTTAACCAAGAGCATCCACATGAATCAAATAACTTGATTGTGTAAGTCTTTGGCCGGATAAAAAACCATTGTACGTAGTTTATTAACCAATTCAATTAAACCTACACAGTTTTAATAGATCTAGATCAAGATTAAAGCTTTATGGAAAGAATGCATGTAATTGTCATAGAAAATAAATAAATCGAGTATTTAAGCGGATCTAGCGTGTTCATTCTATATGTCATCCATAAATGCCATGCGATGACTCGGGATGCCACTGTTCGGATTTTAATACTAGTTAAATCATTAACTACGAGTACGCAGTGGAATGGATCTAGTATAACATACATGATTAAGCACATAATAAAAACAATTTAAAACCAACCTTTAATTATTTCAATGAATCAATTAATGAAGCTTTATCTTAATCTTGAACTTTAATGGTTAAATTACCGTCTCTATCGTTTGCTCACACGACAAGTCAAACGAACAATCACTACGATGATAGTAGTAACTTCACTTCAGACAAACAAGTGTATATCTTGTAGCTAGAAAACCCTAGATCCAAAACCCTAGATAGGGATTACGTAAGGATCGGTTTGTAGACGTTATAAGATTAATTACCAAAATCACACGAAACCCTAGCTTGGGTTTCTGTTGAGCCGAACCGCAAGGGAATCAAAACAAATGACTAAAACCTTGATAAGAGTATCAAGGGTTTAATATAAGGTTTAGTTACTAGGAAAGGCAGTCGATCTTGCAAAGGTTTACACTGTAGGTGATTTTAGGGTTTTTGAGGGACATTGACAACCGAAAATCGGTTGGAGAGAGTATGTGTGGGACGAAAATAATGAGGTGTATGGGGGCTATTTATAACCATCCCACCTCCTTAGTTTTCTTTTTCCCTACTCCAAGTTATCTAAATATAGTGAATATTTAGCTTAACTATTAATCAAAAAATCTTTCTGGAACTCCCTAATCGGCCGACTAGGGCCTTAGGGCATCTAGAATTGACTTTTTGATCCCTCAATTTAATTACGAGCATACATTAATTAATTTAAACAAATAACGAACTTAATTACCGTCAATTAAATATTTAAGTAAAGTTCATGAAACGTTTAATATTAATAATAAATAAACAAAATTTAATAAAGTGTGTGTTCTTTGTGTTTAGTATGTGCTCTCGATAGGCTTACTAATTTTCGATAATTAAACGACTGCATGTCCCAATATAAATATAATAAGATTTTGGTTAATTGTTTTGTGTAAAGTTTTATAAAACCAAATATTAATATTAGTATCTTCCAATATAAAATTTACGTTATTTATACACGGATACTCGTATAATCATTTTTTTAGTCTACTACGAGGAGTTCTCACCGCCTTTAGGACGAGTGGACTAATCTCCCGCGGGAATTTGCTTGGTACCTACTCGTATAATCATTTGATAAGACCTAATGGCTAACTCACATGTGTCTTTTTCAATTTTTTATTTTTAGGGCCTTTGAACACTTTTCTATATATTTATATTACATGAAACAATTTTCTATTTTGTATCAAATCTTCAACAAGTGTAGGTTCTAAGTAGAGATGGCAAAACGGGCGGGCGGCGGGCAGAACGGACGACGGGCTAAACGGGCGGCGGGTTAAACGGGCGCGGGCTAAATGGGCACGGGAAAAACGGGTTGGAGAAACGGGCAGGCTAAACGGACGCAAGCTAAAACGAGGAAAAAAACATATAAAAACGTATAATTAAAAACTAAAAATACTTGTTTAAAAACTTGGGATAATTTGATTTAAGTTCATTTGGATACGAAACTTTATTTGGATACTAAGGGACTAATCTCCACCACTCATCTCCATCTTAATCTAATAGATAAGATTAAACATAAAACCAATTTCCTCTTTTTTTTCAAACATTAATATCTTCTAAACCGTCAATCGTTATACGAAAAAAAATATACCATTACGACGGGCATTTAATTATCTTTCTACAGATATGCTATATGATATACTTTCGACAAATTATTTTTTTTTGTTTTTTCCGTAATTTATCATATATGATACTAAATATCATATATGATATAACTCTGGTATCATATATGATATAACTTATCATATATGATATAAACCAATATCATATGATATAAACCAATATCATATGATATAAACCAATATCATATAATATAAATCAATATCATATATGATTCTGTAATAATTTGTAACATAACAATAATATCATATATGATAAAACACTATTATCATATGATATTTTACGCAAATTTAAAAAAAAACGATTTTTTTTTTCTTCAAAAGTATATCATATTGCATATCTGTAGAAAGCTAATTAAATGCTCGTCGCGATGGTATATTTTTTTCCGTTTAACACTTAACGGTTTGAAAGATATTTAAGTTTTAAAAATAAGTGAAATAATTAAATACTTTTAATCTCAACCATTAGATATGATGAGGATGGATGGTAGGGATGAGTCCCTTAGTATCCATGATAGATATGGTATCCAAAATAACTTGACTCAAAAACTAATATAAAATATCCGCCGAGTAGCCTGATTAGTGTTTTACATGTGCGACCATTAAGACCATAAGTTTTTTACATATGCGCCTGTTTAGCCCATCTATAATAAAGAATAGTCAAAAAGTGTCAATCTTTTTTTAAAAATGAGCAAAAAGTACCCATATCTTTAAAATTGGCAAAATATACCATCTCTAGTTCTAAGTATGTTACGGAGTAATTGTTTTAGTTAATTGGATTATATAAGTAAATCTTGTAGCTTTAGGACACCTGATGGTGTAAAAATATATGTTCTAAAAGAAAAATTGCTCTACAAAATTTGGACTTTTTGTCTAGAACAACGTAACGTCATTGGATATATCATTGGTGAGGTCATGCATGGTTATTAAGTTTCACCAGAATACATTTATATTTATTATTTACACTATATCTTGAATTGGTAATTTGTTAATCCATCAGAATATCTTATTAGCAACTTTACTTTTTATATATAATCCTGTTACATAAGTTAGACAAAACGTATAGAATAACTTCCATTTATGGATACACGATGCCGTAAAACAGAAATTGTTTAATTAGTACACGGCGTCGACAAAAACAAAACAAAAGTATGTACAATAGTTAATAACGAATATTTATATTATAGTACTAGACAAAAAGTTCCCTAAGAATCATGTATAAAAAAACGAAGCAATCTCCACTGTTCATTTAAATCATATCTAATGGTGTAAACACATTTTCATCATATTTCTTAAAAATTAAATAACTCTCATACCATTAATCGTTATGAAAAAATAATTATACTGTCACGACGGGAATTAAATTATCTTTTTATAGATATGCACTTTTAAATACTTTCGGCGAACTTTTTTAAAAAAAATTCGTAAAAAAAATCACATGTGATTCTCGAAAAATTACATGTGATTCTCGAAAACTCATGTTTAATTTATCCTTTTAAAAATCACATTTGAATTTGTAATGTCACATGCGATTTGTAAAAATCACGTGTATTTTTTTACGAGAATTTCAACATTGTAAAATCGCTAAAAGTAAATGAAAATAACCGTCTATTAAATGACAAAAATATTTTCATTATTACTTTAATCATATGTGATTTATGTGAATTACATTAGAAATGTTTGAATAACATGTAATTCTGTCAATATATTAAAATGTTTGTTGCCATTAATATAAAATGTGTTCATTTTACCGGGGTGGAGTCCCCTTTACCCAAAAAAAAATATATGTAAAACAAATTGGCTTCTGAATTACATGTGATTCGGTGATAATTACATGTGATTTTGCTTGCATTATGTGATTCAAGCATTCTGAAACTGTAACTTTTTCTAACAAACCCATATTAGATGATTCACATGTGATTTTTTTAATCATGTATTATATGTTTTTCATTTATGTAAAAAATATATAAAACAAATTGGCTTCTAAATTACATGTGATTTTGTTTGAATCACATGTAATTTTGCTTGAATTGCATGTGATTCGGTGATAATTACATATGATTTTGTTTGCATTACATGTGATTCAAGCATTCTGAAACCTTAACTTTTTCTAACAAACCCACTTTAGATGAATCACATGTGACTTTTTTAATTATGTATTATCTGTTTTTATTTATGTAAAATATATAAAACAAATTGGCTTCTAAATTACATGTGATTTTGTTTGAATCACATGTAATTCTGCTTGAATTGCATGTGATTCTGTGATAATTACATATGATTTTGCTTGCATTACATGTGATTCAAGCATTCTGAAACCTTAACTTCTTCTAACAAATCCACTTTAGATGAATCACATGTGATTTTTGTAATCACATGTAATCTTGTTAATATATTAAATTGTCTACTTGAATTACATGTAATTCGATGATAACTAATGTGATTTTGCTTGCATTGAATCACATGTAATTCGATGATAATTACATGTGATTTTGCTTGCATTACATGTGATTCAAACATTTCGAAACCTTAACTTCTTCTAACAAACCTACTTTAGATGAATCACATGTGATTTTGTTTGAATCACATGTAATTCTGTCAATATATAAAAATGTTTTGTTGTCATTCATATAAGATATATAAAGTAAACTGGCTTCTGAATTACATGTGATTTTGTTTTGATCACATGTAATTTTACTTGAATTACATGTGATTCTCTATGTGTTTTTGCATGTGATTCATGTAAAATATATAAAGCAAATTTGCTTTTGAATTAGTTATGAGTTTATTTTAATCACATGTAATTCTGATTAAATTACATGGGATTTAATGATAATTACATGTGATGGATCCGAATAACAAGTTACTTATACTAAATCCAAAATCATAATTTTCGCCAAACCGTAAGTAATTTTTTCAAACACTTGTGATCTGTGTCAAATGACATGATTTTTACCAAATCACATGTGATTTGTGATAAATTTTCTTTTTAATGATACGTACTTCTATATACTTTCGACGATTTTTTTTTAATTTCCGCACTCACGGATCACATGTGATTTATTACTTTATAAAGCACACGTGAATTTGTAAAATCATTTACAATTTAAGGATTTCTGAAATCACACGTGATTTGTCACTTTAATATCACATGTAAATTTATGAAATCACATGCGATATATGGAATCACACATGCATTTTAGAAATACAAATCACAATTGATTTTACAAATTACTAGTGATTTTATAAATTATGTATAATTTTTTTGACGAAAATTTCAACAAAAAATCATCGAAATTATATGAAAAAGCTAGTGGCGTAACTTGTTACGTGTTTACATTCGACTATGTAAATAACTACACTAATAAATAATAATAAAAGTTATTAATTTATTCTGTAAAAAAATTTAATTTTTTTAATAAAAAAATCACAAGTAATTTTTCCGAATCAGATGTGATTTTTATAGTCGAAAATCGCAATAAAAGAATCGTGAAAAATATATCAAAGTGCCTATCTACTGAAAGATCAAGAATTTTTTCGTCACAATGGTGTATTTTTCGTAATCTGACGATTTATCGTTTGAAAGATATGGTGTTTTTAAGAAAAAGGTGAAAGATGAGTTTTTATTTTTTGATGGAAAAATGAATAGTTGAGATTAATTCCTTTTTCTTTTATTGGTTCATGTTCTATGCAGAACTCACCTCTATAGTACTATACATAGTTGAGATCTATGTAAAACATTATCTAACTTAAAGCACTAGGTATGGTCGCCATGGGATAACACCAAAAAATTTTGATAATATGGTTAATTTTGTGTAAATGTTCTCACAACACCAAAACCTCCACAATACTAAAACTTTACCCTCCTTGGTTTGTTTGAACCATGGAAAAAAGTCGGGCCCTCATATTTCCACGTGTCAAAAAATTATTCGTTTTAAAAAAATAAAAATAAAAAATTAAATACGCGAAAACGCGACACGAAAACGCGAGAACCGGTACGGTTCTCGCGTTTTCATGTCGCGTTTTCGCTCGAAAACTCGCGCCGTCCCCTAGGCGCGAGACACGAAAACGCGAGACACGATGTGGATTTTGGCGTTTTCGAGTGACGTTTTCCCACGGCGGCAAAAAATCTCCCAGTACCCTGTGCTCTTAACATATACCTAATCAAGCAATCATATTCACTCAAACCCATTTTTAACTTTTTAAAAAAAAACTTAAATATTTCATAAACGATAAATCGTCAAGCGACTAAAAATACACCATTATAATAAGAATTGAATTATCTTTCTATCGACGGGCGTATGTATAAACTTTCGATAAACTTTTTTTTTTGTCTGACAAAATCATATATGATTCGCACACGAATCATATATGATTTCCCAAAATCATATATGATTTCCCAAAATCATATATGATTTCGTAAAACCATATACGATTCGTAATACGAATCATATATGATTTCATTAAATCATACATGATTCGTGATACGAATCATATATGATTTTCTCATATAAAAAAAATTCGTCGAAAGTTTATACATGTCCCCTCGATAAAAAGATGATTTAAATCCAGGAATGGAAGCGGGGGATTTTCGTGGGTTTTCGAGAACCCTATCAATTTTTGCCATGTAGTGTTAGTTTTTGAAGAAAAACATCGATTTTTATTAAATGTATCTTAAATGCACGTAATATTAGACGGTTAGTTATGGTCCAAACCCGATTGTAGGTTAGGTCCATTAGGTTTACGCTTACTTGTGCAATAAGCCTAAGGTAGTTCAATAACAAATACGGACTTAACCTGTAATAGATGACATGTTTCACATGAATTGGACTAGCCATAGGCACTGTGTTCAAGGGTTATTATAGTGAAGAGAGATAGTTATTTCATGTTAGACCTATACTTACCCCTTATGATTCTCCATGGGGGTGTGAAAAATAGTGTAATTTTTAGTTTTCTTTTTTCACTTCAATAAACACATTACATTATTGTCACCTCTCCACTTTCTATCACTAAAGACATAATGTGATAACGCTCAAAATGACTATGTTTTTATACGCGTTACCTACGGTTTTATATAGAATTAATGGTACATAAACGGACTATTGTTGCTAATAGTGTGCAAAATTTGGTTTTTGTGTTCATAGATAGCAAAAAGGAAGGAAACGTGATAAAAAGAACAAAAGACGAATAAAACAAGAGTTTTGGAGGAATAAAGATGAACGAGGTGCAAGAACAAGGATTTTGTATGATATATAGACATGTTACTTAAGTTAGACAAAACATATAAAATAACTACCATTTATGGATACACGATGGCGTAAAACAGAAATTCTTTAATTAGTACACGGCATCGACGAAAACAAAACAAAGTATGTATAATAGTTAATAACGAATATTATATTATACTAATATAGAGTTGAGATCAATGTAAGACACCTAACTTAGCATATACTCAATCAACCTATCATATTCACTCAAACTTATTTTCACCTTTTTTTTTAAATTTAAATATCTCACAAATGATAAATCCCCGAAAGGTTTACATGTGCCCCTCCATAGAAAGATGATTTAATTCTCGTCGTGATGGTATGTTTCGTTTTGTGTAATAACGGTTTGTGAGATATTTAATTTTTTTTAAAAACTAATGAAATAGGGTTTGTTGCACATGAAAAAATGAATGGCTGAGATTGTTTGTTTGAGTTTATGCTAAAAAGATGGTTTACATTGAACTTTTACCTAGTAATACATAATTTTTAAACTCTAAACACATTTATCGAGGCTTTGGCTCAGTTGATACACACTTCTAACAAATCCAGGAACGGAAGCAAGGGATTTTCGTGGGCCTCACATAAAGACAAACAACGAAAAAGAATGCACAAACCAGATTACCAAGCAAAAACAAACAACGAGAGATAAGAACCAAAAAACTAGACTAACAAAACAGTTCGAACGACTTAGTGGCCCAACTATTCCAATTGGCAGGCAACGAAGCCGACCAGGCAGCGATCCAAGTCATTGATTGCCTTTGAATACGTAGAAATATGTCTTTCCCCTTTATGTTTTCAATTGCATCACGTTGAGTATTAATAATCCTATTTATCTAATTCCAAATAGATCAAATGGCAGTCAAGAAAACACCTTGAACCACCTTTAAGATGCGAGGACTTCCATTTAAAC